>OY770264.1:31474408-32721840 GCA_963669355.1 Chorisops tibialis
TGGTATTATAGTGTTTAATTAGCTAAATTCTTTTCCTATAGATAATTTTCTAGGCATAAATTTCGATATCGTTAAATTTGCTTAGAATTAATTTTTTCCTATACGAAGATGTTTGAATACACGATTTATGCAATTGTAATTTTTCAATGCTAGTTTCAATTTATTTCTTACATACATATTTTCGTAATAGTGCATGTACTTTGTTTTAAACTTTCAAGTCAAATACAACTTGTTTCCAACAGATAACAACCATTTTTATACCTTCCGAACGAAAACAATTTTTCCCGTTTTAATCTTAATCATCATCATCATCAATGGCGCGACAGCCCAAATCGGGCCCTGGCCTCCTGAAGTCGTCGCCTCCAATCGTCTCGATCCAAAGACCGCGTCCTCCAGTTGCTAATTTTTAGAATGGCTTTGCTGTCTTCATCAACCGAGTCTTCCCATCGCTTGCGTGGTTTGCCTACTGGCCGGTTACCACTCGCTTTGCCTTTAAGAGCACGTTTGGGGATTCTTATGTCTTCCATTCGCTCTACATGGCCAGCCCACTGCAGTTTACGTAGCTTGATGAACGCTGAAGCTTCTGGCTCGTCGTAGAGTTGATACAACTCATGGTTGTATCTTATTCGCCATTCCGTTCCTTCCTTCACAGGTCCCAAAATTCTTCGGAGGACCTTTCTTTCGAATGCGTTAACTGCTTTTTCGGAAGTTCGCGTTAATGTCCACGTCTCGCTGCCATAACAGAGCACAGGTCGTATAATAGTTTTATAAATCCGCAGCTTATTGTTCCTGTGCACTTTCTTGGATTTCATTATTGGAAGTACCGAATAATACGTCTTATTTGCTAGTATTATCCGTCGTTTGATTTCATCTGTTTCATTACCGTTCTTTGCTAGATTAGCCCCAAGATATATGAAGTTGTCCACATTCTCCAAATTATATTCCGCAATTGTTATGTTTTGTCTGATTGGCGTTCTTCTTCTTGTTTGCGTCATTACTTTTGTTTTGCTTTCATTAATGCGCAACCCGACTTCTTTTGCGGCGGAGTCAAGATTGACAAATACCTCCTTAGCACTAGGGAAGGATCTTGCTAGAATGTTAATGTCGTCAGCGTATGCTACTAGTTGGGTGGACTTGAATAGTAGTGTCCCGTTGGTGTCGACTGGGATTTTTCGGACGACATACTCTAGTGCCAAGTTGAAAAGCATAGGAGCTAGACTATCTCCCTGCTTTAAACCACATTCCGTTCGAAAGCTGGTTGTGGAATCGGTTTGTATTCTCACTTGGGATTCAGTGTTCGTCATTGTGAGTCTTGTTAGTCGGACTAGTTTTGGAGGAATTCCAAAGTCAAGCATGATTTGGTACAGTACGCTCCTGTCGATACTGTCGTATGCTTGTTTAAAATCAACGAATATTTGGTGCACGTCTGTGTTATATTCCCAGCATTTCTCAAGCACCTGTTTCACCGAGAATATCTGGTCTGTTGTAGATCGTCCGGTTCTGAATCCGCCTTGGTATTCGCCAATTATTTGATCAGTATAGGGCTTAAGACGACGTTCAATTATTTTTGTTAGTATTTTATAGGACGTACACAACAATGATATACCTCTGTAGTTCTCACAGCAGAGTTTGTCTCCTTTCTTGTAAATTGGACACATAATGCTTTTTCGCCAGTCGTCGGGTATGATTTCCTCTGTCCAAATTTTGCATATCATGCTGTGCAGTATTTCAGCGACACAGTTTCCACCGTTTTCCAGAAGTTCAACTGGTATTTCGTCAATTCCCGGCGCTTTGTTTCGTTTTTGGTCACATAGGGCTGCTTTGATTTCAGGAAGCGTGGGTGGTGTCGATGATGGTTCATCTTCGTCAGTTGAGGCTTGAATTGAAATGTTGTCTGTCGTTATCGGTGCTACTGGGATGGGATTCAAAAGATGTTCGAAGTATGAAGCCCATCTCCTTTTGATTTCTTCTCTGTCGCTGATGATATTGCCCTCTGCGTCTTTGCAGAGACTAGTTTTTGGTTTATATCCCTTTTTCAAGTCTTTTACTATGGCGTATGCGTCCCGCGTATTATTTTTTCTCATGTCGTCGTCCATTTTTTGTATCTTGTCATTATGGTACTTCCTTTGTTTTCGTCTGCAGGTCTTTTTCGCATATCGCCTAAGCTCGTCATATCTCTCTTTTTTGGCTCGTGTTGGTCGTTCAGTAAAAATTTTGTAAGCTTCGTTCTTTCTATCTACTGCGTAGCGACATTCTTGGTCGAACCAATCATTACTTTTTCGCCGTGCTTGATATCCTAATACCTCTTCCGCGGAGGATTTGATGCCGTCTCGTATTTTCATCCACGCATTATCCACTGGCATATTTTGGATATTTTCATATATTGGTGTCAGGTGTTTATTACATGCTAGCATGTAAGCCTGCGCCACCGTTTCGTCGTTAAGCTTGTCGACATTGAATTTGCGAGCTCTACTCGTTTTTGAATACCCACGACAAGCTATTTTGCAACGATACTTAGCTCTGACTAGATAGTGATCAGAATCACAATTCGCACCGCGGAGAGTTCGTACATCAAGTATACTGGAAGCAGCCCTTTTCTCAATAAGAACGTGGTCTATTTGGTTGAAGGTGTGACCATCTGGTGATGCCCACGTTCGTTTGTGAATATCGCGATGTGGGAAGCACGTAGAGCTTACTATGATATTTTTGCTGCTTGCGAAATCAATAAGACGTTGGCCATTGTCGTTGGTTATGTCATGGAGACTGTGCCCTCCTGTTGTTCCTCTATGAGCCTCCTCCTTTCCGACTTTTGCATTAAAGTCCCCTAAGACAATTTTTAGGTCATTCGAGGGCAGTGAGTCATAGGTTGTCTCTAGGGTGGCATAAAATTCGTCTTTAGTTACATCGTCCTTGTCTTCTGTTGGTGCGTGAACGTTGATCAACCAAGTGTTGAAAAATTTAGTCTTTATTCGGATTGCACACAATCTTTCACTTATTGGTTTGAAGCTCGTGACCTGCTGTTTAAATTTTTTGTCAACGACAAAAGCGACTCCAAACTCTCTGCTTCCCGACAATTTTCCACTTGGATAGATTGTGTGTGATCTCATGTCCATGATTTCGCTACCGAGCCATTTCGTTTCTTGGATGGCAGTTATGTTGATGTTGTGTTTTGCCACTTCTTCGAGAAACTCTTTCAGAGCTCCTGTTCTAAATAAGGATCGAACATTCCAAGATCCAATAGAGTAGTCCATTTTTCGTTTGCGGGGTCGTTGCCGTTGAGTCCATCCTTTCCGAGGCTGTTCTTCAGGTTTCTGGACAGTGTTCTTTTTCCGGTGATGCGTTGTCGGCGCCTCGCCCAACCCCCGACCTGGAGGACCGGTCCTACTTATTTATTACACCCTAGTAGAAAAAGGGTGGGAGTTTTGAGCTAAATATGACATGCTGGAGTTCTCACAGCTATGCTGCAAGTCCAACTATGTTATACTTTTTGCCTACTTCCTGAGACGCACTGGTGTTACTGGCCATTCAGGTTAACTCCATGTACCCTCCTCCTTTCTCAACTCGGGCTTGGGACCGTCTATGGCGGAGTTTTAAGTTTTAATCTTAATGATTGCGGGAAATTAAAATGAATAATTTAGAAGTTCATATAATTCTTTGCTAAAACCCGTCAAAATTAATTTTAATTTTAAAATAATGGACCATGCCTAAAACTATAAAGATCGCTAAAAATACATACTCAAAATTTACAGTCGAATTTTATTCTTTTGATTTATGGAAATTTTTTACAAAAAAAAAAAAAACAGCGCTGCCGTTCATTGACATGATAATTTACATTAATATACGATAGAGGCACTTAAATTATTTTTGATTGAGTTTTAATTGCGATGATAAATGCCACATGATTATACTCTAGATGAAATCCGTGAGTATTATAAGTTTGCCCTACACTCGGTAACGCTAAGTAATAAGATATGAATTGAACAGAAGTTTGTTTCTTCGCTCAAAAACCTCAAAACCGTGTGTCCGTCCGTCCATCCATTAGTCCTGTCTGTCCGTCCGTCTGTGCAGTCTCTAGCACAGAACGCGTTGATCTAAAAAGTTCAAATTTTCTGCATCTGTCATTTTTGACCAAAAAGTTAGGTGAAGCTCGCGAACAGGCCAAATTGCTCCACCCCTTCTAACTCCTTCCATACTAAATGACCCATTTTCAAAAATCTACAAGAACCCAATTTTTTTGGATACTATGCGAGTTCAAAATTTGAAATTTAGCATATGTAATTTTTATTATAAATGCCATCTATGGTATAAGAATTATTCGAATCCCTTCACTCCTTCTATCACTTCCCAACTCCACTTTTTCATAAAACACTATAAACTGATTTTTCAGTACGTACATTTATCGAGATCAAATTACTTTATTATTATAATAATAAGGTATTGTGATCGACTTGGAAAAAAAAAATTCGCTACTCTGAAATTTTGTTTTTTCATGTTTCATGACTAAAATAGCCTAAAAATACAAAAAAAAAAATCCGTCTGACAGTACTCCGTCTGCCATACGCCGGTGTGTACGCTCAGCGCACATTAGCTCCCAAACCCTTCAAGATAGAAAGTTCGTTTTTGGGGGGATTGTAGATAGTTGCGGATTTCAGGCGGACATCCATTTTGGGGGATGTAAACGCTTAGGGTTATTCAGGAAAGCGCTAAAACCGAAAACTAAGAAATCAAATATCTCAACCATGATTCCAGCTAAGAAGCTAAAAATCAACATACATATGGAAAGGTTTGTGGGACAAACTATAAAAATAATTTAATTTTTTTATCCGTTGTTGTGCAAAAAGGGACGAATTTTTTTTTTTTTTCAAATAATTATATCTTCGAAATTACTTACAATAAAAAATTCATATTTTGGGACCATTAAAGTGGCATAACGATCCACTAGAATAATCTTAGAGGAAGGCCAATTATTGTATATGAAGCTTGGAATATCGAAATCAATATATAAAAATAATTTAATTCGAAAGACAGCAAAGCAAAATTTACTTCTGCATCATCCACTCTTTGCGTTAGATATCCTGTTACAAATAATTTACCACCAGTTCCACGTATAGCTTTAATTTCGCATTTAACACCTTGAATGCAATTTGGGGACGCACGACATTTTAGTTGTTTAAATTTCATTAAATTTTCAGTCTAATTACTTTATTATTATAATAATAAAGTATTGTGATCGACACAAGGAAAAAAAAATTTGCTACCCTGAAATTTTTTTTTCGCGTTTCATGACTAAATTAGCCTAAAAATGCAAAAAAAACATAACAGAATTAAGCCCAATCATATGATACTCTAGATGAGATGGAAATGACTTTAATATATCAAAAAAATATGTCATCTCAAATTCTTTCGAATAGTGAATAGAGACTTTTGTATGGGAGGTGGTAGAAGCAGAGGGGGAGGTTTGTATTTTTCTTATATAACACCAAACATGGCATGCAAAATGTTTATTGCTGAATTTAAAGTTTTTAGTTTTCATTATTTTTAATGAAATTGGTAATAGTTTTCCTGAAATCGGGTCATTTGTATAGGAGGTGGCGGAGGAAGTGGACCGTTTTAGATGATTTTAAAACCGCTTATCATCATCCTTATCACCATGCTTTGATTCAATTTCAAAGTCGATAGCTCTCGTATATTCGAAGGAGAAATGCTTTTCTTGAATTTATAATACAGATATTTCTATGGGAGGGGGTAGAAGGAATGAAGTGGGGGGAATATTTTTTTCTATTACTCATTTCAATTATTAAGAAAAAAATTCTGGCAAAAATTTGAAGTTTGTACTTTTTCTAGTTTGAATGGAAATCGATAAAATGCATTTAACAAAAATTATACATTTGTATGGGAGGGGGTAGAAGGAGAGTACGGATCAAATCGCGTTATCATTATTTCTATTTTTATGCTTTATACAAAATATCAAGTTGATAGCTCTAACAGTTTCGAAGAAAAATAATTTAATTTAAATTTCAAAATTTCGTGAAAATTGTATGGGAGGGGGTAGAAGGAGTGAGGTGAAGCTGATAATTATTTTTAGAATAAATTGCAATTATAGTAGAATTAATTCTGACAAAACGTCGCCTTTTCAGATTTACTAGTTTCAATGAAAATCAAAAAAATTTATTTTTTAAAATTGCCCATTTGTATGGGTAGAAGGAGTAAGGGGATCAGGTCAATATTCCGTGATATTAATGACATCTATATTGTTATACTTTGACCTAAATTTCAAGTCTATAGCTTAAATAGTTTCAAAGAAAAACCAATTTCTTAATATTTCGAAATTTCATGAAATTTGTATGGGAGGGGGTAGAAGGAGTGGGGGATGTAGCCCATTCACGAACTTAAAGTTACTTTTTTTCACTCATTTCTTCTCCACATTTACAATACATGTCTAACTGCTGGTGTATTTCCAACAATATGGAAAATTGCTAATGTGATTCCTGTTCCCAAAGTTTCTCGTCCCAAGGAGTCTAGTGATTTTCGTCCTATCAGCATATTATGCTTACTCTCAATGGGTCTTGAGCGTGTAATGTCTCAGCAAATCAATTGTCATGTAAGAAGATTTGGTCTTTTGAGTAACTGGCAATCTGGTTTCCGTGCTGGTCATAGCTGTGAAACTGCGATGTTAAAGGTTACTACTGATATCCGTAAAGCCATGGACCGGAATGAATTAACTTATTTGGTTTTGCTTGATTTTTCAAAAGCGTTTGATTGTGTATGTCATTCCATACTTCTTAATAAGCTTTACGCTCGCTTTTCATTCTCTACAAGTGCGGTTAAGTTAATTAAAAGTTTTTTAAGTAATCGATCACAACGGACCAAGGGTAGCTCGGGGTTCTCTTCTCTTTGTGGCCTTTTGTCTGGTGTTTCTCAAGGCTCTATCTTAGGTCCATTACTCTTCAGCATGTTTATAAATGACCTTCCTAATGTAGTGTGTGATTGTAGTATCCATTTGTATGCTGATGACGTTCAGCTGTATTTGAGTAGGCCTATAGGGTTGATTGAAGACTGCGCGGCTCGTGTATCATCGGATCTAGCGAATATTTCGAAATGGTCCCATGCAAACGGTCTTACTCTTAATCCTAGCAAATCACAATGTATCGTTTTTTCTGCTAATATGGATGAATCTAAATACTCCATTATGCCTCCAATTGAACTGAATAACACTAAAGTCGCTTTCCAGTCACAGGTACGTAGTCTTGGCATTACATTAAATTATAATATGAGCTGTTGCTCCCATATCGCTAGTATGTTAAGAAAAATCTATGCCACTCTACGTAGGCTGTGGCTATATGCTGATGTTTTACCTTCTAGCTTGCGCATAACCCTAATTGAATCTCTAATTCTGCCGTTCTTTACCTTTGGATGTATAATTTTTCCCAAACTTGATTCCTTCTGCCAGCGTAAATTAAAGGTAGCTTTTAATGATTGCACTCGATTTATTTTTGGCTTAAGACGTTTTGACCACATTTCAATGTATAATAATGCTATCTTAGATTGTTTCCTGGAAACCTATTACAAAAAGCGAATATTGATTTTTCTTTTTAGTGTTATTTCGAATAGTTGTCCGAACTATTTACTTGATGATATACGTTTCCTAAAATCTTCTCGTTGTTGTAAATTGCTTATTCCTCATCATAAAGGTAGGATTATGGAGATGTCCTTCTATGTTCATTCCTTAAAGCTATGCAATAATTTACCATTTCATGTTACTCTTGGAATCAGTGTGGATGCATTTCGTAGACTGTTGTCTGAGTACTCTTTTTAATTATTCTTTTGAGTGCTTATTTTGTAAGACCAATAACTTAGCATGTTTTCTTTCCTCTTTTCTTTATCAACATATGTATTTACTTGTATTTCTCCTCTTCTTCTCGTATTATTTTCTTTACTTTTCTATTTTGCTTGCTGTTTTATTTTTGTTCTCTTAATTTTTATTTCTTTTTTATTATTGTCGATATTAATTACTTATTATCTTATTTTCTATTTCCTCATAAGAATCTTACTATTATTTTTATACTCTAGATGGAATCTGAGAGTATTATAAGTTCGCTCTAAGGTTTGTAACGCCAAGAAATAAGGCTCGGAGAAAAAAATGAATGATACAGAAGTTAATATTATCACTCAAAAATCTCAAAACCGGATGTCCGTCCGTCCGTCCGTCCGTCTGTCCGTCCGTCCGTCCGCTCGTGCGCTCTCTAGCTTGAGAACGCGTTGAGCTAGAAAGTTCAAATTTTGTACACGTCGTTTTTGACAAAAAAGTAAGGTCAAGTTCGTGAACGGGCCAAATCGCTCCACTCCTTCTACCCCCTCCCATACAAAATGACACAATTACGCAATTTGACAATGAAGAGATTTGCTCAAAAAGTATATAAGCTATTAACCTGAAATTTGGAATATATTACTATTATGATAATATCAATCTACCTTATAAAAATTATGCGTGTCCTACCCCTCCTTCTACCTCCTCCCATACAAACTGTACTTGTCATGAATTATTCCAAGACAATTTACTCAGTGCGTATAAAATTTAGCTAGCTGAAATTTTGCACCAAGTATTTATTTAAAATTGTTAGTAAGGCCAAAAAAAATTAGACGATTAGCTTCACCCCTTCTACCCCCTCCCATACAAAATGACACAATTTCGCAATTTGACAATAAATGAATTTACTCGAAAAGTGTAAAAGCTATTTATCTGAATTTTTGGATATATCACTTTCATAATAATATAAATCTACAGCAGAAAAAATATTGGAGTCCTCCCTCTCCTTCCACCCCCTCCCATACAAACTACACTTTTTCCTGAAATGCTTTAAGACGATTTTCTCAGAACATATAACATTTATCGAGCTCATATTTTGTAATAAATTCTTAATTAGTATCATCACTAAGATCAGAAAAAAATATTTGATTAGCTTCACTGCTTCTACCCCCTCCCATACAATATGGCACAGTTTCACAACTTCACAATAAATTGATTTTCTTGAAAAGTATGAATGGCACTAGTCTGAAATTTAAGGGATGCCAATTTTATAATATTCCTAGTTATTTCTGAAAAAATCACTAAAATCCCCCCACTCTTTCTACCACCTCCCATACAAACTGCACATTTTCACTAAATCTAACACACTAATTTTCTCAGTTCCCATTCAATTTTTATACTCTAGATGGAATCTGAGAGTATTATAAGTTCGCTCTAAGGTTTGTAACGCCAAGAAATAAGGCTCGGAGAAAAAAATGAATGATACAGAAGTTAATATTATCACTCAAAAATCTCAAAACCGGATGTCCGTCCGTCCGTCCGTCCGTTCGTGCGCTCTCTAGCTTGAGAACGCGTTGAGCTAGAAAGTTTAAATTTTGTACACGTCGTTTTTGACAAAAAAGTAAGGTCAAGTTCGTGAACGGGCCAAATCGCTCCACTCCTTCTACCCCCTCCCATACAAAATAACACAATTACGCAATTTGACAATAAACGGATTTGCTCAAAAAGTATAAAAGTTATTGGCCTGAAATTCAGAATATATTACTTTTATGATAATATCAATCTATCATATAAAAATTGTGCGTGTCCTCCCCCTCCTTCTACCACCTCCCATACAAACTGTACTTATCATGAATTACTCTAATCCAATTTCCTCAGTGCTTATAAAATTCAGCGGGCTGAAATTGTGCACCAAATATTTATTTAAAATTGTTAGTAAGGTCAAAAAAAATGATATGATTAGCTTCACCCCTTCTACCCCCTCCCACACAAAATGACACAATTTCGCAATTTGACAATAATGGATTTACTCAAAAAGTATAAAAGCTATTGGTCTCAATTTTGGTATATGTTCCTTTTTTACTGATTTAAATCTACAGTACAAAAATTATTTGCTTCCTTCCTTTCCTTCCACCCCCTCCCATACAAACTACACTTTTTCCTGAAATGCTCTAAGCCGATTTTCTCAGAACATATAACATTTATCGAGCTCATATTTTGTAATAAATTCTTAATTAGTATCATCACTAAGATCAGAAAAAAATATTTGATTAGCTTCACTGCTTCTACCCCCTCCCATACAATATGGCACAGTTTCACAACTTCACAATAAATTGATTTTCTTGAAAAGTATGAATGGCACTAGTCTGAAATTTAAGGGATGCCAATTTTATAATATTCCTAGTTATTTCTGAAAAAATCACTAAAATCCCCCCACTCTTTCTACCACCTCCCATACAAACTGCACATTTTCACTAAATCTAACACACTAATTTTCTCAGTTCCCATTCAATTTTTATACTCTAGATGGAATCTGAGAGTATTATAAGTTCGCTCTAAGGTTTGTAACGCCAAGAAATAAGGCTCGGAGAAAAAAATGAATGATACAGAAGTTAATATTATCACTCAAAAATCTCAAAACCGGATGTCCGTCCGTCCGTCCGTCCGTTCGTGCGCTCTCTAGCTTGAGAACGCGTTGAGCTAGAAAGTTTAAATTTTGTACACGTCGTTTTTGACAAAAAAGTAAGGTCAAGTTCGTGAACGGGCCAAATCGCTCCACTCCTTCTACTCCCTCCCATACAAAATAACACAATTACGCAATTTGACAATAAACGGATTTGCTCAAAAAGTATAAAAGTTATTGGCCTGAAATTCAGAATATATTACTTTTATGATAATATCAATCTATCATATAAAAATTGTGCGTGTCCTCCCCCTCCTTCTACCACCTCCCATACAAACTGTACTTATCATGAATTACTCTAATCCAATTTCCTCAGTGCTTATAAAATTCAGCGGGCTGAAATTGTGCACCAAATATTTATTTAAAATTGTTAGTAAGGTCAAAAAAAATGATATGATTAGCTTCACCCCTTCTACCCCCTCCCACACAAAATGACACAATTTCGCAATTTGACAATAATGGATTTACTCAAAAAGTATAAAAGCTATTGGTCTCAATTTTGGTATATGTTCCTTTTTTACTGATTTAAATCTACAGTACAAAAATTATTTGCTTCCTTCCTTTCCTTCCACCCCCTCCCATACAAACTACACTTTTTCCTGAAATGCTCTAAGCCGATTTTCTCAGAACATATAACATTTATCGAGCTCATATTTTGTAATAAATTCTTAATTAGTATCATCACTAAGATCAGAAAAAAATATTTGATTAGCTTCACTGCTTCTACCCCCTCCCATACAATATGGCACAGTTTCACAATTTCACAATAAATTGATTTTCTTGAAAAGTATGAATGGCACTAGTCTGAAATTTAAGGGATGCCAATTTTATATTATTCCTAGTTATTTCTGAAAAAATCATTAAAATCCCCCCACTCTTTTTACCACCTCCCATACAAACTGTACATTTTCACTAAATCAAACTCACTAATTTTCTCAGTTCCCATTCAGTTTTTGGAGTAAGCATTTTGTATAAAACATTTTCATAGCTACTTTAGAATGATGTCGAAAAAATTAGTTCAATGCTATCATCCCTTCTAACACTCCCCATACAAAATTTCTTGGGATCACAAAAAATTCTAATCCATCTAGAGTATCGTAAGATTGCGCTTTACGCGCAATCGTAGCCCTGTTATGTTTTATTTTATTTTTATTTTTTTTTATTTTCTACTGTTTAAATTTTTTTTTTGCATTAATTATTAATACTGATTTAAGATATCATCTTGTAGTACCTTTACATGAAATAAATGAATATGAATATGAATATGTAGAAAAGGTTATGGGACAAACTTTAAAAATAATTTAATTTTTTTATCCATTGGCGTCCGAAAAGGGGGGGCTAAAAACAAATTGTCGGCCGAATTGTTTTTTCAAATGATTATATCTTCGAAATTACTTATCGTAAAAAACTCATATTTTGGGACGATGACGGTGGCATTAAGTTCCATTGGAATCAGCTTATAGAGTGGCTAATTATTGTAAGAGAGAGGGTCAGGGGGGTGCAAAGAAAAACACTTAAAAATGAATATCTCAACTATCTCTTAAGCTATGTAATTGAAACTTGAAACCTGTATTAAGCTATACTAGGCAAATACAAAAAATATATAAAATGTTGAAATAATAGTAGTGGGGGGAAATGGGAAGCATTTAAAAAATGGCGCACTTTTCAAAATTACAAATCCTTATATCTCAAAAAAGGGTACAGATGTCAAGTCGAAAATTTGTCAGATTGTAGAACTACATATTGGATAATTTTGGTAAAAATTTTAAGTTAGGAGATGTAAGGGGAGGGAGGTGATAAGCAAAAATGTCGAAAATTTTGAGTCATTTTTCAGGGCTCTGGTGAAAGATACAAAGTTTAAATTTTTCATGTGGATACGTCTATTTGATATACATAGAAAAATAATAATAACTCAATCCATAATTGTTATAAGCCGACCCCCCCCTCCCCGGTCTAACGTGTACAAGGTGTTTCATGTGCATTGAAAAAAAAACATAAACTGAAAATTTTTGTATGAAATTTTAAGGTAGAAACTTGAAAATTTGGGGAATGCATTTAAAAAAATCCCTAAATATACGAAATATTAACTGGTCGAAAACCTTTAAGACTTCTACCTCCTCCCATACAAAATAATTTGTTCGACCATTTTCAAGAAATCAATTATCACCTAACTATTAAAAGCTATCAATTTGAAATTTTGCATAAAAACTTACAAAAATAATTGAAATGAAATTACGTTAAAAGTTTTGAAATCGCGCTTGCCCTTCTACCCCCTCCCATACAAAAGAATGATTTCGACCAATTTCATTAAATCAACTAATAACCAACAAATTAAAAGCCACGAACTTGAAATTTTGTACGATCACCTCACCATAGAAAAGAAAGAAAATTGCGTCACAAGTTTTACAATTCCCCTACCTCCTCTACCCCCTCCCATACAAAATTATTTTTTCGAGCATTTTTAAGAAATCAGTTATCAGCTAACTCTTAAAAGCTATCAATTTCAAATTTTTCGTGAAAACTTATAAAAATAATGCAAATGAAGTTGCTTTAAAAGTTTTGAAATCGCGCTTGCCCTTCTACCCCTTCCGATACAAAACTATGTTTTCCGAATTTTATGACAATTCTATGCAACTTCGTCTATGAAACACATTCTATACAGAGAATATTGGACGTGATTCAAGCAATTAATTAAAAAGCTATTAACAGCCACCCACCCTTACTATTACCCCTCCTCCTCCCCTCATAAAAACCCAAACTTGCAGAAACGAATGAAATATTGTTAAATTGACAACAGAACTGCCCAAGAACTCCCTTCCACTTAGCCTTCCCTAACCACTCTAACCTGCATATTGACTTTCCACTCATCCGCAACTCGTCCCAAGAATAATAAAGTTTCGCCCGAGTTGTTGGCAGTTTATTTTTGATTCATATCAACACAAATTAAACATAATGATATAATGCAAGTCTGTATTTTAAGCGTATTTTAAATAGCATTAACTCAGCTTCATTGTTATGCTATTAAAACTCTTCGCTACAGTGCATTCCGAATTAGATTCGAAATTTCCTTTAATATGTGTATGTGTAGTTAAAAAAAATCGATTTTTCAAAAAGGTAATCATTCGAAAGAACTATCATTTCAGTGTCTATCCTGAAAATTTCTTAAAGAAATTCGCAGTAATGACAAAGCTATAGCGTTGTGTTACCAATGGGATGTGCAACGACTATGAGCCGAGTGTTCTTGCTCCATTTGAATTCCAGTATTGTTGGCCTTCTGTTTAGCCGGGGTGTGTTTTGAAAAGTTTGTGGAGGTTCAGGTAGAAGCACTCCACAGGTGAAATTCATAGAACCTTTACGTAAAATTTATCGAACTGAAATTGAGCATTAAATATTTATTGAGAACTATTAGTAAAACCGAATAAAATTAGACGATAGGAGGGATGTAGCTAACAGCCCTTCCTACCCCTCCGATACAATATGACACAATTTCAGAACTTTACGAAAAGTCGATTTTATTGATAAGTATGAATGCTGCTGATCTGTTTGTAGTTATTTCTGAAAAGGCCATTAAGAACTCTCCATTTCTTCTACCACCTCCCAAACAAACTGCACAATTTCACTGATTTTCTTAATACCTATTAAATTTTTGAACCTTAAATTTTGCATAAAATATTTTGATAGCAAACTAATTTTTTCACATCATGCTAGCATGACCAATGGCGTCACTCCCTTCTACCACGCCCCATACAAAATTTCTTTTCAACTAGAATATTGTTAGATTAGGCTTTACACCCAATCGTAGTCCTGTTATGTTTTTTCATATTTAAAGACTAAATTAGTCTTAAACGTCCGCCGTTTACTTACGCTTACCGTACAATAACTCCCAAACCCTTAAAGATAGAAAGTGTACTTTGGGTGAATTGTATTAGGTTGTTGCAGATGAAATGGCAACTTTGCTAGTGAAATTTCAAGCAACTTTAACTCTCATAAAGCTTAATTTTATTAATCAAAATAGGTACTAGCAAATGCAATACACTTCTCCTAACGAGATACAAGTGCATTTATGACAGATTCGTAGAAGTCCGACTTTCTAGACTGAAGAAATTCCTCGAAGGCATTTTTGATGGCTGCTTCATTGTAAATTGTTAGATAGATAGATAGATTTATTGCCAAGAATATTTGTTGTTTTTTTTTTACATATTGAGTTTTGCTTAAGAGTTCAGTTCTTACTAACTATACAACTTTTGAAAATATAATGTGTTTCTAGTTATATTAATATATATTTTTGAATCAAACAAAAGAAGTGTTTAAAGGAAAAAGCTGTGAGAAAAAAACCTATTTAATGAATTTTAACTATAACTAAAACTTAACCTAATTACAAACTATACTAAGTATACATAAGTTCAAAACTGAAAAGAAATACAAGTTTAAAACAATAAGTTATAGATAAGTCTATTATCCGATAGTTCAATTCTATTTCTGATTTTATTTATTAGTGTAAGTGCTTTAGCTTTAATAAATTCGGTGTTGGCTAAAGAGTGTAACCTTTTAGTAGAAAAATATTTTGGAAGATTATGGATCAACTTTAAGATTTTGTTCTGAGTTATCTGGAGTTTATTCATATGACTTTTTGCACAGTTTATCCATAAGGGAGCACCATACAGTAATACTGGTTGAAAAATTGACTTAAATATGAGCATTTTGTTGTTGATGTTTAAGTGTGATTTTCTGTTTATAAAAGGATAAAGGATTCTTATAAGAGCATTAGTTTTATTTAGCGTTTCTGTTATGTGGTCTTTAAACGTAAGCTTTTTGTCGAAATGAAAACCTAGGTATTTTAAATTATTACTCCATTGTATTTCTTCTCCTTGAATGTTAAGATTGTGGATTGGTGTGTATGGATGTGTTCTTCGTTTTGTAAAATATATAGCCTGTGTTTTAGAAGCGTTAATTTTAATTTTCCATTTTTTTAGATATTCAATTACCACTTTTAAGGCGTTTTCGACAGAGGTACAGATATTTGGGCGAACTTTGTCCGACGAGTAGATGGCCGTGTCATCAGCAAATAGGGCTGTGTGACAGTTTTCTAAATGGGGGAAGTCATGTGAATAAATTAAATACAACAGTGGTCCAAGGACTGATCCCTGAGGTACCCCAGCACAAATAGGGTAATTTCTGGAAAGAGTTTTTTGAATACAAACTCTAAAGTTTTTATCGGTTAAGAAACTACGAACGATATTGACTAAGTACGAGGGAAAGTTGCACTTAATCATTTTGTAGATAAGACCGTCATGCCAAATGCGGTCAAAAGCTTTTTCAATATCTAGTGATATAAGGGCCATAGATTCTTTGAAAGCTAATGTGTTTGAAATAGAATTTCTTATTCTCAGAAGCTGGTGTGTTGTCGAGTGAGACTTTCTAAATCCGAACTGTTTGTCTGGAAGAATTTTTTTTTTCATCTAAAAACTCATTTAACCTGTCTTTGATTATTCGCTCAAAGAGCTTACCAAGATTGCTGAGGAGACTGATTGGACGGTAGCTGCTCGCAGAGGTCTGGGGCTTTTATGGTTTAGGGATTGGTATAATTTTGGCAGATTTCCAAGAGCAAGGAAATTAGCCTATCTTGAGACATGCATTAAATATGTACGTCAACAAAACAAGTGCTTTTTTGGGAAGATGTTTAAGAATTAAATTTGAAGTGTTGTCAAAGCCAGATGTCTTTTTAGGTTTCAACCAGCGCAATATATTTTTAATATCGTTTGGTTTAATAAAAAGGAAATGTTCATTGATACTGTTGTGAGATGATTGAAAGTTCGAAAGCACATTTTTAACTTCAGTCTCCGTTAGAGTATCAGAGGACAGGTATCAAGAGTAAAATTTGAGTGAAAAACTTTTGCAATGCACTCTGTTTTCTCCTCACATGTTATATATTTATTATTACAGTCCACCAAGTGGGACATTGGGCTTCTTTTATTTTTAAGTACCTTCACTATGTTCCAGAAAGGCTTGGAGCCTTTACTCAGGTCAGATAATTTAGAGTTCCAGGTACGATTTCTAAAGGTGCACATCATTATGTCAATGAGAGAGTTAAACGATTCCCACGAAGTTTTAAAGCTAGGTGTTCTAGTCCTTTGCCAATTGCGTCAGCACGCGTTTCTTTTTTGTATGAGTAACTTAATTTCTTTTGGAATGGTGGGGTAGGGATTGTTCTTGAGAGGTACCTTAGGAACACTACAGTTTATCGAAGATTGTATAGACTCATTGAGTTCAAGAAGAAGACTATCAATTTCGGTTGTTGAGGTAATGGTGTCAAAGGATCTGCTGGTTAAATTAATTTTTGTGCTCATTGTACTTTGAAACTTGATCCAATTGGCTTTATGGAAATTAAGGATATAGTTATCTGGGTTAGTTATTAGTGGTGATACTAATTTGAAAGAAACAGGTAGATGATCAGATGTAAGTTCGTTAAGAATAATCGGTTTTGAGATTCTACACTGGTTATTGCAGATTATGAAGTCAATAGTAGAAGGATTTTGTTTTTTGTTGAATGGTACAAAACTTGGATCGTTAGGAAAGTGAATTGATATTGGATGCGTTTGAAGAAACTTGTTAAGAATACCACCCCAATGATTATTCCTACCACAGCTCCACGTTTGATGTCGACTATTCCGGTCGCCTCATTGTAAATTGTTTCTCCACCAAAAAATGATCCAAATGTCTAAAAAGTGGTAATCGGTTGGCGAGAGGTCTAGTGAATATGGTGGATGAGGAAGAGTCTCATACTGCAACTCGTTTAATTTTTTGACCGTTATTCTTGATACATCAGGCACTTACCAAGCTTTTTAACTTTTTCAAGCTGTTGCAAGTGCCGGGAAACTGTCAAATAGTGTACGCTCAGTTTCTGTGCAATGTCCCTTACAGTTTCGCGTGAGTCAGACTCCATTAGTGAACGCAGCTCGTCGTTGTCTATCGATGGTCCTGGGTGACCATATGGCTCACTTTGCAGGGTCATATCTCTTGATCGGAATTTTTCGAACTATCGCTGTGTAGTTTGTTTACTTACTGTGTCAGCTCCAAATACCCTATTGATATTTTTTGTTGCTTGCCTTGCGTTGTGGCCAAGTTAAAACTCGTAAAGAAAAAGTAACCGTTTTTGGCTCGATTCCATGTTTTTTTATTTTTTTTTCTCTCCGATCTCAATGAAGTCCAAAACTGAAATGATTCCATGACCAAATGTAGGAGTATTTATACTTCAATATTTATTACTACCAGAACCACCTGGTGGCAGTGTGAGACATGAAAATCGCAACTAACTTCACTTCATCGCGAAAGTTGCCATTTCATCTGCAACAATCTAATAGATTGAGTAAGATCTCAGGCGAACTTCACATTGTAGGGGTGTACGAGTTGAAGCGAGACATGTTACGGAGCAAATATAAAAGCTTGGCAAATTTTTAACTGGAATTTTATTATAGGTTAAACTTGATAAAATATGTTAAATGTGAAAATAAAGTTGTTCGAGGAACTTCTGCTACATTAAAAAGTAACATAAATTGAAAATTTACTAAAAATAAAGGACCTTAAATTAGTAAAAAGCATTTTCCCACAATATTATCAAATTTGCCAGAACATTAATGAGAGGTCCACTCTGCAAGATCCTGATTTTATGTCTAGAACTCGTGATTGAATTATTATAGTCTAATAGCCCCAAATATAATTAGTTCCATTAAACACTTTATCTACAAAATTTACAATAACCAATAAAAAATTTGCATACAATCAGTAATCAACTGTGCTGTTCGATTCACCTACGACAGCTAGTTCCCCGATCCATTCTCTCTTCTTCACTCGCGATCCTGGTTGAAAAAAATTGAAGGTCATACGATATTTTCCGGCTCCTACGAGAGATGGAAATATTTGGTTAGTGTCCGGTGTTACGCCAGGCACTGTAATTACTCCCTGAAAATTATGATTTTTAAATTAAGAAATGTTGCAAAAAAGTTGCTTCAATTATAAATATCGCCGCTTAAGAACTGATGCCACCTAAGCGACATTTTACTGATCTTACAGAAGACGAAAAAAAACTTAAAACGGTTTTAAATTTAAGCTTTTTCACATAGAATTGATTAATTTTTATGCCGGATGTATTTTAAAACGTTTGGAAATTTCATTCTAAATATATATGTTATATCTCTTAGTTAGACGGTATCACTTCTTAATCGACGATATGGACAGTTAAGATACTTCGTATGGACACGTATGATTAATATTGGTATTAAATGTGAATATGTCATCAATAAATCTCATCCAAGGTAGGTTTCGTTGTATTTTTGATGCAAAAAATTTGCACACATTGACTTTGAAAGCAAGTGGGAATGGTCTATAGCCATTATACCACTTATAGGTATTGACCTGAAGCTTGGAATAAAAAAATGAATATATATATAAATAATTTAATTGGAAAGACAGTAAAGCAAAATTTACTTCCACATCATCCACTCTTTGCGTTAGATATCCTGTTCCAAATAATTTACCAGCAGTTCCACGTATAGCTTTAAGTTCGCACTTAACATCTTTAAACCAATTTATGGACCAACGACATTTTAATTCTTTAAATTTTATGAAATTTTTAGCCTAATTCAATTTTTGACAAATTAATTTTCGTATATAGTGTAAAATGAATACATTACCTTTTTTTCGGCAAAGCTGGAATACAGGACGCCCACAAAAATTAGTAGAATAAAAGAACTACGAGATTTCTTTGGAATCCCTAGAGCACCTATCATTTTAACTGGATATCTAAGACTAAATTCAACAAGATTGAACTAGAATTGAAGGGTTATTTACTGCTCGAATTAAAAAGCAATAAAAAATATAATTTGGGTGTTCCCTTTATATTCTAATTCAAAACAAACAAATAAAATATAATGATGTAATGTAAGTCTGTATTTAAAGCGTTAGAAATAGCATTGACTCAGCTTCATTATTATGCTATTAAAATTTTTCGCTACAGCGCATTCCGAATTAAATGTTCTTTAAGGGATTAGGTACATACACCTGGGTAGTTAAAATAAATCTATTTTTCAAAACGGTGAGCATTCGAAAATACTATCAGTTCAGTGTCTAATCTAAAAATTTCATAAAAGTAATGACGAAGCTATAGCGTTGTGTAATCAATGGGGTGCGCAACGACTATGAGCCGGGTGTTCTTGCTCCATTTGAATTCCGGCATTGTTGGCCTTCTGTTTAGCAGGGTCATGTTTTGAAAAGTTGGTAAGGTTCAGGTATACGCACACCACAGGTGAAATTCACAGAATCTTCGCAGACGATTTCATGTAAGTTTGAAATAAACCAAACTGTACTGTAAACTTTAAACGTGGTTTTCTCGAAACAGTGTTTTCAAAATCAGTACCAGAAATATCTCCGCGACTACTAAACAAATCGGGATCTAGTTTTGCACAGTTATGTTTCAAATAATAATCTATTACTTATCGTGTAGTTTTTTTGGATACCTGTCATAGTCTTTTTTTACTCAACAGTTTTGGAACAGTTTTTCCGCGAAACATTTACCGAGTTCTTAAGAATCTAGATGCTAATACCAGGGATGTAAATATGAAACCGGAATTTTTTTGCAAAAAAAAACACTTATTAGTTGGAAATGAAAAGGAGTATTTTATTCAAAGTATAGCCCTTCGCTAGCTATACATTTTCCCCATCTCTCTGGTAATGTGTGGATGCGTCGCCAAAAAAACTGTTGGTCTTTTGATGAAAACCAGTCCTTGAGCCATATTCGTACATTTTCGTAGGAAGTGAAGCGCTGCTCAGCAAGTGCGTGTCCCATCGATGCAAAAAAATGGTAATCAGACGGAGCCAAGTCTGGTAAGTGAGCGGCATAGGAAAGAATTTCCCAACTGAACGACTCTATCATTTCCTTGACGAGTCTTGCTGTGTGTGATGGTGTGCATTGTTATGAAGCAAAATCACTTTGTTTTTTCTCTGCTGCTATTCTAGGCGTTTTTCACTCAAAGCTTGATTCAATGCAATTATTTGTTGTCGGTAGCGCTCAATGTTAACAGTTTCACCAGTTTCCAGCAGCTCATAATAAATCACAACCTTCTGATCCCACCAAACGCAGAGCATTGTTTTCCGGCCATAACGATTTGGTCTTGCAGTTGATGTCGGTGGTTGGCCTGGAGTTAGCCATGATTTTTTCCGCTTCGGATTCTCAAAATAAATCCACTTTTCATCGCCAGTCACAATTTGATGGAGAATTGACTTTCTTTTGTATCTGGCGAGCAGCATTTCGGAAGTGGTTTTTCTGTTTTCCTGCTGTCTTTCGTTGAGATCATGTGGAACCCATTTTCCCATCTTGTGGATCTTTCCCATGGCTTTCAATTGTATGGCGACGGCTGCTCATGTTACGTTTAACTGACCTGCCAGTAGCTGTTGCGTTTGAGCGTCATCCTCATTCAACAATGTTTGCAATCTGCTGTCTTCAAACTTTTTCGGTGGTTTTCCACGTTCTTCGTTTCTCACGTCAAAATTTCTACTTTTGAATTTTTTTAAGCCACTTTGATTTACCAAGAGCATGATCACCGTAAGCATCGACAAGCATTCGATGCGATTCATCAGCAGTTTTCTTCAAATGGTAACAGAAAATTAAAGCTGCCCGCAAATCGTAGTTTCGCGGTACAAAGTTCGATATGTTCACTGTTATTAAAAACTATTCTGTCGTATGAAACTTGAAGTTTTATGAGTTGACAATCTTTATCCGATGTCAAAACAAGAAAATGGCGCCACTGACGCATGTTCACAATAACCACATTGACCAGTGCGGCCCTCTATGATCAAATTCCGGTTTCATATTTACACCCCTGGTAAATCGTCCGGTCCAGATGGAATCCCTGCCCTTGTCCTTAGAAATTGCTGCGCTTCTCTAGCTAAACCTCTATGCAAACCTTATAGTCTCTCCTTATCGTCCTCCACTGTCCCATCTTCATGGAAGCTTGCAAATGTTAAGCCAGTTCCCAAAAAAGGAGAACGCACCAATCTCGCTAATTATCGCCCAATAGCAATAACCTTAATTCTGTCCAAGGTCATGGAAACAATCATCAACAATAGAGTAATAGAATATCTCAACATCAATGATATTATTGACGACAAACAGTATGGATTCCGTAAAAAACGTTCCAGAGGAGACCTTTTAACCACTCTCACTGAACGTTGGAACAAGAGCATTCACCAGTTTGGTGAATCTTGTATTATCGCTTTTGATATTTCCACGGCTTTTGACAGAGTATGGCACAGTGCCCTTTTAATCAAACTTAAAGCTATTGGTTTGGGCGACTTTCTTATTTCCTGGATTGAAAGTTTTCTAGCCAATCGTTCAATGCGTGTGGTATTGGATGGTGTGGTTTCCTCTTCTTATAAAATTAACGCAGGTGTCCCTCAGGGCTCGGTTCTTTCTCTCACCTTTTTTCTGATATTTATTAATGACTTGCTATCTCCAACTTTCAATCCTATACATAGTTTCGCCGATGCCAGCACATTAGGCTTCTCCTATCACTTCAACAGTGCGTCCTTAGCCCGATGTTCTAGCTTAGTAGAACAAAGTAGGTACATGGCTCAGTTATTGAATGGCCTATATTAGACCTCGTCTTGAATTTAATTCCCACCTATGGGCGGGAGCTGCAAAAACTTCTCTCCAAGACTGGATACTATCCACATAGGATCTCGATAGTATCCAGTCTCGGACTATTAAAATTATAGGAGATTCTGACATCACTTCTTCACTCGATTCACTCGAGCATAGACGAAATGTAAGCTCCATAACCCTTTTGTATCGCTGCTACAACGGAGATTGTTCGGACAAAATCTTTAATCTCTTGCCCTCACCCCGTAATACTAGAGCTGCTCATAAGTATTCTCTCAACCCCACCTTCGGTCGCACTGTCAAATTTCGTGATTCGTTTTTAAACCGGACAGTTCGAATATGGAGCTCACTGCCCATCTCGATGTTCCCGCATGACTACAACATTCAGCAATTCAAGCGAAATATTCATAGCCAAACCAATATCCTTCCCCCCTCACTGGAGCTGTGTTTCAGTACAAAAGGACAACCCCTCTAGTTCCGGTGTCACATAAAAAAAAAAAATGGGGAGATGTCAACAAAAAAACGTCCCAGGAAAACGACTGTAACGTTTTTACCATTTGAAATTTTTCAACCAAATTTTCATAAAATATAGATAAAATTTCATACTTTAAAATAAATTGCCAACAAGTCGGGCGAAACTTTATTATTCTTGGGACGAGTTGCGGATGAGTGGAAAGTCAATATGCAGGTTGGAGTGGTTAGGGAAGACTAAGTGAAAGGGAGTTCTTGGGCAGGGCTGTTGTCAATTTAACAATATTTCATTCGTTTCTGCAAGTTTGGGTTTTTATGAGGGGAGGAGCAGGGGTAATAGTAAGGGTGGGTGGATGTTAAGAGCTTTTTAATCAATTGTTTGAATCACGTCCAACATTCTCTGTATAGAATGTGTTTCATAGACGAAGTTGCATAGAATTTTCATAAAATTCGCTGTATTCTACATTCACGAAACCGAACATTTGCATGGGAGGGGGTAGAACGGGTAAGGGAATCATAAAACTTGTGACGCAGTTTTATTTCATTTCTCCTGTAATGTGCTTGTATAAAATTCCAAAGTTCGCAGCTTTTAATATGTTGGTTATTAGTTGATTTAATTAAATTGGTCGAAATCATACTTTTGTATGGGAGGGGGTAGAAGAGCAAGAGCGATTTCAAGACTTTTGACGCAAATTTGTTTCAACTATTTTTAAAACTTTTTGCAAACTTTCAAATTGATAGCATTTAATAGTTAGGTGATAATTGATTTCATAATAATGGTCGAAAATATATATAATATTATAAAACTTTTAAAAATAGTTGAAATAAAATTGCGTCAAAAGTTTTGAGATCGCGCCTGTCCTTCTAGCCCCTCCCATACAAAAGTATGATTTCGACCATTATTAAGAAATCAATTATCACCAAACTATTTAAAGCTATCAATTTAAAATTTTGCATAAAAACTTACAAAAATAATTGAAATGAAATTACATTAAAAGTTTTGAAATTACACTTGCCCTTCTACACCCTCCCATACAAAACTATGATTTCGACCAATTTCACTAAATCAATTAATAACCAACAAACTAAAAGCTACGAACTTGAAATTTTGTACAATCAATTAAAAACCTATTAACATCCACCCACCCCTCATAAAAATCCAAACTTGAAGAAACGAATGAAATATTGTCAAATTGACAACAGCCCTGCACTCCCTTTCACTTAGTCTTCCCTAACCACTCTAAACTGCATATTGACTTTCCACTCATCCGGAACTTGTTCCAGGAATAATAAAGTTTCGCCTGACTTGTTGACAGTTTATTTTAAAATTACTTCTGAAATCGAAAATTGAAACAAAAACATAACAGGATTATGCTTGGGCATAAAGCCCAATTGTGCGATACTCTAGATGAAAGAGAAATTTTTTGATTTTAAGAAAATTTATACGGGTGAAGGGGATAACGACATTGAACTAATTTTCTCGCATCAGGCTACAGTTACTGTCAAAAAGATTTATACAAAATTTAGGATTCAAAAATTTAATAGGTACTGAGAAAATTAGTGTATTGGATTTAGCGAAATTGTGCAGTTTGTATGGGAGGTGGTAGAAACAGGGGCGGGATCTTAATGGTTTTATCAGAAACAACTTTAACCATTATGCTTTTGATATGTTTAAAATTTTAGATCAGCAGCACTCATACTTTTCAGGAAAATCACCTTTTTGTAAAGTTGTGAAATTATTTCAAATAATGGGAGGGGTATGGCCCGTTCATGAGCTTGACCTTACTTTTTTGTCAAAAAAAAACGTCTACAAAATTTGAGCTCTCTAGATCAATTCGTTCTTAAGCTAGAGAGGACACGGAGAGACGGACGATCGGACGGACATCCGGTTTCGAGAGCTTTAAATGATTATATGAACTTCTGTATCATTCATTTTTTTCACCGATCCATATTTCTGGGCGTTACAAACTTTTTGGCAAACTTAATACTCTCAGATTTCATCTAGAGTACAATTGGCAGCTGTAGAACGTGGTCCTTCGATCGAGACATTTGGAGGCAACGTTTTCAGGAGACCAGGGCCCAATTCGGGCTGTTTATGACATAATTTCTTAAGGTGCGTTTATAACAAATACAGATTTACGATTAAATCTAATAAATAGTGCCGAGCATGACAGAGCTGAATAAATGCTCTCAACAAGAAGAAGCTTTTGCTCAATAATTTTGTTCGCTTCAAAGGGTATTTACATACATACATTCTTATTATTTAGGTCAAGTCGATAACTTTAATAGTTTCGGACAAAAATAAATTTCTTGTAATTTTGTGGATGAACTTTACGTTCAATCATAATTCTGTTATGTTTCGTTATAGCGTATATACGACATTTATTGCAATATTTTCAAGTTAAATTCAACTTGTTCCGAGCAGAAAAAATGCGTTTGAAAATATACGTTATTTTTTAACCTTCTCTTTTCAAACCTAATGCTAGTGGGAAATTAATCGTTTTCCAATTAAACGGAAAGCTTCAGTAATTCACATAATTATTTGCAACACATATTTGAAGTTTAATTTTAAATACGCTGTTGCGAAAAATTATGATTGCGAAATAATGGAGCTATCCTAAAACTATCTAGATAGCTGAAAAAAAACATACTATTACATAGTATTTAATTCGATCGATTTATGAAAAATATTTACAAAAAAAACATACTGAAGCCAATGATTGACATGATCATTTGCATTAAAATAAACAAAAATGCTTTATCTTCGGCACAGGATGCGAGTTAATTGAGCACATTAATATTTTCCTATACCTAATTCAGACTACTTATATCAAAATCGAAAGATAATACACAATTTCGCAACTGTACAAAAAGCCGATTTTCTTGAAAAGTATGAATGTTACTTGTCTCTAATTTAAGAGGTGTCAATTTTATGATATTCTTAGTTATTTCTGAAAAAATCACTAAAATCCCCCTACTCTTTCTACCATCTCCTATACAAACTACACAATTTCACAAAATCCAACACACTAATTTTCTCAGTACCTATTAAATTTCTGGAGCTTATATTTTGTACAAAACATTTTGATAGCAACTTTAGCATGGTGTAAAAAATGGTTCGATGCAATCACCCCTTCTGCCACTCCTATACAAAATTTCATAAAATTCAAAAATTTTTCTTTGATCTTACTGCTGCAAAATTTTGTATGTAATGCGCAAATTTTTAGCAAATGCACCAGATTTTCCAAGTGAGGCTTAACAGTGAATATTTTTTTTTATGACTGAACTTACAAATCATATCATCTACGTTGTAGCCTAGTGGGTCACATCTTGGTATACAATGCGAATGTCAGGAGCTCGAATCCCGATAGACGTATAATTTCAGCAAACTGCCTGCTTGCTTACCTATATCTTGGCCACCTCAATTTTCAAAAATGAAAAATTCGTAGATAAAGGGTTTGCGAAACAGAATAACTATAGGTATATAGATGTGCATGCTTTAAAGTTTTTCGGTTCGAGTGGTACCCTTAGCTATGTTATAAACGGTTTTTGGTTCAAGTGTATAATAAAGAAAAAAATTATTATAATTTGAAAGATTGCATATCGGGGAAAAAAAAACGTATTTTCTGTAATGTCGCAAAACCTAGAGCTGATTGAGCAAAATGATGGGTATTCCTGAAATCAGCGTCCCCAAATTACCCTAAAAAAGTTACTGTCTACCCTGCGGCAAAATGACTATCGGCCTGTGTTGTTTCTGCAAGTTGGGTTTTTATGGAGAAGGGGAGGAGTTCGACTTAAGGGGTGGGTGGAATGTTAAATGTTAATAATTTTTTAATTGATTGCCTGAATCACGTTTGAAATTATCTGTATAGAAAATTAGTTTTGTAGACAATGTAAATTCTGTGAAATTCGATGTATTTTATATATTTGAAACCATACATTTGTAAGGGAGAGGGTAGAGGAGCTGATGGAATCGTAAAATTTGTAATACGAAATAATATTTTGTTGTTGTTTGTTCAAAATATAAAGCTCGTAGCTTTTAATGTGTTGGTCATTGTTACTTTATTGAAATTGGTTGAAATCATACTTTTGTATGGGAGAAGGTAAAAGGGATTTCAAAACTTTTTGGTGCAACTTCGATTCAAATACTTTTAAAAGTATTTGAGAAATATTTTAAATTGATAGATTTCAAATCAATTTGTGATAATTGCTTTCTTTAAAGTGTTCGAAAAAATACTTTTGTATTGGACGGGGTTGAAGTTTTGAAGGTGTTCGACCAGTCAGTATACTAAACTTTAAGCATTTTTTTTATACTCTAGATGAAATCTGAGAGTATATTGTGTTTGCCTTACCGTTTGTAACGCTAAGAAATAATGCTCGCACAGAGCCGCCAAGGGTACAGAAATATTTGTTATCGCTCAAAAACTTCGATTCCGAGTTGCTGTCCGTCCGTCTGTCCGTCTGTCTACAGCATAACTCTCGAACGCTTTTAGCTATCGTCCTGAAATTTGTTGTGTGTCATTTTTAGCAAAAAAATAACTTTAAGTTCGTGAACGGGCTACATCCCCCCACTCCTTCTACCCCCTCCCGTACCAATTTCACGAAATTCCGAAATTTTCAGAAATTGATTTTTCTTTGAAACTATTTAAGCTATCGATTTGAAATTTAGGTTAAAGTATAACGGTATAAATGTCATTAATATGACTGAATATTGATCTGATCCCGTCACTCCTTCTACCCCCTCCCATACAAATGCATAATTTTGAAAAATGCAGTTTTTCGATTTTCATTGAAACTAGCAAAGTTATAAAAACGAATTTTTGCCAGAATTAATTTTATTATAATTTCAATCAGACTTGAAAAAATTATCAACTTCACCTCACTCCTTCTACCCCCTCCCATACGAATTTCACGAAATTTTGAAATTTTAGTTAAATTATTTTTCTTCGAAACTGTTAAAGCTATCAACTTGATATTTTGTATAAAGTATAAAAATAGAAATATCAATAACGAGTAAGAAATGTGTTTTGATTCGTACACTCCTTCTACCCCCTCCCATACAAATGTATAATTTTTGTTAAGTGCATTATATCGATTTCCATTAAAACTAGAAAAAGTATAAATTTAAAATTTTGCCAGAATTTGTTTTTTAATAATTGCAATAAATGCTAAAAAAAATTATCAGCTCCTCTTCACTCCTTCTACCTCCTCCCATACAAATATCTGTATTATAAATTCAAGAAAAGCATTTCTCCTTCGAATATATTAGAACTATCGAATTTGAAATTGAATCAAAGCGTGGTGATAAGGATGATGATAAGCAGTTTCAAAATCGTCTTAAACGCTCCACTTCCTCTACCACCTCCCATACAAATGCCTCATTTTCAGGAGAACTATGTCCAATTGAAAATAATGAAAGCTACAAATCTTAAATTCAATACGAAATATTTTGCATACCGCATTAGGTGTCATATCCAAAAATTACAAACCTTCCTCCTCTGCTTCTACCACCTCCCATATAAAAGTCACCATTAATTATTTAAAAGAATTAGAGGTGACACATATTCCGGTACATTGAACTCTTTCTCATTTCATCTAGAGTATCATATGATTGGGCTTTACGCCCAATCATAATTCTTTTATGTTTATACTCTAGATGAAATCTGAGAGTATATTGTGTTTGCCTTACCGTTTGTAACGCTAAGAAATAACGCTCGCACAGAGCCGCCAAGGGTACAGAAATATTTGTTATCGCTCAAAAACCTCGATTCCGAGTGACTGTCTGTCTGTCTGTCTGTCTGTCTGTCCGTCTGTGCGTCTGTCTACAGCATAACTCTCGAAAGCTTTGAGCTATAGTGCTAAAATTTGTGTGTCATTTTTAGCAAAAAAGTAACTTTAAGTTCGTGAATGGGCCACATCCTTCCACTCCTTCTACCCCCTCCCATACAAAGTTCATGAAATTTCGAAAAATTAAGAAATTGATTTTCTTTGAAACTATTTAAGCTATCAACTTGAAATTTAGGTGAAAGTATTATGATATAGATGTCATTAATACCACGGAATATTGACCCGATCCCTTTACTTCTTCTACCCCTTCCCATACAAATGGTCAATTTTGAAAAATACATATTTTCGATTTTCATTGAAACTAGTAAAGCTGAAAAAACGAAATTTTGTCAGAATTAATTCTACTATAATTGCAATTTATTTTAAAAATAATTATCAACTTCACCTTACTCCTTCTACCCCCTCCCATACAAATTTCACGAAATTTTGAAATTTAAATTAAATTATTTTTCTTCGGAACTGTTAAAGCTATCAACTTGATATTTTGTACAAAGTATACAAATAGAGATATTAATAATGCGAATGATCTGTACACTCCTTCTACCCCCTCCCATACAAATGCAGAATTTTTGTTAAATGCATTTCATCGATTTCCATTCAAACTAGAAAAAGTACAAACTTCAAATTTTCCCAGAATTCGTTTTTTAATAATTGAAATAAGTTTAAAAAATTATCAGCTCCGCTTCACTCCTTCTACCACCTCCCACACAAATATCTCTATTATAAATTCAAGAAAAGCATTTCTCCTTCAAGTATATGAGAGCTATCGACTTTGAAATTGAATCAAAGCATGGTGATAAGGATGGTGATAAGCAGTTTCAAAATCTTCTTAAACGCTCCACTTCCTCTGCCACCTCCCATACAAATGCCTCAATTTCAGGAAAACTATGACCAATTTCTTTAAAAATAATGAAAACTAAAAACTTTAAATTCAGCAAAAAACATTTTGCATGCCATGTCCTGTGACATATACGAAAAATACAAACCTCCCCCTCTACTTCTACCACCTCCCATGCAAAAGTCTCTATTCACTATTCGAAAGAATTTGAGATGATATATTTCCCGGTGTATTTAAGTCATTTCCATCTCATCTAGAATATCATATGATTGGGCTTTAAGCCCAATCATAATTCTGTTATGTTTTTAAATAAATTTTACAAATTTTTAAGTTACTAGCTTAAAATTTCATTCAAAAATTTCGAGTTTTTTTGTTTTTTTTTTCAATAATTATAGAACAACTCATGCAGGCTTACGGCGAATAAGTTTCTACTGTATATAAAACATTTCAAAAATGCTACATAAGATTCAGTAAGACGCTGCCGCCTTTCCGATCAAATAACAATAACTTTCTTTTAAATGTCTGTGTCTCCTCATCGCAAACTCCTAGATCCACGCCTGAAGACCACACACACATAAAATGAGAAGTTCCTTGTTATTTTCTCCTACTAATCCAATCATTTCTTCCGAATGCTGCTAACAGTAAGTGAGTGCCCCTATTCAACATGTACATGAATCCAATAAGTGACACAACAATTAACTAAATACTTCTTAAAAGCCAGGCATCACCAAATTAATGACGGAAAATTCTTCAGAGATGCCGCACGCCTCTTTAAATTTTTTTCGTCGTTATTCACTCCTTCCTTCGAAACTTTGTAATTACTGCCACTAAAGATCAGGATATATTTATAAATCCGAGTGATACTTTCATTAGAGCCAATCGCTCATAGAGGCTCATCCTCAGCCGGCGTTTCGTTTGTACGAACAAGCCAAGTAATTAATAATCTGCAATGGACTATTTAGCAGCTGGATAAGAGTTCGGTGTGACATTGCGCGACAAAAATACCAACAAACACCAGCACTACAGGTTCGCTGTTGCGCCCGTTCTACGGACGGTAGCTAGATAGCTCTACCACCCATATGTATCTATGTCGAACATATCGCCTCGATTTATGACCTTTCTTTTTTCTGATCTTAATGGATTCTCAAGTATGCACTGCGCTGAATGCATCAACACACACCGAATTATTGTAGCAATAAATTTTGTGGTTAATGGAACTGGATTTTTGGAAGCTATGCCACCAATGTTGCTCGTAGGCTGGAAGCGGCTATTCGGAAGGGAAACATACTTCTTCTAGATTCTGGTGTATGCGGCGATAATGACAATTCGAAGTGATTAAACGATCACATTATCAATGATAATGGAACGGAATGCTTGATTATTAGGTGGCTCGAGTTTTGAGCAGGCGTTTCTGGAATTAGAAATATGACGGAAATTGGATAATTAATAGCTGAGTGGTGGGATTTTAATTCGTGCTCATTCATTTGGAAATTCTCTACATTTTTTTAAAGATTTATTAACATGACGCTAGTTAGATACTTTTATTGAATTTTTAAACTCAACATTTTTAAGTCTTTTCAGCGCACTGATGAGTATATTGTGATTGCTCTTATTGATTCTTAAGGCTTTTACAGAGTCGCCAAAAGAACAGAAATGTTTGTTGTTGCTCAAAAACTTCCAATCCAAGTGTCCATCTATGAATCTTTCTGCCAAACAGGAAAACAATTTTTAAGTTCGTAAATGGACAATATCGGCCCACTCCATCCTACAAACTTATGCAAATTTAAAATCTAAAAAAAATTTATTTTTCTTCGAAACTATCAAACCAATCAAATAGAAAATTTGACCGAAGTATAGTGATGTCAATTTCATTGTGTTCCGATTTGCTCACCTCTTCTACCTTTTCCCGCATAAATCCAAAAATTTTCGAAAATGCATCGATATGATGTGTTTTTCTGGAGAAAGTGGAAACGCGAAAAATCATTCATTTCACCGCATTTGCATACAAACTTTTTCTATTTTAGAAATTTTGTGCTTTTCTCTTCGAACATATGAAAGCTTGAAAATTGGTACGGAGCATCGTAAAATCAGCTAGGATGAAGCCTAGTGGGTGGCGTGCTGGTCTAATATTGCGAAGATCGTGAGTTCAAATCCCGGTCGGCGCAATATACATTGTGACCATAAAGTATGTGGACTTTGTAATTAAAATCAGTCTGGGGAATGATTTTTTAAAATAGTAGGCTCCCCAAAAACGTATAAGTCATTTAAAACCACAAACTGGAATAAATTTTCCAAATTTGTAGCTCATCGATTGCGAGATTTCAATTTTATCACCCTGTTATTAAAATAATAACCTCAATCACAATGACGAACACTGAATCCCAAGTGAGAATACAAACCGATTCCACAACCAGCTTTCGAACGGAATGTGGTTTAAAGTAGTGCGATGGACAACCCCCCCACTTTTCAACTAGATACTAGAGTATGTCGTCCGAAAAATCCCTGTCGTCACCAACGGCATACGTTGACGACATTAACATCCTAGCAAGATCCTTCCCCAGTGCTAAGGAGGTGTTTATCAATCTTGACTATGCCGCAAAAGAAGTCGGGCTGCGTGTTAACGAAAGCACAACAAAAGTAGTGATGCAAACAAGAAGGAGAACGCTTATCAGACAAAATATAACAATTGCGGAATATAATTTGGAGAGTGTGAACAACTTCATATATCTTGGGGTTAATCTAGAAAAGGACGGTAATGAAACAGACGAAATCGAACGATGGATAAGACTAGCAAACTTAACGCGAACTTCCGAAAAAGTAATTAACGCAATCGAAAGTAAGGTCCTCCAAAGAATTTTGGAATCAGTGAAGGAAGGAACGGAATGGCGAATAAGATACAACCATGAGTTGAATCAACCCTTCTACGAGCCAGAAGCTTCAACGTTCATCAAGCTACGTAAACTGCAGTGGGCTGGTAATGTAGAGCGAATGAAAGAGAGAAGAGTCCACAAACGTGCTCTTGAAGGTAAAGCGAGTGGTAACCAGCCAGTAGGCAAACCATGTAAGCGATGGGAAGACTTAGTTGATGAAAACAGCAAAACCATTTTAAAAAACATAACAGAATTATGATTGGGCTTAAAGCCCAATCATATGATACTGTAGATGAGATGGAAATGACTTTAATATACCGGAAAATATGTCATCTCAAATTCTTTCGAACAGTGAATAGAGACTTTTGCATGGGAGGTGGTAGAAGTATGTAGAGGGGGAGGTTTGTATTTTTCGTATGTGACACCGAACATAGCATGCAAAATGCTTTTTGCTGAATTGAAAGTTTTTAGTTTTCATTATTTTTAAAGAAATTGGTCATAGTTTTCCTGAAATTGGGGCATTTGTATGAGAGGTGGCAGAGGAAGTGGAGCATTTAAGATGATTTTGAAACTGCTTATCATCATCCTTATCACCATGCTTTGATTCAATTTCAAAGACGATAGCTCATATACTTGAAGGAGAAATGCTTTTCTTGAATTTATAATACAGATATTTGTATGGGAGGTGGTAGAAGGAGTGAAGCGGAGCTGATAATTTTTCTAACACTTATTTTAATTATTAGGAAACAAATTCTGGCAAAATTTGAAGGTTGTAATTTTTCTAGTTTGAATGGAAATCGATAAAATGCATTTAACAAAAATTTTGCATTTGTATGGGAGGGAGTAAAAGGAGTGTACGGATCAAAACAAATTTTGTTCGTATTATTTGTATACTTTATACAAAATATCAAGTTGATAGCTTTAACAGTTTCGAAGAAAAATAATTTAATTCAAATTTCAAAATTTCGTGAAATTTGTATGGGAGGGGGTAGAAGGAGTGAGAGGAAGTAGATAATTTTTCAATACTAATTGCAATTATAATAAAATTAATTTTATTAAAAATTTGATTTTGTAACTTTGCTAGTTTCAATGAAAATCGAAAAATTTCATTTTTCAAAATTATGCATTTGTATGGGAGGGGTAGAAGGAGTGACGGGACCGGACCAATATTCCGTCATATTAATAACATCTATATCATAATACTTTGACCCAAATTTCAAGTTGATAGCTTGAACAGTTTCAAAGAAAAATCAATTTCTGAAAATTTTGGAATTTCGTGAAATTTGTATGGGAGGGGGTAGAAGGAGTGGGGGGATGTGGCCCGTTCACGAACTTAAAGTTACTTTTTTGCTAAAAATGATAGCACGATAGCTCAAAGCGTTCGAGAGTTATGCTGTAGACAGACGGACATACGGACAGACAGCAAATCGGAATCGAAGTTTTTGAGCGACAACAAATATTTCTGTACCCTTAGCGGCTCTGTGCGAGCATTATCTCTTAGCGTTACAAACGGTAAGGCAAACACAACATACTCTCAGATTTCATCTAGAGTATAATTAGCAGCCGGAGGACGCGGTCTTTGGATCGAGACGATAGAAGGCAAAGACTTCAGGAGGCGAGGGCCCGATTCAGGCTGTCGCGCCATTAATGATAATGAATAACCTCCATAGTTAATAATAACCATAGTTCATCAGACGTAGCTCTGTAACGTTTACATTATGTTGTATTACAAATATATAATGCTAAGAAATAAAACTCGGAGCAAAAAATTAATGACGCAGAAGTTCATATTATTATTCAAAAATCTCGAAACCGGGTGTTCGTTTGTACATCCGACCATCCGTATTCGCTATAGCTCGAGAAGCCGTTGAGCTAGCAATTTTGAATTTTGTATACGTTGTTTTTGACAAAAAAGTAAGGACGAGTTAGTAAACAGAGCAAATTGCTTCAACCCTTCTGCCCTCTCCTATAAAAAGTGACACAATTTAAGTATTTAAAAAAATAAACTGCCACAAAGTCGGGAGAAACTTTATTATTCTTAGGACAAGTTGCGGATGAGTGGAAAGTCAATATGCAGGTTCGAGTTGCGAAAATTCAAGAATTATCCTTGCCTAGTCAATGGCGACATGTATCTTCCCGAGACAACCCTGCAGACTGTTTATCCCGAGGACTGCAACCGAAGAAATTAGCAACATGGAACATTTGGTTCTACGGTCCGATGTTTTTGCATGGAAAGGAGTCACTCTGGCCTAAACCCTTCTTCACAAATACCACCATTGAGCCTTTTCATGATGTCGAAAGAAAAAGGTCCAAGCAGCCCGTCGTTTCTGCTTCAGGTAGTTGTGTGGAAGATATGATATATAAAATACAGCATGGAAATTCCTTCCTATCACTCCAACGTATCGCTGCATACATCATACGATTCGCAACAAACACGAGGAAATCAAATGACCAGCGTCCAAGCAGCATAGCATTGGCTCCACAAGAGTTAGACGATGCACTCCTACTCATCATCAAAACTATTCAAGCAGCTGATTTCAAGGAAGACATACAACAGTTGAAAAAACATAATTCAGTTAAAAAGACGAGCACTCTCAGCGGATTATCACCTTTCATCGACGAACGAGGAATAATACGCGTTGGAGGCCGACTAACAGAATCAACTATACCCTACGACGCAAAACATCCCATGCTACTACCTTACAACGACCCCTTAGCAAAACTGCTCATGATAAGGATCCACCAAGATAATTTACATTGCGGACCGCAAGCTCTACTATCAACCACCCGCCAGAGGTTCTGGCCAATAAAAGGGAAGTCCATGGCGAGATCCATTGTTCAGCATTGCATTCGCTGCAGCAAGCTTCGGCCCAAATTCATGGAGAGCGTAATGGGAAATCTACCCTCAACCAGGATCACGCCATCCAGACCATTCATCAACACTGGAGTTGACTACTGTGGACCCTTCTGGGTACATTTTAAGGTTCGAGGAAAGAAACCGCAAAAGACTTATCTGGCAATTTTTTGCTGCTTCGCCACCAAGGCAGTACACCTCGAACTCGTCACAGATCTTACAACGGAAGCCTTCATCGGTTGTCTTAAGCGATTTATTGGTCGAAGAGGACATTGCCGCAACCTTTACTGCGACAACGCTACAAACTTTGTGGGAGCAAGAAACCAGCTTCCAGAGGTCAACACCACCGTTTTCTCTGCGAACGCCCAAGATGACATCTCTCGCGCATGCAGCAGTCGAGGAATTCAATTCAACTTCATTCCTCCCAGAGCTCCTCATTTCGGAGGACTTTGGGAGGCAGCAGTCAAGTCGGTCAAACACTTACTATTAAGGAGCGTAGCAACCGCATCGCTTACATATGAAGAACTCGAAACAGTAATCATCGAAATCGAAGCTATCCTCAACTCACGGCCGATCTCTGCATTGTCAAACGATCCATCAGACTTAACCGCATTAACGCCGGGGCATTTCCTCATCGGCGAGCCACTTACGGCACAAATCGACGTGCAAGCCGGCTCATCCAAAGCAAGTCTGCTAACAAGATGGAAGCTTGTAGCCCATCTTAAACACGAATTTTGGGCAAGATGGTCAAAAGAATATCTCCATGAGCTGCAATATAAACAAAAATGGACGCATCAAAAATCAAATCCGGAACCCGGAATGCTAGTAGTAATAAAGGATGATAATCTTCCCATCATGCAATGGCCATTAGGGAGAATCGTCACCACGTATCCAGGACGAGACGGTGCAGTTCGAGTAGTAGATGTCAAAACAGCGAACGGAATCTGGAAACGACCAATTCATCGATTGGCTCCCTTACCTATCGAAGACGCAATTCCATGTCGAACTGAAACCGGCGACAGCCTCAACGAGTCATCATCGAAAACCCAACTGCCACGAAGCCGTGCAAGACCCAATGACGACAATGAGGAAGAAAGCGATAATCCCGAAACTCCTCGAAAGCGATGCTGTCTGCCAAGCATGCCACTCCTGCTCATCGCCTTGCTACTGTTACCACTTTGTATTGCAAGCCCGATCAACATGTCGAAATCGGAGAATAGCGTAGGATCAAACCTCGAAACTACCGACAGTCCAGTTCATGTCACAAAATTTGGACCAGCACCAGGAATCCACTTCGAGGGGATCGGGGTGGTGAAACTAGCCACCACTGATTGGAAACTGGTCGTTTTCTACGATTTGAACCCTTTGCGCGACCAAATTAACATTTTTAATAATGGAACGTCGTCCTTGCAGCGAATATGCGACTCCATACAAGACGGGCTCATGTGCAGATCACTAACAAAACAAATCCAGCACATTCAAGCCGAGTTGTTTATAGACGATATGCTCCTCTCCTCTCGTCGTGTGAAAAGAGGCGCCCTCAACCTGGTTGGCAACGTCGCGCACTCCTTATTCGGTGTTCTCGACTCCGACTACGAGGAGCAAATGTCAAAAACAATAGACAGTGTAAAGAAAAACGAAGACCATCTCTTAAACCTGCTCAAGAATCAAACATCGTTCCTGGATTCTACACTGAACATAATAAAGCACGACCAACTAAACATCAGGGACAAATTCGATCAATTCGACGATCAAATTAAGCAAATCGAAAATACCATCATGGTCAATGGCGACGCCACTCACCAATTGCACATAGTTCAAACATTCTTGGCCTTATCACTACAAATGAGCCTGCTCGCGTCCGACATACTACGAATACAATCATCGTTTTTGGATGTTCTCATCAACACTCACCACGGAAAAATCAGTCCCTTCCTGCTATCACCTGAACAATTCCACAAGGAGGCTCTAAAAATCAGAGCACATCTACCACCGCTTCTTCAATTACCCGTCGACCAAGATAATCTTCTATCATTATACAAGCTAGCAACGGTGAAGGGAGCGTTAACAGCCTCATATCTGATGTTCAACATCGAATTACCTCTCATTCAACGAGAAAGATTTGAGCTATACAACCTGGTCCCGGTTCCCGCTGAAGTGAACAAAACGCTAGTTAAGATCGAGGCATCAACACCATTACTAGCACTCAACCTGCATCGAGACGAATTCTTTCCTATAGATCAAGACCAACTGCATACCTGTTCGAAAATCAAGGAAGACGAATTTCTTTGCCCCAACATTAGATCCGTCTACAGCCAAGGATCAGGAATGCTTGAATGCGAATTAGGTCTATTTAACAACGAAGACAGCACGCATTGCAGAATCTCCGAAATATCTAAGAATTCCGTATGGTTGCAGCTTAAACGTCAAAACGAATGGGTTTTTGCACTAAAATCACCAGTTCGTCTAAATGCTGTTTGCGACACAAGGACCCGCTCAATAGTATTACAGGGATCCGGCCTACTGAGAATAAATAGCGATTGCACATTAAAATCAAAAACGATCAGTATACAAGGCCAACCCGACGTCGTCAGCAATACGTGGGCATCATACACAAGCTTCATCGACCTGCCCGGTACCAACGAAACGCTCTGGTCAAGGTCAACTTCACTACCCGTCATCAATAAAAACGACAGACATAACGTATCCAAATACAGCACGCAGATTGAGGAACTCTCCGAACTTCATCATCAGTTAACCAATCAGCAGATCCTCTCACTTCCCGATAGGCTAGAAAATCGTACACTGCATCATCACCTAACTGGGTATACGGCTCTAACCTTATCGGGATTGATCGCAACCTGTTGGATAATCTGGCAAATTAAGAAGCGATTTTCCAGCCCCTCAACGGCAACTTCACGGCAACCAGAACCACAATCCAGACGCTGCAGCTCTACATCTTTCGAAGCGCGCAGGCAACAGCCTCATCATTCACGCCAAGAAGATTTCAGCATAACAGTGTAATTTCGAATCATACTTAAATTCTCCAATTTTGCAATTTCCAATTCACTTCACTAATTTGTTGATATTCACATATCAACGCGGGGAGAATGTACAGATTCGCATAAGCAAATTTCGATAACATCGGTCGCGTCTGCAATCAGACACCCGGTGAAGAATTTTTCTATGATAAAATTCCTCACATAAAATTCTTCCCACGAAATTTGCTTATGCGAATCTTGTCACCTTGCATTTGTTGTTTTTTGTTTCTGCACATCATCTGTACAGATTCGCATAAGCAAATTTCGATAATGAAATAATTACAACGGTCGCGTCTGCAATCAGACACCCGGTGAAGAATTTTCTATGATAAAGTTCTTCACATAAAATTCTTCCCACGAAATTTGCTTATGCGAATCTTTTCACCTTGCACTTGTTGCTTTTGTTTTTGCACTTGAATTAATTTTGTAAACATTACGTAAGCGAATTAACTGTATAAATTAGCGACATTTCTAGAAATAAAGTGCAGTCTTATATCCATAACAAGGTATTAAGGTTGTTTAATTTCCAATCCCTTTTTGGCTAACTGGTTAAAGTGCTAGTTTAGCTACTCCTCCTTTACGCGTTCAACTTAGACCAATTGGTTACAAGTGCCACATTGGGCCTAAGTTTTCTCATTATCTATTTCGGTTCATGAGCCGAAATATCAGCTTTAAGCAACAGGGAGTTCTTGGGCAGTGCGTTTGTCAATTTAATAATATTTCATTCGTTTCTGCAAGTTTGGGTTTTTATGAGGGGAGGAGGAGGGGTAACAGTAAGTGTGGGTGGATGTTAATAGCTTTTTAATTAATTGCTTGAATCACGTCCAATATTCTCTGTATAGAATGTATTTCATAGACGAAGTTGCATAGAATTGTCATAAAATTCGGTGTATTTTACATTCACGAAACCGAACATTTGTATGGGAGGGAGTAGAGAAGGTAGGGGAATTGTAAAATTTGATATGTAGTTTTATATCGGTTCTCTTGTAAGGTGCTTGTATAAAATTTCAAGTTCGTAGCTTTTAGTTTGTTGGTTATTAGTTGATTTAATGAAATTGGTCAAAATCATACTTTTGTATGGGAGGGGGTAGAAGGGCAAGCGCGATTTCAGAACTTTTAGCGTAATTTCATTTCAATTATTTTTGTAAGTTTTTATGCAAAATTTCAAATTGATAACTTTTAATATTTAACTGATAATTGATTTCTTAGAAATGGTCGAAAAAATAGTTTTGTATGGGAGGGGGTAGAAGTTTTAAAGATTTTCGACCAGTTATTATTTTTTATATTTAGAAATTTTTTTTTAAATGCATTTCGCAAATTTTCAAGTTTTTACCTTAAAATTTCACTCAAAAATTTTCAGTTTATGTGTTTTTTTCAATGCACATGAAACACCTTGTGCACGTTAGACCGGGGGGGTCGGTTTATAACAAATCTGGATCAAGTTATTATTATTTTTGTATGTACATTAAATGAAGGTATTCACATGCAAAACTTCAAATTTGTATCTTCCACTAGAGCCTTAAAAAATCACTCAAAGTTTTCGACATTTTGGCTTATCACCTTCCTCCCCTTACACCTCCCAACTTAAAATTTTTATCAAAATTAACCATTATATAGTTCTACAATCTGACCAATTTTCGATTTGATATCTATACTATTTTTTGAGATATAAGGATTTGTAATTTTGAAAAGTGCGCCATTTTTGAAATGCTCCCCATTTCCCCCCACTACTATTTTGTCAAAATGTTATATTTTTTTTATATTTTGCTAGTAAAGCTTAGTATACGTTTTAAGTTTCAATTACATAGCTTAAGATATAGTCGAGATATTAATTTTTAAGTGTTTTCTTTGCACCCCCCCTGACCCTTCCCCTTACAATAATTAGCTTCTATCTAAACTGATTCTAGCACATGCGTATGCCATCTTAATGGTCTCAAAATATCAATTTTTTATGGGAAGTAATTTCGAAGATATAATCATTTGAAAAAAAAATTCGGCCGACAATTGGTTCTTAGCCCCCCCTTTTCGCACCCCAATGGATAAAAAAATTAAATTATTTTTAAAAGTTGTCCCACAAACTCTTCTATATGTATGTTGATTTTTAGTTTCCTAGCTGTAACCATGGTTGAGATATTTGAATTCGTATTTTTCGGTTTAAGCGCTCCCCCCGCCTCCCCCATGAACTTGCACACCCCCCAAAATGGGTATCCGCCTGAGATCCGCAACTATCTACAATCCCCCCAAAAAAGAACTTTCTATCTTGAAGGGTTTGGGAGTTAATGTGCGCTGAGCGTACACGTCGGCGTACGGCGTACGGCGGACGGCGTACAGACAGACGGATTTTTTTTTTGCATTTTTAGGCTAATTTAGTCATGAAACGCGAAAAAAAAAAACTTCAGGGTAGCAAAGTTTTTTTTTTCTTGTGTCGATCACAATACTTTATTATTAGAATAATAAAGTAATTGGTTTTCTCGAAAAGCATAAAAGCTATTGATCTAATATTTGGAATATATTATTTTGATGGTGATTTCAATTTAAATGAAACAAATTATTGAGATCAACCTAGTCCTTCCACCACTTCCCATACGAACTGCAATTTTTAATGAAATACTGTAAACCAATTTTTACATGACGTATAAAATTTATCAAGCTGAAATTGTGAATTGTCCATTGTGTTATTGAAACCGAAAAAATTAGACGATTAGCTGCATCCCTTCTACACTGCCCGTAAAATATGAAACAATTGCACAACTTTACAAAAAGTCCATTTTCTTAAAAAGTATGAATGCTACTGATCTGTTTGTAGTTATTTCTGAAAAGGCCATTAAGAACTCTCCACTTCTTCTACCACCTCCCATACAAACTGCACAATTTCACTAATTTTCTTAGTACGTTTTAAATTTTTAAACCTTAAAATTTGCATAAAATATTTTGATAGCAAATCCAGCATAATGTGAAAAAATTAGTTCAATCACCCCTTCTACCACTCCCTATACAAAATTTCTTAAAATTACAAAATTTTCCTTTTTATCTAGAATATCGTTTAATTATGCTTTACACACAATCGTAGCCCTGTTATGTTTTGTTTTTTTTTTATATTCAAGGACTTAAGGGAGGATCCTGCTTTATCGATTTTTTTTATTGTTTAAATCTATTCCTAATATATTGTTATAAATCTGACAACCTCGACGTCCCCAGCAATATCGAGAGAAGTCCATCAACATTTCAAAACACTATCAACATGTTTCCAGACACTTCTACCGAGCTCCACAATGTAGGCAATCATTCTAGACACACACACACAACGACACCTGTCTGGGAGACTTAGTATAAATACCCGCCAACTTTCAGACAACGAGTCAGTCATTTTGGTGACACCTATCGGTGGAAGAACGCGAATCGGTACAAGTGATAGATTGGCAGTGTTCCTGAGTTGTACGAATTAAGTTTTAGAGCGAATTTAGTGAAGTGATCGGGAAATTGTGTATAAAGTGCAATAAATAAAATTATTCATTATTTTTAAACGAATTGTGTTTTCCTTTGGAATCTGGCGAACCCCTAGCGCGCAACAATTGGTGTCAGAAGAGTGGGATTCCAAGGATAAATTCGGGTTAAAAATCGCTAGTGAAATTAAAAATTCTCGGAACGGATAATTTTGTGAGAGCGGAAAAGTGAAACTAAAATTCTCGAACGGACAGTGAGAATTTGGTGAAACCGAATATTCTCGAGTGCTGTAGTGAACAGTGACTTTAATTAGCGAAGTAAAATCGCGGAACTAAAATTCTCGAACGGACAGTGAGAATTTTGTGAAATCGAATATTCTCGAGTGCTCTAGTGAACAGTGACTTTAATTAGCGAAGTAAAATCGCGGAACTAAAATTCTCGAACGGACAGTGAGAATTTGGTGAAATCGAATAATCTCGAGTGATTTAGTGAGCAGTGACGTAAATTTAAGTGAATTCGAATCGCGGAAAAACTGGAAATAATCGGTAGTGAAAATGCCGCGTTATTTAAAAGACTTAAAAGTAACGGAGCTGAAGGAAGAGCTCAGTAGACGCGAGTTACCTACAACAGGGAGCAAGTCTGAACTTGTCAGCCGTATGATCGAGACACTTGAGGCTGAGGGTGAGAATGCAGATAGTTTTGAGTTCCAAATTGAAGAAACTCGTAAAGAGGAGTGTTCTGGTACATCGGATGCTCTAACACAATTAATGCAACAGATGATGAACAAATTAGAGCAACAATCAGTGGACATTAAACAACAATCTGCGGACATGAATCACAAATTAGAGCAACAATCAGTGGACATTAAACAACAATCTGCGGACATGAATCAGAAATTAGAGCAACAATCAGTGGACATTAAACAACAATCTGCGGATATTAAACAACAATCCACGGACATTAAACAACAATTAGACCAGACCTCAAAGGAACTCAACCAAAAATTGGAGCTGCAGAATAATAAAATAGACATCATGGGTAAGACAATAGAAGAAAATGTAGAGAAGAAACTTCGAATCTTCGAAGAGCAAATTACGGAAAGGATATCCGGGATTGTACAAGAAGTCGAACGCCTAAAAAGAGACTTGGATAACGTGAAAGCGGTCGGAGTCATGAAAGCAGAGCACGTTACGCATAAGGGTTTCAAAGCTCCAATCTTCGATGGACAGACACCGTGGGCTATTTATAAGATCCAATTTGAGGCTGCCGCCAGAAACAACCATTGGAATGATCTCGAACGAGGAACGGCTCTTATATTGGCGTTAAGAGGTCCACCAGCGGAGGTCCTTCAAACGATTCCGCAGGAGCAACAACAAGATTTTTCAACGTTAGTCCAGACATTGGATCTTCATTACGGCAGTGACCGCATGAAAGAGATCTACAAAATAGAGCTGTACAACCGAACTCAAAAGAATGGCGAAACACTTCAAGAGCTGGCACGCGATATTGAACGACTCACATTATTATCGCTGCCCAATGCGCAAACAGAGCAACGCAACGATACAGCTGTTTTCGCATTTAACAATGCTGTACAGGACAGAGAGCTGCAACAGGCGTTGAAATTGGTAGGTAAGAAAACGATTGGCGAAGCCTTAGTATATGGGCTGACGTTCGAAGCTGCCAAGCAAAGCACGCGGAGTAACTATCGAGTTCGAGAAATAGTAGAAGAGTGTGTGTGTCGGAAAGCAGAGCACACCAAGCGGAGCGAAAGGTTTGGTGCCCCCCGATGCTGGAATTGTGGACAGGCAGGACACTTGAGACTCGACTGCCGTAAACTCAGAAAAGCGACCAACCATTATTCCGGCTGCGCGGCTAAACAACGCGAAGGTAGAGATCGTGAATGTAGATCTTGGTTAAGAACTAGTCGTCAGAGTTCAAATCTTACACACGGTTGTGACGAAAGACGCCAGAGTAGATCGAAAACCCCGAGTCGGCAACAAGAACAATACATCGGGAAAGATCATGGAAGCAGAGTTAGGCATTCGAATAGGGATCACGAGCGAACGGGTAGAAGTCGTGACGGCCAAGTACTTCATGCGAATAATCGTGACAAGACCAAACATGGGAAGCGATATGATCGAGAAGATTGCGAAAGGAAGAATGCGGAACGAGAAAAGGGAAGTAAACGTGCCGCTAAGGAGGAGAATGAGCGCGAAAAGGAAACGGAGAAAGAACGCGAACGTGAGAAGGAAAAAGAAGCCGGAAAAACCATTCGGAGGTTAACGATCGAACCAGAGGATGAATGGAATCAGCGAAAACCTCGTACAAAAATGAAAGTGGTACATCTCGACCGACTAACAAAGTACCACGGTGCCATTGCGGAAATGAACGACTCTGTTCGGGACGAACAGGGACTAAGGAGAGGGTAATGTTATAAATCTGACAACCTCGACGTCCCCAGCAATATCGAGAGAAGTCCATCAACATTTCAAAACACTATCAACATGTTTCCAGACACTTCTACCGAGCTCCACAATGTAGGCAATCATTCTAGACACACACACACAACGACACCTGTCTGGGAGACTTAGTATAAATACCCGCCAACTTTCAGACAACGAGTCAGTCATTTTGGTGACACCTATCGGTGGAAGAACGCGAATCGGTACAAGTGATAGATTGGCAGTGTTCCTGAGTTGTACGAATTAAGTTTTAGAGCGAATTTAGTGAAGTGATCGGGAAATTGTGTATAAAGTGCAATAAATAAAATTATTCATTATTTTTAAACGAATTGTGTTTTCCTTTGGAATCTGGCGAACCCCTAGCGCGCAACAATATTTAAGACTATGTACGCAAGGTTATGTAGACCAATTCGCAGTATTTTCGAAGATACAGCAATAAACGCGGTGGGGCGCCGAGCATATATACGAGCGCTTTTTTCTTATCGTAAACTTTGAAGCGCGTTTTTTCGAGTTTTTCTTTTTACAATTTTTTCAAATTGGCGGACGTGATTACACCAAAACTACATAACCAATCAAAACAAACCAAAGTTTGTTCGCTTCAGTTTTTTATTCTCTTCAATTTGAACTAAAAAATTCATGAAAAAAAACAATTTTAAACCACTTTTTTATCAAGCTGAAGTGACTTTTTGCTTTGCAAAAATCACATTTTTTTCAAAGTTGAAAGAAAATTATAAATTTCGCAATTTGTTTGTGCTTTTCTTAGTTCATCTAGAAAAAATATATATGAAAATTCAAATTTTCTTTGGTTTTTTTCGTTCAGACGAAAATTACGAGCTGCATCTTTCCCGCCAATTGGAGACTACAATTACAGGGTACTGCACAAACGTCCATGAAAGTCGGCTGCGTTTCAATATGTTTCACTTTCAAAAACTTTTTTATAATGTTCAATGTTATGTATTAATATATTCTCAAAACTACACTGGACTGGCGTATTTTTTTCTATCCTGAAAAAATCCCTCGAAACATTCTTTTTTAGGCCTCCTAAAGCAGGATCCCCCCTTAAAATAAAGCTAGGATGTAGCCTTGTAGGTAGCGTGTTGATTTACAATGCGAAGGTCGAGAGTTCAAATCCCGGTCGACGCATAATTCCAGCACATTGTCTGCTTGGATATACCTTGGTTACCTCAATCTACGGAAATGAAAAATTCGTAGATAGAGGGTTTTGCGATGAGCTAACAACTCTTCCACAATAAGTAATGAAAATGTTAAGGAACCTGAAAATCAGGAGGCCAAGACACGATTTGAGTTTTCGTGTCATTGAAGGACTTACAGTAGTCTTTAACGCACCGCACAATAACTCCCAAACTATTAAAGATAAAAAGTGTACTTTGGGTGGATTATAGATTGAGTAAGATCTCAGGCGGACTTCAGATTGTAGGAATGTACGAGTTAAGGCGATACAGGTGACGGAGTAAATATAAAAGTGTACTAAATTTTAACTGAAATGAACGGGATAAAAGATTTTGAATGTGAAATTAAAATTATGCGAGGAACTTCTGGTATATTATTTGCAACAGATTTTTTTATATTGAAAAAGTAAATTGAAAATTTTCTAAAAATAAAGGGCTTTAAATTAGTAATATGCATTCCACAATATTATTAAATCCGCCAAAGCATTAATGAAAGATCGACGCTTCAAAATCCCGATTTTATGCTTAAAGCTCGTGACTGCATTATTGTTGTGTAAAAGCCACAATCATAATTTGTTCCATTCGCAAAAACAATCTTTCAATTGCTCACTAAACAGTTTTTTTCCAAAATTTACAATAAATAAAACAAATTTGGATTAAATTAGTAATCAACTGGGCTGTTCAATTCGAATATTGTCTCCAATTCATCCATCCATTCATATTTTTTTTCTAGTTGAAAAAAAATTTAAGGTCATACGATATTTTTAGAGATGGGAATATTTGGTTAATGTCCGGTATTACGCCAGGTATTGTAATTATTCCCTGAAAATTATAATTTTTAAATTAAGAAATGTTGCAAAAAAGCTGCTTCAATTATAAATATCGCCGCTTAAGAACTGATGCCACGTAAGTTACATTTTACTGTTTTTACAGAAGACGAAAAAAACTTATAAACTCTAGGTAAGTATGACCGACGGTCTTAGATTTAAGCTTTTTCACCGAGAATTAGTTAATTTTTATGTATTTTAAAACGTTTCGGAATTTAATTTTAACAAATATCTTATATCTTTTAGATAGACGGTATCAGTTCTTAATCGACGATATGGGCACTTAGGTACTTCGTATGGACACGTGATTAATATTGGTATTCAATGTGAATATGTCATCAATAAATCTCATCCAACGTAGTTTTCGTTTTACTTTTGATGCCAAAAATTTGCACACATTGATTTTAAAAGAAACTGGAAATGTTCTAAACCATTAAACACTTATAGGTATCAACATGAAGCTTAGAATAACGAAATCAATATAAATAAATAATTTAATTAGAAAGACAGGAAAGCAAAATTTACTTCTGCATCATCCACTCTCGTTAGATATCCTATTGCAAATAATTCACCAGCAGTTCCACGTATAGCTTTAAGTTCGCACTTAACATCTTTAAACCAATTTAAAGACGAACGACATTTTAGTTGTTTGAATTTTATGAAATTTTCAGCCTAATTAAATTTTTATCAACTCAATTTTCAAATATAGTATAAAAACATAACAGAATTATGATTGGGCGTAAAGCCCTATCATATGATACTCTAGATGAGATGGAAATGACTTAAATACACCGGGAAATATTTCATCTCAAATTCTTTCGAATAGTGAATAGAGACTTTTGCATGGGAGGTGGTAGAAGTAGAGGGGGAGGTTTGTATTTTTCGTATATGACACCGAACATGGCATGCAAAATTGTTTTTGCTGAATTTAAAGTTTTTAGTTTTTATTATTTTTAAAGAAATTGGTCATAGTTTTCCTGAAATTGGGGCATTTGTATGGGAGGTGGCAGAGGAAGGGGAGCGTTTAAAATGATTTTGAAACTGCTTATCATCATCCTTATCACCATGCTTTGGTTCAATTTCAAAGTCAATAGCTCTCATATATTTGAAGGAGAAATGCTTTTCTTGAATTTATAATACAGGTATTTGTATGGGAGGTGGTAGAAGGAGTGAAGCGGAGCTGATAATTTTTTCTAACACTTATTTCAATTATTAAGAAACAAATTCTGGCAAAATTTGAAGTTTGTACCTTTTCTAGTTTTAATGGAAATCGATAAAATGCATTTAACAAAAATTATGCATTTGTATGGGAGGGGGTAGAAGGAGTGTACGGATCAAAACAAATTTTTTTCGCATTATTAATATCTGTATTTGTATACCTTATGTAAGATATCAAGTTGATAGCTTTAACAGTTTCGAAGAAAATTAATTTAATTCAAATTTCAAAATTTCGTGAAATTTGTATGGGAGGGGGTAGAAGGAGTGAGGTCAAGTTGATAATTATTTTTAAAATAAATTGCAATTATAACAGAATTAATTCTGACAAAATTTCGTCATTCCAGCTTTACTAGTTTCAATGAAAATCGAAAATATGTATTTTTCAAAATTGTCTATTTGTATGGGAGGGGGTAGAAGGAGTATGGGGATCTGATCAATATTCCGTGATAGTAATGACATCTATATCATAATACTTTGACCCAAATTTGAAGTCGATAGCTTATACAGTTTCAAAGAAAAATCAATTTCTTATTATTTCGAAATTTCATGAAATTTGTATGGGAGGGGGTAGAAGGAGTGGGGGATATAGCCCATTCACGAACTTAAAGTTACTTTTTTGCTAAAAATGACACACAAAAGTTCTTAGCACTATAGCTCAAAGCTATCGAGAGTTATGCTGTAGACAGACGGACAGACAGAGGACAGACGGTCACTCGGAATCGAGGTTTTTGAGCGACAACAAATATTTCTGTACCCTTGGCGGCTCTGTGCGAGCGTTATTTCTTAGCGTTATAAACGGTAAGGCAAACACAATATACTCTCAGATTTCATCTAGAGTATAAACATAACAGAATTATGATTGGGCGTAGGACCCAATCATATATCTCAAATTCATTCGAATAGTGAACCGTGAATTTTGTATGGGAGGTGGTAAAACCAGAGGGGAAAGGTTTGAATTTTTGTAGATAACACCGAACGTAGTATAAAAAATATTTCATGCTGAATTTTAATTTTGTAACTTGAGGAAATTGAACAATTTTTGTCTGGAATTGTGGCATTTCAATGGGAGGTGGCAGAGAAAGTGGGAGGTTTTGGATGATTCTGAATCTGCTTATCAACATCCTAATCACATTGCTTTGTTACTCATATGTTCGAAGGAGAAATACTTTTCTTGAATTTTCAACACAAAAATTTGTATGGGAGGTAGTAGAAGGAGTAAAGCGAAGTTCATATTTTTTTAGCATTTATTACAATTGTTAAAGGACAAATTGTGGCAAAATTTTAAGTTTGTACTTTTTCTAGTTTCAATGAAAATCGATTTAATGCGTTTACCAAAATTGTGCATTTGTATGGGAGTGGGTAGAAGGACTACTCAAATCAAAACCAAATTTTTGATATCAATGATATTTGTAATAGTATAGTTTTATCAAAATTTAAAGTTGAGAGCTTTGATGGTTTTGGAGAAAAATAATTTTGATAAAATTCCGAAATTTCGTGAAATTCGTATGGGAGGGGGTAGAAAGTTGTGGGGTGAAGTCGATAGTTTTCACAAAATTATTTGCAATTGTAATAAAATTAATGATGACAAAAACTGGTTTTTTAGCTTTGCTAGTTGCAATGCAAACCGAATAAATGCAGTTTTGAAAATTGTGGATTTGTATGGGAGGGGGAAGAAGGAGTAAAGGGATCAGATGAATATTTTTTGACGCCAATGATATTTATATCTTAACACTATGATCTAATTAATAGCTGAAATGGCTTCGGAGAAAAATCAATTTCTTTAAATTTCGAAATATCATGAAATTTGTATGGGAGGGGGTAGAAGAAGTAGGGGGATGTGGCCCGTTCACGAACTTAAAGTTACTTTTTTGCTGAAAATGATGTAAAGCTTCAGCACGATAGCTCAAAGCTTTCGAAAGTTATGTTGTAGACAGACGGACAGACAGACGGACAGGCGTTCACTCGGAATCGAGATTTTTGAGTGACAACAAATATTTCTGTACCCTTGGCGCCTCTGTGCCATCATTGTTTGTTAGCGTTACAAACGGTAAGGCAAACAAAATATACTCTCAGATTTCATCTAGAGTATAATTATTACATTACCTTCCTTTTGGCAAAGCTAGAATACAAGACGCCTACAAATATTAATAGAATAAAAGTACTACGAGATTTCGTTTGAATCCTTAGAACACCTGCCATGCTAACTGGATATCTAAGACTAAATTCAATAAGATTTAATTAAAAATGAAGTGTTATTTACTGACGGAATTAAAAAGCAATAAGTTATAATTTGAGTGTTCCGTTTATATTCTGATTCAAATCAAACAAATTAAATATAATTACATAATGTAAGTCTGTATTTTAAGCGGTATAATCATTAGCTTCACTATTATGCTATTAAAATTCTTCGCTACAGCGCATTCCGAATTGAATTCTACGAGTAAATGTTCTCTAATGGAAAGTTATTTGAAGTTCTGTGTTAAAATTTATTTGAATAACTTATCAGATTGCGTAAACCCCGAATTATGTGATACTCTAGAAGGAATAGAAGTTCCAGTAACTTTGAAAGGGATAATTTTTCTGCCAACTAGTGCATCTTGCATTAAGGAGTTCTGATAGTGATTATTTCACATCTCAGTACAGTCATTACCAAAATGATTTGTATTTGAGGTTTAAAACTTGTGTAGGTGGTACTGAGGAAATCGGGAAATACAATGATTTCGTGAAATGGAGCAGTTTTTACGGGAGGAAGTGAAATGTGTTTTAAATATTTTAATCAAATTAAATTAAGCGAAAAAGTCTTAACTTTCAAATTTCAAAGCTCTAGCTTTAATATTTTCCGAGAAAATCGAAAACTTATAAAGTTGTAAGATTGTGCCGTTTTGTGTGGGAGGTGGTAGAAGAGCTGGCGAGATCAATCTAATTTCTTTTCATATCACTATAATTGGTACCGAAATACTTCCTTCAAAATTTGACCTCCATAATTTTTATAGATACTGAAGAGAAATTGCATTGGATTTCGTGAAATTGTACAGTTTGTATGGGAGGTGATAGAAGGAGTGGAGCGATTTCAAATTTTTTTTTCAACATAAATATGTTTATCATAAAAATTATAATTTTAAGATCTCAGGTGATTAGCATTTATATTTTCCAAGAAACTTAACTCAATATGTAGTTATGAAAAAGTGTCATTTTGTATAGAAGAGTTTAGAAGGGGTAGAGCGATTAAGCCTGTTCACGAATTTGACCTTACTTTTCACAAAAAATAGCTTGTATAAAAATTAATCTTTGTAGCTCAATGCGTTCTCCAGCTAGAGAGCGATCAAGCAGATAGACAGACGAACGGACAGACGCACATTCGTTTTTAAGATTTTTGAGTGAAAATATTAACTCTGTGTCATTTATTTCTTTCTCCGATCCTTGCTTTTTAGCGTTACAAACTTTTCAAAAAATCTTTAATCAAGTCGGGCGCAACTTTATTATTCTTGGGACAAGTTGAGTATGTATGGGAAGTCAATATACAGGTTAAGGTGGATAGCGAAGACTATGTGGTTCGGGGTTCTTGAGCAGGACTGTTGTCAATTATATAACATTTAAATGCAATTACAATTAATAGCATCAATATTTATGTTATATTCAACACTAGCAAAAGCCCGCGACTTCGTCCGCGTAAAAATAGCAATAATAAGCAATTTTTGAGAGTGTAGTTAGTAATACATTATGTGGCATATATAATCTGCTTACTTTAATGGCTCTTTGAAAAATGGTTTGTATATTGTTGGGATCAGAACCATAAATTATTAAGAATGAAAGCATGATACTCCCATTTTTATGGGACAGGCTCGTGATCAAATCAAACCCGTGATTCGAGACCATATACGTGTTGAAAAGCATTGAAGACATGAATAATTGTAGCTGGTGTTATTTAAAAAAAAAATCAAATAAAATAACATTAAGCTTAAAAACATAACAGGACTGCGATTGTGCGTAAAGCCCAATCATACGATACTATGTATAGATGAAATCGAAATTTTTGCAGTGTTAAGAAATTTTGTATGGGGAGTGGTAGAAGGGGTGACAGCACTGAACTAATTTGTTTCACATCATGCTAGAGTAGCTATAAAAATGTTTTGTAGCAAATTTAAGCTTCAAAAATTGAGTAGGTACTGAGAAACTTAGTGCATTGAATTTAATGAAATTGTGCAATTTGTATGGGAGGTGGTAGAAGGAGGGGGGGGTTTTTGGTGATTTTTCGACAACTATCATGCAATTGATATACTTTAAATTTCATATCTGTATCATTCATACTTTTCAAGAAAATCGAATTATTGTATAGTCGTGGAATGTGTCTCATTGTATGGGAGGGGGAAGAAGTAGTGAAGCTACTCGGTTAAATTTTTTCCCGACATTAATAATAATGCGAATTAAGGATTAAGTTCAAATTTTTACCTCGATGAAATTTAAATGTACTGAGAAAATTCGTTTAGAGTATTTCATGAAAAAGTGCGGTTTATATGGGAGGTGGTGGAAGGAGAAGGGGGTTTCTGGTGATTTTTTGAAAAACAACTATAATCATCATGCAATTGATATATTTGAAATTTCAGATCAGTAACATTCAGACTTTTCAATTAAATCAAATTCTTGTGAAGTCGTGGAACTGTGTCACATTGTATGGGAGGGGGTAGAAGGAGTGAAGCTAATCGGTTAATTTTTTCCCGATTTTAATAATAATATTAATTAAGAATTTAATACAAAATTTTAGCTCGATGCAAGTTACATGTACTGAGAAATTTGGTGTAAAGTAATTCATGAAAAAGTGTAGTTTGTATGGGAGGTGGTGAAAGGAGTGAGGAAACTCAAACAATTTCTAGACCAAAAGACTGCATTTATAATTGAAATAATATATTCCAAATTTCAAATTAATAGCTTTTATGGTTTCCAAGAAAATTTGATTAATATATATTTTGAAAAATGAGTCACTTTGTATGGGAGGGGGTAGAAGGCATGAGGGGAGTGAAATGAAACCAAAAGCAGATTTCATTCCGGTGGACACCTAATAAACTGTGCAAGTTTCATTACAATCGGTTCAGCCGTTTGTGCGTGAAAAGCGGTCGGACAGACAGACAGACAGACAAAAATTTCAAAAATGTGTTTTTATGCTTAGTTAATGCTAAAATAACTCAAAAAACTAACTTATAGCCATTTATAAGCAAATAACAGACAGACACTACAATTATATTACTATGTATAGATTTCGTTCGTTTATTGGGCTTATATGGAGGGAGAGGGGGTAAAAAGGGTGAGTGGATATTGATAAGTTCTTGAATGATTGCTTGAATCACGATCAAAATTATCTATATAGAATATTAGTTTCATAAACAGAGTTGGTTAGAATTCCTACGAGATTCGATAAATCTAATGTTCACTTAACCAGACATTTGTATGGTAGGGAGTTGAGGAGTTGAGGGAATCGTAAAATTTGTGATTCATTTCAGGCACAATTTGGAATACTTTATTTCCTTGGTTTCATCCCTCTAATAAGGTAATCTAAAGTAAGTATATAGCAAACTATTAACTAAATCTATGTTACAGGAATCTCTGCTTAACTACCTTGATTATTGAGGCCATGAGCAGAAGTGTTTGGAACGTTGAAAAATGTTTACAAATCCTTGTCTAGGTAAAATTTTCTTTAAAACTATTTTGAAGAGCCTCCTTTCGCTTCTCTACCAATTCTTTCTCATCCTCCCATTTTACCATCCACTTTTTTAAGGGTAGTTTATAAGATAAATGCAATAAAGTTAATTCCGTTGGGTTAGCCTCTTTTTGTTATGCAAATTTGTTGAAATTTTTGGATGTCGCTCACCAATTGTAACATTTCAATGCAGATGTAGTATTTTTATGAACATCACACACCTTGTCGCCAATCATTATAATGGTTAAAATGCGCTTTATGCAAACCTTGCTTTCATCTTTTTCCTGTAAATTATCAATTTTTTGTTGAATCTATGCAATTTTAATTGTGACAATCTCATACACACCCTTTAAAAACCTTTAAAAATGTTTTTTTTTTGATATTTTACAAATTTTACATGTAATATATTTCAATCAGATCACAAACAAATGATAATAAATTTCGCCTTCATTTGACCAACATTCTCACAAGCAATACTGATCTGTCCATCAAAGGCGCCGAACTTTCTAATCACTGCCACCTTTTTCTGTTGATGATTACTAGAGTTATGGTCGAGACATTCGGACAGACTTCAAACCGGATCCACTTTTTTGGATCTCTACAATTGGTTGAAGTTCTTGAAAAACCCGAAGCTGAAATTTTAGAATTATGTAGTACTTTCCCGAATTCAATTTGCTAGAACTTTTATGAAATTTACCTAAACCCTAAGCTCCTGGTTTCAAGCAGCAGCTACGACAATGTAATCTTTACTTAAGTTGAAGAAGTTTGTTGGGAAAGGTAGTAGCGATGTACAACTTAATTTTCTTGCTATCATTTTTCTACTAATGAACATATCTACATCCCTGGGAAACAACCATGTTTTTCAAGATAGCTAGTTAAAAATGGAAATTCAGCATAATGTGAAAAAATTAGCTCAATCACCCCTTCTACCACTCCCCATACAAAATTTCTTAAAATCACAAAATTTTCCTTTTTATCTAGAATATCGTTTAATTATGCTTTACACACAATCGTAGTCCTGTTATGTTTTGTTTTTTTATATTCAAGGACTTAAGGGGGGATCCTGCTCTATCGAATTTTTTTTTATTGTTTAAATCTATTCCTAATAAATCAAAGACTATGTACGTAAGGTTATATAGACCAATTCGCAGTATTTTCGAAGATACAGCACTAAACTTTTATGAAATTTACCTAAGCCCTAAGCTCCCGGTTTCAAGCAGCAGCTGCGACAATGTAATCTTTACTTAAGTCAAAAAAGTTTGTCGAGAAAGGTAGTAGCGATGTACAACTTAATTTTCTTGCTATCATTTTTCTACTAATGAACATATCTACATCCCTGTGAAACAACCATGTTCTTCAAGATAGCTAGTTACAAATGGTTTTTTCTAAGCAATCTATCTACTTGAATAAACATTTTCCATCCGAAAGAAAAAAAAAGTATTAATACTACTTTTTCTGCAGAGATTTCGCTCGGTTTTTGTTCCGTAATTCAGTGGATTCCTATTACATATATATGTAGATACTGAAGCTCAACTTGTTTCCTTTTTTGTAAATTTTAAGTTCAGCGAACTTGTACTATACGCTTCGAATCCAGTTTCATGCATGATACTGTTTTGTATGCATAAACCTAGAGACTTTTACCTCCCGATATAAAAATATAATTATTTTCTTCATAACGAAACAAAAAATTACCCAAGATCCATATTGTGAAAGAAAAAACCCCAACAGCCTATAGCATTACCCGATCATAACGATAATTGAATGCACCTGTTTTGTGCATGGTTTTTTCCACCCGTTGGAATCTTGGAAAGAAATCCCCGGCTTGAATTTTATTCATCACAAATAAATTGTCGGAGGCATTCCAACTCTACAGGTAATTTGTTTTATAAGACTCTTGAGAACTCGGTGCACAAATATAACAACGCAGAAGGAAAAAAAAACAGCCAGGCTCGAAACAAAAAAAAACCTGGGCTCTTCCATCTTATATAAAAGATTTGTTGTTGAAATATCCGCGATGCAGGCCAGCCCCGATCTGCAGTGATACCTGCCTGATGCATAAATTGCAGCACACTTCAAGCGATATGTCAGTTTGGAATGTTAATTACTGAAAATGCCATATCAGTCAACATCAACGATCGAGCTTGTCTGTGTGATGTACTTAGATCGTGCGACCAAAAAGATCGTCTTCTTTTGGATCAAAGATGGTGAAAGCCAAAAAAGAAGTCAGGCAATGACATGAAGCTAATTAGAATAGAAATTAGCATCACCATCTTTGAGTTGAAAAAAGATACAGATAGGTAGCGATATCCAACAGGTATACATATAGGAAGACTGTATCCAGAAGTTAGTTGTCAACCAATGGAATCGATTGACAGCTATCAACCTATTGGCGTACATTGATCCGGAATCGGTCTTTAAGACGTTTTATGGGATCGTCAGAGCGCGTTGCTTCTGAGCTAAAATCTTTTACGATCTTTTTATCGGAGATTTTTTTTTTTTTTTCTTCTTAATCTTATTTTATTTGTCTTGACCATAAGACGCGCAGTTGACAGGCATCGGATAGCATGCTGATATGTTGTCTGTCTACTGGTTCAAAATTTTTCTCTCTCTTTCGAATCTTGTCTTTGCCTATAAAGCTGATATTGACAGATGTCATTCAATTTGAATATGTGCATTCGATCAAGCTTCCATGCCGCAGCAACATCAGCTATTTTATACTTGTCCTGGTTTTGCCGAGAATTTCCTCATTTGTGTGATGTTACCTATGGAGGCATACCTGATGCCTTACCTATCCATTTCGTAACAATAATAAAAAAAATATAAAATAAACTTAATATGGTGCGACCTGATCGTGCCACGGTAAAGTATGCCCAAACCATTCTCGATTACTTTAAATTAATATCATTACCATGAAAACACTCAATTCAGGACGACTACTAACTTGCAAGAGTACTTTCATATTTATTGTAATTGGGTAGTTTCAGTTTACAATACCCGCCGTACATACACCGTGATTGATTGATTGCAATCGATTCGTTTCGATTATAATTACTGGAAATTTCATATTAACGATTTTAACGATAATTGGCTCGATGACTTTCACGACAATTTCGTAATTATTTTATTAAAATATGTAAAGCTTACGTACTTTCTTACATTATTTCAACACATTATAATTTGTTACTAAATCTAGTACAATGTCTTTATTTAGAGTTCAGGCTGGCGCCCTTTACTATGTTTTTGCTATTAAACATTTCAGACTTATAAGTGAAAATTTAATTTTTTGTTAGTTAAAATGTGCAAAAAACCTCTTTAACTTAATAAAACTAAGCTTAAACTTAACCTAACTTAAATATTAAACACATTTAAATAAAATCCAATAAGTATTTAGACAATAAGTAAAAGTGAATTAAGTTTAAACGCATAGGTACAATATTATGTGATTTCAACCAGACAGCACGAATGATATCAAGGAGTAGTTGTAGTGAGAGCATCGCGAAATAAATTTGTTACATTGAATTGTCGATGCAACAGGTATAAGCAGTGCGTCTGCCATTTCGTGGAAGCGGCGAGTTGAGAAATAGATTGGTTAGTTCAAAATGATCTTCAGACACATATTCTGTAAGATTTGTAGTTTACCAGTGGCGTGGCGTCCATTGATGCAAGGGAAGCATTGCTTCCCTTACATTTTGCCTTCCTTTGAGTTTGGAAATTGTAAATTCAAGTCGAAACAAATATCTAACATTATCTAAAAAATAAACTGCCAACAAGTCGGGCGAAACTTTATTATTCTTAGGACAAGTTGCGCATGAGTGGAAAGTCAATATCCACGTTAGAGTGGTTACGGCAGACTAAGTGAAAGGAAGTTCTTGGGCAGGGCTGTTGTCAATTTAACAATATTTCATTTCTGCAAGTTCGGGTTTTTATGAGGGGTGGAGGAGGGGTAATAGTAAGGGTGGGTGGATGTTAATAGCTTTTTAATTGATTACTTGAATCACGTCCAATATTCTCTGTAAAGAATGTGTTTCATAGACGAAGTTGCATAGAATTTTCATAAAATTCGGTGTATTTTACATTATCGAAACCGAACATTCATATTAGAGGGGGTAGAGAAGGTAGGGGAATCGTAAAATTTAATATGCAGTTTTATTATCGTTATCGTTTCTCTTGTAAGGTGCTTGTACAAAATTTCAAGTTCGTAGCTTTTAGTTTGTTGGTTATTAGTTGATTTAATGAAATTGGTCGAAATCATACTTTTGTATGGGAGGGGGTAGGAGGACAAGCGCAATCTCAAAACTTTTGCCGCAATTTCATTTCAACCAAGTTTTTGTGCAAAATTTCAAATTGATAGCTTTTAATAGTTAGGTGATAATTGATTTCTTGAAAATGGTCGAAAAAATAATTTTGTATGAGAGGGGGTAGAAGTTTTAAAGATTTTCGACCAGTTAATATTTTGTATATTTAGGGATTTTCGTTAAATGGATTTCGCAAATTTTCAAGTTTCTACCTTAAAATTTCTCTCAAAAATTTTCAGTTTATGTGTTTTTGTCAATGCACATGAAACACCTTGCGCACGTTATACCAGGGGGTCGGTTTATAACAATTATGGATCAAGTTATTATTATTTTTCTATGTATATCAAATACATCTATTTTTATATTCAATATTCAAAATTTAAACTTTGTATCTTTCACCAGAGACCTAAAAAAATCACTCAAAATTTTCGACATTTTTGCTTATCACCTCCCTTCCCATTACACCTTCCAACTTAAAATTTTTACCAAAATTAACCACTATGCAGTTCTACAATCTAACAAATTTTCGATTTGATATCTGTACTCTTTTTTGAGATATAAAGTTTTGTAATTTTGAAAAGTGCACCTTTTTTTAAATGCTCCCCATTTCCCCCCCACCACTATTATTTCAACGTGTTATATTATTTTTATATTTTCCTAGTATAGCTTAATATATTTTTCAAGTTACAATTACATAGCTTAAGAAATAGTTGAGATATTTATTTTTAAGTGTTTTTCTTTGCACCCCCCTGACCCTTCCCCTTGCAATAATTAGCCACTTCCTAAGTTGATTCCGGTGGAACTATATGCCATCTTAATGGTCCCAAAATATGAAATTTTTACGAGAAGTAATTTCGAAGATATAATCATTTAAAAAAACAATTCGACCGACAATTTGTTTTTAGCCCCCCCCCCCTTTTCGGACGCCAATGGATAAAAAATTAAATTATTTTTAAAGTTTGTCCTACAACCCTCTTTATATCTCTACTGATTTTCATTTTCCTATCTGCATTCGTGGTGGAGATATTAGCAAGTGTAGTTTTTGACTTTTTCCCTCCCCCTTCCACCTAACACCACCCCAAATTTAGAAAATAGAGCTCATTTACCCAATCAATAATCCACCCAAAAACGAACATTCCACCTTTAACGGTCTCAGAGATATGAGTCCATATGTACGGCGGACGGCGTACGACGGGACGGATTTTTTTTTTTGCATTTTTAGGCGAATTTAGTCATGAAACGCGAAAAAAAAAAATTTCGGGGTGGCAAATTTTTTTTTCTGTGTCGATCACAATACTTTATTATTAGAATAATTAAGTAATTCTAGAAAAAAGCCCATTATTTCCGTGCACTTTTTTTCTTACTTTTTTGCTGAACGATGAAACCCCAAGGCTATCCACTGGCAAAAATCGCTGAGATGTGATTTGAAAAATACATACACGGGACTGCCGGCCAGTACGTGGCACAATTTTTCCACTCGACTCGATCAAATTCGACTTCTATGGGAAGGTGTGATGCGTCGCGGTATTTGCTTCCAGAGCTTTCAGCCGCAAGCTATCGAATTCCTTCGTTCTAATTATTGCCAGTATAGAAATTTTCTTACCGATCGAAAAATTATCAGAAAGAAAAATGTGACAGAGTGAATCTGCTAATATTGCCTATATTTGTCGTGCCTTGAGGGGAAACGAATTGGCTTAAGCTTGTACAGATCGAACGGCATCTTTTTTGTATGTACGTCCTTACTTTTTTTCATTAGGTAAATAAAAAATACTTATAAGATCAAAATAAAACTTATACTTTAATAATACTTTTAAAGTTTATATTTGACAATCGAAGGTTGAAACGCCTATTAAAGATAGATGTCGCTATAAGATTTCTTCAAATTTCGGCCCGTTATCATCGTAGTCAATATAAAAACATGTATTGATAGAGGATAGTAATTTAATAGTTTAAAAACTCAAACGATTTAGACTGCTATGTAGTATTAGGGTGAATAAGTATCGTGTTTGGTTTTAGTAATTTTATATTCGTATCCAAATCTTGAATTATTAGATTTGCTTTTAGCTTAACTGTTGAGTATACTTTGTTGTATTTAGATTTTTTTAAACGTTTTTGTATTGTTTTTTACTTCTTGCTTCTAAAAAGTCTACCAATTTTAAATACAATTATATAAAGAAAATGGCGTTTATTTTTATTATCCATTTTGTAAAAAAAAAACTTCCAGCTGCGATTGTAAGTTTTGAATTATGATGCCGAAGCTTGTGTAGATACAAGTGTCGTCAGCATACATAGCTATTTCACAGGGATCTTTGGGGAAGTTGAGGTGCAGATGTGGAAAGTGACCGTTCGACTTACCAAGAAACTACAGACTTTCGTGAACCAATGCCTCCGACGCATTTTAGGAATATTCTGGCCAGAAGTGATCTCCTACGACGAACTTTGGAGTAAAACTGGCCAGACTAAAATAGGTATTGAAATTTAAAGCGGAAGTGGCAGGGGATCGGTCATACTTTGAGAAAACTAGAGCGAAATATCGCCAAACAGGCTCTGGATTATAATCCTCAAGGAAGACGTCGGGTTGGTCGAACATGTAACACATGAAAGCGAGCAGTTCAGCAGGAGGCCAGAGGAATAAACAAGTCCTGGCAACAGCTTAAGGCCGACGCTTAGGATAGCACCTTGTGGAAGAGAGTTGCTTCTGTCCTATGCCCCTATAGGGGGTCTTAAGAGGAATTTGATTGATTGATGTGTAGCTATACAATTTTCAATATTTTTTTCATTTTTTAAGAAGAAAGTTGCACAAATTTTAATTTCTTTATTTTTTAAGAAAGCCATTGCATATTCATTTTTAATTTAAAATGGTATTTTGCGTGAGCATTGTTTTGAGATTCGGCATTTTTGAGCGTTTTACTAAGGCTAACAAAAGTACAAAAATATTTCTGCCGAAGTTTCTTAGGTTATTTTGTTGCTAGTTCATTAATTCCCTGTTTAGACTCTCATGGGGCATATGACTAAAACAGTTCTACTCCACAAGACACAATCCTGAGCATCGACCGTTTTCGCCAGGAATTGTTTGTTTCCAATGGCTCAAAGTTGAACTGCTCGCATCCAGGCTTGACCAACCCGACGTCTTCCTTGATGGTTGTAATACAAACCGTGTTTGGAGGTGTCTTACTATTTCTTCCTCAAAATGTGACCAATTCACTGCCACTAAATAATTTAAATCTCAATGCCTATCTTAGTCCGTCTAGTTTTACTCCAAAGTTCGTCATTGGAGACATCTGGTTGATGCTAGTAAAGTAAAGAAAATAAAATTTCATTCAATATAATCCATGGGCTAAGCTCATGAGGAGATTAATTATGTAATTTTTTCTACAATATTAACAAATTTCCATTTATTGAGACTAAAGTGGAAAAAAAGATTACAAAGTAAGTACGAAAAAAAATAAATAAAATTCAATAATAGTGATGAGCGGAACAAGAGAACATAAAACTCAATAGCGTTCTAAAATAAGATATTTGAAATACATTAATAAAACTATTTGACAAAGTATTCAAATATTATTGTAATAAAAAAATTGCTTGAATTTGAACTTAAACTGGTTTGTAGATTCTTGAAGATCATCCGGTAGCTCGTTATAGATCGATATTGCCTTGTTTAATATTAAATTGTACCCGTATTTCGAGATACAGCAGATGGATATATTTTGTCGTCGGCAGATGGATATATTTTGTCAGCTCGGCGCGAGTTCCTTCTTTATACTATCTTGGATTGCTGGTATACTTGTTGAACTGTATATTAGTGCTATGTTGTCTGGGTAGAGTGATATTGCACCATTGCGATCAAGTTTTGCGATTGAGTTCGTGTAAATGATGTGCAGAACTGGACCTAATAAACTCCCTTCTGGAACGCCACTAGTAATAGGGAGTAGAGCACTGCTAACATTGTCAACCATGACGTATTGAGATCTGGAAGTAAGATAGCTTTTAAACCAGCTGTAGTCCCACGAACTTCAATTGTGAAAAGTTTTTTGAGTAGGTTTTGGTGATTTACTGCATCAAACGCCTTAGACAAATCAATAAAAGCAGCAGCAGAGTGAAATTTTTTATAGCAAGAAAACTTGAGTTTAGTCACGACATCAAATAATGCTCCTTTAGTGTCCGATTTGGGCTTAAAGCCGTACTGATTCTGAGAGAGTTGTGCGAAGGACTAACAACCCTTCCACAATAAGTAATGAAAAATGTCAGGAGGCCAAGGTCTGATTCGGGCTGTAGTGCCATTGTAGTAGTAGTAGATTCTGAGAGATAATTTGATGAGACGTTAAATGATCTTGGAGTTCATTCTTCACGATTACTTCTAAGATTTTTCCGACATTAGACAGAAAGCTAATAGGTCTGTAATTAGATATATCGCACATAGAGTCCGATTTGTGATAGTGTATGGAGGGTTGCAAATCGCAACACCAAGGCCAAATTTATTGTTGTTTTAATCATTCTTTAGAATTATTTTGATTGTTTGCATCCTAATACATTGTTGTTGTTTTTTCAAGGATGAGGTTGTTCAGTGCACGAGCACTACGGGACTCCTAAACCTGAATCTTCGATTTTTCTCGTTCCCCAAGATGGAACGAAGTCTTTGAACGTTTTATATATTCCAAAAAATAAATTACAATACCAATTAATTCAATTAAATCCTTTTACTATCGTCTCGAACAATAATGGTGAATAGTGCATATTTGCACGCCGAGTTTTACAATTGGCTTTGGCATAACTCGCTCGTCAGATTCGTGACAGGTCAGAATCGGATAAGTAACGTGCATTCATTCGGCCGCCGGTATATTAATGTACACCTATACGGCCGTCAGCGAATTAATTCCAATAAAACCGTCTTCGAGTGTGTCACCGTAGATCCCGTGGGACCGATATAAGTACATGTAAGAAGTCATGTATGTACGTTGTGTCATTTTGCCCATAGACTCTGCTGCACACCGAGCGAAAAGTGCACTGCAATCGTCGAGAGAGGGGGGCCAGGTAGATCTTTTTAAAGTAAGCAATTTACCTGGAATCTGGTTAATACAAGGCACCCGTCTCCATTTACAAATAGCGTAATGACTAATTAATGGCGCGCAGAACACATATCAAGATGATTGCGCAGCATCCGCAGGAGTTAAGCAACTGGTTTTTTCCTCTCGATAGCGTTCGAAGGAAGACTAATGCCATCCTAAGCTGTTGTGCGATTGCTGATGACTGGTATTGCCATACTCCTGACTATATAAAGTAAAATCGGCAGTAATAGGCATCAAGCGTTGATCGCCGCAGTCTTTTAATGAACACATCTCCAAGGTTCGAACCACCGGCCGATCGGACGGGGTGATTCTTCCCAACTAAATGACCGGGATGCGTCCAGCTCGTTGCAGCAGCTATGGGAAAACTTATTGGTCGCGATTTTATGCGTTTCAGGTGTATACCCCTTTGATTTGTCCCAATAAAAATCATCACCGTAAGCAGTTAATTGGACTTTTGTTGGCCACTAATAAAATCAATGGGACCGGTGCCTCCATTTATCCACGGCGATATAAAACTCTCGCACTACTCAAGTCAGCGACTGTGTGTTTGTTTGTGGAGAAGTCGTGCAACAAAACGATGTCGTTAATGATGCTGTTGGGATCGCGTAATTGAAAACTTTATCGATGGAAGAAGCCAGCCAGGCTTGCCGATTAATGGCTGTGTACACGCTGCTTGCCTTTGCAACTTGTTCGGGAATAATGATTTCTTCTCGGAATGGAGAGAGAGATTGAGAGAAGAGTATAACGATGTCATTCAGGCGTTTTATCCTTAATTTTGTTTTATTCACTCTTTAAATAGCGATATTTATTGGGTAGTTGCATTAATATAGCAATCTATTTGAATTCAATAAGGTGCAGTTTATTGCCAGATTTTCTTGAAATCTAAAGGGAAACTATGGGTATGTTCACTAATTGGCGTCGACTTTAGAGAAATTATTAGTGAATATTTAAAAATAATTCTTCACAGAATTAATAAAAAATCATAATTGGACTACGATCGCATAAAGCCCAATCATGCAATACTGTAGATGAAATATGAGTAAAAATATGTGTAGCCTTGGGAAATTTTGTATGGTGTGGTGAAAAGAATGACGGCAGTGAAGTAAATTTTTCATATCTTGATAGAGTTGTATCAAAATATTTTATACAAAATTTAAAGTTCAAAAATTCAATAGGTACTGACAAAATTATTGTATTAAATTTAGTGGAACTGTGCAGTTTGTTGTAAGCTAGGGTATAGCCTAGTAGGTAGTGTGTTGGTCTTGTAATGCGAAGGTCGTGAGTTCAAATCCCGACCGGCGCAAAATATAATTTCGGCATATTGCCTGCTTGGGTATACCATGGTCACCTCAATCTAAGAAAATGAAAAATTCGTAGAAAGAGGGTTGTGCGAAGGGCTAACAACCCTTCCACAATAAGTAATAAAAAAACTGTTAAGGAACCTGAATATCAGGAGACCAAGGTCCGATTTGGGCTGTAGCGCCATTTTAGAAGTGCAGTTTGTATTGGAGGTGTTAGAAGGAGTGAGGGATCTTAAGTTATTGATTTCGCCAATACTCAGGATCACATCGGTTAACTGGCTGATTTAGATTTAGACCATTTCCTGTAAACTTTGTTACGCTTTTTATCCATATGTGGGGCAAGTTAACTTGTTACTGATGATGATATGATGTCAACGGAACTCTCCTTAATTTGAATAAACACCAGTTGCGGCGATGGAAGGAAGATTTCTCTGACATTTTAAACATCTTGTCAGAGAAAGATATTCCAGAAACAGAACAACCACGAAACATCCAACCGCAACAATCCTCTATTAGGGACGATCCCCCAGATAAGGAAGAGATAGTTTCCGCCATTCGGTCAATGGCAGGAAGGAAGGTCCCAGTTATAGGCAGACTACCAATCGAACTTCTCAAAGCGGACCCGGAAATAACAGCCGATGTACTCCTCCCACTTTGTACTGAGGTTATGAATGAAAGAAGATACCCGAATGAATGAAAGGAGTGTGTCATTGTGAAAATTCCGAAGAAGGGCGACCTTCGCGATTGTGTCTACTTATTGCCGTATCGAAAATCATGGCTAAGGTAATTCTCAGTAGGGTTAGTGATGTTTTAGAAAGCACTCTCGAAGCTTATAAGGCTGGATTCCGTAAAGGGCCGTCTTGTACCGACCACACAAATACCCTACGGATAATATTGGAGCAGTCCGCCGAAATGGGTTCGCCACTATATCTGACTATTTAACATCTTAAGTTATTCTGATCATGCTGATGACGTGCGTTTGCTTGCACATAGCCATTTGGACTTAGAGCAGTTGCATTCTAAATGTAAAGAGACGGGACTGAAAATAAATGTGCGTAAAACCAAATACATGCACATGGGTTCGAACACAAGCGCACCGATTTTTCTTAAAGGACAAGTTGTAGAAGAGGTGCAAGATATTCATTATCTCGGAAGCATTGCCAGCATGGACGGCGGAGCCGAAAAGATATTGCGGCTCGTTTAAATAAAGCTCATCATGCCTTCGGTATCCTTTCCCCTTTCTGGAGGTTAAGAAAGATCTCTCTTCGCACGAAGCTGCGAGTGTTTGACGTATGCGTCAAATTCGTGTTGTTATACATATGGTTGTAATACCTGGAAAGTGACCGCCAGGCATAACAAGCAACTGCAAACTTTCGTGAACCAATGCCTCTGTCAAATTTTAGGGATATTCTGACCAGATATGAATTCCAACGATGCACTTTGGAGTACAAACGGACAGAGCAAAATACCGCCAAGCCAGCTTAAGATTATAATCTTCAACGAAGACGTCGGGTTGAAAGCGAGCAGTTGAACAGGAAGCTAGTGGAATAAGCAAGTCCTAGCGACAATTAAATGCCGATGCTCCGGATCACGTCGAACGCATGAGAACTGTTTCTGTCGTATGCCCCTAAGGGGGCTTAATAGGAAATTGATTGATTAAATGATTAATTGGTATTGTGAAAAACACTCGTCTTTTTAGTCAAAGTTGAGCTTGTTTGTGTTAATAGAAAAGTTTAAGTAAGGCTAGTGAAAACAAGATCCAATACATGTCCTCTGGAAGGAAAGCTAGGGCTTAGCCTAGTGGGTAGCGTGTTGGTCTTGTAATGCAAAGGTCGTGAGTTCAAATCCCGATTTACACAATATATAATTCCAGTACATTGCCTGCTTGGATATACCTTGGTCACCTCAATCTACGAAAATGAAAAATTCATAGATAGAGGGTTGTGCGAAGGGCTAACAACCCTTCCACAATAAATAATGAAAAATGTTATGGAACCTGAATGTTAGGAGGCCAAGGTCCGATTTGGGCTGTAGCGCCATTGTAGAAGAAGTAGGAAGGATAGATGAATGTATTATTGTGATGGATTCCGCAAGATTAGCATTATACTGCTCAGTAGAATAAGGTGAGTTGTAAAAACAGACTATCACCAGATTTTTATCCATCATTTGGATTGTATATTCGCAAATATCAAAAATCACATTAAAAGGCAACTGAACTGCTATAAGATAGTTAGATAGTTTATTGTTTACTGCAATGAAAACACTACCTCCTAGTGGTTGATCACCACATACGTTGGTTTAAATTTGTCTTTCCAAAAGATAAACCATCGAGAAGGGATGATTTCTGCTTCCAAGTTCTAGAAGCCAAGTTTCTGTAATCACTGCAATGACTTAAGTAGGGCCGTTTTAAAGGGAAAATACGACCGCCCAAGGCGCCGTTTCGAAGGGAGGTAACGTGAACAGAAATAGTAAAACACTTCCTTATTGCAATGAAAATACTGAAGCAACAATATTCCTGATAAAGTCATACGAAATTAACGATCGCTACACAGCACAAGATGCTATAAATATTCAGAGCAAACCTTTAGCACTGGCTTACTGCAATAATTCTATTGAATACGTTTTTACGCCCCTTGGGGTGTATTACTTACAACGAATTGCAAACTAACCAAACACAGCCTAACAACCTGACGCTATTACTCTCCACCGACTAATATCTATTTAGCACTTTATTTATTTTTTTGCAAAAAGTTTAAAAAACTCAATGCTTGAAACAAGAAATGAATTGTTTTCGAATTTTCAAAAACATTGTGAGCAAATTGCCAAAACAGAATAGAATAGATAACAAAAAGTTTCAGAAGATGTAGAATTAAATGTAGCTGGCAGATTCCGAAATACATATATAAATAGAAGCTTGTGATAGAATAATCGAGCAACTAAGTTGCCGATTGAAGAACTTCAGAAGGTGGCACAACTTTTTGATGTCTTGGCTGGCTAGAGTTTAGCATCACAAGATAATGATATGCTATGAGAGCACTACATGGAGCTGGCGAAATTCTTCCCGTTTTGAAAAACTGGATCACTTCAACTGATTCAAATGATTATGCATATAGGATTTTTCTGTGCACTCCTTTCCGCATCGACAGGAAGGTCATTCAGTAAACTCAAGTTAATCAAAAACGTCCTAAGGACTTCCATGAGTTAAGATAGACTGCAGGTTAAGCCTGCTTTCAATTGAACACGAGGTGTCTCAGTCACTAACAAATTATCGAAGATTTCGCATCCTTAAAAGCTAGAACAGTAAAATTACTTTAACCTATTTTTTAAAATAAAAAAAAACAATAAAGGCTACACTATGAAAATCAATAACATCAACGTAAACCATATCATCTTAGATGGACAACACATAGGATATATGGACAGCTTCTGAGCTATCTGGGAAGTATTATGGTAACAAACAGTGGCGCAGAAACTGATGTAAATAAGAAACTTAACAAAGCGAGAGCAATAATTGAAAAACTCGCAGAAATCCAGTAATGTTTTGATCGCAACCAACACCATCACTCAGCAACTACAGATTGTCATCAACAAGTATCTATTAATAATATGTAGAATATTCTGATCGAATATCATCAGTAACACAGGCTTTTAGATCGCAACGAACGAGAAAACTTTAATGAATGGAATCCTTAAAGTAAAAGACGAAGTGGACGGTCAAAAACATCTAGAGATGACCAATACTTTAAGAATAACAATGAAAACTCAAAGTGCAAAAATAGCTGCAGCGAATACATTGTGGCTGTGTATCACAGAAACCGATTTTCTTCGAAAATTTCGTATTTTCGAACGAATGTTCCTAATCAATGGTGCAAGATAATAAAATCTTAAATTTTTCAATTGAATCTTTAATTAATTTGCTAAAGTTTAGATTGAAGAAAATTTAAAAATTGCATTTTGGAATTGAGATATGACCAGCAATTCGGTTATAGTTTTTAAAAATTACAAAAAAATGGCGATTTTACCTAATTTATTACCTAGATGCCAAAATATAAATACTCACTTTTTGTAGCTATAACTATTGAAAAGGGTGACGAAGTGTTAACGTTGAGCATATTTCATATATTAATAAGTTTTGTTAATAATAAATACATTTTATAAGAAAAAGACGTTTAATTTTGAGTTTCTTCATATTTTTGTAGTACAAATTTTCTATACAGAAGAATTTTGCATTTCTTTTCTATTTTGCCATTGTAAAGTTTGATGTGTTTTAGTCTTGTGAAAAAATCGGATGAAAGTTTACGCAATCTATTATTATTATTAACCATTTAAATTTACATCGAATTTTCAAAGTAAATTTTTTCCAGTCAGCTCCTGCCCATCCAGCTAATAGAATGGCTCTTTTCAGCCAAGTTATCACTACTACTATTTTAAGCTATTGGCATATTTGTTTAATTTGAAATGATCTTATCTTCAACGAAAACGCCTTTTTGAGGCTCACGCCGAGAAATGCGAAGTGGAGGTCACATGCTATCAGAAGGGGTAACAGGAAAAAAAAATGTAGTAAACTGTCGAAAATAGTTCAGTGATACCAAGTTAAAGAAACCTTAAAACCTACCCAACTTGCAGTATATATCGACGATAAAAACATTCTTGCAAGACCTAAAGATATGTACATAGGTAAAAAAAAAATTTAAATTAATGAAATAATAATAATAAAATCGAAGGTATACTTGACGATAATGGTCTATTCTAGTATTATGGTAGAAAGACTTAGACGTAAACGCATCTTCGAAAGTATCATCCACAAAATAACTCATTGTAAGTGCTCGTAAGTATCATCTTTTTATTCTCTTGATGACATGAGAGATGACATGAGGGTATAGTGTGTTTGCCTTACTGTTTGTAACGCTAAAAAATAATGCAGATTCGCCAAGGGCACAGAAATATTTGTTGTTACTCAGAAACCTGGATTCCAAGCGATTGTCTGTCCGTCTGTTTACAACATAACTCTCGAAAGCGTTGATATATAGTACTGAAATTTGTAATATGTCATTTTTAGCAAAAAGTAACTTTAAATTCGTGACCGGGCCACATCCCATTCCTTCTAGCCCCTCTAATACAAATTTTATGAAATTTCGAAATTTAAAGAAATCGGGTTTTCTCCGAAACCATTTCAGCAATTGACTTGAAAGTCATAGTATAGGCCATAGTATAATGCACAATTTTTAAAAATATATTTTTTTGGTTTTCATTGCAATTTTTGTTATAATTAATTTTATTACAATTGCAACCAATTTTGGAAAAACTATCAACTTCAAACCACTCTTTCTACCACATCCCATACAAATTTCACGAAATTTCGGAATTACTTTAAATTATTTTTCTTCAAAACCGTCAAAGCTATAACTTCAAATATAGAGAAAATTATCTTATATATAAAAATAAGTGGTCTACGTATGTACACGCATCACTCAGCAACCGTTCGTCCGATTTGGCTCAAATTTTTTTTGTTGTGTTCGTTAAAGCCCAACTTAGATACTAGCGGAGCCAAAAATTGCAAATTTTCCACGAAAATTGGAAAATTTGGAAAATTTCGTTTTCAGTACATTTTGTATGGAGAAATTTTTTCGTTTGTTATTCACAACTATTCATCCGATAACTGAGACATCCGTGGCGTAGTGGGCAGCGTGCTTGCTTTTCAATCAATAGATCATGGGCTCAATTCCCACTCCAGACGGAACTTTTTAAGCACGAATTTATATTTTTTTTTATGTATAAAGATAGCATATGGATGCATATGTATATGTATGACCATGTGGCCGTGTGTTTTGGTTTGCGTTCCTCCGCCATTTCTTTTTTATGTGTAGAGATTCGTATGTAATCATGCGAACTATTTCTTATCTTATAGATAAAAATTAGTGGTCTACGTATGTACACGCATCACTCAGCAACCGTTCGTCCGATTTGGCTCAAATTTTTTTTGTTGTGTTCGTTAAAGCCCCACTTAGATACTAGCGGAGCCAAAAATTGCAAATTTTCCACGAAAATTGGAAAATTTGGAAAAATTCGTTTTCAGTACATTTTGTATGGAGACATTTTGTCGTTTGTTGTTCGCAACTATTCACCCGATTTGCATGAATTTTTTTTCTTCGGAATAATCTTTGCTATCTCAACACACAAAAAAAAAAAGAAATTCGGGAAAATCGCAAATCGGAGCACACGGCCGCATGGTCATACATATACTTACATATATACAAAAATATGTATATGGATATGTATGAGGCTTCCGTGGCGTAGTGGTGGTATTCGAAGGGGGGAGCATAAGAAGTGATGGGATATCGATACAATTTTCGTTTATAGATTAGCATTGTTATGCAAATGATATATTTGTAATATGATGATTTACAGATCCATAGTGTAAATATTTCTCAAGAAAATTGGGGAGCGGGATGGAATGAATCTGACTGTATTATATGTTTTCTTTCAAGTTTGTAACGCTAAGAAATAACGTTCGAAGAAAAAACTGAATGACACAGAAGTCAATATTTTTGCTCGAAAATCTCGAAACCGTCTGTTCGTTTGTCCGTCCGTGCGCTCTATAATTCCACAGCGCGTTGAACTAGAAAGTCCAAATTTTGTGCTCACTGATTTTGTTCAGAAGTGATGCCAAGTTCGTGAACGGACAGAGAGACGGTCACTCGGATTCGAGGTTTTTGATCGGAAACAAATAATTCTGTACCCTTAACGACTCTGTGTGAGCATTATTTCTTAGCGTAACAGACGGCAAGGCAAACACAATATACTCCCAGATTTCATCTAGATTATAAAAATTATTTGAAAACATTCTTATTAAGCTTACTAATGCGATTTTAGCGCGGACGAAGTCGCGGGGTCTGCTAGTATTATTATATATTGTTGATGTCAAAAATTTGATTTTGATTCGAATACTCCTCCTACCCCCTCCCATATAAATGGACAATTTTGGTAAAAGCATTTAATCGATTTTCATTGAAATTAGAAAAACTACGAACTTAAAATTATGCCAGAATTTGTCCGTTTATAATTTTAATAAATGCAAGAAATATATGAACTTCGCATCACTCCTTCTACCCCCTCCCATACAAATTTTTGTATTGGGTATTCAAGAAAAGTATTTTTCCTTCGAACATATGAAAGCTGTCAACTTTAAAATTGTAACAAAGCAATCTGATTAGGATGTTGATAACCAAATTTAAAATCATTCAAAATCTTCCACTTTCTCTGCCACCCCCCATACAAATGGCATAAATTCAGACGAAAATTGTGCAATTATATATATATATGCAAAAATAACAAACCTTCTCCTCTGCTTTTACCACCTCCCATACAAAATTTATTATTCACTATTCGAAAGAATTTGAGTTAACGTGTTTTCCGGTACAATAAGCTCTTTTCTTTTTCATCTAGATTATCATTTGATTGAGCTTTACGCCCAATCATAATTCTGTTATGTTTTTTTATTGTTTCAATATATAAAAGGAGCGCCAACTTCAACTTGTGCCCCGGGTGCCATTTTTGCTCCGCACGGCCCTGGTCATAAGGACAGTTAACCAAATCATTACGAAACTGAGGCTGAGAACCTCTCATACCTAATATATGTAAAAATTCTTTAATATTATTATAAGGATCAGGGTTAGCTCTCACATGTTTTAGGTTAAATAAGTTCCCGCCTAAATCATGAAGTAGGTTATGAGGTGGATCAATATTAATATTAAAAACATAAAAGAATTATGGTTGGGCGTAAAGCCCAATCATATGATACTCTAGATGAAATGAGAAAGAGTTCAATGTACTGGAAAATATATCACCTCCAATTCTTTTAAATAATTAATAGTGACTTTCGTATGGGAGGTGGTAGAAGGAGAGGAGGAAGGTTTGTAATTTTTGGATATGACACCTAATGTGGTATGCAAAATATTTCGTGCTGAATTTAAGGTTTGTAGCTTTCATTATTTTCAATTGGACATAGTTTTCCTGAAATTGAGGCATTTCTATGGGAGGTGGCAGAGGAAGTGGAGCGTTTAAGATGATTTTTCATCCTTATCACCACGCATTGATTCAATTTCAAATTCGATAGTTCTAATATATTCGAAAGAGAAATGCTTTTCTTGAATTTATAATACAGATATTTGTATGGGAGGGGGTAGAAGGAGTGAAGAGGAGCTGATAATTTTTTTTAGCATTTATTGCAATTATTAAAAAACAAATTCTGGTAAAATTTTAAGTTTATACTTTTTCTAGTTTTAATGGAAATCGATATAATGCACTTAACAAAAATTATACATTTGTATGGGAGGGGGTAGAAGGAGTGTACGGCTCAAAACATGTTTTTTTCTCGTTATTAATATTTCTATTTTTATACTCTATGCAAAATATCAAGTTGATAGCTTTAACAGTTTCGAAGAAAAATAATTTAATTTAAATTTCAAAATTTCGTGAAATTTGTATGGGAGGGGGTAGAAGGAGTGAGGTGAAGTTGATAATTTTTTCAATTCTGATTGGAATTATAATAAAATTTATTTTGGCGAAAATTTGTTTTTATAACTTTGCTAGTTTCAATGAAAATCGAAAAAGTGCATTTTTCAAAATTATGCATTTGTATGGGTAGAAGGAGTGACGGGATCGAATCAGTATTCCGTCATATTAATGTCATTTATATGATAATACGTTGACCCAAATTTCAAATTGATAGCTTAAATAGTTTCAAAGAAAAATCAATTTCTGAAAATTTCGGAATTTCGTGAAATTTGTATGGGAAGGGGTAGAAGGAGTGGGGGGAAATGGCCCGTTCACGAACTTAAAGTTTCTTTTTTGCTAAAAATGAGTAGCACAACAAATTTCAGCACGATAGCTCAAAGCGTTCGAGAGTTATGCTGTAGACAGACGGACAGACGGACAGACAGACAGATGGACAGACGGACAGACAGCAACTCGGAATCGAAGTTTTTGAGCGACAACAAATATTTCTGTACCCTTGGCGGCTCTGTGTGAGCATTATTTCTTAGCGTTACAAACGGTAAGGCAAACACAATATACTCTCAGATTTCATCTAGAGTATAATTAAAATTATCAAGATCTTTAGGCACGAAAAAATTTATTTTGATCTTCACGATTTATTTGAATAGAGATGCGCCTGGAAGAAACATGCTTGCCAAAAGCATCAAAATTTGGCTGAATCTCCTAAGGAGAAAGACTAAATTGTTCATGGAAGTGTATATAAATATAAATGTCTGTTGAAAGTCCATTTTGTTTAATAAACACAATAGTACTGGCCCTAGTTTTGCCATTTACGGAGGTCGTGTCCGATTTTTTATGCTGATAGGTGAGATATAGCCGCCCACTGTCGAAAATTCGTTGATCTCTAAACCGTGGCAGAAATTATTCAGAGGAACCCTCTGAGCTTATTGTGAGCTTGACAAATGGTGGAAGAAGAGGGTCAAAAAATGGTGTACTGTTAGGACTAATGGCGGTAAAATCTGGTGTTTCTGGTGGTTTATTTCTTTCGCTGATGTTACGAGAGATAGAGCTCTGTTTGAAGTATGTGGATAAGAGTTCAGAGAGAAATCATCATAAGCCCTAATAGAAAGTTTAGACTTTCGATTTCGATGGGCTATTACTATTTTCCAGAACCCAAAAAAAATTATTTTTTCTGACGTCTGTCTAAGTGTATTGACGATAAGCCAAGTAAGCCTAATCAGAAAAGAATATGACTGGTCGCTTAAAATCGGGCACATTGTCTGGCACGCCTGTATGGTTCTTAGAATTGATCGCGAACTCGGAGCTATGAGTATTTATCCAACAAAAAAAAATTAAAAAAAAAAAATCTTATATCTGATCGAACAATTCCTTATGACAAAAATAGCAGATTATCTATTATGTAATATCGTTTTGAATTATCGAGATATAAGACTCTGTGATTATAATTATTAACTTATTGCACTTACAATGCCGCTACATCCCAAATCGGTCCAGGGCTATGCTACGCCTCCATTCTTCTCGGTTCTGCTTTCTCCAGTTTGGAAATCTTAGCAGTGATTTACTGTTTTCTAACTGGCTATTTTTCATTGACTCTCCTCCTTAGTAGGCTTCTTGCGAAATTCTTCTGATCCACGTAGTCGGTCAATTGCAGATTCTATAATCTTATGAGGGCTGATACTTCGGGACTATCGAAGTGGATATACATACAGCCATCTATAATGTTTCGTCAGGCGTTTCTGCTGGCGAAATCAGTCATTCTCTGAGCGTTGTTATAAGACTCATCTTTTTGTAAGAAAAAGAGTTGAATGCTGATTCTAAGATGTTTTAGAAATCACTTTCAACAACACTTTCGCGATGTACAGTCAAGTCAATAAAGGACGCACAATAACTCAACTCCTCTCAAGAGACGGCTTAACAAATACCATACTTATCGGCAATCGTGTCATTGAACCGTATCTAATTATGCGATTTCTAGCATAATTTGTTTTTTGTAAAATGAGTTTTATTATTTACCAATCAATAAAATTGTAACCGTTTCGAACCGATGACCCGCAGAGGTGAAAACAATTGTCAACCTAATTAAATATTAATGCGGCTTTCGATGCACGATGTGCGGTTGGGCTTAAAATTGCCATCGTTACCTATAAATACAATATTTACCTCTGCCCATCGATTGATTTTCAGCTGGGAGCGTTTACGAGCAAAAATTTTAAATTCGAAAATTTTCTCGTATGTACCCCCACCCCTGTGGTGCTATCGTTGCGGGACAGTTAATTTGAGGTCGACAAAAAGACGACCAATAAAATCGATCAAATTAACATCGCGACTCCACCTAACTAATGGCATTCAGGTTTGCACCGTCACCCTGCCCTGCCTGAGGACTTTCTGGCTGCACTCTAAGGTCAATGCGAGTGAAGCACCAAAATGCCGCGCATTTTTGCATAATACGGGGTGCAAAAGCGCGCGGTAAACTCTGAATTAACCATTTCACGGGTTTACATAATTGATGACCGTATGTTATCGCGACAAAATCATCGACTTTAAATGCTGATTTTCAGTTTTAATACGAAATTCAATTTCCATAAATGCACGCATATTGCCCTTGGGGGGTTAATTAGGTAGGCAGGAGGCGTAGCGAGAGTTGTGAAAATTCGGAAATTTTTGTTTACAAATCGATTTCGGAAATTGATGAATTTGTTTAAATTAACAATTCAATTATATACATCAATTTAATTTTCATTTAGCATACAGCTAAGTTGATCGGGGAGTGGAAAAATGGAAGAAAAATTGAAGAAATCGATAAAATTTAGAGTTCAAACTGCTGCGAGTTAAGTAATTTAGAGAGCGTGTTTGCGTGCAAAAAACAATTGTGCAGTTTTCAGTTGAGACTTTAAAATTTTAATCGGTAATGCAAATTGGTGGATACTAGATATTACAATATTATGTTATTGGATTTTGGAATTGTCATTAAATCCAATTATCAAAGACGCCATTAGAGCCTTTGAAAATAACAAATTGTATTGTATATTAGGCATGTAATTTCGAATTTTTCAAAACGATCATAAAATATTGGAACATGGTCCCTTTCCCGTTTCGTTTTTATACTCTAGATGGAATCTAAGAGTAAACATTGTGACCATAAAGTACCGGGAATTTGTAATTAAAATTAGTGTGGGATATGATATTTCAAATTTTTTTTTTGTGTTAACCAGGTAGAACTACCCTTAATTATTACCCCAAAAATCAGTGTGGTCTGTAAATCGGTTTGTTTACAGAAGCTGGTTGAATGGGTAAACTTCAGTAGTGTACGGCGATTTTTGTTTTATGTCCTCGATCGACTGAAAACGGGTTCCACGGAGCGATAATTTCAGTTTCGAGGATAGGAAAAAATCACACGGGGTCAAATCAGTTGAATACGGTGGTTGATTGATGGAATTCGTTGCTTTTTTGGCCTCAAATTCGGCCTATGGTCACAATGTATTGTGTTTGCCTAACCGTTTGAAACGCTAAGAAATAATGCTCGCCCAGAGTTGCCAAGGGTACATAAATGTTCGTCGTCGCTCAAAAATGTCGATTCCCATAGATCGTCTGTTCATATGTCTGTTTACCTATCCGTCTGTCTACAGCGTAACTTTCGTACGCATTTAGCTATCGTGCTGAAATTTGTTGTATGTCATTTCTAGCAAAAAAGTAACTTTAAGCTACATCTCCCCACTCCTTCCACCCCCTCCCATACAAATTTCATACAATTTCGAAATTTTATAAAATTGATTTTTCTTCGAAACTATTTAAGCTATCGACTTGAAATTTGGGTCAAAGTATAAAGATGAGTAAAACATTACTACCAGGGAATATTGATCCTATCCCAGCACTCCTTCTACCTCCTCACATACAAATGCATAATTTTGAAAAATTCATTTTTTCGATTTTCATTGAATCTAACAAAGTTGACAGGACGAAATTATTATATTATTAAAGGAAGAATTAATCATATTTTAATTTCAGTTTTTAAAAAAATATCAACTTCACCTTTCTACCCCCTCCCATACGAAATTTTGGAATTTCTATTAAATTATTTTGCTTCGAAACTGTCAAAGCTATCGACTTGCAATTTTGTGAAAAGTATAATAATAAAAATATCATTGATGACGGAAAATTTTGTTTTGATCCATATACTCCTTCTACCCACTCCCAGACAAATGCATCATTTTGATAAATGCATTATATCGATTTCCATTAAACTATTGGGAGTACAAACTGAAAAACACCGTTTTTTTTTCAAATTTCGAGCCTTTATTTTGCAAAAGTTGTGAAATATTTATTATTCAAAGAAATACCAACTTTTTTCACATCTTTCTGGCAGCATACGTATTCCGCGTCAAAAATACTGCTTTTCTTTTGAGCCGACCCACGAATCGATTTTTTGGATTCATCGTAAGAATGGAAGTTTATTTATTTATTTATCATAACAAGATATTTAGTTACATAATAATTAACTTATATTTTAATATAATTTAATGTAACTTAAAACAATTTAACTTACGTAACTTAATCTAAACTAGTAAGATGGGCATTGGTAGAAGAATGGTCATACAGGGTTTGGGATACTTTATAAAACAGAGCGCAGTCTTAGTTTGTATGTCAATTTACTCATTGGAGGTGTGTAGTATACACTGAATTTGTTAAATACTCTACAACATCTGTTAATAAGCTCATTTTATCCGTAAACTGTACTATGCGGATATTCCTTTAGTAGTCCTGAATGTCTCGTCAGCCTGATATTGTCATTGAGTCTGAATTTATTTGAGATGTGATCTACCATAATATCGCCATTCAAAACATCTAAGGTAAAACAGGATGTGAGCATAGTTCTTCTAGAACTTAGAGGTAAAAGATTTAATATTTGGAACCTAGTTGCGTACGGTGGAAGGTTCTCAAAGTCTCTAGGATCATACAAGTCCCTAAGAGCAAAGAGAAGGAATTGCTTCTGTATTGACTCTATTCTGTTGCTGTATAACTGGAAAGAGGGATCCCAAATGGAACATGCATATTCCAGAAGAGGACGGACAAGGGAACAGAATAATGTTTTAGTGACCCATACATTCTTAAACTCTTTGGCTCTTCTCTTAATAAATCCAAGAAGTCTATTGGCTTTTGAGATTAATCGGTTGTAGTGAGATTTAAAGCACAGTTTCTTGTCGAGTAGAATGCTGAGGTTCTCAATTTGATCTACACGATGTAATTGAGATCCACTTAGGAAATAGTCATGTAGGTATGTGGATCTTTTATGAAAGAAGCTTATCACGTGGCATTTACCGACATTAAGCTCTAACTTGTTCTGACTACACCACTCATCTAGAGCGATAAGCTTGGATTGCAAGAATGCGGCATCAGCGGGTGAGGTAACAGTATGATATATTTTCAGATCATCAGCGTACAATAGATGCGAGACATTTTTTAATACTTCAGATAGATCTGAGATGAAAATATTAAATAAGAGAGGTGCCAAGTGACTTCCTTGGGGTACCCCAGAGGACACTACTATTTCCTTGGAAATAGAGCCTTGGGACTTGACAAATTGAGTTCTATTACTAAGGTAAGATTTAATCCAGTCAAGAGGGATCCTGTAACACCAATTCTTTTTAATTTTAAAATCAGGATGTTGTGATCAACTTGGAGTGTTGCTCAGCCAGGCCATACGTTATCGATCGGAGTAGATGGCAATCGGAAGGGGCGATGTCTGGCGAATACAGCGGGTAGAGGTAGGTTTTCATAACGTGAGCGACATTTGGCCGTGTGTTATCGTGTAGCAACATCACTTTGTCGTGTCTCTTCTCGTATTGCAGTCGTTTCTCCTTCAATGTTCGGCTCAAGTGCATTAGTTGTTTTTTGAAGCAATCTGCCGTAATGGTTTCACCCAGTTGCACATCAGGCCGACCTGGTCGAAATAAATACACAACATGATTTTCGAGGCATGGATGTTGGGCTTGGCCGTCGATGATGATGCATGACCGCGGTACCCTCAGGATTTTTTCACTTTGGATTATTGTAATGGATCCATCTTTCATCACCAATGCCGATGCGATGCAAAAAGTCATTCTTTTTTTTGTCATTGAAACAGCTGAAAAAATGCCGTTCAACGTTTCTTGGCTTCAACTCGTATGGCATCCGATTTCCTTGCTTTTGCATCATTCTCAAGCATATCAAACAATGTAAAATGGCGTTAATGCGTTTGATATGAATCTTTGTTCAGTAATGCATCCAATTCTACGTCTTCAAACTTTTAACCGCTCCGGGACGCTCCTTGACTTCCATGCCAAAATCATCCATTTCATGGCATTGAAATCATTCGCGACTTATTGTTTCACTAACAGCTCCCTTATCATAAGTTTCAACAATCTTTCGGCACGCCTCACCAGCAGATTTTTTTGAATTGAAGGCAAAAGTCAAAACCTTCCGCCAATGACGCGCATGTTCGCGCACAAAGAAGTATATGACGGCGATAAGACTTCACAAATCTAATGATGAGAAGTTTTTGACAGATGTCTAAGTTTACCATGTGACGTTCTATTCTTGATCATCACTATCAGGATTCCTTAATGCAAGGAATTACCATTAATCGATTCCAAATTTAAAAATTAAAAGTCGATTTAACCTCTGGCTCATCATTTAGTAAAGGGACGAAACAAACATTAATATCCCAACACCAAATACAAGTGAGATTACATATGGAATGCTTTGCGTAGGAGAGGTATTCCAGATAAGGTCATAGCTATGATTAAAGAATCCTACGAAGATGCAAGGTGTCGCGTCTTGCATAGAGGAGAGCTGTCCGAGAGCTTCCCTGTGCGAAAGGGTGTCAGACAAGGCTGCATATTATCACCAGCCCTGTTTTTGGTGGTAATAAATGACATCTTGAAAGCTGCACTGGAAGGTAGGGAAGGCAAAGGTCTTCAATGGAGACTATTTAACATCTTAAGTTACCTTGATTATGCTGATGACGTGTGTTTGCTTGCACATAACCGTTCGGACTTAGAGTCAAATGTTCGCTCGTTACATTCTAAATGCAAAGAGGCGGGACTGAAAATAAATGTGCGTAAAACCAAGTACATGCACATGGGTTCGAACGCAAGCACACCGATTGTTCTTAACGGACAGGATGTGGAAGACGTGCAAGATTTTTGCTATCTCGGAAGCATTGTCAGCATGGACGGCGGAGCCAAAAAGGACGTTGAGGCTCGGCTAAATAAAGCTCGTCAGGCCTTCGGTATCCTTTCCCCTTTCTGGAGGTTAAGAGAGATCTCCCTTCGCACGAAGCTGCGAGTTTTTGACGCATGCGTCAAATCCGTGTTGTTATATGGTTGTACTACGTGGAAAGTGGCCGTTCGACTTACCAAGAAACTACAGACTTTCGTAAACCAATGCCTCCGGCGCATTTTAGAAATATTCTGGCCAGAAGTAATCTCCAACGACGAACTTTAAGTACAACTCGCCAGACTAAAATAGGTATTGAGATTCAACGGCGGAAGTGGCAGTGGATCGGTCATACTTTGAGGGAACCAGAGCGAAACATCGCAAAACAGGCTCTGGATTATAACCCTCAAGAAAGACGTCGGGTTGGTCGACCATGTAACACATGGAAGCGAGCAGTTGAGCAGGAGGCCAGAAGAATAAACAAGTCCTGGCAACAGCTTAAAGCCGATGCTCAGGATCGCGCCTTGTGGAAGAGAGTTATTTCTGTCCTATGCCCCTATAGGGGGTCTTAACAGGAATTTGATTGACCAAATACAGATAATAAAAACAAGAAATTGACAAAAAATTTACATACATCGGTGTCAACTAGCGTTAAGTTTACGTTTTAAGCACTGCTTATCAATAGAGAAGTCGAATACATCAGCATTCTTATTAACTTCTCTCGCGAGACGCGAAATCGGTTCATTCATAGCATAGTTTGTCCGGTGAAAACCAATTCGCAGCAATCAATCATTATAATAAGGAGGCCAAACTTGAGAAGCATATTCAAGGTGAGATCTAACGAAGGTGTTATAGAGAATTAGTCTAACAAGCGAATTGTTAAATTCCTTGGATAAGCGAGTGGTAAATCCCAACATAGAATTACCTTTCTGCACGATCTTATTAATACGCAAACCAAAACATTACATGACATTTATCCACATTCAATCAAAGACCATTATGGCGACACCAATTACTAAAATTAATCAAATCCTCATGAAGAAAATTGTCAGAGTTGGAATTAAGAGATCTAAAGATTTTAATGTCATCAGCATAAATGAGTACTTCCGAATATTTAAAAACAGATGCAACATCACTAATGGCTAGGATAAAAACAAGTGGCCCCAAATGACTTCCTTGAGGAACACCAGAATGCGCAACAAATGGCTTAGAAGTATAACCCCGAAAAAGAACCTGGTAAGTTCTATCAATTATTTATTTATTTATTTACTTTAGCCTACCGAACAGAGTCCTTACAGGCCTAATGATAAATTTGTATACATTATATATTATATATATTAAGAAAATTAAAAATTAAAAACGAAACTTAAAACTAATTAAAATAAAATAATATTAAAAAGAAGAAAATTAAAAATTAAAAACGAAACTTAAAACTAATTAAACATAAGGATAATAAAAACATAAATCAACAATAAGATCGCTAACGATTGAAAGCTTCTAATACCATTTCTCTAAAGCAGTCCCTCGTACAGCTAATATCAATAACATTGGCAACCGAATTAAAATTAGATATGCTACGAGTTAAGGGTTCATTTGATCCATAAACTGTTTTATGTGCAGGATGTTTTAAAAAATCACGAGTTCGCAAAGGTCTTTCAGGAACGTAAATGGATATTTTAGAAAGCAGCTCAGGAGAGCTAATTCTATTACAAAGAATATCACGCAGAAATATTATCGAATGTTGTTCTCTTCTAAGATCAAGAAAACGTAAGTCGATTAATTTACAACGGTTTTCATAACAAGGCAAATCATTTGCCCAGTCCAGCCTCCTCAAAGCAAAACGAGTGAATCTTCTCTGAACACTCTCAATTCGTCTACTGTGAATGTCAAATGATGAATCCCAGACAACGGAACAGTATTCTAAAAGAGGTCTTACCAAAGAGTAGAACAGAGATTTCAAAGTATAAGGATCCTGAAAATCAACTGAATTTCTCTTAACAAAACCCAAGCGAGAATTAGCTCGTGCAACCATACGGTCAATATGCGAAACGAAACTTAGCTTATGATCCAGCAATACACCTAGGTCATCGACTTCATGTGAACGAGATAGAACTGAATTATCCATATAATAGATATTCAAAATTGGTGAACGACAACGATAAAAAGACATAATCTTACATTTAGGAAGACCTAGCTCTAAGAGATTGAATTTGCACCAATCAACAAATGCATCAATTTCTCTTTGAAAATTGTGGCAGTCTTGGAGACTACTCACTCTTGTGTAAATCTTTAAATCATCCGCATAGCCCAAACAAGAAGAATGTTGAAAAATTGAGAAAACATCATTTATGAACAATATAAACAGAATAGGTCCCAGGTGGCTCCCTTGAGGAACTCCAGAATGGACAAAAATGCTTTTAGATATAAAGGAATCAATCTTGACATGTTGAGTTCTATTGCACAGGTACGAAGTAAGCCAATCAAGTATCTTGGAATGAAAGCCAAGAGCATATAGCTTAGACAGAAGAAGGTTGATGTGCACTCTATCAAATGCTTTAACGAAGTCTGTATAGAGGACATCAACTTGAAATCCAGCTTCTAGTGAATTCATAGAAAAATTACTAAATAGAGTAAGATTTGTTAAAGTCGACCTTCCAGAAACAAAACCATGTTGACAGGTTGAAAAATGTTCACGAACTAAGAAATATAGCTTGTCTTTGACAATACTTTCAAGAAGTTTAGGAATTGCGGACAGTTTAGAGATAGCTCTATAATTCTCCACTAAATGCCTAGGGCCTGATTTAAAAATGGCAGTGATGTAGGAATCTTTCCAATGGTCTAGAAATTCACCATTTGACAAGGAGAGATTAAAAATAGTTTTCAATGGAAATAGCAGAGAGTCTCGGCAATGCTTCAATAGAGATGCTGGAATATTATCTGGGCCTGGACAAGTATTACTTTTTAAGTTACAAAGCGCGACATAAACATCTTCATCAGATACTTCAATAAGGCCAATGTCAGCAATAGGACTAATGCTAGCATATCGATTTGGGTTAAAAGAAATGTTGTTGTTATTATAAACTGATTGAAAAAAAGTTGCAAATAATTCACAAGACGAAGATGCATCCATTGAAGTTAGACCTTTGTACTCCATACTAGATGGGAGACCATTGTGTGTACGCTTAGAGTTTACAAAATGCCAAAAATATCTGCTATCTGATTTAATTTTTGATTCGGCATTCATTAAGTAATTATGATATAAAAATTTATTCAGAACCTCATACTCCCTACGTAAACGAAAAAAGTTATTATGATGCGCAATGTTATTCGTGGTTATAAACAGTTTATGTGCTTTATTCCTTGCATTTTTCAACCTAGAAAGACGAGAGTTTTGCCAGGGAAGCTTGGTCGAACTCTTCTTGACTTTAGGAACATGCCGATCGATACCCTCATTAATTATCAACGTGAAAGTAGCATTAATAGCTTTTAAATCTAAATTTTTGAAAGAATGTGCCCAATCAATTGTGCCAAAGTATCTATTTAACTCAAAATAATCTGCTTTAGAGAAACAGTAGAATTTGTCAAAGTCATTGTTAGGATCGTTACGAAATTTATAAAACTTAATTTTAAAATCAATAGCTTTATGATTGACCGAGTTGTTTAAAAGATTAACACTAGCCTCATTAACGTCAATAATATTAAAGGAGGAAAAATCATTATTTGCAAAAATTAAGTCCAAAATTTTTCCGTTACTATTAAAAATGTCATTCAATTGTTGCAGACTATTAGAAAACATGGAGTCAATAAAATTAAATTCAATATCTGATCTAACATTAAACGGAATCAATAAATTATCTTCACAACATCTTGTCCAACGAACATTCTCCAGATTAAAGTCTCCAACAACACAAATCTGTTGATCCTTTGTTAGATGATCGGCAACCCAATTAATATTGTCGATGTGTCGCTGGAACAACTGTAAGCTGCTGCGCGGCGGAATATAACTTATGATGAAGAAAATTCCGATAGATGACGGAAATTGCACGAAGATGCAGAGCTGATCCACAATTTCGGAAAGATAAACGTCGGTATACTGCGGAAAAATTATCTCTTTGCTACCAAAGCTTACATTGACAGCAAGAAGGACCCCACCACCTCTCTCCATATTGGTCTTCAATGACCTATCTTTACGATAGACAATATAAAAGGAATCAAGCAGCTCGGATGAGTTGAAATAATCATTCAACCAGGTTTCAGTCAGAATAATGATATCATAATGATGATCCACAGCAGCAAGAAAAAAATTATAAATTTTTGTTCGCATTCCACTGGTATTATGATAATAGCAAATAATCTCGTCTAAGTTCCGTCCAGTACTATTTCGGGCACCTCGTTTTTTGTTAGATTCCGAAATGGGCGTACATGCAGTCCCGAAGGCCAAAACTCCGACAAAAAACATTTATCGAACAGGTTCGACGGAATTCCAACTTTAAAGTTGACAAAACGTAAGGAGCTTGTGTCAGTACCATTTTTGACTAATTTCACACATTTTATATTATCAGGCGCTGAACCTAATTTATTGGCAACGAAGTCGATAATTTCGGTTTCACTGGTATTGGCATCAAAACGAGAAAGGTGCAGCCATTTGTGGCTCGACAACACTTTCAGTTTATCACAAGCATTTCCATTTCCGATGATTCTATTTTCGGTAGGCCGTTTCTTCCTGATAAGCTTCCAAGCACTACTGTCGGATGGTGTTGTTTGATTACTAGATTCTGCATTCACACTAGCCAATAGATCAGTGCGTGAAACATCATCCTTTAACTCTGCGCTAATCGGCATGGGCAGAGACGGCGACAATGCATTGGAGTTAACCACTGGTACTTTAGGTGCAGTTGGCCTAGGGCGAAGTACTCTAGGCTGCAACGCGATGCCATTGCTATGATTCACAGTATCTGCAGGAATGTTCGCACAAACCTGTTCTAGCTCACTAAGTGTGGTTTGTAGCTTGATTTGAATACTAGCGAATTCATTGCTTAAGACATGCAGGGCTGTTTTAGCCGATAACAGTTTAGCCGCATATGTCGATGGGGAGGTTGGGCGGCACGCAAGACAAAAAAAGTGCAATCCACTAGCGGACTTCAAAACAGCATCTCCAACAGTACCGGAAAAACCGATGCACTTACAGTGGAAAAATTTTCCACAAAAACCGGAACAGCAAATAAGTGGTGTCTTATTTAGTTTGTCGACACATGACATTGCAGTGCATTCGGCCATTGCAGAAAGAAAAATAAATCAATCAGATTATAATAAAAATTTATATGAAAATATTTCAAAATACAATAGTAGAAAAAAAAAAAAAAATAAAAAAAAATAAAACTTTTACGCGGCACTGTATAAATAACTTATGAATGCACGAAAGCAATATAAAAACTTGGTGCGAATATGAATTAAAAATCGGTGCGAATAGAAACTAATATCAAACACCTGATCAAAATTATTAAATAAATGAAAACAAAACAAATCACCTGATCAATCACTTGAACAAGTCCAAGAATAAAATCGTCACCGTGCTGGCGGGGGACCAACTCGACCCTTCGGAGTCCCGCGTCAGAAAAACGACTTCTTCTTGGTACATTGACAGGTTAAGGGCACACAAACCCGATTCGCGCCAAAAAGAAGAAACGAAACTTTGCACTGAGCCCAAATAGAAAAGCAAGCACAAAACAAAAATTTGCAATTAACGTGAATCACAATATATGTATATAGGTTAAGAGTTCGCAAAATAACAAAAGAACTCAGTCTAAATTAAATAACAACACTTTTAAGCACATTCTTAACCTGAGAAATGTGATTAACTACATCTTCATAAGAAATACTAGACAAAGTGGGTGAAGCAGTATTTCTAATGTCATCAAAGTTTGATACGTCCGGAACAAAGTCACTACCAGTAAAAGATCCACTGAAGAATGTGGCAAAAAAATTACAAATAGTAAGTTGGTCATTACTATAACTGCCAAGGAATTCAAAAGAAGCTGTTTTGATATAAAACTTGACGATTAAATGAAATAAATTTTTGAAATTCTGCAGCATAATATTTTCGCAAGTTAGAACCAATCTAGCTTAATCTAATTAGCTGAAAAATATTTTCGTTATGAAAATGTTGCAGAACTAAAACAAAACATTAAGAACCAATCTAATTAGCATCACTAAATAGTAAATCGAAGTAACTCGAAATATATTCAATTAAAAGCGACAAATCAATCACAAATGGATTGCTTAAATAAAATCCAATTAGTAAACGCTTCTAATTAATTACTATAGCGAATTGGCAACCAGTAATACGACGACGGGATCAAGGTCTCTTACCAGCATGTATTTCGAATACGCTGCGATAAACTATCGAAACAGTAGACGACGAAAAATTAGCTTTTTTTGCAAAAAAATGTTCAACTTGTTTTAAAACAATAAAAATATTAAAATGAAAATAAAACAGAAAAAGGCATTTTATTTAGCTTGTCGTTGCAGAAAACTTGATATGCTCGGAGGTGTTTACGAGTGTGAAAATTCCACATTAAACGAACATCGTGTGGGGTACGATATATTGCAGTTTCCTTTGTTTCGTTTTTTGTCAAATGGACGGATGTTTATGAATATCCTGAAAATTCATCAAAAGACCTCTTCAAACTGCTCTCGAGCAGCATATTTCAGCATCATGCTAATTAAACATGAAATATGACTGATGGAATTTAAAGCAAACTATTTTCGTTTCTCAAAATCTTCTACCATTCTTCTTCGTCTTCGTTTTCAACTGCTTGACCGCAAAACATATAAAAGTCCTGGACAATTCGCTTTCATATTGTTTGCTTAATTTTATCGGCGATCGAGGTTCTGCTACGCAATTCTACCATACGTATCCGCATAAAACAATGGACTTGTAAAGCAATCATTTTCGGTTCGTTAAAAGTCGTCACCGTATCTCACATACTCGGTATTATACAATAAATGGTTAGAACGTGTGAGGCTTCACTCTCTACTGAAAAAAACGGGTCAACGGTCTTTTCGAAAGATTATGCGACAGTAAAATGGTAATTCAGATTGTGCTCTTCACGCCAATCATCAATTATTATAGTTGTTCTTATTTTTTATAAAGTTCGGTTAAAGGAATAAGTTTTGTTTGTTTAAGTTGTCTAAGGGTTTTTTATAACGAGCCAAAATTATCACTAGGCTTTATACTTGGATAGTTAGAGTGTAGCCTAGTGTGGGGCGTGTTGGTCTCGTAATGCGAAGGTCGTGAGTTCATATCCCGGTCGACGCAATATATAATTCCAGCACATTGCCTGCTTGGATATACCTTGGTCACCTCAATCTAAAAAATAAAAAATAAATAAAATTCGTACAGAGAGGGTTTTGCGAAGAGCTAACAACCCGTCCACAACAAATAATGAAAAATGGTAAGGAACCTCAATGTCAGGAAGCCAAGGTCTGATTCGGGCTGTAGCGCCATTGTAGAATAGAATAGAATTTATACTTTGATTACACTACTGACAATATTGTTAACAATTTTACTGACTATGCTGACATGGATCTGTGAAAGCAGAAGTAGATAAGAATAAAATTTTCAATGAACTGTGCTCAGCGGCATAATGAAAGCTATTTACACGGCACTGACCAGTATTGGCAATAAATTGTCAATCGTATGAACCCGACGTTATTCATCATTTTAACAAATTTATTAGAATGCTTTGTTATTCTGATCATAAGTTCATTTGATTTTAATCAATATAACTTCATTAACAAAAATTTGTTAATCACTTTTCACTTTATTATTGTAAAATAAAGTATTGTGATCGACACAGAAAAAAAGAAATTTGCTACTCTGAAATTTGGTTCTTAGCGATTCATGAATAAATCAAAACTGAATTTTGATTACTGAATTTAAAGTTTGTAAATTTCATAATTATTAAGGAAATTGGACATAGTTTTTCTAAAATTGGGGGATTTGTATGGGAGGTAGCAGGTGAAGTGGAAGGTTTTGGATGATTTTAAAACTGCTTATCAGCGTTCTAATCGAATTGCTTTGTTCCAATTCTAAAGCCGACAACTCAAAGGAGATATGCTTTTCTTTAAGTTTCTAATATATAAATTGGTATGGGAGGGGGTAGAAGGAGTGAAGCCAAGTTGATTTTTTTAACAATTATTTCAATTATTAAGGGACATATTCTTGTAAAATTTTAAATTTTGTAAAGGAATCCTTCATCCCGCTAACAGAGTAATGAAATTATCTGGTGTGGGGGTAGAACAATTAGCCAAGAGCTTGGGATGGGGTATTGGCCCAAGAAAACTTCATCGTCGTCTGTACTGAAAAAAAAAATGTAACGTAAAGAGGACCATGACGAAATCTGTAGGTCGAATTAGCGAAAAACAATTCTAAAAACCGCGGAAAGGCAACATTCGCGAATCACCCATAACGTTAACGAGTACTTACCTGGCATGAGAAAGGCCGATAACCCTCTAATGAGTTCCGCACTCATGTTGAGACATTGTGCGAAAAGAGTTAGATTAATATATTTCTTAATATACCCGAAAAGCTTAACATAGAAATAATAAATAAAATAATAAAATGATTTTAAGAAAAAACTTAAAAGGACTACGATTGCGCGTAAAGCCCGACACTCTAGATGAATTAGAAATTCTTGTGATCTTATGAAATTTTGTATGGGGAGTGGTAGAAGGGATGAGAGCATTGAACGAGTATTTTTCACATCATGCTAGCGTAGTTATGAAAATGTTCTGTAGAAATTCAAGCTTCAAAAATTCAATGGGTACTGAGAAAATTTGTTTATTAGATTTTGTGAAATTGTTCAGTTTCTATGGGAGGTGGTAGAAGGAGTGGTGGGTTCTTAGTGTTTTTTTTTTCAGTAATACCTACTAACGTTGTGCAATTGACTTGTTTTAAATTTCTGACCAGTGACATTCACTCTTTTCCAGCGGGTTTCAATTTGTATTCTCCCGATATTTAATAGATCACACGCAAAATATCATCATATCAACACTCGATATATACTAGCACTTCAATCCTAATAGAGTTTGGACAATGCATGTTACGCGCCACCAAAACTGCGTTTTCGTTGAATATGAGGAAATTTTGAATCGAAAAATTATGCGAAAAGCTCAAAATAGTTGTAGTAGTGATAAATTAACTTATAATGAGCCATGCGATCAGTTGGATGGCCAAGTGCTGACTGGAAAAAATAACAAAGAAATCTTTGAAAAAAGAAACAGAAGAAGAATTTAAAATCAAATTCAAACTTTTTCAATTAAAAAAAAATATATAACAGAACTACGATTGCGCGCAAAGCCCAATCATAGGATACGCTGAATGAAAGAGAATTTTTTGTATGCTTAAGAAATTTTGCAGGGGGAGCGGTAGAAGGAGTGACGGCATTGAACCAATTTTTGACGTCATGCTAAAGTTGCTATAAAAATTTAAGCCTCAAAAATTTAAAGGATACTGACAAAATTACTGTATTAAATTTAGTAAAATTGTGCAGTTTGCATTAGAGTTACTCTATGAAAAAGAAAGAACAAGACGTACTAGAGTTCGGCCAAGGTGATAACCAGCTTTTCCGTTAAATTTGAAAAAGCGCACTGCTATTTTCCAGCGTGCGATAAGTAAGCAAATGTGATTGCAATTCGTTCATTAGAACGTGAAACCTACCAAATTAAATTTTCACCACTTAAAAGTACTGCAAATTAAAGATATTCGCGAAATAAAACCACTAAAACGTTACACCGACACGTTGCACGCATACATATGAAAATAAAAAGCGCCCCATCTGACAAGGTGTCCAGACTCTTCTACCAAGTGCCTTGTTCTTTCTTTTTCATAGAGTGACTCTAGTTTGCGTAGGAGGTGGTAGAGGGGACTTTTTCAGAAAAAACTGTATTTAAAAATCATTCGGAATTAGATGCCGCGCTGCGTCTTTGCTACTTTGCGCTGCGTCCTTGCTATTCAAATCGACAAAATTAAGACGCCACCTACTGTCGACTAGGAGCCATTAATAGCTTTCATTTTGCTCAAAATCACCTGTCTTGTTAGGCACCTTTCAAATAACAGCTTTTGAGCAATGTCAGTTATAGCATAGAAATCATAGTCTGTGAACATGAAGTGGGACTAGCCGTTATACATATTTTTGGAAATTTTCTGCCTTCCGCGATTCTGTTGAATTCTGCTCCAGGAAAATTGATGACTTCACTAGCATGCTCACCGAACTCTCGAAGCAGTTTAATGCAATATCAGAAAAAACTAATTCGTTAACAAACAAAAACTTAGAATTAGACAACGAACTTTCCGATGTTAAAGTGAGGTTAAACTACTTCGAGCAATCACTTCTGAGCAAGAACATTGAAGTCTCGGGAATACCGGAAACACGGCACGAGGATGTATCTGCGATCCTAAATAAAGTTCCGGGATTGCTTCAACTTTATCACACTACACATGAGTTTACCGCCCAACGTGATATTACTGCGAATCCTAAATCAAGCGTAGAAAACCGATTGTCCTCAAGTTTCGATGCGAACGACAACAACGTGAATGGCTGGAGAAAAGTAAACAGTGTCAAAATAATCTGAACTGTAAGGGCCTTAGCTCTTCTCTACCTGATCAACGATTCTTCATATCGGCTCAGCTGTCCAAGTACAACAAAAAATTGCTGTGCGACACGAAACAATTCGCTAAAGCCAACCAATGTCAATTTGTTTGGGTGTCTCAGGGACAAGTGCTTATGAGACGAGAGGAGGGTAGACGATATAAAATGATTCGGAGTCCCGCCGATCTCAACATTAACTTGGTAGATTAAAATGTTAAAATTAAAACAAGTAATCGCTTATTGTAAATTAGTGTAAGTCAACATGGCTGATAATTTAAACGACATCTTAGATAATTGTGACCAGGTGAGTACGGAGGTATTGAACGGTATAAAAGATTGTAAATTATTTCTAAACCATTGCGTTAATTATAGTTTCTCAATTTTTCATGTGAACATACGTAGTATTGCAAAAAATTATGATGAGCTTATAATACTAATTCATCAAATAGATACGGAAATTGATGTGATTGTCTTAACTGAGAGTTGGCTAAATGATACTTCATCTTTTGATGGGCTATGATAAAATTATTAAACCAACACGTTATAATAAATGCGATGGAATTGTAGTGTACGTAAAAAATGAGTATGACATAGTGCAATTAATCCCCAATTTGACTAATGCAAATGCTCTACACCTTCAAATAAAATTAGAAAACCACTTAAAAATTAATTTAATTTGTATATATAGGTCGCCAAGTCTTGAGGTAGCTACTTTTATAAACTTCTTATAACAAGTTTTGCAAGAATACAATGCTGAAGAAGACATGGTCTTAATTGGAGATATTAATATTAATATCAAGAAGAATCCACTAACTGCAATAGCTTCTGAATATTTGGATGCTCGTTCAGTTAGTGGTTGTTCTAAATACTTATTTGGCCCCACGAGACAAAAGTCTTGCTTGGATCATATATTCTGCAAGTCAAAAAACTTTACCTTCAGACCAGCCATTTTTAAAACATATATAACTGACCATTTTAGCACGTTAGCCAAATTAACATATGATTCCGACAAATTACGTCCTTTGCCCAGGTCCGTACTAATTTCGCCCACTATCACTAGAATTGACTATAATACCGTATCTGACAGTCTCCACAAAATGAACTGGGTAAACGTCCTATCTTGCACGGATACTAATAATGCCCTCAATAACTTTTATGACATCCTAAATAGTACGCTCGAAACATCAACCCGGGTTATTCCAATACACCACTCCAAATTGAAAATAATAAAAGACTGGGTGATAAGAGGCATTTTGACTTCAATCAGAACGAAAAACAGATTAGCAAAAAAGAAACACAGAGAGCCATTCAATACTGCGCTTATACAAGAACTATCGCAATAAGCTGACAAACTTAATTAAAGCTGCAAAACTTAGCTTTTATCGTGAGCAAATAAATAGTGTTAAAAATAACCCTAAGAAACTTTGGGATAAAATTAAAGAAATTACATTTGGGAAGAAATCTGATGTAGTAATTAAAAGTATGCATGATGATTGCGGAAATGAAACCTCTAATCCTGCTTCTATTGCGGAAATCCTGAACACTCGTTTTTCAAGTGTAGGAGAGCAAATCTCTAAGTCTATTTCACCTGGAAGTGACAAAGCTGACTCTTTCCCAACTGAGCAAAGTTTTTCAAATTGTACTATGCTACTTATTACGAGGAGGAAACTCTTCATCACATTAACCAATTAAAACTGAATACATGAAAAGGACCTGATGGATACTCTACTGAGACAATTAAGAAACTGGGACATCTTATTATTGCACCCTTAACTCATATTTTTAATTTATTGCTAATCCAGGGAATTTTTCCTGATAAATTTAAAACGGCTAACGTAATTCCAATCCATAAGGGGAACTGCAAGTTCCGACCAGGTAATCATCGTCCGATTTCCACTATTTCAAATTTTGCGAAGTTATTGGAAAAATGTATCAATTATAGAGTGCAACAGCATATTGTTGATAGCAACATTCTTGCGAAGTAAAATTAACTGTAGTACAAACAACGCGCTTTGTGAAGTTGTTAGCTTCATAAACGAACATACGGATAAAAACTATAAAGTTCTTGCTATTTTTTTAGACCTTAAAAAAGCTTTTGATATTGTTAGTCATGAGCCTCTGTTGCAGAAACAAAATAGGTTAGGCTTCTCGAACAGAACGTATGACCTATTCAGCTCTTATTTGAAAAATCGTACTCAGAGTGTAAAGTTGTGTTCTGAAATCAATAGATCTATGGTACTGAAATGTGGAGTGCCACAAGGCACAGTTTCGGGGCCCATTCTGTTTAATATCTACCTGAACGACCTACTCGACATTCAGGTAAAATACCGTAACAGTCGTATTGTTTCCTTCGCAGATGACACAGTAGTACTTGTAAAAGGTAATACATTCAATTATGTCAGTACTACGGCGGAGTCTTTCATGAATGATATACATTCTTGGCTATCACTCCATAGACTAGCTTTAAATACTGATAAAACTAAATGCCTATGTTTTCCCGGAATTCAACCTGGAGGCACTGGAAATAAAAATATATCCTTTCGTGGTAATATAATTCAGGAAGTAGTGGAGGTACGTTATCTCGGAGTTATCTTAGATAATAGGCTAAATTGTAAATCGCAAATCTCAAACCCTTGTAGCAAGATTAGGAAAACTGTATTTAAAATTAAAACTCTATCACATATACTAGACCTGCATCTTATGAAAGTAACTTACTTCGCTCTTGTGCAATCCGTATTGCAATATGGCATACTTGCTTGGGGTGGGACATACACCGCAACTTTATCACCGCTTCTCAAGTTACACAGCAAAATAGTTAAAATATTTGAAAAAAACAAAATTGGACTCAACAACTCAAGCTTTTAACGAATCCTCAGTCATGACAATCAGGGAATTATACGTGTTTGATCTTCTGAAATTTATGTTTTGTAATCAAATCAATTTCCCAATTCATCGCTCAATATACCCTACCCGAAGGCAATTAGTCAATCCTCTACTGTAAGCAAGTGCAATAAGAATACCGCTCGTCGTCATTTTCAATTTTTGGGCCTAATAATGTTTAATAACCTTCCAGCAGAATTCAAACATGCATTTGATATTAGAAATTAGAAATTAATGTTAAACAATTTTGTTCTAAGTAATAAAAATTTGTTTAAGAGTTTAATTGTATAAATTGTTAATTATGTCTGCTGCTCTACAGAATTATCGAGTATGAAGCAATACTGTAAATCTTTCATTTTTCCAAAAACATAAGTAACACTTTTGTAATATTAATCAGATTGATGCCCTGTGGATCACAAACAAGAATTCTTTCGTAAGAAGCCGAATTGTATAAACACTAATTTGTAAGTTTCTGTAACAGTATATTTAAGTCAATAAATGAAAAATGAAATGAAAAAAAAAATTTAAGCTGTGACAGTATTTTAAAATACTCTTTACCGAATTATTTATATTTCATCTAAATTCAGCTGCAAAATTGTTTTGATGTTAGTGGAATTAAAAGGAACTCATACAACAGTGAGACTATTTGAAGACGTTAACCAAAACTTTATAATAGGAATCTTACGAAAATTCTTGACTGCATCATTTAAGCTGTGAGTAACTGTATGTCTTTATTGAGTGTTAGAATACCTCCAGGTAAAAATATTGTTATAAATCTGACAACCTCGACGTCCCCAGCAATATCGAGAGAATTCCATCAACATTTCAAAACACTATCAACATGTTTCCAGACACTTCTACCGAGCTCCACAATGTAGGCAATCATTCTAGACACACACACACAACGACACCTGTCTGGGAGACTTAGTATAAATACCCGCCAACTTTCAGACAACGAGTTAGTCATTTTGGTGACACCTATCGGTGGAAGAACACGAATCGGTACAAGTGATAGATTGACAGTGTTCCTGAGTTGTACGAATTAAGTTTTAGAGCGAGTTTAATGAAGTGATCGGGAAATTGTGTATAAAGTGCGATTAAATAAAATTATTCATTATTTTTAAACGAATTGTGTTTTCCTTTGGAATCTGGCGAACCCCTAGCTCGCAACAATTGGTGTCAGAAGAGTGGGATTCCAAGGATAAATTCGGGTTAAAAATCGCGAGTGAAATTAAAAATTCTCGGAACGGATAATTTTGTGAGAGCGGAAAAGTGAAACTAAAATTCTCGAACGGACAGTGAGAATTTGGTAAAACCGAATATTCTCGAGTGCTGTAGTGAACAGTGACTTTAATTAGCGAAGTAAAATCGCGGAACTAAAATTCTCGAACGGACAGTGAGAATTTTGTGAAATCGAATATTCTCGAGTGCTCTAGTGAACAGTGACTTTAATTAGCGAAGTAAAATCGCGGAACTAAAATTCTCGAACGGACAGTGAGAATTTGGTGAAATCGAATAATCTCGAGTGATTTAGTGAGCAGTGACGTAAATTTAAGTGAATTCGAATCGCGGAAAAACTGGAAATAATCGGTAGTGAAAATGCCGCGTTATTTAAAAGACTTAAAAGTAACGGAGCTGAAGGAAGAGCTCAGTAGACGCGAGTTACCTACAACAGGGAGCAAGTCTGAACTTGTCAGCCGTATGATCGAGACACTTGAGGCTGAGGGTGAGAATGCAGATAGTTTTGAGTTCCAAATTGAAGAAACTCGTAAAGAGGAGTGTTCTGGTACATCGGATGCTCTAACACAATTAATGCAACAGATGATGCACAAATTAGAGCAACAATCAGTGGACATTAAACAACAATCAGCTGTGACAACGGACATGAATCGGAAATTAGAACAACAATCAGCGGACATGCATCAGAAATTTGAACAACAATCGGTGGACATTAAACAACAATCTGCGGACATTAAACAACAATCAGCGGACATTAATCAGAAATTAGAGCAACAATCTGCGGACATTAACCAGAAACTAGAGCAACAATCTGCGGACATTAACCAGAAATTAGATGAGACCTCAAGGGACCTCAACCATAAATTGGAACTACAAAATAATAAAATAGACACCATGGGTAAAGCAATAGAAGAAAACGTAGAGAAGAAACTTCGAGTCTTCGAAGAAGAAGTCGAACGCCTAAAAATGGACTTCGATAATGTAAAAGCGACCGGAGTCATCAAGACAGAGCATGTTGCGCACAAGGGTCTCAAGGCTCCAATCTTCGATGGACAAACACCGTGGGCTATTTATAAGACCCAATTTGAGGCTACCGCAAGAAACAACCATTGGAATGATCTGGAACGAGGAACGGCTCTTATATTGGCGTTAAGAGGCCCACCAGCTGAAGTTCTTCAAACGATTCCGCAGGAGCAACAACAAGATTTTTCAACGTTAATCCGGACATTGGATCTTCATTACGGCAGTGACCACATGCGAGAGATCTACAAAACTCAACTGTACAACCGAACTCAAAAGAATGATGAAACACTTCAAGAGCTGGCACGCGATATTGAACGACTCACACTATTATCGCTGCCTAATGCGCAAACAGAGCAACGCAACGATACAGCTGTTTTCGCATTTAACAATGCTGTACAGGACAGAGAGCTGCAACAGGCGTTAAAACTGGCAGGTAAGAAAACGATTGGCGAAGCCTTAGTATATGGGCTGACGTTCGAAGCTGCCAAGCAAAGCTCGCGGAGTAACTATCGAGTTCGAGAAATAGTAGAAGAATGTGTGTGCCAGAAAGCCGAGTACACCAAGCGGAGCGAAGGATCTGGTGCTCCCCGATGCTGGAATTGTGGACAGGCAGGACACTTAAGACGCGACTGCCGCAAACCCAGAAAAGCGATCAACTACTGTTCCGGCTGCGCTGCTAAACAAAGAGGAGGAAGGGGCGAACCGTCACGAGAGCACGCTTCGCCTAATGACAGTCCGGGAAACGAGTAAAGGCCAACTTCATGGGGCAGAAGTTGGCTGGTAGAATCGACGCCCCCGGAACCATCATCGCAGTTTCTCGACTACATCGTTGTGAAAACGACTTATGTATGAGTGGTCGAGTCGGCAAATTAAACTGCATCATAACAGTCGACACAGGCGCAACACGGTCAGTGCTAAGATCTGACCTCGTAGATCGTACTTGGCTTCACAACACCAAGAAGTACGCACTTCGCACTGCTACAGGAGAAACTACAACGGTCCATGGAGAAATAGCTCGTGACATACAACTTGGGGATTTGACCTTCTCGCATGTATTCGTGGTAGCCGACATTACCGATGAGTGTATCCTTGGAATGGATTTTCTGAAACCACACGGTATCCAGCTGGACCTAGGACAACGAATAATGAAGTGGCGGAATATTGAAATCCCGATGGAAATAACATCCTCCAAAACAACAAAGCTGCGAGTTGTATTATGCGAAGATGCGGACATACCAAAGTCATCTGAGAATGTTATTTGGGCAGAGCTCGATGGTGATCCCGGGAACCACCGATTCTACCTCATAGAACCGGAAACGACACCTGCATTACGAAGTCTTATACTAGGAAAAACGCTCGTAAAAAGGAATGAGAAGATGATGGTACCAATAAGAGTCCTGAACGTTGCGGACAGCACTACCAGCGTAAAGAAAGGAGATTTAATTGGCAGCTGTGAACCAATATCGGCGGTGACGAGTATCGACAAGGCAGAGCCACATGACGTACCCTCTAAAAATAAGCCAAGAAGGAAGGACAATGTAACATCAACACTTCTTCAGTCAAGCAACCTTAGAGGAGAACAACACAAGCAAGCAGTAGATCTAATCGAAGGATTCAGCGACGTCTTTTCCACCGGTGATGACGACTATGGCAGAACAAACTTAGTGAAACATCGTATAGATACCGGAAGTGCTACACCGATACGTCAACCTCCAAGAAGAGTACCATTAGCGAAACAAGGAGAAGTCAATTCAATGGTCAAAACTATGGAGCATCAGGGAATCATCGAAGAATCAAAGAGCCCGTGGATATCGCCAGTAGTGCTGGTAAAGAAGAAGGACGGCAGTACCCGTTTTTGTGTAGACTACAGGCGACTAAATGATGTTACGAAAAAGGATAGCTATCCACTACCTAGAATCGACGATATCATGGACACCCTGACCGATGCTAAATGGTTCTCAACGTTGGACCTGAAGAGTGGTTACTGGCAAGTGGAGATAGATGAAAAAGATAGAGAGAAGACAGCATTCTCTGTCGGCAGTGGACTATGGCAGTTCATCGTAATGCCATTTGGCCTGTGCAATGCTCCAGCTACGTTCGAAAGACTGATGGAATTCGTTTTGCGTGGTCTGAGTTGGAAAACTTGTCTCGTTTACCTAGATGATGTGATCGTTATCGGAAAAACATTCAATGAACACCTAAAAAATCTGCAGGAAGTCTTCCAGCGACTGCGAGCGGCAAAATTAAAGCTGAGTCCGAAAAAGTGCACTTTGTTTAGTGCAGAAGTCAAGTACTTGGGTCACATCGTTTCAGCTGATGGCGTAAAGACAGATCCGGAGAAGATACTGGCGGTGAAAAATTGGCCTACTCCGAGTGATAAACACCAGTTGCGCAGCTTCCTAGGCTTAGCGACATATTACCGACGATTTGTAAAAGACTTTGCTAACACGGCGAAATGTCTGCATCAGTTAACAGAAAAAGGGAAGCCATTTACATGGAGTCAACAGTGCCAGGAAGCATTCGAGAGGATAAAAGACCAACTCTGCGACTCCCCAGTTCTGGCGTATCCAAAACCAGGTCATGGTTTCATCATAGACACTGACGCCAGCAATGTCGGTATCGGAGCAGTACTATCACAAGAGATCGATGGGCAGGAGAGAGTGCTATCTTACTACAGCCGAGTACTCTCAAAATCAGAAAGGAACTATTGCGTAACTCGCCGAGAGCTACTAGCCATAGTAGAAGCAACAAAACATTTTCACAAATATCTCTATGGTCAAAAGTTCCTTCTTCGAACGGATCACGCATCGCTTAAATGTCTACTTCAGTTTAAAAACCCCGAAGGCCAAGTAGCCAGATGGATCGAAAGGCTCGAATCCTACGATTTCGAGATTGTTCATCGAAGAGGAAGAATCCACGGAAATGCCGATGCGCTTTCACGTCGTCCTTGTCCACCGAACTGCAAGCATTGTCACCGTGTAGAAGGAAAAGAAGCCGGAGAAACCATTCAGAGGATAACGACCGAACCAAAGACTGGATGGAATCAGCAAGAACTGGAAGATGCCCAACGTAAAGATCCAGATATTTCACCGATCATGGCATGGAAGGACGAAATGAAACGGCCTGAGTGGAAAGACATCTCACAATTCAGTGAAACCTTAAAGTGTTATTGGGCACAATGGAACTCCCTTCACCTAGACGGCGGATTATTAAAACGGAAATGGGAGAACGCTGATGGAAAGTCGTATCACATGCAAACCATCGTCCCGCATTGTAAAGTCGAAGAGGTTTTGAAGGAATATCATGGAGGTACCTCCGGTGGGCATTTGGGAGTTAACAGAACCTTGGCAAAGATACGAGAAAGGTTCTATTGGATCCATCTCCGAGATGATGTCGAAAACTGGTGCCGTAAATGTACTACGTGTGCATCGAGTCAGGGCCCACACCGCAGATCAAAGGGAGAAATGCAACAATACAACGTGGGAGTCCCATTCGAGAGAATTGCTGTGGATATTGCTGGGCCATTTCCGGAATCAGAAAATGGTAATCGCTACATTCTAGTGGTCATTGATTATTTCAGCAAGTGGCCAGAAGCTTACGCAATTCCAAACCAAGAAGCAGTAACCGTCGCAGAACAAATTGTTACTAACTGGGTGAGCAGATTTGGAGCGCCACGTGAACTACACTCCGATCAAGGGCGCAATTTTGAATCTCAAATATTCAAACACGTGTGCCAAATGCTGGGAATAAACAAAACGAGGACAACTCCATTACACCCACAGTCCGATGGAATGGTGGAACGTTTCAACAGGACATTGAACTCAAACCTATCCAAACTCGTCAGCGAGAGGCAACAGGACTGGGACCAGCACATCCCTCTATTTTTAATGGCCTATAGAACATCGGTGCATTCAACAACAGGAGAAACTCCGTCCCGAGTCATCTTTGGAAGAAATATTCGAGTCCCTGCGGAGCTAATGTTTGGAGTGCCACCAGACCAACCAACCAATGCTAAAGATTATGTCTCGGATCTTCGATGTCGACTAAAGACAATTTATAACCTGGTCAGAGATAAAATTGATTTGGCGTCCGACCGCATGAAGACGAGGTATGATCAACGGGCGAACTCATCAGGATTCCAAGAGGGCGAGTTGGTTTGGTTATACAATCCCAAACGACAGAAGGGCAGATCGCCGAAACTACAGCGCAACTGGGAAGGCCCTTACCAGATCATCAACCGATTAAATGATGTCGTCTATCGGATTCAACTACATCAAAAACCTCGCACTAAAATGAAAGTGGTACATCTAGACCGACTAACAAAGTACCAGGGTGCCATGGAGGAAGTGAACAACTCTGTTCGGGACGAACAGGGACTAAGGAGAGGGTAATGTTATAAATCTGACAACCTCGACGTCCCCAGCAATATCGAGAGAATTCCATCAACATTTCAAAACACTATCAACATGTTTCCAGACACTTCTACCGAGCTCCACAATGTAGGCAATCATTCTAGACACACACACACAACGACACCTGTCTGGGAGACTTAGTATAAATACCCGCCAACTTTCAGACAACGAGTTAGTCATTTTGGTGACACCTATCGGTGGAAGAACGCGAATCGGTACAAGTGATAGATTGACAGTGTTCCTGAGTTGTACGAATTAAGTTTTAGAGCGAATTTAATGAAGTGATCGGGAAATTGTGTATAAAGTGCGATTAAATAAAATTATTCATTATTTTTAAACGAATTGTGTTTTCCTTTGGAATCTGGCGAACCCCTAGCTCGCAACAATATATTCCCCCTCCCTTGTCCGTCCCCTTCATTCCATGAAATTTTTGACCTGCCCTCATAGATAAAATGTCACACTTTAAAAAATATATCATGATTGCTAAATAAAATTTAGTTTTATGCATGAAAAAAATGTATTTCAAAACCGTAGTTTTAGCGGTGGCAAATGTATGTATTACTAAATACACTCTAAAGAATTGCTCATTATTGTGATTCTTACGAGGAGAAAAACCGTGAGCGATCGCTAGCTTGAAATAAAACAGTGACGCGACGCGACTTTTAAGGAAAACTAATATTCACCAGCATTGCACGACCAACACGCTACCTACTAGGCTACATTCTAGTTCTTAGTAGTAGTAGTAGAATATTCACCAACTAGAATTCCCAAAATCATAAACTTGCAAATAATTTGTTCGTATACCCATCACCATACCGAAGAAAGGAAGCGAGGAACGAAAGAGAAGAGTAAGACTGCTCTACGACTGTACAGTTACAATTACAGCTGTAGTGATCTATATTCTACAAAAAGTGTGACCCGTTTTTGCAGCCTAGTCCGCTGTTGAAGTGAAATGAAATTTTCACTCGTCTCCACAAAAGTAAGTTAAATCGTGCGTGAAAATTTTTTTTTGACAGATTTATTATTTTCGTGGAGAGAATTGAAATTCAGCTGTTTTGTGTCAGAGAAACGTAAATAATTACACATAAAAAATTTAAATGGATTTTTACGCAATTGACGATGCGATTATCGCTTCATCGTCATTATTTTTAACTATGATGATCAAAAGTAAAAGGAAGGCTCGACCTTATATTAGAGTGAACCCGTATTTACAAGGACGGAAAACAAAAGGCCGTTTTAGCTCAGATGTAAGTATCTGCAGATTGCAAATAAGACGTTTGGAATTCGTATTATGTTTTCATTATTTCTAGTTCATCGACTTACGGACGAACGATAAATGTTTCCGCGAAAATTTCCATATGCGGACTTCGATACGCTTTTAGATGCACTGAAACCTAAATTGCTTCCTTTGCGCCAAACCAGGCCAGACGCGATATCTCCAGAACAAAAATTGGCAATCACATTGGAGTAAGTACCATAAAATAAGCATATACACTATACTTCTTGGATTTCTAATTATTTTATGCTTTATATAAACGAAGATATCTTGCAAGTGGAAGTTTACAGAGGCATATTGCATCCATGTACAGGATACGTAAGCAGCATTTTGGAAAGATTTTAGATGACGTATGCTCTGCTATTTGCTGTGAATTTGCAGCAGTAACGCCGGAGGAAGAAGAATTTATTGAAATTGCGAATGATTTTCATTTGAAATGGAATTTTTCCAACTGTCTTGGTGCGATTGATGGAAAGCACGTTGGAATAAAATGTCCTCGAAACGCAGGAAGCTCGTTTTTTAATTATAAAGTGGGCACAATATTCGTAATAATTCACTGAAATTTAAATTTTTTCGCCTAAATGAACGATGTATAATGAGTAAAATGTTTTTTCTATTTTAGGGATATCGCAGTATTGTCCTGATGGCAATTGCGGATGCAAACTATAAGTTCACTTACTTTGATATTGGCGCATATGGAAGCGAAAGCGATGCTAATGTTTTTGCGAATTTGGAAAAAGAATAATACAGGACAGCCTTTCCTTTCCTGACGACTCACCTATTTTTAATAGGAATGTTCCTTATTATTTCGTAGCAGATGATGCTTTCCCATTGAAGAAAAGGATCATGAAACCATATGCTGGGAAAAATTTGCAGACCTTAACAGATGAAGAGCGCATTTTCAATTATAGGCTCAGTTGAGCGAGAAGGTGCATAGAAAATGCGTTTGGAGTGTTGTGTACCAAATGGATTTGCCTAGGAAGGACAATGCTTTGCAATCCAGACAGAGCACAAAAATAGTCAGTGCATGTTGTTATTTGCACAATTTTCTTCTAAAAACAGATAAACAAAATTATTGTCCTGAAAATTTCACTGATTATTATGACGATAGCGGAAATTTGATTGTGGGTGAATGGAGGAAAATAATTTCAAACAATACCCTTTTTTCGAATAACTTGAGATTAAATTTGGGGCGACAAAGCAAAGAAGGAAGGGAGGTACGCGAAATAATAAAAAGATATGTAAATTCTACTGCAGGATCTCTTCCATGGCAAAGAACAGCTGTTTTTCTAGATTAGCTTAATGAAGTCTTAATAAAGTAATAAAAAATATTTCAAAATTATAACAATGTTTTATTGGTTAATTTTCTCTAACTCTTCGAAAGCTAGTTTGCAAAAAGTCTAATTTAATTTTTCCACGACCATGTCGGGAAGTTTTGACAGCATTCTATCCAGATTTGCGAGCATGGTGTAATGTTTCAGATCTGTACTATTGCCTCTCCGAGCATCAATGAGCTCACCAATTTTCGCAGACAGATTTGCGGCGCTCTCAGCAAGCTCATCTTTTCTCTTCTTCGGTTGCATCTACGAATATTAAGTTAATGTATGCAAAACTGAAAAATTATGTACATTGAATACTTACATATGAGTAATTGCTCGATCCTTCACCAGAGTGTACCGAATTTAAACATTCCGGATCTGTTTCGTCGAGATCAATAAAGTTCATAAATGTTCTGCGAACAGTGTTGCAAATTAATATGTTCAGGCATTGATACAAAAACTCAGAACTTACTCTCTTATAGATGACAGAGGCGTCATGAAAGACATGCAGTCAGCAAACTACCAATCCACGCTTTCTTCGTTGATGAGCATTTCCTCCACTTCATCGTTTTCGTGGTTCGCCTCGCTACCTGACTTCGTATGACGCTTTGGCCGTGCGCGATACCTCATGCTGTCTCGAAGGGACTTCCACGCAGCTTTGCATTCGTTTACTATTTTAAGAAAATTTTTGTAAAATTTAATCAATCTAGCTACAAAAAAACCATAACAGTTCTTTGGGGAAGAAATTAACTCACCAGATTTTCCGATATCATTTGCGACACTACGCCATGCAGCTGCTACCACGTTCTGGTTCTTGTGAAGCACACTTCCTAAATTCCAGATTGCCTTCTTGTTGCGGATTAAATTTGCTAACGACTTTTTCTCGTCGGTCGAAAAAGTCTTAATTCTTTTTTTACAGGCACTGCTGGATGCCAAGACTGTATTAATTTTTCTAAATAAAGACAATAAATTAATTAAAAATCGAATGAATAATGTAGAACCGACTTACTGAATATTTTTCCAACCGCTTCGGTACAAAACTGAAATGGCGAATTCCGCTTGTCACTTTTTCACTACGATCATTAAAAAACGCGTGGAAAAATTTGGAGAGTTTCCAGAGCCATCTGTGTTACAATAGCAAACCACACTTATTTCACGGCTATTCCACGGCAATCAGCGTACTGCAAAGTGGAAAAGGCGATGGAATTTTTCACGTAGGCCTTCGACAACAACAATTTTTCATACGAAAATTTCATTCCACGCGAACAGCATACTAGGCTTAAGATGTAAAATTATTGCAGTTTTGCACTAATTTTTTACAGTTCCGTCCGTCAGGTCAATTTACAATAGAAAGCATTTACATTTTTGCATTTCTTTATCATGTTAAGCCTAGTACGCTGTTGAAGTTAAATGAAATTTTCACTCGTCTTTACAAAAGTAAGTTAAATCGTGCATGAAAATTTTTTTTGACAGATTTATTGTTTTCGTGGAGAGAATTGAAATTCAGTTATTTTGTGTCAGAGAAACGTAAATAATTAAACACGTTTTACCGAAAACAACACAAGAGCATAATTAAATCAAATTAAGCACGGAAATATTACGCGAGTGCACACTTTTTCGCAATAACTAAAATTTTACAATTTTCTGTGTGAAAATTAACCGGAGAACTCTGCACAATATGATATCAACGTGTAATAATTACATGCCGAGAACTATTATTAAAGTACCTTAGAAAGCTGAACTATCTTTAACACTGCATTTAAGAATAAACGCGATTCTTACGAAGCCCGTCGTGTCTGCTCCATACAAAAGCGCGCGAATTTGTATGGAGCTGTCATGTTTGTTATGACTCCAACGTGTTGTTGTTGGATTCAGTTATTCGGCTTTCTACTATAGAGGGCTTCGGTTTCGCTTGGCTTGATATCTGAAAAATAACTTTTTGTTTTGTTTGTTATGAAATGTTACGGATACTGCAACATTTGGTGATACTGCAACAAGGGCAGGACGAAAATCGACCTAAGAATAAAATTACGAAATTCGAGGATTAATTCGATTTTAAGAGATTATAAATTTATTTACATCAGCGGAAAATAAGTATAACGGATTTTTAACGGAATTTAACATAAAACTATACGAGTTTTTAAAATTTAAGTTGGCAGCACTGCGGGTTACAGGAGAACAGAAAAAAGCGAATTGGATGCGCTCAGTATTAAACTTCATCTGTGCTTTTTCGCGCGAGCTTTTTCTAACGCTTTGCGTTGTTGAGTTGCTTGCTGCTAATTTCCACGCAGAACGGACGGGAAAAAATTCGAGTTGTCACTTTTCAGTTTTGTGTGGATGAAATTTTGAAATTCGTCGTTTTTATTGCCAAACAACCAGTGTAGCAACAATAATAAAAAAAAACGAATTGCAAACTTTATCGCAGCCATCGTAAAAATTCGGGGTTTCTCGCGGTAGTGCGGGGAGGAGCTTGAAATCGCGAAAGGGAAAACGCGGAAAATCAGAAAAATATGTCGGTGCGAACAAAAGTGCTCGGGCTCGTAGACGTGATAATGCGTGTGCCGCCGCTGCTGGTGATTGACGAGATCCTTAAAATCAGCATGGGACTGCCCAGCTCGACGTACACGGAGTCCGCTGTCTCGACGACGGGTGGCGGAGCACCTTTCAACACAACGGAAGACGGCAGCCCAGCCGCAGCAGTTGACATAATCGAAGCGCTCGGCAGCGATCCCGACTTCTACCACTTCCTGTCGCTCACCACCCTCAAATTCATTATTTGTTTGTTTGGTAAGTGGCGCTCGAGTTGGCGTTTTCTATGCCGTTGACGGAGCCTCCTCCCCCGTCTCCTGGAGAAATACAAAAATATTGGGACGTCACCTAACCTCAATCTGTCAGTTACCGAGAGAAATGTCAAATTGTTGACCTCGAAACAGGTGTCAATAGAGTAGACAGGCGCTTCCCCCCCAAATTGTCCAAACCCGCTCCGTGGATTATTTCAGCTCGCGCACCTGAGCCCAATACCGACTTCTTACTGCCACGCTCTTGAATATGAAAGCGAACGATTTCCATCGATCGTGAATGCCATAGCGGTGAAGTTTTGACGGTCAATTAGCACCGCGCTAGACCTACTCGCGACTTAATCAATTGTGACGCAAGTACTCCGCGACCCTGTTACCCATTTCGAAATCGCGTTTCACCCTCGTACGACAAATCTTGCCTGTAACGCTGGCTCAGCAAAAATGGACGAATTTCGGACGTGAAATGATGGCACAGTGCGTCTTTTTGTTATTTCCTCGTCCGAAGAGTCGCAATCTTCGAAGACGATAACTTTCGGGAAATAAATAAAGAGGTGAAGCACTCCGACGATTTGACAATCGTTCATTCATCGGTTCTTGCTACATCGTTCGATTAGCATAGCTGGTTGCTACCAAGTCCAATCGCTGTGAAATTCCCAAGCAGAAAAATCACGCTAATCATGCTCTGCTGGGCTTTAACTGGCTTTCGTTCTGAGCGTACCTTTGTGTTCGGCCTTGTGTAAAAACATCGTCGGGGGCGCTTCAATAATCGCCGAATTATCATCGGCGGATAACTATTGGAATTTAACCTGTTCGATGGGGTTCAGCATTTTTCGAATTCCAAGGAACTGACAGAGAAGTAATCACCAGGTTCGTCGTAGTTTCTGCTCGGATTATCTCCTTTCTTGCTAATTTGCGTCACATACTGTTATCGGTCTTGTTGCCGGATGCACTGAACGTGTCGATGGGTGGAAGAAATCAGTTTGCAAATTTACTGGCTCAGATTGTCCATGAGAGTTTGATCTTCGCAATGTCCAATGTGGGCAGGAGAAGATGTCGTGCATGCAACGAGCCCAATTCGTCAAGTTTTGGCTTTATTCTGTAAATATGGGATATTTGTTGGTAATGTTGTATGGCGGTGAATTGAAAAGAGATTACTTGGACATTGAATATTCCGCTTCCTCTAATTTGTCCACCGCAATCATCGCGAAACTCTAAACTGCACGCCCGTAATATTCCTCCATACAAAATTTACCCCTCCGAATCTTTAGCTGTCAGAATTTTCGGCGCGCAATATTCCTCCATACGAGGAATATTTCGTGCGGATAGTTTTATCCGCACGAAATATTCCTCGTATGGAGGAATATTGCGCGCCGAAATTTCTGACAGCTAAAGATTCGGAGGGGTAAATTCCTCCATACGAGGAATATTTCGTGCGGATACATTATCCGCACGAAATATTCCTCGTATGGAGGAATATTACGCGCCGAATCTTTATCTGTCAGAAATTTCGGCTCGTAACATTCCTCCATACGAGGAATATTTCGTGTGGGCATGTATTCCGACGGTGGTTTTGGGCTCCTAAACTAATTTTGAATGAAGAGATAAAATTTGGCTCGTTGCTAAATAAATATTTTTACCAAAACACAAGGGGATAATTATTTTTATTAAACTTAGGTTCGGAATTTTACTTATTTCGCACAGAAGTCAATTAATCTCTAGGGCACCAAACATTAAAACTTACTTCGGTGGGACTTGTCCATTCATATTCCACGTTCCTACGAAGATCTTAATTTCCTTTGAAGGCAAAACTCTGCTGAGCTCCAGCCAATCGCCCAGCTAAATAATTCCTAGCAAGACGCAAAACATCGAAATCATACATTTTTAATCTATACAATGCGGTCTTACCTCTCTCTTGCCTTTTCGGTCGGAATTAAGTTCAGTACTTGTGCAGCCATGAGAGATTGCCGGGCAAGCGAGTCCATTCTCACGGCGGACGATCGATGTATAGTTTGGATGCCTTCGTGCGAATTGGACCGAACATTGCTTTGTACATCGAACTGAGATTCTGGTTGATTGGAGATATTCGGGGAAGATGAGTGTTGCTCCTTAGCGTCGTCTCCCGCATGGCTATCGATATCGGCGATAAGCGTGCCCGGCGGAAGTAGTTTGAGTCGAAGACGCGAGCGACATGCAGTGATGGCTATCGATCTCGGCTGCAATTCGCTGTGAATACTTTGTACTGATTGTGCGGACGGCGAACTGTGCAAGTTCGGAAAAGCATCGCCGAGGCCATTCGAAGGAGTCGTCGGCGCGCTATTTGTATCATCCAGAGAGGCCAGAGGGTCAGAAAATAAATACGCGTAAGTACAAATCTTTAAACCGCGGTTAAACAGCGCTTAAACAAACAACGCCACGGAAAGGCCGTCATTTCCTAAAAAAATCATCAATCTTACTCTTCAAGTTATTTGGTGGCCCTGAAAAGGGCCTTTTTTGAAAAGTTGGTTGGTTGGCCCAACAAGCAACGCGAATTGCCCGTGAATAATTAACTCTCCCCAGTTACGTCCTCAGGATCGGATTGTGGATTATATAGGATTATGTCGACAGGATGTTTGGTGTCTCCTTAAATTGCTGCGTGTGTTGAATGTTGCGCTGCAGGTACACCGGAACGGCCTCTTATCTGGAAGAAAGAGCTTAGGTTAGCGAGGTTTTCACAAACAAAACGTTGCACTTACCCGTATGGATCCAGGAAGAGCGTGACCAGCGGGTAAACGGTCTGATGATAGACCTGACTCTGCGAGCAGTCGACCGGAAGCGAATGGGTGACGGGAAAGGAGTGCGCCCCAACCTGGATGATGCCCGAAGCGATGCTGCTGATGCCGTGCGTCGGCGAATAAGTCGGCGTGATCGGAATCGATTGTACCGTAGGAGTCTCCTCTTCGGTGGCGGCGCACGGAAATACACGTTTGTTTCTGCTTAGTTATGGTCCAAATAAAGCAAAAAACTAGCTTATTGCCATTTATGAGCAAATAACAGACAGACACTACAGTTATATTTATATGTATAGCTGTATAGATTAATGTTACATAAATAACACCCATGTTTAAATTTTCTGTTCCCAGTTGGCTTATTCATAAACCGCTACTGCAAATGTTTTTCTAAGGATTCCGAAAATGCGCATATCTAGAAGGTAGAAATTCTCCTTAGGGTCAAGTGAGATCAGGCACGTGATATATAAAGGCCATAAGTCTTAATTCCGATTTTACGATTTCAAATCACTTACAGTGACCGACAAAAGTCTACATACGACCCCTATTTTCGCTCCTTGATGAGCCCCATGGCACTAATTATAAAAGTAATGATGCAGTTATGTTCTAAGTCTATTTTAATCACAAAAAATAACAAAAAAATCTTTTCGCCAATATAAACTTTACAAGTTATTCATACATAATTAAAAAAAATGCATTGACAAAAGTCTACGGCTAGGTAAGTCATTCTTTATGCTACTGTGCGGTTCTGTTTTGTAACGGGAAGTACCGTTTATCAAGTTTTGTCGGTAGGCTACAGTTTGGGGAGTTTCGATAAGGCCGCAGCTGTGACGATGGCTTCTTGGAATGAAATCTCATCAGAAGTACGGAACTTGGTGGTAAAACATCGAAACGAAAGAAAATCTTTCGGAAAAATAGCCAAATTGTTGAATTTAAGTAAATCGACAGTTCAAATTATATTCAACAACTACAAAAGCAGGTTCTCTGTTGAAAACAAGCCGCGCAGTGGTCGACCGAAGAAGCTGGTTCGCAGAGATGTCTCCTTTATTTTGAAAGAAGTGAACCAAAACCCAAAAGTGCATGCCACAAAATTGGCGGAGAACATAGTAAAACGAACAGAAACCACGGTGCATCCAAGACCAGTTGAAAGAACATTAAATAATTATGGCTATCACAGCAGAACACCACGCAAAAAACCCCTTATAAGCAAAAAAATCGCAGACTTCGCTTAGAATTTGCCAAATAGAATCTAGACAGAGTGCTTGATTTTTGGAAGAAGGTTTTATTCACCGATGAATCGAAGTATAACATATTTGAAAGTGGCGGTAGAGCTAAAGTTTGGAGAAAGGAAAACACGGGGATAGACCCAAAACACCTAATTCCTACAGTCAAACATGGCGGTAGAAATGTGATGGTGTAATACAGCTCAATACACCCCCACAAAGTCCGGACTTGGATGTCATCGAGCACGTTTGGGAACTTCTGGATTGAAAAATAAGAAAACACGACGTTCGAAGTGCTACAATGCTAAAAGAGAAGTTCATTGAGGAATGGGGTCAAATAACGCCTAAGGAGCTAGAAAATTTGGACGCATCAATGCCAAGACGCTTGCAGACAGTTATAGATGGTGGGCCAACAAAATTTTAATATTAAGCTTTGAAATGAAATATAAATTCCTTAATGAAGTTTTTGGTGGATCTCATGATCGTACGTAGAATTGTCAATGCTATTTTTTAGTTTTTTTTATGAATAGATTGTTAAGTTTATATTGGAGAAAAGATTTTTTTGTTGCATGTCAATAAAAATAGATTATAAACAAGACTACATCATTACTTTTTCAAATAGTGCTGTTGGGCTCGCCAAGCTGCCAAAATAGGGGCCGTACGTAGACTTTTGTCAGCCACTGTAGTTTGTCGTCGATTATTTGCTTGGGTTTAGAACTGATTGCGTTTCAAAGCAAACAGTTTGATGCATAGAATTACCCTATACAGACGGAAAAACGGATAGTCACAGAGCGTACAGATATTCCGTTTTGTTTTACGTAACTTCTTCTCCTCGAAGGAATAAAGCACGTTTGTCTTTAACGAGCGGATTGTTTCTGACGACAATCATTAACGCCCCCGAAGGTAGCAGTTTATACCATCTGCAGGGCCGATATTCATACTGCTGGCTGCGAGACCTATCTAAATCTCTGCCAATCTGTCGTTCATGGCAACAGGTTGTTGTGTTAACGCAACCTTACGCTGAGCAATTAATGCCCTGCTCGCGATATGGGCACCATCAGCCACCTCGTGTATGTCGAAGACCAGCACTGGGGTTGGAAGTAACCTTCCATGGGCTCCCGAGGTACCAGTTAACCCCTGGTAAGGCTACACAACTGAAGCATAGCTACCCTGCACTGTGATCAGTCGCACCCCTCGGGTACGTGGGGACGGACGGTCGACCCCAAAAGTAGTTACTGGAATCGCCAAAGCTTTCTAGTCCAGCACTTTCTTCCCTGCGTGACAGGTTTCGGAGCTGACGGACCATTCAACTTACTCCCCCCATCATTGTAGGATTCGGAGCCGATGTATTAGTATACTTACATTAATAAACCAACTCAATATACAGCATCGACCTTGTTCCCCCTACTTGCATCCACTTTCGCTGCTTAGAGTACGTCGTACAGCTACTAGTTTCAGCATTAGCTCAACAAATAAAAATCTCATTTTCCATTATTGCCACTAATTGCTCTATGGTAGATAAGTTTCAAAGCTGACACAATGCATTCAACTTTTTCCCTCCCACCTAAGTGGGCTTCGGAGCTGACGCTAGTATGCAACTTTGTCCCTCATCTATAGAGCGATAGGTTGCGGAGCTGACGGATCGCAGTCCGTTCAACTTTGTCCCCCCTATCATTGTAGGATTCGGAGCCGATGTATTAGTATGATTAGGCCGATAAATCAATCCAAAATCCAATATACAGCATCGACTTTATCCCCCCTACTTAGATATGATAGGTTGCGGAGCCGAACGGATATTTCAACTTCCCCCCCCCCCCCCCCCACCTAAATGGGTTTCGGAGCTGACCATCCATTCAACTTAATCCCCCCTATCGTAGTGGGACTCGGAGCCAATGCCATTAGCATGATCAATCAATCCAATATGCAAGACATCGACTTTATCCCCCTCACTACATGATAAGTTTCAAAGCCGACACAATGCGTTCAACTTTATCCCCCCCATAAAGTGGGTTTCGGAGCTGACGCTAGTATGCAACTTTGTCCCTCATCGCAGCAGGATTCGGAGCCGATGCCATTAGTATGATCAAACCGATAAATCAATCCAATATACAAGACATCGACTTAGTCCCCCTACTACATGGGTTTCGGAGCCGATGTAATATAGTGAAATAAATCCAATAAATTGATTTCAAGTCACCTACCATCGACGGATTCCCCCCATTAATTCCTCAGATCCTCTGTTCATCAGTTCCTCGGCCTGCCCTAAGTCGGAGACGACAGCACCTCAGTCCCTCGGTTCCTCGGCTGACAGACATGACCATGCACTACCATGGTTGATGAGTTTCAAAGCCGACACAATGCATTCAACTTTGTCCCCCCCACCTAAATGGGTTTCGGAGCTAATGCTAGTATACAACTTTGTCCCTCATCTGTAGACCTCTTAGGGTAACCCAGCTTGCTCCACGAGGAGGTGGGTCTACTTCGCAAGCCTCACAGAGCGTACAGCCGGATTTGCCCATATAATGAGAAAATAGTGAAGTACATGTAAACGGGGGTCAATTATAACGCAACAAAATTAATTTTAAGTGGCTATGCCGACACAATAAAGAATTAACTCTCAAGACAAATCTAATCTAAACATATTTTACGCTAATTTGAGGAGTACAGTAGAACCTCTCAAACCCGACCACCATGGGACCGAAGCGGCGTCGGGTTTGGGAGAGACATTGGAATTTTAAAGAAAAACGATTCTATCGGGTTTTCCAATAGGGACTTGACAACTTTGAATTCAATTTGTGAACGCACCCTTTCACTAATCATCGAACTGTCACTGTCAATCTATTCAGTAAACTTAACATTTTTATCATGGTAAAGTACACGAAGGAACAACGTCTGCAAATTATAAAAATTTACTTTGAAAAAAAGTTGTCAAGTCCTTATTTGAAAACCCTTTACTTCTGTATCTTATATGTTTTTTATTTCAAAAAACCTGTTATTTTACTTTGCTTAAAATTTATTTCAAAATTTCAAATTCATTTATTTCATCATTATACCTAGTCCTGCCATAAGTTCTGTCACATAATTTCTCACATTGGCAACAACTTTATTTTATGAGTGACATTTCAATATCGGCCAGTTTTATAAACGTCATAATGTTGTTGACAGTTGATGGTCATTTAAAGTGTGTTCGTTAACGTGTGAAGATGGAATGGGGTGTAATAGAAAACCGAACTGCAGTGATTGCACTACATAAGTGTGGAAAATCCGCGAGTGAAATTTTCAAGTTGTTGTGCCCGTTAAAAATAACGCAAAGATTTGTGTATCGTGCGATCCAGAGATATAACGCGATCCAGACTATTGAAGATCGACCTCGTTCTGGACGTCCGCGTGATGTACGTTCTTCTGCTGCCATCAAAGCGGTCGAGAGTCGAATTCGTCGAAATCCGCTTCGTAAACAACGAATCATGGCTCGAGAGATGAACATCTCCACCCGAAGTATGTCTCGCATCATAAAATCTGACCTCGGGATGAGTGCCTTTCGACGATCAACGGGACATTTGCTGACTGAGCAGTTGAAGCAAATTAGGAGCACCAGATCGAAAGAGCTCCTTCGGCGGTACGGCAACAACAAACATCGAGAAATTTTATTTACCGATGAAAAAATTTTTACGGTGGAGGAACATTTCAACCGCCAAAATGATAAGGTGTATGCCCACAGCTCCATAGAAGCCCGAGAAGTTGCCACTAGGGTACAGCGAGGACATCATCCAGCATCAGTCATGGTATGGTGGGGTGTCAGCTACGAAGGGGTCACCGAGCTTCATTTTTGCGAAAAAGGCGTAAAAACTGCAGCGAAAAATATCAAACGGACATCCTGGAGGGATGTGTGAAGCCGCTGAACTCTACGCTATTCAACAATCGACATTGGGTTTTCCAGCAAGATTCTGCGCCAGCCCACAAAGCTCGAACCACACAAGCGTGGTTGGAAACCAATATTCCACAGTTTATAAGGGCGACGGAATGGCCTTCTGGAAGCCCAGATTTGAATCCCCTGGACTACAAACTGTGGGCGGAGTTAGAGTCCATGGTGTGCACGAGACGACACCCAAATATCGAGAGCCTTAAGCGATCTTTGACAGAAGCAGTAGCTAATTTTCCGCTAGAAACAGTGCGTACTGCTATCGATGACTGGCCCAACAGATTAAAGAGCTGTGTTAAGGCTAAAGGCGGCCACTTTGAATAATTTGTTGCTTATTTTACTTCCATTAGTATGCCAAAATAAAATATATTTTCCTTTGTCAAAAACTCTTTTTCATTTATACAAAAATTGCCCATATACGTGTGACAGAACTTATGGCACGACTAGGTATATCAGTTTGTATAACACAGAGTAACTTATTTTAGGGAACAGATTACAAGATCTTAGCAACTAGAGAGAATTTTGTAGACATTTGCTGATTAGAACTGTGGGTTTTATTATTATTATTAAACTGACCAAGGAAAAATTTTCAAAAAAAAAAACCTTGCGTGTATAACTTAATAACTACTTAAAACTAAATTTAAATTTAACTTAACCTAACTTATGATAAATCAAGAGATACTTGGCTGCACTTTACTGCAATTGATTGAGAAGAGTTGAAATGAGCGTGTTCTTGACCATTTGGGACCTGAGAGCAAAAGATGAGAATCTCTTATCAACTAATTTTTGTACAGTAGGCGCATTGGCTATTTCCTGGAGGGCCTTGGTCGAAAAGTAAAAAGGTTTTGTGAGAATCATTTTCAGACACTTATTTTGTGAAACTTGTAATTTATTTTTATGGGCGTTTGCATACTGGTTCCAGACAGGTGAGCCATAAGATAGCCTAGGCTGCAGAACAAGCTTAAAAATTAGCATCTTGTTAGCCAGAGAAAGTTTCGATTTGCGGTTAATAAGTGGATAAAGCGAATAAATAGATTTGGAAACTTTGAAGCATACGTTTTCAATATGACTGCTGAAGGTCAGTTTTTTGTCCAACACGACACCAAGGTACGTAAGGGTGTCGGACCAAGTAATATTTTGACCAATAAAATTTATGTCGCGGTTTGGGAGATTGGATCGTTTTCTCTTCTTTGTAAAGAACATGACCTGAGTTTTAGATGGGTTGATTTTAATTTTCCAGCGATGATAGTACTGATACAACAGTTAAAATTAATTTCCAGTTGTGTACTGCGTAGTTTTTCAACCAAAGGATGACTATCGCCTTAGCTGAATCTTGCCGTTCGATGTACTTAAGCAGTGTTTCTAAAGCCTCAACTGCCGTAGAATGGCTAACTTTAGAAGTCTCCTCGTCAGAATCAGATTCAGTTTTGGTTGCAGCGATTGGCTCTTCCAAGAGCGTATTCCAAAATTTCTTCCTCGTCCAACTCACCAAATGGATCGTCGTCTGTAGTGAATCACTCTTGAATATCAGACTCATCCAATATTTCACCATTTTGTAGAGTCTGTATTTCATTCAGCAACGGCAAAATATCAACGTCAGCATCCATCTCGATATCATCTTCGACATCAGGCAAAATTTTCCTCCACGATTTGAGTAAAGTGGTGGCGTCAATCTCATCCTAAGCACGTGCTAAATTATATCTTTGATAGTAAGGGATTTCGTTGCTTCAATTAATTGCAACTCCATTTTCCATTTTTTCGAGTAATAAAGTCAAAAGCTTCCGCCGATATTTTCTTTTCAAACATTGTATAACACCTTAATTCATAGGTTGAATCAAAGATGTTACATTAGCTGGTAAGAAAATCGCACGTATTCCCTCTTTCTTCAAATCTTTCTCATTCGGATGCGACGGAGCATTATCCAAAACAATTAGGGCGTTTTGTGGAAGATTTTTTGATTCAAATGTGCAACCATTTTTTAAAAAGTGCACCTTCCATCCATGTGGATTTTTGAGCCCGATAGTGAACTGGCAGGGACCGTAAGTTCAAGTGTCTAAAGGCTCTTGGCTTTCGTGACAACAAAAAGGGACAACTTGTGGCTCCCACTTGCGTTACTACACAGAGCTATGTCAACCTCTCTTTGGACTACTTATATCCACTCATATCTCTCTCCTGCCTAGAAGCAAGAGTTTTCCGTGGAAGCATTTTGTAGTTAAGACCTGTTTCGTCAATATTGTAAAGCTGCTCGGGAGTTGGTTCATTTTCTCTAACAATGGTTGAACATTTTTTAATGAAATTGTCGGCGACAAGGGGATCTCTAGAAATGGTAATTTGGTTGATTCCGTGCCTTTTTTTCCACATTTCCAGCCAACTTTCACTAGCCGAGAATGGCTCCCCAGATCTTAATCGTTCGTGGAATACCATCGCTTTCTCTTTGATTAACGGTAAAAGAGTTCCCTTTTGTCTCTCCTGGTTAGACCAGATCCAAACCTACAGACATTAATAACATACGTAAGCAAAAAAAATTTATAAAATTCTACTGTTGAAAAACTCACCGCTTCCAACCTTGGTGTTTTGACAGTTTTTCGCACTTTTAGACCGCTTTCCGAATCTACAGTGGAACACAGCTTATTTCGTGCAGTGCTATTTTTAAACTATAGAACACTGTATCTTAAAAACTAATTAGAAAATCAGGAAATTTTGAATGTAGATATAGAAAAACATGCTTATTGATTACAATAAATAAAAAAAAGCTTACAAAAATAAATTCTGACACTCTTAAGGCTGAAAAGACCGATGGTGCAGCAGAAACGCAGGCCACAGCTTATTTCATGCAGATACTTGTCTCCACTTCTGTCCGATCGTATCGCGCTGGACTTTCTTTTTCTTTACTTTTTTTTTAAGAATTGGCAACTAGTTGTGGTCAACATTTAGTGTGATATTTTACGTGTAAAGGACAAGAAGTGCTTTTTAAAAAAATGGGTCGTCGCACGACAATTGAGCAGTGAGAATTAGTGATAAGTCATTTCAAGAACGGGCTTTCCCAGCGGAAAATTGCTCAATTTGTTAATTTGAGTCCCACCACAGTGCAGTGTTTCATTGAACGCTTCGTTCATGAAAATCGTATTCAAGATATATGTAGGTAGAAGCGCGCCAAACAAAATTTTCAACTCGTCTGACGAACGATTTATTGTACGTAAAATCAAGGCGAACCCAAAGTTAATGGCTACAAAACTAATCGCGAAGATACAGCAAGGACTAGCTAAGTCATGCAGTGCAGAAACTGTCCGCCGCGTGCTCCGAGACCACAACTTCAATGGTCGAGTAGCTAGGAAAAAGCCATTCATAATCAGAAAAAACCAGCTGAGTCGCCTTGCCTTTGCTAGAGAGCACGCCAACAAAAATTCGGACTTCTGGAACAGACGAGTCTAAATTTAATATCTTTCGCTCTGATGGCATGGCATACATATACCTAATACTGAGCTACAAAAAGAAAATATAAAAGCTACAGTGTGGCATGGCGGCGGAAGCGTAATGGTTTGGGCCTGTATGTCGGCAGCCGGGATTGGAAATTTGGAGTTCATTGAAGATAACATGGACAAAACCATGTACCTCAACATTTTGAAAAAAAATTTGCTCCAGAGTGCTGCGAATCTTGAAATTCCGAACATATTCCGTTTCTACCAAGACAATGACCTTAAGCAAAACTCTGGTATTGTCCAGATATGAATGTAATAGAAAATTTATGTGCAATTTTGGAAAATAATATTCGGAAACATAGTATTTCCAACAAGGAACAATTGAAAAAAAACTATTTTGGAGGAGTGAACGAAAATTACCCCAGAAACTACCAAAAAACTTCTGGATTCTATGCCAAAGATATTTAAAGATGTAATAAATGTTACCATACCAAATACTGAATTTTGTATAAAATTTAACTTTTTTCTGTAAATTAAGACCTAAGTTTAAGTGCATGAAATAAGCTGCGACACAGAATTAAGCATTATTTTCATAATTTTTGTTAATTAAGGATTACAAACAACAATTGTGTTATTTTTGAAGTTGCTAACTTAAACAATAAATATTTGTTTAAAACATGGCATTTAAATCTTGTCAATATTTTACATAGTTTTCCAATAACAGCGTAACAAATTTCAAATTTGTAGCTGCACGAAATAAGCTGTGAGTATGAAAACCGAAGCCGATTGCAGTTTTCCACTCTTTAAGTAGTAGTATTGCCGTCATTAATGCTTCGCGCAACACTCTGAAGCCTTTCACCTTTATCTAGCTTTTCAAGTACTTCAAGCTTTGTTTCCAATGACGAAGTAAGATTTTTCCTTTTTTTATTCACGGTTGACATCTTAAGAAAAAAACACTTGCTTCCACTTCACGAGAACAATTTCACAACTAATTCACAACTTTCAATATTTTTTTTATGTGAGCCAATTTTGGTCGGGTTTGGGAGAGAATCTGGTTTTGGAGGGTCGTTGGGTTGAGAGGTTCTACTGTATTAGGAAATTATTTACTGCAAAAACAAAAATTCTGGTATTCAATGAAAATTGGCTGTGCAGCGCTTACTGCATTTATAAGTGTTGCGGTGAAAAAAAGTTAGAAGTACGGCAATCTCCATAAAAAACACATACATACTAATAGACCAAAGATTTAACACAATAATTTTTTTTTATAATTCGGGGAACACGTGAGGCCTATTTTCCGTCTATTGCCCATTTACTCTACCATAACTCAATAGCTTTGGCTAATCGAAGTATCCTTAAGGGAGCCAAATGAAACTTTTTCCGAGAAGATTGTGTCTTTTCCTAGCTAGTGCTTCACAGTGACATACGTAGGCCGCTATTTAAGTTTTGAGCCTAACCTATACGCAGTGTTGATAGGCGCCATCTGACGTTTCAAATGAAAAGTATGATCTTTTCAATCATAACGTACTTCAGAGTGTTTTGACATTGGAGCATAACTTCTGTTTTCTACAGTCTGCTCAAAATTTTGTCTCAGCGAAAAAATGGAATTATCTCGGGAACATTTTCGTGCGATGATTTTTTACGATTTTCGACGTGGATTATCACGACGGGAGTGCATTGATCAACTCACTTCGACTTTTGGTGATTAAGCCCCATCCGTAGCCACTGTGAAACGCTGGTACAACGAATTTGATCGTGGCCGTAGTTCGATCAGGGACGAAAATCGTGCAGGTCGTCCAAAATCAGCTGTTGTGCCAGAAAACATTGCTGCTGCTCGCGAACTAATATTGGAAGATCGTCATGTGACCTATCGGGAGATTGAGGCATCCGTGGGCATCAGTATGACGACCATCAACAAGATTTTGCATAAACATTTAACTGTGAAGAAGATTTGTTCACGTTGGATCCCACATAAATTGACACAAGATCAAAAAGATGCTCGTGTCAAGTGATGCAAGGAAGTGATCAAAAAATACAATCGCGGTGCGTCAACAGCTGTCTTCCACGACGAGCCAAATCCGACAAAAGTTGTTCGTGCGCGGAGCACTTCGAAGCAAATGATCGCCTGTTTCTTCGGAGTAACTGGACATGTGGCAACCGTACCGTTAGACCATTTGTTTGCCAAAAGTGTTTGGTGAAATACGAAAAAGGAAGCGGCAACGAAGGATCATTCTTCATCATGACAATGCGAGCTCTCACACATCGGCTGCAACAACCGCCTATTTGACTGGGCAAAACGTCGAATTGATGGGTCATCCTCCGTATAGCCCTGATTTGTCACCTAATGACTTCTTTTTATTCCCGAATATCAAGAATAAACTGCGCGGTCAACGTTTTTCGAGGCTTGAAGAAGCCGTTGATGCATTCGAAAACCATGTTTTGGAGGTACTTCAATCGGAGTGGAAAAAGTGTTACGAAGATTGGTTTAAGCGAATGCAAAAGTGTATCGATCATCATGGAGACTACTTTGAAAAACAATAAAGTCATTTCCAATAAGAAATTACTATCGTTTCATTATTAGGCTCAAAACTTAAATAGCGGCCTACGTAGGATGTGTTCTGTCGTTTCTAAGTCTTCGAGACAGAGACGGCAGATGTCGGTTTCAGCTAACCACATATTTTTGAGGTGGTAGTTTATTCCACTACTAATATCACTTTTGCTGAGTTTTAAAATATCCTCCGTCTACTCTATTAGATTTTATGCTCTTGTTCAACCCACTTTCTAAGTGTAGGGTTGGAGTGCCCTTTTGGTTTTCCGCAGAATGGCTCTGGACCAATAAAATTTGTTTCTGCACCGTTTTTCGCAAGGCGATCAGCCTCTTCATTTCCAGGATGATTAGTCAGTCCCAAACTATCCTTGATCCGTGTTTATTGCATGCTAGAGCTTTGAGATCCGCCTGACTACTCGATAGGATATAAATAGATTTGCTGCGATGAGCTCTCCTTATATTCTCTTGGATGCATAGCTTCATTGCAATTAGTTCAGCCTGGAAGATTGTGGCTCCTTTGCCGAGTGGTTTTGAAACCCGGAAGTTAGGACCTTTAACTCCGGCTCCAGTCCCCTCAGAGGGGCGCGAACCATCTGTATACCAGATGGTTGAATCCTCTTCCATTTCAGGCAGCATGGATTGCCAGTCCTTGCGTTCGCTGATTATAACTTTGAAGGGGGTTTCAAAGTTGAATTTTGTCGGCATAGCGTCCGATGGAGTGGAGATGTCACATTAAGTAGTTGTAGTCGGTCGGTATAAGGAGGAAGATGGACTCTGTCATTCCAATAAAGGTGACATAAAGCTATTCTCACAAATTTACGCTGAATAGATTCAATTCTGCCAATATGCACATCATAATAAGGAGACCAAACTTGAGACAAAGGAATTGTTAAATTCCTTGGATAAGCGAGTGGTGAAACCCATCATAGAATTACCCTTTTGCACAATCCTATTTATATGCAAGCCAAAATCAATCTTTTGGTCAAATGTAATACCTAAGTTAATAATGGAATTAACACGATCCAAAATACAGTTATTGAGACTTACTACAACCGGTGAGATTTCCCTGGTAAATGACATTACATGACATTTATCCAAATTCAATCGAAGGTGATTATGGCGACACCAATTACTAAAATTTATCAAATTCTCCTGAAAAATATTATCAGAGTTGGATCTAAGAGACCTAAAGATTTTCATGTCATCAGCATAAATGCGTACTTCCGAATATTTAAAAACAGAGGCAACATCGTTAATGGCCAGGATAAATAGAAATGGTCCCAAATGACTTCCTTGAGGAACCCCAGAATGCGCAGTAAATGGCTTAGAAGTACAATCGCAAAAGATAACTTGATAGGTTCTATTAAATAGATATGAAGAGAAAAGAGAATAAAAAACTAGGTCAAGCTGTCTTCCATAGGAATTCCGAACAAAGCTAAGTTGATGGAGACCAAGTTCAAACATACTATCTACAAAAAAACATTCAAGCGAGGACGAAGAATCAGAAACTAAGAGAGTAGAATCATCGTCAAAGTGAGACCAACAAAGAACTGGAATATTAAAATCACCCAGTAAAATAAGTTCGTCAGAGATATTCATACTATTAGTTACGTGCTTTTTCGTATAAAGTATAAGGACTCGACGGGGGAATATATGTCAAAAAGACATAAATATCCTTTTTGCTAAACACGAGTTTAACACACAAAATCTCCAGATCGTGAGGGCTCGGCACAGGAACAACTAAATTATTGCAGCTACGGGCTACTGATAACACTCCATCACCCTTCAATCTACAAAAGACCTGGAAGTCTGAACCAAAGAGTCCACAGTCAGAAAAACTACAATTTAGTCCCGTTTCAGTTAGAGCAATAACATTAAAGGAAGAATTCTGAGTCAAAGCAAATATAACCAGGGTTTAGTGCGCAGTCCATTTACGTTTTGATAGTAAAGGAACAATTGTCTAAGTTTTTTGAACCAGAATCGGGTGCATTTGTGGGCACACAATCAAAATAATGAAATTTATTTTAACTACTTAATTTAAAATTTTAAAAATTTACATTTTTTCACTCAGTAAGCGCACAGCGCCATACTATAGATATTTAAAAACTTTAAAAACTAACGTAGTAGTCTTTGAACAACGGAACGACAAAAAAGTTTTAATTTTCTAAAAATTGTCATTTTTAGTTTATTCAAAATAAAAATAATAACAAAGAATCATTTTTATTTTTCGAGTAGGACACTCGCGCCTACATTGGTGACCCCGACAATTGGATTAACGCAAAAATAATTTCAATTGTGCACGTTTTTGCATTGTCATTTTTTTTTCGGTCGCGCATGTAAATATCTTGTGCCTTCCGTCGCTGTGTCGTGTTATCGATCGTATCATTGAGTTTTCAAAAACATTTTTAATCAAGCAATATGCTCAACGAAGACGACAATGAATCAAATGTTGCAAATCTACAGCAGCAACAAAAGCGGCAACAACAAATTCAAAGCAATTCGACTGAAAATACGGATAGAGAAATTTATCGTGTCGGCGTAAAACCACCGCAGTTTTTCAAGGAGCAACCGGATCTTTATTTCTTGCAAATGGAAGCGCAATTTCGTAAGTGCGGAATTAAAATGGATCAAACAAAATACGATGAAGTCGTTTCATCGCTCGATCCGAAATTTCTCCAATTGGTTTCGGATATCGTTCGCAGCCCCCCGCAAAGTGAAAAATATGAGATGATTAAGAAAAAACTCATCGAAGAATGCACCGATTCCGATCAAAAAAAGCTGCGAAAATTAATAAAAGAAATTGAGCTTGGCGACGACAAACCATCCCAACTGCTGAAAAAAATGAAAGATCTCGCTGGTGATAAAATGAGCGACGACGCTATGAAGCAATTGTGGCTCGAGCGTTTGCCTGAAACGGTGCGTGTGGTGATTTCAATCGCTGATGGCGATTCTGCACAGTGGGCTAAGCAGGCCGATAAAATGCTCGAAATTCAAAGTTTTTCGAACATATCATCAGTTTCAAACGCGATTAACGATCAAATCGCTGCGCTTCGAAAGGAAATTGCCGAGCTCAAAGCCGGTCCTCATCGTCGCGACAAAAGTAAATTTAACGACAGTGGCGACAGGAAGCAGCGCAATCGCAGCCGCTCTAAATCGCGCAACAAGTTTCCGTTCTGTTTCTACCATTACCGTTTTGGCAAAGAGGCAAAAAAGTGCAACGAGCCTTGCCAATTCAAAAAACTCAATACGGAAAACTAGATACCGCTTCATTGTTAGCGGCGCATGAAGTGGCACATCAATCGCAACGCCGCCTATTCGTAATAGATCGTAAAACAAAAATTGAATATCTCATCGACACCAGAGCAGATTTTTCAATTTTACCGGCATCTTTCAAAAATAAACTTCAATCACCGGATACTTATTGTCACTACGCAGCAAATGGGACACAAAATCTCGAGTGCTGGCATTGCACCGGATTCTGAAAAAGTCGAAGCAATCGTCAAATGTCCAAAACCGAAAGAAGCACACGGACTTCGTAGTTTTATCGCATCACTCAATTTTTACCGCTGCGACCAATCAGGGAAAACTGCAAGCGATGATAAAAGGCAATAAGAAAAACGATAAAACGAAATTAATTTGGTCCGAAGAAACTGAAAAAGCGTTTGAGGAAAGCAAGCGGGAAATTATTGACGCAGTCACTTTAACTCACCCGATACCAAACGCAAAGTTGGTTTTGACCGTCGATGCAAGCAATTTTTCTGTCGGTGCAGCGCTTCATCAAATGAACAACAATGAAATGCAGCCGCTTGGATTTTATTCGAAACGCATGACTGATACACAGAAACGGTACAGTACCTATGACAGAGAACTGTTGGCTATATACCAATCAGTCAAATTTTTTCGACATATGATCGAAGGAAGAAATTGTACGATTTTAACTGATCATAAGCCGATCACATTCGCGTTCCAGCAAAAACCAGAAAAGGCTTCACCTCGTCAAGCTCGACAGCTCAGTTTCATTAGTGAATTCACTACTGATATTCAACACGTACCCGGTAACAAAAATGTCATTGCTGATTTCCTTTCACGCATCGAAGCAATTCAAACCGACGGTGCCGTCGATATTGAGAAATTGGCGCAGCAACAAAAAGACGACGATGAACTCAAAGGATTGCTTTCAAACAACTCAAACACATCGTTGCAGCTGAAACTAGTCAACCTACAGAACTCAAGCAATGCAATTTACTGTGATGTTTCAACAAATCGAGTACGCCCGTACATACCGAAGCAGCTCAGACAACAAGCATTCAATTCAATACACAATTTGGCACATCCGAGCAAAAAATCATCAATTAAATTGGTCAGTGAACGTTTTGTGTGGCCAAACATGAAAAAGGACATCGCTCAAATGTCAAAAATATGCATTGCATGTCAAAAGTCAAAAATCATTCGTCACAACAGATCGACAATTGAAAGTTTTAAAGTTCCAGACAATCGTTTTCAACATATAAACATCGATCTGATCGGGCCTATGCCGTCCTCGAATGGTTTTCGATACTGTCTGACATGCATCGATCGATACACTCGTTGGCCTGTCGCAATTCCAATAGAAGACATGACAGCCGAGACAGTGGCAAAAGCGTTGATAAGTGGGTGGATTTCGCACTACGGTGTTCCGGCAGAAATCACAACGGATCAAGGGAAACAATTCGATTCGAAATTATTCAACGAACTGTCAAAGACATTGGGTATCAAGCATTTGAGAACTACAGCTTATCACCCACAGGCCAACGGAATCATCGAGCGGTGGCATCGAACACTAAAAACTGCAATCAAATGTCAACAATCAAACAATTGGTCTGAAAAACTGCCGTTAGTGCTACTTGGGCTTCGTGCAATATTCAAAGATGATCTGAACGCATCGCCGTCTGAAATGTTGTATGGTACGACAATCAGATTACCTGGTGAATTTTTCGACGCAATGAAAAATGACGTGTTGGAGCCCGATTTCGTAAAAAATCTTCGCAACTGTATGGAAAATATTCGACCTGTTGCTACATCGAATCATGCAAAAGGAAGCGTTTTCGTCCAAAAGCAACTGAAGGATTGCACACACGTGTTTCTACGCGACGATAAAGTGCGACCACCATTGAAAACGCCGTACGATGGCCCATATGAAGTCATGAAACGAGACGAAAAAACCATCGACATCCTCGTGAAAAGTAAAATCATCAAAGTCAGCATAGATCGAGTTAAAGCAGCATTTTTGCCAGTTGATGATTACAATGCAACATCGAAGACTTCGACGGAATCGACTGCAATCGCGCTAAAACATCAACCTATTAATTCAAACCAAAGCAAGTCCAAAGAGGAAGAAGATGTACCACGAACGACACGTTCCGGGCGAAAAGTACATTTTCCAAAACGGTTCACAGATCTCTCATCGTGACTTCGCATAGCTCAGCCACTGGTGGGGGAGTACTGTGGGCACACAATCAAAATAATGAAATTTATTTTAACTACTTAATTTAAAATTTTAAAAATTTACATTTTTTCACTCAGTAAGCGCACAGCGCCATACTATAGATATTTAAAAACCTTAAAAACTAACGTAGTAGTCTTTGAACAATGGAACGACAAAAAAGTTTTAATTTTCTAAAAATTGTCATTTTTAGTTTTTTCAAAATAAAAATAATAACAAAGAATCATTTTTATTTTTCGAGTAGGACACTCGCGCCTACACATTATTATGACGAGAAATAAATTCTTTAAGAAATTCTCCAGAGGACCATGAGTTATTATCTAACAACTGATTGAAAAGTTCAGTATTGACCATAACAATTTTAAAGGAGGCAATGGAACTAGTATCTTTACTAATTTTATGGCATTTAACTGCTGATCCTGTTAAAATAATTTTTTTTGAAAGCAAATAATTTACATCATCCGGAAATGCTCGGGGATCAAGTCGAGAGACAAAAGGGGCATTTGAGGCATAATAGTAAGCAGATGTGGACGTGTTGGTAAGAAAGAAGAAGACCCAGTGGGATTCGCATCAGTAATAGGCGTTTGAGAACTACTCGAAGATTCTTTGGTAGACTTCAAGAGTGCAAAATTTTTATTAGCGGGTGCTTTTGAAAACGGTTGGCTAATATTAAAAGATGTGAACTTCAAGAGTGCAGAATTGTTATTAGCGGATGCTTTTGCCGAAGACTCAAACCTGTGTCACTTACCGATTTGAAAATTAACAGCTGATTACAGGAAAAAAAAAAGCGCACAATTACACAAACAAGGAGCGCAACTTTGCAATCAAAACAAATCGAGGTGAAAACACTTAATAACTGGGCAAACCTAAATGAAAAATCACTCAAACGCAAGTCAATAGGATGAAATGAAAAAAAAAAATATCAAACTAATACGACAAAAAACCAAATAAAAACAAAATGACGCTATGGACACTAGGCACTAGTTGACACTGGACGACTGGACTGAAAAGTTGAATAATATTACATAGCTCAGTGTACCTCCGAGGTCCAGATATATTGTTACATGTCAGGCCTAATCGCTCATCGCCTGTTCGCAATCTTCCACTATTCTCGACAAAAACAAAAACAAATATGCCAACACTATGCCGCTCATCAAATGTTCAAGATCTTTAGCCAACAACAATTCTGCAATAATAAAAGAACGTCTGCAAGTTCTTTGCTGAAAGCAACAACAAGTACACGCGCGTACAGATTCCGATGCCAACACACATTGGATTACTCATCGACGGTCGACAAGGAAATGGTCCGGCATGAAGAGCCGACAGCGGTCAATAAGTAAATGATTCGGTATGAAGAGCCGACAAAAACGGTATTGTTACATATCACCCCTAGTCTACATCTTCTACAATGGCGCTACAGTCCAAATCGGACCTCGGTCTCCTGACATGCAGGTTCCTTAACATTTTTCATTACTTATTGTAGAAAGGTTGTTAGCCGTTCACACAACCCTCTTTCTACAAATTTTTTCATTTTCGTAGATTGAGGTGACCAAGGTATATCGAAGCAGCTAGGGTATAGCCTAGTGGGTAGTGTGTTGGTCTTGTAACGAGAAGGTCGTGAGTTCAAATCCCGGTCGGCGCAATATATAATTCCGGCACATTGCCTGCTTGGATATACCTTGGTCACCTCTCGCCAATCTAAGAAAATGAAAAATTCGTAGAAAGAGGGTTGTGCGAAGGGCTAACAACCCTTCCACAATAAGTAATGAAAAATGTTAAGGAACCTGAATATCAGGAGGCCAAGGTCCGATTTGGGCTGTAGCGCCATTGTAGAAGAAGAAGTAGAGGTATATCGAAGCAGGCAATGTGTTGCGCCGACCGGGATTTGAACTCACGACTTTCGCATTACAATACCTACACGCCACCCACTAGGCTACATCCTAGGTATCACCCCTAGTCGCTCGCCGTATATTTTCGTCTTCAGATATTCTCAACCAATATCAAATATACAGCCACATATACACAGTTCCACACACAAGTTCCGATGCAGAAACACACTGGATCATTCATCGTTGGTCGCTTGCGAAATGTTCAAGGTCTTAAACCAAAAACAAAAATATGGTCACATTCAATCCAATACCGAATGAGCGAACTGCACATAACCACATCGTCGAAAAGACGACGACGACGACGGTTTCTGTAAATTCGCTATCGGCGGCGACGACGACGACGGTCGTTTTAGAGTAACTATCGGCGGTGACGGTGAGTTCGACGTCGACGGTCGCTATCGGCGGCGACGATGTGAACGACGACGAGCTTTATGGGCGACGACGATGTGAGCGATGATGACGGTCGCTATAGGCGACGAAGATGTGGACGATAGTATGGACGATGGTCGGATGTCCTCGGTATAAATAGAGCGAACGTTCGAGAAAAAAAGTCAATCTGGTTTAGTGACGACGACGAGTGAGTCGATGTTTTGGGCAGCGATAATTTGTGAGCGAAAAAGTCTTAAAACTTTCTACTTCAATTTTGCTTGTCGTTGACGAAATGAGCAACCAGAATTTCGCAAAAACAGGTTCAATATCAGTTTTTGGACTTTTTGGTCATTTCGCCTATCGAACCTCGATTCAGTAAGTCGTCAATAGTTTTTGTGTCATCATATCGCTTTACATACTTCTGCTTCAGGTTTTGATCTCCTCAAGTAATTAGTCGACACTGATTAATCAATTTTTGGCTCTTTCGGGTGGGTGCTAAGGAGTACTGCCTCGTAGCGCGACGCATCCACCGCAATTCATTGGGTATTTACGTGTGTCTCGAACAATAATTCAACGTTAATAGATTCCGTCTAGACAAAGCATCAAAGACAAAGGTTCTATCTATCGGATCACGAAAGGATTAGGTCGATACGTTTTACCTACTGCGAGTTATATACTTTCTTACTTAACATCTGCAAATATTTGTCAGTAAGCAGCCAGCACAACTGAGCAATATACCAGCTTCTCCACTCGCTAGGGTCGTTCTCACTCCCCTTCCCCAAACCTTCCCAATCCCATTCCTTCCCTCCATGACTGTGTTTGTGCATTGCACATAAAGGCCAAAATTGCCTATAACACAGGTCATTCTGTAAAAAAAAAAAGATTGTAGTTAGAAATATACAAAATCGCAACACACACTGTAAAAAATATCAATTACATTTTTTTACTTTCAGGATGTTTCTGTTCTGCGTGCATATTCATGTTGTGGACGCGATATTTGGTGATAGTTTACATGTTCATAATATCCGTAGGATTAATATTTCTCTCGTATTGGAGTAATGTGTCGGCCTTGGCCCTAATCGAAAACGGTCCATGTCTTCTCGAAGATATTCTATCGTTAAATATGTCACGGCTTCTGGATCCGGGAGGTGTTGCACTCCTCATATTGCCGCACTTAGTAGCTCAATGGCTTATGGGAATGCTATTTGCGTACATTCATCTGGGACCAAGGTACTTGGAATCGGAACGAAATCTCGTGATTAGTAAATTTCAGAAATATTTTTCAGATACACAGTAATACAGAAAATTTTACCGTTTTGTTTCCTGATGCCACTACTACTGGCCATGCTACCCTTACCGCACGTAATGCTCAAGCATTCGCCAGCATTTGCAGCTATTTTGCCACTAGTCTTAACGAAAATCTCGCTATGGAGTAGTTCGATGGATGTCGGCAAGACCGTTTACAATGGTTATCAGTATGCTCGAAATTTCGCTACGAATTTTGGACTTTCAGCGCTCGTCGAAAACGAATGGCAACGATTGAATGTTCCGTGTGTTTTACGAGCATTCTGGATGATCCGGTAAGTTTTGGAAATCTTTTATTATGACAAGGTTTTTTTTTTTATTTCTCTCGCCCGTAGATTATGCGAACAAGTTATTTCGATGATAGCAACGAGCGATGCTCATCTGAACTTCTTATCCACCATACAAAGTCTGTTGGTGAGCGGCTGTGAAACGCTCACGGCCGTTCTCGGTATGACCAGCATAATTTCGATAATATGCCATTACATTGGAAAAATGTTTCAATTCTTCTTGCTATCGGAGGATTACGACGAAGACAAATCAATCGGAACCGTTTCAGCAATACTTTTTTATATCTTAGCATTACAAACTGGCTTAACATCGTTGAGTCCGGACAAGCGATTTATACGTTTGTGTCGGAATTTGTGCCTTCTTGTTACGGCTTTACTGCACTTTTTACATAATATCGTTTCGCCGATCTTGATGTCGTTGAGTGCTGCTCGGAATCCATCCCGAAAACGTCATGCCCGTGCATTGATCGTCTGTGCATTTCTTTTGGCAGCGCCAACCGTATTACTGACAATTTTATGGTCAAGACATTCTCCATCGACATGGCTTCTAGCCGTAACTGCCTTCTCTGTTGAAGTTATTGTTAAAGTATGTGTGTGCAATCTTTTCAGAAGTAACAAATTGCAATTGAGTTTCGGTTTTTGTTTTTCAGGTTCTAGTGAGTTTAGCAACGTATACTCTATTTTTATTGGATGCTAGAAGACAAACATTCTGGGAAAAATTGGACGATTATGTTTATTATATTCGGGCAGTGGGCAATTCTGTTGAATTCTTTTTCGGAATATTCTTGTTCTTCAATGGCGCGTGGATTCTTGTCTTCGAGTCAGGTAAATTTTCATTTTCATCGTTGCTATGGTTATTTCTGTTGACTGAATATCGTGATTGATTGGAAACTTTCTTTGGTGGAAGTATATTATTAATTTGTTGTATTTTGCGGTATTGGATATTTTTTTTTAACTTTGATTCATAGACGCAATAATTTTTTTTATCGATTTTATTTGACAAACTCTACAATTAAAATTTTAATTTGGAAATAGATATTGATTTAAGGATACGTTTAACTACGTTTGAATAATTAATGAAACTATTAAGTAGATAGAATTTCACTTCATTTTCATTTAGTTTTAAATTTTTTTTTTAATTGTTCCTCTTATCCCTGAACTTTATTCCATCTGAACTATTTGTTTTTTTATTTACTACGTGTGCATGATTTTTGGTTTGATTGGATTGTATAATAATTTGATAGTGCGAAATGCTGCAGGCGGTGCAATCAGAGCTCTGATGATGTGTATCCATGCGTACTTTAATATTTGGTGCGAGGCTCGTGCCGGATGGTCGGTATTCATGAAGCGGAGGACAGCCGTTCATAAGATCTCATCGCTACCAGAGGCTACGCCTAATCAACTTCGATCGTTTGATGATGTTTGTGCTATTTGCTATCAGGTAAGATTTACAATTTTTTCCCAATTAATCGATTTATTTTCGTAGTTGAATTATATCGCCGCTATCGTTCTTTTTTGAATCGTAAATGATTGGATAAGAATCAGAGTAGTTATTAATTGATATTTTGCATTTGAAATGAGGCGGGGTCATCGGACGATGATAGATCCATAAATTTATCTTTCAAGCATTAAGATTAGGTTTTTTTTTAATTGTTTGTTGCCTTAAATAGTGTTATCATTCTGTCGCCAATACTCAATCCCAAAATAATGATAAACCTCGAAACTATATTTATCGTTTTTTTTATATGTTCACTATATCGCGTTAATCTTTGCCCTGTCGATTGTTTTCCTAACTTCGGCGGATTGTTCACCATTCGTGCTATCGATCACACGACATAATCGCCTTCTAAATTCTGACTGCCTCCAATATGTCGCCTCAACTCGATCTCGGTTGACTCACCGCAAACGCTCACCTTTTTAAAGCTTTTTTTTCGGCCACTGTTTCGGCCATTGTCGGCCTTCTCCGAGTTGAAGAGTCATTAAATATGCGAATTTGTGCAAAATAGTAGGCAGCTGAAGACACAAACAGTCGGTGAGTGACTAAGGCTGACATGTAACATTACCGCCTCCTTAGCCCTTGTTCGTCCCGAACAGAGCTTTCACTCTAGTTAGGAGGCTCATGGCTTTTCGCCAAACTGTCAAATCCCTTCTTCTTCATTCTAGGCTTGTGGCATACTCCATTATTTATTTCGATGATTGTTTGGTATGGTCCTTCCCAATTACGCGGAGGCCTTGGTGATCTCTCCTTGTGGCATCGATGACTCCACAGTCGTAGAAGAGTTGCTTCTTACATATTGTCGGTGCATGATGTGCTTTTTTTTCTGGTCAAGTATTTTTAAATTTCTGCTCATCGGTTTCAACAGTTGTAATCGCTATTATCCGCCGTAAATTGTCTCCAGTTCTGCGTACCAAGATGAGCGGTACGTTCCACATAAACAATCGGTGACTTTCTCGGATGGCGTTCTTTAAATGTCTTGCGCGTCCGCAATCCCAACATCGTGGAGCTCCAGATATCAAATTCTGCCTTGCTAACTCCACTCTAGGGCTTTTATTCGAACTAGCCATGTTTTTTTGATCTCGCCAATTGTTTCGCGGCACTGATCTGGAGAAGCGATGGGAAATCTGACTCTTTCCAATAAAATTGAATCGATCTAAGAGAGTGCTTTAAAAGAGTCACAAAATTTCAGCCACACGCATACACATGAAAACGAAAACCGTCCACTTTGATTGACCAATCTTTCTGTGATACATTGCTCTTTCTTAATCATAGAATAACTCTGGCTTGCTGTGCCTTCTTTCACTCAGAACATCAAGAGCCCAAAACAATCGCTCAGCAATAAAAAAAAAAACATTAAATTACGTTTATATGCGCGGCTACTTATCAAATCCCTGCGTCCGTGTCGAATCTTCAAAATTGTGGGAGAAAGAACCATCACTGCACCGATCAAAAGCAGCACATCGCATTATCACTTCAAACGGATTTCGGCGACTCACTATAGATCACACCACTCGCACAGAATGGCTCTGTATCGCAGCGCAATAATACTTCGCACATTTCCCGTGTCATATGCGATGCAATTTTGTGTGGTGGTTAAATTGTTACAGAAACAATTGATGCGATCCAGCTCTTTTGTAGTGAGTCGCATCAGTCGCCTCAGTGCACTGACTGTCACATTTTGATTGACTCACTTATGAGTTTCCCATCTCTAATCTGGAGGGACAAGAAATTGATGTTCTTCTGTTTTTTTAACAGCAATCACGTCTGACTGCAATTCCAACATCGGGGGACTTTGCTAATTAGGCTCTTCCTTCTGGCTCAATCTCCATACAGTTCCGACAGTAACCCTCCGGATTCGCCAATCATTTGACGATGCTTGTTTGGCGACACATCCAGAGCAACGCATTTCTCTTCGTTTGGTTCTACTGCATTCACGTCTTATATGTCCGACGTTTTCACAAGCCCAACAACGAAGTACGGCTTTTCGGTGATTTTCACTTCCGATCTCTGACACAAGCATTCCTTGGGCGCAGTCATTTTTCCGACCCGCAAATTAAGTTGTGACAATTGCTTATCAGCTTTAAAGTTCAGAGCGTCTTAATGTCTGCTGTAGCTCTCTATCCAGTGGAGCATCGATAAATGCGACCACTATCCGTTCTTTGCGATTTTCTGGATCTAAGCTGGGGAAGGCTAATAACGCCAGCCTTTCTATATCCTGTGCTAGTTCTTTTAGAGTTTCACCGGGTTCCTGTACGCGGTTGCGAAGTTGCGTTTTCAAAAATTTCCCGCATATGAACTCGACTGTATCGAAGGTCCAACATCTGTACCAGAATCTGAAAGTCTCTTTGCTGTTCGGCTGTGGTGGTCTGCAAAATTTCAGCCGCAGATCCTCGTAATGCCAATATTAAGGCTATTGCTCGCTCCTGATCTGTCCAATAGTTGGTGGTGGCCGCCGTCTTAAATTGAATCTTGTAGATGGTCCAAAGTGTTTGATAATCGAAGACTGGAGCCTTTAGATTTTTTATGGACGACGCTTTCGGATTTAATAACGCCAGTTGTTTTCACAACTTCGAAGTCTCTTTTTTGCCGCTCTATATCACAATGATTGCCTTCGTTTTTTTCAGTAATTTCAATGTTCTGTGGCCTGTTGATCTTGCTGGTTAATTTTCGTGCCATCAGTTTGCATCAGCTGTGTCTTAAGATGAGAATTTACCACTGCACTTTGCTCTACGATTTTTTGGTCGATCTTCGATCTCTTGCTCGATGGGGAACTCATTGTTTTCGGCGCTGTGCGGTATACAAGTTCTGCCTTTTTTCCGACCGTAGGCAGCTCATGTTTTCCGAGTTCCTGTTTCAACTCCGTCACCTTCTAATCTTTCACGTCACGCGGCATTTTTATCTAATTTCACGACACAAAATTTTGTTTATTGTTCGTCAATAATTTTCCACATTTCCATCACGCCGCGGAAACAAATCACATTTGTTCGAGAATTTTTACCGGTCATTCGATTTAAATTTATGTTCTCGCAAATTCTCAATTTTCTCCGCAAATTCTCTTTTACTCATGATTTTTGATTGAAATCCCACTTCTGACACCAATTGTAGTGCGCCATGGGTCGCTGGAATTCAAGTAAAAATGAAACTTTTGAACTAAAATAACCGCTAAATTAATTTATCGCTTTTCTTATAATCATTTTAATACTTTTTGCTCACTATAAGGCCATAATCTTTGCGCTATCGGTCACACCACTTGATCGCTTTCCCAACTTCGACTGCCTATTCGCACCATCTGTGCAATCGATCACACGACTTAATGGCCTACTAAATATCGACTGCCTCCAATATTCCGTGTCAACCCTCGCGCTGTCAGACACACGACTCGGTCGGATTCTTAACCCTGACTGACTCACTTATCACAAATGCCCTTTTCGGACGGCCTCGGCCATTGTGGGCTTTCTCCGCTGTTTCGGCCACTATCGGCATTTTCTAAGTCGTTGAGACATTAAATATATGTGCGTGTGTGAATGCAGAATAGTAGACAGCTGAAGACGCAAACATTCGGCATCCCCCTATTCCTTCCCATACAAATTTTATGAAATTTCAAAATTTAAAGAAATTGATTTTTCTCCGAAATCATTTAAGGTATCGACTTAAAAATTAGAACAAAGTATAACAATATGTGTTCTGTTGATTTCGCTGGATCGCGCCTTGCGGAAGAGAGTTGTTTCTGTCCTATGCCCCTAAAGAGGGTCTTAACAGGAATTTGATGATTGATTGATAACAATATAAATATCATTAACGCCACAAAACATTGATCCGATCCTCTCACTCCTTCCACCTTCTTCCATACAAATGTAAAAATGCATTTTTTCGATTTTCATTGCAACTGGCAAAGTGAATAGCATAAATGTTTGCCAGATTTATTTTTATTACAAATGCAACCAATTTTGAAACTATCAGCTTCACTTCACTCCTTTTACCACTTCCCATACAAATTTCGCGAATTTGCGTAATTTCAATTAAACCATTTTTCTTCAAGAACGTCAAACTATCCACTTGAATATTTGACCAAAATATAACAATGCAAATATCTTTAACGTCAACACATTTTGTTTTGATCCGTATAATCCTTCCACCCCCTCTCATACAAATGAATAATTTTGGTAAATGATAATGCATTTACCAAAATTATTCATTTGATCGATTTCTATCAAAACTAGAAAAAGTAGAAACTTAAAATTTTGCCAGAATTTGTCACTGAATAATTGCTATAAATTCTAAACAAAATATCAACTTCACTTCACTCATTCTACCTCCTCCCATACAAAATTTTGTATTAAGAATACAGGAAAAGCATTTCTCCTTCGAACATTAGAGAACTATCGACCTTAATATTGGAGCAAGCATGGCGATGAGAATTCCCGTAAGGATACTGATAAGCAGTTTCAAAATCACTCAAAACCTTCACTTCATCTGCCACCTCCCATACAAATCCCACAATTTCAGGAAGCCAATGACCAATTTCCTTGAAAATTGTGAAAGCTTCAAACTTTAAATTCAGCGCGAAACATCTTGAACACAGTATTCGGTGTCAAATACAGGAATTACAAACCTCCCTCTCTGCTTCTGCCACCTCCCATACAAAAGTCACTATTCACTATTCGAACGAATTTGAGATGACATATTTATCGGTACATTAAACTCTTTCCTATTTCATCTAGAGGGCTTTACTCCCAATCATAATTCTGTTATGTTTTTTACCTTCCTTTGTATTTTAGACCAACGCACTAACAACTAAGTGGTATCCACATAAAGTTTGAAAAAAGTAGGGTTAGTGCTACTCGAACTTGTCTGAAGAAAAAAATCCGAAGAATTTTTCTCTTTTCTGGCCTTTGAAAAATAATTTCAATGCAAGTAAAAAGTTTAAGGAAATCGTCTTCTTGATTTATATAATCCAACTTTGAATTCTGTATAATTCTCATCTTTATTATAAAACTTAAAAATTTTCAGGAAATGGCTTCAGCTAAAATAACGAGGTGTAAACACTTCTTTCACGGTGTCTGTTTACGGAAATGGCTTTACGTTCAGGATCGCTGCCCGTTATGTCATGAAATTATGATGTATCACGAGGCCAAACTAGAAGAAAAAGAGACGCAATTGTCCGATAGTAGTCGACCAGTCGAAAATAGAAATCATCATCCGGATGTGAGTGTAATTGTGAAAATTTCATTGTTAAAAAGAAAATTTTTTAAAACTGATTTCTTTTCCCCCTACCACAGGAACCGAATTCATCAATGTCGTCTTCAACACAAAACAGTTCACAAAGTAGTATCGAATTTCGAATATCAGCAAATACCACCCAAGTTCTAACAGCCGAACATGATCTAATCGGAAATGAAGTTGAATAAGAATTAGTTAAATTCCTCTTTTTTTATATAAAATTCTATATATATACGCATATGTTTACATGCTACTATTAATCTTAATGGTCTTTGAAACAAAAACAAAACAACAATGTTTATTTTTTGGGTTTTTCCTCTATTTTTATTTTTTCTTAGTTTTTACAAACGTACTTCTTAAAACAAAACAAAAAAAAAAAACAATGAACACAGTTAAAATTATTTATTGTAAGTTACTGTGAGTTTTAGTTTTTATTTTATCGAAATTGAAAATAAGCAATGAAATGGAATGAATACGAACAAACAATTAAGATTAAAGAAACAAACAAGAAAATGAAGCAGCAAATAAAAAGACGTAGGAGATTACAACAAAAAAAAAATTGAATACATGAGTCTGAAGATATTCTATTATATAATAGTAAATTATTTAAAGAAAAACAAAAATCGTAATTTTTTAAGATGTTTCTAATGTTGCTGTCCAATATATTTTTAATACGTAGTAAAAGGTTCAAAGTTGAAGAAAATTATTATTGCCGTATGAAACCCTAAAATTCCTTGTTGGTTTTCTTGCCGTTCGTTGGATTTGGGTTTTTCAGACTCGGAAACTGTTTTTCAATGCCCCTAACTGAGGCGTTCGCTTGCAAAGCATACTAATTGTTATTTCAGAAAAAAAAACAATGGTTTTTCAATACTATAATTGTGATCAGCGATCCTTGTTCGAAGAACGCAACAAGTTAAGTTGTTATGCTGTTTTTAATTTATCTCAAAAATGTCTGAAATCGATTCATTGAGTTATGCAAGGGAATGTCTCATTTGTATAGTGTGATGTGATTTCATTATTGTTAATTTTGTTTAATTGTATTTCTAGATATAAAAAATTGTGTGGATTGTCTGTGAGCATCGGAAAAAAAATACATTTTATTGAAAATTGTGCTAAGTCGTATGAAACAGTGAAAACTTTATGTTAGCGGAAAATATATCAGAATGACCGAACATTATAAAATCGATGACTAACTGGTAAGTTTGCTGTAATAAAATTGCCTAATTCAATTTAAAGGAACTTCTCAGTTTGAAAATCATTAGATTTGATATTTTTTAACGTTCTTAAGGGGCCATGTATACCGAGACGACGATCTCGTTCAAAAATGGCTATTTGCTCATAGATATTCTTGAAAAACCACGCAGTATAATGAAAATTTGTTTTTATCAATTTAATTCTTATTAAATTTACTATGATTTATGGGAAATAAATTTTTAAAATTACATTTAGGAAAAAACGACACTTTTCGAAGGGATTTATCACCTATAATTTAGGCGATGACTCTATATTCTGTTTTGTAATATGAATAGAAAATGGTCGCGGCGAGGTCGTGTCAGGAGCACATTTTCGATTTTTATAAGTTTTATTGATAATCATCATCAATGGCGCGACAGCCCAAATCGGGCCTTGGCCTCCAGAAGTCGTCGCCTCCAAGACCGCGTCCTCCAGCTGCTAATTTTTAGAATGGCTTTGCTGTCTTCATCAACCGATTCTTCCCATCGCTTGCGTGGTTTGCCTACTGGCCGGTTACCACTCGCTTTGCCTTTAAGAGCACGTTTGGGGATTCTTCTGTCTTCCATTCGCTCTACATGGCCAGCCCACTGCAGTTTACGTAACTTGATGAACGTTGAAGCTTCTGGCTCGTCGTAGAGTTGATACAACTCATGGTTGTATCTTATTCGCCATTCCGTTCCTTCCTTCACAGGTCCCAAAATTCTTCGGAGGACCTTTCTTTCGAATGCGTTAACTGCTTTTTCGGAAGTTCGCGTTAATGTCCACGTCTCGCTGCCATAACAGAGCACAGGTCGTATAATAGTTTTATAAATCCGCAGCTTATTGTTCCTGTGCACTTTCTTGGATTTCATTATTGGAAGTACCGAATAATACGTCTTATTTGCAAGTATTATCCGTCGTTTGATTTCGTCTGTTTCATTACCGTCCTTTGCTAGATTAGCCCCAAGATATATGAAGTTGACCACACTCTCCAAACTATATTCCGCAATTGTTATGTTTTGTCTGATTGGCGTTCTCCTTCTTGTTTGCGTCATTACTTTTGTTTTGCTTTCATTAATGCGCAACCCGACTTCTTTTGCGGCGGAGTCAAGATTGACAAATACCTCCTTAGCACTAGGGAAGGATCTTGCTAGAATGTTAATGTCGTCAGCGTATGCTACTAGTTGGGTGGACTTGAATAGTAGTGTCCCGTTGGTGTCGACTGGGATTTTTCGGAAAAAAAGCATAGGGGCTAGACCATCTCCCTGCTTTAAACCACATTCCGTTCGAAAGTTGGTTGTGGAATCGGTTTGTATTCTCACTTGGGATCCAGTGTTCGTCATTGTGAGTCTTGTTAGTCGGACTAGTTTTGGAGGAATTCCAAAGTCAAGCATGATTTGGTACAGTACGCTCCTCTCGATACTGCCGTATGGTTGTTTAAAATCTACGAAGATTTGGTGCACGTCTGTGTTATATTCCCAGCATTTCTCAAGCACCTGTTTCACCGAGAATATCTTGTCTGTTGTAAATCGTCCGGTTCTGAATCCGCCTTGGTATTCGCCAATTATTTCATTAGTATAGGGCTTAAGACGACGTTCAATAATTTTTGTCAGTAGTTTATAGGACGTACACAACAATGATATACCTCTGTAGTTCTCACAGCAGAGTTTGTCTCCTTTCTTGTAAATTGGACATATAATGCTTTTTCGCCAGTCGTCGGGTATGATTTCCTCTGTCCAAATTTTGCATATCATGTTGTGCAGTATTTCAGCGACACAGTTTCCACCGTTTTTCAGAAGTTCAACTGGTATCTCGTCAATTCCCGGCGCTTTGTTTCGTTTTTGGTCACATAGGGCTGCTTTTATTTCAGCAAGCGTGGGTGGTATCGATGATGGTTCATCATTGTCAGTTGAGGCTTCAATTGAAATGTTGTCTGTCGTTATCGGTGCTACGGGGATGGGATTCAAAAGATGTTCAAAGTAGGAAGCCCATCTCCTTTTAATTTCTTGTGCGTCGCTGATGATGTTGCCCTCCACATCTTTGCAGAGACTGGTTTTTGGCTTATATCCTTTTTTTAGATCTTTTACTATTGCGTGGGCGTCCCGCGTTTTATTTTTTCTCATGTCGTCGTCCATTTTTTGTATTTTGTCATTATGGTACTTCCTTTGTTTTCGTCTGCAGGTCTTTTTCGCATATCGCCTAAGCTCGTCATATCTTTCTTTTTTGGCTCGTGTTGATCGTTCAGTAAAAATTTTGTAAGCTTCGTTCTTTCTATCTATTGCGTCGCGACATTCTTGGTCGAACCAATCACTATTTTTTCGCCGTGCTTGATACCCTAATACCTCTTCCGCGGAGGATTTGATGCCGTCTCGTATCTTCATCCACGCATTCTCCACTGGCATATTTTGGATATCTTCATATATTGGTGTCAGGTGTTTATTACATGCTAACATGTAAGCCTGCGCCACCGTTTCGTCGTTAAGCTTGTCGACATTGAATTTGCGAGCTCTACTCGTTTTCGAATATCCACGACAAGCTATTTTGCATCGATACTTAGCTCTGAGTAGATAGTGATCAGAGTCACAATTCGCACCGCGGAGAGTTCGTACATCAATTATGCTGGATTCAGCCCTTTTCTCAATTAGAACGTGGTCTATTTGGTTGAAGGTGTGACCGTCTGGTGATGCCCACGTTCGTTTGTGAATATCGCGATGTGGGAAGCATGTAGAGCTTACTATGATATTTTTGCTGCTTGCGAAATCAATAAGACGTTGGCCATTGTCGTTGGTTATGTCATGGAGACTGTGCCCTCCTGTTGTTCCTCTTTTCCGACTTTTGCATTAAAATCCCCTAAGACAATTTGTAGGTCATTCGAGGGCAGTGAATCATAGGTTGTCTCTAGGGTGGCATAAAATTCGTCTTTAGTTATATCGTCCTTGTCTTCTGTTGGTGCGTGAACGTTGATCAGCCAACTGTTGAAAAATTTAGTCTTTATTCGGATTGCACACAATCTTTCACTTACTGGTCTGAAGCTCGTGACCTGCTGTTTAAATTTTTTGTCAACGACAAAAGCGACTCCAAACTCTCTGCTTCCCGACAATTTTCCACTTGGATAGATTGTGTGTGATCTCATGTCCATGATTTCGCTACCGAGCCATTTCGTTTCTTGGATGGCAGTTATGTTGATGTTGTGTTTTGCCACTTCTTCGAGAAACTCTTTCAGAGCTCCTGTCCTAAATAAGGATCGAACATTCCAAGATCCAATAGAGTAGTCCATTTTTCGTTTGCGGGGTCGTTGCCGTTGAGTCCATCCTTTCCGAGGCTGTTCTTCAGGTTTCTGGACAGTGTTCTTTTTCCGGTGATGCGTTGTCGGCGCCTCGCCCAACCCCCGACCTGGAGGACCGGTCCTACTTATTTATTATACCCTAGTAGAAAAAGGGTGGGAGTTTTGAGCTAAATATGACATGCTGGAGTTCTCACAGCTATGCTGCAAGTCCAACTATGCCATACTTTTTGCCTACTTCCTGAGACGCACTGGTGTTACTGGCCATTCAGGTTAACTCCATGTTCCCTCCTCCTTTCTCAAACTGGGCTTGGGACCGTCTATGGCGGAGTTTTTTATTGATAATAGATGGAGTTAAAAAAGCGCGTTTCTTATTGATTTTATTGTCGGAATTTATGTATTAAAGCTGATAACTATTTTGTAAAGCTTATTCAATGAATTCGGTACTTCATAATTGTTTGAAATGTCAGTAAATTTCGCAGGGAAAATTCATGCGGCAATCAGAGCAGAGGTCGGTCCACGCTGATTTTTCAATCGGTTGATCTCTTTTGCAATATTTTTTTATGGAGCTCTCTGCTCTCAAGAGATTTGGTTTTTCCCCTTCGCAGTTTCGATGATCGCTGCGTTCTATGTATGTATGTGTTGTCGCAGATCAACGTTCGTAGGTGGTGATGGTAAATGATTGAGAACCTTACTACACTACTACAATGGCACTGCATCCCAAATCGGGCCCTCGCCTCCTGACCTTCAGGCACCTTAACATTTTTCATTATTTATTGTGGAAGGGTTGTTAGACCTTCGCACAACACTCTATCTTCGAATTTTTCATCTTAGTAGATTGAGGTGACCAAAGTTTACCCAAGCAAGCAGTGTGTTGAAATTATGCGTCGACCGGGATTTGAATTCACGACCCTCGCATTGTATACCAACACGCTACCCACTAGGCTACACCCTAGCTCTTCTATCTGTGAATACATGAGAATGTTTTTTTTTTCTTTTTAACCAGCAGTAAACCCTATTGCAATGCAGTGCAAAAAAAAAAATCCGTCTGTACGCCGTACAGATGGACCCATATCTCCTAAATCTATAGAGATAGGATGTTAATTTTTGGGTGGATTATATATACATAGATTGCGTAAATAAGTTTCATTACCTAAATTTTGGGGATTGCCAGGTAGAATTGAGTAGCGGGGGGAGGGCGGAACTCATAAAATACACTTGTTAACATCTCCACTACGAATGTAGAATGCTCGAGTAAACTGGTTTGTGGGGAAAAAACAACAATAAATTAATTTTAGTATCCGGCGGACTCCGAAAATGTGTTGTATGTTGGAGGATGGTTATTTCGATACTAAAATATCGAAACAACCTGAAAGAAAAAATAATAAAGGTTCGGGGATTGAACTGGTCTGGGATCCAGCAACGCCCATCTCGGTGGCAGTATCGGGTTGGTGCTAGCATGTTGCCGGGTCTAGCTACGGGAGTCGTAGGGGTTTCGTTGCACCGATACTGACCATAAAAACCATGGCCTGAAACAACAAGACGATCTTTAGAGCTCGTCACGATCGACTAACCCCAGAACAGGTATGTAACAGAAACTAGGACTTGCCCTGATCGCGGTGTCGTCCCGATCAGATGCCTCGACGATGGCGACTGGTGTTAGGTCACCTTACCCTACCCCCCCTGCCTTAGCCATACTGTCTCCAATAAAATCTTCCTTCTATGGTCCCATGAAGAGAGGGGGAGGAAAAGTGGAAGCTCAAAGGCAGGCTCTTCAATCATAAACATTAGCTATTCATCGTTACAATTCATTTTATTCCAATAACCGAACAAAAGGACATTATTTGAGCTTTAAATACGAAATCTAGTGACAAAGACAAATTTGTTTGAAGTATGCTCTTCTTTCAGCTTTAAGCGAAATCTAGTGATAAGGAAACATTTATCTGAAATATTTTCTTCTTTGAGCTTTAATTGTGCTACAGGGGCGAATGGTACCATAATTCGGGGGTCTACAATTTTCAATCATAAATTCGTTCAAATGAAGATTACTGCCGTGATCTAATATCGCTAACGTTGAAACTTTAACTTCGCAAGAATAAATCAAAACAACAAAAAAGAAGAAGAAAAACTTAGGCCGAATATAAATGATTCAAAGAATATATTGTTATAGATCTGGCAATGATCTTTCCTAAATATGCCAGAATTTTATAGAACAGTCCCCCAATATGTAAAAACCCATAATCAAAGATCTAGAACCTTCCAGTATAGTCTAGACATACACCCAACGACACCCGACGGAAGCTTCGAGAATTAGGGAAAATGGTATAAAAACACGGTAGCTCTCAGCGAGCAGTCAGTCATTCAGCGACATCTGTGGAAGAACGCAAACCGGTGCAAGAACGCGATAGAACAATATCGGTGGTGCCATATAGTGCGAATTAAGTGAAAGTGCGAATAAAAAAATTATCACTTATTTTTAAACGAATTGTGTTTTACTTTAAATCCCGGCTAACCCCTAGCTCGCAACAATATTGTAGTTGCCTGACTACGAAATTGTAGTTGTTGAGTAAAAGATGCTGGCACTGATGTACGACAGACGACGACCAGAAGAAATGGAAACACCAATAGTACGTTCGGGAATACTGCATTTTGCACTTTTGTGGTCCTCGTACTGGACCTTTTGCGTTTAGCGTCATCAATTTAGTGTTTAGAGTTTTGTGCGCTGGGTATTTACATCAGCTCCTCTGCGCTTATTAATGCGAAACTGACTTCCGCACGACTATAAAATTCGCCCTGTGGCGTTTGACAAAACCAGGTTTTGTCTTTTGTTGACGTTCTGTATGCTCGCTCAAATCAAATCGAACTGGTGGATATCGCACGTCAGTTTTCCAACGCGAAGCGAAAATCAAAACAAAAATTTGCAAGTTCGCTTAACGTCTTGGTTCGCACGTATACGACGGACGGACGGACGGAGCCTTATTTCTTAGCGTTACAAATTTTGTGGCAAACTTATAATACTCTCAGATTTCATCTAGAGTATAAAAACACATGGACAACAGACGACATGAAAAACTGCAACATTAATCGCTACTTCACGTCCTATGCATTAAACACATTTAAAACTTACTTGCGGATAGAAACTGCAAGACCGCACTTAACGACGGCGGATGAAAAAAAAAATTTTTGGCGGACGTTTTTTTTACAGGACTGATAGCTCACGAAGAGGTCACAATTGCGAGACCTTGGTTTTTTCTTAAAAATATTGAGAAAGGAAGGAGAAGATTCTGAGAGGTGCGAGTTCAACGGTGCAACAGTGCAGCTCGCAACAAGTCCACAAAATATATATATTGTTTCAATTACACCGAATTCTGTAAAAAGAAAGTTTTTTTTTCGTTATAAGCTAAATAATTTCGCTGTACGGTCCAAGAGGTGGAACGTTAACTTCCATTTCGCGCATTTTGCTAGAACAATCGTGGTAGGTATAAAATCCCAGTTATAGACCCTCCATTTTGGTCCGTCGAGCCGGATTCTTATCCATCCAGATGACCAGGATTTTCAGCGAATTGCTTGGCGTCCTTACTCACGCTCACCTACAAAGGATTATAAGATTAAATTAGTGCTTTTTGGAGTAAGCAGCGCTCCTTACCTGGTAATTCGCACCATTCATCAGCTGGCCAACGATGAAATCGATCGCTTTCCTCTAGGCGCGTCTCTATTAAAGTCCAGCATGCACGTGGATGATTTGCTCACCGGTGCCGACAATGTAGAAGAAGCTTATCAATCTCGGAAGGAAGTCGAAGACATCTTACGGTCCTCTAACTCTCCACTAGTGTTGAAGGATGTTCCGCTGCAAAAACAGGCTCAGCAAGGCAGTTTATCATTAACGAACGATATTAATATCAAGGCTCTTAGAATCATCTGGAATCCAGAAGACGACACGATGGACTTTAAATGGAAACCACTGCCAGAAGACGACATAACCCTAACGAAACGGCAAGTTCTCTCGACCATCGGTCGACTCTTCGATCCTCTCGTTTGGGCTGCATCAGTCGTCATCCAAGCAAAGATCCTCCTACAAAACTTATGGCTCAAAAACTTAGCCTGAGATGATCCATTATCTCCAGAACTGCACAAAACCTGGACAAATTGCAAAAGAACGCTGCCTGCGCTACAAAATCTCCGAGTTCCACGCTGGATCAATATCACTAGCACGACTCACAGTCAACTATTGGGCTTCAGTGATGCCTCCGAGCGTGTATATGCTGCAGTCGTTTATGTCCGTACGGTTCACACTGATGGTGTCATAAATGTAAGACTCATCACTTCAAAAACCCGAGCGGCTCCAGTAAAATCAGTGCCCTTGCCATGACTCGAACTTTGTGGAGCCGTTCTGCTAGCGCGATTAATAAAGAGAGCAAAAGCAACTCTAGGCATTGAAAATATCACTACGTGGACAGACTCCACCATTGTCTTGGCATGCCTTCCGAAACGACCCAATGAATGAAAAACCTTTGTTGCAAACCGAGTTGCCGAAATACAGGATAAGGTAGGAGGACATATTTGGGAACACGTCCGTTTTAAGGACAATCCAGCCGACATCGCTTCCAGAGGTATAGACGCAAACCAACTTTTGGATTGCCCTTTGTGGTGGTGCGGCTCTAGCTGGCTACAATCGCAAGAGGTGCATTGGCCAGTCGTCCCCCCGAGCAATCCAGATCCAAACCTACTGGACTTTAAAAAGAATGTTACGATGTGTTTATTGTCAACCGCCGATTCTTCAAACTCATTGCTCGACAGTCTCATCGGTAGATACTCCTCACTGCACCGAATACTCCGTGTTTTTGCATATGTACGTCGATTCATCCAGCAATGTCAGCCAAAATTTCGCCAAACGCAATGTCATGAGTTAAGCGTCGACGAACTGTCGGCTGCCCGACGAGAACTTCTCGTGCATGATCAAACGAGCTGTTTCGCTCAAGAAATCGAAATCGCTCTTCAAAACAGCGCGATTAAATCATTGAACCCCTTCTTGGACGGAAATGGGCTTTTGCGAATGGGAGAACGTCTTCACTTGACCAATATGCCGTATGATGAAAAACATCCCATCATATTATCCCATTCCAGCCGTTTGACTAAATTAGTAGTACATCAATCGCATCAGGACACCATGCACGGAACCATCCGCCAGCAATTTTGGATCACAAGACTCCGCAGCCTCATAAAAGCGTGCATTCATGGGTGCGTGAAATGCTTCCGCCTTCGGAGTCAGGTGCAAACTCAATTAATGGGAAGTTTGCCCACACTGCGAACTGAAATCACTCGACCATTCACCAATGTCGGTGTCGATTATGCGGGTCCGATTTCTTTACGGGTATCAAAGGGACGAGGTGGCAAAACCTACAAAGGATATCTTGCAATTTTCGTTTGCTTTTCCACAAAAGCAATACACATCGAGGTGGTTAGTGATCTCACCAGCGAGGCATTTCTTGCCGCCCTTCGACGATTCATATCTCGGCGCGGACTTTGTTGCCGCATTTATTCTGACTGTGGTACCAATTTCGTTGGAGCAAATACGAAACTCCAACAAGACCAAGACTCATTCCGGAAGCTTATAGAGAGTGAATGCATACCGCTCCTAGCCACCAAAGGAATCGAATGGCATTTCATTCCTCTCGCTTCGCCGCACTTTGGAGGTCTATGGGAAGCTGGTGTGAAATCGATCAAGCATCACTTACGACGCGTGGTTGGAGAAATCACATTAACATATGTAGACTTATTTTTGTGAAATATTGTCAATTAAAAAATAAGCTTTGGCCACACTTTCTTTTACTTAACGAAAACTAATATTGTCAATTAAAAATATGCTTTGGCCACACTTTTTAACTTAACGAGAGGAATACGGTATTTATTTTTGCTTCGGACACATGTTCCGGTTTTCGACTTGTGACGTTTGGTGTTTTTTTGGAGAGAAATAAAATCAATCGAAAAAGAAGAACAGTGTTATTAATTTCTGAATAAAAGAAAAAAGGACCCCTACACATACGAGGAGATAACTACCGTCGTAACTCAGATCGAAGCCTGCCTCAATTCGAGACCTCACTGTCCGTTGAGAGAAAATCCAGAAGATTTTTCGGCTGTTACTCCGGATCATTTTCTTATCGGAAGCTCTCTGTTATCACCGCCGGAAAGAAATTTACTGGAAGCTAATCCGCATTGCCTTCGGAAATGGCAATTACTAAGAAAAATAAATCAAAACTTTTGGTGTAAATGGTCAGACGAATACCTTTCACGTTTACAACAACGCCCTAAATGGACAATTAGCCAAACCAATCTACAATTAAACGATCTGGTAATAGTGCGCGACGAACGGTTCCCTCCACTCAAATGGAACCTCGGGCGAATCGTTGCCGTGCATCCGGGAAGGACGGACGGACGCGCGTGGCCACCGTCAAGACTGCATCCGCTCTGTTAAAGAGGTCAGTCGTGAAACTGTGCCTGCTACCCGTGAGTTTTGTATGTTGACAATAAATGCGCCGAGCATTCTACGATCACAATTTCGAAACCAATACGATTGTGATTCCGTTTTGTTATTTATTCGTTTTTTTTTGGCTTTAATGTTCCTATTTCTTCCCTCCCGACATTCCTATCCCTGGTCTCAAGGAAATGTGGGACCCCATCATCATCATCGATTTGGGAATTATTGAATCTACAACGCTTCAACGGCGGGGAGAATGTTGCGCTCGCCTGTAAACATGGCCTAATGGCTCCCCTGTGACCATGGCCCAAGGATCAGCTGTAACCTGACAGTGGCGAATCGTCAGCTGATAGATGACGGCCGCTGTTCTATTGGCAATCGATAATGAACCTTTGCGGCCGTTCTAGAGGAAAGTTATCACTACCTAACGTTATTTAGAACCGAAGCTGTAAAAATTCTTCTTTGTGTTCTCCCTTCAAAACCAACCTCCGGTGAATAAAGTGTACAACTATTTCGAACAATTATTTTCTTTCATTTCCTTTGTCTTTTATAAGTTTCAGATCCTCATCTTACAATCTCCCATAAATTCTTTCCCAGTTTCATTTCATCGCAATATTGGGACTTACATTCATAGTGGATATTGAATTTCTTAATTTGAATATAAGACTATGCTGTTAATTCAAAATTCTTATATATTTATAAAACATGTTTTAACAATTTTATTTAGAGTTTATCAGAACCGTCTTAGTTTTTTTTTTTTAATTTAATTAAATATTAAATCATTGTAGCTACTTAACAAATGATAGGCGGAAACTTGACAACAAGTAGTGGTTCGAACAACTGTTACACGATCAGCACGCTCAAAATTAGCTTTCACTGTTTCGTAGTATCGGCCATCACTGAAAGAGAAAAAATATGTAAGAATAAATATTAATAATATTCAATCGAATATATTTATTGGCCAACAATTGTTGTTATTGCAGAACAATTGTTTCTAAATGGCGTAAGTTAATAACTAAATTCTCTTTCTTTCACGTTTAAGTGTTGAACTTATAGTGCGACGTGACTTTCAATTTTTCAAGGTGGTTTCTGGTGCCTTTCTTTTCATCTAGTCTTACGTAACCCTTTGTCTTTAGTATATTTTTTCTTCTTAAGGACTCCGGAACTTGATACCCTACTGAAGCCCAGTATGACGATTAACAATCGTCTTGAAGCTTTCACATTCGTTTGAAAACATTAAGTGACCACATCGAAGCATTATTCAATTTTTTTTTAAATAAGGAAAAAACTGTACAACCGAAAGGATTAATCACCTAAGGACCATGCATTTCAATTTCAAGCATTTCACGCGCAACAAATCAATCGCCTTCTGGCTCTTATCCGAAAAACGTAAATTATCAGGATCCCATCTGGAATTTTTTTTTTAAAAATTTTAATTTAAACTTAGATTTTAATATTACTAAAATTTTACAAACCGTAATTCCAATCGTTCCAATTGCGAGCATTCCGAAGCAATAGTGTCCATCAATTGATCCACATGAATGTTAACTCCTAATTTCTCAGCTGTTCCCATTACAATGATTCTAAATGAAACAAATATAAGTTAAATTTTCATCTTGTATGTTCCACGGCGAAAGAACTTACTTTGCATTGCCTAAAATCGGAAGGATACTCATCCACAGTTGGTCGGTACAATGCGGCATACCCGATAAGACACAGGCATGCAATTGTCCTCCGAAACGGGATAAGAATTTTGTCAGAGCTTCGTCTGAAAGATTATCAGATGAATCCAGATCCAATGATATTAAGGATCTGCAATAGTATTTCTTAATTAAATTTTTTTTCCAATCAATTCCACTCCTGTACACACCTTGGATTTCCCATATCCATCCATGCCTTCAGTACCGAATCGTTGAATCCATTGATTTGTCCGGCCGAAAGGAATCTTAAATTCGGAATTCGTGTTAGCAGATCGATCAGGCATTCGGTTGTTAGATCCGTTGCCGTGATATCAAGTTCCATAAGCGAACATTTATCCCATTCGGCTTGCATTACGTATTCCGATTTCAAGCTGGTTCCGTTCATAAGCAAGCAGGTTAAGCGTTTCGAGCGTTGTATGAGTGTTTTGAGGGTCGACCCGGTTACCTTATTGCAATAGTTCACAGCCAAACATTCTAGCTGAATGCAATTCGAGCTGAACGCATCGATATGCGAATCATCGATGAAATTTATGCCATAGAGATTGATAACACGTAGATTCGGGGTAGCGGACTTAAGTTTATGTACGTTGATCACTTCGTAGATTTCTTCCTCTTCTTCTTCACATTTCTCATAAGTTCCGATTAAATGGAGTACCTGAAATTGCGTGTGATTCGGGGATAAGCTTCAAAAAACAATTATACTATAAGGACGACCTACTTCCAAACCATTGATGAAATTGTAAATTTTTCGCATAAAACCTTCCATGAAGATCACTTCGGACAAGCAAATGCACATGTAGCGTAACTTTGTAGGGAATGCTTGCATTTCACTGAAATCATGAAGTTGCATAGCTGAAATTTATTTGAATTTCAATAAAATTGGATTCTCTGAATTTATGAAAGCTACGAACCTGTCGAGAAATCCAACAACATATGAGTTAGATTTGGACATTTGCCTGATAACTCGTGGAGGACCGTATGTGTAATCAGTTCGATCGGTAGCTCGATGTAGCGTAGCGATGGTCCAAAACGTACGGAAATCAAAGCCAGTAGGGATTCTAACGAGCCGACATGTAATCCTGATACTTCCGGTCGTAGTGATACGTTTCGCCATAGGCGAGTATCGTAGGCGATTTGGCGCCATCGACGGCATACTCGTGCCATCCGGCATATTTCCAAATGTGTGAGGTATGAGAAAATGTTCAAAATTACCTTGTCCGGTAGTTTCTCAATTGTCTGGAAATAGAAAAAGGGATTTAATTATAAAGCTGTAGTTTAACAATGCTTAGAGAATAAAGGAAAGCATCATATGTCCAATTTACAAGAAAGGAGACAAACTCTGCTGTGAAATACTGACAAAAATAATTGAACCACGTCTTAAGCCCTATACTATACTAATGAAATAATTGACGAATACCAAGGTGGATTCAGAACCGGACGATCTACAACAGCCCAGATATTCTCGGTGAAACAGGTGCTTGAGAAATGCTGGGAATATAACACAGACGTGAACCAAATCTTCGTAGATTTCAAACAAGCATACGACAGTGTCAACAAAAGGGTACTGTAGCAAGTCATGCATAATTTTGGAATTCCCCTTAAACTAGTCCGACACGCAATGACAAACACTGAATCTCAAGTGAGAACAGAAACCGATTCCACAACCAGCTTTCGAACGGAATGTGGTTTAAAGCAGGGAGATGATCTAGCCCCAAAGCTTTTCAACTTGACACTAGAGTATGTCGTCCGAGCGTGTAATACCATGAAGATGCTTTGCGGTGGGGGTGGTAGAGGGAAGTCGATAAAAATATTGAGACTCGACTGAAACTCTATGCGGACACTAGCAGGTCTAGTCACGGGACACTGTCTTCTTAGATATCTCCTTACAACCGAGAATCTTTGCTGAGGCTGCGGAGGAGGATGATACTGTAGAGGATTTCTTCTGCCATTGCCCATGCCTCCGAACAAATCGAAGAAAAATTCTCGAAGAGCACTTCTTCACCGAGCTGAATGAGCTCCGATCCTTTGAACCGATGATGTTCATAAATTTCACAGGCAGAGCGGGCTGGCTGAATGATATGTAGGTCCACATGTTAAAAATACGGAGGCGTACAATAGGCCCAAGTTCATTGGGGTCCAAACCTTCCATGAACCTAATCTAACCTAAGTCGTCCGGAAAATCTCAGTCGACACTAACGGGACACTACTATTCAAGTCCACCCAGCTAGTGCTACTACTGACGACATTAACATACTAGCAAGATCCTTCCCTAGTGCTATTTGTCAATCTTGACTCCGCCGCAAAAGAACTCGAGTTGCGCATTAATTAAAGTAAAACAAAAGTCATGACGTAGCAAGAAGGAGAACGCCTATTAGACAAAACGTTACAATTAATTTGGAAAGTGTGAACAAATTCATATGGCTAATCTAGCAAAGGACGGCAATGAAACGTACGAAATCAATCGACGATAAAGCTAGCAAATAAAACGTATTACTCGGTACTTCCAATAATAAAATCCAAGAAAGTGCACAGGAACAATAAGCTGCGAATATACGAGGGCGGATCGATAATGACGTGTAAAAATGAAGAAAACAAAATTTCTTCGGCAAAAATTTAAATTTATTTTTCAACATAGTCCCCTTTTAGCTCGATACATTTAGTCCAGCGTTTTTCCAATTGTTGGATCCCTTCCAAATAATAAGATTTCTCTAACCCTTCGAAATATGCGTTGGTTTCATTGATGACGTCACTATTCGTGGTGAATCTCTTTCCAGCAAGCCATTTTTTCAAGTCTGGAAACAAGAAAAAGTCACACGGCTTCCATCCATTGTTTTGACTGTTGTTTTGTTTCTAGAGTGTAGTGGTGGATCCATGTTTCATCAAGAGTTATGAATCGACGAAGAAATTCATTTGAATCACGCTGAAACAGTTGCAAATTGTGCTGTGAAGTTGTCACACGATTGCGTTCTTGGTCGATTGTGAGCAAACGCGGCACCCATCTTGCGGATATCTTCCGCATGTTCAAATGATTTTTCAAAATATTCCAAACACGGTCATATGAGATGCTTACTGCCTTAACTATCTCACGCACTTTCACTCGACGATCTCCTAGCACGAGATCATGAATTTTGTCGATCATTTCTGGCATGGTGACCTCATTTGAACGATCTGGACTTTATGTGGTCTCTGCGCTCGTATGACCACGCTTGAATTCTGAAAATCACTTGCAAATCATTGCAATCGAAGGTGCAGAGTCCCCATAATGTTTATCTAATTTTTCTTTGGTTACTTTAGCTGTTTTCCCTTTTACAAAGTTATGATTAATCAACACACGAAATTCGTTTTTATCCATTTTTGAAATTTATTAAAAGTTGACTTGCTTAGACAGCAGTTTCACAAAAAATTATCAGGCTAAGCCTTTGCAGGTAATCTATTTAAGGATGAAGCACGTAAAAAAAATACCAAATTCCTTACATATCCCCTCCTTCTTCATTTTTACACGACATTATCGATTCGCCCGCGTATAAAACTAATTTGAGACCTGTGCTCTGTTATGGCAGTGTGACGTTAACATATTCGAAAGAAAGGTCATCCGAAGAACTTTTGGACCTGTGAAGGAACGGAATGGCGAATAAGATACAACCATGAGTTGTATCAACTAGACTATGCACCAGGAGCCTCAACGTTCATCATGTTACGTTAACTGCAGTGGACTGACCATGTAGATCGAATGGAAGATAGAAGAATACCCAAACGTGCTCTCAAAGACAAAGCGAGTAGTAACAGATCAGTGGGCAAACCACGCAAGTGATGGGAAGACTCATTTGATGAAGACAGCAAGGCCATCTTAAAAAACATAACAGAATTATGATTGGGCTTAAAGCCCAATCATATGATACTCTAGATGAGATGGAAATGACTTTAATATACCGGAAAATACGTCATCTCCAATTCTTTCGAATAGTGAATAGAGACTTTTGCATGGGAGGTGGTAGAAGTAGAGGGGGTGGTTTGTATTTTTGTATATGACACCGAACATGGCATGCAAAATGTTTTTTGCTGAATTTAAAGTTTTTAGTTTTCATTATTTCTAAAGAAATTGGTCATAGATTTTCTGAAATTGGGGCATTTGTATGGGAGTTAGCAGGGGAAGTGGAGCGTTTAAGATGATTTTGAAACTGCTTATCATCATCCTTATCACCATGCTTTGATTCAATTAGCTCTCATATACTTGAAGGAGAAATGCTTTTCTTGAATTTATAATATAGATTTTTGTATGGGAGGTGGTAGAAGGAGTGAAGCGGAGCTGATAATTTTTTCTAACACTTATTTCAATTATTAAGAAACAAATTCTGGCAAAATTTTAAGTTTGTACCTTTTCTAGTTTGAATGGAAATCGATAAAATGCATTTAACAAAAATTATGCATTTGTATGGGAGGGGGTAGAAGGAGTGTACGGATCAAAACAAGTTTTTGTTGCATTATTAATATTTCTATTTGTATACTTTGTACAAAATATCAAGTTGATAGCTTTAACAGTTTCGAAGAAAAATAATTTCATTTAAATTTCAAAATTTCGTGAAATTTGTATGGGAGGGGGTAGAAGGAGTGGGGTGAAGATGATAATTATTTTTAAAATAAATTGAAATCATAGTAAAATTAATTCTGACAAAATTTCGTCTTTTCAGCTTTACTAGTTTCAATGAAAATCAAAAATATGTATTTTTCAATATTGTCCATTTGTATGGGAGGGGGTAGAAGGAGTGAAGGGATCGGATCGATATTCTGTAATATTAATAACATCTATATAGTAATACTTTGACCCAAATTTCAAGTTGATAGCTTAAACAGTTTCAAAGAAAAATCAATTTCTTAAAATTTCGAAATTTCATGAAATTTGTATGGGAGGGGGTAGAAGGAGTGGGGGTATGTAGCCCATTCACGAACTTAAAATTACTTTTTTGCTAAAAATGACACAAAAAAAATTTTAGCACTGTAGCTCAAAGCTTTCGAGAGTTATGCTGTAGACAGACGCACAGACGGACAGACGGACAGACAGACAGACAGACAGACAGACAGACAGACAGACGGTCACTCGGAATCGAGGTTTTTGAGCGACAACAAATATTTCTGTACCCTTGGCGGCTCTGTGCGAGCATTATTTCTTAGCGTTACAAACGGTAAGGCAAACACAATATACTCTCAGATTCCATCTAGAGTATAAACAGAACATTGGGCGTAAATCGTAATCATACGATACTCTAGATGAAATATAAATTTTTGTGATCTTTAAAAATTTTGTATCGGGAGTAGTAGAAGGGGTGACAGTTTTGAACTAATTTTTCTCATGATTCATTAGCTACAAAAATGTTTTATGCTAAATTTAAGCTTCAGAAATTGAAAAGATACTGAGAAAATTAGTCATTAGATTAGTGAAATAGTGTAGTTTGTATGGGAGGTGGTAGAAGGAGTGGGGGTTTTGTAGTGTTTTTTTAGTAATAACTATCAGTATTATGCTATTGACATCTATCAAATTTCAGACCAGTAACATTGATTACATATTAAAAAATTCACTTTTTGTAAAGTTGTTTAGAAGGAGTGAAGCGAATTAGTTTTTTTTTACAGAATGACCTGTGTTATAGGCAATTTCGGCCTTTATGTGCAATGCGCAAACATAGTCATGGAGGGAAGGGATGAGATTTGGAAGGTAGAGGAAAGGGGGTGAGAATGACCGTAACGAGTGGTCAAGCTGGTATATTTTTCAGTTGAATTGGCTGCTACTGGCAAATATTTGCAGATGTTATGGGGGACTGAATTATAGAAAGCGAACAGAAACCATCTACTGAGTATATAGACCTTCTTGAAGTGGAACTGTTTTACTTTTACATTGCTTGCCAATTTTTTATTTGGAATGATTTTTCATTGCCAGTAGCAACTGAAAAATTCGTGCTTAAAAAAATCTACTGCATGGAGTGGGAATCTTACCCACGATCTATTGTCTTTGAAGCAAGCACGATGCTCTCTACGCCACGGAAGCCTCATTATATGTTACAACGGGTGAGAAAATTGGTTAAAAGTGCAGTTTGTATGGGAGGTGGTGGAAGGGGTGGGGGGTTTCGAACAATTCTTATACCATAGGTCGCGTTTATTATAAAAATAATATTTTCAAAATTTCAAATTATTAGCTTTCTAGCTCAACGCGTTCTCAAGCTAAAGAGCGCTCGGTGATAATATTAACTTCTGTGTCATTCATTTTTTTCTCCGAGCCTTATTTCTTAGCTTAACAAACTTTATAGCAAACCTATAATACTCTCAGATTTCATCTAGAGTATGATTAGCAGCTGGATGACGCGGTCTTTGGATCGAGACGGTTAGTGGCGACAACTTCAGGAGGCCAGGACCCGATTTGGGCTGTAGTGCTATTGATGATGTAAGAATAAACGAGAATTCAATTTTCTGGTTACCATCCAACCATTTCCCAGGGAGTGCTGTTTTAATCAGCAAGTGTCTGGGGATAATAGATTTGCAGAAATTCAGAAAAACAAAGCACAAACTCTATAACATAGAAAACGTGGACAACTCAGTAGCGTGGCGTGACTTTATAGGTAGGGGAAGAAATTATTTTTTAAATATATTGGTTTAATACGTTAAAGCAATATATTGTAAATATTACTAAAACCTCTCTCGTTAGCTGCTTGAAACATTATTAATGTTTAGAGCACCCAGGAATCGCAAACGATCCACATTCACCTGTACAACCATACAGGAGCTTAAAGCGTCTAAATTAATAAATTAACGTCCGTTAATCCATTTCGTTCAATCCCTTCAATTGACGGCATTTCATTTTCTACGGTGGTAACGGACCAAAATTAGAAGAAATATCTTAGTGACACCTGCCTTAGTGACAGACCATTAAACCTTTTTATACTCTAGATGAAATCTGAGAGTACATTGTGTTTGCGTTACTGTTTGTAACGCTACGAAATAATGATCGTACAGAGTCGGCAAGGGTACAGAAATATTTCTTGTCGCTCAAAAACCTCGATTCCGAGTGACCGTCTGTCCGTGTGTCCGTCTGTCTGTCTACAACATAACTCTCGAAAGCTTTGACCTACCGTGCTAAAATTTGTTTTATGTCATATTTAGCCAAAAAGTAACTTTAAGTTCGTGAACGGGCCACTTCCTCCCTACTCCTTCTACCCCCTCCCATACAAATTTCATGAAATTTCGAAATTTAAAGAAATTGTTTTTCATCCGAAACCATTTCAACTATTGACTTCATAATTAGGTCATAGTATAATGATAAGAATATCATTAACGTCAAAAAATATTGATCTGATCCCCTTACTCTAACAATTTTAAATTTTGAGAAAATTATACTATTATAAATATCATTGATGTCGAAAAATTTGGTTTTGATTCGAATACTTCTCCTACCCACTCTCATACATATGCACAATTTTGGTAAATGCATTTAATTGATTTTCATTGATACTAGTAAAAGTACAAACTTGAAATTTGGCTACAATTTGTCCCTTAATAATTGCAATAAATAATAAAAAAATATGAACTTTGCTTCATGCCTTCTACCACCTTCCATACAAATTTTTGTATTGAAAATTGAAGAAAGTATTTCTCCTTCGAACATATGAGTAACAATGCAATATGATTAGGATGTTAATAAGCAAATTCAAAATCATCCAAAACCTCCCACTTCTCTGCCACCTCCCATATAAAGGCCATAAATTCAGACAAAAATTGTACGATTTCCTCGAAAATTATGAAAGCTACAATCTTTAAATTCAGCATGAAACATTTTGTACACTACGTTCGTTATACAAAAAAATTACAAACCTCCCCATCTGCTTTTACCACCTCCCATACAAATGTCACTATTCACCATTTGAAAGAATTTGAGATGACATATTTTCCGGTACAATAAACATTTTCCTATTTCATCTAGAGTATCATATGATTGGGCTTTGCGCCTAATCATAATTCTATTATGTTTTTTTTTATTAAATATAGACTTTAAAAATGTTGAATAATTAATTAATTCACGCCTTAGTTTAAGCTTCTAGTTTTTATTTTCTTAAAAAAAAGTAAAGACGTCCAAAAAAAGATGTCGCCCGATCTGCCGAAGTGTAAACCCATTCGTTTCCACTCAAAGCACGACAAATATGGGCAATATTGCCAGATCTACTTCTTCACATTTTTCTTCCTGATCATTTTTCGACTAGTAAAGAAATTTCAATACTAGCAATACTTTGATCGAGAGCCAGAGCTTGCGACTGAAAGCACTGGCTGGAAGCAATTCCGTTAACGCATCTCTCCTCCCTATAGAAGTCGAAGTCGCCGCGAGCGAAAATTTTACTCGCATTGGCCGGCGGTCTCGTTCTCTTATATATGCGACTAAAAACAATGATAGGAAAGATGGAAACATTTTAATGCGACGCATCTTCCATTCCTATTGAAATCGAACTTGCGCTCGTCGCGCGAGAAAATTTTGCTCGTATTAGCCGGCAGTCTTTTATATGCGTTTCTAAAATCGCATCTTTATCTCTGTGGAACTTTCGTTGGTCAGAAAAAGCGAGAGAGAAAAAAATTTGTGCTGAGCATGCAAGTGCTGTAAACAGTCGACGAAAATAATGCGCGCTTTCTTTTAAAGAAAATTTTTAATAAATTTTCATGTTCGTGCTGATTTCATTTTAGCTTTTCTAATCTGAATAAAGGGCAAAACGTAAGGGCAGCATTGCTTCCATTGCATCAATAGACGCCACGCCACTGAGACAACTTCATATATCTAGGAGCCAATCTCTGCAAAAACGGCAATGAAATCAACGCAAGCAAAAGACGCACAATGGTAGCAAAAAAGACATACTACTCGGTACTTTCAATAATAAAATACAAAAACGTGCATAATTTAGAAAAACGAAGCTGCAAAAAACTGTAATAACGCCTGTACTCTGCTATGGCAGTGAAAGGTGGTCCTTAATACAGGCGTCAGAAAAAATGTTTAATGTCTTCGAGAAGAAAATATTACGACGAGTCCTCGGACCGATGAGAGAAAAAAAGGCACATGGCGAATTCGATACAATCAGTATACCATCTTTGACGACCCAGAAGTGTCTCTGCTCTCATCAAACTTCAAAAGCTGCACTGAGCTGGTCACGTACAGCGAAAGGAGAATCGAAGAATGCTCAAACGTGTACAATAAGGAAAGGCGAAAAGAAAAAAGTCAGTCGGAAAACCAAGAAAACCCTGGAAGGATTCAATGAACGAAGATTGCTTCTGAAATTTTTGACATGGAGAACTCGATCATTGAACCGAGGAAATTGCTCAAGTCGGGCCTTGGTCTCCTGTATGCTTCACAGGAGACCGAGGCCTAACTTGAACTTGATGATGATGATGTGCACATTATACCAACAAACTGCAAACTTTCTTCAACCAATGCCTCCGACGAATTTCAGGGACATTCCGGCCTCTTCAATGATAAAATTCGTCGAGAACAAACTTAAATAGGCAACAACAGATGAACAAACGTTCTTAAATGTACTAATACCATCAGACAGATTTGGCTTGTGTTGGATCTAAAACGCTCTGGCAGACTGATCTCACTACGCAGGCAGATGATCAGCTCGGTAGTAGGAGTCGTTACATACTGCCTGATAGGGAAATATGCTCAGAGGCTTGGCCATCTGTTTGATGAATGATTTTTGCTGGAGTTGCAAAGATGAGGAAGAGATGATTCTTTATCTGTTATGCACTTGGCCTGCTTTCTCTAGATGAAGGAGACATCACCCTTCCTCGTTAGACTCGGTAATCTGGCAAATACGGAAGCCAGGAGCCTTCAACGCTGCATGGAAAGCTCCGGTTGATTCACCAAGTAGGAGTCTCTTCTGAGATCCTGTGGCATCACGACGGACCAGCTCATGCGTCTATGTGTGTCTGAGCAGTCACCTCTACCTACCTAGAAAGGCATTAAGATTTAAGACGAAAGTGGCACATATTGACAAAACCAGTGCTTACATCTCTAGACAATGAGGAAGACAGGAGATAAGGAGGCCAGAAAAATTGACAGACCCTGTACGACAACTAAAGGCTGATGATTCGAATCCCGTCTTGTGAAAGAGAACTCTTTCTGTCCTATGTCCCTATAGGGGGTCACAGCAGAAAATTTATCTAGTTTGATTAAATTTCAATGGGCTAAAAATTTATTGGAAGAGCTTGCTGATAACGATAATTTGGCTTTCTTCCACAAATTCGTTAGCTAACTCCCGAGGCTGTATATTTTTTTTTGTGGGGTCTCCACATTCACAATTCGAAACATTAATTTTCCAATAAAAAAACCCTCTGCATGTAAAAAGTTAGTTTTTACGAAAAATTGTTTAAAAAAATTGCAATTAGTTTTTTTTTTACAGAAAGACTTTTCCGACTGTGACTAAAGTGTAATAATAACGAAAAAAAAACCTGAAAGACAATCTCTAAATAAATTTTGAAAAAAAAAAATTCATCTTAAAAATAGGAATATGTAATTTCCAACTAAAAATACTGCTTACTGCATAAAGTTAATTACTGAAATGTTACAAAATAATTTCAAATTTATTTTCACAAATACGAATTTCAATCTAATCGTAGTTTTTGGAAAATTTTTGCTATTTGCGTTTAATTTTCTCTTAATCATAAAAAAAAAATATTCTCTACCGTATCTGCGAAGGGGCTCCGTTTCGGAGTTGTTCCATCGGTGAGATAAACTTGTGATGCTTCTACAGCCAATTGACCCCAAATATCCGTGGAAATATCCATTTTTTAAACAATTCACTTTTATTCAACAATTTCGAAAATCTTCACTGTTAATAAATTTTTGATATTTTTTTCAACTCAAAAAAAAAAAAATTATTTTATTATTTCACCCACTTTTAATATTTACACAACACCTGAACGGATTTAGATGAAGCGCGCGCGATCTATAGAATGAAAATTTCGGAAGACTCTAAGTAGCTCGAATTGAAAGTAAATTTTCCGATTTTTCTTTTCTTGTTAAGAGAAAATTCCAAAATAGAGTCGCGTACGTTTTGGGGAAAATTGGAAGTTTCGGTTATTTATAGCCGAACGAAAGAAATTGAGAGAATTAGCTTTTTCCGCAAATCCGCAAAAATTCGAGTAATTAAAAAATTACAAAGTTTTGAGCTTAAGGTCGTTTTGATCGCGTAAAGATCGCCACAAGATCATCTCTCAAATGCATTGACACGACCGATTGATTGATGTAATTGCATTAAAAAAAAAGATATCTGTTCAATCTTAATCTGTTTGTAAGAGTATTTTTAGCCATTGATGATTTAAGAAAGAGAATCTAATTTTAAGCCGATAACAGATAAAACATTTGAATAATAAAATTAATACTACAGTCGAAAAAAATAAATCGCATCTACACTAGACTAAAGTTGTCAATGATCTAAACAACTGCTCACTATCAAGTATTATTTTTGATATTTTCTTGTTTCCAATATAACTCATAACCATATCGAAATTATCAAAATTTTGAAGGAAATAATCACAAAAGAAATATTTTTGAGGAAAAACATACTTTTGAAAAAAAAAGTGTTGACAGGATGCAAGGGGATATGATACAAATCCTGTCAACGCACCTTTGTGCGACAGGTTATCAGGTTTTTTGGTTGTTGCTGTGTTAAATCTAGAATGGTAATTAGCATCATATTGGCACATGTTAAGAAATTCTAAAATAATTATTATTTTGGCATTTTTTTCGAAATTATCACTTACCAAATTTTTTTTTTTTAAACTTGAATTCAAATCGTCACGACCGATTGCTGATGATGCCGTTTGAACCGAAAGGACATTCCAAGTATCCATTGTTTAGTTTTGGGAAATTTTTCACAAATTTTCTGTAACAAAAAATAATTATATTAAATTAAAGATTTTTTTTTTTTAATAAAATGAGATTATTTTGAGGCATCGGTTTTGCAAAACTTGCATGTAGATTGAATTTCAATTCTTATCTGCTTCAATGGTCTTCTTTTACAATGGCACAAATCGGGCCTTGGCCTCCTGACCTTCAGGCTCCTTAACATTTTCATTACTTATTGTGGAAGGGTTGTTAGCAAGCATTTTTTCATTTTCGTAGATTGAGGTAATCAAGGTATAACCAAGCAGGCAGTGTGCTGGAATTATACATCGATCGGGATTTTATTTGTTATCGTGGAAGGGTTATTGACTCTTCGCACAATTACCCTTCTACGAATTTCTGTTTTCGTAAATTGGTATGGCTTTAATCACGCATGTAGCATGCAGGAATCATACGTCAACTGGGGTTTGATCTCATGATCTTCGCTTTGTAATCAAACTAACAACCCACTAGGCTACATCCACACGTTAGGATAACTATAGGAAAGATAAATATTCAAAACTTCATATTTTGGATATCAATTTTGAGTGTTTTTTTCTGGATTGATAGATGCATAACGTTCATCATAGGCTGGCCATTTAGTGTGAATGGAAGACAGAAGAATTCCCAAACGTGCTTTTAAAGCCAAAGCAAATGGTAACCGGCCAGTAAGCAAACCTCGCAAGTGATGGGAAGACTCGGTTGATGAAGAGAGCAAAACCATCTTAAATAAACTGCCAACAATTCGGGCGGAACTTTATTATTCTTGGAGCAAGTTAAGGATGCGTGGAAATTCAATATGCAGTTTAAAGTGGCTAGGGAAGACTAAGTGAAAGGACCCGCAGGGGTAGTTGTAGAATGAGGTTTTACCAAGTCATGCATTCATGGAGAATAGCGACTCCGCGGACCTGAGCTGTGGTATGGAGGCAGTAGAATTCACCCACAGCCATTCCTGCTTGCCCTAAAAATGGCAAATTGACACTCACTGGATCATGGGCTTATCACCCATGATCTTAAAACCTAACTGATACGAGAAACGGATACAGCGCTTCGGATGCGAACGGTTTCTACGGCAACGACTTTTGGCATTCGAACTTTGAATGATGAAGGAAGGCTTGGGCTCACTCGGTCCTTGCACCGCCAATCAATGATCGACCGTGAAATGGAGCACTATAACATCCAAATCTTGGGCTTGAGCGAGGTCAGGTGGATAGGATCAGAAGAAGAACGAACTCCGAGCGGAAACATCATTCTGTACGTTGGTCCTGAAAGTGAAGCCAAAAATGGCATGGTGGTCGTCCTTACACCGAGAGCGGGAAACACTCTCATCAGCTGGAAACCAATCTCGGATAGGATTATCGTTGCCAAGCTCAAGACTAGTGTCAGGAACGTCACAATTCTGCAATGCTACGCACCAACTAATACCGCAACAACTGGTGAAAACGAAGAGTTTTATAGCTAACTGAGTGCAAACCTTCGATCGTGTTCCAAGAGGTGATATTATCATTTCATTAGATATAAGCGCCCAAGTTCGCTCTGACAATACTAGACTAGAACACGTAATGGGGAGGCATGGTGACCCTTGGGTCGACACATCAAGACCTTGGATTAAGTGACCCGAAAACGGCGAATTATTTGTAGAGTTTTGTAGTACTCGACAAATGGTCATCGGAGAGACCCTTTTTCCACACGAGAGATACCATAAAACATCTTGGGTTTCTCCTGATGGTGTTACTCAGAACCGGATCGACCATTTGGTTATAAGTTGCCGATGGAGAAGATGTCTCCTCGATGTGCGAGCGAAGCTGTTGTGGGGAGCGATCACCTCTTGATGGTTGCCTGCTTGAAATTGTTCACAGCAGCTATCCGACGACCACAAATAATTGTCGCCAGGACTTGTACATTCTTTTAGCTTTCTGCTCAACTGCTCGCTTCCACATGGTCGACCAGCTCGACGCCTACCTTGAGGACTATAATCCAGTGCTTGTTTGGCGATGTTTGGCTCTGGTTTTCTCAAAGTCCGACCGATCTAATGTCACTTCCGTGTTGGAATCTCAGTGCCTATTTTCGACTGTCCAGTTGTACTCCTAAGCTCGTCTGACCAGAATATTCCTAAAATGCGACTAAGGCATAAAAGTTTGCAGTTTCTTGTTTAGTCTAATAGTCACTTTGCATACAGAACAACAATATAACAACATGAATTCGTCGCATATGTCAAACACTGGCACCTTCGTGCGAAGAGATATCTCTCTTAACCTCAAGAAAGGGCAAAGGATACCGAACACCTGACGAGCTTTATGACTTCAAATGTTAAAGAGTCCCCACTGAAGATCTTTTTCCTCTCCACTCTCCAGTGCAGCTTTCAAGATGGTTTTGTTGAAATTTTTTTTCAATTTGGTTGTTTGTTTCAAATTAATTGATAAACTCTCAAAGTCTCATAAAAATTGTATGCAATTCTCGATTCCAGAAAGTATCATGAAAGTAACATGTAAATTTAAGAAATAGAGCCTTAAATTGATGACTAGTGATGAGCACCGTCGATTGTTTTTACTATCGATAGTCATCTGAACTATCAGATAATTATCGATAGTTTTTATTCGAATGAAAGTGTCGATTGTTATTCGATAGTTATCCGCTTGAACTATCGATAGTTATTCGAATGAAAGCTATCGAAACTTTCAACATTTATTTGAATAAGAACTTGCGGATTTTAGTTTCTTTCAATAAAAAAGCAATGCTATGAATAGTTTCGACCCGATTGATTGAGCAATATCTATACTACAAGGGAATTAAAGGAACAATTATTATATGGGGAGTACAAGTTGAAACCCGCCGTTTAGATGGCGCCAACAGTAAATTCTGATTAACAATGGCGGATCAGAAACGTTACTTGGTAAACTTGGGTTTCTGTCATCAACTCCACATCATTAAATTTGTGTAGTTTTATCGGCGTCATATACAGGATAGGCCATCCAGTGATTTCTTTCTAAATCATAAGTTATTTTGACACTGGAAGCTGTTTCCCGCTCGAAATCTTGCCAGAAAGTCAGTATCATACCTCCATGGAGCGAAATGAGTCGCTTTACATTTCGCAGTTTGGGCCTTAGAGCAGCTTGAATTGGACAACAATTTTGGGCGAAAAATCATCTTTTTTGACGAGGCGTATTTTCATCTCGGAGGCTACGTTAACAAACAAAATTGCCGCATCTGGGGGCTCGGAAAACCCGCACGTTATTGTCGAGAAGCCAATGCATCCACAGAGAGTGACAGTTTGGTGCGGATTGTGGAGTGGTGGCATCATTGGACCATTTTTCTTCGAAAATGAAGCTGGGAACAATGTTTCGATCAACGGTGTACGTTACAAAGCCATGTTATCCGACCTTTTTATACTCTAGATGAAATCTGAGAGTATTATAAGTTTGCTCTAAAGTTTGTAACGCCAAGAAATAAGGCTTGGAGAAAAAAATGAATGATACAGAAGATAATATTATCACTCAAAAATCTCAAAACCCCTTCTACCCCCTCCCATACAAAATGGCACAATTGCGCAATTTGACAATAAACGGATTTGCTCGAAAAGTATAAAAGCTATTGGCCTGAAATTTTGAATATATTACTTTTATAATACTACCGTATAAAAATTATGCGTGTCCTTCCCCTCCTTCTACCACCTCCCATACAAACTATACTTGTCATGAATTACTCTAAGCCAATTTACTCAGTGCGTATAAAATTTACCAGGCTGAAATTGTGCACCAAATATTTATTTAAAATTGTTAGTAAGGCCAAAAAAATATAGACGATTAGCTTCACCCCTTCTACCCCGTCCCATACAAAATGACACAATATCGAAATTTGATATTAAATGGATTTACTCGAAAAGTATAAAAGCTATTAATCTGAATTTTGAGATATATTACTTTCATAACAATCTAAATCTACAGTAGAAAAATTATTTGCGTCCTTCCTCTCCTTCCACCCCCTCCCATACAAACTACACTTTTTCATGAAATGCTCTAAGACGATTTTCTCAGAACATATAACATTTATTGAGCTTATATTTTGTAATAAATACTTAATTAGAAAAAAATAGTTGATTAGCTTCACTGCTTCTACCCCCTCCCATACAATATGACACAGTTTCACAACTTTATAAAAATCGATTTTCTTGAAAAGTATGAATGGCACTAGTCTGAAATTTAAGGGATGTCAATTTTATAATATCCCTAGTTATATCTGAAAAAATTACTAGAATTCCCCCACTCTTTCTACCACCTCCCATACAAACTGCACATTTTCACTAAATCTAACTCACTAATTTTCTCAGTTCCCATTCAATTTTTGGAGTAAGCATTTTGTATAAAACATTTTTGTAGCTACTTTAGCATGATGGGGAAGAAATTAGTTCAATGCTATCATCCCTTCTAACACTTCCCATACAAAATTTCTTGGGATCACAGAAAATTCTATTTCATCTAGAGTATCGTAAGATTGCGCTTTACGCGCAATCGTAGCCCTGTTATGTTTTTTTACTGAAATTGAAGACATGGATTTGGACGACCTCTGGTTTATGCAGGATGGCGCGCCATGCCACACAGCCCATGCCACAATCGCACCAAATTCCCAAATCGTGGTATCAGCCGTCTTGGTGATGTCAATTGCCCGCCTCGGAACTGCGATTTGACCCCTTTGGACTTTTTTTCTGGGGAACCGTAAAGGACCGATGTTATGCCAACAATCCAGAAACGATTCAAGCACTGGTCATGGAAAATTGGAGTGACAGAGTGCGCTACTGCGAAGCCAGCCGAGGCAGCCACTTGAACGAAGTCATATTCCATCATTAATGGGAATATTTGTTCTTACTAATGAAGCCATAATACAAGAAAAAAAATTTAATTTTGTTCATTTTATTGCATTTTTAAAAAGAAACTTGTATTTGGCCCACCCTGTACTTTTTGTGCGCGAATATGTAGAAATTGGAGCCAAATAAGCGTCCTTAGCGGGAGTTTTGTTTTTACCTTCAATTCAAAAAAATCTGCGGTTGAGGCATGTCGAATAATTGTTGAAACTTATGGTGAGGGTACTATTAGTGAAAAAAAACGAATCGTGAGTAGTATCAACGTTTCCAGAATGGTGATTTTGACGTTCAGGACCAGTATGGCGGTGGAAGAGAGACAATTTTTGTGATATATTCTGTGCTATTGAAACCGAGTAGAACCATCATGGGAGATCACTATTGACTACAATTGATGGGTTTAAACCAATCATTGCAGGAGAAATGGCCACAGTACCAAAAGAGACACATCAAAGTGATCTTGCTGCACGACAACGTTCGGCCACATGTTGCTTAGGTTGTGAAAACCTACCTAGAAACACTGAAATGGGACATACTACCCCACCCGCTCTTAGCTAGGGTATAGCCTAGTAAGTATCGTATTAGTCTACAATGCTAAGGTCGCGAGTTCAAATCCCGGTCGACACATAATTCCAGCACACTGCCTGCTTGTACTTTGGTCACCTCAATCTACGGAAATGAAAAATTCGAAGATTGAAGTTTGTGCGGAAGTCTAACAACCCTTCCACAATAAATAATGAAAAATGTTAAGGAACCTAAAGGTCAGGATGCCAAGGCCCGTTTTGGGAGGTAGTGCTATTGTAGATGTAGAGATAAATCCCACCCGCTGTATTTTCCAGACATCGCCCCTTCTGACTACCACCTATTCCGATCGATGACACATGGCCTGGCTGAGCAGCACTGCCATTCTTACGAAGAAGCCAAAAATTTGATCGACTTGTGGATCGGATAGAAGAGCAGTTTTTCCGAAATTGATTCTGTATGCTGCCAGAAAGATAGGAAAAAATTGTGGCTAGCGATGGACATTTCTTTGAATAATAAATATTTAACCATTTTTGCACAATAATGGCTCGAATTCAAAAAAAAAAAAAACTGCGGTTTTTAATTTGTACTCCCAATAAATTATTAACCAGTGACTATATGCTTTTAGCAGTCGGCAATTTAGGAATAAGGAATGAAAACAATTTGAGGAAGATTTGACGGAAGTGATAAAATTATACTGTCGTATAAGTAATTTAAAAGTCACTAGCAAACACATTTCGTCAATAACAACCAGTTATCATGAAAAACGTGACCGTTGGAGAAAAGTTAAACAATTTTGTGAGCATCAAAACGGATAATCTTATAATACAGTTTATTCAATAGTAAAATCTGAAAATCTATATAATTTGTGACATTTATTACAAAATATCTTTGCAACAGAGATGGGTTGGAAATCTTCTGCGATCATTTCAATACATTCGTCAATTTCTTGTTATTTGTCGCATTTAAAACAGCAGCCTTTTGAGCGATTGTAGTTTGCAACCACTGTCTCTTTCCACTTCCAGTTGAAGATTCACCTACAGTAGAAGAAGTAGTAGAATTTGTTATATTAGTTGAGGTCGATGGTAAGGGGTCAAGCAACGAAAACTGCTTTGAGCTTTATTCCGTAAACTTCACCGGTCATTCATATTTGAGATATTTCCACTGAAGTCCTTTTTGCATAATTTCCACTGAAGTCAGTCCAACTTTTTCAAAATTATTCCAAACGCGACTTCTTATACTCTAGATGAAATCTGAGAGTATATTGTGTTTGCCTTACCGTTTGTAACGCTAAGAAATAATGCTCGCACAGAGCCGCCAAGGGTACAGAAATATTTGTTGTCGCTCAAAAACCTCGATTCCGAGTGACCGTCTGTCCGTCTGTTTGTCTGTCTGTCTGTCTGTCTGTGCGTCTGTCTACAGCATAACTCTCGAAAGCTTTGAGCTATAGTGCTAAAAATGTTTGTGTGTCATTTTTAGCAAAAAAGTAACTTTAAGTTCGTGAATGGGCTACATCCCCCCACTCCTTCTACCACCTCCCATACAAATTTCATGAAATTTCGAAATATTAAGAAATTGATTTTTCTTTGAAACTATTTAAGCTATCGACTTGAAATTTAGGTCAAAGTTAAAATCACGGAATATTGACCCGATCCCCTTACCCCTTCTACCACCTTCCATACAAATGGACAATTTTGAAAAATACATATTTTCGATTTTCATTGAAACTAGTAAAGCTGAAAAAACTAAATTTCATCAGAATTAATTCTACTATAATTGCAATTTATTTTAAAAATAATTATCATCTTCACCTCACTCCTTCTACCCCCTCTCATACAAATTTCACGAAATTTTTAAATTTAAATTAAATTATTTTTCTTCGAAACTGTTTAAGCTATCAACTTGACATTTTGTACAAAGTATACAAATAGAAATAGTAATAATGCGAAACAAATTTGTTTTCATCCATACACTCCTTCTACCCCCTCCCATACAAATGCATAATTTTTGTTAAATGCATTTTATCGATTTCCATTCAAACTAGAAAAAGTACAAACTTCAAATTTTGCCAGAATTTCTTTCTTAATAATTGAAATAAGTGTTAGAAAAAATTATCAGCTCCGCTTCACTCCTTCCACCACCTCCCATACAAATATCTGTATTATAAATTCAAGAAAAGCATTTCTCCCTCAAGTATATGAGAGCATGGTGATAAGAATGATAATAAGCAGTTTCAAAATCATCTTAAACGTTCCACTTCCTCTGCCACCTCCCATACAAATACCCCAATTTCAGGAAAACTATGACCAATTTCTTTAAGAATAATGAAAACTAAAAACTTTAAATTCAGCAAAAAACATCTTGCATGCCATGTTCGGTGTCATATACTAATAATACAAACCTCCCCCTCTACTTCCGCCACCTCCCATGCAAAAGTTTCTAATCACTATTCGAAAAAATTTGATGTGACATATTTTCCGGTATATTAAAATCATTTCCATCTCATCTAGAGTATCATATGATTGGGCTTTAAGCGCTATTGGAACTTCCCAGCAAATAATTTTATGATGGTTTGCAAATAACGATGTAAAATCGGGAATGCAATATGCCTTATAATGAATATGTGCATCTGAACATGTGGAACCGTTTAGGTTTAATCTTTGTACCACACACGCGTTAATGTAAACAAAGATCACACCTCAGCCAGTCAAGAGATCAAGTCGAACTAAAGTTGTCTTTGTAAAGCTCTTTAATCTATCTAAAGTTCAGTATTTCATTCAGTATTAGTCTAAAGACATTCATTCGGATTAAGTTTATCAACAGCTCTCAGTATTCGAACAATAATTCAATAGTCACGTCCACTCCATATCCATTTTCATTCATTCAAAAAAGTAAATTTCATAGCCACTATCGATAGTAATTTTTATTCGTTCGGAAAATTATTCGAAAGTCACTTTCGATAATAATTTTCATTCGAAAATTTATTCGATAGTCACTATCGATGGAAACTATCGATATTTATTACGTTTTCATTCATTCATAAAGTTATTCGATAGTCTGTATCGATAGTAAAAGCTATTGAATAACTTTTCGATAGTTATTCGATAGTTCCCATTACTATTTGTGACAGACAGACTTTCGGATCCGGTCATTCTATGAAGAACGAAATATTTCACGGTACATATTTTTTTTAATGAATTGGCGCCAAAATTGAACAGAATAATACTCTTAACCATATTTCAACACAAGTCAATTTAAAATTTGAGCTACACACTTTCACATATTTGTTATTGTTTTTTCGATTTTTGTACAGATTTTTTTTCAAACTTATGACTTTGCTTGTGACGAAGTAAAAGCACACAAGAACATGAGCATAATCCAAGGCAACATATCGATGCCAAAAATACTTGCTCCGAGCACGAAAGTACAAAATTACAGCTGAAACTTTCGTTTAGTGTTCAATTTATTTTTATTATTAATTTATTCAAAAAAATTTTGATTATTTGTTTTTATATTATGACTAAAGAACATACCGGAAATTAAGAACAATCCAAAATATCGTAAGTTGAAAACAATATAAATATGTATTTCTCTGTCACGTGTTCAAATTATTCTTGAATAATATTCAAAACAAATTTAATGCGTTGTAACATTAATTTGGCACTGAATTAGTTAATTAATCGAAACAATTTAATTCATTTTAAGAGCCGGAAACACTAAAATATTTCAATATATTCCAATCCTGTGGAATCGTATGCAGATTTATAAATAGACAACTCACAGATATGGGATAAAATAATCTTTTCACTACGTCACTTCGGCACCCGGACAATTTGAAACAATTTTTTTTTTACTTTTGTCTCAATATTACTCTTATTGGCAGTCACATCACAAATAACAAGTTTAGAAATAAAATTTGATCGAATCAATATTGGATCTATCCACTTGAAGGATTTTGTAAAATATTAACTGCAAGGCCCTTTTTACACGTTTTGAAAATAATTGCAACTCACTGAAATGCTGAACTATAAAAAGATTTACAAGACAAGGCATATGCGAGAGTACGTCTGTACACGACACGATCATAAGATCACTTACTTTGTGCGCGCTGTGCTAATGTTGCAGATTCCCCAAAAGTCTTTTAAAGATACTCAAAGATTGCGAAGAGCAAGACCGAAATTTCGGCATACGATCAGACAGACACAACAAGAAGTTATGTGATTGGGAATTTTCTAATTGCATTTTTTAAAGTTTGATAGTATTTCAAGATTTTTCATTTAAAAATTTCGAGAAAACCGTGACCGGAAATTTAAAAACTTTATAGGTTCTTATGTTTATTCTCAAAAAGAAACATAACAGGGCTACGATTTCACGTAAAGCGCAATCTTACGATACTCTACCTAGTCGTGCCATAAGTTCTGTCACACGTATATGGGCAATTTTTGTATAAATGAAAAAGAGTTTTTGACAAAGGAAAATATATTTTATTTTGGCATACTAATGGAAGTAAAATAAGCAACAAATTATTCAAAGTGGCCGCCTTTAGCCTTAACACAGCTCTTTAATCTGTTGGGCCAGTCATCGATAGCAGTACGCACTGTTTCTAGCGGAAAATTAGCTACTGCTTCTGTCAAAGATCGCTTAAGGCTCTCGATATTTGGGTGTCGTCTCGTGCACACCATGGACTCTAACTCCGCCCACAGTTTGTAGTCCAGGGGATTCAAATCTGGGCTCCCAGAAGGCCATTCCGTCGCCCTTATAAACTGTGGAATATTGGTTTCCAACCACGCTTGTGTGGTTCGAGCTTTGTGGGCTGGCGCAGAATCTTGCTGGAAAACCCAATTTCGATTGTTGAATAGCGTAGAGTTCAGCGGCTTCACACATCCCTCCAGGATGTCCGTTTGATATTTTTCGCTGCAGTTTTTACGCCTTTTTCGCAAAAATGAAGCTCGGTGACCCCTTCGTAGCTGACACCCCACCATACCATGACTGATGCTGGATGATGTCCTCGCTGTACCCTAGTGGCAACTTTTCGGGCTTCTATGGAGCTGTGGGCATACACCTTATCATTTTGGCGGTTGAAATGTTCCTCCACCGTAAAAATTTTTTCATCGGTAAATAAAATTTCTCGATGTTTGTTGTTGCCGTACCGCCGAAGGAGCTCTTTCGATCTGGTGCTCCTAATTTGCTTCAACTGCTCAGTCAGCAAATGTCCCGTTGATCGTCGAAAGGCACTCATCCCGAGGTCAGATTTTATGATGCGAGACATACTTCGGGTGGAGATGTTCATCTCTCGAGCCATGATTCGTTGTTTACGAAGCGGATTTCGACGAATTCGACTCTCGACCGCTTTGATGGCAGCAGAAGAACGTACATCACGCGGACGTCCAGAACGAGGTCGATCTTCAATAGTCTGGATCGCGTTATATCTCTGGATCGCACGATACACAAATCTTTGCGTTATTTTTAACGGGCACAACAACTTGAAAATTTCACTCGCGGATTTTCCACACTTATGTAGTGCAATCACTGCAGTTCGGTTTTCTATTACACCCCATTCCATCTTCACACGTTAACGAACACACTTTAAATGACCATCAACTGTCAACAACATTATGACGTTTATAAAACTGGCCGATATTGAAATGTCACTCATAAAATAAAGTTGTTGCCAATGTGAGAAATTATGTGACAGAACTTATGGCAGGACTAGGTAGATGAAATAGAATTTTTTGTGATCCCAAGAAATTTTGTATGGGGAGTGTTAGAAGGGATGATAGCATTGAACTAATTTTTCCCATCATGCTTAAGTAGCTATAAAAATGTTTTATACAAAATGCTTACTCCAAAAATTTAATGGGAACTGAGAAAATTAGTGAGTTAGATTTAGTGAGAATGTGCAGTTTGTATGGGAGGTGGTAGAAAGAGTGGGGGGATTTTAGCGATTTTTTCAGAAATAACTAGGAATATTATAAAATTGATATCCCTTAAATTTCAGACTAGTGCCATTCATACTTTTCAAGAAAATCGATTTTTCGTGAAGTTATGAAACTGTGTCATATTGTATGGGAGGGGGCAGAAGCAGTAAAGCTAATCAAATATTTCTGATCTTAGTGATAATGCTAAATAAGTATTTATCACAAAATGTTAGCTCGATAAATGTTATATGTTCTGAGAAAATCGGCTTAGAGCATTTCATGAAAAAGTGTTGTTTGTATGGGAGGGGGTGGAAGGAGAGACTCTCTCCTTCCACCCCCTCCCATAGAGAGAGAGGACCCAAAAAGTTTTTTATGAAAGTAATATATCCCAAAATTCAGACTAGTAGCTTTTATACTTTTCGAGTAAATGCATTTATTATCAAATTGCGCAATTGTGTCATTTTGTATGGGAGGGGTGGAAGGGGTGAAGCTAATCGTCTGATTTTTTTTACCTTATTAACAATTTTAAATAAATATTTGGTGCACAATTTCAGCCCGCTAAATTTTATACGCATTGAGTAAATTGGCTTAGAGTAATTCATGACAAGTTCAGTTTGTATGGGAGGTGGTAGAAGGATTATAATTTTTATACGGTAGATTGATATTATCATAAAAGTAACATATTCCAAATTTCAGGCCAATCAATTTTATACTTTTCGAGCAAATCCGTTTATTGTCAAATTGCGGAATTGTGTCATTTTGTATGGGAGGGGTAGAAGGGGTGGAGCGATTTGGCCCGTTCACGAACTTGACCTTACTTTTTTGTCAAAAACGACGTGTACAAAATTTGAACTATCTAGCTCAACGCGTTCTCAAGCTAGAGAGCGCACAGACGGACGGACATCCGGTTTTGAGATTTTTGAGTGATTATATGAACTTCTGTATCATTCATTTTTTTCTCCGAGCCTTATTTCTTAGCGTTACAAACTTTAGAGCAAACTTATAATACTCTCAGATTCCATCTAGAGTATAAAAATTTAAATTTTAACCTTTATTGTTCAAATAAATATCTTAAGTCCTATATAAAACTAAATAACTTCAGATACTATGAGCCACAGAATTAATATTCTCTCTCGGAAATAACGGCTAATTGAAATAGTGACCTACGATAATGAAAATTATCTTCTTTAAAAACCATAGTGACACGTGAACAAGTTTATCTCTAAATTTTTACCCTTATACCGGAAAAATTCCATCTCAAAAAACACAACAGAATTATGACTGGACGTAAAGCCCAATCATGCGATACTCTAGATGAAAAGAAATAGTTTAATTACGGAAAATATAATGTCAGCTGCTCAAATTCGTTTGAATAGTGAATAGGGACTTTTGTATGGGAGGTGGTAAAAGCAGAAAGGGGGTGGTTTGTAATTCTTGTATAATATATGCCACAGAATATTGAATGCAAAATATTTCACCCTGATTATAAAGTTGCTTTCAAGCTTTCATAATTTTCAAGGACATTGAGCATTTTTTAGTTCTGGAAGCGGGAGATTTGTATGGGAGGTGGCAGAGGACGTGGAAGATTTTAAAACTGATTATTTATTATTCTAATTTTAAAGTCGATACATATCTTATGTTCGAAGGAGAAATGGCCTTCTTGAATTTCTTATATAGAAATCTGTATGGGAGTGGGTAGCAAGAGTGAAGCGAAGTTAATATTTTTTTTTTCAGGACTTATAGGAACAATTAAATTCTGGCAAAATTCTAAGTTTCTATTTTTTCTAGTTTTAATGAAATTCGATACAATGCACTTACCAAAATTATGCATTTGTATGGGAGGGGCTAGAAGGAGTTTACGGATCAAAACAAAATTTTTTAGCATATAAGATATTTTCACTATTATACCCTTGAAATTTTAAGTCGATAGCTTTAACGGCTTGGAAGAAAAATTATTTAATTGAAATTACGAAGTATGGTGAAGTTAATAATTTTTTTCAAAATTAGTTTTTTTTTTAAGGCACCGAGTTTAATTTAGGGGGTCACCCTTTAATGCATTACACAATTAATTCGGTAAAGGAAGTGGATAAAATTTGGGTGTACTAAGGAAATTAGGGTGGAGAGAGACGGAAATGACGGTGAAGATTATTTTTGAATGACGGGAGGTTGTACCTACTTGGGGAAACGTTAGCCGGCAATGCATTCCAAAGTCTGGACGTTCGGGAGATGAATGACTGTGTATATTTCACTGTACGAGTAGGAATAGGGTTGACGGTATACTTGTGTGCGCGTTTAGCTTGACGAGTATTTCGGGCAAAGGTGTTAAGTGAAGGAATGAGTGATCTAAGTTCCGTACTACATTTACCATGAAAGTAGCGATAATAAATGCTGAGTACTCCGACGTTTCTGCGATGCTCGAGGGAGTCAATAGAAACCGTAAAAGTTTCATCTCCAATTAGTCGGAACGCATGTTTTTGGATTCGATTGAGCAGGGCAAGGTGAGTTTTGGGAGCTCCAGCCCATAAATGCGAATTGTACTCTAAACGAGGTCGATGGTAGCTAAGTCGCGAGGCGTAAAATATTTTTTACATTTGCGAAGAATACCTAGGCGTTTGGAGGTATCAAAGGTTACATCAAAGATATGCTTGCTCCAATCAAGATGGTTATTTTATTTTACGCCTAATACGATAAACTCATCTACAGAGCAAATTGGTACGCCATTAAAGTCTAAATTGGACAACGTCGCTGGAACATCACGTTTATGGGAAAGGTGACAGGCCTGTGTTCTGGCAGCGTTGAACTCTACTCTATTTTTCCTGCCCTATTCCAGGATTAAGTCGAGGTCGGAGTTCAACGAAACGAATAACTCCCTGCGTTTGGAAGCAACAGATTGCTTGTGAGAATCCGCAGCAGAGTTAAATTCAAAGGTGTTATCTAAAGTACTGTCATCAGCAAAACTATGGATTGGATTGAGAGTAGAAGACAAAAGGTCGTTGATAAATACCAAGAACAGAGTAGGCGATAGGACAGAACCCTGAGGAACACCGGAGTTGATTGAGAAGGAGGCGTTAGTAATGCCATCTAATACGACTCGTATAGTGCGATTGGACAAGAAACTCTCAATCCATTGAATAAGGGAAGCATCGAAGCCAATGGCCTCGAGCTTAACAAGAAGACATTCGTGCCAAACTCTGTCGAAAGCTTTTGCAATGTCAAATGCAAGAACTTGACCTTCGCCGTATTTGTGAAAGCAGGAGTTCCAACGTTCCTTCAGTAGATCAAGAGATCTCCCGTCGACCTTCCAAAACGTAAACCGTATTGACGATCGTAGATGAGCTGTTTATCCTCGAGATAATGAACGATTTTGCGATTGACAGCAGTTTCCATTACTTTCGAGAGCACTGAAGTAATGGCTATCGGGCGGTAGTTAGCGGTGTTCGCTTTGCTTCCTTTCTTGGGAATTGGCTGAACATTCGCAACTTTCCGCAATTGTGGAAAGCACCCGGAAGAGTAAGATAGATGGAAAATGTTGCGAAGTGGCTTAGCCAGAGAAAAGGAGCACATTTTAAGGGTAATGGGGGGAAAGCCATCAGTGCCAGCGGACTTGTGAATATTGAGCTGTTGCAGAATCTTGGAAATGAGACGTGTGCGAAAATGTAATGAAGGCAGCGAAAACCCAGAAGGTGTTGCGATAGGAGGGCTTTGGTTTGAAGTTGGTAGTTTGAAGATTCTCGCAAAGCTTGCCGCCAATAGGTTAGCTTTCTCAACCGGATCTACTACGATACGGTCACCATCTACGAGTGGCGGTGTTGATGAAGAGATGAAATTATTGTTAACCGTTTTTACAAAAGATCAGAAAGATCTTGAGCCTTTTGGACTCTGGAGGATCTTCCGTCGAAGTTTTTTGTTGTAGTCAAATTTAACACGTTAGAGGATAGAATTGCAGGTATTTCTTGATTTAATATAGAGCTCTCTATAAGTAGTACAGTTCCACTATACTCCAATGCTTGCAAGGGGAAAAGCAAAGAAAGCGCTTAAAAATTATTGTATCTCGACTATGTTAAGCTATGTAATTGAATTGGGGAAAAATATAACACAATAGTAGCGGTGGAAATAGGGGCATTTAAAAAACGGTAAACTTTCCAAAATTTGAAACCGTTATATCTCAAAATCCAATGCAAATATTAAGTTGGAATTTTGTCAGATTGTTAAGCTATATGACTTATAATTTTGTTGCAAATTTTCAGTTCAGGCATGTAAGGGAGGTGAATTAAAATGTCGAAAACTTTCATTAATTTTTTAGGGCTCAGGTAAAATGCACACGGAAAAACCAGATACAGTCATCAGCGATCGCGGAACATGCAACGACAGAGGATCATACAATCGATTTCACGAATTCTGGCCAGGACAAATCAATATTATCAACGAACAGTAAGAGAAGCAATAGAAATTTCTAAACATCCATAGAACTTCAACTGAGACACCGGATACAAGTTATCAGCAGTTTGGCTACCTGGCTTAAAATTTGGTAAGAACAAGATCCGTACCCAGAAATCCTTAACTAATTTAACTACCTGATACTAATTAATTAACTAATTTAACCTGAATTACTCTTCCCACACTCAATTAACCCCCCTTTTCTATATAATAATTGTCGATCAGTTTGATAAAGGTCTCAGCAGAGACCCAAACGTCACGAATAATAAAGCATAACAGTGTAGAATCCGGAAATCTTTTATAATAATTCTTTATTTGCCATGATTACAATATCTGTTTTACAACGAAAATCGTTCTGAGTTCAGTCAGAGACTATACAGCTGGTGAAAGTGAGTAATATATATATATAATAATAATTACTTTAAGGTCGTTTAAATAGGTATTTGTAGGAAAATGGCAGAAAACCTCTTTGATGAACTTATTCTAACTTATAACTAAACTTAAACTACATTTTAAAAAAAGGAACAAAAAAAGAAACTATAATATAAAAAACTTAAAGTGCTATTTCATTTACTAATCTATTGTCAGTGAGCTCTAATCTATTGAAGAATTTTGCACATAATGCTTCCGCTTTAGTTTGAATAGAATCGACTTTAGTTAAAGAATGTAGTCCAATTGTGGAATAGTACCTTGGTAGATTATAAATCATTTTGAGGATCTTGTTCTGGGCAATTTGTAATTTTTTTACATGACTCCGAATACAATCTTTCCAGACAGGTTGAAAAATCATTGTGAAGATTAGAAGCTTGTTTTCTAAGTTCAACTCCGATTTTCTATTAATAAATGGGTACATTATTTTGATAAGCGAGTTGACTTTTTTGACAGTCTCGGATATGTGTTCGCTGAAAGTTAGCTTCTTGTCGAAGTAGAAGCCCAGGTATTTTATATTGTGACTCCATGGTACTTCTAATTCGTTTACAATGAGATAGTCAGCCGCTGGAGTGTATGGACTAGATCTGCGTTTAGTAAAATAAATGGCTTGAGTTTTAGAAGTGTTTATTTTTATTTTCCACTTGTGCAAATAATTTATCACTTTATCTAAGGCGCAATTTAGCTTACTGCATATATCTGCAGCTAAGATACCTTTACAGTAAATTGCTGTGTCATCGGCAAAGAGGGCTGACTCACAGTTTTCAAGATGGGGAAAGTCAGCAGTAAATATAAGATAGAGAATAGGACCAAGAACTGAACCTTGAGGTACTCCTGCATGAATTTCTCTGCTTGTTGATTGATAGTTTTGTACCGATACCTTGAAGGTTCTACCTTGAAGAAAACTTATAATCATATTTATAATATACTTTGGAACTTTATATTCAATAAATTTGTAAATCAGAGCCTTGTGCCAGACTCTATCAAATGCTTTTTCTATGTCCAGAGACACTAGGGCTAATGACTGTTTTGAACTTAGACAATTGTGAACTGATTGCTTAATTCTCATAAGTTGATGTATCGTCGAGTGGTTTTTTCTAAAGCCGAATTGTTCATCCGGCAGAATATTAGTGCTGGCAATGAACCTAAGGATTCTCTCTTTTAAAATGCGTTCGAATACTTTCCCTAAATTGCTGAGAAGGCTGATTGGTCTGTAGCTGTTGCCAAGATTTGCAGGTTTTTTTGGTTTCAAGATGGGAACAATTTTTGCAGTTTTCCATGCTGAGGGAAAGTATTTTAACTTAAGACATCCATTGAAAATATGTGTAAGAAGTATTATACCTTTACGGGACGTATTTTTCAAGCATTGATTTGAGATATTATCAAAGCCAGTTGATTTTTTTGGTTGGATATGTCGAAGTATTTCTTTAACACTCTTAGGTTTAATAAGTTCAACTATCTCCGAGTCAGTTGCGTTGTGAAATTGTTTTAGGCAATTTTCCACTATCTCTTCGGTGTTGATACGAAATGAGCGTTCATTCCTTTTCGTTATATATTTTTTTTTATTTTTTTTTTCGTTGCATTAACCCCATAACATTTTTTATTTTCCTTCACCCGCACCTGTATTTTGCCATTTTTTTTTCCATTTCTTTTTCTGCTATATAATTTTTCTTGTCAAACCTTTATTATTTTAATATAAATAGTTTTTTTTGATAATAATAATAATGCCAATAATAATAAGAATAATAGAAATAACAAATAATACAATAAACAAAAAAAACAACAACAACAACGACATCTAACGTGTCAAGTGACAAACATTTAAATAACAATTGGTGCAGACTGACACGCATTTCGCGCGAAAAATTAAAAAAATAAAACAGTTGGGTTGCATATAAATTGTCGCGCGAGAAAAAATCGGGGCTTTTTGTTTTAAAAGTTTTGGTTGGGAACAAGGCTGGAGGATTGAAACTCGAGGGAAGAAAAGAAAAAAGGAAGTGCAGAAAGTGTAGTGAGTGCAAAGAAGGAATAAATCGAACATAAATTGAATAATACTAAACCGAAGTGAAAATTGAAGTGCAAATAGTGGCTAAAGACAGTGAACATAAAACTAAATAGCGAGTGATCCAAGCAAAAAGAAAAAAAATCTTTGAAAACAACTAATAAGCTAATTTAAATAAAAAGTGAAGTACCCAAAAGAAAAAATAAATACATAAATAATTTTAAAATAAAACGTCCTTTTACGTTAATATAAAATACGGAATATAAAATATAAAAGCAAAAAAAAAAAAAAACGAGAACTTGGCTGCAGGATTCCGGGCCCCAACGCTGGACTGTCAGGTACCCAACGATTATTTTTAATGTACTTCTTAGTTTTCTTTATATTAGGATTTTGTCAGAAAATAAAATTATTGTAAATTTAGAACTCAATACCATATATACTTTTTTTCTCTTCTCCTAAACTTTACCTTGTACAGGCCACATATAGGTGCGGACGGAAGGTCACATTATTAGCCTATGTATTTTTTTTTCTCTTTCTTGTTATAAAATTAAATAAAATGAAGTGCTAAGCCGCCCAAATGTGGCCTCGGTGCTCATGATTCCCAGAGATGCTCGACTCCGTACTGCCCTGGGGGCCCGTATAGTCTAGTTGGACATATGCGGAGCTCCAGGCCATAATGATCGGTGATGTAGAGCACACACCTGTACTTCCGACAGCACCCTCAAGGATGAGGGACTCCCAGGTCGAATTCCCCCACACCCATGCTCCTGAGTAGCCGGCAGGAAGTGCTGTCCAGACCTGGGGGACCTCATTAAAATTCTGCATGCGGAATGGGCCTCCTGAGGCTCATTTCGTATCAGTGTTTTTGTCTGAGACGTTATTATTTACCCTGAAATTATCACTAAAAATATTAGATAAATGTTCAGACTTTTCTTCTCTTGTGACAAATTGCAAACTACCTTCTTTAAGGGGTGGCAGAGATACTTTTCGTGTTTTGATAACTTTGATTATATTCCAAAATGGTTTTGATCCTTTATTAAGTTCCGCTAATGTGCGATTCCAGCTGTTGTTTCTGAAAATATTAATCATTTCATTTACGAGAGTATTTAGGCATTTCCAAGATGACTTTTGAGCGATATTTCTAGTTCTCTGCCAGTTTCTCCTTGCGGTATTCCTTCGCTGAATCAAGAGTTTTATTTCAGCAGGTAGAGGTTTACCAATAGTTTTTTTATCTGAAATTTTAGGGGCGCTTCGATCGACAGCTGAGAGTACAATTCCATTGAATTCATTAATTAAATAGTCAATGTCATCTGTGATTCTAATAGATTCAGAAGATAGGTTAGCGAGATCTATTTTAGAATTCATAACTTTTTGAAATAAGGTCCAGTTAGGTTTGTTAACGTCGTAGAAAAAAGAGTGGTTCTTCATTTGCTGTGAAGAATTCAGACTAAACCGTACTGGAAGGTGATCTGAGGAAAGCTCATGAAGCACTCTTAATTCAGTAAACATATTAGGATTAGAGCAGAGTACTATGTCCAATGTTGAAGCAAGCATTTTTTTTGCAGCTGGGTATATATGTTGGATCATTTGAAAATAAAATAGAGATTGGGTGAGATTGTAGTAGAGTATGAAGAATACCTCCCCAATGATTTCTTCTAACACAACCCCATGCTTGGTGTCTGGAGTTGAGATCTCCACCTATTAGAAAGTTGTCTTTTATACTAAGTAGTTTGCGTAAGTCGGATTTAAAATCAAAAGTCTTACTGTTGTTGTCACCACGTTTCCCACCGGGAAAGTATGCTGCAATTACTGTAATAGTCTTATGCTGAGCTAGATTCAGCTCGATACCTATTGTTTCTATCACTGTTGTGTTAAGAGAAGGAATTAACTTATGAGATATTCTCTTACGTATAGCTATTGCGACACCACCACATTTAGAATGGGTACGATCGAGTCTGTAAATTGAATAGTTACTATCCCTAAATGAACTAGCATTCTTTAACCAGGTTTCGCTAATTAAGGCAATGTCGATTTTCTCTCTTGACAATAGATCGAAGAATTCTAATTTTTTATTATTAATGCTTCTAGAGTTCCAAATTAGAAAATTATGTACATTATAATTATTTGCCATTATAAATATTTTTAATTGCTAATTCCGTAATAACCTTGAACTGGTCATTTTTATTTGAACAAGTTGATAAATTACAGACTACGTCGTCTAGAAGCGAATAGATCTCATCCAGAGTAAACAGATTGGGATTACTGTTACCGTTGACCCATGCTGCACGTTTCGGCGGCAGTTGATGAAATGATTGAGTTGGCTCTCGTCGAGTGCTGGATAAATGCGGAAAGGTGTTCAAATTTAACAGGAAATCTTTATTTATTTTTTTGTTTTGCTGTTGCTCCTGCGTGGTTTTGCGCCTGGTTGCCTTGAGTTCTATGTAAGAAACTCGATTTGGACAGATAGGGTCCGTAGCTTTGTGTAGACCCTGACAATTGATGCATTTCATCACTACTTGTACACAATCCGTAGTCTTGTGCTGGGCAGAACAGTTTGCACAGAAAGTTCTGACGTTGCAATGCGCTGCTCCATGTCCAAACATAAGACAATTATAGCATTGGGTGACACTTTTCGGTTTTTTACGCTGATACTCCCAGCGCACAATTGTGTGAAAAAGGGCTTTTATTTTCTTAACGTCGGAGAGTTTGGTGTCATGTGCAAAGTGCACTGTGTATAATGCCGTAGAATTTGATGACCGCGGCTCTTTAAAGGACATCTTTCTGATGTTTTCAACGTCGAGGCCAAGCTGAGTTAGTTCCGATTTGATAGCATCTTCTTCCATAATATGGAGTTCATATAAAACAATTTTAGTAGGTCTAATAGCCTTGTCGCCATGGGAGTAGAATTCCCAATTGTTATTTGATAGAACCGTAGTAACGGAGTCATAGGTCGACTTGGTACTACAGTTAACTTTAATGCCTATTGACATTAACTTGATCACGTAATCGCTAATATTAACTGATTTTAGCAGATTATGAATACTCGCACTAGTTTGTTTAAGAACGACGATTTGTTTAACGGGTTCTTTTCGATGTGTTACATTATTATTAAGTGGTTTATTACCATCCTGTATTGCATCACTAGTGCCTTCATTTTGGCATTGCAATGGAAGATTACTGAAGAAGTTGCGACGCACTGCAACATGCTTTTTCGCCGTAGGTTCCGGCCTAATCACTTTTCTGCTTTTACCCATTTGGGTCAAGATGTGGTCATTGCCAAGGTGTACACTATGCCTTTTACGAGATATTATGAGGAAAGAGGTGTAATCGATCCAATTTCGCGACGTCAAAAGCGTACAGATTTAGACACAATGTGAATAACGGCGAATCGCTTGGGCGCTTGAGCACTATAGGAGGTACTTGAAAATCAAAAACACGACCTGTCAGCTCAAAAGCAGAACAGCGACTCCGAAAATCTTTTCTATCAATTCGAAATGCACTGTGAAAACATTCACCAAACCATTAAAGTTACTTTTTTGCTAAAAATGACATAAAACAAATTTCAGCACGATAGGTTCAAGAGTTATGTTGTAGACAGGCGAACAGACCATTCGGAATCGAGGTTTTTGAGCGACAATAAATATTACTGTATCCTTGGCGGCTCAGTAAGGCAAACACAATATAGATTTTTTTAGATTTTTGTTTACGATGATGACTAGATAAAGTTTTTTATGAAGTAACATTTTACATTGATATGAATACTTTTTATTAAAAATACTAATGCAGTTACTTAAACGAAAATAATACAGGAGGAGTGAGGGGATCGAATCCATTTTTTTGTGAATTTTATGAAATACAAAAAAACGCAAAATATTTAATTAATTATCAATATTTATTTTGTCGCCTTCAAAGTAATCTCCACTTATGCCAGGGTTTTTTCCAGTCCTCGAAATACTTTTCATAAGAACTTTTTGTTTTCCCACGGCCTAGTCGGTTAGTAGCGATACAAGACACTGAATATTATACATGCATTGTGTAAAGTATTTTGGCAAAATAAAAGCTATTTTTTATATATTTTTAATAGCATTTCATGAACATCTTCGTGCACTGATTTTTAAATTTTTCTTTGGACGCACCAACTAATTTTAGCTTCTTTTCCAAATCGATTCAACTTTGGACTTGTGCAACTCTCTATCCCGGCATAAATTACACAGTTTTTTTTTCTTTCTTTTGTAAATTCGATAACTTTATTTCCATCTAACAGCGTGCTAACGATTCGACTTTAGAAAAAAATGATGACTAATTTAAATTTGAAATTTCGCGCCGCAATTGAGTGACCTTTACACAAAATTTCACTCGTTTTCTTTCTGACTCACATGTTTCGGCAATAGCTCCGGCGGTCCAACCAGCGTTGCCAACTGTACCATAATGATGGAATTGTTCCTTAATTTTCTTAATATTTCCAGGCTGTAGGTAAGATGCCATAATTTTGCAATTTCGTCTTTTACAACTAAATACCCTGCACGTTACTTGATTGCGGACCCAGTTTTTCTTAGAGATGTGCATTGTTTACGCTGCTCTACTCTATAATAATAGAAATGTACGTATACAGATTGAAAGGTGGTTTTATAACGAAACACCCTGTGCGAGATTATTAATTTCAGGCAAAGTACCATTACTCTGTGTCACATCACTTTCGCTGAGCCATAAAATATGCACAATTTTTTGCTCCATTTGATTGCAGACACTTCAGCGATACTTCTAAAATCGTTATATAGTAAGACATTACAAAATTGTTTAGTGGTTATTTATTACTTTATTTCCTTTGAATTTAACGCATTTTGAAAAAAAAATGGAGGCAGAAGGAATCTTACCACCAACGATAAAGGTCAAACTGATGCCTATAGAGACAAAGGTCGTAGTTGCCGTTATATTGTCGAAAAATTTGTTGAGCAAAATCAGTTAGCGCTTATCTTCGATATCCAGAAAATCATGGAAAAACCCGAAAGGAACGATCAACGAAAGCTATTTCACCTCAGGATATACGAGCAATACTAAGCTTTCAATTCAATCTTGGTCTTTTCAGCAAGACAACGCTCCATATATACCGCAGGGACCACAAGATCCTGGATTGGAAAGGATTTTTTGCCGAGGCCTCCATATTCACCTGAACATTATGGAGGATGATTGGGGCTGGCTTTCTCGTAAGGTTTATGGAGGTGAGAGACAGGAAATTAATAAGCTCATAAGGATATTTTCGTGATAAAATAATCTGTATACATAAATCAATCTGTATACATAAATTTTCATTAGTACAGACTAGAGCAGCGGGAACAATGAAAATCTCTCAGAAAAATTGTGGCCGGAATCAAGTGACGCGCAGTGTACATACAATACATTTGCCTTTGATCTTTCACTGAAGGCTGAAACCTCTATCAAACCAATAGATAATATGTGCATGATATCATGTCATTTGCACGTTTAATATTAATTAAATCAACCCATACCCACTGATTATTATATCTACTGTATATCTCGAATCAGGCCTCTAGTGATGAACGTTCGTACCCTCGATAGGAGTTCGTTTTGATATACCAATCTCAAAGGAGCCGAGCGAGTGAAATGTACGTAGACGATCTCGAAAATTATGTGATTTCTGTTGAATAGTAACGTATTTACGGTATTCCTTACATGAAGTTGCTTTCTGGAATGAATATGAAGAAAAAACGACCAATCAGGTTTGAACAAACATGATAAATAAAACTCGAAACGAGATACACAATACGAAAATCACACGAAACTCAATTTGATCGAGGTTTGAACAAAGATGAGCATTAGATTCGAGTTACATAATTCCACCCCTGACGGCGAAGCAAAATTTATTATACTGCTAAATCGTTTTCCTTAAATATTGAGATACCGTTTTGCTTTAGTTTTTTCGTCGATGGAATTTTGTTCGAAAAGCAAAACACGTTTTTGACGTTTCGTATCCATTTCAAGGATTTTAGATTCTAGCCGGCAATTTTGTTCGAAAATCTTTTCGCAAGTCCGAAGGAGTGATATAATTATAAACATATTAAAGGCTGGTTAACTGTGATTTGTCCTCGAATTGCAGCTATTAAGATATGCGAAGCTGCAATAACGTCTATGTACAGTGGCGGACAAAAGCGGATACATAAATTAATATTCTTCGTAAATTTGATGTAACTTTTTTTCCATTAGAAATAAGTCAGTAATTTTTTTTTTGCATTGCATACTTTGAACTCTCTCCTTAAATTATTAAGAAGCAAACAAATTCATACGACAAATACAACACTTCCACTAATTTCTTTTCAAACCGCATTTTGTCCATATTATGTTCCGTTGATCATAACATGATTCACCGTTGCAATTGTTTTTCGCATTTCTATTTTGTAATCTTTTCTGTGTTTCTATTTTATTTGTTAGTCTTATTCAAGCAATCAAGCAACAATCACTTCTTGAACAAAGTTAAATTTAAATCAAAGTTAAAAAAAAATCAACTCAAGTCGAAAATGATATACTATCTTTTAGCCAAAATGGATATTCTTGTCGAAAAATAGCGGCAAAATTAAAAATATGTCACCGAACAGTAAGTTTAGTTGGAAAATGACGTAGTTTTAACGCACTTAGCAATTCCAGTGACCGGCCAAGGTTGTTTTCTGATAGCGATGCTTGTATGGTAGAACGATTGATGGTGACAAGGAAAGAGAAAACACCTAAAATTGCTGCAGAGGCACTATACAAGGACGTTAATGATCGCACAGTAAGGAGAGCTTTGCATAGAATTGGATTGGTGTCTGCAGTTAAACAAAAAAAACCAGCACTATCCGCCCAGAATATCAAGGCAAGGCTTAAATTTTGCAAGGATCATAGTAAGTGGACTACTGAAGACTAGAAACAAATTATTTAGTCAGATGAGACCAAAATTAATCGATTCCAACGGTAAGGAATATTATTGGCATCGATCCCTTGAGAGTATTCAAAGGCACCAAGTTAAACAAACAAGCACGGCGGTGGACAAACAATAATGGCGTGGAGCTGCTTTATATGGTGGAACCTTGGTCCCTTGGTCGACGGTATCATGAAAAAGGAAGACTACCTTAGCCCTTTGCGTAGTAATTTACCCGACGTCGTTGATGAATGCGCTCATCCATTAGACGAGATAGTGTTTCAACAGGATGGAGATACCAAGCAAACTGCGATTAGCATTAAAAAATAGCTTGCTGAGCAACAGTTTCAAACTATGCAGTGGCCTGCGCAAAGTGCGGATTTAAATCCAATCGAAAATTTATGGGCGATTGTAAAAATAATGCTTTCGCGTCACGAACGTGCTCCTACTAACATGGCAGAACTCTCGGACAGAGTAAAGAGTGAATGGACGGAAATTCCACACCAAACAATACAAAATTTGGTATCAAGTATGCCAAGACGAATTCAAAGCGTTTTAGGACTTTAAACGAAGTACTGATTTGTCAAACAATTAAAATGGACAAAAATTTGAAAATTTTATTAAGTTTAAAAAAAAACAAAAACAATTCATGTATGTTTTTCTTTTTTTTTATTAATTTAATAGAATTGTTTTAAGTAATTGATGCAAAAAGAATTTCTTTAATAAGAGTTCATACAATCTTGGCATTGCGCCAGATTTTACCTAAGCCAGGTATTAGTACCACAGTCTTAGGCTCAGATGAGTCGATTAAAGTACGCCGATGAAATCCGAAATGGGAGAGTACTAAATAAATTAAAAATCTTATAAAAAATAAAAGAGAGTATTAATTGAAATTAAATAAATAATAATAATAAGCAAAGAATAATTAATAAAATAATAAATAGTTAATGAAAATAAATGAAAAAAAAAATAAAATAAAATAATAAAATTGCGATAATAGAAATAATAGATAATAGAAATAAATATGAAAGTCATTTTTTTTTTTTATATTGAAACAGTGATTGTTCCCCAGACAGCCATGCTGGTATAAGGGAAACGGATCGTGGTTTCTTTTTTAGACTATAAACGGGTTTTAATAGCTGATATTTGATTGTTTAGTAGTTCTATGTATTTTTTATGTATTTTTTTGCTGCAATCTTGAAGCATCTGATATCCTTCGCTTGTCGAATTTCGTTTGGCAAGGAGTTGTAGTACAGTATTGATTCATAAATGGGATCCTTTCTTAGTCTATTTGTCCTACAGTTTCTGTTTCTTATCGCACTAGCATTTCTTGTATTATAATTGTGAATATCCGTACTATACGTTATTAGTATTGATGATTTTAATCCTTGGTTAATTATATTGTACATTAATTTTGACCGCTGAAGATTTAAGGTTTGTTGAAGGTTTAGAATGCTGTAGTTTTCATAAAGGTCAGCCGAAGGTGTAAGATGTGGTAAATTATATACAGCTTTAATGCTTTTGTTCATGAGTCTTGATATTCTCTCTTGGTTATACATAGATGTTTGGCTCCATATTATAAGTCCATATGTTATGTTTGAAAGTATAAACGCATTATACAAAATTTCTTTTATTGGTGTAGGTAGAAAGTAATTCCGTCGTAATAGTCCAGTGATGGGTGCTACTTTCTTGCGGATGTTATCAATGTGTTGTGACCATGATAGATTTTCATCGATCGTTAGTCCTAAATACTTGACTTGTTTTGTTCTACACAATTCAATTCCATCTATGTTAATTTTTGCATCAATATAAGCTTTATTTCTTTGCTTGTATATCATGAAGCTGGTCTTCTCTGCATTTAATGTTAACCTGTTGCCTAACAGCCAGTTCTTAAATAACTTGAGGTCAGTGTTGATCAATGTTTCCAATTCCTTCTGGCTTCTTCCTCTATAAAGCAGCAGTGTATCATCCGGGTATACCATATATTTAGCTTGAAGGCCTATATGCTGCAAATTATGTATATAGAGTAGATAGAGAGTAGGGCCCAGGATTGAACCCTGAGGAATTCCGATATTAATTGGTTTAGAATCGCTGAGTTTATCTAGGTTTCGTGTAATGTAAGTGCGTTCTAGAAGATAGTTTTTTATTAAATCATTAATTTTTCCTCTTAAGCAAATTTCATTTAGACCTTGGAGCAGTATTTCGTGATCTACAGTGTCAAATGCCTTTTTTAAATCTATGAAGACTGATGTTACGTAGCAGCTTTTGTCCAGACCATCATTTATAAATTGCATCGCATCAACCAATGCTGCTGTAGTGTTGCTCTTTTCTTGAAAGCCATACTGATTGCGGTCAAATCCCATATTTTTGTTTATAAAGCTTGAGACTCTTTTGTTGATGACTTTTTCAAAGATTTTGCTAATGGAGCTTATCAAGGCAATCGGTCTGTAATTGTTTGGGTCTGAGATAGATCCACTTTTGAATACTGGTGTAATCAATGATGTTTTTAAGCAGGAAGGGAATGTGCCATCCGCCATATGTGCGTTAATCGCTTTAGATAGTGGAGAGGATATAATCGTTGATAGTGTTTTTAAGTCGTTTGTTGTAATTCCATCAATCCCTGGTGCTATGCTACTTTTTAGTTCAGCAATTAATTTACTTATTTCCTTGCTACATGTGGGGTACAGAAACATGGTCTTATTTGACTCAGGAGAGACATATTTGGGATGATGCTCTCCGTTAAGATTTTTTAGATCTTTCGCAAGGTTTTCTCCTATTGAGACGAAGTGATCGTTAAGCAGATTCCCAATTACTGCTTGATCTGTCGTTGTTCCTGTTTGAGTATTTAATTCATGGATTCCCGATTTATTTTGACCGCTACCCTTTTGACCGAGAGTCTCCTTGATAAGAGTCCAAAGTTTCCGAGGATTACCTGCTGTTGTTGCGTACCGGGTATTATAATATTTCTCTTTGGTTAGCCGTATCAGTTTGGTTGTTTCATTCTTAATTCGAATGTATTTTGATCTTATCATTTGATTAGTGGGATCTTTCAGCATTTTTTTGTATAATCCCCGCTTCTTATCTATTTGAGATAACACCTCATCCGTTATCCAATTAGAATTGCGCGTACGCCTCGTTTTTAGTCTAGTTGCTTTTTCCTTTGCTGTTATAATAGCGTTGATTATCGTTTTTATTGACAGAGCATTCATTTTGTTAATATTCAAGTTTGCCTCAGTTTTAAAAGCTTCAATATCGAGTAATTTGATGTGTCTTTTTTCCATTTTAATCTGAACAATTTTGGTATGCTTGATTGTCAGTGTCAACACTTTGTGGTCAAGTTCTGGCCAGTCATCGTATTGGATGCTATGATTGGCAATAATTTTTTGAATATTTGTAGATACATGGTCTAGTAATGTGCCAGATTGTTCCGTGCATCTAGTTGGAGAGACCCGATTTAGAATCTCCATGTTGTTGATCTTTAGCATTTCATTATAGTTTTGCGTTGTCAGGTTCTCTTTTAGTATATCAATATTAATGTCCGCCACTGATAGAATCCTTGGATATTTTAAGTAAATTGCATCAAGGTATTCAACAAATTGATCCTTTGAGGCAGAAGGTGGATCATAAAAAGTCGCTAGCATTAATGGTGAGTTGTCATTAATTAACTCGACTATTATTGTATGGTAAGTATCATCAATCAGGACCGTTCGAAATTTGATATCTTTCCTAATATAAATAGCAGTGCTCCCTCCTTGACCAGAATCACGGCAGTTGTGTATAGCAGTAAAACCCTTCAGATTAAAATATTGCTGTTCTGAGTTGTATAACCATGTTTCAGCGAATATTAAAACCTGGATGTCGTTGTTTTGCAAAAGGTGTGCTTCTAATTCTGTCATTTTGTTTCTGATGCTTCGTAGATTAGCATATAATATTTTCATGCATTTATCAATGTTTATAATTTTATACAGGAATAGTCAGTTTTATTTCGCACAACCTTTAAAGCTTTTTGATATTCCGGACATTCTGCACTGTCAGCTCTGTGGAGACAATTGACAGACCTTTTGAAAAACAACTACTGCATTTGACTGTGGTCTGAGTACAATCACTTGTTCTATGCGATCCTGAACATTTCGCACATGTATCCTGTGATTGCTTACACGTTTTCGAAGAGTGACCATAACTTTGGCATCTGTAGCACCTCAGTAAGTTGAAGTCTTCTTTGCAGTAGTGACTACTAAAGTCTATGTTATATATTTATTGACCATACGTTTATATGTATAAACAGCCGTTTATATAATTATCTATAATAAAAAAAAGTGTCACCAAATTTACCAAGAATTTTAATTTATATCCGTTTTTGTCCGCCACTGTATATCCGTAATAAAATTTCACGCAGCAGGAAAAAAATGCATCTTTAATTAAAGATGCTCGAAAAAATCAGCAGCAAACAAATAGAATATATACTTCGAAAAAAAACTTAGAAGGAACCATAATTTTATCACAAATACCATAATTTTACTCTAAATGTACCATAATAACATGCGGTAGAGTTGGCAACGCTGGGCAACAGCAATGTTCCGTGACAGTAGTTTCAATAACTGTGTGAATTTCCCGGGAGTATTTCCAAACCCGCTAAATTGGCCGTAAATTTCGAATTTTGAGTGGAACAACAGCTAAACTGGCCAAAAGATGACACACACGGCCAAGAGTAAGGAGGAGGAGGAAGGAGCCTCCTCTTCATCGAGCCGCAAGTACCCGTTTATCGGCATGAAAATCGCGGACTATTCGATTCTCGACGGGATCGCAGACCGAAGTCCCTGTTTCAAGTGCGGCAAATCGCGCAAGTTCTTCTGCTACAACTGTTACGTCCCCGTTGCCGATCTTTGCGGTCGCATTCCGCAGATCAGGCTGCCCGTAAAAATCGACATCATCAAGCATCGCACCGAAATGGGCAAAAGTACGGCCGTTCATGCGGCAATTTTGGCGCCCGACGACGTCAAAATCTACACATATCCCGATATTCCCGACTACGCCCAGCAGGACGGTGTCGTCCTCATCTTTCCGTCCGCTAAAAGCTACGCGATCAGTCAATTCTTTAATGAGAAAGTCCACTTAGTGGTCAGCGAGAAAATAACTCGTCCGCCGGGCTACAACGAAGGAACTCTACTTACGGTCAGGCTTCGGGAAGAAGTCGCCGCCGAGGACGAATCCGAATCTGTGATAGGGCCGCCCGATTATAAATACGACTTTAAAACCCTGCCGAAATCCTGCCTTCCGATCAAGAAAGCCGTTTTCATCGACAGTACGTGGAATCAAAGCCGCGGTATCTACAAGGACGATCGCGTCAAGTGTTTGACTTCGGTCGTGCTGCAGAATCGCATCTCGCAATTCTGGCGCCATCAGAAAGGCAGTCCGCGATGGTACTTGGCCACGATCGAAGCGATTCATCAGTTCCTGCTTGAGGTGCATATCTATGCGTTTGGTCTCAATCGAAACTATCGCGGTCTTGACCATCTGGAAATCGTTGAAAACTTCTTGCGGTCGATTAAAGCTGCCGGACAGCTGCTGCACGATGTCAATTCGGAAGAAATACGCGAAACTGCTCCTTACGACGGCCAATACGACAACTTGTTGTATTTTTTCGCTCACATGTATGACCTCATCCACCTCTACTACGACCACAACGAACTCAAATCGTACAAGCGACCCATCTAGGACGGCAAAATTACTTGAAATCGATTTTTTTGTATAAATTATTTATTTTCAAATAGCGAAAAGAAAAAAATTGTTATTTTTGAATTGAATCGAGGGGAATGTTTTTATTTTTTCTTCTTTTTCGAATCATCGACAGCTCCGCTCGTTTCGGGACGGGCGCGCTGCCAGTTGAGCGGTTTGCGCCTGTAGATTGGCCATGGCGGAACGGTGAGCTAGAAGAATGAGCGTGAAATGATTTCAGCTTATAGAATTGGGTTAAATCTCTTACCAGGGCAGCTAGAAGGAAGCCGGCTCCTAAAATGTAAACTGTCTGCGAGAATTGCTGGATGATTGCGCCCCAGACGAGACCGACTATTCCGAACAGTGTGATAATAAAGCGCGATAACTTTTCCGCCTTGTGTTGGCCGTCAAAATCCTGTAAGGAGATTAAACATTTGAAAATTAGTTTGGTTTTTCTCTTGATTCAACTTCTGAAGCCTCCAGGGTTGTGCAAACAAGGAAAAAAGGCGGAGTTCATGGTCATGACTGATTTGTCGTTGCCACTTTCAACAGAAAAACATTTTACCAGCAATTATTGAGCCGGACACAATATTCTATTAAGAGTACAATCTTTCTCGTTTCAGTCCAGACTTTTAAACTTGAAAATATGATCCCCTCCAGGCGCAATTATCTCCCTCAAGCACACAATTTTAACGTTGAATTTTACTCCCTAAATTTGCAAACAATTTAATTTAATTTACCATATGAGTCGGTAGGTTCAGCATTTCGAAATTTCTTTGAGATTTTCAATTGAAACGGGAGAGATTTAACGCGAAAAATACAAAACGTAAACCAACACGTCACCTAAGTTCTTGTGATTATTTTCCCGTGGCCGGTTTTTGACATTTCTTTCAGAAGAGAAAATATATGACACTTGGCAGGTGTACCAACATGAGAAATTGAAAATTACAAAGTCGGCAAATGCCTCATAGTGAAATTAATTATTATTTGACAGAAATTCAAACATGCAAATAAACGGTTTTTTAATAGCGACACAACATTTTTGTATTTTAATACAGATGCATAGAACCAAGGCCCTCTAGAACAGGCCGTAATGCTGAAAATGATGACGTAGAATACCAGGTTTTTCTGAACTATACCTAAGGTGTCCGAGCAAGTCGGAGCTCACCCAAGTATGAGATTTGTCAGTTTGACAATTCGATTTGACATGTTGTTGCAGTATGTTTTCTAACTATCAGGATTTGCGTCGCTCCTGTTTGCTTTGATCCGCCGATTTGAGAGCATTATTTATGAGTTCGATCCATATTGAATCATCGGGGGATGGCGTATATGGTCCAGCACTAATATATTCTACATTTGCTGAACATTCCCGTTCATATTACTGACATTTGTGTTTTTTTGGCAGCATTCTGATTAGTTTCGATCTTCCGGTCGGCCACAAGTTCTTTTATTGCCTGGTATTTCTAGAGGGCCTTGATAGAACGCATTATCGTATTTTACATCAATTTATATGGTAAAAATAGTTTGGCTTAAAGAGTGTTTCGAATTACGAGTAAGACTCCGGAACGAATTATTCTCGTTATGCGAGGTTCCACTGTACTACAAGGGATGAACAGATTTGTCGTGAAATTGGTAATGCCGATTGGGTCGAACTCTCTAATAACAAAAACTCTGAGGAATCTTCTATGCAACTACATTCCATTCTTGATGACATAGTTGATCGGAATATTCCCTATCAAAGGACTTCTAAACAAAAATACCCAGAATGGTTCAACCACTCGGTTATTAAAGCTCTTCATAAGAAAAAACGTCTGACTAGGAAGTAGAAACTTTCTTCCCTATTATCTGACTATCATAATTTTTCTTTCCGTGTAAACAGGTAAAATCGGATATCAAGAAGGCTTTCTCTGAATATATTTCAGAGCTTCAGGTATCTCTGTCACGTAATGAAACTAAGCCGTTTTGTTCACACGTTAGAAAGCGTAGAAAAATCATTATTTTCCTTCCCAACTTAAGTTTGGGGTTATTACAACTTCCATTCCGCAAAAAATGTGTGAATTTTTTGTTAAATATTTTTCCTCTGTGTTAAGCTTTTCCAACAGAGACCTATCATATGACTTTTTCATTCCATCACAGAACTCCTGTCTTTCCATTAGCGAGAGTAATATTATCTCCATTAGCAATCCCTCAGACCAGTAGCGGGCCTGATGGAATTCTTAATCTCTTTTTGAAATTTGCGTCATTGATACCACTTTCTCTTTTGTTCAATAAATCACTTGAGGAAGGTTCTTTTCCTGTTTGCTGGAAGTTAGCTAACGTTTTACCCATTTTAAAGAAAGGGGACACCGAAAACTATCACCCAATTTCTACCTTAAACTGCTTCGGTAAACTTTTTGAAAGATTAGCTCACAATGCGGTCTGGGAGAAACTTAATCATTTTATATCAACCGCCCAGCATGGATTCGTTAAAGTAAGATCACCTTCACCGCCGTAGACGGTTCCAAGCCCGGTTTGAGAAAGGAGGAGGGACATGGAGTTAACCTGAATGGCCAGTAACACCAGTGCGTCTCAGGAATTAGGCAAAAAGTATGATATAGTTGGACTTGCAGCATAGCTGTGAGAGCTCCAGCATGTCATATTTAGCTCAAAACTTCCACCCTTTTTCTACTAGGGTGTAATAAATAAGTAGGACATTATGCGGCGACTTCTTCGTGTGCGTAATACGATATGGGGATTGAGGCCATTCGCGTGTAGGCTGATAAGGTATTTCTCGTGCATTCGTTTCTATGCTGATAAAGCACTTTTCGGTAGTTTGCGTGTGTGCTGATAATGCACCTTTCTTTTTTTCCTCGATCGTTCTCGTCCGCGAATAATATAAGTAGTTGAAGCTGGACCTTAGCCGTATCAAGTACAATTAAAATTTCATTAATTATATTTTTTTTAACAATTATCTTTCATTTATCATCCTTTCTACCTCAACCCAAATGGCTCCAGATATAAACGGGATAATAACAAATGACTTCAAAATATTGACATCGTTTATATCTTCTACACATTCTAAAGCGATAAACGTTCATATGGCTGATAGCACATTTCAATCCTGCTTAAAGACATCTTTGGTTACCCCAGTATTTAAAAGTTGTTCTAATAACTATGATACACTGCTGGTATATAATACCGGGTATTGGAAACATGGTATAGCATACTACCAAGGCTGATACACTGCCCATATGTGGTATGGTTTGACATCAGCTGTTCATGAAACTAAAACGTCGCACCATATTTCATAAAAACTGTGCAAAATTGAACGCAATTTCTGCATTAAAATATTCGCCACATCAATTAAATCATTATTTCGCATGGCAATGATCAGTTTCGTGGATGATGGCAACGATTTTCATGAATTTAAATTCGAAATTTTGACATTTGATGGCCCTTTTCACGAATGCACTAGGAAATTTAGCTTAGATATTCACCAAATATAATCACAAGTTCTAAACCACGTATATACGTGGTATTGGGTGATACATTGATGGTATTGTTAATGCCAGGTATTGTATACCAGCGGTGTATCATAGGTATAACACAGACCTAAACAACTATAGGTCGATTGATTTGGCAAGCAAAATCATTGGAAAAGTCACCAACAAAAGAATCCCAAAATTTATAAACAAAAGTAATGGATTTGATTGGAATTAGTATGGATTCCAGGAGAAACGCAACACAAAATCAGCATTAATTGATGCGATGCCTTTTGACAAAGGCTCCTACGTTACTCCAGTCTTTCATAAATCTAAAAAAGACATTTGACACTGTATAACATAAAATATTTCTGCAAGGGCTAAACGAGCTAGCCTTAAGAGGAAAAGTTAATGATGTTATAAAACATTAAAGAATTATGATTGGGCGTAAAGCCCAATCATATGATACTCTAGATGAAATGAGAAAGAGTTCAATGTACCGGAAAATATGTCACCTCCAATTCTTTTAAATATTTAATAGTGACTTTTGTATGGGAGGTGGTAGAAGGAGAGGAGGAAGGTTTGTAATTTTTGGATATGACACCTAATGTGGCATGCAAAATATTTCGTGCTGAATTTAAGGTTTGTAGCTTTCATTATTTTCAATTGGACATACTTTTCCTGAAATTGAGGCATTTGTATGGGAGGTGGCAGAGGAAGTGGAGCGTTTAAGATGATTTTGAAACTGCTTATCATCATCCTTATAGCCACGCTTTGATTCAATTTCAAATTCGATAGTTCTAATATATTCGAAGGAGAAATGCTTTTCTTGAATTTATAATACAGATATATGTATGGGAGGGGGTAGAAGGAGTGAAGAGGAGTTGATAATTTTTGTTAGCATTTATTGCAATTATTAAAAAACAAATTCTGGCAAAATTTTAAGTTTATACTTTTTCTAGTTTTAATGGAAATCGATATAATGCATTTAACAAAAATTATACATTTGTATGGGAGGGGGTAGAAGGAGTATACGGATCAAAATATCTCGTTATTGATATCTCTATTTTTATACTTTATGCAAAATATCAAGTTGATAGCTTTAACAGTTTCGAAGAAAAATAATTTAATTTAAATTTCAAAATTTCGTGAAATTTGTATGGGAGGGGGTAGAAGGAGTGAGGTGAAGTTGATAATTTTTTCAATTCTGATTGAAATTATAATAAAATTGATTCTGGCAAAAAGTTGTTTTTATAACTTTGCTAGTTTCAATGAAAATCGAAAAACAGCATTTTTCAAAATTATGCATTTGTATGGGAGGGGGTAGAAGGAGTGACGGGATCGGATCAATATTTCGTCATATTAATGACATTTATATCGTAATACTTTGACCCAAATTTGAAATCGATAGCTTAAATAGTTTCAAAGAAAAATCAATTTCTGAAAATTTTGGAATTTCGTGAAATTTGTATGGGAGGGGGTAGAAGGAGTGGGGGGATGTGGCCCGTTCACGAACTTTAAGTTCTTTTTTGCTAAAAATGAGACACAACAAAATTCAGCACGATAGCTCAAAGCGTTCGAGAGTTATGCTGCAGACAGACGGACAGACGGACAGACAGCAACTCGGAATCGAAGTTTTTGAGCGACAACAAATATTTCTGTACCCTTGGCAGCTCTGTGCGAGCGTTATTTCTTAGCGTTACAAACGGTAAGGCAAACACAATATACTCTCAGATTTCATCTAGAGTATAAAAATTATCTCCTAGGACGAACTAACATAACAAAAAATTTGGGTAAACGCGATATACTGGGTCTAGGAAAAAAGTTCGTGACGTTTTTTTGAGTAAAATTCAATTGGTTTTCTTATAGTATGAAAATGAATTTATTTAAACCAAATATGCTCCATTATTATCGATAATGTTTCACCATTTTTCGTGTATAGCCATGATGCCATCGGTGAAGAACTTCTTTTGAAACCAGTTTAATTCCAATGAGAGAGTTCTGCAGAGAACGGAACAAGTGATAGTCAGAGGGTGCTATGTCTGGACTATACGGTGGATCAAAAGCAATTTTTGACGGGTCATAAAAGAAGTGTGTGGTCGGGCCTTGTCATGATGGAAGACAACACCTTTCCTATTATTCAATTCAGACCGTTTTCTTTCAATTGCCTGGCGTAATCTCTCTAGTTGTCCACAGTAGAGTTGAAAATCAATCGTTTGACCAACTGGAGGTAGCTCATGGTGGGCGACTACCTTCCAGTCCCACCATACATGCGGCATTACTCTTTTTAGCGAGAATTCTGGCTTCGCAAACGATTGTGAAGGGTCACCATCTCTTGTCCACGATCCTTGACGCTTTCGATTATCACTTTTTTAGTGATTGGGCGACCAGAGCGTGACTCATTTTTCTCATCAAAATTACCAAAACGAAAAGGAGTTCACAAGCCTGTACAGCGTTCTTTCCTTAGTCGTAATATGTAGCGCAATTTTTCATTACTTTTCTCCATTTTCAAACACAAATAACTTTCCAACCACTGCACTAATTTCGATGTTCATACACTCAAAGTAAAACTTTGTCACCTTTCTAACGAGTGTTTAGTGGTATCGCTGCGATCTGTGTTTGCTGAGTTATTTGCAATTGACGTGATCTATCGGGAAAATCTTTTTTCCCAGACCTAATATAAATCTTCGTGGTTTACTGAGCCCTACTATGAAACGCACGTTCTAAGATAACTATGAAAGTGTCCTTGAGGCAGTAAGGACGATTCTGCTTTAAACTGGATCCCTCAGAGATGATCGCTGATCCACGTTAAGGAATTATCAAATCAAACTCGAAAAACTTTGAATTGTACGAGGGCGGATCGATAATGACGTGTAAAAATGAAGAAAACAGAATTTCTTCGACAAAAATTTATTTTATTTTTCAACATAGTCCCCTTTTAGTTCCATACACTTATTCCAGCGTTTTTCCAATTTTTGGATCCCTTCCAAATAATAAGATTTCTCTAACCCTTCAAAATATGCGTTGATTTCATTGATGACGTCACTATTCGTGGTGAATCTCTTTCCAGCAAGCCATTTTTTCAAGTCTGGAAATAAAAAAAAGTCACACGGGGCCAAATCTGAAGAATGCGGTGGGTGAGGAAGCAATTCGTAGCGTAATTCCAATAATTTTGCCACTGAAATAGCAGACGTGTGAGCTGGAGCGTTGTCGTGATGAAACAGCACTTTTTTCTTCGCCAAGTGCGGCCGTTTTTCCTTGATTGCAGCATTCAATCGATCCAATAACTGAGCATAATATGCTCCCGTTATTGTTTTTCCTTTCTCCAAGCAGTCGGTGAAAATTATTCCTTTGGAGTCCCAAAATACTGTCGCCATAACCTTTCGAGCCGATGGAACGGTTTTTGCCTTCTTCGGTGCGCTTGAACCGGCTTCCATCCATTGTTTTGACTGTTGTTTGATTTCTGGAGTGTAGTGGTGCATCCATGTTTCATCAACAGTTATGAATTGACGAAGAAATTCTTTTGGATCACGTTGAAACAGTTGTAAATTGTGCGGTGAAGTTGTCACACGATTGCGTTTTTGATCGATTGTGAGCAAGCGCGGCAGCCATCTTGTGGATAGCTTTCGCATGTCCAAATGATTTTTTGGATTCTGAAAACCACTTATAAATCATTGCAATCGATGGTGCAGATTCCCCATAATGTTTATCTAATTTTTCTTTGGTTACTTTAGCTGTTTTCCCTTTTAAAAAGTTATGTTTAATCAACACACGAAATTCGTTTTTATCCATTTTTTTCAAATTTATTAAAAGTTGGCTTGCTTAGACAGCAGTTTCACAAAAACTAAAAAAGGTATCAGGCTAAGCCTTTGCAGATAATCTATTTAAGGATGAAGCAGGTAAAAAAAAATACCAAATTTCTTACCTACCCCCTCCTTCTTCGTTTTTACACGTCATTATCGATCCGCCCTCGTACTATATAAAATTCTGTATTACTTTTTATTTCCAAAAAATTTTTTCTCCATAAGAAACACAGGGCTTTCCCGTTCGCGCCTTCGTTATGAGTGTTTTTATTGCAAACATTAAACAGATTACTTATCACTATCAGAATTCCTTAATGCAAGGAAATGCCATAAAATCGATTCCAATTATAAAAGATGGAAATCATTTTATCCTTTGGCTCATCATTTAGTGAAGGGACAAAACAAACATCAATATCCCTACACCAACACATTAATAACAGAGCACAGTAAATAGACAAAACCTGACATAAATTGGTGTCAACTAGCGTTAAGTCTACGTCTCAAACATACTTTATCTATAGAGAAGTCAAATACCTCAATATTCTCGTTAACTTCTCTTGCAAGACGTGAAATCGGTTCACTCATACCATAGTTAGTCCGGTGAAAGCAAATATGCAACAATCTAGGATGCCTTGGTAAAAATTGACTAACAGCAAATTGCATCAAACCCAAAATTTAGGAGGAATCAACCACCCCAGTGAGTAGTTGGTGAGCAAAAACTACGTCAGCAACCTCACGTCGTCTCGAGAGTGATGACATATTTAGTAGCTGAAGCCGGCCAATATAAGGAGGAAGACGAACTCTGTCATTCCAATTGAAGTGACATAAAGCTATTCTCACAAATTTGCGCTGAATAGATTCAATTCTGCCAATATGCACATCATAATAGGGAGACCAAACTTGAGAAGCATACTCAAGATGAGATCTGACAAAAGTGTTATACAGACTCAACCTAACAAAGAAATTGTTAAATCGAAGGCCATTATTGCGACACTAGTTACTAAAATTAAACAAATCCTCCTGAAGAAGATTGTCTGAGTTAGAACTAATAGATCTAAAGATTTTAATGTCATCAGAGTACTTCCGAAAATTTAAAAACAGAGGCTACATCGTTAATGGCCAGGATAAATAGAAGTGGTCCCAAATGACTTCCTTGAGGGACCCCAGAATGCGCAGTAAATGGCTTAGACGTACAATCACGAAAGATAACTTGGTAAATTCTATTAAATAGATAAGACTAAATCCAATTTATAAACCATGTTGGAAAACCCAACAATCTTAGTTTTAACAAAATTATTGAATGGGGCAATTTATCAAAGGCCTTACTAAAATCAGTGTATACACAATCCACCTGCTTACCATCCTCAATAGCCAAAATGGATTTATTCGTAAACTCCATCAGATTAGTAACAGTAGATCTATTCCTAACAAAACCATGCTGTTTACTCGAAATTATTGATTTACAGTGAAAAGACATGCATTCATACACTATAGACTCAAACAGTTTAGGAATAGCCGACAGTTTAGCTATTGGCCGATAATTTTCAACAGCAGATTTTGCACCGCTCTTGTGAGTAGGTATGATGAAGGACGTCTTCCACACATTTGGAAAAATCCCCGTTCTTAAGGATCTTTGAAAAAGATGAGAGAGTGGTTCAGCAAGAGAGAGACAACAACGCTTAAGGACAACAGCAGGAACACCATCGGGGCCAGGAGAAGACACATCTTTAAGGCGGGAGATGTGATTGACTATATCATTATAGAAAATTGGTAAATCAGACAAAGACACTTACATACATAGGTACCAAACTAACCTAAGTCAGAAACTAAATTATGCCGAGCATGGTGCCAAATTCAAATACTGTCGTTACAAATCACTTAAAATGCTACAAAGTGCTGACTACTATTCAACTGCGGCAAAGCAGGCCGCCGCGCCGAAGTACTATTGAGTTACTCTATGAAGTAGCAAGAACAATGCACCTGAGTTAGGTCAATCTGTCAAAGGGGCGATTTTATTTTCATATGTATGCGTGCTACGTGTTCATATAACTTTTCAGTGGTTTTATTTCGCAAATATCTTTTATTGCTTACTTATCATACGCTGGAGGTGGGCGCTTTTTTCAAATTTAACGGAAACGCTTGTTATCTTGACCGAACTCTATTACCGGGTTTCTTGTCTTTTCTTCTCCATAGAGTACCTCTACTATTGCCGACATTTGCAGAACCAAGAACAGACTGGACTTTCGATAATATGTGGGGAAAAAACACAAAAAACTGTTGAAAACTTAAATCTTCCAGTACAGCCAAGAATAAAAAATCCACCTAAAAATGTTGATCCTTCAAGCAGGGCTAGCCACAACCTGGATCTATAGTAGTCGTAGTTGGATATGAAAAAAATGAATTTTTAAAATGCAATTTTTCGTATTTCCTAAGAAGAAAATCGTAGAAAATAGTTCAGTCCGCGCCCTAAAATTTCTTAAGCAATTGCTTTTAATACAGAATTAGTGCTGTGAAATTAATTTTAGCAGATTTTAGAAGTGGACTTCATACTGAACTTATGCCATTACATTTGATAAAGACCATCCCACACTCAATGCATTCCAAACACCTTCCGATGCCGACCATCCGTGAAATCATCTGTCAACAGCGTCAGTCAAATAATTCTCGAACAACAAAAAAAGAGAAAGAACCAAAAAAAAGCGCATATGAAAAAATCCGTTCGGTTGTTTTGACGTTATTCGTGCGCCATAATTCGTCCTAATCATTGCGCGTCGCACTAAACAACCAAGAGGCCAATTCGTTATCATCATCGACACAATCGTGCCGACGGTGAATCAGTTGCGAGACAGACACCCAGTTTGTTGTTATGCTCAAGTGATAAAAAAAAACCCCCGCAACAACCCTCGCGCGCGCATCCTAAATTTCTGAAATTTCCCGGGCAGACAGAAAATGAATTTGATCGACACGAACCCGTACGGCAACGGACTCCTCTACGCCGGCTTCAACCAGGATCAAGGTGAGTTTTCTTTTTCGTTCTTTGTTTCACAACTGATAAAAAAACAAAATCTCGTCGCTTATCTGTAGGATGTTTTGCGTGCGCCACCGATACGGGCTTTCGTGTCTACAATTGCGACCCGCTAAAAGAGAAGGAGCGTCAGTTTTTCGCTGAAGGCGGTCTTGGTCACGTCGAGATGTTGTTTCGTTGTAATTACCTGGCGCTGGTCGGTGGCGGAATTCGCCCGCTCTATCAGCCGAACAAGGTCGTCGTGTGGGACGATCTAAAGAAAGCACCGGCAATCTCACTCGACTTCAATCAGCCCGTGAAAGCGGTGCGTTTGCGTCGCGATCGAATCGTTGTTATCCTGGAGGGAATCATTAAGGTTTATAGTTTTTAATTTTAATATTTTTTAAATACATTTTATTTTTTATTTTTAAGGTTTTCACGTTCACGCAGCAGCCACAACAGCTGCACGTTTTCGAGACGAGTCCGAATCCGTTGGGCTTGTGTGTTCTCAGTCCGCACAGCAATAAATCACTTCTTGCCTTTCCCGGTCGTCGAACCGGTCACGTTTTGGTGGGTTAAGATGGAATTTTTATTATAGTACACTTTTTAATTCGAAAGTTTTTTTTTGCAGATTGTCGATCTTGCCAGTACTGAGCGTGCGCCGCTGGAAATTTCGGCACACGAAGCGACAATTAGTTGCATCTCGTTGAATTTGCAGGGTACTCGGCTGGCAACGGCCAGTGAAAAGGGAACTTTGATTCGTGTTTTCGACACGGAAAATGGCAACAAAGTGACTGAACTGAGGCGAGGAAGTAATCAGGTGAGTGGGGTGTTTGGTTAAGATTTATTGCGGGTTGTGCCACGCCATTAATTTTCGGTAGATTCGAGTCTTACAAAAATTTTCATCCATAAGCGTTCTAAGTTGAAATCAGAACTTTTAGCAAGTCAGTTAGATTCTAATGTAATCGTCATTTCGGGGACGAATTTTCATGCTGTGATTCGAAATCTTGGTATGCATCTTCTTTTTTAGCTCTCTTGCCCCTCCCCTCCCTCTCTTCCTCCTCCTCTCCCGCCACCCTCCAGGAAGTCAATGATTTCCAGATGGTTAAGACCACGGTAGTTTTGATAGAGACCAAACGCAAAAACTGATAAATCGCTTTGATTGTGGCCAAGTACCATCGCGACTGCCTTGCTAATGGTGCCAGAGTTGCGAGAAGCGATTCCGCGCACGACCGAAGTAAAACAGTTGACGCGATCGTCCTTGTTAGTGCAGTGCAGCTTTGATTCCACTTTCGATGGAGACGGCTTTCTACAATCGGGCGACCCTATCACAGGCTCGGATTCGTCCTCGGCGGCGACTTTTACCCGAAGCCTGACGAACAGGCTATTTTCTCGCTGATGAGTGAACTTTCTCGTAGAAAAATTGCCGCATTGCGGAGTTTTAGGAGACAGAAAGATGGGGACGACACCGTCCTGCTGGGCGTAGTCGGGAAAATCGGGATATGTGTAGATTTTGACGTCGTCGGGCGCCAAAATTGCCGCATGAACGGCCGTACTTTTGCCCATTTCGGTGCGATGATTTCGATTTTCACGGGCAGCCTAATCTGCGGAATGCAATCGCGAAAGTCAGCAACGGCGACGTAACAGTTGTAGCAGAAGAACTTTTGCGATTTGTCTTTTTATCAGAGTATTTGGCTTTCATCCTATGACTTGCTATCAGACGATACCACAAGACGACCACATGTTTGTGTCTTTGGCATACGGGGTGTATGGACTAAGAGATAAGAAATTCGCTATAGGCAACAGACAATGACTGTTTCCAAGAATGTGCAGCATAGCCGACCAGGTAAACCAATAATTTCTTTATCCCAAATAGCTTCGAATCGATTTTGCACATATGCTTAGCAACGGGGTCCGAAAAAAATCGTTTTGCATTGTTGCTACAATATAGGATTTCATCCCGGTCAGGTAGATTAGACAATGCCCCATTTATAAATGAACAAGTCTCGTGAATTGACTTGAGTATCTGCCGCTAGGCAGGCATACGTTCATTTCATCATTAAACAAGGTACCTGTACCCCTTTGATCCTAACCTATCGGATTCTGACCTGCATAACGACAACGCTATAGAACGCATTTCATGAAACTCAAACTCAATTTATGATGCAGGTAACACGTGCACTCCGAATGACGACGCTGCATTAGTAAAGAAGGCATTTAAAGCGTGATAACTCGATGTACCTCTTTTGTTCGATCGGTATCAAACTCGCAGAGGTTAGACCGAAGCGAGAGGTGGCCGCTCGCACATCTCAAAACGTGAGCAGCCTGATCATTGGTTATCTGGAACTACTGCGTAGGTTTATTGCTGTTTATTGATCTCGGTGTTGGTACTTCTGGGATATTTTCTTTCAGTGCAATAAACGCTGGTTTTTTCCTATCCAGTGATACATTTACATATCGACCATTTTTTTTTTAAGTTCTTGTTCCTCCGCTGAATAACACGATAGTGGTTGAAAGTCGAGTGATGGTTTTTTGTAACCTAATGACTCGTTGTTCAATAGTTTGGTAATTTTGGAATCCTTGAAGTCGGAGAAACTTCTTCGTAAATGAAGTTGAAGGCAATAGCATCCATGGTCTGCAGAATTTTGCTGTCAATTACTTCTACGATGCTTATTGAACCCAAATTCACGTTCCGGGGGATTGAATGGTGAATTTCAAATTTTAACAACGCTTTCCTCTTTCTGAAGAGAGAGATCTCCTGCGATAATTTGATGCATGCGTCAAATCCGCTGGGGTGTAGCCTAGTGGATAGTGTGTTGGTCTACAATGCGAAGGTCGTGAGTTCAAACCCCGGTCGACGCATAATTCCAGCACATTGCCTGCTTGGGTACCTTGGTCACCTCAGGAAACGACTTTTGGCATTCGAAATCCTTGGTCACCTCAATCTACGAAAATGAAAAATTCGCAGATAGAGGGTTGTGCGAAGGTCTAACAAACCTTCCACAATAAATAATGAAAAATGTTAAGGAACCTGAAGGTCAGGCGGCCAAAGCCCGATTTGGGCTGTAGTGCCACTGTAGAAGAAGAAGTCAAATCCGAGTTGTAATATGGTTGTACTACGTGGATAGTGACCGTTTCACTTACCAAGAAACAAAAACAAATTTTCGTGAACCAATGCCTCCGACGCATTTTAAGGATATTCTGGCCAGAAGTGATCTCCAACGACGAACTTAGGAGTACAACTCGACAGACTGAAATAGACATTGAGACTCAAAGGCGAAAATGGCAGTGGATCGATCACACTTTAAGGAAACCAGAGCGATACATCGCCAAACAAGCTCTGGATTATGATCCTCAAAGAAGACGTCGGGTTGGTCGACCATGTAGTACGTGGAGGCGAGCATTTGAGCAGGAGACCAGAGAAATAAACAAGTCATGGAAATAGCTAAGGGCTGATGCTCGCTGAATCGCACCTTGTAGAAGAGAGCTGTTTCTGTCCCATGCCTCTATAGAAGGTTTTAATAGGAATTTGATTGATTGATTTCCTCTAAAGCTAGCACACAGTATTTTAGTACGTCAATAAAATTCATTTTATTTTAGGAGAGGCTTTTCGAACCTTTATTCATCCAGTGCCATCACATAATGGAGGACCCAAACAATTCAAATCCTCTGCGAATTTCTTTCATCGGTCTTTTGCGTCTTTCCTGCAGTCATTGCCACGTTTTTGGTAACCTCGGGCAATATATTTGTTGAAATCTATTGGATGAAGCAACAAATCGCGATTTAATTATTTTGTTCCTGCATAAATATAACATTTTAATTAATTTACATTTTTTCGAGATTGGAATTCATCTCGTCAAGAGCGTCGTAGGCATCGACAGAAAATGTCGGTTTTCCCGATAAACTACGATTGAAATCGAAATTCACAGTACGAATTTTGGCTGTCGGTTTCGAAGCGATAAAGACACGACATTCGCAACACGGACAATTAGGTGGAGAGCTTTGATTAAGCCTTATAAGTAATATGTATATGGTTTGTTGCACCATCACTTAAACTGGGCCTTTGAGGCGATAAAATAAATTTAAGCGGAGAAAAGGCTCGCTTTACGCTAACATGAGTCGCAGGAGCAAAAAACTCAATTTGCGATGCTTCATACAAGAAAGAAGTTACAATTTTTTTTAACCTTCCAATATATTGAAGTGCGCAAGGGATCGCTATATTTCAAGTAAGGAAATAAAACCACCAGTCCACTTTAATTTAACCGCCAGTTTACTTTAATTTAACGCAAAACTTAATTTAATTTATCTAAATCGCACTTGAGGCTTTTCCGCTCACAAATTATCAGTTAGTTCCTTCACTTCCAAAACATTGACTCACTCGTCAATAGCTCTAAACCAGACTGACTGTTTTTCACAAACCTTCGCTCTATTTATCCCCAGTATATACGACCATCGTCCATGCGGTCGTCCACATCGTCGTTCATACCGCCACCGCCGATAGCGGCTGTGCAATGACCGTCGACGTCGTTCACATCGTCGCTGTCGACAGCAACTCTACATCAACCATCGCCGTCGTTCACACCGTCGCCGAAGGTAGTGAATCTACAATGACATTCGTTCTTGTTCACACCGTCGCCGCCCATAGCGACTCTACATCGTCGACGCCGATTGCGACTCTACAGCAACCGTCGCCGTCGTTTACACCGTTGTCGCCGATAGCGATTCTGCAGCTACCATCGTCCCCGTTCACATCTTCGCCGCCGATAGTGACTCCATAGTAACCGTCGTCGTCGTCTATACGACGATGTTTTCATGAGCATTCCAATGTGTATTGGCATGTTACTTGACAAGGACCTGAGAAATTTTTGTTGGTTTCGTTCACCATAGATGTTCTTTCTGACTTTCGCTCATGCCGGTATCGGCATGCATGTGTCCGTATCTTTTTTTGGTTGAAGACCTTAACATTCCAATCAAGTCGCATAGTGTTGCTAATAAGGACTGGACACGAAAGTTCTGCACGGTTTTTGATCAATGATAAATAAAGGTAGAATAAAGTTTTTTTCATTTGATTTTTTTTTTTACAATAAATCACAACATATATTACAAAAAATCAAGTTAACTTTTTTAATTAATAGCTTGTCGACTAAATTCTCGCAATTTTTTCTTGATGGAAGACATTAAATTCTGCCAAACCCGATCCGCTACTTTCTTGCTTGCTATGGACCACAAACGGGAAAAAATTCCGCAGTGAAGTTGCACTTCTTCCGTCTTTCCGTAAAACACTTTTCACTAGAGCCCAATATCTTTTTATTGGCCTATTCCTTCCTATTCCTATTCCTCAACATAAACATCAGTGTTAACGGTCCCTTCTATGAAAAAAGGACTGCTTCTCATCCCACATTGGCAGATAGCTTGCCACACCAGCACCTTTTTACCAAATTTTTCAACCTGGATGTGTTTATCGACATCACAAACATCCCTTTTGTCTTTTGCACTGTAGTATTGAGGTCCAGGTAGTGTACCGAAATCATATTTCAAATATGATTCGTCATCCATTACAATGCAAGCGTCTTCATCGCAAATTTTTTTATACAACTTTCTTGACCTTCTAATAGCCTCTTGTTTTTGCTTGACGGTTCGTTTTGCACATTTTTGTTTTTTGAATGTCTTTATATTGTTGCGAGCTAGGGGATCGCTGATTTCAAAGGAAAACACAATTCGTTTAAAAATAATGAATAATTTTATTTAATCGCACTTTTCTTTATTTCTTGATCACTTCACTAAATTCGCTCTAAAACTTAATTCGTACAACTCAGGAGCACTGCCAATCTATCACTTGTACCGATTCGCGTTCAGATGTCTCTGATTCACCGATAGGTGTCGCCAAAATCTAACTAACTCGTTGTCTGAAAGTTGGCGGGTATTTATACTAAGTCTCCCAGACAGGTGTCGTTGTGTGTGTGTGTCTAGAATGATTGCCTACATTGTGGAGCTCGGTAGAAGTGTCTGGAAACATGTGTATAGCTTTTTAAATGTTGCTGGACTTTTCTCGGTGTTGCTGGGGACGTCGAGGTTGTCAGATTTATAACATTACCCTCTCCTTAGTCCCTGTTCGTCCCGAACAGAGTCGTTCACTTCCTCAATGGCACCATGGTACTTTGTTAATCGGTCGAGATGTACCACTTTCATTTTAGTGCGGGGTTTATGATGTAGTTGAATCCGATAGACGACATCATTTAACCGGTTGATGATCTGGTAAGGGCCTTCCCAGTTTCGCTGTAGTTTCGGCGATCTGCCCTTCTGTCGTTTGGGATTGTATAACCAAACCAAATCGCCCTCTTGGAATCCTGATGAGTTCGCCCGTTGATCATACCTCGTCTTCATGCGGTCGGACGCCAAATCAATTTTATCTCTGACCAGGTTATAAATTGTCTTTAGTCGACATCGAAGATCCGAGACATAGTCTTTAGCATTGGTTGGTTGGTCTGGTGGCACTCCAAACATTAGCTCCGCAGGGACTCGAATATTTCTTCCGAAAATGACTCGGGACGGAGTTTCTCCTGTTGTTGAATGCACCGATGTTCTATAGGCCATTAAAAATAGAGGGATGTGCTGGTCCCAGTCCTGTTGCCTCTCGCTGACGAGTTTGGATAGGTTTGAGTTCAATGTCCTATTGAAACGTTCCACCATTCCATCAGACTGTGGGTGTAATGGAGTTGTCCTCGTTTTGTTTATTCCCAGCATTTGGCACACGTGTTTGAATATTTGAGATTCAAAATTGCGCCCTTGATCGGAGTGTAGTTCGCGTGGCGCTCCAAATCTGCTCACCCAGTTGGTAACAATTTGTTCTGCGACGGTTACTGCTTCTTGGTTTGGAATTGCGTAAGCTTCAGGCCACTTGCTGAAATAATCAATGACCACTAAAATGTAGCGATTACCATTTCCTGATTCCGGGAATGGTCCAGCAATATCCACAGCAATTCTCTCGAATGGGACTCCCACGTTGTATTGTTGCATTTCTCCCTTTGATCTGCGGTGTGGGCCCTGACTTGATGCACACGTAGTACATTTACGGCACCAGTTTTCGACATCATCTCGGAGATGGATCCAATAGAACCTTTCTCGTATCTTTGCCAAGGTTCTGTTTACTCCCAAATGCCCACCGGAGGTACCTCCATGATATTCCTTCAAAACCTCCTCGACTTTACAATGCGGGACGATGGTTTGCATGTGATACGACTTTCCATCAGCGTTCTCCCATTTCCGTTTTAATAATCCGCAGTCTAGGTGAAGGGAGTTCCATTGTGCCCAATAGCACTTTAAGGTTTCACTGAATTGTGAGATGTCTTTCCACTCAGGCCGTTTCATTTCGTCCTTCCATGCCATGATCGGTGAAATATCTGGATCTTTACGTTGGGCGTCTTCCAGTTCTTGCTGATTCCATCCAGTCTTTGGTTCGGTCGTTATCCTCTGAATGGTTTCTCCGGCCTCTTTTCCTTCTATACGGTGACAATGCTTGCAGTTCGGTGGACAAGGACGACGTGAAAGCGCATCGGCATTTCCGTGGATTCTTCCTCTTCGATGAACAATCTCGAAATCGTAGGATTCGAGCCTTTCGATCCATCTGGCTACTTGGCCTTCGGGGTTTTTAAACTGAAGTAGCCATTTAAGCGATGCGTGATCCGTTCGAAGAAGGAACTTTTGACCATAGAGGTATTTGTGAAAATGTTTTGTTGCTTCTACTATGGCTAGTAGCTCTCGGCGAGTTACGCAATAGTTCCTTTCTGATTTTGAGAGTACTCGGCTGTAGTAAGATAGCACTCTCTCCTGCCCATCGATCTCTTGTGATAGTACTGCTCCGATACCGACATTGCTGGCGTCAGTGTCTATGATGAAACCATGACCTGGTTTTGGATACGCCAGAACTGGGGAGTCGCAGAGTTGGTCTTTTATCCTCTCGAATGCTTCCTGGCACTGTTGACTCCATGTAAATGGCTTCCCTTTTTCTGTTAACTGATGCAGACATTTCGCCGTGTTAGCAAAGTCTTTTACAAATCGTCGGTAATATGTCGCTAAGCCTAGGAAGCTGCGCAACTGGTGTTTATCACTCGGAGTAGGCCAATTTTTCACCGCCAGTATCTTCTCCGGATCTGTCTTTACGCCATCAGCTGAAACGATGTGACCCAAGTACTTGACTTCTGCACTAAACAAAGTGCACTTTTTCGGACTCAGCTTTAATTTTGCCGCTCGCAGTCGCTGGAAGACTTCCTGCAGATTTTTTAGGTGTTCATTGAATGTTTTTCCGATAACGATCACATCATCTAGGTAAACGAGACAAGTTTTCCAACTCAGACCACGCAAAACGAATTCCATCAGTCTTTCGAACGTAGCTGGAGCATTGCACAGGCCAAATGGCATTACGATGAACTGCCACAGTCCACTGCCGACAGAGAATGCTGTCTTCTCTCTATCTTTTTCATCTATCTCCACTTGCCAGTAACCACTCTTCAGGTCCAACGTTGAGAACCATTTAGCATCGGTCAGGGTGTCCATGATATCGTCGATTCTAGGTAGTGGATAGCTATCCTTTTTCGTAACATCATTTAGTCGCCTGTAGTCCACACAAAAACGGGTACTGCCGTCTTTCTTCTTTACCAGCACTACTGGCGATATCCACGGGCTCTTTGATTCTTCGATGATTCCCTGATGCTCCATAGTTTTGACCATTGAATTGACTTCTCCTTGTTTCGCTAATGGTACTCTTCTTGGAGGTTGACGTATCGGTGTAGCACTTCCGGTATCTATACGATGTTTCACTAAGTTTGTTCTGCCATAGTCGTCATCACCGGTGGAAAAGACGTCGCTAAATCCTTCGATTAGATCTACTGCTTGCTTGTGTTGTTCTCCTCTAAGGTTGCTTGACTGAAGAAGTGTTGATGTTACATTGTCCTTCCTTCTTGGCTTATTTTTAGAGGGTACGTCATGTGGTTCTGCCTTGTCGATACTCGTCACCGCCGATATTGGTTCACAGCTGCCAATTACATCTCCTTTCTTTACGCTGGTAGTGCTGTCCGCAACGTTCAGGACTCTTATTGGTACCATCATCTTCTCATTCCTTTTTACGAGCGTTTTTCCTAGTATTAGACTTCGTAATGCAGGTGTCGGTTCCGGTTCTATGAGGTAGAATCGGTGGTTCCCGGGATCACCATCGAGCTCTGCCCAAATAACATTCTCAGATGACTTTGGTATGTCCGCATCTTCGCATAATACAACTCGCAGCTTTGTTGTGTTGGAGGATGTTATTTCATCGGGATTTCAATATTCCGCCACTTCATTATTCGTTGTCCTAGGTCCAGCTGGATACCGTGTGGTTTCAGAAAATCCATTCCAAGGATACACTCATCGGTAATGTCAGCTACCACGAATACATGCGAGAAGGTCAAATCTCCAAGCTGTATGTCACGAGCTATTTCTCCATGGACCGTTGTAGTTTCTCCTGTAGCAGTGCGAAGTGCGTACTTCTTGGTGTTGTGAAGCCAAGTACGATCTACGAGGTCAGATCTTAACACTGACCGTGTTGCGCCTGTGTCGACTGTTATGATGCAGTTTAATTTGCCGACTCGACCACTCATACATAAGTCGTTTTCACAACGATGTAGTCGAGAAACTGCGATGATGGTTCCGGGGGCGTCGATTCTACCGGCCAACTTCTGCCCCATGAAGTTGGCCTTTACTCGTTTCCCGGACTGTCATTAGGCGAAGCGTGCTCTCGTGACGGTTCGCCCCTTCCTCCTCTTTGTTTAGCAGCACAGCCGGAACAGTAGTTGATCGCTTTTCTGGGTTTGCGGCAGTCGCGTCGTAAGTGTCCTGCCTGTCCACAATTCCAGCATCGAGGAGCACCAGATCCTTCGCTCCGCTTGGTGTACTCGGCTTTCTGGCACACACATTCTTCTACTATTTCTCGAACTCGATAGTTACTCCGCGAGCTTTGCTTGGCAGCTGCGAACGTCAGCCCATATACTAAGGCTTCGCCAATCGTTTTCTTACCTGCCAGTTTTAACGCCTGTTGCAGCTCTCTGTCCTGTACAGCATTGTTAAATGCGAAAACAGCTGTATCGTTTCGTTGCTCTGTTTGCGCATTAGGCAGCGATAATAGTGTGAGTCGTTCAATATCGCGTGCCAGCTCTTGAAGTGTTTCACCGTTCTTTTGAGTTCGGTTGTAAAGTTGCGTTTTGTAGATCTCTCGCATGTGGTCACTGCCATAATGAAGATCCAATGTCTGGACTAAGGTTGAAAAATCTTGTTGTTGGTCCTGCGGAATCGTTTGAAGAACCTCTGCTGGTGGACCTCTTAGCGCCAATATAAGAGCTGTTCCCCGTTCCAGATCATTCCAATGGTTGTTTCTTGCGGCGGCCTCAAATTGGGTCTTATAAATAGCCCACGGTGTTTGTCCATCGAAGATTGGAGCCTTGAGACCCTTGTGCGCAACATGTTCTGTCTTGATGGCGCCAGTCGCCTTCACATTATCGAAGTCTCTTTTTAGGCGTTCGACTTCTTCTGCAATTCCGGATGTCTTTTCCGTAATTTGTTCTTCGAAGATTCGAAGTTTCTTTTCAACGTTTTCTTCTATGGCCTTACCCATGGTGTCTATTTTATCATTTTGCAGCTCCAATTTTTGGTTAAGGTCCTTTGAAGTCTGGTCTAATTTCTCTAGTTTCTGATTAATGTCCGCTGATTGTTGTTTAATGTCCACCGATTGTTGTTCTAATTTCCGATTCATGTCCGTTGTCACAGCTGATTGTTTATCTAATTTGTTCATCATTTGCTGCATTAACTGTGTTAAGGCATCCGATGTACCAGAGCACTCCTCTTTACTAGCTTCTTCGATTTGGAACTCAAAACTATCTGCATTCTCACCCTCTGCCTCAAGTGTCTCGATCATACGGCTGACAAGTTCAGACTTGCTCCCTGTTGTAGGTAACTCGCGTCTACTGAGCTCTTCCTTCAGCTCCGTTACTTTTAAGTCTTTTAAATAACGCGGCATTTTCACTACCGATTATTTCCAGTTTTTCCGCGATTCGAATTCACTTAAATTTACGTCACTGCTTACTAAATCACTCGAGATTATTCGATTTCACAAAATTCTCACTGTCCGTTCGAGAATTTTAGTTCCGCGATTTTACTTCGCTAATTAAAGTCACTGTTCACTAGAGCACTCGAGAATATTCGATTTCACAAAATTCTCACTGTCCGTTCGAGAATTTTAGTTCCGCGATTTTACTTCGCTAATTAAAGTCACTGTTCACTAGAGCACTCGAGAATATTCGGTTTCACCAAATTCTCACTGTCCGAGAATTTTAGTTTCACTTTTCCGCTCTCACAAAATTATCCGTTCCGAGAATTTTTAATTTCACTCGCGATTTTTAACCCGAATTTATCCTTGAAATCCCACTTCTGACACCAATTGTTGCGAGCTAGGGGATCGCTGATTTCAAAGGAAAACACAATTCGTTTAAAAATAATGAATAATTTTATTTAATCGCACTTTTCTTTATTTCTTGATCACTTCACTAAATTCGCTCTAAAACTTAATTCGTACAACTCAGGAGCACTGCCAATCTATCACTTGTACCGATTCGCGTTCAGATGTCTCTGATTCACCGATAGGTGTCGCCAAAATCTAACTAACTCGTTGTCTGAAAGTTGGCGGGTATTTATACTAAGTCTCCCAGACAGGTGTCGTTGTGTGTGTGTGTCTAGAATGATTGCCTACATTGTGGAGCTCGGTAGAAGTGTCTGGAAACATGTGTATAGCTTTTTAAATGTTGCTGGACTTTTCTCGGTGTTGCTGGGGACGTCGAGGTTGTCAGATTTATAACAATATTATTCCTTTTTTTTATTTTATTTATTAAAGAATGACTTACACCGAACTTTTTTGCCAAGTCACGAATTGACATCGATCTGTTCCTTTCAATGAAGCCAACTACCTTTTTTTTCCAAATTTGGATCACTCGCACCTTTTGGCCTTCCACTTCTGGGATTGTCTTTCACTGAGAACCCTTCGTTGAACTTGTCTATACCGCGCTTGGCCGTCCATCGCGAACATTTCACTTTTTTTGTAATCGCGGAATACGAAAAGCACTTATTTTCCGAAAAAATTCGCAAAATTTTTTTACGCACGTCTTCTCTATTCGAACTCATGACTAGTAATACGTCAAAGGAACCATATTTCATAATTGCCTCAATAAACCACATGAATCACTGAAACAACCCAGTGCACAGTTAGTGTTGCCAGACTTTGCTTCATTTTATAACTAGCAGGTAAAACATGTGCAAAACTTTCGTGTCCAGTCCTTAGTATTCGTACACTTGCATTAATTTGATGATAAGCAAGTAGAGCTGACATTTCGCATTACTTTCGAGTACAGTGGAAGACCGCGGATATTTGATGAACGACTAGAGCTAACATGCAATACTATTTTAGTTTTAGTTTAGTAGTTGCCAGCAAGTACGATGTAAGAAGTGAGAAAAATCTCTGACTTTTTACGCGACCGCTATTGAAACTTCCGATCATCTACTGGGTGTGATTTATTCGTTGCAAATGGTTCTCGCATTCGTACTTACGGAATAAAAATGTGACCGTCGACTTGGATCTTCGTCGAGTTTTTCGATGGCGGTTCATTGTTGCTGACGTCCCGCAAGCGATAATTGGAGCCGATTGTTTTAAGCATCGGAAACTAGTGGACACAGCTACAGGCGAAGACTAAAATAATTAAAACTTCGCAGCCTTCAGTACACGCGGTCGATTTGACTAGTCCATACGCCGATAATTTACGGGATTTTGTCGAAATCACCAGACAGTCACATAACATCGCAGCTGAACACTCAGTACAACACCATATCATAATGCGAGGACATCCAGTTGCAGAAAAAGACAAAAGTTAAAGGCGGCAAAGAAGGAGTTTGAATTCATGATGCAGTAGGGCATCTGCCAGCCCTCCAAAAGCGAGTGGGCTTCTTCATTACACATGGTGGAGAAAAGTTCTGGTGGTTGTAAACCATGCGGCGACTACCGTCGCCTCAACAACATTACAGTGCCGGACAAGTACCCTATTCCGCACTTGCAGGATTTCGCGCATCAGCTGGCTGGATGCACTGTATTTTCAACGCTCGATTTAAAGAGAACTTATCATCAGATTCCTCTAGCCCCGGAAGATCGACCAAAAACAGCTGTGATAACTCCTTTCGGCCTCTTCGAATTTAATGCTATGACATTCGGCCTTTGCAATGCAGCTCAGACGATGCAACGATTTATGGATTCGGTTTTGCGTGGTTTCGATTTCTGCCACTGCTACATCGACGATATCTTAATAGATTCGAAGGACGAAAGACAACATCGATGCCATATTCGAATGATTGCTGAGCGATTAAAGAAGTTTGGTCTAACGTTGAACGTTGCTAAGTGTTTTTTCGGACGTCCGGAAGTTCGCTACTGAGGACATACTGTTAATAAATTTGGTTTTAAGCCTCCCGACGAGCGAGTTCAAGTCATCTCAGATTATCCTAAAGCCAACACGATCGATAAATTGAGGAAATTCCTTGGTTCTTGGAATTTTTATCGTAGCTGTTTGCCGAATGCAGCACAGACGCAAGCTCCGTTAGTCAAGCTTACTCTTGGAGCGAAAAAGAAAGACAAGCGCCCGATTCCTTGGACACCCGATTCCTTGGACACCCGATTCCTTGGACACCCGATTCCTTAGACACCCGAAGCAGAGAAAGCATTCGAAGAGTGTAAAGAGAAGCTCAAGAATGCTGTCCAGCTAGCACATCCTCGAGCAGACGTGCCTTTGGTCCTGCGATGCGACGCCTCAGACACCTCGATTGGAGCCGCGCTTGATCAACGTTACGACGAACAGTTGCAACCCTTAGGTTTTTTTTCGAAAAAACTCAGCGAACGAGAAGCTCTATATAAAGTATACGATCGAGAACTGCTAGCGATATACAGAGCGGTCAAATATTTTAACAGGCACCTCATCGAGGGACGAGAGTTGATAATTCTCACGGACCATAAGCCGCTGACTCACGAAAAAAAGTCAGACCATGCAACTGACCGAGTTGCCCGGCAGCTCGAAGAAATTAGTCGTTTCTACACGAGGATTATCCACATAGCCGGAGCAGACAACGTTGCAGCGGATGCTCTTTCTCGTATCCAGACAATCGATTTGCCAGTCATCATGAGCACACAAGAGCTTGCCGACACACAGAAAAACGGCGAAGAGCTGGAAAGACTCATCAAAGCTACTGGGGATATATCGCTTCAACTTCGAGGTTTACGAATCGATGGTACAACAACTACTGTATTCTGCGACATAACTGGAACCAATATTCGTCGAAACAACTGCGAAAAAAAGTGTTCGATAACGTACATAATTTATCGCAGTGGACGTTCAACCAGAAAACTCATCAGCAAAAGCTTCGTTTGACCAAGGATGAACCAGGACATTATCGAATGGGCTCGATCCTGCTTATCTTGTCAGCGCAGTAAGATCGGTCGACACGTTAAGAATGTACCGCAGCAAATCGCCATGCCAAGCGATCGATTTCATAACGTTCACAGTGACATTGTCGTCATGCAGCCGGGATATCGATATATACTGACGATGATAGACAGATTTACACGCTGGCACTCAAAGATGTCAAGGCCGATTCAATCGTCGACACCTTTTATACTCACTGGGTGTCACAATTTGGAGCACCGTCAACTATCACTTCGGACAGAGGAGCACAATTCGAATCGCAGCTCTTCGATGCTCTAAGTAAGCTCATCGGAAGCACACGAATGAGAACAATGGCTTATCACCCGGCTTCCAATGGAATGATAGAACGTTGGCACAGGTCACTCAAGACTGCCATCATATGTCAAAACACACCCGAATGGATCGACGTCCTCCCGACAGTCTTATTGCGACTAAGAACAAGTTTCAAGGAGGAAATAAAAGCTACTTCTGCAGAGTTGGTTTATGGAACGACGCTGAGATTACCGGGCGAATTCCTCATCGACGAGGAAATATCACCTGAGCCGCAGTTTTTCATTGAGAAATTTCGAGAGCAGATGCGACGAGTGAGATCAATACCATCGGCCCATCACGGTAAGCGAAGGACTTTCGCACATAAAACGATGTTCACCTGTACGCACGTATTCGTTAAGGTGGATACAGTTAAACGGCCATGCGAAGCACCATACGACGCGCCATACGAAGTTTTTGAAAAATTAAGGTAAAGGGAAAATGCGACAACATCGAGCAACTTACCACATTTTTCGGAACCGGTAAGGATCTATCCTCCCAAAAAGCGAGTACATTTCGCGACTCAGCGATAGCTTCGTCACTCGGGGGAGAGTGGTGTGGCGACTACACATCAAGCGTTAAGTATTCACCGCGAGAGGCGCAGCGGTCGTTGGGTGGAACTGGTTTCTGACAGGACCACGGACTTAACATAGAATTAATAGAACTTTGTCGAGTCTTACGAGATGTGTAAAAACCTCTAACGAGTGGTGCAAAATAAACCGGTATACTAAATTCGAATAGAGTAAATAGTTTTATTGTTTGTAGATCAAGACCTGTGAAACCGGCCCTTAAAGGCGTTGAACTCTCCTCTATTTATTCTGCCCCATTCTAGTATTGATGTGAGATCAGAATCAAATAACTCTCTGCGTGTAGAAATAAAGCAATGCTTATGTGATTCGGCAGTGGAGTGAGGTGTTGTCTAGAGTACCGTCAACTGCAAAACTTGGAATTGGATTGAGAGTAAACCTTCTGTCGTCTTTGCTAAAAACTAAGAAATAGGTGGAAGATAAAACAGATCCTTGGGGAACGCAGGAACTAATTGGAAAGTAGAAAGATTTAACGCTAAAGCTACTCGTATAGTGCGTTCAGACAGAAAACTCTGAATACATTGAATGAGGATAGCATCGAGGCTGATGGCCGATGAGAGCTCTGATAGCAGCTTGATTCTCTCTATCATAGAAGATCTTAAATATCAAAATATTTTTATTAAGTAAACGAAAATTACTGTATTTACCTATATATTAAGAAAATTGGTATCAATCAATTTTTTTTTATTCATTCATAAGCTGTAAAGATGTAAATCACAATCAGATCACTATCTCTATTATCTAAAATTGTTTTATGATCAAACAATGGCTCAGTCATACTGAAATTTAATTTCATACTCACTACAACTGACTGATCAAAATTTTATTACTCAATTTAATTTTACATTTTCCAGGCCACAATTTACTGCATAAATTTCAATCATCCATCCACACATTTGGTCGTATCATCCGATCACGGTACAATTCATGTTTTCAATTTGGAAGAACAGAGACCGAGAGAATCATCGATAATACCCAAATATTTCTCAAGCCAATGGAGCTTTTGTAAATTTGCCGTACCGCAAGGTCCGCCATGCATTTGTGCATTCGGTGCGGACTCGAATTCTGTGATTGGTAAAATACCTCTTTTCTTTAAAAATAATTTTTCATAAATATATTTAATGTGTTTTCTTTTTATTTACAAAATTATTCTAGTGATATGCGCTGATGGGCATTACTACAAGTTTGTTTTTAACGGTAAGGGAGAATGCAGTCGTGATGTTTGCACGCAATTTCTTGAAATTACTGACGATCAAAACTAAACCTAAAAGAAATTGTGAGCGGGAGATGCTGTGTGAACAAAAAGATTGCGTTTAATTTCTTCATAAAACTCGGGGTGGCTATCGACGAAATTCGTTCGGAGTTTTTATTTTTTTTTATTTTAACAATCTTTTAATTATTTATGAAAGATTTATATACATATAACAGATCTTTTTCAGTTTAGTATTTAAACGCCTGTTTGGGCATAGATTGCATAGATTTTAAGTGACGTACGATAAAAATAAAATTATGTGGTAATGTTTTTACACACGTACACATTTATAGAACACAAACAAAGAAAAAACACGCCTTATTATCATTATTGTTCTTTTATTTACTATGAACAAACAAATTTTTTAGTAAGATGCCAATTATTATAGACAGGCATCTTTATTGTCAATATGAATAATTTCCATGCATTATATTCGTATAGTATTTACGATTTATTTTATTTTTTCTTCATATTTTTATTTAAAGCAAATAAATTCTAAGAAATGAAAAATAAAGAGAATATTGAAAAGATTTCCAAAGCTAAGGCAATTATAGATTAGCAAAGATAATGAAAATAAACTACAACAGATTAATATAAAAACGGGACGTTTCAATTATCGAATCTTATTTTTTCAATCATTGTTTTGTTTTTTTTTTATAGATTAGCGGTCGATTTATTTTACCTTTATCCAAATTGCTTACGATCTTAGACAAAAATGACGAAAGTCACCTAAAAGCTACATTTCCACGGGCTACCGAAAAAATTTAAACTTTTATAAATTAAAATTTAAGAATTATATTACAAGCCAACTAGGCAATTTCTTAATACGGTGGTTATAGTTACGTGAATCATAGTAGACCCCCAGCTTTCTAAGTATCAATGTCTCGTTCTTCGATTCCCAAAAAATGCCTGCAAATCGACACTAAGGCGTGTTTAAGTTGAGCATGACCAAAAACTTCGGTGGATGATCCTTGATTGCCCTAAAGACTCGGGATCTTACTGGTCATTATTCAAAGCGGTCAGCAATAATTTTAATTTTTTTGAACACTTCCACTCATTGATGGTGACCGCGATTGATCCTGTAGATAAAGCTAATCTATTGGCAGCGAGTTTTGCGAGAAACTCGACAACCGCCCCCCACCCATCTGCAACTAGTTTTACACTACTCCCTTTGCACTTTCGTGCACTTATATCCAAGATTCTTCAATAGCGCAAAATCTACAAGTATGCTGGCCTTGATGGTATCGCCCAATTACCACCCATAATAAATGTTTTTCCTCTCTGGCCAAGCCTCTTCGCTGTCTTACTCTTCTGGGTGTTATTCATGAATGTGGAAAGTAACCAACATTTAGACAATCCCCAAGAAAGGAAGCAAACGAACCCCGGAAACTACTTCAGTGCTCTTGAAAGTAATGAAAACTGCTGTCAACCGTAAAATTGTCAAATATTTAAAAGACAGTCAACTCATCGACGATTGCCAACACGGATTTCGACTATACATATAACAGATCTTTTTCAGTTTAGTATTTAAACGCCTGTTTTGGCATAGATTGCATAGATTTTAAGTGACGTACGATAAAAATAAAATTATGTGGTAATGTTTTTACACACGTACACATTTATAGAACACAAACAAAGAAAAAACACGCCTTATTATCATTATTGTTCTTTTATTTACTATGAACAAACAAATTTTTTAGTAAGATGCCAATTATTATAGACAGGCATCTTTATTGTCAATATGAATAATTTCCATGCATTATATTCGTATAGTATTTACGATTTATTTTATTTTTTCTTCATATTTTTATTTAAAGCAAATAAATTCTAAGAAATGAAAAATAAAGAGAATATTGAAAAGATTTCCAAAGCTAAGGCAATTATAGATTAGCAAAGATAATGAAAATAAACTACAACAGATTAATATAAAAACGGGACGTTTCAATTATCGAATCTTATTTTTTCAATCATTGTTTTGTTTTTTTTTTATAGATTAGCGGTCGATTTATTTTACCTTTATCCAAATTGCTTACGATCTTAGACAAAAATGACGAAAGTCACCTAAAAGCTACATTTCCACGGGCTACCGAAAAAATTTAAACTTTTATAAATTAAAATTTAAGAATTATATTACAAGCCAACTAGGCAATTTCTTAATACGGTGGTTATAGTTACGTGAATCATAGTAGACCCCCAGCTTTCTAAGTATCAATGTCTCGTTCTTCGATTCCCAAAAAATGCCTGCAAATCGACACTAAGGCGTGTTTAAGTTGAGCATGACCAAAAACTTCGGTGGATGATCCTTGATTGCCCTAAAGACTCGGGATCTTACTGGTCATTATTCAAAGCGGTCAGCAATAATTTTAATTTTTTTGAACACTTCCACTCATTGATGGTGACCGCGATTGATCCTGTAGATAAAGCTAATCTATTGGCAGCGAGTTTTGCGAGAAACTCGACAACCGCCCCCCACCCATCTGCAACTAGTTTTACACTACTCCCTTTGCACTTTCGTGCACTTATATCCAAGATTCTTCAATAGCGCAAAATCTACAAGTATGCTGGCCTTGATGGTATCGCCCAATTACCACCCATAATAAATGTTTTTCCTCTCTGGCCAAGCCTCTTCGCTGTCTTACTCTTCTGGGTGTTATTCATGAATGTGGAAAGTAACCAACATTTAGACAATCCCCAAGAAAGGAAGCAAACGAACCCCGGAAACTACTTCAGTGCTCTTGAAAGTAATGAAAACTGCTGTCAACCGTAAAATTGTCAAATATTTAAAAGACAGTCAACTCATCGACGATTGCCAACACGGATTTCGATCGGGAAGGTCTATGGGAGACCTCTTAGTCTACCGAACTGTGGAATTCCTTCATCCAGAAATATGGCGAGGGTCAAATCCTTGCGCTAGACATCGCAAACGCTTCTGACAGAGTTTGGTATGCTAAGCTGACAGCTATCAGTAAATTAGGACTTTCTCTGATCGCGGTGTTGACCCGATCAGATACCTCGTCTGGTGTTAGGTCGTCTTACCCTGCCCACCCTGCCTTAGCCATACTGTCTCTTATAAATCTTCCTTGTATGGCCCCATGAAGAGAGGGGGAGGAATAGTGGAGGTTAAGAGGGAGGCTCTCCAATAATAAAGATTTCGCTATTCATCTTCACAATTCATTCTTTCTTTATTTCGTTAACCAAAAAAAGGACATTCTTGAGCGTCAATTTAGGAAATTCAGTTTATAATTCAAAATTTAATTGAGATAGGCTCTCCATAAGCTTCATTCACGAAATGTAGTTGATAATACAAAAATTATTTGAGATAGGCTCTACTTGAGCGGTGGCATATCGGATCTACCATCTTCAACCATTAATTCGTTAACAATAGATTACTGCAGTGTTTTAATGTCGTTAACGATTAAACTTTAATTTCGCGAAAGAAGACTTAAGCTGAATAGAAATGATTCAGAGATTATAGATACCCAAAAGCATATAAATGAACCAAATATCCAAAATCATATAAATGAATAAGTTAATGAAATGATTAAATGAGTATAAATGCCTGACGATGACTCTGTAGGTATTACGCAAAAGATGCCGATCTCAGGCTGGCACTGATGTACGTCAGACGACGACCAGGAACAGCTTTGATTTCGAATTTCGATCAAATCAGAATACTAGCACAAAAGGTTTTTCACCGCTTCGAGATGGCGCACGTATGAATCAAAATTAGGAATTTACAGTTTCCTTCTCCTCCTTGTTATCGTTTATGTCGAACCAAAAAAAAAACAACGAGCGATTCGACTCGAAACTAGGGAATTTTCGCCGAAAATTGAAACTCACATCCCAACTCAACGTATTTTCGTTCATGGGACTGAAAAGAAAATAAACGAACCACGACGCGGTACTTTCCTTTTCACGATACTCTTCTTCTTCTTCCCTTTTCCTGTCATTCGCTACGCGCGTTCTTTCCCTTTCTCATTTCACCGCCCACGAAAATTCGCGGGAAAATTAACTCACTCACTTTCCTTTTTGTTTATTGTTGTTTTCTCGGCGAGATGTTATCGAGCGAAACGAAAACACAATGAATCTAATTAATTCGTCACCAGAAAAGAAAAGACGATTCTCTCCGGGAAACTGCTTGTCGGCTTTCCACATTCCACCACATTTTCCCTGTTCGCGCGAACTCGGAAGAACCCACTCAGAACTGCAACTCGGAGAAAATGCCAGTTTTCCTACAATGCCCAAGAGGAAAACATGTATCAAGAAAACTGATGTCGCAAAAAAAATAAATAAATAAATAAAACTCCAAAAATTCGTCTTTCAACCCTTTGCAAGCTAAACGACAGCCGAGAGTTAAAGCGACCACAATTCAATTCAATTCAATTCTTTATTGCCAGATTTCAAACACAATTATATACATATATGAATACATTAATACTTAGATATACAGTAACTTTTTAGTTTTTGTTGTTTACTTATTTCTATGTGTTATAACACACTACGGCGCAGCCGCGCATTTACATGAATTATTGCAGTTTTTATATTTGCAAAGTTATATTTTTCAAGTTATTTTGTACTTTTTTTAGTAGCGCATCGATGGCAAGGCGATTGCTTATCTATCTAAGGCTTTATATTCAGGTACAATAGTGATAATAAAAAAAAAACATCCACGAACAACAGCGGAAGAGACGAAGCGTTCGGCAAAATGTCGGACGTTCTCTTCTCACAAACTACATCTGATGCGAGCATTACATGTGTATAGTATGAGGTGGGCTATTTAGTTCAGAAACCAAAGAGTAGCGGTATATGACAACGCTCTCACACGGGTCTGATGATGACTAAATGAGCATTAAATTATATGAGATTAAATTCAGTCTCTCAATTGCTATTGTATACGACTATAAGACACAGAACCGAGGAGTGGCGGTATAAGACAACGCACTCACACTGGTCTGTTGACGATTAATATTACGAAAGTGAAATGAGAGGTAAATATTGTAATAACATAAATGAGATTAATTCAAGATTCTCTTCGGAAATAGATAAAAAATTGTTTTTTTTTTTTTGCTTAATTCTACGGTACTTAATATATCAAAGGCACAATTTCCCATTTTGTTTTTATTATAGCTATACGATACCATAAAAGGTAAATCACGAACCTTTTTGAAAGTTTACTTATAAATACTGTACTTAATAAATCATAAAGCATTTTATATATTTGTTTATCAAAGTAGGAGAAGATATACACATTCAACCAGGAACAGGCACTGTTAACGAGATCTTATAGATATATTAGCTATCCTCTTAGATGATCAGTCTCTGTGGGCATAAAACTGACTGAAACGGTCCCTGCATTGATTGGGGCAGAAGGATGACGCATGAGTTAGATTTAACGGAGATAAATAAAAATTCTCGTGAAGCGATTCCTCAGCGTTAGCACTGAAGATAACCCTTAAGAGATTGTTTTCATGATGTTCGAGCTTAGCGACTCTTTTGTGCCAGAGGTTGGCAACGTAGATCGTGAGTGGGTCTACCTCGGCAAAATTATAAATTGCATCATTAGAGTAATAACGGTTTGTAACTCTAAACTTTTTACTTACGCAATGCCTGAGCACTTTACGTTCGAAGACTTTTACCTTTCGTGCAGCAGTGGTAGAGGTGCTGAACCAAGAGGAGAACCCGTAAGTTAGAATTGGTCTTATTACTTGTTTGTATAATAATAGCTTTGATCTTTTGTGTAGTGGACCACTCCAATGAAGAAGCGATGAATATATATTGAAGACTTTGTTGGCTTTGGCCAGCTGATTGTACACATGTGGATTGAATTTCCACAAATTGTTCAGTTTAATGCCTAGGTAATTCACCGAAGTACGGAGGGGTACTGTTTTACCGTCCAAGATTAGTCTCAGTTTTCTGCTGAGCTTCACATTTCCCTTACGACCTCTTCCGCTCGAATTCCTAAAACAAATTACTTCAGATTTTTCAGGGTTGATGTCAAGACCCCACATTTTAAAAAACCTAGAGATTATTCCAAGGTGCGCTGCTACTTTTTTTAGCGCTGTCACCGGGCTGGCGGAAGACGCATAAACCGCCGTGTCGTCTGCATATAATATTGCAACCGAGTCCGCATCATGAACGTATCTGTTCCGGTGTGGGAAATCGTATAGGTATAGGTTATAGAGTTTAGGTCCCAGTATGGACCCCTGAGGAACTCCACGTGACATGATATAATCCAATGAGCGTTCACCGTTAACGACTACATATGATTTTCTGTTTTCAAGGAAACTACATAACACTCTAAGCCAGGGCATTGGAAATCCAATACCTATGAGCTTGAAGATAAGTCCGTCCCACCACACGGAGTCGAAGGCTTTGGTTATATCCAACGAGCACATAACAGTGGCCTTCTTATCGCGAAGGCCGTGAAGGATGTCGTTGCCTAGTACCAGGAGAGCGTGCTCGGTCGAATGAGTCCGTTTGAAGCCAAACTGCTCGTCCGCGATTATATCTCTATCGTGACAGAAGGCATCGAGCGCCTCAGCAATCACCTTCTCAAACAACTTCCCGATATTGGAGAGTAGCGAGATAGGCCTAAAATTGTTTATATCCGAAGAGATGCATTTTTTTTTAATTGGAATGAGCCTTGCTATCTTCCATTGTGAGGGAAAATATCCTAGACATATGCAATTGTTAATTATCACTGTTAGAAACTCTATCGCGATTTTTGGGAGTTTTTTGATAACGACGTTTGAAACGCCATCTGGACCAGCGGATCTTTTCCCTGCAATATTTCTAATGTGTCCTTTGAAAAATTCTGGGTTAGAATAGGGACTCTCGCACCTTCCCAGAGAAGGGTTAACTTCAGAGAAGGTGGATAATGGTTGTAAAGTTCCATTTACTATAAGGGAGTCTCTAAACTCACGCACTCTCTCCGTTACCACTCTAGCGTTTTCGGGATGGCCTAGAGGTGTCCTAGCAGTGTAAAGTGTCTTATAGAAGGATACAAAAGCATCTAATTTCTCGCTATTTGTAGTGAACTGAATATTACCAGAAGAGAGGGTATCAATATTTCCAGAGTTCTTCCTCCGTCCTAATATCCGATTTAAGGTTCTAAAAGTATTGGGTCCGGGTTTTAATTTTTGAAGTGTGTCTTTGAATTTATTATTGAAAAACGAGTTAATGTCCTGATCTAAACGGCCAGATATATCTTGAATGGAACGCTGCATTCTTCTGCTTTCGTTGTCCCAAATTCCCATGTTCGCGTCGAGTCGTCCTTTAAGGAGTTTTTTCCATCTTTTTCGGATGGTAAATTTAGCCTTCGTTTGTGTTGGTAGTGTCCGGAAGAGAGGACGGTTTTCAGACACTCTCTGAAACTCCTCGGCTCTGCTTGTAATGCTGTTTACGAGTATGAGTAAGTAGGAGTCAATCTCATCTTTACTGAGATTCCTATTGTACTCGGGAAAATCCCTTTCAAGGTCAGATGTCATGCTAGCTCTGAACAGCTTCCAGTCTACTCTGGTTGTTGAGAGGAAACGTCCGAGATCGAGCCACACAGGGCAGAAACGATCCAGGCGGCAGTCAATCCGAATCCCATAATGATCGGAGAATGATGTGACAGTTCTGCACCCCCCATAGAAGTCGAGTATGCTATGGCAGTTTCCAGAAGTAATGAAGAAATCTAAGTAGCTGCCACTTTTTGGAAAAGTGACCGCAAATGGAGCGAAAATCTCCAACTGGGAGTTTTGCACGTTGAGGTCGAACCACCCCTTTATCCAGCCACCAATTCTGTTGACCACAGAATCACCCCAATCCGGATGCCTTGCATTCCAATCTCCCCCGGCTATCACGTAGTCGAAGTTTCCGGAAGCTATCAGAGTGTTTAGTTCGGAGAGCAGACTTTCAACATCGGAGGCCGATGCTTGTGTTTCGTTAACATAGATAGATGCTAGCAAGACTCTAAGTGTTTGGTTACCACTACCTTTAACGAACAGCACGCGGGCTGTCAAAGGGATGTTCGAGACGCTAAGTTGCGCTGCCTCAGTTTTAAAGTGCCTCTTAAGAAGGATCGCCGTGCCTTGAAAGCTATTATTACGAAATGTGTTGTACCCAGACAAGTAGAGCCTGTCATCATCGCTAAGATGCGTTTCACTTAAAAGAAGTATATCTGCTTTATTTGTGGCAAATCTTCTAGATTTGTCTTTCGGGCTTTTGATAAAATGGAATTAGCGTTAAGCGCAAAAATACTAATATTTGATGAACTTACACAGCTGTCTTGTTGCATAATGTTATGACGAAGTTAAGATAGCAATTTTGTCTAGCGGCAATGTCGTTCTTATTAATTTGGTTGTATATGGGTAGAAAGTTATTGACTTGCGCCAATAACTGGGCCAAATCAGTACCAAAAAGAACATTGGATTCATTAATAAAAGAAATGTCCCCTATATTTTGATTCGTACCAGAAGAGTGATGATTGTTTCTGCCAACAACGTCGGCGTAAGATTTGTCGTTAACTCGGAGGTTATTGATTGCTGCATCGACGAAGCGAGACCTATTATTTTTACGCATCAGAGCTGCAGCTTTGATATTCTTTTTTTTTTCTAAATGTGCCTTGAAGACGGCACAACCGACGTAATTTGCCGGATGCCCGATTTCCCCGCAGTTAACGCAGGCAGGTTTCTCCGTATCTTTTTTTAAAGAACACTTACCAGGTTCGTGTTTGTTTAAGCACTTGACGCAGCGATGATCCAGGCTACAATTTTTAGCCACGTGTCCGAAAAGCTGGCAGTTATGGCACTGGGTGTAGCCACGACCCTTAACCTTTTCCCATGATACTCTCATTCGGAGAATGAAACGAATTTGAATCAGATCAGTCAAGGACTGGCCAGGTTCGACCTGTAGAATGTGCATGTCCAGGGCTCTGCCCTCAGATCGCGACTTAGGGGTGGAAAATGGTTTTAGGGACACTAGTTTTAAATTCGGAAGCTGTGACAAAATGTCTCGGATTATTTCCTCCCCGTTATATTGTGCGTCAATGCCTCTAACAAGAACCGAAATGGGTTTGAGCTCAGGAGGGGTGAAGGTGATTGCATCGAAGCCTTGCTCCTTCAGGGTACGGAAGAGTATTTGGTGCTTATCCACCTGTTCGACGAAAACTTTAATGTCTTCGCTATTCTTGCATTTGGCGAGCATGAAATTTATGGAGCTATCGGATTCCCTGATGGCTTGGTCGATTTCTTTCATTTTAACTCCGTGTATGATAATCGGAGGGCAATATTTCCTTTTACGGATGGGGCGCGCGCGTGCCGTGGTGGGTTGTACCAAATTTTCGCCATTTATGTGCCCAGATATAGGGGAGGAGTTTATAAACGGTTTTTGCCGGTTCCTGGTTGAAACTATATGAGGTGTAGCGACATCCTCATCTAAAATACTAAAACGATTATTACCTGCCATTTCTACAGTCTTAGAGTTATTTCCTTTCTTACTGGGGATAAAAAATAATTTTTTTTTGCGAGTTACCTTACTCCACATAAGTGTGCTTCCGGTCGCATGTTGTCCAGGCGATGCGGAGGGCTCTTGATTCTTCGGAGATGAGTCCATCATCTCTGCTTCACTGGAAAGGGCTGCGCAATCAGCCTTTGTCGGCTTTGATGTGGTCAGGCCTGTATATCTCTGCTTAGAAGTAAGCTGCAGCGGCGGAAAGTCCGACTTGTTCGTCGCCTGAGTATTCATGTTGTCGCTTGTATGAAACTCGTCGTCAGAAGGTAAATCAAGGCCTTCTGGCCCTGCTAGTTCGAGAGCCAACTGGTTGTTGGCGGCTGTATATGGCGACGTAGATTGTCTTATGTTGGTTTTGTTTTTGTTTGTTCTTGGAATCCGTGATTGCATTTTGGCAAGTAGAGTCGGCGTCACTTCGCCATCTCCCTTGCTCTTGCCAATAAGATGGCGGCCCGCGAGTGCAACTTCTCTGGAAAGTTTGCACCGCGCCTCGCGGCCTCCGTCCTCGGCGATACGTTTGCGTGCGCCTTGCTTAAAGCGACCACACCAAACCAATAATCGGGCAGTAACTGTCATTGCTTATGAAAATTCAGGCGAGGAATAAAAAAAAATGTCATCCGCGCGGATATGTGCGTGCGTTCAATTCAACGCACACCACGACAATTACGAGTTCCATTATTTGATTTTCTGCTTTTTATCGCCTTTTTTTTATTCCTGTTGCCATGAGCTGTACGGGCTTGCGAAGTGGCAAGGCGTATTTTAGCTGAGCTGATCCCGGTTGTGGTCTAGACCGGGAATTTTTCGTTAGAAAAATCCTCAAACAACAGCCGTGCGAAAAATTAAGAAGTCTTACAATAAACCTTGGATAGACGATGAGCTGTCGCAATGTTTTAACGCAAGAAATTATTGGTATAGTAAGTTTGCAAAGGACAAAAATAACATCATCATACAAAGGGAGTTTAACTTCTGGAGGAACAAAACAACAACGCTCAAGAGAAATAAACGAACGCACTACTTTGCAAGTAAATTTGAAAGAAGTTTGAATCACCACAAAGCTACCTGGTGTGCCATCAAAGAAAGCATTTACAACGGATCGGTACCAATAATAAAATGTCAACTTCTAAGTAACATGTCAGACAAAGATTCCAAAACAAAAGCTGCTAACGACATTAACAATTACTTCATCTCAACTGTTAAAAATCTATCTATTTCGGACCGAAATACCTTTGTTCCATTTCATGAACGCTGTTCTATAACTCCCCTCTTCGAATTCGCGTTGACGGCGAAAGATGAGATAGCGACTGTTATCGTGAAACTAAAAAAATCTCAATCTGTGGGACCTGATAACATATCGATCAGACTACTCAAATACTGTAAAGAAATCCTTTCATCACCAATTTCAACGATTGTTAATACATCTTTAGTCGAAGGAGTTGTGTCAAGCTGCTGGAAGATTAGCAAAGTCGTTCCAGTACACAAATCGGGCTCCATGAGCGATATATCTAATTATAGACCAATTAGCTTACTGTCGAATGTCGGTAAAATTTTAGAAGTTATTGTGAAGAATCAACTCCAAGAGCACTTAACGACTCACCAAATTATTTCTCAGAATCTGTATGGATTTAAGCCCCAATCGAACACTTATTCGATGTCGTGACTAAACTCCAGTCTTCTTGCGATAAAAAATTTCACACGGCTGCTGTTTTTATTGATTTGTCTAAGGCGTTCGATACGGTAGATCACCAAATTCTACTCAAAAAACTTTTCGCAATTGGAATTCGTGGGACTCCCTACAGCTGGTTTGAAAGCTACCTTACTGCCAGATCTCAATACGTCGTGGTTGACAATGTTGGCAGTGCTCCACTCCCTATCACTAGTGGCATTCCGCAAGGAAGTGTATTGGGTCCTGTTCTGTACAACATCTATACGAACTCAATCGCAAAACTTGATCTAAATGGTGCAATATCACTCTACGCAGACGACATTGCGCTACTATACACTTCAACTAGTATACCAGCGCTCCAAGATAGTATAACCAAGGACCTCGACAAAATCACTGTATGGATCAATGCGCATAAATTGATTGCTAATTCGGAGAAAACCAAGTATATTTTCTTCAATAAGCCACAGGAAACTGAATTAAACATTGTTTTCAATGAACAAACTGTTAGTAGGGTAGTCAGCTTCAAGTACCTCGGATTTCACCTCGACGAACAGCTATCTTGGGACCCACAATTAGATGCTGTGAGAAGAAAATTGGCCCCCATTGCCGGTATATTTTGGAAAGTACGAGCTGATGTTCCCGAAAATCTAAAAAAAGGCATATTTTCGTCTCTATTTTTGAGCCAATTAAACTATGTCATAGCAATCTGGGGCTCCACCTTCGATTCCAAGCTGCAATGTATCCAAAGAATTCAGAACCGAGCAATAAAAAACCTGTACAATATCAACATGAGGGAGCGGACAAAAACGATCCACGAATCACTCCAGTTCCTAACTGTGGAACAACTATATCGCTTAGAGGCTTCTGCTCAAATTCATGACATTAAGCATCTTAAAACCAACAGCGACATAGTATTCACCTACTACTCCGACATACATCTATACAATACGTGCCGAGCTGACAACATATATCCATCTGCCATCCGTATCTCGAAATACGGGTCCAATTCAGTGTTAAACAAGGCAATCTCGATCTACAACGAGCTACCGGATGATCTTCAAAAATCTACAAACAAGTTTAAGTCTAAATTAAAGCAATTCTTGTTATTACAATAATATGTTCATGTTGAAAATAATTCACTTCGCTAAATATTGTATCTTAAATTTCTTATTTTGTAACGTTATTGAGTTTTATGTTCTCTTTTTCCGCACATAACTATCATTAATTTTATTTTATTTGTTTTACTTTCATACCCTTCTTTCTCCACTTTTGTCTCATTGTATTAAAACTATTACTTTTTATTTGATAAACTATTCTTTTTGATAATATTGTAAGAAAAAAAATGTATATAATTACTATCCTCATGGATTAATTGAAATAAATTTACTTTACTTTACTTTAAAAAAGGAAGGACGAACGCGATCAAACCGACTCATCCCAGCTCAATAAAATGCAGTGTTAATTATTACACGTTGATATCAGTGCAATAAATTTTTAATTGAAAAAAGTCCGATCAAAGTTAAATCTCGGTTTCTCACACCGAAGAGAATCTGTCACTCATATTGTGCAGAGTTCCCCGGTTAATTTTCACACAGAAAATTTTAGTTATTATGAAAAAGTATGCACTCGCGTAATATTTCTGTGCTCAATTTGATTTAATTATTCTTTGTGTTGTTTCCGGTAAATCGTGTTTTTACGATAAGATTGTACAAAAATAATACAGGTGGTCTTTCGAAATGGAAAAATCCATCACGTCACACCAACAGCGGTCATTCGAGATGGCCGCTACGTCAGTTCTGCTTAGTTTGGGATATACATATAATGCTTTGGCGTTTTTTATTTTTTATATGTGTGCGTGCAACGTATCCGCGTAACTTTTTCGTGGTTTTACTTCGCAAATACACTTGGCAGAAAAAGTGTGCGTTTACCTGATGTCATTTAGTTTTCAATGTTAACAAAGCGAAACGAATCAAATAGTTTCCAGATTTTGTTTCGCCTATCGATGAAGTATTTGCTTACCACTCGGCACACATACTTAAATTAATTTCGCCCGAGCAGTTTTTGCGGTAACTGTACTTTTCACAGGAAACATACAAAATCGAAGCAGAAAAAGTTTGCGTTCACTCATAGATTTAGGGGATTCCCTGAAATATAACGTCTCAAATACACTTTCCTAATATTGTCTTGCATCAGTTATTCATTGGTTTTTATTCGGGTAAGTGATTAATAAGTTTTTGTAAAGTTTTCATTGTGAAATTAACGTTTTTTTTTTGCAATGGCAAATAAAAGAAAAGAAATTGCAATAAACGAAAGAAAAATCATTGCTAATTTATGGAAGAAGGGAAAAAGCTACAATATTCGTCAATCCAAAGGGTAGTGAACAATTTCAAATTGACAGGAGAACTTTCCTCAAAAACCCGTTCTGGCTGTCCATCAAAGTTGTCCTGAAGAGAAAAGCGAAATATTCTGACATTGGTAAAAAAAATTCGCGGCTGACTGTAAGGGAAATAACAGCTGAAATTAAGGAAAAGTTCAAGAAAAAAATTTGTCCTGACACCATAACCATTCATTTCACAGATTAATCGAAAAAAGCGCGTTGAAGAGAAATATTCTCAGAGAAGGGAGGGCGAAAACTCCATCAGAAGAGACAGCGAAGCTCATCAATTCGATGCCTAGCAGACTACGAGAAGTAATAAAGAATCAAGGATACCCTACAAGTTATTAATTGGTTACATTTTTGTAATTATCAGTTATTTTAAAACTTTTATTAAATGTGAACGCAGACTTTTTCTGCCTTGCTTTTGTATGTTTGTTGTGAAAAGTACCGTTTTCTTAAAAATTGGTAAAATAAAGGAAATAAAATTCTGCTTATAGATAGTCCTTTAAGCAACTAATAAATGTATTAAACGAAATCTGGAAATATTTTATTTCGTTTTTGTTTTTTTTAACATAACAATTTCATTGTACGCAGGTGAACGCAGACTTTTTCTGCGAAGTGTATCTTTTATTTGCAGAACTTTTAAGTGATAAAAAATTGATTTGGTAGGTTTCACGTACTAATGAACGGTTTGCAATCACATTTGCTTATTTATCGCGTGCTGGAAAATAGGTGGGCGCTTTTTTAGATTTAACGAAAAAGCTGGACATAAACAAAGTCCAAATTATTTGACCATTTTGAGTTCTTATTAACTAACTCAACATGAAACAAGTGTCTTCGATATCATGGACCTTTATTGACGTTTATAGATTAAAGTAGAGAATAATAGAGAAGTGCAACATTTCCAAGCTACCCGGGAGGTAGTTGCGTCGCTCGTTTTTTTTAACGGGGTTTCGCCTGTAGCCCTATTCCCCGAAAAATTGATGACCGGCGATTGATGCTGCTGCAGTGAGAATTCCCAAATGAATCACTTAGTTCTCAGGGGGGAGATTTCCCTCCAGCTCGCTTAAATCTTTTAACAGTATCTCCGAGGCACTTGTCGCCTGAAGATTTCTTAATTTTTCCGCAATCGCGACACGCTCAGCGGAGTCGCTGCATCGCTTGAATTCATCTTCCCATTGACGTCGCCAGTATTGTTTTCTTTCCTCATTCCACCGGAGGCGCAGTGGGATCCATTAGTTGATGATGTATGTGGCCGAGCAGAATTTTTTAATTTCCTTATCTTTCCACAGATTCATGTTGTTCAAAGATATACGACTTTCCAATTTCAGGGTGTTTTGCAGCTCCTCTTCCGTCATTTGTTGCAGCATTCCGGGACGGAACTTGACAATAAACCGAACTGTGTTCGAGCTCCAAGGCACTATTTGTAATCTGGCATAATATATTTTTTAAGCTCCGCCAACACATTCTGTTCATACGCTTTTGAAGATTTCAACAACGGCAATCCCTGTATGTGTGCCGTGTTATTGCCAACTGACGCAACTTTTGCGATCGCCCGGTACATGCCGGCACCATCACTGTGTAAGGTGCTTCGGAAATTGCGAAGCCACGGGTGTAAGGTGGGCTGCGGCAGCCCATTAATGAACGATCGCATGCTGCGGATAACCTGTTGCGGGTTAAAAGGGGGGGATTGTTGTCGCATAACCCGTTCCGATGGCACAGATGTCCACTAAAACCGCTAGCGGCACTATTGGCCGCAGTGTCCCTCCTCTCAGCAGCGGAGCATCATCGGGGCGAAAAACCAAGAAAAAATATGCGGAACAATGCACGTCGAGGTAGTGCGGTGTGCTGGTGGAGTGATCGTGGCGATAGCCAAACCCACTCACGCCTTCGATGAGATTAAGTTTGTAGTCGTAATTCCGACACATTCGACCTATGGTATCGTCTGCATGCGCATACTTCCGCGTCGCCCAATCTATGAAGGCAGCAAGCTTCACGGAGTATCCACGCTACGAGTGGCTATCACAAGTTTCGGCGCGCTCCTTATCCCAGTTTCGGCGATCTCTCCTGAATTCTCGCGAAAATGCCGTTCGCAGCGCGATGTCGTCCTCCTCACCTGCGTGTATTAACCTCACGCAATGATCGGTAAGTCTGCAGAAACGACGTTTCGTCTCAGATAACGACCACCCGCCAACACTTTTGAACGTTGCCATTTTGTAGGTCGTGTGGCTATGGGTGGTCCTCCTCCACTCGTCGAAGTCCTCCAGGGAGTAAAACTCCAACTCCACCTCTCCCTTCCTTGCTATTGCAGCAGGCATTAACAAAAGCTCAGCGAATGGTCTTTTTAGCAATTGCGGCTATTTTGCGTTAATCATATTTAGCAAAAGGCTCGTAACATGAACGCCATCGTCGTCCGCGTCGCCAACTATAACAATCTTTGCGTAGCGGCTGGATTTGATTTCCTCCTGTGCGCAATCATTCTGAGGTTGCGGCAACCCGAGGTAGTGCACCAGTCTTGCTATCACGGTACTATTTCGTATCTGCGTCTCGGTGGCTTCCGTCATATTCAAAACCTTTCCGTAATAACTTCTGCCAATACCGCCTTGGCCGACACTCCCTCTGCTATCAAGAGCGTACAAGCGGCAGATGTGCTGGCCTCCCTCGTAAAGCCACGTTGAAGCTTGCCGAATTTCGCGCTCAATGACCTCTGCGGTCACCGTACAGGCAGATCTGCCAGCCTCCCTCGCATACGAAGGCCTCGTTGAAGCTTGCCGAATTTTGCGCTGAGTGTCCGCTGCGGTCACCGTCCAGGCAGATATGCCGGCCCCCCTCGTATACAAAGGCCACGTTGGAGCTTCCAATGCCTCATGGTCGGTGAAACTTTCCCGCATGTATGGCGGTATTGTTTTTGCCATAACGGGCAATCACATCTCTCACCTTAAGGATGTTTCGTCCCCTGGCCCTGACGGAGTTCCAGCAGTTGTCCTTAAACACTGCTGGCTCTCTATCGCTGAACCACTCTCTCTACTATTCCAGAGATCTCTTAAGACTGGGATTTTCCCTGCTGTGTGGAAGGCATCCTTTATCATACCGACCCACAAAAATGGAGCTAAATCGGCCATTGTAAACTATCGACCAATAGCTAAACTATCAGCTATTCCTAAACTTTTTGAGTCTATAGTGTATGAGAGCATGCCATTTCACTGTAAATCCTTAATTTCGAGTAAACAACATGGTTTTGTCAGGAGTAGATCCACTGTCACTAACCTGATGGAGTTTACAAATAAATCCATTTTAGCTATTGAAGAGGGGAAGCAGGTTGATTGTATATATACTGATTTGAGTAAGGTTTTTGATAAATTATCTCACTCCATTATATTGTTGAAATTGGACTTGTTGGGTTTTCCTACTTGGTTTATCAATTGGATTAAGTCATATCTAAGTGATAGAACCTACCGAGTTCTTTTCCGGGGTTATACTTCTAAACCATTTGTTGCGCATTCTGGTGTTCCTCAATGAAGTCATTTGGGGCCACTTCTTTTCATCCTAGCCATTAATGATGTTGCATCTGTTTTATTCGGAAGTTCTCATTTATGCTGATGACATTAAAATCTTTAAATCTCTTAACTCCAACTCTGACAATTTTCTTCATGCGGATTTGATTAATTTTAGTAATTGGTGTCGCCATAATGGTCTTAGACTGAATTTAGATAAATGTCATGTTATGTCATTTACTAGAAAAATCTCTCCGTTTGTGATAATTTATAGTCTTAATGGCTGTATTTTGGATCGAGTCAGTTCCATTATTGACCTAGGTGTTACATTTGACCAAAAAATTGATTTTGGTTTGCATATTAATAAGATCGCACAGAAAGGTAATTCTATGTTGGGATTTACTAATCGCTTATCCAAGTTATTTAACAATTCGCTTGTTAGACTAAGTCTCTATAACACCTTCGTTAGATCTCACCTTGAATATGCTTCTCAAGTTTGGTCTCCTTATTATAATGAGCACATTGGCAGAATCGAATCGATTCAACGTAAATTTGTAAGAACTGCCTTATGTCACCTTAATTGGAATGACAGAGTTCGTCTTCCTCCTTATACTGATCGACTTCAGCTATTAAATGTCATCGCTTTCGAAACGACGAGAAGTAGCTGATGTAATTTTCATTCATAGCCTTCTTACAGGGTTAGTTGATTCCTCCACCCTTTTGGGTTTGATGTGCTTTGATACTGGTAAATTTTTGCCAAGGTGCCCTAGATTACTGCGGATTGGTTTTCACCGGACAAACTATAGTATGAATGAACCAATTTCGCGTCTCGCGAGAGAAGTTAATAAGAATGCTGATGTATTCGACTTCTCTATTGATAAGCGTGCTTAAGACGCAGACTTAACACTAATTGACACCGATGTATGTGAATTTTTTGTCAATTTCTTGTTTTTATTATCTGTACTTGGTGTGGGATGTTAATGTTTGTTTCGTCCCTTCACTAAATGATGAGCCAGAGGTTAAATCGATTTTCAATTTTTTAAATTTGGAATTGATTTATGGCAATTCCTTGCATTAAGGAATCCTGATAGTGATATCTATTTCGTCAACAAATAGAGTTGGTGTAATAGGAGAGGGCTGACTTCTTCGACACTGCAAGAAAGTTACAGGAAAAGGAAAATATATTCCTATAATGAAATTATTGCTCCCTCACAAAGTTTCTTTACATTACCTCCAAGCACCATCTCCCTGCGGTTCTACCGCGACAGCTCCTGTTTCCAATCCAGAGGAACCAGTCCTTTCCATGCATTCCTTTGCTGTGTTCAGTCGCAGCGGCAGCTCCTCCTCTTCGCAAATTTCGATAGTAGTCTGAAAATCGGAAATAGCTCGTTACAAATAAATTTTTTACACGGTGATTTCATCTCGCTCGTACCATCACCGAATCCGGTCTTCCTACGTCTGCTTCCTCTTTTCTTCTTTCGCGCCTTCTCGCGTTCCGTTCACCTTAACCGAACTCTATTATCAGGTGTCTTGTTCTTTCTTCTCCATAGAGTAACTCTAGTTGAACACGCTCCATGTACAGGGTAAGCAATTAATTGGTTTCTTTTTAAATCATAGGTTATTTTGACACTGAAAGCTATTTCCCGGTCGAAATCTTGACAGAAAGTCAGTATCACATCCCCGCGGACCGAAATGAGTCGCTTTACACTTGAACAACGTTGGGAAATATTGAAAACTTATTTCCAAAATGAGTGAAGTGTAGCCCAAACAGTGCGCTTTTTGGGGTTTTTTGGCGTTTGGCGATGTCAATTGGCCGCCTCGGAGCTGTGATTTGACCTCTTTGAACTTTTTTTTCTGGGGAAGCGTGAAGGACCGATGTTATGCCAACAATCCAGAAACGATTCAAGCACTTAAGGCCAATATCATCCAAGCAATCCGTGAGCTACAGCCCGAAACCATCGACATAGTCTTGGAAAATTGGAGTGGAGTGGAGTGGAGACAGAATGCGCTACTGCGAAGCCAGCCGAGGCAGTCACTTGAACGAAGTTTTGTTCCATCATTAATGGGAATGTTTTCTCTTACTAATAAAACCATAATACATGGAAAAAAATTTTATTTTGTTCATTTTATTGCATTTTTAAAAAAAAAAAAACAATTAATTGCCCACTCTGTATTATTGCTTTTTACGTCAGTTAAAAATTTCAAAAATTACCGTTACTGAAAAGAAATCCAAAAGTTCGGTTCTTCATCACGAGGTGAATACCTCCTCCGAGCATCCATCAGGCAGCCCCCGTACTCAAATGAAAGAAACAGCACCGCTGCAATAAAACTAACTTTCTCGTCGCCATTACGTTCGCGGTTCGGTCGAACTCGGTCTAGGTTTTTCTTTAATTTCTTGAGTTCGCACGACGTTTAAATGCTCGCGACAATTGCGCATTGCGCGCCCGCATAATTTCGAGCCGCTTTCGATGTTAGAACGCGCCCAGGATCCTCGCCTAGTGCCGGATTTTTGCGTTCGCAAAAAAGTGTAACAAGTGCCTCGGGAGTGTTTTTTTTGTCTGTTCTCGCGTTGCCCTTAAGTTCCGTCTTCGAGTCTTTCTTCTTTTTTTTGTTCGCGACCCGTTCGAGACTTTTCCTTAGCCCCCCTTGTCTGGTAAATCACGCGGGTTTCGTGACTGCAAATTCTGAACGTGAAAGGCTGACGGCAGCCTTCGGGAGTTTTGTTGGTGGTTGGTTTTTTTTTTCGTATGTGCATTGTGTAGTGGGCGGAAAAAATGTTGCGGTTTTTGAGTCGACGAAAGGGCAGGAACGCACCCGACGACGCCAGCAGTCAGATCAAGCCGCAGCGGATCACGGCGAATAAAAATAAAGTCGATTGCCTTGTCATTTTGTTGGACACGGACGATCTGAAGATTGAAATTCCGGTGAGTAGGAGCGCAGTTGGAGGTTTTTCTTTCAGACGCGGGCGGCGCGCGTAAACAAAAAAGTCGAATCGGGGGAAAATCTTGGCGGATTTGACGTTTTAATCTGCTGGTCGGCACCAATTGCCGTTTTGAGTGCGGCTTTCCGCCTGTGTGCTTGTGTGTTGGTGTGTACCCATTTCTGTTTATGTCAAATTTGTGGTACAAGAAGTCGTTAACCCAATAAAAAAGTGATTTTTATTGCAGCTTAATTTAACGAGAGATTTCTGAATGAAATTTGCTGGCGTCCGGTGATGGACGGAAACGTTTTGCGCAATTTTCGCAATCGGAAAGGTACACACAGCGATGGCGTTTCTCGCGCGTAATTCGATAGTGCGGCTGCATTGATGGTTTCGAAGCTTGAAGGACGGCGAAAGTAATGAGGCTCCCAGCTAAGCGGCATTTCTCGTTGGTTCTTATTCAGGTCCGTCTTGGTATGCAAATCTTAGGAAAATTTGCAAAAATGTGAAAGAGTTTACAGTTGTGTGAGCTGCAGATGGGCATTTAACGTCATTGGAAGCGGCAGAAAGATAATTTGTGGGCGGATGTCTTACCTTGTTTAGAAGCATTTAGTAAATTTTGGGACGGTGTTTTTACCGGTTCAGGTAGATTTCTGTATCAAAGGATCGGCAGATGAACGTGCACCGTAGCACCGTTTCGACTTATTTGATATTGCCGGGCCGAAAAGACCAGACGAAACATGGGGAAGAGATTTTGTCTCAATTTACCTGAGCTACTGTATAGGAACCAAACTCTCCAATTAGAGTTTTACACAAGGTTCCGGCACAGAGCGACAAATTTTCAAATCGAAATTTTTTTTAATTTATTGTCTGCGATCGATCTTGTTTTTTGCAGGAGTTGTAGGCCAAGTATAAACTTAAAATCCCGAGAATTACGTTTCAAGTTATTTTTGGTGGAATTTAGGCTTTTGTTATCTTTGCAGTTTACTCGTTGATTTTTTTAAGTATCGACGATTGAAAGCTCAATTAACGGTTCCGTGGCCAAACTCGACAGAGCAGAAGAGAGCCGGTTCTGTACAGTATACATTAATTCTAATTTTATCAGCCAGATTATTAGATATTTAACCGTAACGGAACAAGAAACCAAGCAATGAGGTAGGCCTGAAAATAAATCTGTGTGAGACTAATCGTGGGCATATGGTTGTACTAAAAACGATATTTTGTGAGCCAATATCGACGTATCTTGGGGATATTCTGGTCAGTCTGGTCATTTCCAACGACTAACTTTGGAGAAAAACTGGACAGACTAAGATAGCTGTAATTGGCAGTGGATTACAGGGTCCGGTACTCGAAGTGTAACCAATTAAAAAGGCCATAAATTCAGTTCGGAAAATTACTTTTACTCAATTCAAAGTCGCGAGCAGTTGAGCAGGAGGCCAGAGGAATAAACAAGTCCTGGCAACAGCTTAAAGCCGATGCTCAGGATCGCGCCTTGTGGAAGAGAGTTGTTTTTGTCCTATGCCCCTATAGGGGGTCTTAACAGGAATTTGAATTCAAAGTACAAAATGTGTAAAAATAATACAAAATTCAGAAACAATTCACTTTTGCTCAATATGACCACATTTTGCCTTGACTATGGCCTTGAGACGGTCCAAAAACGAATCGCAAGCTGCACGAATGTGACAGGTATTTTGGCCCACTCGTGGACAACGGCTTTTTTCAGCGCCTCGAGACTGGTGTATCTTTTAGTTTGGACCTTGCTCTCCAAAATGGCCCAAAGAGAATAATCCATCGGATTCGCGTCTGGTGAATTCGAGAGCCATTGTGTGGACGTTATGAAGTTCGGAACGTTGTTTTTCAGCCATTCTTGATTCACTCGAGCTTTATGAGACGGTGCCGATTCCTGTTGAAACGTCCATGGTCTGCCACCGAAATGTTTGTCTGCCCACGGCTTCAAAGCAACCTCCGGAATACTGTCCCGATAATATTGCGTATTTATCTTGACGCCAGGCTCGATGAAAATGATTGGAGAGCGCCCATCTGCGGTTACAGCGGCCCAAACCATTATCTGTGGCGGGTGCTGCCCCCTGGTGGCCAATCGATGACTCAAATTCTCGTATGAACGGTTCGTCAAGTAAACCCTATCGTTTTGACTGTTTACGAATTGCTCAATTGTAAAAATTTTCTCGTCAGAAAACACAATGTTCGGATATTGACCACTTTCGGCCAAGCGAAGCAACTCCTTCGCTCTCTCAAGTCTGACTTGTTGCTGCTTCGGTGTGAGATCATGCGCCTTTTGGATCTTGTAAGGCTTGACCTTGAGATCATTTTTCAGTATGCGGCGGATGCTACGGTCAGATATTTTCAGTTCTTTCGCCATTTGATTGGCACTTCGTCGGGGATTTCGCTCAAGTCGGTTCTTCACTTTTTGAACCATCTCACGTGACGTTGCAGTCTTTTGATGACCACCTCCATGACGTTTTGCGATGCTACCAGTATCATTGTAACGAGTTATGGCGCGATAAACGAAAACTTTATTCATTTTGAGGTGTTTGAGCTCACGAACAATCGCTGGTTGTGATTTTCCAGCTAAATATAATGCAATCACATTATTACGTTTGAAATCCATTATTGATTTCTTTTTTTCGCGTTCACTCTCGGCAAAATGCTTTCGTGCGCTTGTAAACAATACTCTAAACTGTCTTTTAGCCAACTTACAGACAGCTGATGCCCGTGCGTCAGCTGCGCGAGCGGTCTGAAGTTGGTTACACTTCGAGTGCCGGACCCTGTAGTTAAACAGTGCAAAATATCACCAAACAAACTCTGGATTGAAAACCACAAGGAGCTCGACCACGTAGCACATGGAAACGACAGAAACAGTCGAAAACCAAACCAAAGGAATGAACAAGTTGTGTTGAAAACTAAAGGCGCATGCTCCGAATTTCGCCCTGTCGAAGGTAATTGCTTATGCTCTATGCCCCGGGCGGGAATAAATGCCCTGACATCACATTGGTTGACTTGATTTGAATTGGGTTCCTGGCCATCAAAGCATTGAAGAAAAAAAAAATCTGCAGACCAGTTCACTAGGAGGGATGTTCAATCTACCCTATAGTTTCAGAGCCCTTTTGCAAAAATCCAAGCTGTTTTATCATAAAGAGCATAAAGGCAATGGACAGGAGAACACAGAAGCCATTACTTGACTTCTTTTTCAAAATTTAGACCGCTTAGCCGGTCTTGCTTCTTGCTTTCCGCTAAACGAGCCTAACAGCTGCTTCACTTGAACAAGAATAAGTTACGAATCATAACAGGAATACTGATAACTGAAAGGTCACCTTAACAGAATGTGTATTGATACCGACGACCAAAGCGGACTCCATGTCATATAACTTTGGACCTCCGAGCACAATCTAGATAGCTGCGAGGTAATAAAGGGTGGTCCAACCAAAACGCACGATGTTAATTGTAAATAAAACAAAAAGTTTTCAGAGAATTATCTTAATATTTTTTATTATGATAGAAGGATCTATGACAATTATGTGTGAAACAAAATATCGCCCAAATTCTCGCCACGGCTACGGTGGCATACTTCTATCCGATTTTTTTTCACCCTTTAATGCAATGCACAGCTATGTCGGTATAGGAAGAGGAAGTGGAGGTGTTAAGGTGGAGAGAGACGAAAATGACGGTGGACATTGTTCTTGAAACACCGCAGGCTGTACTTATTGGGAAACAAACTAGCTGGCAAATCGTTCCAAAGTCTTGACGATGGTCCATATTTTCAATAACTCTGAGACATAATTGAGGTTCAATGTCGTTAATGTGCTGAATTATCTCATCCTTTAGCTCTTGAATTGTTCTTGGCTTATTGACGTACACTTTTTCTTTTAAATATCCCCGGAGAAGGAAGTCCAACGGTGTCAAATCACTTGCTCGTGGCGGCCAATTAACATCGCCACAACGTTAGATAACACGGCTTTTGAATTTCTCGCGCAAAAGTGCCATTGTTTCGTTGGCTGTGTGGCAAGTGGCACCATCCTGTGGGAACCACATATCGTCCAGATCCATATGCTCAATTTCTGGCAACAAGAATTCCGTTATAATCTCGCGATAGCGAACACCATTTACGGTAACTGCTTGGCCGTCCTCATTTTCGAAGAAGTACGGCCCGATGACGCCGCCAGCCTATAAACCGCACCAAACAGTCACTCTTTGTGGATGCATCGGCTTTTCGATAATCACTCGTGGATTCTCATTTGTTCAAATGCGGCAATTCTGCTTGTTAACAAATCCACTGAGGTGAAAGTGTGCCTCGTCGCTGAAGATGATTTTCTTTGTAAAGTCACCATTCACTTCTGTCTGTTGAACCAATCATTCGGCGTATTGCCGACGCTTGAAATGGTCAGTAGGCTTCAGCTCTTGAGTCAATTGAACCTTGTAAGCGTGTAAATTCAAATCTTTATTCAAAATTCGCGTCAGTGATGTTCGTGAGATGTTCAATAGTTGGGCACGGCGACGAGTCGAGGTTGATGGCTCTTCTGCTATACTATCGCGAACAACAGCAATGTTTTCCGGAGAACGAACTGGGCGAGCATGCACAGGTGAGTTTACGTTTCCTACAGACCCGGTTTGTTGAAATTTGCGCACAATTCTCCCGATTTTGGACACATTTGGTCGATTATGCTGACCAACGAAGTGCACGAAATGCATTTTGATTTGAAGGTTCATTTTCGTAAAAGGCTTCAACAACCTTAACGCGCTGCTCAATTGTGTACCTCTCCATGGTTGAATTTGTCAAACACTGAAACAAAGAAATGTCAAATTAAGTTGGGCCAATGCTTTCTACATCTCAAGCTGGGCAGAACTGACGTAGCGGCCATCTTGAATGACTCCAGTTGGTATGACGTCATGGATTTTTCCATTTCACAAGACCACCTGTATTATTTTTCTACAAACTTGTCGTAAAAACACGTTTTGCCGAAAACAAGAATAGGGCATAATTAGTTCAAATTAAGCACGAAAAAATTACGCGAGTGCACACTGTTTCGTAATAACTAAAATTCTACAATTTCCTGTGTGAAAATTAACCGGAGAACTCTGCACAATATGAGTGACAGATTTTCTTGGGTGTGAGAAGCCGAGATTTACCTTTGATCGCACTTTTTTCAATTAAAAATCCATTGCACTAATATCAACTTGTCATAATTACATGCCGAGCATGTGAGCACTGCATTTAAGAATAAACGCGATTCTTACGAAGCCCGCCGTGTCTGCTCCATACAAAAGCGCTCGAATTTGTATGGAACTGTCATGTTTGTTATGACTCCAACGTGTTGTTGTTGGATTCAGTTACTCGGCCTTCTACTATAGAAGGCATTGGTTGGGCGAAAACTTGACGTTAAAGTGTGACTCACAATTAACATCGTGCTTTATGGTTGGACCACCCTTTAGCTTACCAATGTCGTAAGTGGTTTAAGGAGCACTACATAAATGAGAAAGTCTTGCGACCGCGGTGCTTCGAGAATTGGACACTTCACCTCACAATAAGGTTTTAGTGAAATTGTGTGAGAAGGTGATTGATAGAGGCTTCCGTGGCGTATTGGGCAGCGTGCTTGATTCCCACTCCAGACAGTGGGATTTTTTTAAGTACGAATTTTCAGTTGCTATTGACGGTGAAAAATTATTCGAAAAAAATGAGCAAACGATATAAAAGTGAAACAGTTCCACTTCTAGAAGGTCTATATACTCAGTAGAAGGTTTCTGTTCGCTTTCTAACATTCAGTCCCCCATAACATCTGCAAATATTTGTCAGTAGCAGCCAGTACAACTGAAAAATATATATCAGCTTCTCCACTGGTTACGGTCGTTCTCACTCCCCTACATTCCTAATCCCATTCCTTCCCTCCATGACTGTGTTTGTGCATTGCACATAAAGGCCGAAATTGCCTATAACACAGGTCATTCTGAAAAAAAACTACACGCGTGTAAAGACAGATGGCGACATTGACGTTAAATCTGTAGCAAGTGAGCGGCTACTGCGCTTTGTTGCGTTTCGTTCCAGGCCTTCTTACGAGTAAGGATTCTGTAAGCAGGCACTGCCTTAGACGCGAAGGGAATACCGTGCAGTTAGTGGGATTGTTGAGTTGCAAAGCGGCCGTGCTGACCACTGAGCTATCGAGACCCCACGGATTAGTAGATTAGTATCGTTGCACTATTAGACGCCACAAATATAGATATCATTGTTTAGTGTTATCTTTCAAATAACAACTGTCAGAATTTCAGATAACATTGTGTACAGGGTGCGGCAGTTAAATCTGGACGAATTAAACTTTGTTTTAAAATATAATTTATTGACACAAAGTACAAATGTAAAAGAAAATCTTTTTAGTCGATATTCGTGTGACCTGTCAGGAGTACAATTACTCAATATAATCGCCGTTGGCCTCAATTACCGCCTCCATCCTTGTCCTGAAGCGCTCGCACGCTCTCTGTAACGCAGCGCTGTTCATATTGGCGAATGCTGCTTCGATAGCGGCGCGAATTGTTGGTAACCCGTTCAACAACGCTTCAAACATAGTAGTGGAAGGGATTCAAATCCGGGCTATTCGGGGGCCAAAACTCTTTGGACCAGAACATGTCCGCATTGTCTGATAGCCTGTTTTGGACTAAATGGCTTATGTGAGCCGGTGCACCGTCCTGTTGAAAAACGTATTCCCTCCCCGTGGCCACAGTTGCCATCCACGGTACCACAACATCCTTTAAAACGTTTAGATAAACTTCTTTTGTGACAGTTTGTCCTTTTTCAAAGAAATGTGGGGGCATGACGTCACCCTCATTGGACACAACACCTAGGACGTGAACACTATCCGGAAATTTTGTTCGAGCAACAATCGGAACGTCCTCGGGGTCGTGGGCGAGCCAGCGATCATTTCTCCGGTTGATTTTCGCATCAACAGTGAACATTTTTTCATCGGAAAAAATCTGATTCGCCCCGCTGCTTCGTTTTTCAAAGAACTCAGTTGCAGCTTGCAGCGAGCAATCCGCTTTGTTCTGGCAGCCTCAGACAGCATCTGTCGCACCTTTATTGTGTACGACTTGTAACGTAGGTCCTCCTTTGCAATCCGACGCATTGTTCGCTCGCTGACACCCACCACTGACGCCAAATTCCGCAACGATTGTCCAGGGTCCTCCGAAATCAGCTCGTGAGCCCTTTCCACGACCGCCGTAGTTCGTGACACCCGTTCCCTCGAATGGGAAATCCTCGCCGGGTTAGCGGAACCTTCCCCGGACTTTTCCGAAGCATTGTATTTCGCCACAACATCATAAACAATCGATCTCGGGTACCCGAAGAATCGAATGATCTCGGTCGCCGAACGCCCAGCGCGAAGGCTTTCAATAATTGCGGCTCTTCGATTGTACTCCGCACTTGTACGTAGCATTTCGGCTATTTTAAGATTATGACTGTTTACTAGACGCCCATGGCGTTCAAGAACCTCAATCGCGACTTCTGACGGAACTACGATATGGCGGGAAATTCAAATTGAAATTTGTCCGGATTTAACTGCCGCACCCTGTACTTTTGTTTGGTAGCAGTTGGAAGTGAGCAAGTTTCCTTTTTTTGTATTGGGAGTACAAATTGAAAACCGTCGTTTTTTTTTTAATTCGAGTCTTTATTGTGCAAAAATGGTTCAATATTTATTATTCAAAGAAATGCCCATCGCTAGCCACGAGCCGATTCACGAATCGACCCAATTTTTGGCTTCTTCGTAAGAATAGACTCTCAGTGCTGCTTAGTCAGGCCATGCATCATCGATTAGAATTGGTGGTAGTTGGAAGGGGCGATATCAGGAGAATACGGCGAGTGGAGTAGGACGTCCCATTTCAGTGTTTCCAGGTAGGTTTTCACAACATGTGCAATATGTGGCCGAGCGTTGTCGTGCAGCAAAATCATATTGTGGTGTCTCTCCTCGTAATCCGACCGTTTCTCCTTCAATGATCGGCTCGAACGGAATTTTTTGCAGCGATCTCCCGTGATGGTTTCGCCCAGTTGCAGCAGCTCATAATACTCTACGCTGAGCTGGTTCACCAAATACACAGTATTATTTTCGAGTCATGGATGTTGGGCTTTGCCGTCGATGTTGATGGATGGTCGCGGTATCCTCACGATTTTTTCCGCTTTGGATTATCGTAAATCTATTTCTCATCCCCAGTGACAATGCGATGAAAAAAACTCTTCCTTTTTTGCATCATTCTCAAGCTTTTCAAACGATGTGAAATGGATTGTTGAGTCATGTCCAATAAATCTGCAAGTTGTTGTTGCGTTTGGTATGAATCTTCTTCCAGTAACGCCTCAAAATCTGCGTCTATAAATGTTCTAACCGCACCAGGGCGCTACTTGACTTCAACGCCCAAATCACCCATTTTATAGCGTTGAAACCATTCGCGGACGTTCTTTCGCTAATAGCGTCCTTACCATAAATTTCAAAAATCTTTCGACGTGCCTCAGCTGCAGATTTTTTTGAATTGAAGGCAAAAAGTAAAACTTGCCGCAAATGATGCTTATTTGGCTTAAACTTTGATCTACCAGGGGTGTAAATATGAAACCGGAATTTTTTTGCAAAAAAAAAACACTTATTGGTTGGAAATGAAAAGGAGTATTTTATTCAAAGTATAGCCCTTCGCTAGCTATACATTTTCCCCATCTCTCTGGTAATGTGTGGATGCTTCGCCAAAAAAACTGTTGGTCTTTTGATGAAAACCAGTCATCGAGCCATATTCGTACATTTTCGTATGAAGTGAAGCGCTGCTCACCAAGTGCGTGTCCCATCGATGCAAACAAATGGTAATCAGACGGAGCCAAGTCTGGTGAGTAAGCGACATGAGAAAGAATTTCCCAACTGAACGACTCTATCATTTCCTTTACCAGTCTTGCTGTGTGTGATGGTGCATTGTCATCAAGCAAAATCACTTTGTTTTTTCTCTGCTGGTATTCTGGGCGTTTTTCACTCAAAGCTTGATTCAATGCAATCATTTGTTGTCGGTAGCGTTCAGTGTTAACGGTTTCACCAGGTTTCAGCAGCTCATAATAAATCACACCCAGTGCAGAGCATTGTTTTCCGGCCATAGCGATTTAGTCATGCAGTTGATGTCGGTGGTTGGCCTGGAGTTACCCATGATTTTTTCCGCTTCGGATTCTCAAAATAAATCCACTTTTCATCGCCAGTCACAATTTGGTGGAGAAATGACTTTCTTTTGTATCTGGCGAGCAGCATTTCGGAAGTAGTTTTTCTGTTTGCCTGCTGTCTTTCGTTGAGATCATGTGGGACCCATTTTCCCATCTTGTGGATCTTTCCCATGGCTTTCAAACGTATGGCGACGGCTGCTCGTGTTACGTTTAACTAATCTGCCAGTTGTTGTTGCGTTTGAGCGTCGTCCTCATCCAACAATGCTCGCAATCTGCTGTCTTCAAACTTTTTCGGTGGTTTTCCACGTTCTTCGTTTCTCACGACAAAATTTCCACTTTTGAATTTTTTAAACCACTCAAAGCACTGTGATTTACAAAGAGCATGATCACCGTAAGCATCGACAAGCATTCGATGCGATTCAGCAGCAGTTTTCTTCAATTGGTAACAGAAAATTAAAACTGCCCGCAAATCGTAGTTTCGCGGTACAAAGTTCGATATGTTCACTGTTATTAAAAACTATTCTGTCGTATGAAACTTGAAGTGTTATGAGTTGACAATCTTTGTCCGAAGTCAAAACAAAAAAATGGCGCCACTGACGCGTGTTCACAATAACCGCATTGACCAGTGAGGCCCTCTATGATCAAATTCCGGTTTCATATTTACACCCTTGGTATTCGCCCACAAAAAGTATACGACGCCGATAAAAGTTGACATATCTAATGATGAGTATAGTTACTCCATGGAACACTAGAGGCGCTTTTCCATAGTTTGGCAAAGGTGAAGCCCGATATTTGGAGCGAAATTTAAAAAAAGTATCGACGTTGTTTTTGTACTTTCTTAACATCAAGAGCTATGCGAATCATCTCATACTTAACTAAATAGTCACAGACAAAAATTTTGAAGCAACAATTTACCTTAGGGTGCATGAAATTTGCAAAAGAAATCATTAAATTCGTCACTACACGAATGGTGAATTGTCTAAGGCAAATTCGCAGGTGTCGATTGTGTCATATCTGCCATACTCTACTTCTTGCATGGAGTTACTCTAATGATGAGGAGTTGTTGACAGATGCCTAGTCTTGCCATGTGACGTTTCCGATCCGCCATTTTTAACCAGCATTTGCTGGCGCCATCTATTGGGAAACGGCGGGTTTCAATTTATACTCCCGATGGCATCTTTAGCAATCTCTTAAAATGAACTGTTTATATGATATGGTTGTATAATTTAAATTACACAACACAAGAGCCACGTATTCCCTTGTTAAAAGAATGAAAGGGGGATACCAACAGAAAACGTCCATCTGCAAGGATGCAGAAGGGCATATTCTAAGTAATACGGAAGATATAAAACAATACTTTGAACACCTTCTTAATCCGAGCCTATCATCTGCACGAACAGACACAATAACAGGTATAACTGATGTAACAGCTGATGAAAGATCCGCTTTGAGTTCTCTCACAATCGAAGAAGTAAAATCAGCTCTGAGGAACCACCCAAACATCGAAGCGCCGGGCACTGATCAAATTCCAGCTAAGCTTCTGAAAGCCGGCGACAAATGCATAGCGCATCTCCTACATAGATTAGTTACGGACATATGGACGCAGGAAACACTTCCTGAAGATTGGCGCAAGAGCATTATATGTCCAATTTATAAAAAAAGGTGACAAACTCTGCTGCGAAAACTACCGAGGAATATCTGTGTTGTGTTATAAGATCTTGTCAGCATATGTCTGATAAAGTAATTGATGAATACCAAGGCGAATTTAGAGCTTGACGATCGACCACGGACCAGATATTCTCAGTTAAACAGGCGCTGGAAAAGTGCTGGGGATATAATATTGATGTGCACCAGACATTTGTTGACTTCAAGCAAGCATACGACAGTATCGACAGACGCGTACTGTATTTTTTTAAGGCATCGATCACAACTTAGGGGGTCACCCTTTAACGCATTGCACAGTTATGTTGGTATAGGAAGAGAATGAACTTTGATAGTGTTATGGAAATTTTGGGGGAGAGAGTCGGAAGTGGCGATTTACATTATTTTTTGAAGCACTGAAGGTTATACTTGCTTGGAAATATGTTAGCAGGCAACGCGCTCCAAAGTCTGGACGTCGTTCGGGAGATGAATGACTGTTTATATTTCACTAGGTAGGAATAGGGTTGACGGTAAGCTCGTGCGCGCGTTTAGCTTGACGAGTATTTCGGGGAAAGCTGTAAAGTGGAGGAATGAGTGATCTAAGTTCTGCACTACATTTACTATGAAAGTAGGGATAGTAAATGCTGAGTACTGCAACGTTCCTACGATGCTCGGAGAAGTCAACAAAAATCGTAATGGTGTAATCTCCAATTAGTCGGAATGCGTGTTTTTGAATTCGATCGAGCAGCGCAAGATAGGTTTTGGGTACCCCAGCCCATAAATGCGAATTGTACTTTAAACGGTCGAATGTATGCCTTGTAGATGGTTGCTAAGTCGTGAGGCTTAAAATATTTTTTGCATTTGCGAAGAATACCTAGGCGTTTGGAGGTATCAAGGACAACATCAAAGATATGTTTGCTCCAATCAAGATGGTTATTTAACTTTACGCCTAACACGATAAATTTATCTAAGGAGCTAATTGGTACGCCATTAAAGGCTAAATTAGGCGACGACGCTGGAACATCACGTTTAAGGGAAAGATGACAGGACTGTGTTTTTTAGCAGCGTTGAATTTTATTCTATTTTTCCTGCCCCGTTCCAGGATTACGTCGAGGTCGGAGTACAGCGAACTGAATACCTCACTGCGTTTGAAAGCAATAGATTGCTTGTGAGAATCCGCAGCAGAGTTAAATGGTGTTATCTAAAGTACTGTCATCCGCAAAGCTATGGATTGGATTGAGAGTAGAAGACAAAAGGTCCTTAATGAATACTAGTAGAGTAGGCGATAGGACAGAACCCTGAGGGACACTAGAATTAGTTGGGAAAGAGGAAGAAATAACACCATCTAATACGACTCGTAAAGTGCGTTCGGACAGGAAATTTTCAATCCATCGAATGAGGGTAGCATCGAAGCCGTTAGCATAACAAAGAGACATTCACGCCAAACTCTGTCAAAAGCTTTTGCAATGTCAAGAGCAAGAACATGACCTTCGCCGTATTTGTGCAAACAAGACTAAGAGATCTCCCGTTGACCTTCCAGAACGGAAACCGTATTGGCGATCGTGGATAAGCTGTTTATCATCGAGATAGTGAATGATTTTGCGATTGACAGCAGTTTCCATCACTTTCGAGACCAGTGATGTGATGGCTATCGGGCGGTAGTTAGCTGGGTTCGCTTTGCATCGTTTCTTGGGGATTGGCTGAACATTCGCGACTTTTCACAATTGTGGAAAGCACCCAGAAGAGTAAGATAGATGAAAAAGATTGCGAAGCGGCTTAGTCATATCTTTGATTAATTATCGCCCAATAGCCATCACTTCCGTGCTGTCAAAAGTTATGGAAACTGCTGTCAATCTCAAGATTATGCAATACTTGAAGAGCAATCAACTTATAGATGATCGCCAATATGGTTTCCGGCCGCGAAGATCCACAGGTGATCTATTGGTTTACCTAACCGAACGCTGGAACACTTGCATACACAAATTTGGCGAAGGCCAAGTACTTGCATTAGACATTACGAAAGCGTTTGATAGAGTTTGGCATAAATCCCTACTTTCTAAGCTAAAAGCATTTGGCTTTAATGATTCTTTTTTGTTATGGATTGAGAATTTCCTATCGAAGCGCGCCATACAAGTTGTTTTAGATGGCGTCTCTTCGTCTCCCTTTCCTATCAATTCCGGCGTCCCTCGAGGCTCCGTTTTATCACCTACCTTATTTCTAATCTTTATTAACGACCTTCTGTCGTCGACTCTCAACCCAATTCACGGCTTCGCAGATGACAGTACACTCGAAAACATTTACAGCTTCGACTCAATTGCTGAGGCGCACCAATCTTCTGTGCCTATTAAGCGCCAGGAGTTATTTAATTCATTAAACACTGACCTCAAAACAATCCTGCAATGGGGCAGAGCGAATCGAGTAGAGATTAATGCCACTAAAACACAAGCCTGTCATCTTTCTCTTAAATACGACATGACGTTTCCTGACCTTATCTTTAATGGTGTAACACTTGATCCTTCGGAGAATTTCTACCTGCTGGGTATGCACATTAATAAAAAACTTGACTGGAGCCAGCACATCCACAATGTAGCTTTAGACGCCTCCAAGTGCTTAGGCTTTCTCCGAAGGTGTAAGAAATATTTTACACCATCCGATCTTGCAACCATCTACAAGTCATACATAGAGCCCCGACTCGAGTACAATTCGCATATCTGGGCTGGAGCACCCAAAACTCATCTAAAGATGCTGGATCGAATTCAGAGTTTTGCGCTTCGACTTATTGGAGACGATACCATAACGGCTTCTATAGACTCCCTTGAACATCGCAGAAATGTCGGAGTACTCACCATCTACTACAGATACTTCCATGGCCGCTGTAGCCTTGAGATTAGTCGTCTTATCCCTGCCTTATATAAGTTCGCGCGCAATACTCGTGCTGCTGAGCGCGCTCATGAGTATACGGTTGAGCCACACAATCACGTACGTTGAAATTTAGGCAGTCGTTCATACCTCGAACATCCAAAATGTGGAATTCACTACCGGCGGCCGTTTTTCCTAGTAATTATAACGTCACGCAATTTAAAGGCAACATTAATCGATTTCTTTTATCCCGTCCATCCTTATTCAATTAATTGTTCATTTTGTTTATTTTCATCTTGTTTCATCCCTTCCTAAACCGACTGGACTGTACGCTACAGTATTAAAGGGTGACCCCTAAGTTCAATTTGGTACTTTAAAAAAAAAAAGTCAGAGAAGAGGAGCACATTTTAAGGGTAATGGGAGGAATGCCATCAGGGCCAGCGGACATAAAACCAGACAAAGCATTCAGGAGGCCAAGGTCCGATTTGGGCTGTAGCGCCATCGAAAGTAAGTAATTAATTTACCCAGTACGTATAAAATTTATCGAGCTGAAATTTGCACTAAATATTTATTTAGAATTATTAGTAAGACCGAAAAAAATAGACGATTAGCTTCACTCCGTCTACCACCTCCCATACAATATGACACGATTTCACAGCTTCAGAAAAAGACGATTTTTTTGAAAAGTATGAATCTTACTGATCTGCAATTTGAAACATGTCAAATGCATGATGTTTATAGTTATTTCTGAAAAAAATAATAAAAACCTCCCATTCCTTCCACCCCTCTCTGCACAGTTTCACTAAATTCATTACACTAATTTTCTCAGTACCTATTAAATTTTTGAAGCTTAAATTTTGTGCAAAACATTCTGATAACAACTTTAGCATGATGTGAAAACATTGGTTCAATGCCATCACCCCTTCCACCACCCCCGATACAAAATTTAATTTCTTGAAATTGTAAAATTCTCCTTCATCTAGAGTATCGCATGATTGGGCTTTACGCCCAATCGTAGTCCTGTTATGTTTTTTTTATTAAATCGTTCGCTATCACACTATTATCGCTGTTTGGCTGTGTATAATTAGTTGCTTTCGGGTGTCTTCCTTCCGCACACGCTGGCCTTTTTATACAGTGCGTATTCGTTCTAGAAACTTCTCCGATCTTTCACGTAGTGCATGTATGTGTGAAAACTGGAAGGTCGTAAACAGTTTAAGATCGCAAACAGTTGATTTGCGGTTTAGTGTTGCCATACTCTGACATACTCGTTGGAATTAATTCAAATTCAGATCTCTGAGTTTTTCGTATGTATAAGAAAATATCAAGTTTTTATTAAAAGAAGGTCGTTCCTTATGCTGCCCCTATTTCGCCTTATGTACTTATTTCGCTTATGGATTGATCCTGCATTTCAGAAGTGGGAATGAAACTCATGACATACTGTTTTTAGGGGCTACCCGTTATTATCATTTTTCTTGACCAAAGTTCTTGCTGTCTGGACTCATAAGACTAATAGTGTTTAATTACATACAGTGATGATGGTCGTCAAATACGTTTAGTCACTAGTATTTGGCTTGTTAGATTTTCAATAGAAATATTTGTCTTATTTTTTCCCCAAATATTTCCAAACCACTATGCAGTTGCATCCTATCCGCTATAACTTAAACTACAATATATTTCACCTTACCATTTAAAAGAATTCCCAAATCACGATCATTAATCTTGCATAATAAATTCATTGAATTTTAATTAGATCAAAATTCAATCGCACAGATTCACGATATTTAAATATTTTTTGATCGCTTTCTTCTTTCTGATCTTCAAAGTTTTCGATTTCCTTAAATTTGATCTACTTGAATAAATCCGGAAGATAGCAAAAAGCGAATTTTTTTTTGTTAATTCCACACATTTATGAGGTCATAAAAACTGCATTAATTAAAAACAAAAAACTTAAAGCAAGACATCGAAATGCTTAATTGTTGTTCAAAACAATTCGAAAAGTTGTTGTCTCGAATGAGAGCTGAATCGTCGTTTTTCTTTTTTTAAGAGGTCCAATTAAAATTTAACCAAATTTATAAACAAAACGACGATGAGTTTAGGTGGAAAGTTCGAGATTCATATCTGAGAGTAAAAAACGAGTCATTTAATTTTTTTTAAAAGATCATTAGCCCGGGCAATTTCACACCATTTTTTGTTGTTGTTGTTGACCATTTTGGGAGATTGATTAAATTGCTCAAAGAACAATGGTGAATTTAACGGAATTATTTATATATCTGTTGGAAAACACGATCCTGAATGAAAATATCCGGGCTTTAGAGTCAATTTCATAATTTTTTTAATGATCGTTTCTATTTCAATTTGTTTTTTTTTTTAGTACTATAATTGGACGTTTTATTGGCCGGACAAAAGTAAAAGCTTTTGAAGAAGCTAATCTAATCGAAAAGTGTGCGGTGTACTTGAAGTTGTCATGTCGTGATAAATTACCTAACTATCGAGTTAATGGTTGCATTAGCAAGCTTATTATTTATCTAGGCAGTAGGTAATGTCTAGCGGCTTATTTTTTTTATGAATTTTATGACCGTGAAGACGGTTTAATCTTATCTATTGGTATTTGACAAAAATGCAGTTTAAAGCGAAATGGTTTTGTTTTCATATTTTGTTTTGTTCTTTTAAGCCGATCCACAAATTGATCCAATTTTCGGCTTCTTCGTAAGAATGTAAATGTTGCTCAGCCATGCCATGCGTCATCGATCGGAATAGATGGCAGTCGCAAGGTACGATTTCTGAAGAATAAGGCGTGTGGGGTGGGACGTCCGATTTCAGTGTTTCCAGGTAGGTTTTCACAACGTGAGCAACATGTGGCCGAGCGTTGTCGTGCAGCAGAATCGCTTTGTCGTGTCCCTCCCCGTATTGCGGCCGTTTCTTCTTCAATGCTCGGATCATTTGTTGCTCGCATTAGTTTTTATGTAGCAGCTGCTTCCACCAAATACACAGCAAGATTTTCGAGCCATGGATGTTGGGCTTGGCCGTCGATGTTGATGTATGGCCGCAGTATCCCAACGATTTTTTTCGCTTTGAATTATCGTGGTGGATCCATTTCTCATCGCCAGTGCCGATGTGATGCAAAAAATCATTCTTTTTTTGCCGATGGAACAGCTGTTCGCATGTGAAAAAAGCCGTTCGACTTTTCCTGGCTTCAACTCGTATGGCACCCAATTTCCTTGCTTTTGCGTCATTCCCAAGCTTTTCAAACGATGTGAAATGGCCTGTTGAGTCACGCACAATGAATCTGCAAGTTGTTGTTGCGTTTGGCATGAATCTTCGGCCAGTAATGCCTCGAATTCTTCAAACTTTCTAATCGCTCCGGGACGCTTCTTGTCTACCACGCCGATATCACCCATTTTACGAGAGCTGTATGATAAGTACCCGTGTTTACCGACTGATGGCAACACTGACGCAAAATGTTTATGCCATCATGTAGCGCCATCTTTACAATGACGACTGTGAAAATTTCAGACAGATTTATCGAGTAGTTTTGTTTTGACAGCTGTTGAAATTCATCAAGTTCGTGTTTATTTGCAATCATGGAGAAAGAGCAATATCGATCAGTGATTCGATTTCTTTTTTTTTTGGATGGGAAGACGTGTGAGGAAATCAAAGTGAAGCTGCATGCCGTTTATAAGGATCATGCACCTTCGATGACTACCATCAGATATTGGTTTAATGAATTCAAGCGTAGCCGAACATCCGTTTTTGATGAAGAGCGCCAAGGCCGTCCGATTGAGGTGACTACGGAGGATGTGGTTAATAAAATCCATGATATTGTGTTAGCAGATCGTCGGATGAAGGTCAGAGAGATTGCTGACATTGTACACATCTCAATTGAACGCATACAAAATATCCTACACGAAAAATTGGCAGGAGAAAGCTATCGGCGAGATGGGTGCCGCGTTTGCTAACAGTGGAGCAAAAACGGAATCGCATGACAACTTCGGAGCACTGTTTGGACATGTTTGAGCGCAATCCGAAAGAATTTCTACGGCGTTTCGTGACTGTTGACGAAACATGGATCCATCACTACACGCCATAAACGAAAGAACAGTCAAAACAGTGGATTTCACCCGGCGAAACTGCTTCAAAGAATGCGAAAACGGTTCCATCGGCCGGAAAAGTCATGGCCACCGTTTTTTGGGATTCGCATCATCTTCACCGACTATTTGGAGAAAGGAAGGACAATCACGGGGCAGTACTATGCTGATTTATTGTATCGGCTCAGTGCTGAATTGATAAAAAAACGGCCTCACTTGGCGAAAAAAAGTCCTTTTCACCATAACAACGCACCTGCTCACTCGTCCGCAATCGCCACAGCAAAACTGGTCGAATTGCGCTACGAATAGCTGCCTCACCCACCATATTCCTCTGATTTGGCCCCCTGTGACTGTTTCCTCTTTCCAAACTTGAAGAAATCGTTGGCAGGAAAGAAATTCGGTTTGAATGAGGAGGCTATCGACGCAACAGAGGCCTATTTTGCGGAGTTCGACAAATCATATTTTTTGGATGGCTTGAAAAAGTTGGAATATCGCTGGACTAAATGTATCGAGCTGAAAGGAGAAATAAATAAAATTTTTTCTTTTTAATGCGTTTTCTTGCCTAACACGGGTACTTATCATACACCCCTCGTATATCGTTGAAACCAATTGCGACATGTTTTTTCACTACACCCTCACCATAAGTTTCCACAATCATTCGATGTGCCTCAGCCGCAGATTTTTTTTTGAATTGAAGGCAAAACTTACCGCCAATGACGCTTATTTGGCTCAAACTTCCACATAATCGCGCATAAAGAAGTATATGACGGCGATAAAATTTCACACATCTAATGATGGTGAGTTTTTGACAGATGTCTAATTTTATGACGTTTCTGATCCGCCATTTTTGACCAGCATTTACTGCTGGCGGGTTTCAATTTTTACTCCCGATAATTTGGATCGGTTGATAGTCGTAGTCTGATCTCATGAGAAGACTTAACTTTATCCGTCTGAATTTTGCAGCCAACTTTAGTGAATGCAAAATTCAAAGTGAATTCCAAAAGCGAGGGTTTCATTGGCTTAGATGCATTCCAGTCTGGGTAAAATAGAAAAAAAAACTAACTAATGCGCGTATGTCTGTTAGTAAAGCACTATCAATGGGTTGAGTTGACTTGGTATTGGCTTGAAGCTTGTTTATGATTGTCAAACTAAACCAATTATGCTGATTACGATTAATAAGGTAGTTCTTATATTGAGTTGCGTGCCACCGTTACATAGAAAAAAAGAAGAAGCTGAGAACTTACGAGGAGTAAAAATCTGCGTTCCAGGCCAGCATTTTTTTCGCAGCAATGGAGCAAGCACAATCCTTCAGTTGCTTGAGAAAGAAAATATAATGGAAAGACTAGGCATATATCCATTGATAATAACCGACCTTAATAGAGTTAAGAAAGTTGTGATCTAGAATAGTAATTAATTAAAAAACAAAGAGACTCGTCTGGTATTTTAAAAAATCGGACTGCGAAGTATTAAACCAGTGTTTCAGGGCATTTAATTGGAAATTATTTTTCGAGTCTAAAAACTGTGATATAATTTGTCAGCTTATAACCAAAACCATCATAAAGGGTATGAAAATCTGCATACTTTAGTTATAAACGGTTCAAACCGTCGAGGCCATCCGGAGCTAAACAGTTTCGCGATTTAAATTTGGAAATTGGCGAATGTTCAGCCGATATGCAAGAAAAGAAACAAAGCTTACCCGCTTGCCATTACTTCCGTTGTGTCGAAGGTGATTGAGACGGCTGTCAATTGCAAAATAGTCCACTATCTTGAAGATATCAAACTTATCACTGACCGCCAATACGGATTCCGTTCCGCACGTTCTACAGGTGACTTCTTGGAATATCTGACTGAACGTTGCAACTCTTCCCTGCATAAATTTGGCGAAGGTCAAGTTCTTGCACTTGACATCGCTAAAACGTTTGACAGAGTTTGGTATAAATGTCTCCTAGTGAAACTCAAAGCAGTCGGCTTTATTAGTTACAACGTGAGATTTTTTTTATATGAACACACCATACAAGTCGTAATTTATGGGGTGGCATCTACCCCGTTTGACAGAGTTTGCCATAATTATCTCCTACTGAAGCTTAAAACAGTTGACTTTAATAGTAACATTTTAAAATGGATTGAAATTTTTTTATATGAGCACATCATACAAGTCGTAATGTATGGGGTGGCATCATCCCCCTTTTCCATAGATTTCGACGTCCCTCAAGGGTCTGTTCTATCACCAACACTCTTTCTTATTTTTATTAATGACCTTCTGTCGATACATTGCTTTGCAAATGACAGCACCCTGGATAACATCTATGAATTCGACACGATTAATGGACGCACACCGCGTCCCGGTAGCATCTAAACGTGCCGAATTATTTGGATCATTGAAGTCTAACCTGAACCTAATCTTGGAATGGGACAGTATAAATAGAGTAGAGTTCAAAACCTCAAAAACACAGGCTTGTCATCTTTCACTTGAACGTGTCCAACTAGACTACCGAATACTTATCACTCCTTGGCATTAAAATAAATAGCCATCTTAATTAGAACCAGCACATACTCGACGTAGCACTTGACGCTTCCAAACGCCTAGGAGTCCTCCGAAGATGCAAAAAATGATTTACTTCTATTTACCTAGTCCATATCTATAAGGCCTTCATTAGACTACGCCTCAATTAAAATTCGCATATGTGAACTGGGGCACCCCAAACCCACCTCGCGATATTGAACTGTACCCTGAGACAGGCGTTCCGACTAATTGAAGATGTAGCCATCACGGTTTCTACAGACTCCCTAGAGCATAACAGAATTGTCGGAGTACTAAGCATTTAGTACTGCCACTTCCAATGTAAATACAGGGAGGAACTTTCTAATCTTATTCCACCTCTTTACACATTCCTGGAAATGCTCGCCTAGTTTCAAACCCACATGAGTTTATTGTTAAGCATTCACCTTCTCGTACAGTGAAATATAGGCAGCTTTGGAATGCATTGCCAGAGACCGTATTCCAATTCTAAAACGACCTTCGACGTTTCAAAATCAACGTCCCCCGACATTTTAGGCCTTTTCCTCCTCCTGTTTAATCTACAATTCCATTTTTTTCTCCCTTTATCGACATGACTGTGTAAATTGCATTAAAGGGTGACCCCCGTCGTTGTTTTCGGCGACGTAAAAAACAAAAAGTATAGGGATAGTGATGAAATGAAGTACTCAAATAATCTAGAAATAGAAAAAAAAGATAACATCATTTATTTTCAATGTACGAGAGTGGTACAAATATGTATAAACGGTAATTCTGTATTGCGTACTCAGCACGTAGTTCCAAGCTAGACGGTGGAGTGGAGTTTTGAAGGTCGGTGGGTTAGGGAGGAGGAAACAGCTTGGTTAGCTGCTCCTTCTGTTCTATTTTCAGTACAGCCATTAGTAAGTACGAGGTTCCTGTTACGTCATTATAAAGTTTTTAACTAATCAAGGGGTTAACCACTGGGAGATTTTAACTAGTTTGAAGGTACTGTTTGGCGACGCTGCAATGTCCCAGAACCGAGTGTTTACTTGGGTCAGGCAACTTAACGGCGGCAGAGAAAGTATACGAAACGAAAGTCTGATCAACTCCCAACGTTAGGCCTCGCACCTCGATTTCGAGAAGGGACAAATTGGAGGAAATAAGAAACCCTCGATCAACCTCCCTACAGTCCAGATTTGCGACTATTTTACTTTATTATTTTAATAATAAAGTGTTGTGATCGACTTGGGAAAAAAAAAATTTGCTACCCTGAAATTTTGTTTTTTCGCGTTTCATGACTAAATTAGCCTAAAATTGCAAAAAAAAAAAATCCGTCTGTCTGTACGCCGTACGCCGCCGTGTACGCTCAGCGCACATTCACTCCCAAACCCTTCAAGATAAAAAGTTCATTTTTGGGGGGATTGTAGATAGTTGCGGATCTCAGGCGGATACCCATTTTGGGGGGTGTACGGGTTCAGGGGGTGGCGGGGGGAGCGCTTAAACCGAAAAATACGAATTCAAATATCTCAACCATGGTAACAGCTAGGAAGCTAAAACTCAACATATATATAGAGAAGTTTGTGGGACAACTTTTAAAAATAATTTAATTTTTTTTATCCATTGGGGTGCGAAAAGGGGGGGCTAAGAACCAATTGTCGGCCGAATTTTTTTTTCAAATGATTATATCTTCGAAATTACTTCCCATAAAAAATTGATATTTTGAGACCGTTAAGATGGTATCAAGGTCTACTAGAATCAGTTTAGATAGAAGCTAATTATTGTAAGGGGGAGGGTCAGGGGGGGGGGGGCAAAGAAAAACACTTAAAAATCAATATCTCAGCTATTTATTAAGTTATGTAATTGAATCTTAGAACCTATATTAAGCTATACTAGAGAAATACGAGAAAAATATAACATTTGGAGAAAATAGTAGTGGGGGGAAATGGGGAGCATTTCAAAAATGATGCACTTTCCAAAATTTCAAACCGGTATAATTCAAAATTGAGTATAGATATCAAATTAAAATTTTGCCAAATTGTAGAACTAAGTAGTTTTTAAATTTGGTAAAAATTTTACGTTGGGAGGTGTAAGGGGAGTGAGGTGGTAACCAAAAATGTCGAAAATTTTGAGTGATTTTTTAAGGGCTCTGGTGAAAGATACAAAATTTAAATTTTCCATGTGGATACATCTATTTGTTGTCAATCAAATTCCTGTTAAGACCCCCTATAGGGGCATAGGACAGAAACAACTCTCTTCCACAAGGCGCGATCTCGAGCATCGGCTTTAAGCTGTTGCCAGGACTTGTTTATTCCTCTGGCCTCCTGCTCAACTGCTCGCTTCCATGTGTTACATGGTCGACCAACCCGACGTCTTCCTTGAGGGTTATAATCCAGAGCCTGTTTTGCGATGTTTCGCTCTGGTTTCCTCAAAGTATGACCGATCCACTGCCACTTTCGCCGTTGAATCTCACTACCTATTTTAGTCTGGCGAGTTGTACTCCAAAGTTCGTCGTTGGAGATTACTTCTGGCCAGAATATTCCTAAAATGCGCCGGAGGCATTGGTTTACGAAAGTCTGTAGTTTCTTGGTAAGTCGAACGGTCACTTTCCACGTAGTACAACCATATAACAACACGGATTTGACGCATGCGTCAAAAACTCGCAGCTTCGTGCGAAGGGAGATCTCTCTTAACCTCCAGAAAGGGGAAAGGATACCAAAGGCCTGACGAGCTTTATTTAGCCGTGCCTCAACATCCTTTTCGGCTCCGCCGTCCATGCTGACAATGCTTCCGAGATAGCAAAAATCTTGCACCTCTTCCACATCCTGTCCATCAAGAACAATCGGTGTGTTTGCGTTCGAACCCATGTGCATGTACTTGGTTTTACGCACATTTATTTTCAGTCCCGCCTCTTTGCATTTAGAATGCAACGAGCGAACATTTGACTCTAAGTCCGAACGGGTATGTGCAAGCAAACACACGTCATCAGCATAATCAAGGTGACTTAAGATGTTAAATAGTCTCCATTGAAGACCTTTACCTTCCCCACCTTCCAGTGCAGCTTTCAAGATGTCATTTATTACCACCAGAAACAGGGCTGGTGATAATATGCAGCCTTGTCTGACACCCGTTCGCACAGGAAAGCTCTCGGACAGCTCTCCTCTATGCAAGACGCGACACCTTGCATCTTCGTAGGATTCTTTAATCATAGCTATGACCTTATCTGGAATACCTCTCCTACGCAAAGCATTCCATATGTAATCTCGCTTAACGCTGTCGAAAGCCTTCTCGAAGTCCACAAACATGAGATGTAGTGGCGAACCCATTTCAGCTGACTGCTCTAATATTATCCGTAGGGTATTTGTGTGGTCGGTACAAGACGACCCTTTACGGAATCCAGCCTGATAAACTTCGAGAGTGCTCTCGACGACATCACTAATCCTATTGAGAATTACCTTAGCCATAATTTTTGATACGGCAGTAAGTAGACATATACCACGCCAATTGCCACAATCCCGAAGGTCGCCCTTCTTCGGAATTTTCACAATGACGCCCTCCTTCCATTCAGTCGGATATCCTCCATCATTCCACACCTTAGTGAAGAGTGGGAGGAGTATATCGGCTGTTATTTCCGGGTCCGCTTTGAGGAGTTCGGTTGGTAGTCCGTCTATACCTGGAGCTTTCCTTCCCGCCATTGACCGAATGGCGGAAACTATCTCTTCTTTATCTGGGGGATCGTCCCAAATAGAGGATTGTTGCGGTTGGATGTTTGGAAGTTGTTCTGTTTCCGGGATATCTTCATCTGACAAGATGTTTAAAATATCAGAGAAGTATTCCTTCCATCGTCGCAACTGGTGTTCACTCATATTAAGGAGAGTTCCGTTGACATCTCTCACCAGGTGGTTGGCGGTGAAATTCCTGTTCGTCAACTGTTTCATGATTTTAAATAGTGAACCCATATCCCCAAGGTAAGCCGCAGATTCTGCCTTGTTTGCCAGATCTTCAATGGCCTTTCTCTTGTCGCGTCTAACAGCCTTTTTAAGCTGTATATGAGCATCGCGGTAGTTCTGCCTCAAGTCGGGCGTTCGTTGGTTGACATCGGGTTGAGAGATGATTGCCAATTTGGCTTTTTTCCGATTGCCAACCTTGTCCCATGTGTCTTGCGACATCCAGGGTTTCTCACCGCTTTGCGCATATCCCACAGATTCTTCAGCACTAGTTAGAAAAGTGTTTCTGGTTGCCTCCCAATTGGCGTCCAGTGTGCGCATTTCATGTTCACCCAATGTGGATGACTTTTCGCGTAGAATGGTGGTGTATTCGCGTTTTTTGTTGGGATCTCTGAGTTTATCCACATTAAGCTTGCGCTTCATTTGAAGAATTTGTGGTCGTCGGATAGCTGCTGTACACAATCTCAAGCAGGCAACCATCAAGTGGTGATCGCTCCCCACGTCAGCTCCACGTTTCGCTCGCACATCGAGGAGACATCTTCTCCATCGGCGACTTATAGCCAAATGGTCGATCTGGTTCTGAGTAACACCATCAGGGGAAACCCAAGATGTTTTATGATGACTCTTGTGTGGAAAAAGGGTCCCTCCAATGACCATTTGCCGAGTACTACAGAACTCCACAAATAATTCGCCGTTTTCGGGTCTCTTAATCCAAGGTCGTGAAGGGTCGACCCAAGGGTCACCATGCCTCCCCATGACGTGTTCTAGTCCAGTGTTGTCTGATCCAACCTGGGCGTTCATATCTCCCGAGATGATAATAATATCACCTCTTGGAACACGTTCGAAGGTGGCACTCAGTTGGCTGTAAAACTCCTCTTTGTCACCAGATGTTGCGGTATTAGTTGGTGCGTAGCACTGCAGAATTGTGACGTTTCTGACACTGGTCCTGAGCCTGACGACGATAATCCTATCCGAGATTGGTTCCCAGCTAATGAGACTGTTTCTCGCTCTCGGCGTAAGGACGAACGCCACGCCATTTCTGGCTTCACTTTCAGGGTCAATGTACAGAATAGTGTTTCCGCTAGGGGTTCGTTCTTCTCCTGATCCTGTCCACCTGACCTCGCTCAAGCCCAAGATTTGGATGTTATATTGCTTCATTTCACGGTCGATCACTGACTGGCGGTGCAAGGACCGAGTAACCCCAGCTCTTCCCCCGTCATTCAATGTTCGAACGTTCCAGAAGCCAATCATAGTCCGTTTTCGAATGCCAAAAGTCGTTACCGTTGAATCAGTCCGTATCCGAGGCGATGTATCCGTTTCTCGTATCATTTAGGTCTTAAGATCACGGGTGATAAGCCCATGATCCAATTGTTGTACATACAGAAAAAATAATAAAAATTCCACAATTGTTATGCACCGATCCCCCTGGTCTACCGTGCACAAGGTGTTTCATGTGCAATGAAAAAACCACATAAACTGAAAATTTTTGAATGAAATTTGAAGGTAGAAACTTGAAAACTTGCGAAATGCATTTAAAAAAAAATTTTAAAAGAATGAAATATAAGCTGGTCGAATACCTTGAAAGTTTCTACTCCCTCCCATACAAAATGGTTTTTTCGACCATTTTTAAGAAATTAATTATCACCTAATTAGTAAAAGCTATCAATTTGAAATTTTGCACAAAATCATTTGAAAATAGTTGAAATAGAACTGCGTCAACATTTTTGAGATCACACTTGCCGTTCTACCCTCTCCCATACAAAAGTACGATTTCGACCAATTTCAATAAAACAACTGCTAACCAACAAATTAAAAGCTACGAACTTGAAATTTTGTACGAACACCTTAAAAGAGAAAAAAAAAAAAAACTGCGTCACAAATTTTGCGATTCCCCTACCTCTTCTACCCCCTCCCATACAAAATTATTTTTTCGACCATTTTTAGGAAATCAGTTATCAGCTAACTCTTAAAAGCTACCAATTTTAAATTTTGCGCAAAAACTTATAAAAATAATTGAAATGATATTACTTTAAAAGTTTTGCAATCGCACTTGCCCTTCTACCCCCTCCCATACAAAAGTATCATTTCGACATATTTCATTGAATCAACTAATAACAAACAAATTAAAAGCTACGAACTTGAAATTTTGTACGAGCACACTACAAGAGAAAGGAAATAAAATTGCGTCACAAATTTTACAATTCTCCTACCTCCTCTACCCCCTACCATACAAATGTTTGGTTTCGTGAATGTAAAATACACCGAATCCTATGAAAATTCTATGCAACTTCGTCTATGAAACTGACATTCTATGCAGAGAATATTGAACGTGATTCAAGCAATCAATTAAAAACTATTACCATCCACCCACTCTTACTATCACCCCTCACCCCACCCCTCACAAAAACTCAAACTTGGATAAATAAGTGAATGAAATATTGATTATATGTACTGGAGCTTTTGAACGTTTCCGCAAAGTGTTAAATTGACAATTGCCCTGCCCAAGAACCCGCTTTCACTTAGTCTTCCCTAACCACTCTAACCTGCATATCGACTTTCCACACATACGCAACTTGTCCCAAGAATAATAAAGTTTCGCCCGACTTGTTGGCAGTTTATTTTGTTTCTGCCCATGAAGAATTGCAAGAATTGCTTGGAGGGGAACGATTCGAAAACAATGAAGACGTCGAGGAGAGTGTGTGCCATTGGTTGACGATGCGTCCTCAAACTTTTCAAACAAGGAATGATTAAGCTTCCAAATCGTTGGCAAAAGTGTGTTGAACTTGAAGGTGACTATGTAGAGAAAAACTAACGATTTCACTTGTTTATATTATTATTCAATAAATGTAGAAACAAATTTTCGTTTATATTTGAATCACCCTCGTAATTTGCTTTTCACATATAAAATCACCATAATTGGAATCGTCATCGGCATTATTAACAGAGAAAAGCAACAAATCATAATCAGCATCGAACGAATTATCGCTTGAAACGCTTTACAATAAATATTATTATTAGAGTTATTCTTCGTCATCACTGCGCAATGAAAATATTCGACAGAATCATTGAATGACCATGCATTGCGGTCATTCATCGTTATCAAATTATAATAACAACAGCCATCGATTAATACGAAATCTGTTGCAATGAAATCATCATTCCATGAAATTTTCAAACCTGACTTGCAAGAGAGATGACATTTGTGCATTATCATCATCATCACGGTATAGATTGAGATTTTGGTCAAGAGGCGGTAGGTCTCGCTCACCATTATTCTGTTCTGCAGGTACTTCAATTTTATTCCGTCGAAAAAATACGAGATTTGAGGAATTTGAGGCGCTAGTATTGTAGGATGTTTGAGTGAGAGGTTTAGGGTTGGAAAGGTCTATTATTTGAGGGCTGGTCGCTTGACATTTGTCATCTATAAACGTGGGAAATTTGCCATGAAACGCTACAAAGTCGTTGAATTCGGTAACTGCACGCGCTGATGAGTTCACTGTTGAGCCTTGACCATCGCGTACTGTGAAGTAAAGGCAGTCCTTCATTACCCGAACATCAAGACTATGGAATGCATTGCGTCAAATTATAAATTGGAGGACAACGCCACAACATCAAGCTTGAGGGCTAGATGAAAGTACTGTGTTTTCCATTCCAGGATTAATTTGAGGTCAGAGTTCAGTGCGTCAAATAACTCGCTGCGTTTGGAAGCAACAAAATGCCTGCGGGAATATGCAAGAGAGAGAAATCCGTAGGTGTTGTCAAGAGTACTATCATCTGCAAAATAGTTGACGACAGAAGGTCGTTGATCAATATAAGGAATAGAGATAACACTGAATCTTGCGGGACACTAGAGTCGTTTGGGTAGGAAAAAGATGAATCGCCATCTAATATATCTTGTAAAGTACGCTCATAAAGAAAAATCTTAGTCCACTGGACAAGGGAAACATTAAAGCCGATAGCTGTTAGCTGAACTAAAAGGAAATCATGCCAAACTCTGTCAAAAGCCTTTGCGATTTTTAGTGCAAGGATATGATCTTCGCTGTATTTCTGGATAGAGGAACTCCAACGTTCGGTTAGGTAGATTAAGAGATACCCTGTAAACCTTCCCGATCGAAATCCGTATTTGCGATCGTCCTCTTAACATTGGGCAATTTAACGATTGACAGCAGTTTCCATTACTTTCGAGAGCACTGATGTAACAGGTACCGGCGGTATTTTGTGAATCTCGCTTTACGTCCTTTCTTGGGGGTCGGCTGAACGTTTGTCACTTTTCACTTTCATGGAAAGCATTTCGAAGACTAAGATAGGTGGAAAATATTGCGAAGAGGCGTGGCCAAGGAGGACGAATATTTTTTAAGGGTAATTGGGGGATACCATTAGGACCAGCAGACTTGTAGATTCTGAGCTCTTGACGCCTGGATATAATCCGTGCTCGAAAGTGTAAAGGGAGCAGTGTAAGATTAGTTACAGATGGAATGGAGGAAGGGGGACTGGTCAGAAGGTGGTAGAGTCGAGTTTCTCGCGAAATTCGACACCATCAATGAGGTGAGGTGTTAAAGAAGAAATAAAATTACTGTTGATCGGTTTGACGAATTACCAGTAAGATCTCGTCCCTTCCGGGCAATCAAGGATCTTCTGCCAAAGTTTTTGATCATTTTCAAATTTAACGCGCTTTAATATGGATTTGGAGGCATTCCTTGACGCATTGAAATGTCTTCAGTGAGCGGGTGTTTGGATGGCTTTAGGAGTTTAAAACGCTTTTTTTCTTGCATGGCATTGAGACATTCTTTGTTGAACCAAGAGTCCTTCGAGGGCTGTACTCTCTTACGACTGGAGGGTATGTAGAGATCATACCCTTGCCCTGTAGTCTCCGTGACAAAGCTACAGCCTTTATCGCAGCCATTCAAAGCGAAGCACAATTATCAATTAAATGCATTGAAGAATTTGTTTAGTGCTCTCCAATTAGCTCTTGTTAAGTGCCAAACGGTTCTTCGGAGAGTCTTGGTTGTTGGGTTTAATGCTGTAACTTGAAATTTCGCAGCGATCCGTATTTCTAATTGGCGAAGGCGATATGACAGCGACAGAATATTTCTCAGGCAGGTTTGTGAGACATAAATCAAGAAGAGTAGGCTCTATTAGCTGTGCTAAACCCTTTAAAGAAGCAAAAAGCTCAGTATCGCGCTTTCTAGATCTGAAGTAGAGGAATGTTGGAGCCAAGCAAATTTGTGAACCTTAAGATCTCCCGCGACTTCAACTTTAGCGTCGAGGTTTGCATTATACATTAAGGCAACAAAGTTCCGGGAAAAACGCAAAATATTTAATTTATTTTGTCGCCTTCGCTTTCAGTCCCCCATAAATATTTGTCAGTAGCTGCCAGCACAACTGAAAAATGTACCAGCTTCTCCACACAGGTCATTCTGTAAAAAAAAAGTAATCCCCATTAGATGCAACACACATATGCCAGCGTTTTTTTTCCAGTTCTCGAAACACTTTCGATAAGCAATTTTTGGTATGGCCTTCAGCTCCTTCGGCGATTTTTGCTTTATGTCCTCGACCGATTGAAAACGGGCTACACGGAACGGTAGTTTCAGTTTTGGGTATAGGAAAAAGTCGCACGGAGTCAAATCTGGTGAATAGGGTGATTGATTGATGGAATTCGTTGCATTTTTCACCTCAAATTCGGTCACAATTGAGGCTCAATGCGATGGCACATTTTCATCGTGGAAATTCCATGAATTCTCCGTCCACAATTCCGGCCGTTTTTTAAGGATTTGCTCACGCAAACGCTTCACTACGGTCAAATAGTAATCCTTATTGAGCGTCTGTCCTTTTGGAACAAATTCATGATGGATCAAACCTTGAATATCGAAAAAAAACAATGAGCATCGTTCTCATTTTTGAGCAGCTTTGGTATGGTATTTTTCGGTTTCGGCTCATTTCCTCCATTCCGATGATTGTTGTCTGGTTTGCATGTCAAACTCATAGACCCATGTCTCATTACCGGTTATGGTGCGCTCCATGAATGAGGGATCAGAATTCGTACGATCAAGCATGTCCAAAATGACCTTTTCATGGTACTTTTTTTTTTTTAAGAAAATTCAGCTTTATTGGAAAGAGTCGACCAAGGTCGCGTTTCATGGCCAAAATATCCACCAAAATCGATCGAACGGACTCGCGAGAGATGTCGAGCGCTCCTGCTAACTCCCTAACACTGGCATGACAATTTTCGATCACCATTTCCTTCACTTTTTGAATGTTTTCGTTAGTTGAAGAGACGAAGGAATGTCTTCAACGATCTCTCGACCGTCCTTAAAAGCATTGTACCACTCGTAGGCTCGTGTTTTTGATATTACTGAATCACCGTAAGACTTTTCCAACATTCGCAACGATTCCGCATATGAAATTTGGTCGGAAACAAAATTTGAGACAAAATTTTTTTTTCATATTTTTATCAATTGTAAAAATCGCGTTGGACTACTGAGGTGTACCGATTCAACCTGCTGCTGTAAAAACCTGATTAACAGACTGCGCTAATTTTTGGAATAATTATTTAGGACAGCCCTACCTGCTTACCAAAAATTTTTTTTTTAAATATCATTTCCCAGGCTAATTTTACTTGTAGCCTTTTGTAGCCTTAATGTATATGGACTGGATAGATTCAGGAAACCCATCCAATTCTACGCTTGTGTCCACTCTAAACATTGCCAGGATACCCCTCTAAATGCAATTCTCGTGCAGTGCTAGGCCTTAGCACGGGCGTTAACAATTTACTGAAGTCCCTGGTCTGCTAGCCGGTACTTAGCTCGAGTTGATTGTGATCAGGAATAGTATAATTGCTGACCCCCGTATTGAGTGCACATCGATTGATGAAATAGCTATTCCGGACAGAATTAATAGCTGAAAGGTATTAAAAATCAAATTAAAATTTGAAAATTAAAAACTATTGGACACACTAGACAAAAGACAAGATAAATAAATTAAACAAGAGCGACAACGATACATCTAATAACAAGAACAACTCGATCTAAACTTATGGCCTTGCGGCGATTCTCTAAATGTGACTCAATTGTACTTTAATGTACTTCAGCTCGGTACTTTCCCACTAATGAGACTGATAAACATCCACTTAACCATATTTGTTTTAGTCTCCATTTTTGCCGGAGATTTTGCTTATGCAAAAGCAATTATTGGCGTTCTTTATTCTTCGACATTCAGCCGCCACCTAAGTTTACTGTCTTAAGATGATTTCGCATTAAGTGTGTTTTGCATCAATTCAACTAAAATTTTCGGACATTGCCGACTAACCTAAATGATAGCAAACCATTTGCAGCCAAAGCAGAGGTGACAGAAACGCTTCTTGTATTGTTCCTCTATACACTTGTGTTGTCTTAGATTCGCTTCCCATTGTAGGAGTAATTTTTTCATACCACCGTATATGTACAGTGCCGTTTCCTTAGATTATTCTTTCGTGTAAGCATGTTAAGGAACCTGAATGTCAGGAGGCCAAAGTTCGATTTGGGCTGTAATGCCATTGTAGAAGGAGAAGCATGTTTTGAAGGACTAAGGTCGACGATTTTATTTGTTATGTGAATATCTATCAGTCTTTCTAAAATAGTTCCTTCGGCTGTTTCTGACTACTTTTATTTGCCCTAGTTTGTGCTCGTGCGATTCAAGGCCAATAAGAATTATTTGTAGTTAAATCCAGCCCCTATGAGATTTATATATTTTCCTGCGTAGACGTTGAAAAAGACCCTATACAAAACTATGCTAGAATCATCACTGTTTACCAAGAAAGTTGTCCATTCGTCGCATAATGACTCTTCTCTGGAAACCAGCTAATATTTTACGAAGTAGGTCGATGACATGGAAACAAAAGTAATGTCGACAGCATCTGTTCTTAGCGATTGGGGTTTTCGCCTCTATTTAATGCAACCACATTTTTCTCTGCTAGAAATTCAAGAAAGTGACTGAAGTTTTGTTATTTGTATGTGAGTTTTCTCATAATGACAGCTCAGAATCAATGCCAATCGGTTCTGTTCTGTGAAATTTCTTAGTTTCCGAGATAGATCCGAAGATGGTAGTGGTTGTGCGTCATTCGGCAAGTACATTGAGGCCAAATGAGTGGCTCACTTAGAACCGTTTGTCACCCAAACATGTAGCATCTGGTGAGCTTTTCGGTAAAAAGTTTGGTAGGATTTGCTCAATCTGTCGTGCTTCAATCTATAGTTCTCTTGATTGCCTAATGTTTTTTTTTTTTGCACTAGAATCCTGCAGATTGGGTTTGGTTGAGTATCTTTCCTTGTTTATTGGTTTGCTGCTTTCCTGACCTCTTTATTACCTGGCTATCTATCGAGTACGCACACCTACGATCTAGACTAGGAATCAACTGATTTTGAAGTCTTGGCGCCTGTTCCGTTCTTGCTTCGTATTTCGTTAAACTATTTCCCCACTAATCCTAATAGCACGGCTACTTCTGCTTTCGAATCGATTTAGATATGCAGCAATGTAACGTTAAATTTCTCCTGCATTATTAATGATAACCGTTGGAGGTTATCCAATATGTTAATTACCCACTAAGTTTTGTACAGTGCTGAAAATATATTAAGTTAAACTACAAAGCTTCTTCAATCATACAACTGTAACTTTTGCCAGAAGCTGTCCATAAAATTTACAAAACAAAGAACAACTGCAGAACTTCGAAAATTTACAACACTCCGAAACAAGTTTGAAACGGAATATCATCAAAACAAAAATCGTGCAGCATAATTTAAATTAAAATGTAACACAATATCTTTTAATTATTTTTTATACTGGTCCGGTATCATTTCATATACATGCTGGTCGTCAGTACAATAAATTCCACGAAGCAGCAATAACAATCCCTCCCGCCAAGGTGATTTATCGTGTGTGTGGTATTCTTGCGCCGCGAAGTATAGTTTAAAATATAAACTTCCGCTGTATTTTTAGATATGTTTAGATTCCGGGAAAAAAGAAATCTTCAATAATCTTCCAACTAACTGTTGGTTGTAATTTGAGTAAATCTCTTAATTTCTATTTCTTTTTGTTTATTTACAGAAAAAAGCTTTAGGAAGCTACCTGTATGAGCAGGTCTTATACGCGTTAGATATAACTGAAAAAGACTATTTCGGTCTTCAATATACCGATGCGAATCATGTCAAGCATTGGCTGGATCCTACAAAAGCCATTAAGAAGCAAGTTAAAAGTAAGTAATGAAGTGGTTTGAGTTTACCAGACTGTGTAATTGTTTGGCACATTTTTCTAGTTGGACCACCGTATACATTTCGATTGAAAGTTAAATTTTACTCGTCGGAGCCAAATACACTTCGGGAAGAATTGACGCGTTATTTGTTCTTTCTTCAATTGAAACAGGACGTTCTGGAAGGCAGACTCGAGTGTCCTGATGATAAAGCAGCAGAACTCTGCGCTCTTGCACTGCAATGTAAATTGAATCGAGTGCAAATTTTCATAAGAAATATTTCTTTAATTTTTATTTCCGTTTCAGCTGAGCTTGGTGATTACGATGATCAAATTCATACGGCAGCAACAGTGTCCGAATTTCGTTTCGTTCCGAATCAAACGGAAGAAATTGAAATTGCCATTTTGGAAGAGTATAAAAATTGTCAGGGACTTACACCGGCTCAAGCTGAAACTAATTACTTGAATAAAGCCAAGTGGTTGAATATGTACGGAGTAGATATGCATATTGTGCTCGTAAGTACATAAAAAATTGCAATATCGTTCAATTGAATTGAATCGGTTATTTTTTTTATAGGGAAAAGACGGCTGTGAGTATTATTTGGGCCTAACACCTACAGGAATGCTATTATTCGAAGGCCGGCAAAAAATCGGCCTATTTTTCTGGCATAAAATCAGCAAAATTGAATTTAAAAAGAAGAAACTGACGCTCGTCGTTTTGGAAGATGATGATGAAGGTCGCGGCGAAGAAGAGCACACGTTTTTGTTGCGCTTATACAACGAAAAAGCTTGTAAACACTTATGGAAATGTGCCGTCGAACATCATTCTTTTTTTCGATTGCGCGCCCCCGTTAAAGGGCCGTCAGCGCGACAGAATTTTTTCCGAATGGGTTCTCGTTTTCGTTATTCCGGTCGTACTGAATTCCAAACGACTCAACAGAGTCGGGCACGCCGTACTGTGCAATTCGAACGAAAGCCATCACAACGTTTTGCGCGACGACAATCACATGTTTTGCGCGAACGACAAAAGAAAACCCATCCATCGGATGAAGAGCCGACAGCGCCGGCAGCGTCAGAATCATCGGACGTTGTGTCGTCTCAACCGGAGTCGTCATTTAGTTGTTCGATAACACCGTCACCGTCCATTCAAACTGTTATACAGAATACCGGAATCATTTCCGATTCAGACGCAACGACAAGTATGAGTAATGGAGGAATGGCGCAATCGAGTTCGTTGAGTCGTGTTTCTACGAAATCGACCTCATCGACAGAGGATAGTGGCTACTGTAAAATAGGATCGTTCGGTAAAGCTGGACTTTCGATCAAGTAAGAGTTTAGAGAATGGTTTGGTTTTGGTCTTTCTTGTTCTATGATGGAATCCTTTCAGACTTGATGGTGAACCATGCAATCCAATTAGACCCTACGAAGAAACTAATCCGTTTATCAAGGCTGCTTCGACGCACGGTTCGTTCGGCAAAGCCTCAATCAGTTCGACGTTCAGGTATGTGTATCATTAAACGATTGTAGTTGTCATGCTTTGTGTAGTAATTAATAATTGCTTTTTAATTTTCAATTTCGGTATCGTGCGATTATGATTACATGAGCCAGAAAACTTCGGCATAGAAATTTCCAAAATAAAACCGTAGCGAATTCAACCGCAGAAAACATATCGCCCATAGATTTTCATGGTCGTTTATTTTCGCATAACATTCAGGTCGATGCTTGATCTTGACATGAGGTGCTGTTCTAGAAGCCCGATCTGACAAGTTTCGTACGCCGATTACTAATAACCCGTACAATTAATTTTACCGGCTTGTATAACAAGTCTTAATAAATCATTTAAGTAATTAATTTTTAGACGCACAATTTAATCTATTCAAAACAATGGTCAAACGTTTTTCTATTGTCACACAACTCTTCATGTCTATTAAATCAAAAGAGCAAAGAAAATCCAAAATTCGAATAAATTAATTGCTTAACAAGTGATTGTCACTAGATTTGCCTAATTAACTGTCTTCATCCAAGGCGTGTATTCATTAAATCAAACGATGAAACAATTTGTGGACATTCATGTAATACTGAATATCAATCACGACTGAAGAAAAGAAAAACAAAAGACAAGATCGGACTGCAATTTGTCGTATTGTATGTTACACACTCTGTAAAATCGCCGCGGCTCTTTCGAATCTTTGAATGAAGCTTGCATTGAAAGTGCAAATTTTCGCTTTACTTTAGAACTCGTGCCAACTGACAAAACATACGATGTGTACGATATTAATAATTCTAAGTGCATGCCTATTAGTTAAAATAATTATTTGTAATTTAATTTAAAATGTAATGCTTTTAATTTTCAATTTTTTTTTTCCAATCTTTTCTAATCCAATTTCAGCATAAAGAGTGGATTATCGGACAAAGATAATCAATTAGATTCTTTATTAAAATCGATCGTTAAAGATCCATCCCCCTCTATCTTAGCACATGAGGCTATTAATGATGCTAACAGCATTAGGTAGTTATAGCTAGCAATATTTTTTAGAATGAATTGGAAATTCGATTAAAATGATTTTTCATTTGTTTATTTTCGCGTAGAGTAACAATAAATAAGACGTCCGATATGGAGAATAATACTGAAACTCTGAAACGTTTGTCGTCGACTGAAAAGCCAAATAATAAAACGAAAATGGCAAATGTTGGCGGAACGCCTCTAGCACCGAGCCAAATTAAACATAATATTCTAAAAGGTAAGATGACGCGGAAGCAAGAGAATAAATAAATGAATTTGATTTATTAATAATTTCTAGCTCGCGTTGAAGACGAAATGAGCAACACATCGAATGCAAAGATAACGAATCAAATGTTTGTCCCGATGGCAGTCACCAGCAATTCGGACGGTCCGGATTCGCTTAATGCTACTTACGTGTCGGTTGTAAGTTTTTTTTTTTTTTGCTATTTCAAACAAATATTTACTGTAATTGTAATGATAGTTTTTGGGACTATTGTAGACGTTTTTCTGTTTTATATTTTTTTTTAATCATTTTATTCATTGTTTTGTTTTGCTTGCTTTGTTTTTTTCTTTTATGTTCATTTACATTGTTTAAATTTGTTTAACAATGTTGGAAAAACAAGGGCGGTGATAAATTAACGCTTAATTTATCGGAACAAAAATCAATTGTTACGGTTAATCTTGAACCGCTTTTGGAAAAGGAAAAAGAAGAAGAAAAGGAGAAGGAGAGGGAAAGAGAAAGAGAACGAGAGAGAGAAAAAGAAAGAGAAAAAGAACATGAAAAGGAGCGAGAAAGAGAGAGGCAAAGAGAAAAGGAAAGAAAGGAGAAAGAAAATGATAAGAAGGTAAGTTCGCGATTTTATTTTTTATTTTGCATGCTTTATTTTATTTATTTTTTTAATTAAAAACATTTGAACATTTTTTTCTTGAAATTATATTTTTTCGTATCGTGTTATGTTTTTTACGGTGCTTTTAGCATCGCTAGACTGTTTGTTTAAATGTAGGTAAATAGTTTGTTCATCATCAACATTTGTTGGTTCAGATCATAAGGACAGTATTTAGAAGCAAAATTGTATCGAGTGTTACTTGTATTTCAAAAAAAATAACGATTATGCAAGCGCTCAAGATAAGCTTGCTTAAAATATCATTTTAGCAAAATGGCAGCTAGAATGGATGAACAATTTGAATTACCGAACTTGACTGGCCCTTGTTTTGCAACATCAATGTTTTCTTTTCGAAAATAATGGCTCATGAGTATTTGCCCATTTGTTTTTAGCCAAACTGATATTTGAACAGTTTGACTAAAAACAGATTTATAAACCGAAAGACGCGAACTCATTGGACCAACTCTGTTCCACAAAAAAGACTTTCCGAGGGTCCATCTAACTCCTTTTCTCATCTTTTTTCTGTTACTTTCATACCATAGGTTATTCTTGTGTATGAAATAATAGAGATGGACCGACATGTTACATAGCTAGCCTAGCGTGTTGGCGCACAATGCGAAGGTCTGGAGTTCAAATCCCGGTCGACGTATAATTTCAGCATACCAATTGCGTGGGTATATCTTAACCTCAATCAACGAAAATGAAAATTCGTAGATAGAGGGTTGTGCGAAAACCTAAGAATCCTTTCACAATACAAATAAAATGGATAAGGGCCCTGAAGGTCAGGAGGCCAATGCCCGAATTGGGCTGTAGTGCCATTGAAAAAGACATGTGACTTACCGTGAGATAACATACCTAGTCCTGCCATAAGTTCTGTCACATAATTTCTCACATTGGCAACAACTTTATTTTATGAGTGACATTTCAATATCGGCCAGTTTTATAAACGTCATAATGTTGTTGACAGTTGATGGTCATTTAAAGTGTGTTCGTTAACGTGTGAAGATGGAATGGGGTGTAATAGAAAACCGAACTGCAGTGATTGCACTACATAAGTGTGGAAAATCCGCGAGTGAAATTTTCAAGTTGTTGTGCCCGTTAAAAATAACGCAAAGATTTGTGTATCGTGCGATCCAGAGATATAACGCGATCCAGACTATTGAAGATCGACCTCGTTCTGGACGTCCGCGTGATGTACGTTCTTCTGCTGCCATCAAAGCGGTCGAGAGTCGAATTCGTCGAAATCCGCTTCGTAAACAACGAATCATGGCTCGAGAGATGAACATCTCCACCCGAAGTATGTCTCGCATCATAAAATCTGACCTCGGGATGAGTGCCTTTCGACGATCAACGGGACATTTGCTGACTGAGCAGTTGAAGCAAATTAGGAGCACCAGATCGAAAGAGCTCCTTCGGCGGTACGGCAACAACAAACATCGAGAAATTTTATTTACCGATGAAAAAATTTTTACGGTGGAGGAACATTTCAACCGCCAAAATGATAAGGTGTATGCCCACAGCTCCATAGAAGCCCGAGAAGTTGCCACTAGGGTACAGCGAGAACATCATCCAGCATCAGTCATGGTATGGTGGGGTGTCAGCTACGAAGGGGTCACCGAGCTTCATTTTTGCGAAAAAGGCGTAAAAACTGCAGCGAAAAATTATCAAACGGACATCCTGGAGGGATGTGTGAAGCCGCTGAACTCTACGCTATTCAACAATCGACATTGGGTTTTCCAGCAAGATTCTGCGCCAGCCCACAAAGCTCGAACCACACAAGCGTGGTTGGAAACCAATATTCCACAGTTTATAAGGGCGACGGAATGGCCTTCTGGGAGCCCAGATTTGAATCCCCTGGACTACAAACTGTGGGCGGAGTTAGAGTCCATGGTGTGCACGAGACGACATCCAAATATCGAGAGCCTTAAGCGATCTTTGACAGAAGCAGTAGCTAATTTTCCGCTAGAAACAGTGCGTACTGCTATCGATGACTGGCCCAACAGATTAAAGAGCTGTGTTAAGACTAAAGGCGGCCACTTTGAATAATTTGTTGCTTATTTTACTTCCATTAGTATGCCAAAATAAAATATATTTTCCTTTGTCAAAAACTCTTTTTCATTTATACAAAAATTGCCCATATACGTGTGACAGAACTTATGGCACGACTAGGTAGAAGCTTCATTAGTCATTATGGCGAAAAAATCGTAAAATTTTGCACGATTTGTGTCTTTGGATTCCTCACAATTTGACTAAAGCTAAGAAAACATTCAAAAAGCTGATTTATGTTTTGATGATGTAATATCGATACCGTTTGTTTTGTGTTCAAATTATCAACTATAATAACCATAAACAATGTCAAAATTTTATAACAATATTCTTAGGAAATTTTCCCGATTTTAAAAACTTTTGCTATGCCTCTTGTATGGTCTAAAAAAGTGAAAGAGTTGAAATATCTAAAAAAAAGGGTTGAAGTGCGCTAGGGTTTATTGGATTTCAAGTGAAAATAAAACTAGTTCACTTTAAAACAGTTAAACACAAACTTTATTAATTTGCCTTTCAAGAATAACTTTAATACTTTTCGTTCACAATTTGTCGCTTTAATATTCGCAGTATTCGCGCTGTCGATCATACGACTTACTCGTTTACTTATTTCGACTGTGTCCCTTTCTCAAACGCTCGCACACCATCACAACACAAACCATTCGAAGATTCGCCGCTGTTCTCGTAACGCGTTTATTAATGTGTTTCTGTGTGCGTCCATAAGTGCATGTGTGTGTGTGAGAGAGCGCGCGTGTCTCTCAATATGTGAGCGCGAACAATCCAACATTTAATTTTTTTTTTGCGCGGCAAAAAGCATCGAAAGTTTTGAAGTGCGTGACTTGAACCCGCTAAAAATCCCTCGCCTAACCCACTACCCTCCGGGACTACTGATAAGTATTGCGTCAGAAGAAGCATGAATCTCATACGTCAATTTACTGTCACATGTAACGCCTCATGTCACCCTGTCTATATCACTTTGCCTATTTTATTCAACTGTCAACTGTTGCAATTACAGACACTTCTGTCTCAAATAGTTCCCTCTGTAGTCTTTCGAGTTTCCTTAGTTCCATGAGAACTGTCACGCACGTCTCAGTTACCGCGTCCAAGATTTCCTTGATGCTCAGCATATGTGGAAAATGTTTTCGGGGCTAATATTTTCTCGCACCATGTCATCTACTCTACTTTTGTCCATTTTGTAGATTGAGCAGTGAAGGAATACATGCTCTGCACTTTCTATTGTATCTCTGCAGCTTGGACATGATGCCGAGGAGTATGGCCATATTTGTGCAAATAACTTCTGTACCAGCCGTGCCCTGACAGCAAATCAATCGTGTAGTAATCTACTTCTCCGTGCTTCCGTCCGTCCCACTAATCTACGTCTCTTATGAGTCTATACGTCCAACAGCCTTTGTCCACGGTTTTCCATTGCAGTTGCCAGGCGTTGGTACTTACCCGTAGCTCTTCTGTTTTCTCTTGCCCTGGTAAGCATCGGCTCATCGTATTTTTTTTGTGATATATTCGATGTTCTTCACTAGTTAGTATGTCTGACAGCAGTAAATAAGCTATCACTTTCGCGGTGTCATATGAGATTGTGCGAAATCCTCTGTAAACCCTTGACGCACTCAGTCTATGAGCTTTTTTTGACATATATTAAGATTTGTATCGCAGCGCTTCACTCCGTATCGGTGCAGTATGCATTATTATGCTTTGCGTCACTCTTAAAAGAAGTACCCTCGACAGTTAAACATCGCGAATATTCGATATATGGCACAGTGTTGACATGTAACATTATTATCGATGAAATCCGAAAGCGTGAAAAGGCAAAAAACAAAAAAACGGCGATGCACGTATGTTTTTTTATTTTCACAATAACTTTCAGGGATTCTTGAATTTGCTCATGGGTCAAAAATTAAGTCACGTTTTGTGCACAGTGTTATTACTTAAAGAAGGGTCAAACAAATAACACTTACAGCTTCAAATCACTTACTGAAGCGCATCAGTAATCTTCTCCTTAAATGCAGAAAGCTATTTGATTCTTCAAACTCCTATCTCGATACAATCCTGGAGTGAAACGAGATGAATCGGATAGAGAGATAGCTTGTCTTTTTTTTCTGAAACACACTATGTCAGTGTCTAACCTTCTGTCTGACGATGGTGTAACACTAGATTCTTCAGATGCCCCCAAATGCTTAGGTTTTGACCAAAGGTGTTAAACATATTTTGCACTATCTGATTTTTTGCACATTAGACCCCGATTCGAGTAAAATTTTCATATCTGTGCAGCGGCATCTAACGCTACCGGACCAAATTAGGCGATTCACGTTTCGACTCACGTTTCGACTATAATATAATTCCGTTGAATATCTCCCGGAGAATATATTTCTATTTTATTGTATTATTTACATGTCCGTTGTAGTGATGCAATTAGTCCTTGTATCTCTCTTATATAAATTGCCACGTGCTGCTGAGTGCGCTTACAAGTATACGGTTAAGCTGTCAAAATCGTGTACAGTGAAATATGAACAGTCGTTTCCACCTCGACCATAAAATATATAACATGCAACAGTTTAAGAGTAATATTCATGGAATTCTTTCATCCCGTCCGTTCTTAATTAATTCAAATGTTTTTTTTTTATATTATTTATATTTCATTTTATTTTAACACTCTCTAAACTGACTGGAATGTACACTACAGTACAGTAATCCCTCGACATTCGCGGATTTGACATTCGCGGAGTTTTGCTTATTCACGAGCATTGAAAAGGGGAACGTATCAACATTCGCGGAAGAAAAAATAAAAGAAAGGAAAGAAGAAGAAAAAACTATCTCTTGCGTACGAATGCCTCTGGTGATTGCATGGTAAAGGTTGGCTCCTAAATCCCGGAGCATTGAAAGGAAAAAAATAAAAATAAATGTTTTTTTGGTGGGCTAATACGAAATTTTGGGTCACTGGGATGGGTGGATTTAATTCAGGAGTAGTTTAATGACTGTTTTATTCTTGACGTTAAAAAATATCTGGTTTCTTGAAACCTTGACTTTAAAGTGTTTTTAATCATCGATAATGTACCTGGACATCCCCCAACTTTAGTAGTAGGAGCACGCACATCCTAATGTTGAAGTGGCATTTTTGTCCCCAAATACGACGTCATTTCGCAAATTTGACTTTCGCGGAGTTTTTTATATTCTAGATTAAATCTGAGAGTATATATTGGGATAAAAAAGTATCGAGAATTTGTAATTACTCTGGGAAATGATATTTCAAACAAAGTTTTTTTTTTTGATATGCAGGTAGGACTGTTCTTAAGTCCTTAATTATTATCCTAAAAATTAGCGCGGTTTGTAAATCAGTTTGTTTATAGCAGCTGCTTAAATCGGTACACCGCGATTTTTACAATGGATAAAAATATGAAACAAAGAATTTGTCTCAAATTTTGTTTCCAATCAAATTTCGTGTGCGGAATCGTTGCGAATGTTGGAAAAGGCTTACGGTGATTCAGTAATATAAAAAACACGAGCCTATGAGTGGTACAATGCTTTTAAGGCCGGTCGAGATATCCTTGAAGACATGCCTCGTTCTGGACGACCTTCGATCTCTGCAACTGACGAAAACATTGAAAAAGTGAAGTAAATGGTGCTCGAAAATCGTCATACCAGCGTTAGGGCGACAGCAGAAAAGCTCGATACAGTACTCCCTCGTTTATACGAACCTGGATAACACGAACATTCGAACTGCGAACTTAATTTTGTAACGCCAATACGAAAATGTCGGTTAACACGAATTTTATGATTGACAAAAAAAAAAAAAAGAAAAGCCAAGGAGTCTTTGTTTACCGGGAAGTTTTGTTTATGCTTTTATGCTTAGACTTGCGATCTGCCCTTTATCGTTACTGTTTACTTTGACGATTCGCTCTAGTTCTATCGCGTCTTTCTTGAGTTTATGAAGGGAAAATGAGTGCTAAGAAAAGTGTCCAAAGATTTATTGATCTTTCGATAAAGAGAAAAATTCTGGAAGAAGTGGTTTGATATCGAAAACGAAAATAGTGGACAAATACAGCATACCAAAATCAACTTTGTCGAGAATCATCAAAAACAAAGAAAAAATAGACGCTGCTATTGCTTCAGGATTATCCGGCTCATCAAAGCGGTTCCGTAAAGCTACGAACGAGGACGTGGAAAAGGAACTTTTGAAGTGGTTTACAAAAGTGAGAGATAATAATGTGCCGATTTCGGGAACACTAGTTAAAGAAAAAGCTAAAGAAATAAGTGATTCACTCGGGTTCGAAAATTTTAAATGTAGCGATGGGTGGCTCTGGAGATTCCAAAAAAGATTTAAAATTGGGTCTCTTGTGGTGAGCGGAGAACTGAACAAGGTCAGTGAAAAAACCGTAAGCGAATGGCTAAAAGAATTTGAAGAAGTAAAGAAAAACTACGACGGCAAAGATATTTTTAACATCGATGAGACAGGGGTGTACTACAACTTGCTGCCAGATCGTACTTTCGATTTTAAGGGAAACAAGTGCGGAAAAAACAAAGAACGATTAACTGTAGTCATATGTTGCAATGCTACAGGCTCCGAAAAGCTGAATTTTGGATTATTGAAAAATACCAAAACCCAAGATAGGGTGTAGCCTAGTGAGTAGCGTGTTGGTCTTGTAATGCGAAGGTCGTGAGTTCAAATTCCGGTCGGCGCAATAATATAATTTCAGCATATTGCCTGCTTGGATGTACGAAAATGAAAAATTCGTAGAAAGAGGGTTGTACGAAGGGCTAACAACCCTTCCACAATAAGTAATGAAAAATGTTAAGGAACCTGAATGTCAGGAGGCCAAGGTCCGATTTGGGCTGTAGCGCCATTGTAGAAAACCCAAGATGTATAAACAAAATAAATCGTCAGAATTTGCCATTTGAATACACCAACCAAAAAATGCTTGGGTTGATTCGACCTCATTTCGTTTACGGCTAATGAAATTTCAAAGGAAAATGGCAGGGGAAAATCGACACGTCCTGCTAACAATGGATAACTGCAGCGCTTATAACATCTATGACTTGGAGCTGGCTTATCTAAAATTCGTATTTTTCCCAGTAAATTGCACCAGTCGTCTCCAGCCATTGGACCAGGGAATCATTGCTGCTTTCAAGTGCCATTTTAAAACGCGACTTGTGCGAAACGCCATACTTTCTATTGAATCCGACCAGGCTCTTGTAAAATGGAACATCTTGCAAGCGATGAGAGCTATGACTGCTTCATGGAACAACGTGTTAAACGAATTCGGATAACACGTATTTATTTAACACGAACTGATTATATCTTTCCCCCGTCGAGTTCGTCTTAACGTGGAACTACTGTATATCTTGCGAGTCCGTTCGTTCGTATTTTGGTGGCCGTGAAACGCGTCCTTTCTCGACTCTTTCCAATAAATCTGAATTTTCTTAAAAAAAAAGTACCGTGAACAGGTCACTTTGGACATGCTTGATCGTGCGAATTCTGATCCAACATTCATGGAGACATGAGACATGGGTCTATGAGTTTGGCATGCAAAACAGTCAACAATTATCGGAGTGGAGGAAAAAAATTAGCCGAAACTGAGAAAACCACGTCAAAGCCGCTCAAAAATCAAGAAGATGCACATTGTTTTTTTTTCGCTATTCGAGGTTTGATCCATCATGAATTCGTTCCGAAGGGACAGACGGCCAATAAGGAGTACTATAAAATATCATTCCCCAGAGTAATTTTAACTTCAAATTTTCGATACTTTTTTGTCACAATGTATTGCGTTTGCCATCCCGTTTGTAAGCATTATTGAGCTTTACGCCCAATCATAGTTCTGTTATGTTTTTAATTTAGTTTTCCTGTGTACGTTCTTGTTTTCGATTACTGGAAGTTCCGAATAATACGTCTTATTTGCTATCATAATCTTTCTTTTGATTTCGATGGATTCACTTCCATTCTTCGATAGGCTTGCTCCTAGGTATACGTTTTCTAGGTTATAGCCTCCTACTGTAATATTTTGTCTGATTGGCGTCTTTTTCCTAGTTTGTGTCATAACTTTTGTTTTTTTTTTCGTTAATACGTAGGCCATCTTCCCTTGCTACCGAATAAAGGTTTACAATACCTCTTTAGCATTCTCCACAGCTATTGCAAGGATATCTATATCGTCGGCATATGCTACGAGTTGTGTAGATTTGAAGCATAGTCTTCCCTTGGTGTAAATGGGAATTTTCCGGACAACATATTCGAGCGTCAAGTTGAAAATCATTGGTGCGAGGCCGTCACCTTGTTTAAGGCCGTTGTTTACTTTAAAGTTGGAAGTTAGATCGCTTTTTACTCTGACTTGTGAGAGCTAGTAACCGGTAGATTCGAAACAGACTTTTAACACAAAATTGTGCCGAACTATGTGTGCCGTTGTAGAGAATGGGGCCGTAGTAATGTTTTTTTCTTGTGAGTCAAAATGAAATCAAAAGACGCGTAGGCATTATGTGTACGCTTAACGGTTGCATAACTGAAAATGAAACAAAATACGCTAGAAAGTACAACAAAGTAAGAACTCTAGATGTCCAATTATTTATGTTGATCACTGTGCTTTCTCTGTATGTATAAAAAAACGCTTGAATACAGTAAGCATGATAAATATAGAGTTTTGTCATGCTCTTCTTCACGCGCTTAAATGAAAGATCGGTAGAGGGTACCAGTGAATGGCGCTTGTGCTTTATGTTTCTGTCTCGCTCTGGCAATTTCCCTTTTATCCTTTCTTTAACCCTGTTGCCGTATTTCAGCGGAAATCCGAAACCAGAACAAGTAAAGACCTGGAACCCAGAAAAGGCACACCTTGATGAAAGTACCTTTCCAATGGTATTTAGTTTTTTTTATTTTGGATCATTGGTTTGGGCTGTAGTTCGTTTACAAAGAAACGCTTATTTTTTTTTAAACAGGTAGATTTCCGTAACCTCATAACATATAGGCAAGTCATACAATAACAGAAAATGAGTAGGGTTGAATTCGTGTAAATATTAAAAAAATTAATAACTAACATCTTTTTATTGGTATCCTTTTCAGAATTCAATCAATACCATTCACACACCAACGGAAATGGTCTCGCCGTGGCTCGTATCATCCGAAGTGGTATCAGCGCAAAAGGGCAAAGAGCCAATAATTATTCGAAAATCTGTTATAACAACACAATTGTAGTTATAAATTCAAAACGAATAATTATTATTATAATTTTTTTTTCTCCAATAATGCAATATTTATTTTTTATTATTTAGGCTGTTACCGTGTAATACGCGTGCGCGAGATATAGATTCTTTGCTTTAGAAATTATAATTATGAATAGAATAATCAATTGAGATTGCTATTAGAGCATTTAGTAAACGGTTAAGTACTTAATTAAAAATAACCACGAAAAAGAGAGAAAAAGTAAAAAAAAAAACGAAATGCTTAATCAAAAGAATTCAAACGTAATCTATTGTGGTGCCTTATTTACAAAGTATACAAAAAAAAATAATTCGCGATTTATGCAATGTGATGCATTTAAGAAAAAAAAAAGAGAAAAAGAACTAACTAAATTTTTTATAGAAATTTTTTTATATTCCAAATTTATTACGGATGAGTTTATTTACTCACCTGTTTTTTTTTACCTAGTTGTGCAGTATTTTCTGATAATTGCTCATCTGATGGTTGGTATAGAATATTATAATATATATTGAAAGGATATTAGAAAAATGCAGTTGTGATGTTTGGTTCCTTGCATTGTGTGATTTGGACATTCCATTGCTAAATTCGAATCTGTGTTATAAAAAAAAAAACTAAAAAAAGACAACGAACAATTTCGATAAATGAACATTCAAGGACATATCATACTGTAGAAATATTTTAAATTCCGTACATTTGAACTCTTCCATTGCGGGCATTCCAAAGTTTCTGTACGGTTCAACTACTTGCATATCAATTAGAATCGATTCGAACAACGAAAAACATTCCTTCCAATTTTTTTCTTTTATATCGAGTACCGAGCCAACATAAAAGCAACAGTTGTTTTGTGTGCTTGCGAGTCCAATAAAACGAAGAAACATACTTATATTTTTAGAATATACACGTGATCTCATTTGCAATTTCTACAAATTTGATTATTTGACATTCATAACATATTATGTAGTTGAAGACTAAGTAACGTAAAAAATAATAAAATAAAAATACTTATGAATCTGAGAGCGATAAAAACAAAAGTTAAATTTTAATAAAAAAGATAATAAATAAAGTTTTATTATTCCTATTGGATGAGAACGCGAAATGTATTAATTTTATTTGTTGTTATATTATTTTGCTCATTATTACTTTAAACGTAATTTTATATAAATGAATTGTAAGTGTAATGTTAAAAAATAAAATACAATAATTAATGTAAAAGAAACTATTCTTAGGCGCATCTGGTAAAGTGCAGTGCCATTAGCTTATTACGTAAAGAAAATAACGATGAAGCTGATTTTTATTTGAATAGTTATTGATAAAATTTGCAGTATTTTTCACTGAATTTTCAATGAATGTAATTTGGCGAAAATTTAAGTTTTTTTTTTCAAAGAATTTAAGTTTAAATTGTTTTTTAATAATTAATTAAAATCATATAATTATTTTAATGTTACATTGCCTTAAATATATAGTATGAGTATTTTAAGATGAATTATAAAATTAAAACAAATGCGTTTTATTTGTTATTTGAATCCTTTCAGCACTTATTTGATTTGATTGCTTTTAATTGTCGATATATGTTCTAGCTCTGTGAAAACAACTCCATTATATTTAAAGGCGTGAACTTTGAACACTCCCGTTAAAAAGAGATAAACGTTGGCGATAGAAAGTATAATCTGCAACTACAGATTATTGAACAATTTGTCTTGCCTGATGGATTACATCCTGAGGGAACTTTTGGGGCTACCTTTAATAAATGAAATTGTTGCGGCCCAAAAGTATGTACAAGTGTAATTTGGAAGGAACTCATTGATTTTCGTTCTTAAATAAGGTTCCATAGAATTCTAACTAGATTACGATAATCTATTGCCAATACCCAATTAAATTCTCGTTATCGATAACAAAAACACTAATTTCATCCCATGAGACATCTGCACGCTTCTATAAATACCATTACTGTAGTTCTAAATCCTTAAAACATTTGAACATCTCGCGCGAAATGGTTTCACTTGCAATCCTCGGTCTCTATCTCCGGTTCATTGTTTTTGCAAAAAGTGAAAGTGATTTAGAATTGTTCATTGAATCCACTTCTGATAATAAACGGTTAGCAACGGCGCCATGTATTCAGGAAATTTTTAAGAAATACTTCAATACAGGTCAAATGTGGGGCGGTTCGATAGTAATGGTCAGTACAACTCCCAATGACCCGTTAATTCAGCAACAGTTATTGTATTTCTTAAATAATAACTATAACTACGATTGGTCGGCAATGGTGAACGATCGAAAAACCGAGACTAACTACAAATCTTCGGAGAAAGCCAAGAACTACTTCATGATGGTCGATAATGCAGAAGATGTATTGAAAATAATTGCGGAATGGAAATCTTTTGGGACGTGGAATGCTCTGGCTCAGGTAATTGTTATGTTCACAAAGGAAATGTCGCCGATTATGATCGAATCGAATGCAGTAAATGTCATCTCGTTGCTGCTCAATAACAATGTTCTGAATGCGTATATCGTTTCGGAGACGTACAATACGAGCAGTGTACAGGTTATGACATTATTTCCCTATGATCATGGTAACTGTGCTGATCGAATTTCGTATATTCGAGTAATGGACATATGCGAATACGATCCTACCGTCGATTTGACTACAAACAGCGATAATATTCTAATTATGAAGATTAGCAATCATTTCGAAGAGAAGTTTCCGAGTGATTTGCACGAATGCCCGTTAGTGGTATCGGCAAGATCGTGGGAACCGTATGCCACGTATAATTCGGAAGGAGTCTATTCGGGAATCGATGTTATGCTGGTGCGAACTATTACCGAAAAGTTGAATATGAATCTTTATTTTCTACCGCAAAATGGCAATATTTATACTGTCTATCAGGAACTGATTCATGGGTAAGTTGAAATTGTGATTAAACACTTTCACTTTCCTAACAGTGATCTGCCACTCAATAGTGATCTTGATGTCATAATTGGAGGAATCGATGAAGATCCGTTCGTAAAAGAATACCTATCATCCACGATCCCGTACTATCAGGACGATTTTACTTGGTGTGTGGCCAAAGCGATTCCCGTTCTGGGCTGGATGAACATGATCGCTATGTTTGATGATTTCTCATGGATTGCAATATTGATATACTTCGTGACATCGACAGCGAGCATCTGTTTCTTTCGCTTGCATATCGAAAAACATTCACAATTTATTCGAAGCGCATTAGCAACGATTTCGATCATTTTAAATCAACCTATTCTGATCAGAAGATATTCGAATGCCTTTCGTATGATCATGTTTGGATTTATCATATTCGGGATGATCATCAATGCGATGTATCAGTCTTTTTTGATATTGAGTCTTACGCGTCCGTCGCTTCGACGTCAGGTTAAGGAAGTACAGCAGATTTATGATCTTGAAATGGATGTTTACGGCGGTGTTGAAGTCGTCCGACATTTGGATAGAAGCGAAGAGGTGAGTTGATTTAAGTGTTTTTTTTTGTAATATGTATAGGGTGTACTAACAACCGGTGTAGGATTTGTTTTCAAGACCCAATCAGAGAACGTACGGCGCTGCTGGTGGTCCGCCGGCTGCATTCCTTGAGTTAATTGGATCTTGTACGCTTGCTGAGCTAATATTGGCTGCAGTGTGGACGTGGAGAGGTCGAGTTCTTGAGCGCGGTGACGAATGGAGGTGTTTTGGTCGTTTTCAACACTGTCCTTCACTGCGGCGATATTTTCGGTCGAACGTCCGGGGCGGAGTTGTTTCGGTGTCTTCACATCTTGCACTGAGCCATTCTCTTCCAATTTTTTGAGTAGGTTGCGCACACACGTCTCAAGTACATGATTACGATCAAAATTTGCTCGAATTTTGCGCATAGTAACTGCGATTGGATACGAATTTTCGAAATAAAATTCAACGATTGTGCGTTCCATAGTAAATTTCCCGCGTTTATAGATGATAAATTTGAACATTTAACAACTGTCAAGCGATCAACTCTATACCACTTGCTCAAACACCCAGATGAAATTCGAGAGTGTATGGTATTTGCTTTACCTTTAGCGACGCTAAGAAATAGTGCTCGCACAGAAATAATTATCGCTCGAAAACCTCGATTCCGAGTGACCGTTTAGCCGTATGTCTCTCTTTTCGTCTGCTACAAAATAACTCTCGAACGCTTTGAGCAATCTTACTGAAATTTGTTTTATGTAATTTTTGCAAAAAAGAAACCTTAAGTACGTGAACGCCTTCTACCGCGCCATTACAAATTTCATTAAATTTCTTAATTTTAAGACATTGATTTTTCTTCGAAACTATTGAAGTGCACTAGGGGTCGCTTGCTTCAACTAAAAATAATAAAACTAGTTCACTCTAATTTTTAATACCCACAAAATTAATCGGTTTTTTATAAATCACCTTAAACTTTTTCTTTACACTGTATCGCTTTTATTCTTCGCACCATTCCTGCTGTGGATCCTGGAACTTAATCGCATTCTAAATTTCGACTGACTCCAATATGTCGGCCCAATCCTCGCATTAATCGCGCTCTCTCGCTCACACGACTCGATCGACTTCTCAATCCCGGCTAACTTTTCATCACAAACGCTCGCCCTTTTCAAATCATTCTTGTCGGCAGCTGTCTGCCTTCCATGCCGCTCCTATGAATCATTTCCTTCTCGGCGATGAGTCATTAAATATGTGTGCGTATGTGTGCAGAATTGTAAACAGCTGAAGATCGCGAATTATCGATGAACGACTGGGGTCGACATGCAACATTATACAAGCTATCGACTTTAAAAATAGGTCAAAGAATAATGACATGAATATCATTAACGTCAAAAAATATTGATCCGATCCCCTCACTACTTCTACTCCTCCCATGCACAATTTTGAAAAAATTAATTTCTTCAATTTTTATTAAAACTAGCAAAGCTCGCAGAACAAATTTTTGCCAGAATTATTAGCACCTTGAATAAGTTCTCGCTGTTTCTTTTACAAAATAAAAGCTTTATTTAAATTATAAGGAACAAAAACATTTCATTCAAAGTATTGCTCATCACTAGCGACCACTTTCTCCCATCTTTCTGGCAGTATATGAATTCCGCGTCGGAAAAACGACATATCTTTTGAGGCTATCCAAGAACCGATCCATTTTGTAGCTTCTTCATAAGAATGAAAGCGCTGGTCAGATAGGCCATGTGCCATCGAACGGAATAGGTGAAAATCAGAAGGGGCTATGTCAGGTGAATACGGCGGGTGAGGTAGAACTTGCCATTGAAGCGTTTCCAGGTAAGTTTTCACTGGTTTTGCAACATAAGGCCGAGCGTTGTCATGTAGCAAAATCACTTCAATTCATACGGTACCCAATGTCCTTGCTTCTGGATCATTCCTAAAACTTTTAAACGTTTTGAAACAGTTGACTCATCTACTTGTAATGTTTTTCCAAGTTCTGCTAGCGTTTGACATCGGTCTTGATCGAGTAATTCCTCCAACTTTTCGTCTTCAAATTTTTTCGGTGCGCCAGAACGTTCTTTATCCTCAAGTTCAAAATCATTATTTTTGAAGCGTCGAAACCAGTCTCTGCATGTCGTATCCGACAAAGCATTGTCACCATAAGTCTCAACAAGAATTCTATGTGCTTCAGCTGTAGATTTCTTTTGAATAAAGTAGTGCAATAAAATTCCCCGCAAATACACTTTATTTGGCACAAAAGTAGACATTTTCAGAACTAAGAAAAAAACATAATAGGACTACGATTGCGCGTAAAGCGCAATCTTACGTTACTCTAGGTGAAATAGATTTTTTTCTGATCCCAAGAAATTTTGTATGGGGAGTGTTAGAAGGGGTGATAGCATTGAACTAATTTTTTCCCCATCATGCTAAAGTAGCTATAAAAAATGTTTTATACAAAATGCTTACTCCAAAAATTGAATAGGAGCTGAGAAAATTAGTGTGTTAGATTTAGTGGAAATGTGCAGTTTGTATGGGAGGTGGTAGAAAGAGTGGGGGGATTTTATTGATTTTTTCAGAAATAATTAAGAATATTAAAATTGACATTTCTTAAATTTAAGACTAGTAAAGTTCATACTTTTGAAGAAAATAGATTTTTTGTGAAGTTGTGAAACTGTGTCATATTGTATGGGAGGGGGTAGAAGCAGTAAAGCTAATCAATTAATTTTCTCTGATCTTAGTGATAATGCTAAATAAGTATTTATTACAAAATGTGAGCTCGATAAATGTTATATGTTCTGAGAAAATCGGATTAGAGCATTTCATGAAAAAGTGTAGTTTGTATGGGAGGGTTTGGAAGGAGAGGGAGGACGCAAATAATTTTTATACTGTATATTGAAATCATTATGAAAGTAATATATCCCGAAATTCAGACTAATAGCTTTCATACTTTTCGAGCAAATTCATTTATAGCCGAATCGGGAAATTGTGTCATTTTGTATGGGAGGGGGTAGAAGAGGTGGAGCTAATCGTCTAATTTTTTTTTACCCTTACTAACAATTTTAAATAAATATTAAGTGCAGAAATTCAGCTTGCTAAATTTTATACGCACTGAGTAAATTGGCTTAGAGTAATTCATGACAAGTACAGTTTGTATGGGAGGTGGTAGAAGGAAGGGGAGGACACGCATAATTTTTATACGGTAGATTTATATTATCATAAAAGTAATATATTCCAAATTTCAGGCCAATAGCTTTTATACTTTTTGAGCAAATCCGTTTCTTGTCAAATTGCGCATTTGTGTCATTTTGTATGGGAGGGGGTAGAAGGGGTGGAGCGATTTGGCCCGTTAACGAACTTGACCTTACTTTTTTGTCAAAAACGATGTGTACGAAATTTGAACTTTCTAGCTCAACGCGTTCTCAAGCTAGAGAGCGAACGGACGGACGGACAGACGGACGGACGGACGGACGGACGGACGGACGGACGGACGGACGGACGGACGGACGGACGGACGGACGGACATCCGGTTTTGAGATTTTTGAGTGATAATATTAATTTCTGTATTCATCATTTTTTTCTCCGAGCCTTATTTCTTGGCGTTACAAACCTTAGAGCAAACTTATAATACTCTCAGATTCCATCTAGAGTATAATTACTTTGTTTACTCTAAAGTGAACTACCATACACTGAAATTTAAGGTTAGATACACTACTGCCTTGCATGTGTGTTACCATTCGACGAACGGGGTACTGCTACTGCCATCTTTGAAGAAACAGCGAGAACTTATTCAAAGTCCAATAATTTTAATATATGCAATTTTGAAAAAATTATCAAATTCACTTTACTCCACCTTTCGAATTTCATGAAATTTCAATTAAATTAATTTTCTTCGAAACTATTAAATTTATCGATTTTAAATTTTGAGCAAAGTTCATTAATGCAAATATCATTAAGACCGAAATTTTTTATTTTGATACCCCCTCTCATACAAATGTATAATTTTGGTAAATGTATTTATTATATTCAGTTCTGTTAAAACTAGAAAAAGTGGAAACTTAAAATTTTGCCAGATTTTGTCCCTTAATAATTATAATAAATGCTAAAAAAAAACTTCTCTTGGCTCCTTTCAAATTTATATATTGGAAATCCAAGAAAAGTATTTCTTCTTTTATCATATGAGAGCCATCGACTTTAAAATTGGAACCAAGCTTGGTGCTACGGATGTTGACCAAAAAAGCCTACCATTTTGCTTACCACATTCGGTGTTATTTACAAAAATTACACACCTTCTCCTCTGCTTCTACCACCGCCCATACAAAAGTCACTATTCGCTATTAGAAAGAATTTGAGATGACATATGGTATTGTTACATGTTAGCCCTAGTCACTCGCCGTGTGTTTGCAGTTATTCTCAAACAACAATAAATATACTCGTACACAAATTCCGATCGTGTACATCCCCACACAATGCCGCTCATCGAATGTTCAAGGTCTTTCAAAAACAATTCTGCAGTAATAGGAGAACACCTGTGAGTTCTTTGCCGAGAAAGTAACAACAATTACACAGATGCACATAATTCTCAGCGAATATGATGTACAGAAGCGGCTGAAAGCAAGCGGCTGGAAAGGAAATGATTCGGCCGACAGGGAAATGATGGCCCTGGAGGTTGATCTGTCTATGCCGAACTAGTCCAGTTGGGTTTAATGAAATCAAAAAGATCTGTTTAACGAAAGCTGCGATATCGATGTTTTTTTAAGTTCATTACTTTGCGTAGATTACGATAAAAGTATTCCGGATACTGGAGGAGTGGGGCAATGACTCGAAAAATAGTAAAATCTGCAAATTTACATCTATTTTTTTTAGATTTCTAAAGTTCTTCTAAACTAAATTGAAAAACTAAAAGTGAGGTTTGATTGCAGACATTTAGATCTTTCATTTGAGTGGTACATAGTTCAATTTGGTTTCTCTAAATCTGAAATTTAGACTGCTTTTGAAGACGTTTGGAATTAGTGTTTTTAAAAAGAAATGAGTATCCAATCTCTAATCTGATATCGCAATTGAGCTTCGCTTTGGGTAAGAACATGTGACGGTGGAATTCAAAACACTGAATTATCAATGTCTTATTCTCAATTCTATGGCTAAATAATTTTTCCTTTCTGGTATTTTGAACAATACTGTTTGTTTAGATTCGATTGTACTAAAACCTGACTCAATAGTCAACCAGTGTATCTATCTAATGCATCGCCCCTAGTCTAACCACCTAATTCCAAAATCACAGCTATTTTGTTACAGCGACATGTCCGAAGCATCATAGTTCGGAGTTTGACAGAAAATTCGTGTCATATCCCATCTCTAACAGCTAGGAGTAAGTCCTGTGATCGACAGGCGGAGTTCAGTTAGTGAAAGTAACCGAGTAAGCCCAGTGATCGACAGGCGGGAGTAAGTCCTGTGATCGACAGGCAAAGTTCAATAAGTGAGTACGTCGTGTGATTATTTTATTTATTTATTTACATTAAACTCTTCCATTTCATCTAGAGTAGTGCATTATAGGGCCTTACGCCCAATCATAATTCTTTTTTGTTTTATCATGTATCATAGGATGCTTCATCACTCGCGATATATCTTGCAAAAACATCGTAACCAATATTTTTATTAAATTCGTTTTTCAGCAGTTTTTGAATATTTAAACAATTTATTGTAAATCGTTGAAATATTGTTTTAAAAGAAAAAAAATTTTGTTTTATCGTTTATCCATATCACGGTATTTCCACGGCAAGTGTAACTGAGTTCGCGAAATATATTATAACTGCCAAAACATTGCAAGATTTGTTGCCTACTGAAAAATTTCATTTTGTGTTTTTATACTCTAGATGAAATCTGAGAGTATATTGTGTTTGCCTTACCGTTTGTAACGCTAAGAAATAACGCTCGCACAGAGCCGCCAAGGGTACAGAAATATTTGTTGTCGCTCAAAAACCTCGATTCCGAGTGACCGTCTGTCCGTCTGTCTGTCTGTCCGTCTGTGCGTCTGTCCGTCTGTGCGTCTGTCTACAGCATAACTCTCGAAAGCTTTGAGCTATAGTGCTAAAACTTGTTGTGTGTCATTTTTAGCAAAAAAGTAACTTAAAGTTCGTGAATGGTCTATATTCCCCCACTCTTTCTACCCCCTCCCATACAAATTTCATGAAATTTTTAAATATTAAGAAATTTATTTTTCTTTGAAACCATTTAAGCTATCGACTTGAAATTAAGGTCAAAGTATTACGATATAGATGTCATGAATATGACGGATTATTGACCCGATCCCCTTACTCCTTCTACCCCCTCCCATACAAATGGACAATTTTGAAAAATACATATTTTCGATTTTTATTGAAACTAGTAAAGCTGAAAAGAAGAAATTTTGTCAGAATTAATTCTACTATAATTGAAATTTATTTTAAAAATAATTATCAACTTCACCTCACTCCTTCTACCTCCTCCCATACAAATTTCACGAAATTTTGAAATTTAAATTAAATTATTTTTCTTCGAAACTGTTAAAGCTATCAACTTGATATTTTGTATAAAGTATACAAATAGAAATATTAATAATTCGAAAAAAATTTGTTTTGATCCGTACATTCCAACTCCCATACAAATGCATAGTTTTTGTTAAATGCATTTTATCGATTTCCATTCTAACTAGAAAAAGTACACACCTCAAATTTTGCCAGAATTTGTTTTTTAGTAATTGAAATAAGTGCTAGAAAAAAATAATCAGCTCCACTTCACTCCTTCTACCACCTCCCATACAAATATCTGTATTATAAATTCAAGAAAAGCATTTCTCCTTCAAGTATATGAGAGCTATCGACTTTGAAATTGAATCGAAGCATGGTGATAAGGATGATGATAAGCAGTTTCAAAATCATCTTAAACGCTCCACTTCCTCTGCCACCTCCCATACAAATGCCCCAATTTCAGGAAAACTATGACCAATTTCTTTAAAAATAATGAAAACTAAAAACTTTAAATTCAACAAAAAACATTTTGCATGCCATGTTCGGTGTCATATACGAAAAATACAAACCTCCCCCTCTACTTCTACCACCTTCCATGCAAAAGTCTCTATTCACTATTCGAAAGAATTTGAAATGACATATTCTCCGGTATATTAAAGTCATTTGCATCTCATACTCATACTCTAGGTATCATATGATTGGGCTTTAAGCCCAATCATAAGTCTGTTTTTTTTTTTTTTTTGGAAAGGTATAATTGACGTTCTTTGTACCTACCCTAGGCTAATGGAAACTTTGCCTTAGTTTTTAGAGCCATAGATTTCCGCATTACGTTAATCTGAGCACCTGCAAGACAGTTCTAGATTGGACAGAAACATGGACTTAGCTCTGAATGTTTTTAAGGAATTCAGGAAATCTCCTTTGTTCACTTCGAAGGAGATTCGGACCTGTTTAAGCGCATTCCGAATGAGTTTCTGCGCTGTGTCGTCACTGTTGTTCTGTGTTCTACAATGACACTACAGCCCAAATCGAGCCTTGGCCTCCTGACCTTTAGGTTCCTTAACATTTTTCATTACTTATTATAGATGAGTTGTTCGTACAATCCTCTATCTACGAATTTTCAGTAGCAAGCAGGCAGCATGCTGGAATAACACGTCGATTGGGATTTGAACTCACGACCTGCACATGTAGAACAACACGCTACCCACTAGGCTGCACTCTAGGTTTTTGAATTACGGATGCTTCACAACAAGCCATAAATGAAGGAAAAGTGAAAACAGTGGATTTTACCCAGCGAACGGGCAGCCAATAGCCGGTTCCATCATCGGCTGGAAAGGTTATGGGCGCCGCCTTCTGGGATTCGAAGGGCTTCATCTTCACCGACCATTTCGAAAAGAGAAGAACGATCACAGTGTAGGGCAATACTCAATTATTGGGCAGATTCGACAAATCATTGAAGAGAAATAGGCCGCACATAGCGAAGATGGTGTAGCGCAAGGAGTATTTGATCGTAACATGCAGATTTGCGATATGCTATCGATATGATGCTTAAATTATTCAATCAATAATTCAAATACGATCATATGCAGATTGGTTTTTTTGCGCTACGCTATCGATAAGCATTCTTAGTTATTCATACCATAGTGCGCAAATGTATTAAGTGCTAGCTGTTGATTATGAGATAAACACATTTGAAACTTTGATTTGCTTCAAAGTTCTTACATAGTGTATGTACTTACCACTATCGGCAAGGCGCAGTATCGCCAATTCATCTGTTTACCACTTGCTACGACTGTGCATTCGATAGTACGAACAAAAAAACTTCATTTTGTAACCTAACCCGATTTTCCCCAAATATGTCACCTAACACATTTGTGTACTATGGTATCGATATGTACTTTTAAAACTATCGATTGGATTTCTGGTATCACTACATCAATTTTACCACCTCCCATATAATCTTCTGACCAAAAAAAGTATGCTCGTTCTTTTAGTTCACATTTTTTGAACAAAAACAATTCAATTTTGAAAAAAAAAAAAAATGTTGTCCAATTTTTCATTCATTTCAATTTCACAGGTCTATCAATATATCCGATCAAAAATTCAACCTTGTGAAGATTTCGATGAATGCCTGACATCGTTGAACACTGATTTTAAACGAGCCGTTGCTGTACCACGCACTCATCTCCTATACAATCCACGAATTCGACGTGATAATATTTTCTGTTTTGCAATATCGGAAAATATCTACTCGTACTTAGTATCGATCCTTACACCAAAAAGTTATCATCTTTTGGAAAAATTCAATCGAATTATTCGTATGATTATCGAAGCTGGATTAATTACGAAATGGCAAAATGAGCTAAAGCGTGAAATTACGCTTATGGAAGAATTCGAAAAGCTGCGAAATGTCGGACCAAAACCGCTCACTTTCGATCAACTGTATGGGATTTTTTTTCTCGGTGGTTGTCTTTTGATTGTATCGTTTATCGTTTTCTTATTTGAAATTTTCGTATTTAATATGTCTCGAAGGAGGGGTTGTGGGCGTAAATTTTGGATTTATATCCATCGGAAATGGTTAATGTGTGAAAATAAAAGAAAGGTAAAACTATGAGATATGAATGAAATTAGCAGGCATGCTAGAATTTTAAATTTTTAAGAAACTTGCATTGTTCTGAAACCTAGCGTTTTTTTTATTTTAACGTCCTTATATATCAGTTCTCTCTAAATTTGGTACCAACTTTCAGCTCTTCTTAGTTTTAGATTCGAAGCTTTGTTTCTGTGCTAATGCTGAAAAAATCCAAAAATATTTAAAGTTTTCAATTCGAATATTTATGTGACTTTTTTTTCTAATGATTCGAATAATTGTAATAATAAACAATTTAATTCCTAAGTATTTTAATAATTTATTGTTATCGCTAAAAATTCATAAAAAAAATGTTTTCTTATAAATGAAAAATAAGCTTCGCACAGCATTTTTCCATAGTTACTAATCGCATTCGTAAATTCGTTTAAAAACAGGTGAATCAATAATTTAAAATAAATAACAAAAAAAAAAAAATTCACTAAATGTTTATTTTGTTGTAATTTAATATCTATATAAATAAATTGAAATTATTAAACACACAGCTATTTTCGTCTATATTTAATTTTCGTTATACAAAAATTTATTTAGATCTATGTCGTGCACTTAAAAGTACAGATAGTTTGTGAATTTATAATATTGTAGTAAAGCATAGAAAATTCATATTCACATTAATCTCAAATATTGTCCATTGACCGGGGAAAAACTTGGCACATATTCTTATTTCGTAAATTTATAGATATGCGCATACACATAATACGCATAAGAAAAAAAAAATAAATAAATATAAGGAGATATATTTTTTAAAAGATATTTTTATCTGAATAAATTGAATTCAGAAGTAGATATTATATATTATGTAGATACTTGTAAGCATGTATGCAATATATTCATAATTAATGTTTACGGAAATCAACGTATTTTATAATATCTTAGTCCATTGTAGTTTTGGCAATGTGTGAACATTTTTAAAATGTATTCTCATGGCTTATCGTTTTCTACATTAACTGAAAATTTACTAGGTCAACAAATTTTAAAATTTTTGGGAAATATATAGAACAGGTAAAGTATTTTGTTAAAATCGTAAAGTGTGACGAATAACGTAATAAGTTTATACTATGAAAGTAATAATTAAATGCAGTTTTATAGCCTTCGAATTATTAATAAAATTTTATTACGAATATCTATTCTGAATTTATATATTTATTGCCTTCTTCTATAATAGCACTACAGCCCAAATCGGGTCTTGACCTTCTGACCTCCAGGATCCTTAACAGTTTTCATTATTTATTGTGGGAGGGTTGTTAGACCTTCGCACAACCCTCTATCTTCGAATTCTTTACTTTCGTGGATTGAGGTGACGAAGGCATACCTAAGCAGGCAGCGTGCTTGAATTATGCGTCGACCGGGATTTGAACTCACGACCTTCGCATCAAAGACCAACACGCTACCCACTAGGCTATACTCTAGTTTATTTATCGCCTACTGAGTTCTACTCTGCAATTACAAAAAAACTTCAAAAATAATTGATCAATATAAGAATGTGACTTAGGAAAATTAATATTTTCACGGGAATTTCTATGTTTAATTCCAACATGAAAATAAATGCATTTGAATCGAAACTCAGATTTGCTTATCCCTAGCTTATTTTTTGTTATTTTAAAATTGATTGGTCAGATTTACTACTGTATGTAATTTAAGCAATTTTGTTCAAAAACTTTTCAATCGATTTCCTGTTAAGACCTCTTATTGGAGCATGGGCAGTACTCTTCCGTACGGCGCGATCCTGACCATCGGCCTACGGTTGTCGCCAGAACATCTTTATTCCTCTGGTCTCCTGTTCAACTGCTTCCCACGATCTTCAAACGAGCATGAAGAGTCCACAAAACAAATAAACTGCGATCATAAGCAAATCAAGCAAAAAGGGTCGCACAACGTCGATCTTGTTATATACAAGCAGATTTCATTTAACCATGCGCATTAACAGAATCAAAAATTATTTCGTGTCGATATTTCTAAATAACAAAAGTTAATGGTGAAAAACCTGGAGTTTGCAGAGGTTTCCGTGTGTACTTGTGGGGGTGTGTCCGTGAAATGTTCAAAGTCATAAACAACAAAAATAGAATAAGAAGCAATTGCGATCATCTCTTGTTTAGCTTTAAAAGCCAAGTTCTTTAATAAATCGTTAATATTTTATAAAAAATATAGCTTATGAATCGTTAACGATATTTATTAATGAATTAAAATGAAAATCATTAGCAACTCATTAATGATTCATTGCTAACGATTATACACTTGCTGATATACTCGCGTTCTTGTTAACGTTTTACAATTCATTACTGAATCGTTAAAAGTAATTCATTAACGAATGTCCATTTAGTCAGCTTGATGAATCGTTAATGATTCGTTAACGATCAAATCGCTCGTTAATATAATTCATTAACGATTCTTCAACGAATTGAATTATTTTGTTTGCTGGGTTATTTCTATTAGGGTTACCGTATAAGCTAAAAATTCAAAATTTCGTGAAATTTGTATGGGAGATGGAACTTAAATTTCCTTTTTTTAGAAATGACTTGACAAAAGATTCAGCTCGATAGCTCAAAAGGTTCAGAGTTATTTAGTAAGCAGGTATTATGATTACTCTCCCCGTTGGATGGGCCCAGTAGAATTCACCCACATCGAGTCCTGCTTGCCTTAAAAATGGACACTCACTGGATCATGGGCTTATCACCCGTGATCTTATATCCCAACTGATACGAGAAACGGATACAGCGCCTCGGATACGGATGGATTCTACGGTAACGACTTTTGGCATTCGAAAATGGACTATAATTGGCTTTTGGAACGTTCGAACATTCAATGACGGGGAAGGGCTATGGTCATTCGGTCCTTGCTTCGCCAGTCAGTGATCGACCGTGAAATGGAGCACTATTACATCCAAATCAGGTGGACAGGATCAGGAACCCCTAGCGGAAACACCATTCTGTACGTTAGTCCTGAGAGTGAAGCCAAAAATGGCGTGACGGTCGTCCTTACACCGAGAGCGAGAATCAGTCTCATCAGCAATTTCGGATAGGATTATCCTCGTCAGGCTCAGGACCAGTGTCAGAAACGTCATGATTCTGCAATGCTACGCACCAACTAATACCACAACACCTGGTGGCAAAGAGGAGTTAGATAACCAACTGAGTGCCACCTTCGATCGTGTTCCAAGAGATGATATTATTATCATCTCAGGAGATATGAGCGCCCAGGTTGGCTCTGACTAGAACACATCATGGGGAAGCATGGTGACTCTTGGATCGACACGTCACGACCTTGGATTAAGAGACCTGAAAACGGCAAATTGTTTGTGGAGTTTTGTAGTACTCGGCAAATGGTCATCGGAGGGACCCTTTTTCCACATAAGAGTCATCATGAAACATCTTGGGTTTCCCCTGATGGTGTTACTCAGAACCAGATCGACTATTTGGCTATAATTCGCCGATGGAGAAGATGTCTCCGCTTGGTGCGAGCGAAACGTGGAACTGTCGTGGGGAGCGATCACCACTTGATGGTTGCCTGCTTGAGATTGTGTACAGCAGCTATCCGACGACCACAAATTCTTCAAATGAAGCGCAAGCTTAATATGGATAAACTCAGAGATCCCAACAAAAAACGCGAATACACCACTACTGTACGCGAAAAGTCATCCACATTGGGTGAATATGAAATGCGCACACTGGACGCTAATTGGGAGGCAACCAGAAACACTTTTCTAACTAGTGCTGAAGAATCTATGGGATATGTGCAAATCGGTGAGAAACCCTGGATGTCGCAAGACATCGGAGGGACCGTTTTTCCACAAAAGAGTCACCATGAAACATCTTGGGTTTCCCCTGATGGTATTACTCAGGACCAGATCGACCATTTGGCTATAAGACGGCGATAGAGAAGATGTCTCCTCGACAGCAGCCCACAAATTCTTCAAATGAAGCGCAAGCTTTATGTGAATAGACTTAGAGACCCCAACACAAAGCGCGAGTACACTAACATTATACGCGAAAAGTCATCGACATTGGGCGGATATGAAATGCGCACACTGGACGCCAATTGGGAGACAACCAGAAACACGTTTCATCTCCCAACCCGATGTCAACCAAAGAACGTCCGACTTGAGACAGAACTACCGCGATGCTCATGTACAGCTTAAAAAGGAGAAAAAGCTTAAAAAAGAGAAAAGCCATTGAAGATCTGGCCAATAAGACAGAATCTGCGGCTTACCTTGGGGATAAGGGTTCACTATTTAAAATTATGAAATAGTTGACGAACAGGAATTTCACCGCCAACCACCTGGTGAGAGATGTCAACGGAACTCTCCGTAATATGAGTGAACATCAGTTGCGGCGATGGAAGGAATACTTCTCTGTATTTTAAACATCTTATCAGAGGAAGATATTCCAGAAACAGAACAACTACCAAACATCCAACCGCAACAATCCTCTATTAGGGACGATCCCCCAGATAAGGAAGAGATAGTTTCCGCCATTCGGTCAATGGCGGGAAGGAAAGCTTCAGGTATAGACGGACTACCAACCGAACTCCTCAAAGCGGACCTGGAAATAATAGCCGATATACTCCTCCCACTCTTTACTGAGGTGTGGAATGAAGGAAGATATCCGATTGAATGGAAGGAGGGTGTCATTATGAAAATTCCGAAGAAGAGCGACCTTCGGGATTGTGGCGATTGGCGCGTGGTATATGTCTACTTACTGCAATTCTTAATAGGATTAGTGATGTCGTGGAGAGCACTCTCGAAGTTTATCAGGCTGGATTACGTAAAGGACCGTCTTGTACCGACTACACAAATACCCTACGGATAATATTGGAGCAGTCCGCTGAAATGGGTTTGCCACTACATCTCATGTTTGTGGACTTCGAGAAGGCTTTCGACAGCGTTAAGCAAGATTACATATGGAATGCTTTGCGTAGGAGAGGTATTTCAGATAAGGTCATAGCTATGATTAAATAATCCTACGAAGATGCAAGGTGTCGCGTCTTATATAGAGGAGAGCTGTCCGAGAGCTTTCCTATGCGAATGGGTGTCTGACAAGGTTGCATATTATCACCAGCCCTGTTCCTAGTGGTAACAATTGCCATTTTGAAAGCTACACTGAAAGGTGGGAAAGATAAAAGTCTTCCATGGAGACTATTTACCATCTTAAGTTACCTTGATTATGCGCTGATGCCGTGTGTTTGCTTGCACATTCGATCGGACTTAGAGTGAAATGTCAGATCATTGTATTCTAGATGCAAAGAGGCAGGACTGAAAATAAATGTGCGTTAAATCCAGTATAAGCACATGGGTCCGAACGTAAGCACACCGATTGTTCTTAATGGACAAGATGTGGAAGAGGTGCAAGATTCTTGTTATCTCGGAATCATTGGCAGCATGGACGGCGGAGCCGTAAAGGATATTGAGGCTCGTCTAAATAAAGCCCGTCAGGCCTTCGATATCCTTTCCCCTTTCTGGAGGTTAAGAGACATCTCCCTTCGCACGAAGCTGCAAGTTTTTGATGCATGCGTCAAATCCGTGTTGTTATATGGTTGTACTACATGGAAAGTGACCGTTCGACTTACCAAGAACCTGCAAACTTTCGCGAACCAATGCCATCGACGTATTTTAGGAATATTGTGGTAAGAAGTGATCTACAACGATGAACTTTGGAGTACAATGGGATAAACTAAAATAGGCATTGAGATTAAAGGCAGTGGATCAGTTACACTTTAAGGAAAACAGAGCGAAACATCGCTAAACAGGCTCTGGATTATAAACCTCAAGGGAGACATCGGGTTCGTCGACCAAGCGGAAGCGAGCAGTTGAGCAGGAGACCAGAGGAATAAACAAGTCCTGGCAACAGCTCAGGATCGCGCCTTGTGGAAGAGAGTTGTTTCTGTCGTATGGACCTATAGGAGATCTTAACAGGAATTTGATTGATTTAATGAAACAGAATCTATACACATATAATTGTAGTGTCTGTCTGTAATTTGGTTATAAATGGCTATAAGTTAGTTTTTTGCTTAATTTCACCAATAACTAAGCATAAAAACACGTTTTTGAAATTGTAGTCTGTCCTTCTGTCTGTCCGGCCGTTTTTCACACACAAACGGCTGAACCGATTGCAATGAAACTTGCACAGTCTGTATGCTGTTTGTATGTTTGTATGCTCCAAGATGTAATTTGCTTTTTATTTCACTCCCCTCACGCTCTCCCCTCTAACCCCTCCTATACAAAATGACACATTTTCAACAATATATAATAATCAAATATTCTTGGACACTGTAATAACTATTAATTTGAAATTTAGAATATATTATTTCTATCATAAATAGGATCTTTAGCTATACAAATTATTTGAATCCCCCACTCCTTCTACAACCTTCCAAACAACCTGCACTTTTTTAAAAACTACTATTCACTAATTTTCTCAGTACGTATAACTTTGATCAAGCTCAACTTTTGTACTGAATCCTTAATTAGTGTTATTATTAATATCGAAGAAAAAATTAACCGATCAGCTTTGACACAATGTGACAAGATTCAACACCTTTTCAAAAATTAGAATTTCTTGAAAAGTGTGAAATTTAAAACATATCAATTCCAAGATAATTATCGTTGTTTCTCGAAAAATCATCGAAAACCTCCCACTCCTTCTACTAGCTTCCATACAAATTGTACAATTTCACTAAATCAAATGCACTATTTTTTTTCAGCACCTATTCAATTTTTGAAGCTTAAAACAACACAGCTAGAAAACATTTTTGTAGCTACTCTAGCATAATGGGAAACAAATTAGTTCAATGCTGTCACGCCTTCTACCACTTCCCATACAAAATTTCTTAAGATCATAAAATTTTTGATTATGGTATTGTACGCACAATCGTAGTCCTGATATGTTTTTAAGATTAATGTTATTTTATTTGGGCTCTTGTTTTTTAATTAGCACAGGCTACAACTATTCACATATCCTTAACGCTCTTCAATACGTATAAGATCCCGAATCACTTCCGTGAGCACGGGTCCGTCCCATGCAAATACGAGTATCCTAGTTTCATTCTTAATCATTTTTGGTTCTAATTCCAACAAAATACAAAACATTGCGTTCATAAGGTCATTAAACTAAGCAGATTATACATTCCACATAATGTATTACTAACTATATTCTCAAAAATTGCTTATTATTGTGATTCGTACGCGCTAGTATGTAAATAAATTAAATTGAATTTTTGGAAAATTACTTTATTATTATAATAATAAAGTATTGTGATCGACACAAAAAAAAAAAAAAGTTTGCTACCCTGAAATTTTTTTTTTTTCGCGTTTCATGACTAAATTAGCCTAAAAATGCAAAAAAAAAAAATCCGTCTGTCTGTACGCCGTCCGCCGTACGCCGACGTGTACGCTCAGCGCACATTAACTCCCAAACCCTTCAAGATAGAAAGTTCATTTTTGGAGGGATTGTAGATAGTTGCAGATCTCAGGCGAATACCCATTTTGGGGGGTGTACGGGTTCAGGGGGAGGCGGGGGGAGCGCTTAAACCGAAAAATACGAATTCAAATATCTCAACCATGGTAATAGCTAGGAAGCTTAAACTCAACATACATATAGAGGGGTTTGTGGGACAACTTTTAAAAATAATTTAATTTTTTTATCCATTGGGGTGCGAAAAGGGGGGGCTAAGAACCAATTGTCGGACGAATTTTTTTTTCAAATGATTATATCTTCGAAATTACTTATCGTAAAAAAATCATACTTAGAGACCGTCAAGGTGGCATATAGTTCCATCGGATTCAGCTCAGAAAGCGGCTAATTATTGTAAGGGGGAGGGTCAGGGGGGATGCAAAGAAAAACACTTAAAAATTAATATCTCAACTATCTTTTAAGCTATGTAATTGAAACTTAAAACGTATATTAAGCTATACTAGGCAAATACAAAAAAAATATAACATGTCGAAACAATAGTAGTGGGGGGAAATGGGGAACATTTCAAAAATGGCGCACTTTTCAAAATTACAAATCCTTATATCTCAAAAAATAGTACAGATATTAAATCAAAAATTTGTCAAATTGTAGAACTACATAATGATTAATTTTGGTAATTTTAAGCTGGGAGGTGTAAGGGGAGGGAGGTGATAAGCAAAAATGTCGAAAATTTTGAGTGATTTTTTTAGGGCTCTGGTGAAAGATAAAAAGTTAAAATTTTGCATGTGAATACCTATATTTAATGTACATAGAAAAATAATATTAACTTGATCCATATTTATTATAAACCGACCCCCCCGGTCTAACGTGCACAAGGTGTTTCATGTGCATTGAAAAAAACACATAAACTGAAAATTTTTGAGTGAAATTTTAAGGTAGAAACTTGAAAATTTGCGAAATGCATTTAAAAAAAATCCCTAAATATACGAAATATTAACTGGTCGAAAACCTTTAAAACTTCTACCCCCTCCCATACAAAATAATTTTTTCGACCATTTTCAAGAAATCAATTATCACCTAACCATTAAAAGCTATCAAATTCAAATTTTGCAAAACAACTTACAAAAATAATTAAAATTAAATTGCGTTCAAAGTTTTAAAATCGCGCTTGCCCTTCTACCCCCTCCCATACAAAAGTATGATTTCGACTAATTTCATTAAATCAACTAATAACCAACAAATTAAAAGCTATGAACTTGAAATTTCGTACGAGCATCTAACAACTAAAATAAAAGAAAATTGCATCACAAGTTTGACGATTCCCCTACCTCCTCTACCCCCTCCCATAAAAAATTATTTTTTCGAACATTTTTAAGAAATCAGTTATCAGCTAACTCTTAAAAGCTATCAATTTCAAATTTGGCATAAAAACTTATAAAAAATATTTCAAATGAAGTTGCTTTAAAAGTTTTGAAATTGCGCTTCTACCCCCTCCCATACAAAACTATGATTTCGACCAATTTTATTAAATCAACTAATAACCAACAAACTAAAAGCTACGAACTTGAAATTCTATACAAGCACCTTACAAGAGATGCGAAATAAAACTGCGTATCAAGTTTTACGATTCCCCTATATTCTCTACCTCCTCCCATACAAATGTTCGGTTTCATGAATGTAAAATACACCGAATTTTATGAAAATTCTATGCAACTTCGTCTATGAAACACATTCTATACAGAGAATATTAGACGTGATTCAAGTAATTAATTAAAAAGCTATTAACATCCACCCACCCTTACTATTACCCCTATTCCTCCCCTCATAAAAACCCAAACTTACAGACACGAATGAAATATTGTTAACAGTCCTGCCCAAGAACTCCCTTTCACTTAGTCTTCCCTAACCACTCTAACCTGCATGTTGACTTTCCACTCATCCGCAACTTGTCCCAAGAATAATAAAGTTTCGCCCGACTTGTTGGCAGTTTATTTTCTTCTATATAGGAAATATTGAAAATCTTGAAACAATTTGCGAACAGAAATATAATAAACCTAAAAATTAAATCAAGATTTGTGACACTATTTATGATAAAATACATTTTTTCTCACGGTTTATAAATAGTTTTCTGTGATTTTCGAAAAGTTCAATACATAATTTCTAATTTAGCACCTCATTCTTGAAGGTAAAATATTTTGAGCGAAAACGAAGAATGTTTCAAAAAATTATAGATACATTGCCATGATTTTCTAAAATTTACACTACGAATATCATTTACATTCTATCTAGTAAAAACATATCTGTAAAAAAGTGGTTAGAATAAATCTGAACGGAAATTATTATGAATGAACTGGAAACGTAGAGGAAAATCGCAAAAATTAAAAACTGATATTTTGACGATTATTAGGTTTTTCTTCACGCCAGCGATTTTTAAGAAAATTCCAAGAAAATATCAAGAATTGGTGGATGTTAACAGAAAAGAAGATGAAGAAGAAATGTTGCAAATTCGGCCGATAGTTTCTCCTTAATCTTTAATATTGCTACAAAAAATTGATAGAAAGATTAATAAATTTAATGTAATTTAGTGATGTTGAATGATTTACATATATAGGTTGCTCACCATAGAAAACATAAGAATATTAAAATTTTGTAAAGTGAAAAAAAACATTACCTTTTTTTAACAAACATAAAGTTCTTTTCATTTTACAAAATTTTAATATTTTTTTATTTTCTATGGTGGACAACCTAAATCATTCATTCAACATCAATAAATTACATTAAATCTATTTATCTTTCTATAATTTTTTTGTAATCGATGTGATCAAAATTGATACTAAACTCTATAATATAAAATTATATAAATTGAATAATTCTTTTTGAAAGAAAAGATTTTCGGATTCTACATTGTTACGCTTTATTATTCGTGACGTTTCGGTTTCTGCCGAGACCTTTATCAAACTGTAATTGATAAATGTCTCAGTAGAGACCGAAACGCTACGAATAATAAAGCGTAACAGTATAGAATCCGGAAATGTTTTCTCCAAACTGTAGTTGATAAAGGTCTCAGCAGAGACCGAAACGTCACGAATAATAAAGCGTAACAGTGTAGAATTCGGGAAACTTTTCTTTCAATTCGAAATGTACTGTGGTGCACTGTTCACCAAACCATTTAATAATTCTATTCATAGGTCAAACTCATTTTTGAACGAAGCTATTAAACTTATATTTCTTACAACAGAGTTAGTTTCACTTACAAAAATACTAATTGGCGTTATGGGAACAATACAAAAGTTGGTACTTTTAAAATCTTGAATAACATTTTTTACACTAATAATCCTTCACAGCTTTTATCTATAGATAAATATTTAATTACTCATTTTTAACGTTTATCTTGAAAATGAAATATCGTTTCAATTCAAATCAAATCAAATTTATTAAAAATTGAAAAAAATTAATTATAAAAAAAAAAATTACACTTAAAATACTTTAACACAATCACCACCGAATACGATAAAAATATATAAATCACTTTTTGAATTAGCAAGTATCATAAAACAACAGAACTCTAAAATTACACAATTAGTAAGAAGTTTAAATATGGTAAAAGAAAAATGCTTTTTTTTCTTCTACTTTAAATCTAAACAAAATTTTATAAATAATGCTTATTTGAAAATAAAGTATATGTATGTACATAAGTATATAAGTTAAAAGAAACTGCTTGTCGACGACGTCGACACAGTCCGAGATTGAATAAGTAAATGCGCTAAGAAAATGCCAAACAAAACGAAGCTATCAAAAAGATGTGTGATAACATTTAATTGCGGGGGATGAACAAGTACGTATATGCATGTACAAATGTATGTAAGTCGTCGATTACCAAAGAAGAGTTGCTACCGCGAGACTTTCTTAACATAATTCTAAAAATAATCCTCCTTAAAACAGCACTGTAAACAAATTTGTCGTTTTCGTTTGCCTGTTTTTTTTTTTTTCAATATACGATTCACAAAAACCAAACCATCACTATCGCATTAATTTACCATCAGTGTTTGAATCCTGTTTAAGTGGCAGCGATATTTTCAAATCCACTAGTCTTGGTTCATCCAAAATTTGAAAAAAAAAATTTTTTTTTTCTATGAATCTTCTAAATTTATAAAATGCTGCCTAAGACATTCCCATCCCATCTCGAATATGACGCGTATATTTAGATCGCTGACTCGATATTCAAGGAATTGCTTGCCTCTGCCTTCGTTTTTGGTGACTATACGAAGAGATCTCCTAGGATGGTCTCCCGTAACGTCAGCAACGAGAATTCGGAATCGACCACCATAGAAATGGACGCCGCGCGTTTTTCTATATTTTTGGCGAGATCGGTGGCTTGACCGCGTCATAATATATGAAATAATAATCATCACACAACGATGCAAATGCGAGAATTTTAACAAGGTACTTGCGCTTTCTTGGACGAATTCATACCTGACCAATTACGGATCGGTTGGTGAACTGGCCTGCATGATCGATGATGGTGATCAGTGTGTTATCATCGCGATCATACATCTAGGAATGCATTTTAATCGAAGATTTCAAGACGATTCCGATTTACTTGTAGTTGCTATCCGTAATTCTATCGCATAAGATTTAAATTTTTAAGGAAAACTCTTATCAAAATTAGAGTTTTTTTTTTTTGCTTCGGATATTACAAATCTTTGGCAAAAATCCAAGAAAAAAATACTTAATTTTCTGTTAATTTTCAAATGATCATATGGCATACATGCGAAAACGGTATACAGATGTGTATTAGATATGTGGTATGAAAATTGTTTCAACAGCCGACAATTAAGGAATGAGGAAACCTCTGTAACAATTTGTACTTAGCGATCGTGTACTCGATCTTTTAATCCTGATGTTGCTAATTAATGCCTGAGAGATGGCTTGTTGTTGTTCTGGAGGGGCAACAGTGCAGGACCTCTTCGAAAAAATCTGATTACGTGAGTTTCGAATTTCGATCAAGGCCTTGTACGAACAATGTCGAAATTTTACTTGATATGCGAAACCTATTTTTAAAAAATTAGGTTCTCAGTCGGATTTTTTCCTCTCAGATTTTTTTCGTGTTTGAAAGACGAAAGTAAGTAAAACCAGAAGGCCATCTTATTTCGGATTCAAATATATACGATTTTATGATACATAATTTTTTTTCTCCCGATTCGCTCTTAGAAAACTTTAAAAACGTTTTTTGTTAAACGTGTTACATATTCATGTCGTGTTAAGAATTCGCGACTTTGAAAATGAGAATGAATCCGCTAAATTTGGAAGAAATATAATATATCGTATACACATGAATATGACGTCAGAATGAGAAAGTTTTTCCTTAACAATAATAAATTTCAGAAGACCTTTTCGTAAAAATACATTTCTTGTTTGTAATTTCAATGAGTAATCACAAATTTTAAATTGTTTACAATCTTCGATTATGAAACGAATGCTTCTAAATATGGTTTGAAATATTTCAATTCAGTTGTAGATCGAATATAAATATATTTTTGATTTGGTTCTGAAATTTCTCCTTTATTATGTTTTTGAAAATTAGATATTAACGCCAACTTAAATATTATGCTGTAAGTTGAACAGAATTACGGCGGCTGAAATTGAATATATTCTGATTGAACTGTGTAATCACTATGCTATGATCGCTAAAATTATTTCATAAATTTAGGTAGAGACATAGTTTTTATACTTTTTTGAATTTTTTCCCTGCTGACATCTTGTACAATAGTAGACATGACTTAAATTGATTTGGGAATTATTCAGATAAATTGCAAATTGTTTTCGCCTGCTACTCTTGATTTCGAATTATTTGATTTAAATGCCATACCTATATATATTATGAGCAAAAATAAATTTAATGGAAATAATTGAAGCAAAGAACTCAGGCAGATAAGGGTATAATGCATGAATCAAAGAAACAGAGATTATGTGCATTGCGCCTAAAAGTCATACTGGCTCATAATTAAATCGTGAAAGTGCTTATATACCTATAAAGATGCTTAGGGTGGAAAAAAGATCGACAGAAAATTCCCTAGGAATTAAAATTCATTTATTATGTTAAATATTTCTTTTTTTGATATTCAAAATTGTTAATGGTTATAAGTTCGTACATCAAGCTTGGCGCCATTATTACTTGAGATCCTCCTCCCGGGTGGGAGCTTGGACTACATTACTTCAGTTGTCGTATGCCAAAAAACTGTTGAATGGCAAGAAAATGCATGCATTGCTATGGGAAATTTATTTATTACTTAAAGACGACTACGATATAATACATATTAGGAACGTACTTATAAAAGTTTATTACGTCAAATCATTGTCTTGAAAATTCTTTTAATGTATATCACTAAGCTGAGAGTTTTGTATAGGAATTGGCAGAGGGGGTGGGAGAATTGCAACATTTTTTGCAGAGCTACCTAAAATCGATATAGAAATAGATTTAACCCACTGAAAAAAAAAATTTTATATTTGCTGAGAAAATTGGTTTACAGTATTTCATGAACAAGTGCAGTTTGTATGGGAGATGGTGGAAGGAGTCAGGGCATTCAAATAAGTTGTCTACCATAGATCACATTTATGATAAAAATAATATATTCTTAATTTGAAATGAATAGCTCTCACTGTTTTCAAGAAAATTTGATTATTACATATTTTTGAAAACGTGTAATATTATGTGGTAGAGGGTGAAATAAAACCAAAAGCAAATTACATTTCCGAGCATACCTAACAAACTATGAAAGCTTCATTACAATCGTTTCAGCCATTTTCAGTTAAAACTGGACAGACAGACAGACAAAGAAGAATTTCAAAAATGTGTAGTTATTGTCTGAATAAAGCAAAACATTAACTTTTAGCCATTTATAAACAAATAACAGAGAGATACTACAAATATATTTACGTGTATAGATTTTCCCAGCAAATAGACTTATAATAAAGTTGTAAAATTGTATCATTTTGAATGGGAGGGGATTTAAATTGTGGAACTATATGGTCCCTTTACAAACTTGACCTTACTTTTTTACCCAAAATAACGTGTGTAATATTTGAGCTTCCTAGCTGACCACGATCTCAAGGTAGAGAGTGAACGAACGGACGGACGTATATTTAGGGATATTCTGAGGAACTGCAAGTGCTTGCCTGGCACGGGATCACCTTCCATATTTAATCTGAAAAAGTGAAGCTGAGTATTACTCTCGCAAATTATAAGCTGCAACTTGAGTTGGATGGCAATTAGCAAAGCCAGATGGGCGAATGGTGTTATAACATATGTAATACCACCAGACAGATTTCGGCTGTGCTGGATCTAAAACGCTCTGGCAGAGTGATCTCGCTTAGAGGGCAGATGATTACCTTCGTAGTAGGTGTCGTTACTGGACACTGGTTGAGAGTTCAAAATGCTGAGAGGCTTGGCCGTTCTTGTCCACGTGCACATGCACCATAAGTTGGTCCATTGGCATGCAATAAGACCTCAGAAAACCAAGTCCTACTTGGTGAACCAACCGGAGCTTTCTATAAAGCGCTGAAAGGTCTTAACTTCCGCATTCGCCAAGTTACGAAGGCTATCGAAGATGTATGCGCCTAAGTGGTCCTTCTTCTTTCTAGAGAGAGCAACGCAAGTGCATAATAGATGAAGTATCGTTACTTGCTTTCCACTTCCCCACCTGCAGAGGTTTGTTTTCGGTTTGTATCCTTCTTTCATCCTTTTAACAAGGGAATACGCGGCTCTTATGTTGTGTAATTTAAATTGTTCATCCATGTTTTTAATTTCGTCATTATTGTACTTCCGTTTTTTTTTTGTCTGCATATTTTGTTTGCAAATCGTCTAAGATCATTATATTTGTCCTGTTTGGCTCATGTCGGCCGTTCCGTTAATATTTTGTAGGCTTGATTTTTTCGTTCTAAGGCATCTTGGCTTCGTTGTCGAAGCAATCATTTCTTTTGCGCCGGGGTTGTTGTCCTATCACCTCCTCTGCAACAGATGTAATGCCATCTTTGACATTTTGCCACATTTCTTCTATTGGCTTGCTGGCGGTGGTATTTAGCATTGTCGCGAAGTGCCTCTCCAAGGCTGATACATATTTTGCAACTATTTTCTCGTCTTTGAGTTTTCCTATGTCGAATTTAGAAACCGGTTGTGTTTTTGGGTATCCTCGACATCGAAACTTGGTCTTTACCAAATAGTGGTCTGTGTCGCAATTAGCCCCTCGACATGTACGCACGTCGAGAATGCAGGAGGCCGTCCTTTTCTCTATTAGAACATGGCAGGATAGTCACGTTCTAAAGTTACTGAAACTTTCATACCATCTAGAGTATCGCATGATTGGGGTTTACCCGCAATCGTAATTCTGATATGTTTAACTATCAATTTATCACAGAGAAGGCGGTGGAGTGAAATATAATAAAATAGTAGAAAAATCAATTGAGGAAAGTGATTCAATTAAGAAAATTATTTAAAGTTAAAATATTGAATGGAATATTTTGAAACCTTTGGTAAAGTTAATGATAATGAAAAGCATTCTAAAATCATTTTAAAATTTTTTGTATTATAATTATAGTAAGCCCTTTATTTTTAAATATATATTTTTTTCTTTTTAAATATTATACTTCTCTAGAGCTAAGATTTGATATAAGATTTTTTGATTAATACGGATTTTTAGGGGTAATCATTTGTATTTCTATCCTATAAGTGAAAAAAAGAAAAAGAAAATTAACTGTAATTAATCTTATTATCTTTAAGATTAGTGGGCTTGGATGCAGCCTAGTGGATAGTGTGATGGTCGGCAATGCGAAGTTCGGGAGTTCAAATCCCGGTCGACGTATAATAATTGCGTGGGTATATCCTGGCCACCTCAATATGCGGAAATGAAAATTGATACATAGAGGATTGTGCGAAGAGCTGATCTATATAAATATAATTGTAGTGTCTGTCTGTTGTTTGTTTATAAATGGCTATAAATAAGTTGTTTGCTTCATTTTAGCAATAACTAAGCAGAATCAAAAGTTTTTAAAAAATTTCTCTGTCTGTCTGTCTGTCTTTCCGGCTTTCACGCAAAAACGGCTACACCGATTGCAATGAAACTTTCACAGTTTATTAGTTCTATCTTGGGGAGTAATTTGCGTTAGGTTTCATTTTACTCCCCTCACGCCTTCTACCCCCTCCCATACAAAGTGACTCATTTTTAAAAACTTATAATAATCAAATTTTCTTTGAAACTATGAAAGTTATTAATTTGAAATTTAGAGTATATTATTTTTATTATTAATGCAATCTTCAAGTATATAAATAGTTTGAATCCCCCTACTTCTTCCACCACCTCCCATACAAACCAAACTTTTTCATGAAATACTATACTCCAGTTTTCTCAGTACGTATAACTGTAATCGAGCTAAGATTTTGTATTAAATCCTTAATTAGCATTGTTATCAATATCAAGAAAAAACTAACCAATTAGCTTTATTCCTTCTGCCCTCTCCCATACAATCTGACACAAATCCACGACTTTGCGAAAATTCGGTTTTCTTGAAAAGTGTGAATGTTACTGTTCTGAAATTTAAAATATATCAATCGAATGATAATTGTAATTGCTTCTCAAAAAATAACTAAGAACCCTCCACTCCTTCCACCACCTCCTATACAAACTGCACTTTTTCATGAAATATTCTAAACCAATTTTCTCAGTACGTATAACTTTGATGGAACTAAAATTTTGCCTTAAATCCCTAATTAGCATTATTATTATTATCGGGAAAAATTAACCGATTAGCTCCACTCTTTCTACCCCCTCCCATACAATGTGGCACAATTCCACGACTTTGCAAAAACTCGATTTTCTTGAAAAGTAAAGTATGAATCTAACTGATCTAAAATTTAAAACATATCAATTGCATGGTGATTACAGTTGTTTCTAGAAAAATTACCTAAAACCCTCCACTCCTTCTACCACCTCCCATACAAACTGCACTTTTTCATTAAATACTCTAAACCAATTTTCTCAGTACGTATAACTTTGATCGAGCTAAAATTTTGTATTAAGTCCCTAATTAGCATTATTATTATTATCGAGAAAAATTAACCGATTAGCTCCATTTTTTCTACCCCCTCCCTTATGATATGACACAATTTCACGACTTTGCAAAAACTCGATTTTCTTGAAAAGTGTAAATCTAACTGATCTGAAATTTAAAAGATATCAATTGCATGGTAATTACCAAAAACCCCCCACTCCTTCTACCACCTCCCATACAAATTGCACAATTTCACTAAATCCAATGCACTAAGTTTCTCAAGTTACCTATTCAGTTTTTCAAGCTTAAATTTGGTGCACAATATTTTTATAGCTTCTCTAGCATGGTGTGAAATAAATTAATTTAGTACAGTCATCCCTTCTATCACTCCCCACACAAAAATTCTTAAGATTACAAAAATTTCGATTTCATCGGTATTATCATATAATTAGGCTTTACGCACAATCGAAGTCCTGTTATGTTTTTAAGCTTAATGTCATTTTATTTGGGCTTTTTTTAATTAGCATAAAACTACAACTATTCACATGTCCTTAACACGTATACATAAGATCTCGGATCACGGGTTTTATTTGATCACGAGCCTGTCCCATACAAATGCGAGTACCATGGTTTCATTCTTAATAATTTATGGCTCTGATTCCAACAAAATACAAAACATTGTTTTCAAAGAGCCATCAAACTAAGCAGATTATTTATCCGACATAACGTACTACTAACTACATTCTCAAAAAATGTTATTATTGCGATTCCTAAGCGGACAAGATCGCGGGCTATCGCTAGTAACAAATAAAATGTTAAGTAGCCTGGAGGTCAGGATGGCAGAGCCCGATTCGGATTATAGTGCCAATCCAATCATAAAAAGGGGTTGCTTGACGGCTAGTTTAAATATAAAAAAATAAAAATTGAAATTTATAAAAAAAAAATTATTAAATATACTATAATATATATAGTGTATTCAGTGCAGTGGCGTATTCTGAACTAGTTGTTTGCCGTGTTTTCGCGGGTTTTGCTCCGGAAGGCTTCATCATCTTCTTCGGATTCTTCGTTGTGGTTGTGTGCGAGTAGTTGCCAAATTATTGTGTTTTATTCAGTATCAAATTGAAAAAATGGTATCCTGTCAAGTGTGCAAGAAAATAACACAACGCGGGGACAAAGACACCTTGATTTGTCTTACTTGCAACTCTAATGCTCGGGACTCAGTGCCGTTGATTTCGAAAACCATAAGAAGCATAAAGAAGCAAAAGTTAGGGTATAGCCTAGTGGGTAGTGTGTTGGTCTTGTAATGCGAAGGTCGTGAGTTCAAATCCCGGTCGACGCAATATATAAATCCAGTACATTGTCTGCTTGGATATACCTTGATCACCTTAATCTACGAAAAATGAAAAATTCTTAGAAAGAGGGTTGTGCGAAGGGCTAACAACCCTTCCACAATAAGTAATAAAAAAAAATGTTAAGGAACCTGAATGTCAGAAGGCCAAGGTCCGATTTGGACTGTAGCGCCATTGTAGTAGATAAGAAGCAAAATAAAATAAAATCTTGGAAATGCAATAACGGTATTACCAAGTACAGGCTTGAATCACGGTTAGATGTTACCCCTGTCCAAGATGACTTGACAAACATTGATAGCACAACAGAAAATCGTAAATTTTGCTTATAAAAATGGAACACTTGATCCAGACCAATAACTTTTTCGCTAAACAGCAAGAGTTGGCAGTGGCGTATTTATCTGAGCTCAAGGAAGGATTTAAGTTATAATTTTAATTATTATTATATAATATCTACAGAACACATCCAAAAATAATTAACACTAGCAAAAATGTAATATTGATTTTACTAAATTCATCGCATTTTAAGAGTAACATTACATGTGTCAATACAACACACTATGCTTAGGCTACCGACACACGATGCGAGTTAATATATATTATCTCGCTTTTCGATATTACTAGTGTCATTATCCTATACATAATTCGGCCTACTTATATCAAAATAGGAAGTTAATATATTTTAACTCGCATCGTGTGTCGGTAGCCTTAGTATAACTGCAATAACTGATATTAGTTATTATGAATCTAAACACTATTAATTGTTGTGTAAATAATGTCGAAATTAGGTTTCAAAAGGCTACAAATTGCTATAACGTCAAATTAAATTACCGCTTCTTTTTTCATAAACAGTCAAGCTTACTAAGTTCTTTCACTTATTCTTTCCTATCAAATGGCTAATGAACTCATAAAATCTGCGGATGAGTATGAACCATGCGAAGTTGTTTTATGCAGTAGCGCACTCGAATATAACCCAGCAAACAAAACGGTTTTTTTTTATCGTTAACGAGTCATTAATGATTCATCAAGCGGACTAAATGGGCAATCCTTAATGAATTACTTTAAACGATTCACTGATGAATTGTAAAACGCTTACAAGAAACGAGTATAGAAGCAAGTATATAATCGAAGATCATAATTGCTTCTTGTTCTGTTTCTGTTGTTTATGACTTTGATCATTTCACACACCCATAAGCACACGTAAACTTTATAGAGTTTGCAGAGAAAAAAACACTCACTCATGAAACGAAATGTGCGATATGCATAGCTATGCATAGATATGTCGACATCACTTTCGGACTCGCATATCGCACGTGTGATGTGAACTCTGCAAAGTTTGGGTTACATAATTTTATTTTACCCTCCTGCTCGGTTTTCGGTTTTCGAACGTTTAGATTACTCATCATGTTACTTGTTTTTCAAGCATATTGCAGCTCGGGCATGCAAAACAATCGTTTTTCGATCATTATTTATGAGCGCTCGTTAAAAGGTTTACTGGGAAGTTACTGACAGCCGCTAATAAAAACTCTATACAAATTTTTCATACGAATATAAGAAGCTTAAGCAAAAATTTTAACAGCCTTGTAGTAAGTCTCTTACAATATCACAATACGATCCGCTCAATGTCATTATTTGAACTGAATATTGGAATCCAAACAGTCTGCGTAGTTATAATATACCAGATTACTTTGGTTATTTGACAACAAATAAAATGTGGTGTGGTGGTTTATATGAGCAAGAAATGTAAAACCAGCTGCATTCAAGAAATTCAATTTAGGGTAGCTACTTGCATTGTATAAGATTTAAGCTTATATTCTTGTACACCACTTAAATAAAATAGCGTTATATAGATCACCTAATTTCTGTGTTGATACATTTAATTCAGAACTTGAATAGTTTCTCAATGATGTAAGAGGAAATAACATATTTTTAGTAGGAGACATATAAATCAATATAAAAGATTTTAATAATAGAGCAGCCTCGAGCTATTTAAGTATACTCAATGGAAAGGGCTTTATATCTATAATATATCAATTAACTAGAAAAAAGACTTGTATTGACCATATATTTGCTAAATTCATACCAAATATCTATGATAGGGTGCAGTCCGTAATCCTAACCACAAATACAACCCCCTATAAAGTACAACACCAACCCAATATCCCCGTAGGATGAGGTTTTACCAATTCTTGCAACTATCTTTGGAGACTAGCGACTCCACGGAGCTGAGCTAACTATCCCCCTGTGGGATGGGGGCTGTAGAATTCACCCACAGCCAGTTCTGCTTGCCCTAAAAATGGAAAAATGGACACTCACTGGATCATGGGCTTATCACCCGTGACCTTAAGACCTAACTGACACGAGAAACGGATACAGCGCCTCGGATACGGACTGATTCTACGGTATGATTGGGTTCTGGAACATTCGGACATTGAATGACGGGCGAAGAGCTGGGGTTACTCGGTCCTTGCACTGCCAATCGGTGATCGACAGTGAAATGGAGCACTATAACATCCAAATCTTGGGCTTCAGCGAGGTCAGGTGGACAGGATCAGGAGAAGAACGAACCCTTAGCGGAAACACCATTCTGTACATTGGCCCTGAAAGTGAAGCCAAAAATGGCGTGGCGTTCGTCCTTACACAAAGAGCGAGAAATAGTCTCATTAGCTGGAAACCGATCTCGAATAGCATTATCGTCGTCAGGCTCAGGACCAGCGTGAGAAACGTCACAATTCTACAGTGCTTCGCACCAAGTAATACCGCAACATCTGGTGACAAAGAGGAGTTTTATAGCCAACTGAGTGCTACCTTCGAACGTGTTCCACGAGGTGATTTTATTATCATCTTAGTAGATATGAAAGCCCAGGTTGGATCAGACAAAACTGGACTGGAACACGTCATGGGGAGGCAAGGTGACCCTTGGGTCGACGCGTCACAACCTTGGATTAAGAGACCCGAAAACGGCGACATATTTGTGGAGTTTTGTAGTACTCGGCAAATGGTCATCGGAAGGACCCTTTTTCCACACAACATCTTGGATTTCCCCTGATGGTGTTACTCAGAACTAGATCGACCATTTGGCTACAAGTCGCCGATGGAAAAGATGTCTCCTCGATGGAGCTGACGTGGGGAGCGAGAGATTGTGTACAGCAGCTATCCGACGACCACAAATTCTTCAAATGAAGCGCAAGCTTAATGTAAACTCAGAGATCCCAAAAAACGCGAATAAACCACTATTTAACGCGAAAAGTCATCCACATTGGGTGAATATGAAATGTGCACACTGAACGCCAATTGGGAGGCAACCAGAAACACTTTTCTAACTAGTGCTGAATAATCTGTGGGATATGTGCAAAGCGGTGAGAAACCCTGGACGTTGCAAGACATATGGGACAAGGTTGGATATCAGAAAGAAGCCAAACTGGCAATCATCTCTCAACTCGATGTCAACCAACGCACGCCCGACCTGAGGCAGAGCTACCGCGATGCTCATATACGGCTTAAAAAGGCTGTTAGATGCGACAAGAGAAAGGCCATTGAAGATTTGGCAAACAAGGCGGAATTTGCGGCTTACCTTGGGGATATGGGTTCACTATTCAAAATCATGAAACAGTTGACGAACAGGAATTTCACCGCCAACCACCTGGTGAGAGATGTCAACGGAACTCTCCTTAATATGAGTGAACATCAGTTGCGGCGATGGAAGGAATACTTCTCTGATATTTTAAACATTTTGTCAGAGGAAGATATTCCGGAAGCAGAACAACTAACAAACATCTAACCGCAACAATCCTCTATTAGGGACGATCCCCCAGATAAGGAGGAGATAGTTTCCGCCATTCGGTCCATGGCGGGAAGAAACGCTCCAGGTATAGACGGACTACCAACCGAACTCCTCAAAGCGGACCCGGAAATTACAGCCGATATACTCTCCTCCCACTCTTCACTCAAATGTGGAATGAAGGAAGATATCCGACTGAATGGAAGGAGGGCGGCATTGTGAAAATTCCGAAGAAGGGTGACCTTCGGGATTGTTGCAATTGGCGTGGTATATGTCTACTTACTGCCGTATCAAAATTATGGCTAAGGTAATTCTCAATAGGCTTAGTGATGTCGTTGAGAGCACTCTCGAAGTTTATCAGGCTGGATTCCGTAAAGGGTTGTCTTGTACCGACTACACAAATACCCTACGGATAATATTAGAGCAGTCAGCCGAAATGGGTTCGCCACTACATCTCATGTTTGTGGAGTTCGAGAAAGCTTTCGACAGCGTTAAGCGAGATTACATATGGAATGCTTTGCGTAGGAGAAGTATTCCAGATAAGGTTATAGCTATGATTAAAGAAACCTACGAAGATGCAAGGTGTCGCGTCTTGCATAGAGGAGAGCTGTCCGAAAGCTTTCTTGTGCGAACGGGTGTCAGACAAGGCTGCATATTATCAGCAGCCCTGTTTCTGGTGGTAACAAATGACATCTTGAAAGCTGCACCGGAGGGTAAAGGTCTTCAATGGAGACTATTTAACATCTTAAGTCACCTTGATTATGCTGATGACGTGTTTGCTTGCACCTAATCGTTCGGACTTAGAGTCAAATTTTCGCTCGTTACATTCTAAATGCAAAGAGGCGGGACTGAAAATGAATGTGCGTAAAACCAAGTACATGCACATGGTTTCGAACGCAACCACACCGATTGTTCTTAACGGACAGGATGTGGAAGTGGTGCAAGATTTTTGCTATCTCGGAAGCATTGTCAGCATGGACGGCGGAGCCGAAAAGGATGTTGAGGCAACTTTTTGTTATTAATTGTTAATAAAAAAAAACTTTTTGTTATTAATTGTTAATAATTTCTTGCGAATATGATAAATTTACTTTTCTTAAATTGTATCATTTGTATGAGAAGAATGAGTGGATGGATTTGGGCAATCTTGAAACTTACTTAACATTGTAATCAACATAGTCTACTAGTCTAATTTCCGGAGATAAAAACTTTCTTAAAATTGCGAAAATGTGAAAAATTTGGGGAGGGGTGAGAAGGCAGGGTGGAGATGGTGAAGTTTATAATTTTTCGGACGAATTTTTCTAATGCCGACTAAATTTCTATTTTGAACCTGGTTATAAAGAAATTTGAAACGCGGTTTTCAAAGTTGTGCATTTATATGTGAGGGAGATATTAGGAGTGAGCGAGTTTTTTGAAATTTATGCCACAAAATACTTCGTTCAAATTTTTAAGTCGATAGATTTGCTAGCTTCAAAGTTTTTTTTTTTAATTACGGTATTTTGTGAAATGTGTATAAGCTAGGCTTAGCCTAGTGGGAAGCGAGTTGGTCTACAATGCGAAGGTTGTGAGTGCTAATCCCGATCGCCGTTTAATTCCAGCACGCTGCCTGTTTGGGTATACTGTGACCACCTCAATCTACGAAAATGAAAAACCGTGGATAAAAACTCTTCCAAACTAAATAAAATAAAATGTTAAGGAACCTGAAGGTCAGAAGGCCAAGGCCTGATTTGGGCTGTAGTGTATGTAAGAACAGTGCGGGGAATTTATTCCGTTCATAGTTACTTTTTTACTTTAAATGCATCCAAAAATTTTAGCTATAGTTTGATAGTGCGAAGCATTCGGGAGTCATTTAGCATGGACATATAAAAGGAGAGATGGACATCTGCCCAATGAAAATTTCACGGTCAATTGAGCACAAGGTCCTTGAGGGACAACTATATCCTAGTTTTTAGCTTTACAAACTATAGAGTTAAAACGATGTACTCACAAACCTAAGGTATGATGACAAACTCGGACTTCACCATTCTATTTCAATCATAATCATAGCTATACTTATTTATCAACAGATGCAAGGATTTCAGGAAGATGTTAAAAAACCTAGCATACGAGCATATGCATTTTAGACATTACAGTATAGCTCAATAATAATAATAATAATAATTATTATTTATTTCATCAAAAAAAGTTGACTACTACATTTATCCACAGTTGAAAACAATAAAAAAAAGAATAAAAATAATAAAACAATAATAAAACATAATAAAACAGAATTAAGTACATGAAAATTTAAACTTTTTGCAAAATCAAACATTATTAACCTCAAGAAAGCTGACTTTTTACTTGTGGGACACTCATGTGAAAATCCAATTGCGAGAAGAAGTTATTGAAATCTCTTAACATGAATGCCATAGTTCGTGCGATGCTGCGGAATTTTACAAAGCTCATAATTTCGCAAAGGACGACATGGAACGTTGAATTTAATCATAGACAGCAATAATTGTCAGAGTCAATTATACCTGAAATTACTTTAAAACCAAAAACAACTCTGGCATGTATCCGTCTTTTCTCAAGGGAATCCATAGACAGCAGATTTAAGCGATCAACATATGGCGGTAACCTAAGTGGATCGGACCAGGGAAGGCTCTGAAGGACAAACGCTGAACTGCTTCGATCCTATCTATGTGAACGGAATAAAATGGTGACCAGATAGGACTAGCATATTCTAGGATAGATCGGACAAATGCACAATACAACATTTTCGTTGTAAAGAAATCATTGAATTCTTTCGATTGTCTCCTAACAAACCCAAGGATAGCGTTCGCTTTACCAGCAATGTAATTCACGTGATCATCAAAGGTAAAATTACAGTTGAATAGTACGCCCAAATCACGTACTTTGTCAGAACGAAGTAAAGAGCATCCATCTACAACATAGTCAAAATTCATTGATATTCTCTTCTTAGAATACAAAACAGCAGTGCACTTATTAATGTTGAGATGTAAATTGTTAAGTAAGCACCAGTCATGAAAACGCCAGATGTCATTTTGCAAAAATAGACAATCATTGCTGCTGGAGACAATCTTAAAGATTTTCGCATCATCGGCATAGAGAAGAATGTTCGAGTTAGACATAAACGAACATTAATAAAGAGAAGGAATAGAAGTGGTCCTAGATGGCTACCTTGGGGAACGCCTAATACGAGTATATATTTCCGAGAAGCGAGAACACTCATCAGAGTAGCCTTTCTGATACCGCTTCCTTAGTTGCTTCAAATTAACCCGCTGGGGTAAAACTTCTCCCTCGTTTTTGGCAAGTCGCGTCGTTGTAAAAGTAATAGTACTCTTTTACTATTTACTAGTTTTATTTGATCACAAACTTATACGTTTGAGATCATTCTTAGGGATAGGTCATAATTATTTTCAAAAAAAGAAAAACTTGTACTAATTAATTTTTGAAACGCATAATATCTCGAAATGAATCCAACTGATGATTAACATGACTATAAAATCAAATACACAATTCCCAAGATTATTAAGAGATCATAAAATATTTGAAAATTAGTGTCCCGAACAAATCAACAATCTTAAAATGTTAATTAAAATTTTATCGATTTTAATTAAAATCGATAAAATAATTGCACTATTTCTAATTTGAACGCAACAATTTCATTTTTCAAATTCTAACATGAAACAATCGTCTCTCACCACCACACCCAAAGATCCAAAAAATCCAAAAATAAATTTTCTTCGAGTGATTATATTAAGCGATATATTAAGAATTTTTTTTTTCACACCAGCGAAGAAAATTCTAAACGATTTTTTTTCTGTTCGTTCGTAACCAAAATAAGGAAAATGCGTTTTCTCGATTGTAAAACAACCAAAAATGACGCTGTGCATCTTGAATAAATCGATCATTAAGACTCACCGATCACCTGGCAATAGCTGGCCAGCATCAAGGCGTTGTTTAAGTTTTCCCGTACACGATCATATATGGAAGTGTAACGGTCGGAAAAGCGTTGTGCTCAAGAAAATTTTTTGCATATGAAAATTCTTCGATCGGGTCCAATCCATGTATGGGATGCCCGAAAATTTTCTCCTCGGCTTCTAAGCGATCGTGTGTATGTGTGTTGGTTCGGCGTATGCTTTGGATATGATGGGTCTATTTCCGTCCGTTTCATATTCGGTATACGAAAGAGTCGGCTACGCCTTCGGATTTAAACGATTCGGACGAAGGAAAACGGTATAAATATTAGATCAACAATATCCAGGAGTCACTCGCAGTTCTACAGCGAAAGTGTTGATTTTGTCTTTAGATTTTTTGTGAAACGGTCAGTATTTTGAGAAAAGTGATATTTTATTAATTATTGAAAAATTATTTCAAATCAATTTTGTGGAAAATTTTTAAAATCAAAGGTTTTCAAGAAATTAAACGTGAATTAAATCACACTGTGTATCTCCAATGGATTATTCGTTCGCAACTCATTCAGGATTATTACTTATCTCGGATTATCTTCGCCTAATTTTGAATTTTTGAAAAATTTAATAAATTTGAAAATTGTTTGATCGCACAGTGGATTTAATACACGTTTACTTCACCTGAACGAGCTACGAGGATAATTAAGAAGGACTTATCCCTCATAAGTGTTAGTGATCGATCTAGTTTGGAATAGTTGATTATTTTCTGAAAATGATATTTCTATTAATCATAGTCTCGATTGTGCTAAGGATGATTTATTCCAAAATGGAAAACCATTTGAATTATATGATAAATTTCATGATAAATTTACGTATAGAAAAGTGGTGCCCATTTGAAATTGAATTTGAAAATAGCGCGGTGGTAATGTGATTGGCGGATTTTATCGATGATTTCGTTATTTTTTTTGTTATACTGAAAATTGAGATTTCTGCTAACAGATTTTTGGGAGGAAAATCTTTCGGTGAAAATTGCGATTTTGTGACCTGGTGAAAAAAAAAAACAAAGAAATTGATTTTGACGAGGTCTATTTCAGACGACGATCGATTTCTGATGTATTAGCTAAATTTTTATTACAATATTGTCGCGGAAGTTTTAAGACTTAACGTTTTTCTAATCGGTTTTATTTCTCTCTCTCTCTGTTACAGCTAACAACACAAATCCACCAACATGTGTGACGATGAAGTTGCTGCATTAGTCGTTGACAACGGTTCCGGTATGTGCAAGGCCGGTTTCGCTGGTGACGATGCACCACGTGCCGTGTTCCCATCCATTGTCGGTCGCCCAAGGCATCAAGGTGTCATGGTCGGTATGGGACAAAAGGACTCATACGTTGGTGATGAGGCACAAAGCAAGAGAGGTATCTTGACCCTCAAATACCCAATTGAGCACGGTATTATCACCAATTGGGATGATATGGAAAAGATCTGGCATCACACTTTCTACAATGAATTGCGTGTCGCCCCAGAGGAGCACCCAGTTCTCTTGACTGAAGCCCCATTGAACCCAAAGGCAAACAGAGAAAAGATGACCCAAATCATGTTTGAAACATTCAACGCCCCAGCCATGTATGTTGCCATCCAAGCTGTCCTCTCCTTGTACGCTTCCGGTCGTACCACCGGTATCGTTTTGGATTCTGGTGATGGTGTCTCTCACACCGTCCCAATCTATGAAGGTTACGCTCTTCCTCATGCCATCCTCCGTTTGGATTTGGCTGGCCGTGACTTGACCGATTACCTCATGAAGATCTTGACTGAACGCGGTTACTCATTCACCACCACCGCTGAACGGGAAATTGTCCGTGACATCAAGGAAAAACTTTGCTATGTTGCATTGGACTTCGAACAAGAAATGGCTACCGCTGCCGCTTCCACTTCCCTCGAGAAGTCCTATGAACTTCCCGATGGTCAAGTAATCACCATCGGTAACGAACGTTTCCGTTGCCCAGAATCACTCTTCCAACCCTCATTCTTGGGAATGGAATCGTGCGGTATCCATGAAACCGTCTACAACTCCATCATGAAGTGCGACGTTGATATCAGGAAGGACTTGTACGCCAACATTGTCATGTCCGGCGGTACCACCATGTACCCAGGTATTGCTGATCGTATGCAAAAGGAAATCACAGCTTTGGCTCCATCAACCATTAAGATTAAGATCATTGCCCCACCAGAACGTAAATACTCCGTATGGATCGGTGGTTCCATCTTGGCTTCATTGTCCACCTTCCAACAGATGTGGATCTCCAAACAAGAATACGACGAATCCGGCCCAGGAATTGTCCACCGCAAGTGCTTCTAAGCATTTTATTAATTTTAATATTTTAATATTAAACAAATTTAATAATACAATAATAAAAGAAATATTGATTAATGCCAGGAAACAACAAAACGAGCATATCCTAAGATACTACATGAATATAATTATTTTGGAAATTATTATGATGATCACACTAATTGTATATAAAATATAGAAAAAAGAACAAAGACTGTCATCAATTATTTCATTCTTATGACTTCTGAATTTCCAATGCCTAAAGCCAAAATCTCTTTTGTTTATAGCGTGTCTTGTATCTCAGAGTTAACATCAAATCAATTTTAAATAAAAACATCTATTCTACTTTTTACAACATCAAAGAATTTCATGTGAACTGAAAAAATAATAATTTTAAATATAAAATGGCGAACAATATATTTTTTGAAGAAAAGTGAAAAAATCAAATAAAAAGAAATATATTTTTGTGATTGGTATATAAGTAAACTTTTTTAAAATCTTAAAACATAACAAAAACAAATGCTTGTCTCATTGTCTTCCTTCAATGCTACTACTTGCCCTCCTTTCACTACTTCCGCTCCAATCTCGTTTATCATCTGTTTTGACGCAATATCTTCAAATTTTGACACTTTGGTTTCGAAATACAAAAAACCTTGTAATATTTATTGGGCTATCATCCAATCGTGAAAACAAACAGGCACCCGAATATTATGTGATCTTACCAAAAAAAAATTATATAATCTGCCCACAATACAAAATTCCGCCCCAGAAAAAAATGTTGAAATTCAAAAACTAAAAATACCTTTAAGAAAGCAAAAAACCTGAAATTCATATGGAAAAACTGTGAAATTCTTGAAAACCGAAAGAATTTCCAAGAAAAGAACACAAGCCCGCCATAAGCATCGCTCGAAGTCTTGCTATTTTTGGAATTGGAATCATCTTTTGGATTTTAAGACATTTGAAAATTAGACGTTGCGCAGTAAAAAAATATGTGGAAAAAAAAAAAACGTTTCGTTGATCTCTAGAAAAAGAAGCTGCGCACGCACCGAATTTGGTTTTTTTCAAAATTCTACATTTAGAATGATTTTCTGATGTGTGATTGGAATGGAGAAAAAGGACAGAAAGAAACTATCATGATGCTGGTGATGCTCAAGAAAGACGCCACGAACTTGGAGAATGATGGAGGCGGTGGAGGTGTACGATGCCGATCTGCACAATCTTTGCCGCAATCTTAAGCTATGCTATATTAGCTGGTGAGTTTTGAAATTGGAAACGCTAGAGAGTTTGTCTAAAAATAGGCAGGGGGCTGATCAATTTTTTTCCCCGATTTTCCTACAAAAGAACTAGCGATTGCGCTTGCGATAGATGGAAAAATTCGGCGTTTGTGTTTACGTTTTATTAATAAAACTCATAGCGTGAAAAATTCTTGTTTTCAATGGATAATTTTGAGGCGAGCGAATGCGGATCTGGATTATTTTTTCTGTTGCCGATCGTACAATCTTGCTGGGCAAAGTGGCGCAAGTCAGATTACGTGTATTTTAGGATTTAAAGTCTTGTAATTTGAAAAAAATATTTTTTTTAAACATGCATGTTTGATGACCTGATTTTTTTTTCACTTACTGGTTGTATTAATTTTTGGGGGGAGGTTATTGTAAGGATACGGTCGGTAATTAAAATATTTTTATTTATAAAACGATTATTTTTGCGAAGATGAATATATGAGACAATGTTTATCCATGTTTGTAGGGTTCAAAACTTTGGTAAATTTAGGACGGGTAAAATTTTATTTATGATCTTGAACTTGCATTTTTGAGAAAAATTAAAAAAAAAAACCATAATTGATAATTGAGTTCCATTTTAATACAACGCTAAAGAAAGATGTGCTTTAATGTCCAATGTCCGCATGATATACACATATCTCTATCATAGATAAAATATTGATAATTTCTTTTGGAAGTACTTTGTACTGAAATATTAAGAAACCTGATGGCGAAAAGGAGGATGGGTTTGACGGGATAAATAATTTCCACAATTATTTTTCTACAATGGCGCTACAGCCCAAATCGGACGTTGGCCTCCTGATATTCAGGTTCCTTAACTTTTGTTTTTATTACTTATTTTGGAAGGGTTGTTAGCCCTTCGCACAACCCTCTTTCTACGAATTTTTCATTTTCTTAGATTGAGGTGACCAAGGTATACTCAAGCAGGCAATGTGCCGGAATTATATTTTGCGCCGCCTGGGATTTGAACTCACGACCTTCGCATTACAAGACCAACACATTACCTACTAGGCTATACCCTAGCTATAATTATTAACGCTGAGCTTCAATTATTGTCATTAGTCTTAGATCTTAAATTTGATATCGATTTCGCTCACTTTTTAAGCTGTAAAAGTTTTCATCGCTGTAGTTTCATATTGAAATATTTTTTCTAAAACACAAAGAAAAGCTTATTGCAGATTCAAAATCCCAAGGTCGTAAATTTGTATAACAGGTGATAGAAGGGATGATAACAGTTTTAATTTTTTTTTTATTTACCTATTTACAGAAGTGTTGTTTTAAACCTTAAAGTTCCTTGATGGTGTTGCAGTTAATTGATGTTTAGGTGGCACAAGAACTAGAGTAGTTAACCCAGCAAATTTGGAAATAGAGACGAAAATGGCTACGAATAATTCTGTTGATTTGCTGAATAAAGATTGATGAAGTTGGGAATATCGATAACTAATTTAAACAAATTTTATATTAGACTAGCAAACGCCCGCGACTTCGTCAGCGTAAAAATAGCAATAATAAGCAATTTTTGAGAGTGTAGTTAGTAATACATTATGTGGGATATATAATCGGCTTATTTTAATGGCTCTTTGAAGAAAATGGTTTGTATATTGTTGGAATCAGAACCATAAATTATTAAGAATGAAAGCATGATACTCCCATTTTTATGGGACAGGCTCGTGATCAAATCAAACCCGTGATTCGAGATCATATACGTGTTGAAAAGCGTTAAGGACATGTGAATAATTGTAGCTGGTGTTATTTAAAAAAAAAAAAAACAATTAAAATAACATTAAGCTTAAACAGCAGGACTACGATTGTGCGTAAAGCCCAATCATACGATGTATAGATGAAATCGAAATTTTTGCGGTGTTAAGAAATTTTGTATGGGGAGTGGTAGAAAGGGTGACAGCACTGAACTAATTTGTTTCACATCATGCTAGAGTAGCTATAAAAATGTTTTGTACCAAATTTAAGCTTCAAAAATTGAGTAGGCACTGAGAAACTTAGTGCATTGAATTTAATGAAATTGTGCAATTTGTATGGGAGGTGGTAGAAGGAGTGGGGGCTTTTTGGTGATTTTTCGAGAAACAACTATAACTATAATGCAATTGATATACTTTAAATTTCAGATCTGTATCATTCATACTTTTCAAGAAAACCGAATTATTGTATAGTCGTGGAAAGTGTCTCATTGTATGGGAGGGGGAAGAAGGAGTGAAGCTACTCGGTTAAGTTATTTCCCGATATTAATAATAATGCTAATTAAGGATTAAGTTCAAATTTTTACCTCGATGAAATTTAAATGTACTGAGAAAATTCGTTTAGAGTATTTCATGAAAAAGTGCGGTTTATATGGGAGGTGGTGGAAGGAGAAGGGGGTTTCTTGTGATTTTTTGAAAAACAACTATAATCATCATGCAATTGATATATTTGAAATTTCAGATCAGTAACATTCAGACTTTTCAAGAAAATCAAATTCTTGTGAAGGCGTGGAACTGTGTCACATTGTATGGGAGGGGGTAGAAGGAGTGAAGCTAATCGGTTAATTTTTTCCCGATATTAATAATAATATTAATTAAGGATTTAATACAACATTTTAGCTCGATGGAAGTTACACGTACTGAGAAATTTGGTGTAAAGTAATTCATGAAATAGTGTAGTTTGTATGGAAGGTGGTGAAAGGAGTGAGGAAACTCAAACAATTTGTAGACCAAAAGAATGCATTTATAATAGAAATAATATATTCCAAATTTCAAATTAATAGCTTTTATGGTTTCCAAGAAAATTTTATTAATATATATTTTGAAAATGAGTCACTTTATATGGGAGGGGGTAGAAGGCGTGAGGAGAGTGAAATGAAAACAAAAGCAGATTTCATTCCGATGGACACCTAACAAACTGTGCAAGTTTCATTACAATCGGTTCAGAAGGTTGTGCGTGAAAAGCGGTCGGACAGACAGACAGACAGACAAAAATTTCAAAAATGTGTTTTTATGCTTATTTAATGCTAAAATAACTCAAAAAACTAACTTATAGCCATTTATAAGCAAATAACAGACAGACACTACAATTATATTACTATGTATAGATATAAATTAAATTAAAAACATAACAGGGCTACGATACTCTAGATGAAATAGAATTTTTTGTGATCACAAGAAATTTTGTATGGGAAGTGTTAGAAGGGGTGATAGGATTGAACTAATTTTTTACCCATCAGTAGCTATAAAATTGTTTTATACAAAATGCTTACTCCAAAAATTGAATAGGAACTGAGAAAATTAGTGTATTAGATTTAGTTAAAATGTGCAGTTTGTATGGGAAGTGGTAGAAAGAGTGAGGGGATTTTAGTGATTTTTTCAGAAATAACTAAAAATATCATAAAATTGACATCTCTTAAATTTTAGACTAGCAACATTCATACTTTTCAAGAAAATAGATTTTTTGTGAAGTTGTAAAACTGTGTCATATTGTATGGGAGGGGGTAGAAGCAGTAAAGCTAATCAAATATTTTTTTTCTGATCTTAGTGATAATATGCTTATATGTGATAATGCTAAATAAGTATTTATCACAAAATGTGAGCTCGATAAATGTTATATGTTTTGATAAAATCGGCTTAGAGCATTTCATGGGAGGGGTTGGAAGGATATATTTATTATACTGTATATTGAAATCATTATGAAAGTAATATATCCCGAAAATCAGGCTAATAGCTTATATACTTTTCGAGCAAATTCATTTATAATCGAATTGAGAAATTGTGCCATTTTGTATGGGAGGGGGTAGAAGGGGTGAAGCTAATCATCAATTTTTTTTTAGCCTTACTCAAAATTTTAAATAAATATTTAGTGCACAATTTCAGCTCGCTAAATTTTATACGCATTGAGTAAATTGGCTTAGAGTAATTCATGACAAGTACAGTTTGTATGGGAGGTGGAAAAGGAGGGGGAGGACACGCAAATTTTTTTACGGTAGATTGATATTATCATAAAAGTAATATATTCCAAATTTCAGGCCAATAGCTTTTATACTTTTTGAGCAAATCCGTTTATTGTCAAATTGCGCATTTATGTCATTTTGTATGGGAGGGGGTAGAAGGGGTGGAGCGATTTGGCCCGTTCACGAACTTGACCTTACTTTTTTGCTAAAAATGACACAGAAAAATTTTTAGCACTATAGCTCAAAGCTTTCGAGAGTTATGCTGTAGACAGACGCACAGACAGACAGACAGACAGACAGACGGTCACTTGGAATCGAGGTTTTTGATCGACAACAAATATTTCTGTACCCTTGGCGGCTCTGTGCGAGCATTATTTCTTAGTGTTACAAACGGTAAGGCAAACACAATCTACTCTCATATTTCATCTAGAGTACAAATATGTAAAACTGTATTTTTAATTTAATTTATATCCTTGTTGCTTGTGCGCGAATGGAGCAGCTCTAGCAAGGGTAGGAGTAAGCACGGTTATAAGAATTTGGAGATTTTGTCGGTAGAAACTATATTTCAGTAGAGAAGTGGAAGGAGAGTTAAGAAGCTTTGTCTATGTTCTAGCGCAGCGCTTGCTGTCATTCTTTCTCACTAAAGCATTTGACAGTTATTTTTTTTAGTTGTCTAATACCATTGACAAATAGCGCAGTTTAATTATAATTAAGGCATAAATTATCATTAAACGGTGGTGTGTCATGCGCTAATTTAGGTAAATTACCAAAGTAGTGAACATTTATCAGCTAAATGCTCCCAGCTAAATCATCTCATTTAGCTAAATCCTCCTTTAGGCTATAACGATGAAGGTTGTGCCAGAGCTGGAGCTTTCATAAAATTTGAGTTATCGTGTTGAAATTACTTTTATATCAATTTTATCAAAAAAGGACCTTCAAGTTTTTGAATGGGCTATATATCCCCACTTCTTCATACAAATTTCGCAATTATAAGAAATAGATTTTGTTGGTTTGGTGAATGTTTTCACAGTGCATTTTGAAATGAAAGAAAATCTTTCCGGATTCTACACTGTTATGCTTTATTATTCGTGACGTTTCGGTCTCTGCTGAGACCTTTATCAAACTGATCGACAAATCATAATACAATTATTATATAGTAATTAAGGCTAAATTAGTTAATTAAGGTTAATTAATTAGTATCAGGTAGTTAAATTAGTTAAAGATTTGTGGGTACGGATTTTGTTCTTACCAAATTTTAAGGCAGGTAGCCAAACTGCTGATAACTTGTATCCGGTGTCTCGGTTGAAGTTCTGTGGATGCTTCGAAATTTCTATTGCTTCTCGTACTATTCGTTGATAATATTGATTTGTCCTGGCCAGAATTTGCACATTGTCGAAATCGATTGTATGGTCCTCTGTCGTTGCATGTTCCGCGATCCCAGGTAGAAGGAGTGTGAATTCATTAATGACATTTTTAGAAATAACCATAAACATCATTTAATGGATATATTTTAAATTGCAGATCAGTAGCATTCATACTTTCCAGGAAAATCGACTTTTTGTAAAGTTGTAAAATTGTGTCAAATTGTATGGAATGGGGTAGAAGGAGTGAAGCTAATCGCCTAATTCTTTTTGGTCTTACTAATAATTCTAAATAATTATTTAGTGCATAATTTCAGCTCGATAAGTTTCATACGTACTGAGTAAATTTATTTAGAGTATTTCATAAAAAAGTGCAGTTTGTATGGGAGGTGGTGAAAGGCAGTGAAGGACTCAACTAATTTTTATACAGCAGATTGAAATTATTATAAAAGTAATATATTCCAAATTTCAGATCAATAGCTTCCATGCTTTTTGAAAAAATCCGGTTATTGTCGAATTGCGAAATTGTGTATGAGGGGTAGAAGGGGTGAAAATAAAAGTCTAATTTTTTTTGGTCTTACTAATAATTCCAAATCAATATTTAGTGCACAATTTCAGCTGGCTAAATTTTATACGCACTGAGTAAATTGGCTTAGAGTATTTCATGAAAAGTCCAGTTTGTATGGGAGGTGGTGGAAGGAGAGAGAGGACACGCATAATTTTTATATGGTAGATTGATATTATCATAAAAGTGATATGTTACATAATTGAGATCAATAGCTTTTACACTTTTCGAGCAAATCCGTTTACTGTCAAATTGCGCAATTTTGTCATATTGTATGGGAGGGGGTAGAAGGGGTGGAGCCATTTGGCCCGTTCACGAACTTGTCCTTACTTTTTTGTCAAAAACGACGTGTACAAAATTTAACTTTCTAGATCAACGCGTTCTCAAGCTAGAGAGGACAAGGATGGACAGACGGACAGACGGACGGACGGACATCCGGTTTTGAGATTTTTGAATGATTATATGAACTTCTGTATCATTCATTTTTTTTCTCCGAGCCTTATTTCTTAGCGTTACAAACTTTGTGGCAAACTTACAATACTCTCAGATTTCATCTAGAGTATAATGATGAATATTAAATTGCATAAATTTAGGCTTATGATTTAAAATAAAATTCAGTTCAATCGTGGACAAATTTACGATATATTTTCATGGTAGAGAAATTCGATGTGCCTATATACATATTGTATCATATTCTTATCTGTCTGTAATGCGATTAATAACAATTTTCCGGGCAATCGATTTTAATGGTTATTATTTTGATTGCTGATTATTAGTAATATTTTTAAATTGATCGTCGTTAGTAAGTTATTATAGTCTATCATAACTGTTCACTTTGGTATAACTACCTATTGGGAAGAAATATAGTAAAAGCCTGCTTAAACGATCCAATTTTCTGGTCGCATTTTTGGTTGCACTGAATTTTTGCCACTTTTGAATGCAATACAATAAATCCATTGTTTCTGCGCAACCAGATATTTTACCGTGTTAAGCGGTCTTAAGGATATGATATTATGTAACTGATATATAACAAGATTACGCTTCTCTAAGTGTGGTAATAGTTTAAGTACTAAAAGATATTTTTACTGCTATGCAACTAAGCAGGGTTTAATCCACTCTCAAATAGATCAATCCCAGCGTATTGCTGTAGAGAAATTGGGTACGCTAGTATTTTCCAGTAAATTCTCACACAAGACTATTTTGCGATGAGGATTGAATTCTGTCTCAGTTGCAAATCTCACACTTTAGATAATGTAACATACATTGCGATACTAAATGTTTATTTCAAGACGATGGAAAAATGGTAGATATGAACGCTGGTATATCATTTTTTGCGGTCGTGAAATTAGCTTATGAATTTTATATAGAAATTTTCAGATGTATACGATTTCTTCAAATGTGCATTCTCCTTAAGTAAAAAATAAACTGCCAACAAGTCGGGCGAAACTTTATTATTCTTGGGACAAGTTGCGGATGAGTGGAAAGTCAATATCCAGGTTAGACTAGTTAGGGAAGACTAAGTGAAAGGAAGTTCTTGGGCAGGACTGTTATCAATTTACCAATATTTTCGTTTCTGCAAGTTTAGGTTCTTACGAGGGGAGGAGGAGGGGTAATAGTAAGGGTGGGTGGATGTTAATAGGTTTTTAATTGCTTGAATCACGTCCAATATTCTCTGCATAGAATGTGTTTCATAGACGAAGTTGCATAGAATTTTCATAAAATTCGGTGTATTTTACATTCACGAAACTGAACATTTGTATGGGAGGGGGTAGAGCGGGTAAGGGAATCATAAAATTTGTGATGCAGTTTTATTTCATTTCTCTTGTAAGGTGCTTGTACAAAATTCCAAGTTCGCAGCTTTTAATTTTTTGGTTATTAGTTGATTTAATGAAATTGGTCGAAATCATACTTTTGTATGGGATGGGGTGGAAGGACTAGCGCGATCTCAAAACTTTTGACGCAATTTTATTTCAACTATTCTTAAAAGTTTTTGTGCAAAATTTCAAATTGAAAGCTTTTAATAGTTAGGTGATAATTGATTTCTTGAAAATGGTCGAAAAAAATAATGTTGTATGGGAGGGGGTAGAAGTTTTAAAGGTTTTCGACCAGTTAGTATTTCGTATATTTAGGGATTTTTTTCAAATGCATTTCACAAATTTTCAAGTTTCTACCTTAAAATTTCACTCAAAAATTTTCAGTTTATGTGTTTTTTTCAATGCACATGAAACACCTTGTGCACGTTAGACCGGGGGGTCGGTTTATAGCAGTCGTGGAACAAATTATTATTTTTTTCTCTATGTATATCAAATAGATGTAAAGTAGAATTGAAACTTTGTATCTTTCACCAGAGCCCTAAAAAATCACTCAAAATTTTCAATAAATTTTCTTACCACCTCTCTCCCCTTATACCTCCCAATTTAAATTTTTTACCAAAATTAACGACTATGTAGTTCTATAATCTGACAAATTTTCGATTTAATATCCGTACTCTTTTTTGAGATATAAGGATTTGTAATTTTGAAAAGTGCGCCATTTTTGACATGCTCCCCATTTCCCCTCACTACTATTATGTCCACATGTTATATTTTTTTCATATTTCGCTAGTAAAGCTTAGTATACGTTTCAAGTTTCAATTACATTGCTTAAGAGACAGTCAAGATATTCATTTTTAAATGTTTTTCTTTGGACCCCCTGACCCTCCCCCTTACAATAATTAGCTTCTATCTAAATTGATTCTAGTAGATCTTTCTGCCATCTTAATGGTCTCAAAATATGAATTTTTACGATAAGTAATTTCGAAGATATAATCATTTGAAAAAAAAAATCGGCCGATAATTAGTTTTTAGGCCCCCCTTTTTGCACCCCGTTGGATAAAAAAATTAAATTAATTTTAAAAGTTGTCCCACAAACCTTTTTATATGTATGTCGATTTTTAGCTTCCTAGCTGTAATCATGAATTTTTTTTTCAAATGATTTATCTTCGAAATTACTTAGCATAAAAAATTTATATTCTTAAACCATCAAGGTGGCATATAGATCCACTGGAATTAGCTTACGTAGAGCCTGATTATTGTAAGGGGGAGGGTCAGAGGGGGTGCAAAGAAAAACACTTCAAAATCAATATCTCGGCTATTTGTTGAGGTATGTAATTGAAACTTGGTACTTATATTAAGCTATTTTAGAAAAATACGAGAAAAATATAACATTTGGACAAAATACATAGTAGTGGGGGAAAATGGGGAGCATTGCACTTTCCAAAAGTGCAAAACATTATATCTCAAAACTGAGTGCAGATATCAAATTCAAAGTTTGTCAAATAGTAGAACTACATAGTTTTGAATTTTGGTAAAAGTCTTACGTTGGGAGGTGTAAGGGGAGGGAGGTGGTAAGCAAAAATGTCGAAAATTTTGAGTGATTTTCTTTTCTTTTCTTTCACGTGGATACATCTATTTAATATACGTACAGAAAAAATAATAAAAATTCTGCAATTGTTATGCACCGACCCCCCTGGCCTAACGTGCACAAGGTGTTTCATGTGCAATGAAAAAACACATAAACTGAACATTTTTGAATGAAATTTTAAGGTAGAAACTTGAAAATTTGCAAAATACATTTAAAAAAATCTCTAAAAGAATAAAATATTAACTGGTCGAATACCTTCGAAACACCTCGCCCCTCCCATACAAAATTATTTTTTCGACCATTTTTAAAAAATCAATTATCACCTAAAAATGAAAAGCTATCAATTTAAAACTTTGCACAAAAACTTTCGAAAATATTTGAAACGGAACTGCGTCAAAAGTTCTGAGATCCCATTTCCCCTTCTACCCCCTCCCATACAAAAGTATGATTTCGACCAATTTCAATAAATCAACTGCTAACCCACAAATTAAAAGCTACGAACTTGAAATTTTGTACAATCACCTTAAAAAAGAAATGAAATAAAACTGCATTATAAATTTTACATTTCCCTTACCTCCTCTACCCCCTCTCATACAAATGATTGGTTTCGTGAATGTAAAATACACCAAATTTTATGAAAATTCTATGCAACTTCGTCTATGAAACTGCCATTCTATGCAGAAAATATTGGACGTAATTGAAGAAATCAATTGAAAAGTTACTGACATTTACCCACTCTCAATATCACCCCTCCCCCTCCCTCATAAGAACACAAACTTGTATAAACGAATGAAATATTGATTACATGTACTGGAGCTATTGATCGCATTCGCAACTAAGTGTTGAATTGACATCATCCCTGCCCTAAAGGGTGTTCCACTTGTGAAAAGGAGTTTCACTTGTGAAAGGGAGTTCCATTTGTGAAAGGGGGGTTCCACTTAGTCTTCCCTAACCACTTTAGCTTGCATATTGACTTTCCATGCATCTTTAACTTGTCCCAAAAATAATAAAGTTGCGCCCGACTTGTTAGCAGTTTATTTTTTTTGTGTCGATCACAATACTTTATTATTAGAATAATAAAGTAATTAATAAATTTTTCCAAAAATTAGTAGAGAATAAAATTTTTATATATTTCATTACCCCTTTAACTTTTCCCATTGCAAGATGCATCCTAGTAAAATGGAGATAAAAAAATCCGTATTTCGAGCTCTGAATTGAATTAGTTTTGAAGTTACTTCTCTTAAGTTTATCGAATTTTTAATTTTTATCTCTATTACAATAATACATATATGTAGGTAACTATTTGAATCTTGACAATTATCAATTAACTACACACAACTTTAGGTCCAAATTAATCACAATTGATATTTTTAATGCCATTACTTCTGTTATTATATTTCTTTTTTCGATTATGCCACAAAGAACCTTGACCATTATATTGATATTTGATAGTGTGAAATGTATTTACTAAGTTTACTAATTTGCCGTATTGGTAAAACACCTTTTTTTTAATGGAAAACAGCATTCAAATCAACGCCGGCCAATTCAATGACAAGTTATATGTTCAGACTCAGGGTGTACCAAATATACCGATACGAATATATACATATAAATCTTAACATTATTTAAAAAAAAGAGTATATACACAAGCTGTTTATTCGAATGCAGCCTTCAATATCCAAGACATTAATTTGAGTTTCACGAGCTCCAATTGATCTTTCTCTTTGCCATCAGAAACTGTGCTGCAAAACCAAAAACAACAACAACAAGAGAAATGTATAAGCTCTGTTTTCGTGTAACGATTACTGCTAAATCGATATTCAGGTGGGACAGGTTATACGAACAGTCATAAAGGTGACCAGATATGCACACCGGCTGTAACCGGCAATCGAGGCAATTTAATTCGGTCTCAACACTCCCATATTTCCTCTTGACGTTCGATTTAAATATGCTCGTTTTTCAAAAGATTAAAATCTTGGCGTTTAATTTTTTTTCGCCAAAATCTTAACGCAACACGCAAATTTATGTCACTTAATTATAGTAAAAAGAAACTGCAAACCGATTTGATTTTCAGAGTACTTGTAAGTTATTTAATACAAAATTTATTCGATTTGATGGTTTTTATGATAAACAAATATATACGAAATAAAAAATTTACGCTTGTTACCAGTACTGGATGAAATCTGAGAGTATTAAAAGTTTGGTCTAAAGTTTGTAGCGCCAAAATGCTCGCACAGAGGCGCCAAGGGTGCAGAAATATTTGTTGTCGCTCAAAAATCTCAAAATCGGATGTCCGTCAGTCTGTGCGCTCTCTAGGTTGAGAACGCGTTGAGCTAGAAAGTTTAAATTTCGTATACATGGTTTTTGATAAAAAAAAGTAAGATCAAGTTCATGAACGGACCAAATAGCTCCACCCCTTCTACCCCCTTCCATACAAAATGACACAATGTCGCAATTTGACAATAAACAGATTGCTCGAAAAGTATAAATGCTATTGGTCTGAAATTTAGAACATTTTACTTTTAGGATAGCTTTAATTTACCGTATACAAATTATTTGTGACTTCCTCTTCCTTCCACCACCTCCCATACAAACTGCAAGCAAATTTACTCAGTACATATAAAACTGATCGAGCTGAAATTGTGCAATAAATATTTATTTAAAATTATTAGTGAGACCAAAGAAAATTGGACGATTAGCTTCACTTCTTCTACCCCCTCCCATACAATCTGAGACAATTTCCCAATTTTACAACTATTAGATTTTCCTGAAAAGTATGTATGCTACTGATCTGCAATTTAAAACATTTCAAAAGCATGATATTTGTAGTTATTTCTGAAAAGTCATTGTAAACTCGCCCCTCCATCTATCACCTCCCATACAAACTGCGCAATTTCACTAAATCCAATACACTAATTTTCTTAGTACGTATTAAATTTTTGAATCCTAAATTTTGTATAAAACATTTTGATAGCAACTCTAGCGTGATGTGAAAAAATTAGTTCAATGTCGTACCCCCCTCTACCACTTCTCCTATAAAGTTTCTTAAAATCATAAAATTTCTCTTTCATCTAGAGTATCGCACTTTACGCCCAATCGCAGTCCTGTTATGTTTTTTTTGTGACAATCTCTTCTGAGCTTTTATCTTGATATTTGAATTCATTTTACTTTATTATTATAATAATAAAGTATTGTGATCAACACAAAAAAAAAAAAAGTTTGCTACCCTGAAATTTTTTTTTTCGCGTTTCATGACTAAATTAGCCTAAAACGCTCAGCGCACATTAACTCCCAAACCCTTCAAGATAGAAAGTTCATTTTTGAAGGGATTGTAGATAGTTGCGGATCTCAGGCGGATACCTATTTTGGGGGGTGTACGGGTTCAGGGGGAGGCGGGGGTAGCGCTTAAACCGAAAAATACGAATTCAAATATCTCAACCATGGTAACAGCTAGGAAGCTAAAACTCAACATACATATAGAACAGTTTATCTGACAACTTCTAAAAATAATTTAATTTTGTTATCCATTGGGGTGCGAAAAGGGGGGGCTAAGAACCAATTGTCGACCGAATTTTTTTTTCAAATGATTATATCTTCGAAATTACTTATCGTAAAAAAATCATATTTAGAGACCGTCAAGGTGGCATATAGTTCCATTGGAACCAGCTCAGAAAGCGGCTAATTATTGTAAGGGGGAGGGTCAGGGGGGGTGCAAAGAAAAACACTTAAAAATTAATATCTCAACTATATTTTAAGCTATGTAATTGAAACTTAAAACGTATATTAAGCTATACTAGGCAAATACAAAAAAAATATAACATGTTGAAATAATAGTAGTGGGGAGAAATGGGGAACATTTCAAAAATGGCGCACTTTTCAAAATTACAAATAGTACAGATATTAAATCAAAAATTTGTCAGATTGTAGAACTATATAATGGTTAATTTTAGTAAAAATTTTAAGCTGGGAGGTGTAAGGGGAGGGAGGTGATAAGCAAAAATGTCGAAAATTTTGAGTGATTTTTTTAGGGCTCTAGTGAAATATAAAAAGTTAAAATTTTGCATGTGAATACCTATATTTAATGTACATAGAAAAATAATATTAACTTGATCCATATTTATTATAAACCGACTCCCCCGGTCTAACGTGCACAAGGTGTTTCATGTGCATTGAAAAAAACACATAAACTGAAAATTTTTGAGTGAAATTTTAAGGTAGAAACTTGAAAATTTTGCGAAATGGATTTAAAAAAAATCCCTAAATATACGAAATATTAACTGGTCGAAAACCTTTACAACTTCTCCCATACAAAATTATTTTTTCGACCATTTTCAAGAAATCAATTATCACCTAACCATTAAAAGCTATCAAATTCAAATTTTGCAGAACAACTAACAAAAATAATTAAAATGAAATTGCGTTCAAAGTTTTAAAATCGCGCTTGCCCTTCTACCCCCTCCCATACAAAAGTATGATTTCGACTAATTTCATTAAATCAACTAATAACCAACAAATTAAAAGCTATGAATTTGAAATTTCGTACGAGCATCTAACAACAAAAATGAAAGAAAATTGCATTACAAGTTTGACGATTCCCCTACCTCCTCTACCCCCTCCCATACAAAATTATTTTTTCGAGCATTTTTAAGAAATCAGTTATCAGCTAACTCTTAAAAGCTATCAATTTCAAATTTGGCATAAAAACTTATAAAAATAATTCAAATGAAGTTGCTTTAAAAGTTTTGAAATCGCGCTTACGCTTCTACCCCCTCCCATACAAAACTATTTCGACCAATTTTATTAAATCAACTAATAACCAACAAACTAAAAGCTACGAACTTGAAATTCTATACAAGCACCTTACAAGAGACGCGAAATAAAACTGCGTATCTAATTTTACGATTCCCTTATATTCTCTACCCCCTCCCATACAAATGTTCGGTTTCATGAATGTAAAATACACCGAATTTTATGAAAATTCTATGCAACTTCGTCTATGACACACATTCTATACAGAGAATATTGGACGTGATTCAAGTAATTAATTAAAAAGCTATTAACATCCACCCACCCTTACTATTACCCCTACTCCTCCCCTCATAAAAACCCAAACTTACAGACACGAATGAAATATTGTTAACAGTTCTGCCCAAGAACTCCCTTTCACTTAGTCTTCCCTAACCACTCTAACCTACATATTGACTTTCCACTCATCCGCAAGTTGTCCCAAGAATAATAAAGTTTCGCCCGACTTGTTGGCAGTTTATTTATACTCTAGATGGAATCTGAGAGTATTATAAGTTTGCTCTAAGGTTTGTAAACGCCAAGAAATAAGGCTTGGAGAAAAAAATGAATGATACAGAAGTTAATATTATCACTCAGAAGTCTCAAAACCGGATGTCCGTCCGTCCGTCCGTCCTTCCGTCTGTTCGCTCTCTAGCTTGAGAACGCGTTGAGCTAGAAAGTTCAAATTTTGTACACGTCGTTTTTGACAAAAAAGTAAGGTCAAGTTCGTGAACGGACCAAATCGCTCCACCCCTTCTACCCCCTCCCATGCAAAATGACACAATTGCGCAATTTGACAATTAACGGATTTGCACGAAAAGTATAAAAGTTACTGGCGTGAAATTTGGAATATATCACTTTTCTGATAATACCGTATACCGTATAAAAATTATGCGTGTCCTCTTCCTCCTTCTACCACCTCCCATACAAACTGTACTTGTCATGAATTACTATAAGCCAATTTACTCAGTGTGTATCAAATTTAGCGCGCTGAAATTGTGCACCATAAATTTATTTAAAATTGTTAGTAAGACCAAAAAAAAATTAGACGATTAGCTTCACCCCTTCTACCTCCTCCCATACAAAATGACCCAATTTCGGAATATGACAATAAATGGATTTAATCGAAAAGTATAAAAGCTATTAGTCTGAATTTTGGGAGATATTACTTTAATAATAATACAAATCTACAGTAGAAAAATTGTCTGTGTCCTCTCTCTCCTTCCACCACCTCCCATACAAACTACACTTTTTCATGAAATGCTCTAAGACAATTTTCTCAGAACATATAATATTTATCGAGCTCATATTTTGTAATAAATACTTAATTAGTATTATCACTTAGATCAGAAAAAAGTATTTGATTAGCTTCACCCCTTCTACCCCCTCCCATACAATATGACACAGTTTAAAAAATCTATTTTCTTGAAAAGTATGAATGTTACTCATCTAAAATTTAAGAGATGTCAATTTTATGATATTCTTAGTTATTTCTGAAAAAATCACTAAAATCCCCCCACTCTTTCTGCCACCTCCCATACAAACTGCACATTTTCACTAAATCTAACACATTAGTTTTCTTAGCTCTTATTCAATTTTTGGAGTAAGCATTTTGTATAAAACATTTTTATAGCTACTTTAGCATGATGGGGAAAAAATTAGTTCAATGCTATCACCCCTTCTAACACTCCCCATACAAAATTTCTTGGGATCACAAAAAATTCTATTTCATCTAGAGTATCGTAAGATTGCGCTTTACGCGCAATCGTAGCCCTGTTATGTTCTTAAATGTGGTTGATCGCATTGGCGAAGCTTCCATGAGAGCACTGGAGCCCTGAACTCTCCCAATTATTTCTTATTATAAATTTTGCTTCAAATTTTTATGAACATATTTTATTAATTTTACTACTCAGAATTTTTTTCCAATTAAACTTAAAAAAGTCATATCTGGCAGCACAGCCCAGCTTGGTTGTTCAGGAAGTGTACGGATGGGCGCCAGGGTTCAGGGGTTTCGAGGTGCGGTGGTGAAAGAAAGTTGAAAGCAAGTTATACTTGAACTTTTCTCCTTAAAAATCGTAAGATTTTTTTGTGATTCTTCTGAAAGAATAGTTTTGTACATTTTCTTCTTCCACCATGTAACGAAAATCCGACTGGGAAGCAGTACTTTCGTCACAGATTCTGTAATGGAGCGTCTCAGATTTGGGCAGCACCTCCTGCTGGCTGCTTAGGAGCATTAGGATGGCACAAAATTTACCCGAAGAGGTACCCATCCTTGGTTAGTGCTGCAAGAACCGAACGAGAGGATTATGGGAGACCGGCGAGCTCCTCATGATATTGAGTAGCAGCCCATGAGGTTGTATATAAGGATCTCTCTATTCTTCTATATAAAACAACGAAAAAAAACTATTAAAAATATTTCTGCAATAATTTATACTCGGTCCTAAAACACTGCAGAAAATTCTTAAAACAAATGATCGCAAAGAAAAGATATAAGATATATTAATAAAAGAGAATCGATATTTATTTCATAACAATATATTGGTTTGGTGAATATTTTCAAAGTGCATTTGGAATTGATATTAAAGGTTTCCAGATTTTACACTGTTACGCTTTATTATTCGTGGCATTTCCGTCTCTGAGTTTGATAAAGGTCTCAGCAGAGACTGAAGCGTAACGAATAATAAAGCGTAACAGTGTAGAATCCGGAAATATTTCCTTTCAAAAATATAATGTATAATAAAACTAGGGGTCTGCTCCAGATATATCAGTTCCCCATATGCGTAGTCCTTTTTTGATATGAATAATTTATTATTGGTCTAAAACATTTCCAAATTAAAATAGATTCCAATATTCATTATAGATACTTTGTTTTATTCATTTCCGATTTTTTTTAGGTACATACAGATTTGACATGGTGTGGAATTACTTCAATGATGTTATTGCTTGAAAATTTTACTAAATACTTCAAAACTCCACTGCACATAAAGTTATTGCTTTGAATGGATAAGAGCCGTTGGATTGAAAACTAGTATTCAAAATTAATATTGGAATCCATTTTAGAGCAGAAATAAATTACTTGAAACACAAAAGGACTGCGCATATGGGGAACTAATAATTCCATTGAAACTCCGAAAAATGTAGCAGAGGCCGAAACGTCGCAAAAAATAAAGCAAACATATATCCGGAAAACTTTCCTTTAAATTCAAAATGCAATGTGAAAACATTCACCAATCGATTAATTTTAAATTTGACTTTTGTAGGATATTCGGCGAATCCTAATATATATTCGTTTTCTTTGTATCACTGGAAAAATATTTTAAACACCTATATATTAACATCCCATTAGGTTAAACTGATTAGAAATATTTTAAGATACTTTTGAAATTATTGCATTAGTTTTTTAATAAGTATCTGATGTTTGCATATTATATATTAAATAATTACTCAGTTCTGCAACAAGGAAGTAGGAATGCATTTCCAAGTGAAAACAATTTTTTTGCGTTCCGAAGAAATTTGTCCACGAGTCGCCATTGGTTGGCATGAAGATGGTGGCGGCACCCTTGGTCTTTCCCTGGATTTTTATATTCAGTGAAAATGTTGTTCATGGTAGTTGAGCCACGGTGGGTCTTATTATTAAGGCTCCGGATATAAAGGATTTTATGATTAGACTTTTGAAGAATAATCTCTAGCAAAAAATTGTCAATTTCTAATGGGAATTATGAAAGATTTTGTTAACTATTCGAAGAGCGACTTTTTTCCGTATAAAAGCTTAATTAATTTACGTTTAAGTTCGATGCACACATAAAATAGAGTAGGTATATGGATGCACATATTTAGTTCGTAAAAAATTAAAATGCCTATTTTGATAGATTGGTAGGCTTACAAAATTTTTGAAATTTATTTGAAGAGCATTTTCGAGGCTATTTCTTCTTCTTCAATATCACTAAAGCACAAATCGGGCTTCGGCCTTCTGACTTTCAGGTTCCTTAACATTTATTTGTTATTGTGGAAGGGTTGTTAGCCCTTCGCATTACTCTCTTTATACGAATATTTAATTTTTGCAGATTGATTTACATCAGATTCATCCATACAACCAGTGTGTTATACAAAATGTCGACCGCGATTTGAACTCATGACCTTCGCATTGTAAACAAACACGCTACCCACTATACTGCAGCTATTTTACGAGGCTATTAAGTCAGTGTCAAATTTTATATTGATTACAAAATTTTATATCCATGTAAATTTATTTCCATTTTAAATTTGGTCGGTTTTATGTTGCAAATAGTTGAAAAGTTACTACCTGCTGTCTACCTAGTTTCGAACCAGAAATGGTAATTCAAGGAATTTATTTCAGATTTCACCGAAAAAAAAACAGATACGAGTGCAACGAATAAAAATTTGAATTAATTTTCTTAAGGACGCTTCATCGGTGAAGCATATACATAGTTTGGCTGTTAGAAAGAACTCTATAAAAAACCTGAAAGATGTAAATTAAGAACAAAGTAAACACAGCCGTTCACAATGTTCAAATTAATTGCAAAATCTGTAATTTCCTGTTCCCTAAACGTTCGCTATAACTATATGTACGTCTGCATAGAATTAATTATTTCACGTTGATCATGTAACGCTCTATATAAACTTAAAATTACAATGTTGAACATTGATACAAATTAATAATCTTATTTCCTTAGCTTGACTATCGATTAAAAATTAATAAGAAATTTTTTTCTGGCCATACCTTAATACAGAGTAAATTTCAAAATTGCACAGATATAATCATTAATTATTTTACAGCAATACTTTAGTCACCTTCCATAATATTTCTTACTAAATGTTAACTCCTTGAAAACGGATCATTACATAGCAATTTACTAATTTATTAACGGCATGGGGGTGTATTCAAGCACGATTTAATCTCTGTGAAAATGCATTTGCAAAATCATCTATATAGAGTACGAGTATACACTTATACACTTACTATACCTAGTCCTGCCATAAGTTCTGTCACATAATTTCTCACATTGGCAACAACTTTATTTTATGAGTGACATTTCAATATCGGCCAGTTTTATAAACGTCATAATGTTGTTGACAGTTGATGGTCATTTAAAGTGTGTTCGTTAACGTGTGAACATGGAATGGGGTGTAATAGAAAACCGAACTGCAGTGATTGCACTACATAAGTGTGGAAAATCCGCGAGTGAAATTTTCAAGTTGTTGTGCCCGTTAAAAATAACGCAAAGATTTGTGTATCGTGCGATCCAGAGATATAACGCGATCCAGACTATTGAAGATCGACCTCGTTCTGGACGTCCGCGTGATGTACGTTCTTCTGCTGCCATCAAAGCGGTCGAGAGTCGAATTCGTCGAAATCCGCTTCGTAAACAACGAATCATGGCTCGAGAGATGAACATCTCCACCCGAAGTATGTCTCGCATCATAAAATCTGACCTCGGGATGAGTGCCTTTCGACGATCAACGGGACATTTGCTGACTGAGCAGTTGAAGCAAATTAGGAGCACCAGATCGAAAGAGCTCCTTCGGCGGTACGGCAACAACAAACATCGAGAAATTTTATTTACCGATGAAAAAATTTTTACGGTGGAGGAAGATTTCAACCGCCAAAATGATAAGGTGTATGCCCACAGCTCCATAGAAGCCCGAGAAGTTGCCACTAGGGTACAGCGAGGACATCATCCAGCATCAGTCATGGTATGGTGGGGTGTCAGCTACGAAGGGGTCACCGAGCTTCATTTTTGCGAAAAAGGCGTAAAAACTGCAGCGAAAAATTATCAAACGGACATCCTGGAGGGATGTGTAAAGCCGCTGAACTCTACGCTATTCAACAATCGACATTGGCTTTTCCAGCAAGATTCTGCGCCAGCCCACAAAGCTCGAACCACACAAGCGTGGTTGGAAACCAATATTCCACAGTTTATAAGGGCGACGGAATGGCCTTCTGGGAGCCCAGATTTGAATCCCCTGGACTACAAACTGTGGGCGGAGTTAGAGTCCATGCTGTGCACGAGACGACCCCCAAATATCGAGAGCCTTAAGCGATCTTTGACAGAAGCAGTAGCTAATTTTCCGCTAGAAACAGTGCGTACTGCTATCGATGACTGGCCCAACAGATTAAAGAGCTGTGTTAAGGCTAAAGGCGGCCACTTTGAATAATTTGTTGCTTATTTTACTTCCATTAGTATGCCAAAATAAAATATATTTTCCTTTGTCAAAAACTCTTTTTCATTTATACAAAAATTGCCCATATACGTGTGACAGAACTTATGGCACGACTAGGTATATCAATTGAAAAGAATGGAAAATTGCATTTAATTTGAATTAACACCCAGTTTTTACAAAAAATAAAAACTGAAAATACCAGCCTGCTATTATTCTGGACCTATTGTGTGAAGTTATAGTTCGTTTTGATCTCATAACAAAGTCAAGAAAACTTATTATTACTGTACCTACAAGTGTATCTATGCAAGTATTTTCGAAAATTAGGTGTTACCTGAACATTATTACAACACCGCAATAGTTAGATTTGTACATGTAGGACATATCCAACCTATGGTTTTCTTGTCTTCACATCGTGTACGGTGCACGGCTCATTAGATCGGTACTGATTTTCCTTCAGATATGAGATTACTATGGAGCACATTCGGTAGACTACATGCGTTATAAGGCTTTCATTTATTTTTTTTATTGTCATTCAAGTGGAAACTATGCGGTTACTGCAACGTCAAGGTAATAGAAGTGGTTGATGTCTTATAATGTGTGAAATTCGCACATTTGAAATATCTTTAAAACACCTGTTAGAGTATTAATAATTGTAATTTTTTAAATTTAGCTCAATTACGATTTTTTTTTTAAATTTATGAGTTCCTACTATCTATATGGTTATTTGTTACTAAATTATAACATACAATTGCGAATAATATTGAGATAATTGAATTTATTGTAACAAATACGATATCGTGCGTGTTAAATTGCAATTAAATTTCACAGCTCCATAAACGCAGAACGAACATGAAGTCCAACATAGCTTCAATTTGTCTTTGTCTTTTTTTTTTGTAATACTTTATGAAATAATTGAAATTAAAACGCAATCTAGATATTTCAAATGAAATAATTAAAGGAATAACAAAATTGAAGAATGATAATTTTTTGCAAAGTGAAATTTTGTTTTTGAATTTCCTTTGAAGTTGTACGTAGCTATACAGGCAATAAAAGAAATTTTTTATCTGACGATTACAGCATTTAATTGTACCAAGTAAAATAGGAGCTGCTGGATAAACATTCTAGAACCATAAGATCCGGGGTTAAAACATGAATGATACTGTATTAAAAAAATCGTTAAATTTTTTTTTTGTTTTGCGATTAATATCATAATACTCTTAATTCTTATACTTTAGAACCCTGTTTTAGAGTGGAGATAAATATTATTGAACAATTACTTTACATTATAGTTACTCCATGGGGCACTAGAGGCGCTTTGCCATAGTTTGGTAAAGGTGAAGCCCGATATTTGGAGCGAAATTTAAAAAAGTGTCAAACTTTTTTTCGATACGTTCTGAACATCAAGAACTGTGCGCAGTTTTTAGCACTTCACTATAATAAAAAGTCCCGAACCAAAATTTTGATGGAACAATTTATCTTAGGGTGGAAGAAATCGCCTTATGCCAATTTCATCCACACCAAACTAATCACTCCATGAATGGTGAATTAGTCAAGGTAAATTCGCAGGTGTCGATTGTGACATTTCTGCCAGACTCTTATATAGTGTGTCTCCTTCTTGCATGGAGTGACACTACTTTGAATGACTAATAAAATTTGTTTTCAAAATACATCAAAAATGAAAACATTGTGCAACTCAATATGTACTAAGATGCTTTAATAATAAAATAAAATTATTTCCGAAAATCTGAGAATTAAGCTTATTAAATCAATAAAAAAAATGTTGAATTGCATTTAATTTATCGAAATAATTGTTGGAAATTCCAAGAAATGTTATTTAAAAAAAGGAGAAAAAATTGTAAAAAAATTACAATAGAAGAAATATTAAATAGCTATTTAATTTGTTATTCGATCGTTCAAATTAATCAATTCAAATTACAATTTAAACTTAGCACTTTTTCTATAAATTGTTTTGTGACTGGCAAATAGTATTTTAGGCGAAAATTTCAATCAAAAAAGTTGCACCAATCAGTAGATTACAGCATATGTTTTTATACGGGAATCTAGATGAAATCTGAGAGTTTGCCTTGTCGATTGTAACGCTAAGAAATAATGCTCACACAGAGTCGCAAAAGATACAGAGATATTTGTTGTCACTCAAAAACCTCGATTCCGTCTGTCTATAACACAACTTTCGAACGCTTCGTTCTATCGAGCTGATTTTATTTTGTTTCATTGTTGGCAAAAAAAAAATAAACAATAGGTTTGTGAACAGGCCACATTCCTCACAAATTTTATGAAATTTCGAAATTTAAAGTTCTTCGAAACTAAGAAACCAACTTGAAATTTTGAGCAAAGTATAACAATGAAAATATCATTAACGTCGATAAATTTAATTTTGATCCGTATATTGCTTCTGATTCCCCGCCCCCATACAAATGTATAATTTTGGTAGATGTATTTTATCGATATTTATTAGAACTAGAAAAAGTAGTTATTTAAAATATTGCTAGAATAACAATAAATGTTAAAAAATATCAACTCCGTTTCACTCCTTCTATCCAATACCATACAAATTTCTGTATTAGAAGTTCAAGAAAATAATTTTCCCTTCGAACAAATGATAGCTATCGATTTGAAAATTGGAACAGAGCATGGTGATAAGGATGATGATGAGGAGTTTCAAAATCATCCAAAACCGTCCAGTTTTAATGTTACCTCCCATACAGATGTCTTAATTTCACAAAAACAATTTCCAATTTTCTCGAAACTTATGAAAGCAACAAACTTTAAATTCCGCGCGAAACATTTTGCATACCACTTTCGGTGTCATTTACAAAAAATTACAAACCTTCCCCTTTTTCTAACACCTCCCATATATACATAAGTCATTATTCGCTAATCGAAAGAACTCGAGATGACATATTCTCCGGTACATTAAACTCGTTCCCATTTTATCAAGAGTATCGAATGATTGGGTCTTACGCTCAATCATGACGGTTTTTCTTTCAAAATGTACTTTTTCTGCCGTTCACTTATCTTCACGATTGGACGCATGTTCTATGTTTTCCATAGTGAAAAGAAACCAAGCGGTGGCGTAGCGTCCATTGATGCAAGGGAAGCAATGCTTCCCTTCAGTTTTGCCCTTTGTTCAGCGCCAATATGAAAATTTATTAAAAAAATTCTTTAAAATAAAGTGCGAGTTATTTTCGTCTACTACTGTTTACAGCATTTACGTGCTCAGGACAGCTTTTTTGTAAGTTGAAAGCCTTTTACAGAGGAGAAGATGCGATTTCAATAGGAAGAGGAGATACGTCGCATTAAAATGCTTCTACCTTTCCTCTCATTGCTTTTAGTCGCATATACAAGAGAACGAGACCGCCGGCCAATACGAGCAAAATTTTCACTCGCAGCGAGCTCAAGTTCGACTTTTATAGGAAGGAGAGAGCTAGTGCTTTCAGTCGTAAGCTCTGGCTCTCGTTCTAAGTGTTACCAATATATTTCTGTACTAGCCGAAAAATGATCAGGAATAAAAACGTCAAAAGGTAGATCTAACAATATTACCCATATTTGCGTGTTTTGAGTGGAAACGAATCGGTTTAAGCTTCTGTAGATCGGGCGACATCTTTTTATTAAGAAAATAAGAACTAGAAGCTTAAATTAAGGCTTGAATTAATTAATTATTCACCATTTTTAAAGCTCATGTTTAATAAAAAAAAAGGTTGAAGGGTCTGTCAAAGCAAAACGTTACTAAAATATTTCTACGAATTTCGGTCCGTTACCACCCTAGCAAATAAAATGTCATCTATTGAAGAGATCAAACAAAATGGATTGTCCGTTAATTTATTAATTCAGGGACTTTAAGCTCCTGTGTTGTAGTAGGGGTGATTGTAAATCTTTTCTTTTATATCACGTTCGTGGCTCTCAACATAATAATGTTTCAAGCAGCTGACGAGAGAGGCTTTAGTAATATTTATAATATGTCGCTTAAGCGTAATAAATAAATATATTTAAAAAATAATTGCTTCCTCTAGCTATAAAGTCACGCCACGCCACTGAAACCAAGCTTTTCTGGAGTAATTTTCGAGAAGGTCTATCTCATCTTCGAGAGAGGTGACTTTTGAAATAGCTGATGCAAACTTTTATGCAAATATTTTGGAATGGCCGAATGCAATGTCAAAACTTTAGGAAGACATCGAAGAAGATTTTTGACTAAGTTCTTGTGTCAAGCTTTTTGTATCGTTCATATATATTCATAATCTAGATGAAATCTGCGAGTATTATAACTTTTCTCTTAAGTTGGTAGCGCTAAGAAATAAGGTTCGGGAAAAAAATTAATGATACAGAAGTAAATATCATCACTTCAAAATAGCAAAACCGGATGTCTGTCCGTCTGTCTGTTTGTCCGTCCATCTGCCTGTCCGTTTGTCCGTCCGTAGCTCGAGAACGCGTTCAGTTAGAAATTTCAAATTTTGTACACGTCGTTTTTGACGGAAAAGTAAGGTCACGTTCGTGAACGAGCCAAATTGCAACGCCCCTTCTATCCCCTCCCATAAAAAATAACTCATTTTCAAAAAAATACTATAATAAAATTTTCTTGGAAGCCATAAGAGCTAATAATTAAATAAACTACCGACAAGTCGGGCGAAACTTTATTATTCTTGGGACAAGTTGCGTATGTGTGGAAAGTCAATTTGCAGGTTAGAGTGGTTAGGGAAGACTAAGTGAAAGGGGGTTCTTGGACAGGGCAATTGTCAATTTAACACTTTGCGGAAACGTTCAAAAGCTCCAGTACATATAATCAATATTTCTTTCGTTTATTTATGCAAGTTTGAGTTTTTATGAGGGGAGAGGTGAGGGGTGATAGTAAGAGTGGGTGGATGTTAATAGTTTTTTAATTGATTGCTTGAATTACGTCCAATATTCTCTGTATAGAATGTCAGTTTCATAAACGAAGAATAGAATTTTCATAGGATTCGGTGCATTTTACATTCACGAAACCAAACATTTGTATGGGAAGGAGTAGAGGAGGTAGGGGAATCGTAAAATTTGTGACGCAATTTTATTCCCTTTCTCTTGTAGTGTGCTTGTACAAAATTTCAAGTTCGTAACTTTTAATTTGATGGTTATTAGTTGATTCAATGAAATAGGTAGAAATGATACTTTTGTATGGGAGGGGGTAGAAGGGCAAGCGCGATTTCAAAACTTTTAAAGGAATTTCATTTCAATTATTTTTATAAGATTTTGTGCAAATTTTGAAATTGATAGCTTTTAAGAGTTAGCTGATAATTGATTTCTTAAAAAATGCTCGAAAAAATAATTTTGTATGAGAGGGGGTAGAAGAGGTAGGGGAATCGTAAAATTTGTGACACAATTTTCTTTTTTCTCTTTTAAGGTGCTCGTACAAAATTTCAAGTTCGTAGCTTTTAATGTGTTGGCTAGCAGCTGTTTTATTGAAATTGGTCGAAATCATACTTTTGTATGGGAGGAGGTAGAACGGCAAAAAAGTTTTGACGCAGTTCCATTTCAACTATTTTCAATTGATTTTGTGCAAAATTTCGAATTGATAGCTTTTACTAATTAGTTGATAATTAATTTCTTAAAAATGGTCGAAAAAATAATTTTGTATGGGAGGGAGTAGAAGCTTTCAAAGTATTCGACCAATTAATATTTCATTCTTTTAAAGATTTTTTTTAAATGCATTTCGCAAATTTCCAAGTTTCTTCCTTTAAATTTCATTCAAAAATTTTCAGTTTATGTGGTTTTTTCATTGCACATGAAACACCTTGTGCACTACCGTGCAGGGGGTTGGTGCGTAACAATTGTGGAATTTTTATTATTTTTTCCACATGGAAAATTTAAATTTTGTATCTTTCACCAGAACCCTCAAAAAATCACTCAACATTTTCAACATTTTTGGCTACCACCTCCCTCTTCTTACACCTCCCGGCGTAAAATTTACGTACAATTTGACAAAATTTGAATGTGATATCTGCACTAAATTTTGAATTATAACGGTTTGAAATTTTGGAAAGTGCATTATTTTCGAAATGCTCCCCATTTCCCCCCACTACTATTTTGTTCAAATGTTATATTTTTCTCGTATTTTTCTAGTATAGCTTAATATAGTTTCTAAGATTCAATTACATAGCTTAATAAATAGCCGAGATATTGACTTTTAAGTGTTTTTCTTTGCACTCCCCCTGACCCTCTCCCTTACAATAATTAGCTTTTATCTAAACTGATTCTAGTGAACCTATATGCCGCCTTAATGGTCTCAAAATATCAATTTATTATGGTAAGTAAATTCGAAGATATAATCATTTGAAAAAAAAAATTCGGCTGAAAATTGGTTCTTAGCCCCCTCTTTTCGCACCCCAATGGATAAAAAAATTTAATTATTTTTAAAAGTTGTTCCACAAACCCCTCTATATGTATGTTGAGTTTCAGCTTCCTAGCTGTTTCCATGATTGAGATATTTGAATTCGTATTTTTCGGCTTAAGCGCTCCTCCCGCCTCTCCCTGAACTCGTATACCCCCCAAAATGGGTATCCGCCTGAGATCCGCAACTATCTACAATCCCACCAAAAATGAACTTTCTATCTTGAAGGGTTTGGGAGTTAATGTGCGCTGAGCGTTTTAGGCTAATTTAGTCATGAAACGCGAAAAAAATAAAATTTCAGGGTAGCAAATTTTTTTTTCCAAGTCGATTACAATACTTTATTATTAAAATAATAAATAAATAAAGTAAAATTTAGAATATATTATTTTCATCACAAATGTAATCTATTGTAGAAAAAATACTCGAATTCCCCACTCGTTTCATTATTTTCAAAAAAATTGGACATAGTTTTCCTGAAATTGGGGCATTTGTATGGGAGGTGGCACAAGAAGTGGAGGGCCTTAGAAGATTTTGAATCTGCTTATCAACATCCTTATCACCATGCTTAGTTTCAATTTCAAAGTCGATAGCTCTCATATATTGAAAGAAGAAATGCTTTTCTTGAATTTATAATATAGATATTTTTATGGGAGGGGATAGAAGGAGTAATTTCTTTAACATTTGTCGCAATTATTAAGGAACAAATTCAGACAAAATTTTAAGTTTGTACCTTTTATAGTTTTAATCGAAATCGATATAATCAATGCACCAAGATTATACACTTCGAGAAAGCTTTCGACAGCGTTAAGATAGATTACATATGGAATGCTTTGCGTAGAAGAGGTATTCCAGATAAGGTCATAGCTATTATTAAAGAATCCTACGAAGATGCAAGGTGTCGCGTTTTACATAGAAGATAGCTATCCGAGAGTTTTCGTGTGCGAACGGAAACAAAGCTGCATATTATCACCAGCCCTGTTTCTGGTGATAATAAATGACATCTTGAAAGTTGCACTGGGAGGTGGGGAGGGGGATCCCGTCAAATCTGTGTTGTTATATGGTTGTACTACGTGGAAAGTGACCGTTCGACTAACCAAGAAACTGCAAACTTTCGTGACCTATTGCTTCCGACGTATTTTAGGAATATTTTGGCCAGAAGTGATTTCGAACTTTGGAGTACAACTAGCCAGACTAAAATAGGTCTTCTACTTCTACAATGGCGCTACAGCCCAAATCGGACCTTGGCCTCCTGATATTCAGGTTCCTTAACATTTTTCATTACTTATTGTGGAAGGGTTGTTAGCCCTTCGCAAAACCCTCTTTCTACGAATTTTTCATTTTCTTAGATTGAGGTGACCAAGGTATATCCAAGCAGGCAATGTACCGGAATTATATATTGCGCCGACCGGGATTTGAACTCACGACCTTCGCATTACAAGACCAACACACTACCTACTACATAGGCTCTACCCTAGCTAGACTAAAATAGGTACTGAGATTCAAAGGCGAAAGTGGCAGTGGATCGTCCATACTTTGAGGAAACCATAGCGAAACATCGCCAAACAGGCTCTGGATTATAATCCTCATGGAAGACGTCGTGTTGGTCGACCATGTAACACATGAAAGCGAGCAGTTGAGCAGAAGGCCAAAGGAATAAACAAGTCTTGGCAACAGCTTAAGGCCGATGCTCAGGATTGCGCCTTGTGGAAGAGAGTTGTTTCTATCATTTCCCTTATATTAATAGGAATTTGATTGATAGATCGATGGGAGAGGTGGAAGGAGTGGGTTGGTGGTGGTTTTTAATAATTTTTTTTAGAAACAACTATAATTATCATGTAATTGATATTTTAGATTGCAAATCAGTAACGTTCAAAACTTTTCAAAAAAATCGAATTTTGGAAAAATTGTATTATTGAGGAAGCGTGGGGGTATTGGAATAAACGCAGATTATATCTCGAAGCATACCTAACAAACTGTGAAAGTTTTATTAAAATCGGTCCAGCCGTTTTTGCGAGAAAGCCGGATTGATAGGCATAGAAGAATTTAAAAAAGTGTGTTTCTGCTTACCTGTCGCCCAAATAAAGTAAAATACTAACTTATAGTCATTTATAAACAAATAACACACAGACACTACAATTATATTTATATCTATAGATAGCTGATAGGCTATAATTTATTTTCATTTTGGAACAGACTTTGTTGGAATATGGGAGTATAACGGGCATATCAAGAAACTATGAGGGAAATTATATGGAAAATGGTTATCAAGCGATGTTACAGTTTGTTTTCAGGAATATTTTGAGCTCGGAATACAACATTGATGTGCATTCTCCAAAAAGGATAAGTGTGCCTTCTGCCCATATTTCAAAAGTTTTAAAAACGAAACTCCATAAAATGGTTAAATAATTCAATTTCATAATGAACTGAAAGAATCGGTTTCAAAGATTTATAAAGCTTTACAAGAACATATAAAAATTTAGCAACTTGTTCTTTTGACTTACAAAATATACCCAGCACTGGGGGTAGTATGCTCTTCATTTACGCCCGAAAGTACAGTGTAAGCAACCTCACGTCTTACGAAAGTCATATGCGTGACGGCATTTGTTATATGTGGGGCAATGTGGTTAGTAAGATGGGCAGCAACGAAGTCTGTCCAAATATGGAAAGACGTTTGATATACCTGGACGAAAGGAAAGTAAAAGAAGTCTGGTTATTTCGTAACAACTGTCAAGGGCAACAGACAGATAAACCAATGCTTATGTTGCCCACGAGAAAGAAAACAATAAATGCTCCCAGTGAGTGGTCAATAGTCATAACAAATAGCAGGTATGAAACATTTCCATACTAAGTGAGAAAGATACATTTTTCTGACTAGGTCTGGCAAAATCTGCTGTTTCCAATCGCAGTGACACACTAAGGGTGCTTTTTTTCAATATCTGTGAAGAAGTGCAGCTCTTCCAATAGCAGTGATTTTTTCACCTCTATTCTCCATGCTAGTGTGTAAGGATTGAGAAAAAACAAAAAACAGACAAACAGACAAAACAGCAAATAATCTGCGAAATCCTGCATCTAACAATCAGGCAGATCCAATCTTATCCTCAGTACCACCAGCATAGTGCACATAGTGAAGATTTCCTCCATTTCCCTCTCGGAATGAAAAGGTTTTCTTTTACTATACAAAGTACGAAAAAACGATCGAGCGCAATCGAGTCAGGATGGCAACAAATGTCAATCGCATTGCAGAAATGAAAAAACAAAAAATACCCGGTCATAGAAAACCAAACCAAAAGGGTCTACTGTTTTCTTTTTCACAGGATATTACTCAAACAAGCAATTTCATCAACGAAAAACGTAAGGCTCTTATCAACACAGTGGACTGCAACATAAATCGGCGGAACTTGCAATACCTGCAATTCACTCCAGATTTCACCAAAACTGTCAATTAGGCTTGGGATATCTTATATGATTTATAGTCTTTGATATCATTGAGCAGTTTGCAGATATAACTGAGCGCGAGCAGTAAACAGATACAAAAAGGGACAATAGAATATATCAGATGACCCAAGCGGCAATCGAGCAACGTTGATTGATCGGTGAGCTTAGAGCTGAAGCGAGCTGATTGATGCTCTATGAACAAGTCGGTCGGTGAAGTGCGACTGCGATTTGTTTAGCGAGCTTCGATATGATCGGTGATGTGGAATGTGTGAAGTGGTCAATGAGGTACGCTTTCGTGGGTAAGCGGCGATTTGTTTGGCGAACTTGCAATACCTGCAATTCATTCCAGATTTCACCAAAGACTGTCAATTCGGCTTGGGATATCTTATATAATTTATAGTCTTTGATATCATTGAGCAGTTTGCAAATATCACTGAGCGCGAGCAGTGAACAGATACAAAAAGGGACAATAGAATATATCAGATGTCCCAAGCGGCAATTGAGCAACGTTGATTGATCGGCGAGCTTAGAGCTGAAGCGAGCTGATTGATGCTCTATGAACAAGTCGGTCGGTTAAGTGCGACTGCGATTTGCTTAGCGAGCTTCGATATGATCGGTGATGCGGAATGTGTGAAGTGGTCAATGAGGTACGCTTTCGTGGGTAAACGGCGATTTGTTTGGCGAACTTTGTTCTGAGCTACGAACTCGTCGGGGTGAGGTGGAATGTGTGTGTTGTAGATATTAATGTATGAGTGGGAACAAAAACTTTGGGATTTGTAGCGATGATTATTGCGGCAGTTTCATTGGCGATAGACCTTAATCAGTATGCATTTGCTCTGCTCTTTTAATCGCAGTTCTTAAAAATTTTCAATCGTAATTGCGATAGCGATTGCTATTTTAAAAGAGCGGTGAAAAAATCGCGAGTAGCATACTATCTCTATTTCTGACAGAAGGGATTGGAAGACATTTGGAGAAAAATGAACGATTACAACTTCTGACGGCTCCTCACAGAAAGCGGAATTTGAAAAGCAGCTAATACAAAAAAGAGAGTTTAAAATTTGCTACAATTTAAAAAAGGTTTTTTCTGTATACTTATTGAGAATAAGAACTTTGGCAAGAAACAGATCAACTTGTGCAGTCTACTACACCAAGATTCCATTATCGGATACAATATGTCGAGACTTGGTAAGACTTTGTCAATCAAATTCCTGTTAAAACCCCCTATAGGGGCATAGGACAGAAACAACTCTCTTCCACAAGGCGCGATCCTGCGCATCGGCTTTAAGCTGTTGCCAGGACTTGTTTATTCCTCTGGCCTCCTGCTCAACTGCTCGCTTCCATGTTTTACATGGTCGACCAACCCGACGTCTTCCTTGAGGGTTATAATCCAGAGCCTGTTTTGCGATGTTTTGCTCTGGTTTCCTCAAAGTATGACCGATCCACTGCCACTTTCGCCGTTGAATCTCAATACCTATTTTAGTCTGGCGAGTTGTACTCCAAAGTTCGTCGTTGGAGATCACTTCTGGCCAGAATATTCCTAAAATGCGTCGGAGGCATTGGTTTACGAAAGTCTGTAGTTTCTTGGCAAGTCGAACGGTTACTTTCCACGTAGTACAACCATATAACAACACGGATTTGACGCATGCGTCAAAAACTCGCAGCTTCGTGCGAAGGGAGATCTCTCTTAACCTCCAGAAAGGGGAAAGGATACCGAAGGCCTGACGAGCTTTATTTAGCCGAGCCTCAACATCCTTTTCGGCTCCGCCGTCCATGCTGACAATGCTTCCGAGATAGCAAAAATCTTGCACCTCTTCCACATCCTGTCCATTAAGAAAAATCGGTGTGCTTGCGTTCGAACTCATGTGCATGTACTTGGTTTTACGCACATTTATTTTCAGTCCCGCCTCTTTGCATTTAGAATGCAACGAGCGAACATTTGACTCTAAGTCCGAACGGGTATGTGCAAGCAAACACACGTCATCAGCATAATCAAGGTGACTTAAGATGTTAAATAGTCTCCATTGAAGACCTTTACCTTCCCCACCTTCCAGTGCAGCTTTCAAGATGTCATTTATTACCACCAGAAACAGGGCTGGTGATAATATGCTGCCTTGTCTGACACCCGTTCGCACAGGAAAGCTCTCGGACAGCTCTCCTCTATGCAAGACGCGACACCTTGCATCTTCGTAGGATTCTTTAATCATAGCTATGACCTTATTTGGAATACCTCTCCTACGCAAAGCATTCCATATGTAATCTCGCTTAACGCTGTCGAAAGCCTTCTCGAAGTTCACAAACATGAGATGTAGTGGCGAAAGTGTACGAAAGGTGCAATACCTCAGCAGCTGCACCAAGAAGATTTGGATCTTCCGCATAAATCAAATGTTATGGATGTATTGGCAGACTCTAACTTTTTTTTTGAGGTAATACATACCTATATTTCTTTCCTTTTCACCCATGCACACTGCAGAAAAAAATTTGTAAAGTCAATATTGCAATTCGACCTATTATGAAAAGGTTATTATGTATTTTCTTGGAATCACAAGTAAAAAGGACGAAAATGACTTGTAGGTACATATTAGAAAAAAAGCCCAACTGGGAGATTGGCCCTTTTACCACTCAGAAAACTACAAAACATTCATTGCAAAAATGGATAATTTTCCACTTGCGTTGTTTTAAATTTTCTCCTGATTCATTCAAATTGAAATCAGCTGAAAACTTTTTTGGAAATATTACCCAAGTCTAGAATCCGCGAACCTATCCTTTCAACTTTACATTAATTTTGGTACTACATGTGATTCAATCATAGCAAACCATTTTTAATATTTTCATAGAACTTTCATTTCATCAGTTTCAAATGGATGTTAAAACTTATAACTTACTTAAATTTTTCTTAAATGTTTTAATAAAATAAATTTGTAATAATATGATATAAGTAGTGTATTTTAAACAGTAATACCAACAATAGGTGTTACGACTAGTATTATTTTTCATTTCAATTTATTAATGTAAGTGCGTGCGATCGATTCTTTTACCACTGTAAAAGATTTTAACAAAGTATGCTTTTCAAAATGTCATTAAAGAAGGTATTGAAATAAAAAATAAAAGAATAGATAGCACGCTCATCGAAGAAAAAAAGTTGTGTTACATATTTAAATATCTAAATTTATAAATTAATTATAAATTATTTATTCAGATTACCGATAAATAAATTTAAAGTACATATATTACGAACGTAAATACTTTTATTCACAATAGGGTTTTAAACAAATAATTGAAACATGCAGATTGGCTTTCTTTCGCGAACATTTGACAACAAACATTTTTTTTACGAAAATGCATGTTTCCTTCTTGCCTGATTTTTAAAGTGATTGAACGAAAGTATTCTTCAAAATTGTATGGTAGGGGGTAGAAGGAGTGAGCAGATTTGATGAAAAGTTTTTAACGTTACTGGTATTCGCATCATTATATTTATACTCTAGATGAAATCTGAGAGTATATTGTGTTTGCCTTACCGTTTGTAACGCTAAGAAATAATGCTCTCACAGAGCCGCCAAGGGTACAGAAATATTTGTTGTCGCTCAAAAACTTCGATTCCGAGTTGCTGTCCGTCCGTCTGTCCGTCTGTCCGTCTGTCTACAACATAACTCTCGAACGCTTAGAGCTATCGTGCTGAAATTTATTGTGTATCATTTTTAGGAAAAAGGTAACTTTAAGTTCATGAACGGGCCACATCCCCCCACTCCTTCTACCCCCTCCCATACAAATTTCATGAAATTTCGAAATTTAAGGAAATTGATTTTCCTCCGAAACCTTTTCAGCTATTGACTTAAAAATTAGGTCATAGTATAATGATATAAATATCATTGACCTCAAGAAATATTGATATTATCCCCTTATTCCTTCTGCCACCTCCCATACAAATGCACAATTTTCAAAAATCCATTTATTCGGTTTGCATTGCAACTAGCAAAGCTAAATGAACCAATTTTTGTCATAATTAATTTTATTATAATTGCAACTAATTTTCGAAAAACTATCAACTTTACCTCACTCCTTCTACCCCCTCCCATACAAATTTTACGAAATTTCGGAATTTCAATTAAATTAGTTTTCTCCAAAACCGTCTAAGATATCAACTTTAAAATTTGAGAAAAGTATCCTATTATAAATATAATTGATGTCAAAAAATTTGTTTTTGATTCGGATATTCCTTCTGCCCCCTCCCATACAAATGCAGAATTTTGGTAAATGCATTTAACCGATTTTCATGGAAACTAGAATAAGTAGAAACTTAAAATTTTGCCACAATCTGTCTCTTACTAATTGTAATAAATGCTAAAAAAAATATCGCCTTCACCTCACTCCTTCTACCACCTCCCATACAAATTTTTTGATTAGGAAGTTGATAGGCAGATTCAAAATCATCCAAAATCTTCCACTTTCTCTGCCACCTCCCATACAAATATCATAAATTCAGACAAAAATTGTTCAATTTCCTCGAAAATTATGAAAGCAAAAAACTTTAAATTCAGCATGAAATATTTTATATACTACATTCAGTGTTACATACAAAAATGACAAACCTCCCCCTCTGCTTTTACCACCTCCCAAGCAAAAGGTAAGTAAGTATGTCATCTAGAGTATCATATGTTATGTTTTTTCAGAATTTTGAGGATAGCTTTAATAGTAATAAGTGCATAAAAAGCAAACTGAATTCTTCAAAAGTGTGTATGCAACTTATAACAGCCTAGTTGAAAATACTTAATTGATAATTTTTTTAAAGTTACAACTTAATACATTATATCAGAGATTTAAATGAGTAATTGGAACGTGTTGTGCTTCAGCTGAAAGCTTGAAATTTTATCTGAAATATATTTCACAGTCAACAGATAGACGCACTCATATTTATACCATAATAATAGTATCAAAATAAGATATGGAAACAGTTTTTAATTTCAAGCTCATGAATTAAACAACATTTTAATTAAATTGGTTAAAACCTCTAAATCGAAAAACGGACCATATATTTAAATATATTTTTTTTTTAGTTTTATTTATCTGATTTCTTCTCACGGATTTTTAGTGTTTGCTACAATAATTTTTTTTTTCTCTTGAAAAATTTCAATCACCTTGCAACCTTACGCATAATCAACTATACTTCCGTTCTCCAAAAAAGGAAGGAAATTATTATCATGCATTCATTCATTTTTACATTTTTGGGTCTGCATTTTCTCATATAGTATTACATAAAAGTTGATTTGCTAGTGAATAAAATTCGGTTTTATGCATGCATGAGAGTTAAATAGCTACGGCTGGGACTATAACTATTTAATACAACTTTTTTGATAATAAATTCCCCGAATTTTATGAATATTATATTATGAAATCTTTCACACTCTGACATTTACTTACATATAATTTAACTTAAAAATTTATTTCAATTTACAACTTTTGCTTTCACTTTAATCACTCATTTAATTAATAGAAAATATTTTTGTGGTTACCTTTGTCCAGTCGAATACTGTATACGAACTCAGTTTTTAAATGGTAAGCTTGTTTCTAAGCAATATTTAGCGGCCGAATGAACTTATTAGTCGAATTTTGTAATAAGATATTAACATTTTATGTCTGCAAGTTGTTATTGTATCACTATTTGCATGTACTCACTAACTATGTGAGTAAATAATTCGATAATAAAATATATTAAAGACAAGCTTTCTATTTATTATTATAGATTGTTTTTTATTTATTGTAAGCTTTAACACTTCCTATTTTTAATTGAAAAAGTAGATTTACTGATAATTCAGTTTGGAATGTGAAATTTATAAATGTATCTTTTCATAATGCATTTTTCAAAGTGGCAGATACTGGATACAAAATGAATTATAAATATTTTTGTATAGAAATTTGTTGAGATTGTAAAACTTTACAAGAATAATTTTAAGTTAAACAGAATATAATTAAATAAACTGCCAACAAGTCGGGCGAAACTTTATTATTCTTGGGATAAGTTAAGGATACATGGAAAGTCAATATGCAGGTTAGAGTGGTTAAGGAAGACTAAAAGGAACCCCCTTTATGGCCGGCGCGCTGTCAACTTAACACTTAATTGCGAATACGATCAATAGCTCCAGTACATGTAATCAATATTTCATTCGTTTATGCAAGTTTGAGTTTTTATAAGAGAAGGGTGATAGTAAGAGTGGGTGGATATTAATAATTTTTTAATTGATTGCTTGAATTATGTTCAATATTTTCTGTATAGAATGTCAGATTCGTAGACGAAGTTCATTGAATTTTTATAAAATGCAGTGTATCTGCTTAATCTGAGTCTCGTGATTTCAAATATATCCACAGTTCTTACTTATAAATAAAAACCTTACATTGTTAAAAAATAATCTAATGACGTAAAAACTATTATTATATGCCTATAATCAAACACAAAATTATGCAATCTATATAAATATAATTGTAGTGTATGTCTGTAATTTGCTTATAAATGGCTATAAATAAGTTTTTTGCTTCATTTTAGCATTAACTAAGCAGAATCAAACGTTTTTAAAAAATTTCTCTGTCTGTCTGTCTTTCCGGCTTTCAAGCAAAAACAGCTACACCGATTGCAATGAAACTTTCACAGATTATTAGGTCTGCCTTGGGGAGTAATCTGCTTTAGGTTTTATTTTTCTCCTTCCACGCCTTCTACCCCCTCCCATACAAAGTGACTCATTTTTGAAAACTTATAATAATCAAATTTTCATGGAAACTATGAAAGCTATTAATTTGATATTTAAAATATATTATTTCTATTGTAAATTTAATCTTTAAGTATATAAATAGTTTGAGTCCCTTAACTCCTTCCACCACCTCCCATACAAACTAAACTTTTTCATGAAATACTATACTCCAATTTTCTCAGTACGTATAACTTTCATCGAGTTAAGATTTTGTATTAAATCCTTAATTAGCATTGTTATTAATGTCAGGAAAAAACTAACCAATTAGGTTTACTCCTTCTACCCCCTCCCATACAATCTGACACAAATCCACGACTTTGCGAAAATTCGATTTTCTTGAAAAGTGTGAATGTTACTGTTCTGAAATATAAAATATATCAATTCAATGATAATTGTAGTTGCTTCTCAAAAAATAACTAAAAACCCTCCACTCCTTGCACCACCTCCTATACAAACTACACTTTATCATGAAATATTCTAAACCAATTTTCTCAGTACGTATAGCTTTGATCGAGCTAAAATTTTGAACTAAACCATTAATTAGCATAATTATTATTATCGGGAAAACATTAACCGATTAGCTTTACTCCTTCTACCCCCTCCTATACAATGTGGCACAATTCCACGACTTTGCAAAAACTCGATTTTCTTGAAAAGTGTGAATCTAACTGCTCTAAAATTTAAAACACATCAAATCCATGGTTGATTAAAGTTGTTTCTAGAAAAATTACCAAAAACCCTCCACTCCTTCTACCACCTCCCATACAAACTGCACTTTTTCATGAAATACTCTAAACCAATTTTCTCAGTACGTATAGCTTTGATCGAGCTAAAATTTTCTGATGAATCCCTAATTAGTATTATTATTATTATCGGGAAAAATTAACCGATTAGCTCCACTCCTTCTACCCCCTCCCTTACAATATGGCACAATTTCACGACTTTGCAAAAACTCGATTTTCTTGAAAAGTATGAATCTAACTGATCTGAAATTTACAAGATTCAATTGCATGGTGATGATAGTTGTATCTAGAAAAATTACCAAAAACTCCCCACTCCTTCTACCACCTCCTATACAAATTGCACAATTTCACTAAATCCAATGCACTAAGTTTCTCAAGTTACCTATTCAGTTTCAAGCTTAAATTTGGTGCATAATATTTTTATAGCTACTCTAGCATGGTGTGAAAAAAATTAATTTAGTACTGTCATCCCTTCTATCACTCCCCACACAAAAATTCTTAAGATTACAAAAATTTCGATTTCATCGGTAGTATCATATAATGGGGCTTTACGCACAATCGAAGTCCTGTTATGTTTTTAAGCTAAATGTTATTTTATTTGGGCTTTTTTCAATTAACACAAGCTACAACTATTCACATGTCCTTAACACGTATACATATGATCTCGAATCACGGGTCTGATTTGATCACGAGCCTCTCCCATTCAAATGCGAGTATCATGCTATCATTCTTAATAATTTATGGTTCTGACTCTAACAAAATATAAAACATTGTGTTCAAAGAGCCATTAAAGTAAGCGGATTATATATCCCATATAATGTATTACTAACTACATTCTCAAAAATTGCTTATTAATGCGATTTTTATGCGGACAAAGTCGCGGGCGTTTGCTAGTTCTAAATAAATAGCTATGGTATAGCCTAGTGGGTAGCGTGTTGGTCTACAATGCGAATTTCTTGAGTTCAAATTCCGGTCGACGCATAATTCCAGCACACTGCCTGCTTGGGTCTGCCTTGGTCATCTCAATCTACGGAAACGAAAAATTCGTAGATGGAGGGTTGTGCGAAGGTCTAACAAACCTTCCACAATAAATAATGAAAAAAAGGTTAAGGACCCTGAAGGTCAAGAGGCCAGGTCCCGATTTGGGATGTAGCGCCATTGTAGTAGCAGTAAATAAATACTCGCACTTTTAATATATTATTGCCAATATTCAAAAATTAATTTATTATTGAACTTTTTTCATGAAAATACTTCGCTATTTATTGATTCAAATCGCCACTATTTTAATTATAATAAGAATAAACAGACTTAAAATATTTGATTTGCTATTGAAAGAATTTCTGAGTCATATTAAAATCAAAAAGCATTTCCTATAACTCAAAGTCTCATCCTTATATTTGTTTAGCACAATTTTTTTTAAAATACAACGCATCCGGATTTAATTTAATAATCAACCTTAAAGATTATGCGAATATATTTAAATTGATTTCTAGTGACTTTTACGAAGACAATGGTATGGCACACACATTTTTTTTTGGGAAGAACATATTTTTGTGAAATCAAGGAAATCGAATGTTATAATATCATAGGCCCGTTTGAAGCAAAAAAAAAAGGTGCAACCAATCTAAAGAGATTTGTCAAAATTATGCATTTAGTCAAGATTGCGGAAATTTGAAAAAATCTACCTCAAATTAAATCTTTGCCTTTCAGATGAAACTTAAAAAAAAAAAAAAATTGATGAAACAAAAACTTGTAATGGGTTTTTGCAGTACAGTAAGATAAAAAATTTTTATGCTAAAATACCATATCAAGGTCTTAAGAACTGTGAGATAGGCGGTAAGTGGCATAGCTATGTACGTGTAAGTATAGTTACTAATTAAGTATGAGAAGGAATGAGCACTCACTGTGAGAAAATCTACATCAGTTTCGTTACCAGTCGGTTACTACGTTATAGTCTAGCAACCTAAAAAAATATGCAGATTTGGTTTCCAGATGCTTGTCTCAATCAAAGCAATATTGTCGCAGTATTTTAATATTAAACTGGCGTCTTCAAGGTATAATTTTCTTTTCGGACAACTTTTTCTCCAATTGCCACCATTCACTTCCAGTCTAATAGCACATAATTTACTATTACCCATAATAATAACAGGGAAAAAAATTGTCAGGGCCATTGAAATTGATTCAATTAAATTAAAGCTAGAGCGCAGTTTATTTGCATTTTTCGTGCTTTTTAATTGGATAGTTAGTAAGTTAGTAATGATTTAAGGTACTCTAATCAGTACGAACTATTTATTTTTATTGTTGTAAGAATGACCTCTGTTTGAAATCACCTACTAGCAATTGCTTGTGAGGTTTTTATGAGTTCCAAGATGAGTACGTGCCGCATAATTTTTTTGTACAGACTTGGTTTTTTTTTTTCGATAGAACTAATTGAACAATGTTATAGTTCTGAAGGGGTCCCTCAAAATTTAATTAGACAAGTTCAAGGTGTTGTTTTTTAAGTTTAAATTTTTTTTTTTAAACATTTTTGGGGAAACATAATTTGCTAAATGATATAATTCACTTAATTATTTGCATACAGTTTCCTTGGTTGATTATGGGGCTATGATTTATTTGTTAGTTATTTGAACTTGAAATCCTTATGTTTTTTCTATTAAAACAACATTATTCGAGGGCTTTATATAAACATAAGGTTAAACTTTTTTGTCGATAGTAATAGAATTGTGGGATTTGTTTTGGAAGTTTAAAAACAACTGGAGTTTTGTGGCGGCATATCAGATCAGGCAGGTCAGGCTCTGCCAAAACAAATCTACTTCAATAAATTAAAATACAAATTAGTATTGGCTGTACCGCCCTATACTAATTGTGCCTTTAATTTTTCATAGCATTTGAATTTTCTTTTTTGACACGCATAATCTGACCCTAGCCCAATTGGTTGAGGCTCGGATCAAGTTTGCTTCAAAGCTCCATAAAAGATCAGTACCTCTTATCACTTCGTTGTTATTTATCTAGATCGAGAGAGGGAGTGAGCGCTTTGAATTATTGAGAGCTGCTGAAGTTGCTGTGAAAATGCCTCAAAAGACTTGAACTTGTGAACTTTAGATTTATACAAGTAAAGTGTGAAAGAAGATGTTGATTTTTAGTTGGAGATTTCTTATAAGTATGGGAGGGTCTAACTACCAGATGTGTAAGCATAAATCTGCAGTTTGCTCATAGATGGCGTTAAGGAGCATCATAAGCTACCATGGATACAGCTTACTTTTTTTTATGATTATAACATCTGTCAATATTAATCAGTGCACATCGTCAGCAATTTCAAACAACAACAAACATTTTTCCTTTGGTATCTAGTTTTGTGTCAGAAAAAGACCATGTCCAGGAAGCTCTGCTTTTCTGCATCAATTTCGGCTGCCGAATCGCATCGAACGGTTGTAAATGTCTACGGTGACAGTGCTTTATCGGAAATAACGTGCAGAGATTGGTTTTTGAAAGACGGCCATTTTCACCTGAGCGACAAGAAGCGTGAAAATCGGCCTAGAAAGTTTGACGACCATCAATTGCAGGCTTTTTTGGACGAGGACGATACCTAATCGCAAAAAATGCTTGCCGAGCAATTGGATGTTCCATACGTTTACATGCCATGGAAAAAATACAAGAGTTCGGAAAATAGGTGCCGCCTGAATTGAACGATTGGCAGATGGAGCGTCACCAAGACACATGCGAAATATTGTTCGCCAGACAAAAAAGAAAGTCGTTCCTGCATCAGACTGTGACTGACGATGAAAAGTGTATATGTTTCGAGAACCCTAAACGCAAGAAATCGTAGGCTGATCAAGGCCAACCATCAACATCTTCCCCAAGAGCGAATCGCGCCTACTATGAGAAGTTGAAACCTGGTGAAACTGTCATTGCCCACCACTACTACCAACAGCTGATCAAATTGTACACTAATCTGCGCGAAAAAAGGCCGGATTATAGACAAAGATGTGACAATCTCCAGACCTGGCACCTTCCGACTACCTTCTATTTTCGTCAATGAGTAGGGGAAGGGGAGTGAACGACCGTAACGAGTGGTGAAGCTGGTATATTTTGCAGTTGAACTGGCTGCTACTGACTTTAAATAACGAAATTTCAGAGCACGAAGCTCATACCAGAGCTAGGGTGGAGCCTTGTGGGTAGTGTGTTGGTCTAGAATGTGAAGATCGAGAATTCAAATCCCCGTCGACGCAGACTGCCTGCTTGGATGTACCTTGGTTGCCTTAATCTCAATCAAATTTTTGTTAAGACCTCCTATAGGAGCATAGGGCAGAAACAACTCTCTTCCACAAGGCGCGATCCTGAGCATTGACCTTTAGCTGTTACCAGGACTTCAATTTATGTAAATGAAAAGAATCTAGGGTGTAGCCTAGTAGGTAGCGTGTTGGTCTTCTAATACGAAGGTCGTGAGTTCAAATCCCGATCGGCGCAATACATAATTCCAGCACATTGCCTGCTTGGATATACCTTGGTCACCTCAATCTACGAAAATGAAAAAATTCGTAGAAAGAGGGTTGTGTCCACAATAAGTAATGAAAAATGTTAAGGAACCTGAATATCAGGAGGCCAAGGTTCGATTTGGGCTGTAGCGCCATTGTAGAAGAAGTAGAAAAGAATCGAAGATAAAGGGTAGTGCAAATGGCTAACAACCTTTCCACAATTAAGTTACGAAAATTTTAAGAGACCTGAAGGTTAGGAGGCCAATGCCCGCTTTGGGCTGTAGTCATAGCAGAAGGATAAGTAGAAGCTAATACAACAAGTTCAGAACTAAGAGCGAATCTCGGAGGAAGCGATGTATTGCATTATAGAGAAACTAAATTCGAGGGGAAATTAACCAAAAGAAAATATAATAGCAATTGATGATTTCAAACTAATACTTAAGTAAAGATAATGTTATTTTTCAAGGAAAGCCTTTACACGAAACACAATTGGGTAAAGTAAATTAAGATGAAATGAAAACTACTGATTTCCAGATTCTTCTTTTTCGATGCAGTTGCCAGAACACTATTGCTATTGTGTACTTCGTAATATTAATTTACTGATATCATGTGATTTTATTTCTATGACTTAAATATTTTACCCTTAACTTTAAAGATTCAGACCGTTAACAAAATAATCGGGCCACAAAACTAATCAGCATTATTATATTTATCCTCAGTAGCAATTTTCAAGTCGATAGATCTTTTATGCTTATGGGAACGTGTGTCGCAAAAGGCGATTTTTTCCAAAATTGCCTATTTCCAAACGATTATTTCGGATTAATGATGCAATCTAAAGAAACCTTTTATATTTCATTTGAATCTTTATTGAAATTGCTGGGGCTGGTATTAAATAAAATTAAATAGTTTTGTTTCAAAAATGAAGTATGACAATCAATTCGCTTATAGTTTTTGAATATTGCAAACGAATTCATTACTTACATATATATTAAGAGATGACTACTTCCTTTTTGTTACTATATCAATACAAAAACATAACAGGACTACGATTGGGCGTAAACCCCAACTGTGCGATACTCTAGATGAAAGAGAAATTTGTTTGGGGGGGTGGGGTGGACTGGGGTTAAAGAGATAAAGCTAATAGTCTAATTTTTTTTTGCCTTACTGACAATTCTTAATCAATATTAAGTGCACAGTTTCAGCCCGGTAAATTTTATACGCACTGAGTAAATTGGCTTAGAGACGATTACAGTTTGTATGGGAGGTGGTAGAAGGAGGAGAAGGACACGCATTATTTTTATATGGTAGATTAATCTATACATATAAATATAATTGTAGTGTCTGTCTGTTATTTGCTTATAAATGGCTATAAGTTAGTTTTTTGAGCTACTTTAGCACTAACTAAGCATAAAAACACATTTTTGAAATTTTTGTCTGTCTGTCTGTCTGTCTGTCTGTCTGTCTGTCTGTCTGTACGACCGCTTTTCACGCACAAACGGCTGAACCGATTGTAATGAAACTTGCACAGTTTGTTAGGTGTCCATCGGAATGAAATCTGCTTTTGGTTTCATTTCACTCCCCTCACTCCTTCTACCCCCTCCCATACAAAGTGACTAATTTTCAAAATATATATTAATCAAATTTTCTTGGAAACTATAAAAGCTATGAGTTTGAAATTTGGAATATATTATTTCTATTATAAATGCAGTCTTTTGGTATACAAATTGTCTGAGTTTCCTCACTCCTTTCACCACCTCCCATACAAACTACACTTTTTCATGAATTACTTTACACCAAATTTCTCAGTACGTGTAGCTTCCATAGAGCCAAACTGTTATATTAAATCCTTAATTAACATTATTATTAATATCAGGGAAAAATTAACCTATTAGCTTCACTCCTTCTACCCCCTCCCATACAATGTGACACAGTTTCACGACTTCACAAGAATTTGATTTTCTTGAAAAATCTGAATGTTACTGATCTGAAATTTAAAATATAGCAATTGCATGATTATTATAGTTGTTTTACAAAAAATCACCAAAAACCTCTTTCTCCTTCCACCACCTCCCATATAAACTGCACTTTTTCATGAAATACTCTAAGCGAATTTTCTCAGTACATTTAAATTTCATCGAGGTAAAAATTTGAACTTAATCCTTAATTAGCATTATTATTAATATTGGGACCAAAATTAACCGAGTAGCTTTACTCCTTCTAGCCCCTCCCATACAATGAGACACATTCCACGACTATATAACAATTCGATTTTCTTGAAAAGTGTGAATGATACAGATCTGAAATTTAAAGTATATCTAATTCATGGTAGCTATAGTTGTTTCTCTAAAAATTACCAAAAACCCCCCACTCCTTCTACCACCCCCATACAAATTGCACAATTTGATTAAATTCAATGCACTAAGTTTCTCAGTACCTACTCAATTTTTGAAGCTTAAATTTGGTACAAAACATTTTTATAGCTATTCTAACATGATGTGAAACAAATTAGTTCACTGCTGTCACCCCTTCTTCCACTCCCGATACAAAATTTCTTAACACCGCCAAAATTTCGATTTCATCTATACATAGTATCGTATGATTTGGCTTTACGCACAATCGTAGTCCTGTTATGTTTTTAAGCTTAATGTTATTTTATTTGTTTTTTTTTTTAAATAACACCAGCTACAATTATTCACATATCCTTAACGCTCTTCAACACATATATGATCTCGAATCACGGGTTTGATTTGATCACGAGCCTGTCCCATAAAAATGGGAGTATCATGCTTTCATTCTTAATAGTTCATGGTTCTGATTCCAACAATATACAAACCATTTTCTTCAAAGAGCAATTAAGGTAAGCAGATTATATATCCCACATAAAGTATTACTAACTACACTCTCAAAAATTGCTTATTATTGCTATTTTTATGCGGACGAAGTCGCGGGCGATTTCTAGTATTATTATATAAGTAATATTTTCCAAATTTCAGGTATATAACTTTTATATCTTTTGAGTAAATGCGTTTATTGTCAAATTGTGTCATTTTGTATTGGAGGGGGTAAAAGGAGTGAAAATAGTCGTCTAATTTTTTTTGGGCTTACTAACAATTCTAAATGAATATTTAGTGCACAATTTCAGCCAGCTAAATTGTATACACACTGAGTAAATTGGCTTAGAGTAATTCGTGACAATTATAGATTGTATGAGAGGTGATAGAAGGAGGGGAAGGACACGCATCATTTTTTTACGGTAGATTGACATTATCATATAAGTAATATATTCCAAATGTGAGGCCGATAGCTTTTATACTTTTTGAGTAAATCCGTTTATTGTCAAATTGCGCAATCGTGTCATTTTGTATGGGAGGGGGTAGAAGAGGTGGAGCGATTTGGCCCGTTCACGAACTTGACCTTACTTTTTTGTCATTAACGACGTATACGAAATTTGAGCTTTCTAGCTCAACGCGTTCTCAAGCTAGAGAGCGCACGGGCGGACGGACGTTTTGAGATTTTTGAGTGATAATATTAACTTCTGTATCATTCATTTTTTTCTCCGAGCCTTATTTCTTAGCCTTACAAATTTTAGAGCAAACTTATAATACTCTCAGATTTCATCTAGAGTATAAAGATCATGAAAAGAGTTTTGTTGTATTAAACGAAAGAATACTTTTTGTTTTGGTTCTTTCATATTGTTGCGAGCTAGAGGTTCGCCGATTTCAAGTAAAACACAATTCGTTTAAAAATAATAGATAATTTATTATTCGCAGTATTGTTACTTAATTTTCACGTTAACTTAATTCGCCTTAAAACGCACTACCGATATTTCGCTTTCTCTCGCTTTTACTACCGTCGCGTTCAGATGTCTCTGATTCACTCAGTGGCTGCTGACAGCTACCGTGGTTTTATACCATTTCCCCTTTTTCTATAAGCTAGGGTCGTGGATGTTTTCGACTATTCTAGATGATTCTAGATGGTACTTTATAGCTTCTGTCGTGGATGTTTTCGGGTGTATGTCTCGACTATTCAAGTTCCGTCGGGTGTTTGTTAGAACGTTCTAGATGGCGTTTTACACAGTAGAAGATACTGATCTTGTATTTTCCAGAAATATCGGCAGTTTTCCAGATCCATAACATTACCCTCTCCTTAGTCCCTGTTCGTCCCGAACAGAGTCGTTCACTTCGGCAATGGCACCGTGGTACTTTGTTACTCGGTCGAGATGTACCACTTTCATTTTAGTACAGGGTTTTCGCTTATTCCATGCATCCTTTGGTTCGGTTGTTATCCTCTGAATGATTTTTCTGGCTTCTATTTCATTCTCACGTTCACGTTCTTTCTCCATGCCCTTTTCGCGCTCCTTCTCCTCCTTGGCAGTACGTTTACTTTCTTTTCTAAGTCCCGCATTCCTTCTTTCGCGATCTTCTCGATCACATCGCTTCTCATGTTCGGCCTTGTCACGATTATTCGCATGAGTTACTTGACCGTCACGACTTCTAGCCGTTCGTTCGCGATCCTTATTCGAATGTCTATCTTTGTTTCCATGAACTTTCCCGATATATTGTTCTTGTTGCAATCGAGCTTGCCGACTCGGGGTTTTCGATCGACTCCGGCGTCTTTTATCAAAACCGTGTGAAGGATTTGAACTCTGACGACTAGTTCTTGACCACGAACTACCTGCCCGATCTCCATCTTCGCATTGGTTAGCAGCGCAGCCGGAACAATAGTTGGTCGCTTTTCGGCAGTCGAGTATCAAGTGTCCTTCCTGTCCACAATTCCAGCATCGGGGGGCACCAAATCTTTCGCTCCACTTGGTGTACTCTGCTTTCTGACACACACACTCTTTTACTATTTCCCGGACTCGATAGTTGCTCCGCGAGCTTTGCTTGACAGCTTCGAACGTCAGCTCATATACTAAGGCTTCGCCAATAGTTTTCTTACCTGCCAGTTTCAACGCCTGTTGCAGCTCTCTGTCCTGTACAGCATTGTTAAATGCGAAAACAGCTGTATCGTTGCGTTGCTCTGTTTGCGCATTAGGAAGCAATAATAGTGTGAGTCGTTCAATATCGCGTGCCAGCTCTTGAAGTGTTTCACCATTCTTTTGGGTTCGGTTGTATAGCTGTATTTTGTAGATCTCTCGCATGTGGTCACTGCCGTAATGAAGATCCAATGTCTGGACTAACGTTGAAAAATCTTGTCGCTGCTCCTGCGGAATCGTTTGGAGAACCTCTGCTGGTGGACCTCTTAGCGCCAATATAAGAGCCGTTCCCCGTTCCAGATCATTCCAATGATTGATTCTTGCGGCAGCCTCAAATTGGATCTTATAAATCGCCCACGGTGTTTGTCCATCGAAGATTGGAGCTTCGAAACCCTTGTGCGTAACGTGTTCTGCCTTGATGACTCCAGTCGCTTTCACGTTATCGAAGTCCTTTTTTAGGCGTTCGACTTCCTCTACAATCCCGGATATCCTTTCCATAATTTGTTCTTCGAAGATTCGAAGTTTCTTCTCAACGTTTTCTTCTATGGCCTTGCCCATGGTGTCTATTTTATTATTTTGCAGCTCCAATTTTTGGTTAAGGACCTTTGAGGTCTGATATAATTTCTGATTAATATCCGCCGATTGTTGCTCTAGTTTGTGATTAATGTCTGCAGATTGTTGCTTAATGTCCGCAGATTGTTGTTTAATGTCCACTGATTTTTGTTTAATGTCCACTGATTGTTGCTCAAATTTCTGATTCATGTCCGCAGATTGTTGATCCAATTTGTGCATCATTTGTTGCATTAACTGTGTTAAGGCATCCGATGTACCAGAGCACTCCTCTTTACGAGCTTCTTCGATTTGGAACTCAAAACTATCTGCATCCTCACCCTCAGCCTGCAGTGTCTCGATCATACGGCTGACAAGTTCAGACTTGCTCCCTATCGTAGATAACTCGCGTCTACTGAGCTCTTCCTTCAGCTCCGTTACTTTTAAGTCCTTTAGATAACGCGGCATTTTCACTATCGATTATTTCAAGTTTTTCCTAGATTCGAATTCACAAAATTCTCACTGTCCGTTCGAGAATTTTAGTTCCGCGATTTTACTTCGCTAATTAAAGTCACTGTTCACTCGAGAATATTCGATTTCACAAAATTCTCACTGTCCGTTCGAGAATTTTAGTTTCACTTTTTCGCTCTCACAAAATTATCCGTTCTCGAATTTTAATTTCACTCGCGATTTTTAACCCGAATTTATCCTTGAAATCCCACTCTTCTGACACCAATTGTTGCGAGTTAGAGGTTCGCCGATTTCAAGTAAAACACAATTCGTTTAAAAATAATAGATAATTTATTATTCGCAGTTTTTTTACTTAATTTTCACGTTAACTTAATTCGCCTTAAAACGCACTACCGATATTTCGCTTTCTCTCGCTTTTACTACCGTCGCGTTCAGATGTCTCTGATTCACTCAGTGGCTGCTGACAGCTACCGTGGTTTTATACCATTTCCCCTTTTTCTAGAAGCTAGGGTCGTGGATGTTTTCAACTATTCTAGATGATTCTAGATGGCACTTTATAGCTTCTGTCGTGGATGTTTTCGGGTGTATGTCTCGACTATTCAAGTTCCGTCGGGTGTTTGCTAGAACGTTCTAGATGGCGTTTTACACAGTAGGGGATACTGATCTTGTATTTTCCAGATATATCGGCGGTTTTCCAGATCCATAACAATATTTTTGGGATGCAAATTTTGAATATAATGGATTTTTGAAATTTTTTTAATTTGTGGCAAAGTTTGATATCTTATTAGTTTTGGACAAATAAACTGGGATACAAATTCACGCTATTAATTAGATTTTATTACCATTTAAAGGTACATCGAATTTTCACAATATTTATACTTTAAATGAAATCTGGGAGTATTTGTATTTGCCTTACCGTTTCTAACGCTAAGAAATTATGCTTGCACAGAGCCAATGGTACAAAAATATTTGTTGTCGCTCAAAAACGTCGATTTCGAGTAACGATCTGTTCGTCTGTCTATCTTTGAGCTATCGTGCTGAAATTTTTTGACCATCATTTTAAACAAAAGTGAAACTTCAATTTCATTAACGGGCTATATTCCTTCACCCCTTCTACTCCCTCCCATTAAAAATTTATGAAATTCCGATATTTTAAGAAAATTATTTTCCTTTGAAACTATTTAAACTATCAACTTAAGCTTTGGGTCAAAGTATAGTGATCTGTACATAATAAACATCACAAAATACTAATCCGATTCCCTCACTCCTTCTACCCCCTCCCATATAAGTGCACAAATGAAAAATATGTTTTTTCATTTTCATTGAAATTAGCAAAGCCGAAAGACGAATTTTTGTCAAAATTAATTTTATTGTAATTGCAATCAGTATTAAGAAAAAATATCAACTTCACTTCACTCCTTCTACCTTCTTCCCACACAAATTTCACGAAATCTCCGAGTTTTGGTTGGCTTGAAATTTTGAGCAAAGTCTAATAATGCAAACATTACTAACTTACTAACGCCAAAAAATGTTGTTTTGATTCGTATACTCCTTCTATTTTCCCCATACAAATGCATAATTTTGTTAAATCCATTACATCGATTTTCATTAAAACTGGGGAAAGTACAAACTTCAAATTTTTCAAGAATTTGTTTATTAATAATTGCAATAAATTTTAAATAGAATAACAAAGTAAAAAATTATCAGCATCACTTTTTCTGCCTCCTCCCGTACAAATATCTTTGTTATAAAGTCAAGAAAAGCATTTCTGCTTCGAACATATGGGAGCTTTCGAATTTGAAATCGAAACAAGGCACGGTAATAAGAATGTTGATAAGTTTCAAATCATCTTAAGCCCTCCACTTCCTCTGCCATCTCCCATACAAATGCCCAAATTTCAGGAAAACTATGCCCAATTTGATTCAAAATAATGAAAATTACAAACTTGGAATTCCGTGAGACACATTTTGCATACCACGTTCGGTGTCATATACAGAAATTTCAAACCTCCACCCTTTGCTTGTACCACTTCTCATGCAAAAGTCACTATTCACTATTCGAAAGAATTTGAGAAGAAATATTTTCCGGTTCATTCTTTCCCATTTTACCTAGAGTATCATATGATTGGGCTTTATGACCAATCTTAATTTTTCAATGACTCTAAATTCCGTATATTCTTCTATTATTTTCAGTCAGCTCTTGGCCATCCAACTAATCGGATGGCTCTTTTTCAACAATCTATCACTACGAGAACTGTTTTGAGCTATTCGCGTAATTTTCCTATTCGAAATTACCTTATTTTCAACGAAATCGCCACCTTAAAGAAAAAATATAATAGCTTTTTCGAAATTTTGAAAATATGCCGGATTTGCATGAGAGGTGATAGTAGGGATGGGGTGAAGTTAACTATTTCTTAAGGGTTAATTACAATTGATGTAAGATATAATTTGGTAAACATTAAACATTTTATCAAATAACCTTTCTAGCATAGCATGTCACACATAGAACAAATAAGTTGCTTGAAAAAAATTACATGACAAGAACATTTAAAAATTTCACCCCATGCATGCGATTAATATTGTGTTTCAATTCTATAGTCAAAAAATCTATTATTGTATTTATAGGTACAACCTTGTGGCAAATTCTGAGCAGAAATCAAGGTTGTCGGCTCGATGAGCAGTGTTAATTTCCAGATCTAAGATCGGTTGTACATGATGACTAGATAAGTTTTAAGTTTTGTATGCCTTCGGTACATTGTTGTTATCGACATTTTAAAGTACACCTGCATACCTGTAACTATCCTGTAGCATTCTTTCTTTCTAATATTCAATTCACCAGTTTTTAAGGCCAAATCGAGCTACAACATAAAACTTGTTTCATTCAACTGGGATTAATTATTTCAAATTAATTGTTGGGCATGGCAACAATCAAATTAAATTTAAATGATAAAATCTATGTTTTATTATGACCTTGATTTTGATATACATAATATTCGTTGGCTTTGATATTCGTAATAAAATCTGACTAATAAAAATTAATGTGCATATTATCAGAAATAATAAAGTGTACCAATAATTTTAATTTAAGTGTTTTTTAATTTTATTGTATGGCTTTGAAATTAGATATTTTAAATTAATTGTTCATTGCAAATTATAAAGCTTCGTATGATTAATATTAAAAATTGACAAAATAATTTGAGTCTTAACTAAACGGTTTCGTGTCTTTCAAAACGAAAATCGTTGATAGCTTACTCGTTAAACTTTCCAACCGCAATTATTTTAATGCTTATTTGAAATATGATAGCTCAATAAACTTACCATCCCAACTATGCGGACAGCAAATCAAACCAAATGATTTGTTAAAATCATGATATACAAAAATACGGGCACGATCGTTCGGCTAGTTATCTGCAATTGTAAGTTGTAGGCGAATGGGGTAAGTGATCGTAAATCGGCAAGGTAGTCGTGATCGAAGACTTTAACTTTAAAAAGAGCTCGACGTTTCAGTCTAACTTGGAATATTTTATGCATTTTATGAACATGCATGAATACGTTAAAATTTAACCAAACCTTTGACGAATCGAGATTTCCGCGCCCAAACAAGAGCATGATCGATATCGATCAGTAAATTTAAAATAATGTTCTTTCATATATTTAATGATTTTTTTTTATTTGGCATGCTGTTTTTGTGAAAATATTGACGTGAATGTTATTTTGCTAGTCATTCCTTGTGACTCTAAATTTGTAAAGCTTAAAATTATACACAGCAGTCCGATTAAGTGCCTACTGTGAAATATTTGTAAAATTCTTGCCAAATGTTTTTTTTTGGAATTTGTGATCTCAAGAGCATATCATAAATGCGAAAGGTTATAAGGGATTAGAATAGTATAATCAAAAACTGTTATACAAGTAGTAAATATTATGAAAATTCAATTCAAAGATTTGTTAAGCAAAATTAGTAATTAATAATTTTAAATTACTTTAATTTTAACACATATTTTTCATTGTTGCTGGCAACTTTTAAAAGTTTTTCGTATTTTAGTATAATTCCATAATATTCTTTACAATTGTTTTCATTGTTAAAAAATAAAATAAACTCGCTCTTAATCAAATCTAATGTACAACGGTTTATTTCAGATCTCCATTTGGCAGAGAAAGCCGAACCAGCTCAGTTAATAAGAATAAACTTTACATTAATTTGGTAATTTAGGAATTTCCTAAAGATAATCGTGCACCTTTGTGTTAATTGTTCTTTTTGTTTAAAAAGTATTTCCTTTAAAAGTGATGTTTCATCGAACATTTCGCTACAGTTCAAATTACATAAAATAGAATTTTAAAGTACTGATTACTTTTGTTATTTATTTTAAAGGAAAATTCAAAATGACTTAGCCCTTTCAGTCGATTCACGAAATTAAAAATATGTTGAAACATAACAGAATTATGATTGGGCTTAAAGCCCAATCGAATGATACTCTAGATGAGATGGAAATGACTTTAATATAACGGAAAAGATGTCTCAAATTCTTTCGAAAAGTGAATAGAGACTTTTGCGTGGGAGGTGGTAGAAGTAGAGGGGGAGGTTTGTATTTTTCGTATATGACACCGAACATGGCATGCAAAATGTTTTTTGCTGAATTAAAAGTTTTTAGTTTTCATTATTTTTAAAGAAATTGGTCATAGTTTTTATGAAATTGGGGATTTTGTATGGGAGGTGGCAGAAGAAGTGGAGCGTTTAAAATGATTTTGAAACTGTTTATTATCCTTATCACCATCAATCAAATTCCTGTTAAGACCCCCTATAGGGGCATAGGACAGAAACAACTCTCTTCCACAAGGCGCGATCCCGAGCATCGGCTTTAAGCTGTTGCCAGGACTTGTTTATTCCTCTGGCCTCCTGCTCAACTGCTCGCTTCCATGTGTTACATGGTCGACCAACCCGACGTCTTCCTTGAGGGTTATAATCCAGAGCCTGTTTTGCGATGTTTTGCTCTGGTTTCCTCAAAGTATGACCGATCCACTGCCACTTTCGCCTTTGAATCTCAATACCTATTTTAGTCTGGCGAGTTGTACTCCAAAGTTCGTCGTTGGAGATTACTTCTGGCCAGAATATTCCTAAAATGCGCCGGAGGCATTGGTTTACGAAAGTCTGTAGTTTCTTGGTAAGTCGAACGGTCACTTTCCACGTAGTACAACCATATAACAACACGGATTTGACGCATGCGTCAAAAACTCGCAGCTTCGTGCGAAGTGAGATCTCTCTTAACCTCCAGAAAGGGGAAAGGATACCGAAGGCCTGACGAGCTTTATTTAGCCGTGCCTCAACATCCTTTTCGGCTCCGCCGTCCATGCTGACAATGCTTCCGAGATAGCAAAAATCTTGCACCTCTTCCACATCCTGTCCATTAAGAACAATCGGTGTGCTTGCGTTCGAACCCATGTGCATGTACTTGGTTTTACGCACATTTATTTTCAGTCCCGCCTCTTTGCATTTAGAATGCAACGAGCGAACATTTGACTCTAAGTCCGAACGGGTATGTGCAAGCAAACACACGTCATCAGCATAATCAAGGTGACTTAAGATGTTAAATAGTCTCCATTGAAGACCTTTACCTTCCCCACCTTCCAGTGCAGCTTTCAAGATGTCATTTATTACCACCAAAAACAGGGCTGGTGATAATATGCAGCCTTGTCTGACACCCGTTCGCACAGGAAAGCTCTCGGACAGCTCTCCTCTATGCAAGACGCGACACCTTGCATCTTCGTAGGATTCTTTAATCATAGCTATGACCTTATCTGGAATACCTCTCCTACGCAAAGCATTCTATATGTAATCTCGCTTAACGCTGTCGAAAGTCTTCTCGAAGTCCACAAACATGAGATGTAGTGGCGAACCCATTTCAGCTGACTGCTCTAATATTATCCGTAGGGTATTTGTGTGGTCGGTACAAGACGACCCTTTACGGAATCCAGCCTGATAAACTTCGAGAGTGCTCTCGACGACATCACTAATCCTATTGAGAATTACCTTAGCCATAATTTTTGATACGGCAGTAAGTAGACATATACCACGCCAATTGCCACAATCCCGAAGGTCGCCCTTCTTCGGAATTTTCACAATGACGCCCTCCTTCCATTCAGTCGGATATCCTCCATCATTCCACACCTTAGTGAAGAGTGGGAGGAGTATATCGGCTGTTATTTCCGGGTCCGCTTTGAGGAGTTCGGTTGGTAGTCCGTCTATACCTGGAGCTTTCCTTCCCGCCATTGACCGAATGGCGGAAACTATCTCTTCTTTATCTGGGGGATCGTCCCTAATAGAGGATTGTTGCGGTTGGATGTTTGGAAGTTGTTCTGTTTCCGGGATATCTTCATCTGACAAGATGTTTAAAATATCAGAGAAGTATTCCTTCCATCGTCGCAACTGGTGTTCACTCATATTAAGGAGAGTTATCACCATGCTTTGATTCAATTTCAAGTCGATAGCTCTCATATACATGAAGAAGAAATGCTTTTTTTGATTGTATAATACAGATATTTGTATGGGAGGTGGTAGAAGGAGTGAAGCGGAGCTGATAATTTTTTCTAACACTTATTTCAATTCTTGAGAAACAAATTTGGCAAAATTTTAATTTTGTACTCTTTCTAGTTTGAATGGAAATCGATAAAATGCATTTAACAAAAATTATACATTTGTATGGGAGGGGGTAGAAGGAGTGTACGGATCAAAACAAACACTCCTTCTACCCCCTCCCATACAAATTTCACGAAATTTTGAAATATAAATTAAATTATTTTTCTTCGAAACTGTTAAAGCCATCAACTTGATATTTTGTACAAAGTATACAAATAGAAATATTAATAATGCGAAAAATTTTTTGTTTTGATCCGTACACTCCTTCTACCCCGTCCCATACAAATGCATAATTTTGTTAAATGCATTTTATCGATTTCCATTCAAACTAGAAAAAGTATAAACTTCAATTTTTGCCAGAATTCGTTTTTTAATAATTGAAATAAGTTTTAAAAAAAATTATCAGCTCCGCTTCACTCCTTGTACCACCTCCCACACAAATATCTGTATCTGTTCGGTGTCATATACGAAAAATACAAACCTCCCCCTCTACTTCTACCACCTCCCATGCAAAAGTCTCTATTCACTATTCGAAAGAATTTGAGATGACATATTTTCCGGTATATTAAAGTCATTTCCATCTCATCTAGAGTATCATATGATTGGGCTTTAAGCCCAATCATAATTCTGTTATGTTTAAAATAAATTTCAATTATAGTAGAATTAATTCTGACAAAATTTCGTCTTTTCAGCTTTACCAGTTTCAATGAAAATCGGAAATATGTATTTTTCAAAATTGTCCATTTGTATGGGAGGGGGTAGAAGGAGTAAAGGGATTGGGTCAATATTCCGTGATATTAATGACATCTATTTCGTTATACTTTGACCTAAATTTCAAATTGATTGCTTAAACAGTTTCAAAGAAAAATCAATTTCTTAATATTTCGAAATTTCATGAAATTTGTATGGGAGGGGGTAGAAGGAGTGGGGGGATGTAGCCCATTCACGAACTTCAAGTTACTTTCTTACTAAAAGTGACACACAACAATTTTTACTACTATAGCTCAAAGCTTTCGAGAGTTATGCTGTAGGCAGACAGACAGACAGACAGACGGTCACTCGGAATTGAGGTTCTTGAGCAACAACAAATATTTCTGTACCCTTGGCGGCTCTATGCGAGCGTTATTTCTTAGCGTTACAAACGGTAAGGCAAACACAATATACTCTCAGATTTCATCTAGAGTATAAAAAGTATCGATAATTTGTAAATTTGTAATTGTGAGTAAAATTACTCTGGGAAATGATATTCCAAATTTTTATTTTGATAAGGAGGTAGGACTGTCCTGAATTATTATCCCAAAAATTAGCGCGGTTTGTTAATAAGTTTACTTACAGCAGCAAAAAAAATTTTTTATTTTTAAATATAATTCTCCAGAGTAATTTGAATTACACATTATCGATACTTTTTTGTCACAATGTACGAGGATAAAGAACTATTTTTTCCGAAATCAGCACTGGTATTGTCAGCTTTTAGCGAAGTAACGTTTTTAATATCTAAATTGAGATTTTCTAAACTTTTCTTAATCATATTACACATTCCCCGTGTTCTCTAAGAGTTTGACAGCTATAGATCGAAAATTTAGAATATATTATTTTTATGATGGTATCAATCCACAGCATAAAAACTATTTGAATCGCTTCACTCCTGCTACCACCTCCCATACAAACTGCAAATTTTGTTGAAAAACTATAAACTAATTTCCTCTGTACGTATAAAATTTATCGAGCTGAAATTGAGCACTAAACAGTTATTTAAAATTATTAGTAAGACCGAAAAATTAACTGATTAGCTTCACTCCTTTTACCCCCTCCCATACAAAGTAACACTTTTTTTGAACTTTACATAAAATCGATTTTCTTGAAAAGTATGAATGTTATTGGTCTGCAATTCGAGAGATGTCAATTGCATAATTTTCATAGTTATGTGAAAAAATTAGTTCTATATTGTCAACTGCTCTACCAGTTCCCGTACAAAATTTATTAAAATCGAAAAATTTCTTTTTCATCTGCAGTATCGCACGATTGGGCTCTACGCCCAATCGTAGTCCTGTTATGTTTCTTCATTTGCCTTAACTTTTTTTTAACCATAGCGAAAACTCCTCTACCCAGAAGTTAACTTTTCTTTTGGTTATATCTGGTTTGAAATAAGTTGTAAATTTTCTTACCCAATTGGCAAATCACTTCTATTTTTAATTAATTACCTGTCTTCTAACCCTAAGAATTATATTTTAATGTAAATATTGCGTAGCCAATGAGCGGGGATCATGAGCTTTAGTTGTTTGAAACCTTTTCGATCAACCTAAGCATAGTTAGCATCCCATTTATGACGAAATCAAAAACTGTTGTTAGTTTACACTCGACGTTTGTTAGTTTCTAGTTATTTCAAAAATTAAAACAAAATTTTGAGCGCAATGCACATGTATAAGATGTTTCCTATAAGCGCTGCCAACAGATTTCAGTCCCAAAGTGGATCGAAGCATTAAAGTTTATAGATCAAGGAAATTCTGAACTGAGTCTTAAAACTAAAGTTTTAAAGGATCGAGTCCAAGTTAAGCTTAAGAAGTGTTAAGGTATAGTACAATATACGACTTTGTTGTTTCCCTATTATCACAAAAATGGTAAGAACAGATATAAAAACAGACTTTAAGACAAATAACTTACTTATTAAGCCAAGCTTGGAATCGATCCGTCATTTGATTTAGTTATGTTATTTTTCTGTAAACTGCAAACATATCGATACCATCAACTAGTAATGTCAAAAACGTAATTATTCGTTACACAATTACTCATGACCGACCAAAATTCGAAGTAATGGATACCGACGCAAATTTTCGTTCGTTACATAATTAACGAAATGAACTCCAGAAAAAGTTACTGAACTGTCAGAAAACGTTTCGTTACTGTTTCGTTACTCGAGTATTCGTTCCACATACAAAAAACGTACCCATACCGAAAGTAACGTTTAGATGCCTTTTTTATTACATCATAGGAGGGAAACCTACAATTGAGCATAACGCCATACTGCCATTCCAAAGCAAGAACGAGAAGGAATACTCTTACTCTACCTTTCAGTAAATTCTACCAAGAAAATAATATATATATTTTTTTCGTTTGGATTGTTTGAACCAAGAATGTCGTGGCGTTCGGTTTGAGCTTCAGGGCAGGTAGTCGTTACTAGAGTTTCCGTATTAAAGTTTGAACACCAGGTTCTAGCACAGAGCGGGAAATTATCAAATCTAAGATTTTAGGCCAAGTATTTTATCTTATTTTCCAAGTATAAATTGAAAATCCTAAGAGTAATTCTTAGGATTTCAAGTAGTTTTTAGTGAAAAAGTTATCTTTCATCGTCTTTTCAGTACGGCGACTTTTTGAATATCGACAGCTCGATTAACGGCTTCGTATCCAAACTCGACATCAGAGAAGAAGAGGGCGCGTTCCTATACAGTAACTCTAGTCGTTAATATTGTTAGGGTGATACCAGATTGTATATTTTTTTAATGTTTCGGGTGGTAAAAGGATTTTTTTTATCAATTTGAGGGGTTTTGTTGAAGAAAATTTCGATTGAATAAAAGTAATTTCCTTCACATTGTCGTTTTATTCTTTATTTTGAAGAAAAATTTATTGGACAAGAGAAATTTGTGAAATATTGAGAAGATTTACGTTAGTGTTTAAAGAGATTTTCTACTTGGAAGAGGGATAATTAAAAAATCGAACTTGGCATCATTGTGTTGGTTCACGTGCTAGGCCAACGCAATCAAGAGCGATTTTTTATTGCATATAGTTACTGCATGGGACACTGGAGGCGATTACTTCTATTTGAATTTTGTGATTTGTAAAACTTGCTTACCCATTCCTGTAACATGATATGGCGGTAATTTCAAATAAACGAAAACTTAGTAACGAATAAAATGTAACGATTACTTTCCTTGAAGTAACGAATAGTTACTTGTACATCACTACCATCGTACTCGAATTGTAGGTATTCCACATACCAAGAGCATCCTATGTAATAGCTTCAATTTGAGTTGGTGGTATTGCTACGTTTTATTACAATTGCATTACTTTGGATATTGAATCGCTGTTTTTTAGTCTTGCTTTGCTCACTACCTCTACAACATTCTTATCCTTTCTCTCTCATCGATTCATGGCTTTGTTTTTGTGCCATAAGTTTCGTTTCGCCTGTGCGTTGTAACACACTCCATATTTTTATACTCTAGATGAAATCTGAGAGTATATTTTGTTTGCCTTACCATTTGTAACGTTAAGAAACAATGCTCGCACAGAGTCGCCAAGGGTAAAGAAATATTTGTTGTTGCTCAAAAATCTCGATTCCGAGTGACCGTCTGTACGTCTGTCCGTCTGTCTACAACATAAATCTTGAAAGCTTTTAGCAAAAAAGTAACTTAAAGTTCGTGAACGGGCCACATCCCTCCACTCCTTCTACCCCTCCCATACAAATTTCATGAACTTTCGGAATTCAAAGAAATTGATTTTTCTCCGAAACCGTTTTAGCTATTGACTTGAAAATTGTCTGTCAAAAAATATTGATCTGATCCCCTTACCCCTTCTACCACCTCCCATGCAAATGTACAATTTTCAAAAATGCATTTATTCGGTTTGCATCGCAACTAGCGAAGCTAAAAGATCCAATTTTTGTCTTTTGTGTTTTATTATAATTGCAACCAATTTTGTAAAACTTGTCAACTTTACCTCACTCTTTCTACCCCTCCCAAACAAATTTCACGAAATTTCTGAATTTTAACTAAATTATTTTTCTCCAAAACCGTCAAAACTATCAATTTTAAATTTTGAGAAAAAGTATACTATTATAAGTATCATTGATGCCAAAAAATATGGTTTTGATTTGAATACTCCTTCTACCCCCTCCCATACAAAAGCACAATTTTGGTAAATGCATTTAATCGATTTTCATTGAAACTCGAAAAAGTAAAAGCTTAAAATTTTGCCACAATTTGTTTGTGATTAGGATGTTGATAAGGAGATTCAAAATCATCCAAAACCTCTCACTTTCTCTGCCACCTCCCATACAAATGAATAAATTCAGGTAAAAATTGTTCAATTTTCTCGAAAATTATGAGAGCCACATACCTTAAATTCAGTATGAAATATTTTGTATACAACGTTCGGTGTTATATACAAAAATTACCAACCTTCCCCTTCTGCTTTTACCACCTTCCATACAAAAGTCACAATTCACTATTCGAAAGAAATTAATATGACATATTTTTCGGTACAATTAACTCTTTCCAATTTCATCTAGAGTATCATATGATTGGGCGTAAACATAATTATGTTATGTTTATGTAAAGAGTTTAATTATAGTACAGGAGCCACCGTATAAAATCGTGATGAGTTAGTTTCAAGCAGAAGCTCCCTATGCTTATGTGGGTGTGACTAAACTTTAGAGGTCAAAGATTTATTTTCATCATATGTTAATAGTTATAAATCTAAAAAGTAAAGTGACTAATGCGACAAAATTCGTGACAAATTTGGTGATAGGATTTTTATGAAATGTGGCCAGGCTTTACGTAATTTTTGACAATTAGCAAATTTCAGGTGTCTGATTTGCAACATCGTGATCAATTTAAGGAATAAAAAAAAACTAAAAATTAAGTTCATAAAACGTATTGCCAGTATTGCATCATTTTAATGCTATACCTGTTACAACAGAGCAAAAACCATGAAAAAGTGTGACAAATATTTTGATTTTAACAAATAGTGTAACAATGCTGCTGCAAAAATTAGTTAAGGCGAGAAGCGTCACCGCACAAATAAATATCTGATTACAAATTTACGATTTACGAATCCTTTCAAGTCTTGCAGTACACTTACGGTTCACGGGCGGACAAAAGTAACTCCGCGGGTGACTGGTAGATCGCGGTCTGCGTCATGGGCAGCCAAGAAAATTGTGATAGTAGTAGTGGGTCCTTTGTTGTAATTTCTTCAACGCACATTTATTTTCAAAAATCATGAGGAAATGTATTTCGGAATTGCCTGCTGAGATCTATAACGCCTTATAATTTCCAACACACAGTCTACTGTGTGTTTAATTAAATTGATCACGTTTGTAACTTTTAAATTGAAATAAAACGAGTTTACAACTCGGACTAGCTAGCTTAAAACTTTTCAAGGCTTTTAGTATATAGTTACATTCTAAATATTTTTTTATTGTCATGTAGGTAGTTGAAAATGTAATAGTCGTTCTAACAGGAAGTATGCTTGATTTTGGATTGAAACATTCTACCAGAAAAAATTAATTTTTCTTTCAAATTGCTCATAGCTTCATCGTTGAAATATCCGAAAATGTGTCTTTTGAAATTTTATTTATGTTTGAAAAGATCCTGCATTTAGTTGAATGAAGCTTTATGTTAATACCTTTTTTGTTGTAAGAGTTGACTGGACTATTTATTGATTTCACTCTTTTCTTACTTCAAGGTAACCAAAGAATTTTAAAAAATATGTGAATATCAATAGAAATTAATCTTAGAGATGATGCAAAATATTATTAGATAAAAATTCAAAGAGGATTACAAAGCCGTTAAAATTCTTTAGTTAAATTTAGCACCCATTCATAAGTATAATTAATAATATTATATATTATTATATATATTTATTATAGGAGTCTAATTAATTTTCTAAAGTTTAATCGGTCATGTTCAAGTGTATGACAAATTATGAAAACCAATGGCAGTTATATTGCCATTTTATTTTTAAATCGTTCAAAACCGGACCATTCTTTGTATCTTTCATTTGGTAAAACCTTTAGAGTATTCCACGTGATAAACATAAATGTGCAGTAATTAAAACGGATTTGCTACGTACCATGTACAAAACCTGTTTTGAAAATTCGCATAACCAAGGCATCTGGCATAATATAGGGAACAGTTTCATGGATCTTTTAATGGTTCAAAGTAGCGTTTTAGCTGCATAGATGCCCATATTATGCAATATCGTATATTTCGGTCTATGGAAAACAAGTTATTGCATTCAACCTGCAGGTATGGAATATGTTATTGACTTATTGGAGTAAATCAATTTTAATTTCTATACACAACAAAAAAAAAAATTATCTGCCGGTATTGGATATACAAAGTGAAAGAAGTGACTATTTGAGGTATCGTTAAATGGATTGAATAAGATTAGAGCTACGTCAAAACATGGTCAGAAATAGTTTTTCTTTATATAAATTCAAATAGTGCTGGCTTTGATTGATCTATCTTAGATTTATAGTTTGTTAGATGTGGTGAGTCGAAGATTGTCGCGAGCTTTTTAATCTATCACATAAAACTTCCTTATTTTTGACATTGAATCTTTCGAAAAATTTTAACGAATTATATGAAAAGTAAAATTAGTGTTACAAGAATGTGAAACTCCGCCATAGACAGTCCCAAACCCGAGTTGAGAAAGGAGGAGGGAACATGGAGTTAACCTGAATGGCCAGTAATACCAGTGCGTCTCAGGAAGTAGGCAAAAAGTATGACATAGTTGGACTTGCAGCATAGCTGTGAGAACTCCAGCATGTCATATTTAGCTCAAAACTCCCACCCTTTTTCTACTAGGGTGTAATAAATAAGTAGGACCGGTCCTCCAGGTCGGGGGTTGGGCGAGGCGCCGACAACGCATCACCGGAAAAAGAACACTGTCCAGAAACCTGAAGAACAGCCTCGGAAAGGATGGACTCAACGGCAACGACCCCGCAAACGAAAAATGGACTACTCTATTGGATCTTGGAATGTTCGATCCTTATTTAGGACAGGAGCTCTGAAAGAGTTTATCGAAGAAGTGGCAAAACACAACATCAACATAACTGCCATCCAAGAAACGAAATGGCTCGGTAGCGAAATCATGAACATGAGATCACACACAATCTATCCAAGTGGAAAATTGTCGGGAAGCAGATAGTTTGGAGTCGCTTTTGTCGTTGACAAAAAATTTAAACAGCAGGTCACGAGCTTCAAACCAATAAGTGAAAGATTGTGTGCAATCCGAATAAAGACTAAATTTTTCAACACTTGGGTGATCAACGTTCACGCACCAACAGAAGACAAGGACGATATAACTAAAGACGAATTTTATGCCACCCTAGAAACAACCTATGACTCACTGCCCTCGAATGACCTAAAAATTGTCTTAGGGGATTTTAATGCAAAAGTCGGAAAGGAGGAGGCTCATAGAGGAACAACAGGAGGGCACAGTCTCCATGACATAACCAACGACAATGGCCAACGTCTTATTGATTTCGCAAGCAGCAAAAATATCATAGTAAGCTCTACGTGCTTCCCACATCGCGATATTCACAAACGAACGTGGGCATCACCAGATGGTCACACCTTCAACCAAATAGACCACGTTCTTATTGAGAAAAGAGCTGCTTCCAGCATACTTGATGTACGAACTCTACGCGGTGCGAATTGTGACTCTGATCACTATCTAGTCAGAGCTAAGTATCGATGCAAAATAGCTTGTCGTGGGTATTCGAAAACGAGTAGAGCTCGCAAATTCAATGTCGACAAGCTTAACGACGAAACGGTGGCGCAGGCTTACATGCTAGCATGTAATAAACACCTGACACCAATATATGAAAATATCCAAAATATGCCAGTGGATAATGCGTGGATGAAAATACGAGACGGCATCAAATCCTCCGCGGAAGAGATATTAGGATATCAAGCACGGCGAAAAAGTAATGATTGGTTCGACCAAGAATGTCGCGACGCAATAGATAGAAAGAACGAAGCTTACAAAATTTTTACTGAACGACCAACACGAGCCAAAAAAGAAAGATATGACGAGCTTAGGCGATATGCGAAAAAGACCTGCAGACGAAAACAAAGGAAGTACCATAATGACAAGATACAAAAAATGGACGACGACATGAGAAAAAATAATATGCGGGACGCATACGCCATAGTAAAAGACTTGAAAAAGGGATATAAACCAAAAACCAGTATCTGCAAAGACGCAGAGGGCAATATCATCAGCGACACAGAAGAAATCAAAAGGAGATGGGCTTCATACTTCGAACATCTTTTGAATCCCATCCCAGTAGCACCGATAACGACAGACAACATTTCAATTCAAGCCTCAACTGACGAAGATGAACCATCATCGACACCACCCACGCTTGCTGAAATCAAAGCAGCCCTATGTGACAAAAAACGAAACAAAGCGCCGGGAATTGACGAAATACCAGTTGAACTTCTGAAAAACGGTGGAAACTGTGTCGCTGAAATACTGCACAGCATGATATGCAAAATTTGGACAGAGGAAATCATACCCGACGACTGGCGAAAAAGCATTATATGTCCAATTTACAAGAAAGGAGACAAACTCTGCTGTGAGAACTACAGAGGAATATCATTGTTGTGTACGTCCTATAAAATACTGACAAAAATAATTGAACGTCGTCTTAAGCCCTATACTAATCGAATAATTGGCGAATACCAAGGCGGATTCAGAACCGGACGATCTACAACAGACCAGATATTCTCGGTGAAACAGGTGCTTGAGAAATGCTGTACATTCCCAGCATTTCTCAAGCACCTGACACCTGACACAGACGTGCACCAAATATTCGTAGATTTTAAACAAGCATACGACAGTATCGACAGGAGCGTACTGTACCAAATCATGCTTGACTTTGGAATTCCTCCAAAACTAGTCCGACTAACAAGACTCACAATGACGAACACTGAATCCCAAGTGAGAATACAAACCGATTCCACAACCAGCTTTCGAACGGAATGTGGTTTAAAGCAGGGAGATGGTCTAGCTCCTATGCTTTTCAACTTGGCACTAGAGTATGTCATCCGAAAAATCCCAGTCGACACCAACGGGACACTACTATTCAAGTCCACCCAACTAGTAGTATACGCTGACGACATTAACATTCTAGCAAGATCCTTCCCTAGTGCTAAGGAGGTATTTGTCAATCTTGACTCCGCCGCAAAAGAAGTCGGGTTGCGCATTAATGAAAGCAAAACAAAAGTAATGACGCAAACAAGAAGGAGAACGCCAATCAGATAAAACATAACAATTGCGGAATATAATTTGGAGAGTGTGGACAACTTCATATATCTTGGGGCTAATCTAGCAAAGGACAGTAATGAAACAGACGAAATCAAACGACGGATAATACTAGCAAATAAGACGTATTATTCGGTACTTCCAATAATGAAATCCAAGAAAGTGCACAGGAACAATAAGCTGCGGATTTATAAAACTATTATACGACCTGTGCTCTGTTATGGCAGCGAGACGTGGACATTAACGTGAACTTCCGAAAAAGCAGTTAACGCATTCGAAAGAAAGGTCCTCCGAAGAATTTTGGGACCTGTGAAGGAAGGAACGGAATGGCGAATAAGATACAACCATGAGTTGTATCAACTCTACGGCGAGCCAGAAGCTTCAACGTTCATCAAGTTACGTAAACTGCAGTGGGCTGGCCATGTAGAGCGAATGGAAGACAGAAGAATCCCCAAACGTGCTCTTAAAGGCAAAGCGAGTGGTAACCGGCCAGTAGGCAAACCACGTAAGCGATGGGAAGACTCGGTTGATGAAGACAGCAAAGCCATTTTAAAAATTAGCAGCTGGAGGACGCGGTCTTTGGATCGAGACGATTGGAGGCGACGACTTCAGGAGGCCAGGGCCCGATTTGGGCTGTCGCGCCATTGATGATGATGATAGTCGAAGAAAAAAAGAAACAGTTTTTATATTTTTTTTATTAATTTTTTTTATTACTTAAATTTCATTATTTCTTTATTCATTAAACTTTAAAATATTATTTCATGCTTTTTTTTCTATGTTAATATTTCTGTCCGTATTTAGGAACATTTTTTTTTGTGTTTTTTCGACTATTTTTTTTTTTGGTTTCTTGTCTCTCGAAGGATGAGCGAGGAGTAAGGCCTCATATGGGAGCTCTGAGATGGACTGCCTGGTGACGTTTTCCTACAGCTTCTCGTACTACGATTTTTTTTTTCGTTGATCCTTGATTACAATAAATTACAGCACGAACAAGGAAGGGTGACCTTCCAAGTACCTCCTCCCACCCCCATTGCTCCTGATCTAGCCGGCAGGAAGTGCTGATTAAACTTGGAAGAAACCCCTTTAAAAATCTGTAGCAGGATGAGGTCACTTAAACTTCGTCCCGTTACCGACAGACGGACAGACAGCAACTCGGAATCGAGGTTTTTGAGAGACAACAAATATTTCTGTACCCTTGGCGGCTCTGTGCGAGCATTATTTCTTGGTGTTACTAACGGTAAGACAAACACAATATACTCTCAGATTTCATCTAGAGTATAAAAATCCGTCTGTCTGTACGCCGTACGCCGACGTGTACGCTCAGCGCACATTAACTCCCAAACCCTTCAAGATAGAAAGTTCATTTTTGGAGGGATTGTAGGTAGTTGTGGATCTCAGGCAGATACCCATTTTGGGGAGTGTACGGATTCAGGGGGAGGCAGGGGGAGCGCTTAAGCCGAAAAATACGAATTCAAATATCTCAACCATGGTTACAGCTAGGAAGCTAAAAATCAACAAACATATAGAGGAATTTATGGGACAACTTTTAAAAATAATTTAATTTTTTTATCCATTGGGGTGCGAAAAGGAGGGGGGCTAAGAACCAATTGGCGGCCGAATTTTTTTTTTCAAATGATTATATCTTTGAAATTACTTCCCATAAAAAATTTATATTTTGAGACCATTAAGATGACATCAAGATCTATTAGAATCAGTTTAGATAGAAGCTAATTATTGTAAGGGGGAGGGTCAGGGGGGTGCAAGAAAAACACTTAAAAATTAATATCTCGACTGTCTCTTAAGCTATGTAATTGAAACTTGAAATGTATACTAAGCTTTACTAGCAACATATGAAAAAAATATAACATATGGACATAATAGTAGTGGGGGGAAATGGGGAGCATTTCAAAAATGTCGCACTTTCCAAAACTACAAATCACCAAATCTCAAAATTGAGTACAGATATCAAATCAAAAATTTGTCAGATTGTAGAGCTATATAGTCTTTAATTTTGGTAAGAAATTTAAGTTGGGGGGTGTAAGGAGAGGGAGGTGGAAAGCGAAAATGTTGAAAATTTTGAGTGATTATACTCTAGATGAAATCTGAGAGTATATTGTGTTTGCCTTACCGTTTGTAACGCTAAGAAATAACGCTCGCAAAGAGCCGCCAAGGGTACAGAAATATTTGTTGTCGCTCAAAAACCTCGATTCCGAGTGACCGTCTGTCTGTCTGTCTGTGCGTCTGTCTACAGCATAACTCTCGAAAGCTTTGAGCTATAGTGCTAAAAATTTTTGTGTGTCATTTTTAGCAAAAAAGTAAGGTCAAGTTCGTGAACGGGCCAAACCGCTCCACCCCTTCTACCCCCTCCCAAACAAAATGACACAAATGCGCAATTTGACAATAAGCGGATTTGCTCGAAAAGTATAAAAGCTATTGGCCTGAAATTTGGGATGTATTACTTTTATGATAATATCAATCTACCGTATACAAATTATGCGTGTCCTCTCCCTTCTTTTACCACCTCCCATACAAAGTGTACTTGTCATGAATTACTCTAAGCCAATTTATTCAGTGCGTATAAAATTTAGCGACCTGAAATTGTGCACTAAAAATTTATTTAAAATTGTGAGTAAGGCTAAAAAAAATTAGACGATTAGCTTCACTCCTTCTACCCCCTCCCATACAAAATGGCACAATTTCGCAATTCAACTATAAATGGATTTGCTCGAAAAGTATAAAAGCTATTAGTCTGAATTTCGGGATATATTACTTTCATAATGATTTCAATATACAATATAAAAATTATTTGCGTCCTCCCTCTCCTTCCAACCCCTCTTATACAAACTACACTTTTTCATGAAATGCTTGTGGTTTTAATTTCATCAACAATTTTGTTTGCTTAAATTATGTTGCTCCTTTTTTGTCGTTTATAGTTATTGCCAATTTTGTAAAAGATATATGAATGCTTGATTCATGCTTACCAACAGTGGCGGTTTAAGTAAATTTTCCGTCCGGATTATTTCATTGATAGCGCGCCCTTCCAAATAACTTTTCTCGGCGAGAATCCTTTTAGTGATATTTGGCCAGCATTTCCTAAACTATGTTGTGACCCATTCGTTGCTACTCACGCCACCATTTTTACGTCCTTTTACTTCAACCGCAGAACAGAACTTGATTCAGGATTTGCAGTCCTGGTTGGTCCCTTTTAATCGCCAGAAATAGAGCGAAAACGAAAAACTTTACAAATATTGACACAGGTTAGTTATTTGGTACATATGTATCCGACGTATATTTCGTCATAGTTTTTGTATTGAATGACCAAAACAAATGTCACGAAATTTCGACAGCGATGCTAAAAAAAATTTTACTTTTCGACTGAATTGTGTGACAAAAGATTTTAAATGTTAGACTTTTCAAATTAAATTTATGACATTTTTTTGCCAGAAATCGTTTGACAAAATTTTGCTCAGTTACAATTGCCAAAAAAAGATGAAAGCGCTTCGAGACATGTTAAGTACAAATTTCTGTGACAATAATAAAATAAATATTTTATATTTGAACATACTTTTCTAACCACATTTTGCGACAAATTTCTGAACAATACATTTTTATCCACCAATGTGTGAAAACTTGCTGCGTTTGAAAGTCATGACAAATTTTGAATACAGCTTGGACATTTTAATGAAGTACAAATGAAATTTGACAATTTCTTTTCTTCAATTACGTCAAAGTCACAAATGGTGACCGCAGGTTTGACACGAACGTCTGGAACGAATTTGTACGAAAAGTCAAAGCTGAGGACATGAAGACGAGGATTTAGTCTCGAGGGAATACACCAATCCTTGGAAGGCTATGATGAAATGGAGAAAACAAATGAAGACGGTAGGGGTTCACATTGCCTGTCCGTACATTTTTAAGCTTGCTTAGGGCGAATTATTCTCCCATGAAGAAGAGCCTCCTGGTAATAAGTGATGGTGGAACCGGGAACAAAACTTACTTCCCATGCCCCCACCATGTGATCTCCGGAGCATGCTCAATATTTGTTGGCGGAATGAAGTACTTTATTTCTTTATAGTGGCGCCCAACGTGGGGCTTTACATCGTACCGGTAGACAGCGTGTACCCCTACCGTCTTCCTTTTTTCGCTCCTTCCAATAATTTGAGGGTGGTGTTTTCCCGCAACCATTAAGGAGGCGAATTATCTGTTGGCGCAATAAAGTTCTCCATTTCGTTACACTGTTTTTAAGATTTTTGTCTTTTGATTATGTTGTCCCCTTAAGCAACTGCCTGGTGCAACTGCTCCATTCGCACCTTCGTAGGACCGGTTCCACTTACGAATAGAAAATACTAGTGACGCTGGCATTTACTTGGTGGTCTATACGCATCTTTAGGGTGTTTCACTCGTACAATTCAAATTGTTAAAATTAAAAATTGCGAAAGGTGTATTTTATTTGAGAGCAATCAGAATTACGGTAATATTTTGTATGTAATTTTGTATTTTAATGCGAATGCTCGCTTAAACTCTTTGAATGATCTGTCAATGTCAAAATGCCGGTCAAAGCTTGGTCTGTGAATTATTAAAAATTTCTACCAAAATTCTGAGTCGATTGAAATAATCGGCGCACCAGACAGGCTTTGCGTGCTATAGTGGGTAAATCCGAGTCAACATATTCACTACTGAATATTGCTGCGCCAGTGACACAATGCACTGGTCGAAGTACCAAAAATATTGCAGCCGTCAGTGCTTCAGTTCAAAATGAGCCAAATCAGTCGATTCCTCGCCGTTCATAGTAATTGAGAATCTCTTAATCCATATTGTGGCGAATTTTGCACAAAGATCTAAGCAATATATGCATTGCTAGACAGCAACAAACCCACATGTGCTTCAAGAGACTCCATTGCATCCACAAAAAGTGACCGTGTGGAGTTGATTTCATGCCGGAGGTGTGGTTGGACCGTATTTTTTCCAATGATCCAATGGCCAACTTGCTTATGCGATTTAACGCCATTGAATTTCTTTTTATGGTGTTACGTTAAGTCGTTGGTTTATGTCAACCAGCTAAAAACATTAGAGGAGTTCAGGACACCATCGTACGCGAAATGGCCAACGTTCTTTTATTAAATGATAGAAAGTCTAATAGAGTACTTTTTTTAGAATAAACATTCAGAAGTGCAACTTTATTACTACATGAAGCAGGGATTTGCTATGGGTTGTCCATAATCAAACATAACAGAGCTAGGATTGTAGGTAAGGACCAATCATGTGATACTGTAAATAAAAAAGAGATTTTTCTGACTTTAACTAAATATTATGTTTAAATTTTTTGTGTGGGAGGTTATTGAAGGCGCGACGAAATATAACAGTTGTAGTATCACAAGATTTGAGCATTTTAAATTCGAAAGATACTGCAAAAAGTGTTATCACTTGTTTCGCGAATTCGTGAAATTTTTATGGAAGGTGGAAGAAAAAGTGGAAGGATTTTAGTGATTTTGAAAGCATCAACTATAAAAGTCATAAAAATTGCAAGATCAGTAGCTTGAACACTTTCTGGCGGAATCAAGTTATTACGAAGCAGTGAAATTGTGTCATTTTATATGGGAGTGGTTGCCTTACTAATAAAGGTAACAAAATATTTTGAAATCAATTTAAGTTCGATAGAAATCATACGATTTCAGAAATCTTTTTTGTATTTCTTGGAATAGTACAGTTTGTTTAGGAGGTGTTGGAAGAATTAGGACAGTTTCTGATAATTTTTACATGGATGACGATCTCATCAAATCATATTATTTGAAGTTTTAGATCACTTTCGTTGAGATCGCCTTATTATGAAGTTGCGAAAGTGTTTCATTTTGTATGGTATGGTGTAAAAGTTGTGAAGGGATTTGGCCCATTGACCTTTCTTTTTTGTCAACAACAACGAGCAAAATTGTTTAACCATTTGACTGAACACGTTAGATACGGAGTGAACGAACGGATGGAGACCTTCGCTTTGAAAACTTACTGATTTTTATTGAAACTAAGTTGACGTCAACATGTTTTTGTAAACATATCAACCCACCAAATATAATCACTAATATTGCTTGAAAATGGAAACATATTCTCTTAATATGCTTTTTTAATTTTGCAAATCTCGAAAAATACATTGTAATTCGAAAACTAGACAACGGATTTTAGCATTTATTTCGAAAAATGTCTGAAAGCACGAGTTTTGCAAGTGAACGCCCCATATGAACTCTTAATTTCGACTTTTCTTCGAACTTCATTTAGCGTTACAAAATTCGTTTGAGCAAACTTATAATACTTTCAGATTTAATCTTTTGTTAAATATTAGTGTTAATTAGCTGAAGCAAATAAAATGATGAATTTTATTTATTTTCTTTACTATCCTCTCATGAAACAAAAAATATTTATGGAAAAACTGAATATAAAATAAAAGTAGTAGAGTAAGAAATAATTTTTAATTTTTTAAATGAGTCAAAACTAGTTCGAAATTACAATCTAAATTTAATAAAGGTGACTTATAATTTTCTAATGGCGGTAGCAAATGCAATATTCTACGAGTTTTAAAATTTAATCAAAATACTCAATAAATTATATTATTCCTCGCATATATTACAGTTTATCAGGACTAAACATAAAGAATTTTAGCAGCTAATTTTCACGTCACTTATTGAAATATGTGACCAATAATCTGTTCGCTGTCTTTGGTGTATGCTTACGGGTAGTTTAATGTTATTTAATTGCAGAGAAAAACACCTATAATTTTCTTGGAAATAATAAATTTTATTTAATAGCACGGCAATCATATTGCTCAACATACTATAATTATATAAATAAGTTTAATTGTTCATAATCTAAGTTGCATGGTTGATTAATCTTAAATATCGATGGAGAAAGTAATCCTGTTCGTGAACGAGAACGCGGAGGTGGCTTAGCTAATATCGAGGCCACTGAGTTAACTTCAATAAATCAGCATACAATAAAAGGACAAAAAAAGTTAATAAATTGACTAATAAATGAAATGAAATATTCGAAAGGAGGTCCCCAAACTTTTAATTTAAGTTCGAATTCAGTTATTCCATGATATAAACCAGTTTGTACATATAACACTAATTTTAGAGAACAGATAACACGATTTTAATAACTAAAGAGATTTTGTGAGCATTTGCAGATTTTAACCGTGGGTTTTTGTGATACAAAAATAAACAATTCAACGCAAATTTGTTTTGCAAAAAGCCTATTCTTAATTACTTAAAACTACATAAAATGTAAATTGAACTTAGATTAACTTATGATAAATCAAGGGAGATTTAGTTAGACTTTATTTCGTTTGGCTGCAAAAAGGTAAAATTAGCGTATTCTTAACCATTTGGGACCTGAGAATGAAGGGTGAAAGTCTCTTATCAGTTAATTTTTGTACACTGAGTACATTGGCAATTTCATGGAGAATTTTGGTCGAAAAGTAAAACGATTTGTTAAGTATCATTTTCAGAAAATTATTTTGAGAGATCTGTAGGTTCTTTTGATGTGAACTTGCATACTGGTTCCAAACGGGTGAACCATAAGACAACCTAGGGTGCGGGAAAAGCTTGCAAGTTTTGATCTTGCTGGACGAAGAAAGTTGCCACTTGCGGTTGTTTGGTGGATACAGCGAATGGATAGATTTTGAAGGAAACATTTTCGATATGACTACAAGAAGTCTGTTTTTTGTCCAACACGATGCCAAGGTTGGTAGGAGTGTCAGACGAAGGAAATATAAAATTTTCTGACCTATAAAATGTAAGTTGCGGTTAGATAGATTGGAATGTTTTTACGTGAACAACATGTCACGCGTTTTACTTGGGTTGATTTTGTTCTTCCAGTGATGATAGTACTGCTACGACAGCTCTGAATATGATTCCAGCCATGATAAAATATTATCAGTGTCATTGTCGCTTACATAAAGTCATGTGCAGACATCTGCAAAGATCGCTTGCTCGCATTATGGATGAATTGGTATATTTGCGGTATAAATATTGTATAGCGTTGGGCTTAGGCAAGAGTCTTGTGGAACGCTCGCAGATATTTATCGACCGGCAGAAAAGCTTGTATTCATTTTTACTGAGAAGGTCCTATTCAATAGAAAGGATTGTATTATTTTCGTCGGGAAAGCGGGACGGAGAATTTTAATAATTTGGATAGAAGACATTCGTGTGCCAATCGTTTTACTTTCAAATGGTTTGGCCCATTTCATTTCGATTATTTCTTGTTGCAACTACTAACTGGAAAACTCGTGCACAAATAAGCATTGCTGTCTGGTAAGAATCGAACCTACGATCTTTCAGCTATGAAGTCGGCATGCTTAAAATGGATTTACTGAAGGACCACTATTTCGAATTGTAGTTATATCGACCTATTGCACTGTAATAAAAAACCCCATTTTTAATGTGGAAAAAACATTTTAAGAACCTTTTTAAAACTTATTTTATCAAAAGGTTTTTCAATTTCGAGCGTTACCATACTTACAGATTTCTTGTTATGCAGGGATTTCCGAATGTCTTTGGTGACTCTAAAAAGTTGCTAAGTCATGAAGTGTCCGCGTCTGAATTCAAAAAATTTGCTGGCAGCCGGAAGTAAACTAATAGACCTGACATTTTTAGAGTTTCTTGTATTTTTACGGAATTCTGGAATCGGGACAACCACAGCTTGTTTTCAGAAGGAGGGAAAGTAGCTGAGTTTAATACACGTGCTTACTGTAAGATTTAGTGCAATAACAAACTTTTTGGGTTATTTTTGAGCAAAAGATTGGGGAGCTTATCCCAACTTGGTGCTTTATTATTCCTCTTTTTCAGTCGAAATTGGGCTTTGGCCTTCTAAACTTCAGGTTCCATAAATTTTTTTTTCATTATTTTTCTTGATAGGGTTGTTAGCCCTCTATCTATGACTTTCTCATTTTCGTAGATTGAGGTAGCTAAGATAAACCCGAGCAGGCAGCATGATGGAATTATACGTCGATCGAGATTTCAAATACAGACGCATTGTAGATCAACACGCTACCCACTAGGCTGCACCTACCTACTATTCCTTAACTTTCAGTTCTGATCGGGCAGCTGCCAAGTGTAGTCGTTTCTCGCGCGGTCGAAATCACAGCAGATCAGTGACAGCCGGTCGTTTACAAGTGTGCAATCATTTTGTAGGCTAAAATTTGTCCCCCTTTTTGCCAGGGCGGCATCCTTGGGGACAGCAGTGCTTTTTCCGGCGGGTGCATAGCCACACTTGCACAGTCAGACGGGCTTCTAGCCACCGAGTGCTTATTCCTCCCCAAGTGGAAGGAAGTGTAGTTCAAGTGTTTGGGACGGAAATTAGTAGAGCCCACCACTACAAGTTTCTTCTACATCTACAATGGCGCTACAGCCCAAATCGGACCTTGGCCTCCTGATATTCAGGTTCCTTAACATTTTTTCATTACTTATTGTGGAAGGGTTGTTAACCCTTCGCACAACCCTCTTTCTACGATTTTTTTCATTTTCGTAAATTGAGGTGACCAAGGTATATCCAAGCAGGCAATGTGCTGGAATTATGTATTGCGCCGACCGGGATTTGAACTCACGACCTTCGCATTACAAGACCAACACGCTACCTACTAGGCTACACCCTAGCCAAGTTTCTTAAAGACGTGAAATAGCCTTAATCTACGAATTAATTCAAGAAATCCGCGATGAGCAAACATAAGTCCGCAGCAGGCAATCGCCTTAGTTTACTAGAATTGAATGAGGATCCAGAAACAAAGTTCCCACCGCCGAAACGGTCATGTGAACAAATCTTTCCGCCTCTCCGGACTGCGGAGCTTAGCGAGGATAATTTCGCCCGCTACCTAATCGTTTCCTCAACTGATAAAAAAGACAACGATTCGGTAGCTATATGTAATTATACCCCATTTAGAATAAATAAGAGCCTTGAAGCTATTTCTAAAAAAATTTTGGAAGTTAAGGCAATGAGATCAGGTGACTTAGTACTCAAAGTGCCATCTTGTGCAGTAGCCGAAAAATTTATTAAAACTACAAAACTCGACGGGATAAATGTTTCCATCATAACACTCTCAACTCTATCCATGCTCGTTTTTTTTCAAGAAATACCATATTAATTGATGAGGACACGCTCTTGAAAGAATTGGCTGGTCAAAACGTCAGCAAAGTTCGGAAGATAAACAAGCGAGTTGATGAAAAATATATTCCTACCGGAGCGGTAGCCTCGACAATCGACAAAATCCGCCGCCCAGAATACATTAAAATAGGTTGGGAAAGAGTTAAGCTTGATGAGTTCATACCGAATCCTATGCGCTGCGTTTCATGTCAGAAAATAGGTCACACGAAAAATCATTGCAGAAGTACCATTATATGTCCGGAATGCTGCGTACCACCTCACACACCATCCTGCACATGAATATTTTGCGTAAACTGTGAGTCCGACACTTATAAACCGTACGACCAGTCCTGCCCTACCTTTTTGTGCCACAAATCGGTAAATAAAATAAAAGCTGAAAATAGGTGCACAGCTAGGGAAGCTTGGTTAATCTTCAACGCAAACCCAGAATGTTATCTAATGAAATCGCCTGCAAATCAAAATACAACGAAACCAACCATGGTCGAAGTCACCAGGAAAAATACCACACCAGAAAGTACTGCTGCTTCCACATCGCAAACGAGACCCACTACTACAGAAATTATTCCAGAAACTAAACAACCCAAGCCCCTCCCGACAGCCAACACTCATACCCCATCAAACCATAACATAACCAATTTTACCTCTAATGATCACAGCATCTTAAAAAAAGCTCAGAAAATGTCAGTTATACCTAGGAAAACATCTATGCAAGACAATGAAAGCACAATCCCGTTATTCGCTCTAACAACCTCCACAATACCACAGTACAATCAAATGGAAACTGACCAAATAACAGAAACTCTTAACGATCCAAATTATGAAAACGTAGCATTAGATGACGACATAGACGAAAATAACAAAAAAACATAAAAGAATTATAATTGGGCGTAAAGCCCAATCATATGATACTCTAGATGAAATGAGAAAGAGTTCAATGTACCGGAAAATATGTCACCTCCAATTCTTTTAAATAATTAATAGTGATTTTTGTATGGGAGGTGGTAGAAGCAGAGGAGGAAGGTTTGTAATATTTGGATATGACACCTAATGTGGTATGCAAACTATTTCGTGCTGAATTTAAGGTTTGTAGATTTCATTATTTTCAATTGGACATAGTTTTCCAGAAGTTGAGGCATTTGTATGGGAGGTGGCAGAGGAAGTGGAGCGTTTAAGATGATTTTGAAACTGCTTATCATCATCCTTATCACCACGCTTTGATTCAATTTCAAATTCGATAGTTCTAATATATATATTCGAAGGAGAAATGCTTTTCTTGAATTTATAATACAGATATTTGTATGGGAGGGGGTAAAAGGAGTAAAGAGGAGCTGATAATTTATTTTAGCATTTATTGGAATTATTAAAAAACAAATTCTGGCAAAATTTTAAGCTTATACTTTTTCTAATTTTAATGGAAATCGATATAATGCACTTAACAAAAATTATTCATTTGTATGGGAGGGGGTAGAAGGAGTGTACGGATCAAATCACATTTTTTTCTCGTTATTGACATTTCTAATTTTATACTTTGTGCAAAATATCAAGTTGATAGTTTTAATAGTTTCGAAGAAAAATAATTTAATTTAAATTCCAAAATTTTGTGAAATTTGTACGGGAGGGGGTAGAAGGAGTGAGGTAAAGTTGATCATTTTTTCAATTCTGATTAGAATTATAATAAAAGTAATTCTGGCAAAAATCCGTTTTTATAACTTTGCTAGTTTCAATGAAAATCGAAAAACTGCATTTTTCAAAATTATGCATTTGTATGGGAGGGGGTAGAAGGAGTGAAGAAGAGCTGATAATTTTTTTTAGCATTTATTGCAATTATTGAAAAACAAATTCTGGCAAAATTTTAAGTTTCTACTTTTTCTAGTTTTAATGGAAATCGATATAATGCACTTAACAAAAATTATACATTTGTATGGGAGGGGGTAGAAGGATTGTACGGATCAAATCACATTTTTTTCTCGTTATTGCCATTTCTATTTTTATACTTTGTGCAAAATATCAAGTTGATAGCTTTAACAGTTTCGAAGAAAAATAATTTAATTTAAATTCCAAAATTTCGTGAAATTTGTATGGGAGGGGGTAGAAGGAGTAAAGTGAAGTTGATAATTTTTTCAATTCTGATTGGAATTATATTAAAATTAATTTTGGCAAAAATTCGTTTTTATAACTTTGCTAGTTTCAATGAAAATCGAAAAACTGCATTTTTCAAAATTATGCATTTGTATGGGAGGGGGTAGAAGGAGTGACTGTATCGGATCAATATTTTCTCGTATTAATAACATCTATATTATAATACTTTGACCAAAATTTCAAATCGATAGCTTAAATAGTTTCAAAGAAAAATCAATTTCTGAAAATTTCGAAATTTCGTGAAATTTGTATGGGAGGGGGTAGAAGGAGTGGGGGGATGTGGCCCGTTCTCGAACTTAAAGTTTCTTTTTTCCTAAAACTGACACACAAAAAATTTCAGCACGATAGCTCAAAGCGTTCGAGAGTTATGCTGTAGACAGACGGACAGACGGACAGACGGACAGACGGACAGACGGACAGACGGACAGACGGACAGACGGACAGACAGCAACTCGGAATCGAAGTTTTTGAGCGACAACAAATATTTCTGTACCCTTGGCGGCTCTGTGCGAGCATTATTTCTTAGCGTTACAAACGGTAAGGCAAACACAATATACTCTCAGATTTCATCTAGAGTATAAACATCAGTGTATACAACAATCAATTACGGAAAACAAAACCCCGATATTTTTGCATTGCCACGGAAAAACTCCTGGAAAAGACATGGTCAATGATCTCATCCCAACGTACAAAGACATTTCTCCTACGACAGCAGCAACCATGGATTTTTTAAATCAATTTCAAGAAATCTATACATATAAATATAATTGTAGTGTCTGTCTGTTATTTGCTTATAAATGGCTATAAGTTAGTTTTTTGAGTTATTTTAGCACTAACTAAGCATAAAAACACATTTTTGAAATTTTTGTCTGTCTGTCTGTCTGTCTGTCTGTCTGTCTGTCTGTCTGTCTGTCTGTACGACCGCTTTTCACGCACAAACGGCTGAACCGATTGTAATGAAACTTGCACAGTTTGTTAGGTGTCCATCGGAATGAAATCTGCACTTGGTTTCATTTCACTCCCCTCACGCCTTCTACCCCCTCCCATACAAAGTGACTCATTTTCAAAATATATATTAATCAAATTTTCTTGGAAACGATAAAAGCTATTAATTTGAAATTTGGAATATATTATTTCTATTATTAATGCAGTCTTTTGGTCTACAAATTGTTTGAGTTTCCTCACTCCTTTCACCACTTCCCATACAAACTACACTTTTTCATGAATTATTTTACACCAAATTTCTCAGTACGTGTAACTTCCATCGAGCTAAAATGTTGTATTAAATCCTTAATTAACATTATTATTAATATCGGGAAAAAATTAACCGATTAGCTTCACTCCTTCTACCCCCTCCCATACAATGTGACACAGTTCCAAGACTTCACAAGAATTTGATTTTCTTGAAAAGTCTGAATGTTACTGATCTGAAATTTCAAATATATCAATTGCATGCTGATTATAGTTGTTTTTCAAAAAATCACTAGAAACCCCCTTCTCCTTCCACCACCTCCCATATAAACCGCACTTTTTCATGAAATACTCTAAACGAATTTTCTCAGTACATTTAAATTTCATCGAGGTAAAAGTTTGAACTTAATCCTTAATTAGCATTATTATTAATATCGTGAAAAAACTTAACCGAGTAGCTTCACTCCTTCTTCCCCCACCCATACAATGAGACACATTCCACGACTATACAATAATTCGATTTTCTTGAAAAGTATGAATGATACAGATCTGAAATTTAAAGTATATCAATTGCATGATAGTTATAATTGTTTCTCGAAAAAACACCAAAAACCCCCCACTCCTTCTACCACCTCCCATACAAATTCCACAATTTCATTAAATTCAATGCACTAAGTTTCTCAGTGTCTACTCAATTTTTGAAGCTTAAATTTGGTGCAAAACATTTTTATAGCTACTCCAGCATGATGTGAAACAAATTAGTTCAGTGCTGTCACCCCTTCTACCACTCCCCATACAAAATTTCTTAACACCGCAAAAATTTCGATTTCATCTATACATAGTATCGTATGATTGGGCTTTACGCACAATCGTAGTCCTGTTATGTTTTCAAGCTTAATGTTATTATTTTTTTTTTTTTTTAAATAACATCAGCTACAATTATTCACATGTCCTTAACGTTTTCAACACGTATATGATCTCTAATCACGGGTTTGATTTGATCACGAACCTGTCCCATAAAAATGGGAGTATCATGCTTTCATGCTTAATAATTTATGGTTCTGATTCCAACAATATACAAACCATTTTCTTCAAAGAGCCATTAAAGTAAGCAGATTATATATCCCACATAATATATTACTAACTACACTCTCAAAAATTGCTTATTGTTGCTATTTTTACGCGGACGAAGTCGCGGGCGTTTGCTAGTAAAAAATAAATCGTCTCCGAAAACGCTTAGAAAAAATGTAATAGCCTCTTCCAAGTCCAACCACTCCAACCAATAAGGAGCCAACTATCGCTAATTTCATTATGACTCTTCCAAACCTCCTCATCCTTCAATCGAATATCCAAGGCTATATGAACAATAAACATGCCCTGGAACAACTCATTTGCCACTATAGCCCCGATATCATCGCTCAACAAGAAACCCACATCATCCAACGCTCTCTTCACCTGTTTAAACATCCGCAATATAAATCTTATCACCATAACCATTCCTAACCTACCTCCTGCGGTCGAATCGGTTTTTTAGTCAAGACTACTGTCCCAACTCTCCCCACTGCTGGCTCCACTACATCTGAACTTCTTCACCTTGCAATCACCATTCCCACTCTACCACGCATCCTTGTAACTAACATCTACTGCGAAACTAACGTAAAAATTACGTCACAAATGCTGAATGGAGTACCAAATCCTTCTGGAATACCCGATATAGTGTTGGGAGACTTCAATACGGCGAACCCTCTCTGGGGATCCGCACATTTGTCAACTCCCGGACAGACATACCAGGACTTTATCGATGATCGGGATCTGGTAGTGCTGAACGATGACTCGCCCACACATTTCAGCACCAGAAACACATTAACCGCAATGGATGTATCACTATCTACTGCCGACCTAGCTCCACTACTTGAATGGAATGTTCATCATACTTTTGAAAGTCCTTATTAGTACCTCCCCGATAGTTCAATCCAATTTTCTCACACCTCGCACCCCAAAAAACACATCCCTAGGTTCAGAGAAAATCTGGCCGACTGGGAAATCTTTCAAGCCACCACACAACTCCATTGCAGCCAATCTCCACCATCCACAAACATAAATCAAGAGCCAGCTATACTTAAAAAAATCCTTCGATCTGCTGCATCCAAGTCTATACCAGTATGCCGTCCCTCCCAACGTCTACGCAAGCAGCCACTGGCATATGAAAGCCTCCAGGCATTCACAATGAGTGAATTGCATCATCAACTCAGCATTGCCAAAAACACAGCGCCTGGAGAGGACAAAATATCATATGCCATATTGAAATACTCCTCCATGGAATTCAAATCCCGGCTTCTTCTCCTTTACAACAATATCCTATCTACTGGCATCTTCCCTCATTCCTGGAAATCCGCCACCCTAATACCCATTCCAAAAAGTTGAAAAGATCCTCTCGTAGAGAGTAATTAAAGTGCAAATTGACGGCTACTACTCCCAATCCCTTCCCGTAGATAATGGGGTTCCCCAAGGATCCTCACTATCGGTCGTCCTCTACAACAGCTATGCCAACCTCCTCATTCGACACCTAACGAATTCCTTCTCTAACTTGGACTTCGTGGGGGCCTACGCCGACAATTTCTATTTTCTTGCCTCAGGTAGTCCAGCCCTTCTTACGCAGTAGTTAAAAAAGGTGTAGAGCAACCGACCATCACTCTCCATCAAGCCCTTCTCCCTCTGTACTCAGGCAGATACGTCGCCGAGATGGCAGCCATTCTGGCCGCTATCCAAATTGCTAACCGTCAGCACTTAGTAACAATGTATACAGCGACAACCTCAGTATACTCCTCGCCCTATCCAATCCCTATAATAAATGCCCCTCAGTCTCTACCATCCGAAACGCTTTGTCTCTATCCCCCTCCATCTCTCAAGCCTGGGTTCCAGGTCATATCGGTATAGTCGGCAATGAAGCAGCAGATGCAGCAGCCAGAGAGGCCCTCACAATGCCTCTTGTTACAGAATCCCCCAACTTGCATCTAATCATCACCCGTATTCATAAATATCTTTCGCATACTCTTCTCCAAAATACCTGGTCAATCAACAATTCCTTTCCTCGCTCCCACAATGCCCTCATCACCCGACCTATATACCACCCCTTTTACTCGCGACAGGACTGTATCACGATACTTCGTATGCGACTCGGACGGACGCTGTTCAGCTGTGAGCACTATTATGGGCATCCCCCAAATTTGTGCTCAAGTTGTAACAGCACACTAACTGTTCGACACACGATCCTGGACTGCTCCCTCTCCAGGATCACGACCAACGAAGACCTCTCCATCAATTTGTAAACCTCCATTCTTCTCGACTCTAGCTCCCTCCACACAATCTCAAATATTAAACGTGCTATACTGCCGCATGATTTATGGCAAAAAATATAATCTGTGAAACATAGTATTACGAACTGGAATAGCACTTATTGCGCTTAATAAACAATATGAAATAAAAATTATAGAATAAATAACAATAAAAATATTATAAAATTATAAATTCTAAAGATATAGACTAATATGTTACAATAAAGAGCATTAAATTATAAGAACCGTGTACATTTAGTTGAATACTGCCATAAGAATAACGAATTAAAAAAGGATCTATATTAAATTAGATATGGACAAAGACCATGAAATTTAAAAAAAAGAGGTGAATGTATGCCTATCAATATAGTAGTCATAAAAATTATGAAAAAAAAAGTTTAGATTTAGATTAATACTTAAATTTTGACTAATCAATACTTAACCTAGTTATACGAATTACGATTAAAACAAAAACTTATTAAACGGCATCGTATGGCCTTAGATGCTCCTGATGCCTCTATAAAATGGCTTTATATTTATATGCAGTCATTTATCTAAAATAAATAAATAATTCCTTAACTTTTTAAAATTGTAATAATTCCTCGAGGTTTGCATAGTACACTCGGCGGAAACTCAAAAATTTGTGGAAAATTTCGGAGAAAGTTATTGGCATAATCATTGCTGATTTTGTTTCCCACCTGTTCAGAGGTGCGATGCGCGGAGTAGAAACTGTCCACAATCAATTCGGCTTTTTCGTAGTCCTGAAATATCTTTTTACCATTTTCGTCGAGCCTCCGATTAAGCAACTTATATTTAATTTTTTTGAGTTTGGTATCCTTTTTCAAGATTGTATAGCGTGGTGTGCCATTAGGAGTTACGTCGCTTGATTAATCTAGAGCGAATGAGTTTTGTTTGGTCGTTAATCCGGGATTTTGAATTATGCATTTGGTTTCAATATCTATTTTGAAGTAAATATGATTATGTTTGATTTTCTTACGGCTTTCCAGAAATTGTTGATAAACTTTGAAAGTAAATTTATAATTTAAATTTAGTTTTGAATATTAATTTTCTTTCTTGAATATCTAAAAAAAATTAACCTGTATATTTACACTAAACAGTTTTATTATAACGATAAATATTTTCTTCTAAAAGAAAGTGTAACCATATATTATTCATATTATACTTTTGTACATATAGAGTGTATGAATTGGCAGAAAAATTATAAATTTCTACCTCAATTATTCAGTTTCTGTCTTTGAATTCATTTTAGAGAGGAAAAAAATGTAAAACAACTTCAAGGTTGCTTAACAAGCTGGCTAAGCGAATAGATATCATATCATTAAGTCTAAAAAAGGAACTGCATGAAAAGTAAATGCAGAAAACATATTATTCTACACTTCATAATAAGATTCAATTTAAAAAAAAAACAGTTATGTAGTTGAATAGGTAATTAAAGTATACCCGTGAGAATAAGTGACCAGTTGAGGTGATTTGTTTTTGTTATTATGGGAAAATAACGATAGTTAATTTTATTCATACAATTCAATATCTGGAACCTCTGGACACCAGGTGTCATGTAAAATATTTGATTACAGATGTTGGCATTGAAATAGATTTATTTCTGATGAATATTTAAAATTTGCCAAATGTAGTTGCTATATTTAGAATTTTTTAATTATAAAACTTAAGTAGATCTTTTCATAAATTGCATTAAACTATAACTTAAACTTTTTATTTTTTTTTAATTTTTTTTTTTTTTTACAGAATGACCTGTGTTATAGGCAATTTCGGCCTTTATGTGCAATGCACAAACACAGTCATGGAGGGAAGGAATGGGATTGAGAAGGTTGGGGAAGGGGAGTGAGAACGACCGTAGCGAGTGGAGAAGCTGGTATATTTTTCAGTTGTACTGGCTGCTTACTGACAAATATTTGCAGATGTTACGGGGGACTGAATGATAGAAAGCGAACAGAAACCATCTACTGGGTATCTAGGCCTTCTTGAAGTGGAACTGTTTCACTTTTACACCGTTTGCCCATTTTATTGCGAATAATTTTTTATCACCAGTAGCAACTGAAAAATTTGCGCTTAAAAAAATCCCGTTTGGAGTGGGAATCGAACCCACGACCTATTAACTGAGAAGCAAGCACGCTGCCCACTACGCCACGGAAGCCTCATCAATAAAACTAGACGACATGACAATTTGCCGTATTTGTTATGATTACTAAGAATTGTTGACTCACCTAATAAAAGTAGATGATATGGCTATTTGAAGTAGCTGTTTCTATTACTAAATATACAGGCAATACTCTAGATGAGAGAGAAATTTTTTGATTTTATGAAATTTTGTAGGGAAAGTAGTAGATGGGGTGACGACGAAATTCAGGATTCAAAAATTTAATAGGTACTGAGCAAATTAGTGTAATGGATTTAGTGAAATTGTATGGGAGGTGGTAGAGTTTTTAATAACTCTTTTCAGAAATAACTACAAATGTCATGCTTTTGACATGTTTTAAATTGTAAATAAGTAGCATTCATACTTTTCATGAAAATCGACTTTTTTTAAAGCTGTGAAATTGTGTGAGTTTGTATGGGAGGGGGTAGAAAGTGTGAATCTAAACGTCTAACTTTTTTTGGTCTCATTAATAATTCTAAATAAATATTTAGTGCACAATTTCAGCTCGATAAATTTTATACGTAGTGAAAAAATTTGTTACGAGTATTTCATGAAAAAGCGCTGTTTGTATGGGAGGTGGTGAAAGGAAGAAGATGACTCGAATAATTTTTATAGAGTAGATTGAAATCATCATAAGAGTATTATCATTTTGAAGCAAATCTGTTCATTGTCGAATTAGGAAATTGTGTAATTTTATATGGAAGGGGGTAGAAGGCGTAAAGCTAATCGACTATTTTTTTTTGTCTTACTTATAATTCTAAATAAATTGTTTTGGAGCATTTCATAAAAAACTGCAGTTTGTATGGGAGGTGGTGGAAAGGGGAAAAGTACACAAATAATTTTTTATAGTCGATTGAAATTGTCATAAAAGTATATACATTCCAAATTTCAGATAAATGTCATTTGTACTTTTCGAGCAAATCCGTTTATTGTCAGATTGCGAAATTGCGTAATTTTTTATGGGTGGAATGGGTGAAGCGATTAGGCCCGTTCACGAACTTGATCTTACTTTTTTGTCATCAATTCGTTCAATTTTGTCATACATTCTATCAACTCTCATACAAAATTATAATTATTTCTTAAATTCACGAAAATCCCTATTTCATCTCATCTCATTAATTCGTTTGATATGAAATTCTGAACGCTCAGTGGTGGAAGACCTCAAAACTTTTCCCTTCGAATATATGAAGAGAAATCGATTGAAGAAATGGTACTGAGCATACTTACTTACTTACAATGGCGCTACAGCCCGAATCGGACCTTGGCCTCCTGAATTTTTTGCCTCCATCCATCTCAGTTCAGTGACCGCATCCTCCAACTTGAAAATCTTAGCAGTAATTTGCTGTCTGCGTTAATCGAATCCTCCCAGTACTTCCATGGTTTTCCGACCGATCTTAGTCCATTTATGTTAGATATTATATTAGATTTATTTATATTGCATATTGTTGACATTTTTACAAAAAGAAATTTTTATAATCACATTCGGAGGTCTTTTCAACTCATAGCGTAGGCTTAGAAATGTGTAAAATTAATTTCAAATTCATTTAAGGAAAAGGGAAAAGCAAAAACCTTATATATGTAACTTATATTAAAACTTATAGCTAAACTTAAACTAACTTAAACTAGAATTTAACAGAAGAACTTAATTACGATTTGAAATTAGGAAAGTTTCCTATATCTAAAACAAATTTGTGCTACGTAAAATAGAAAGAATAAGGGGGTTATTTGACTTACTACATTTTTCTGTGAAATTAGTACTAATCTTGTTTACCGAGTCCTTGACCAGTGGAATGTTTGCAATTTCGTCAAGTTCCCTGGTAGAGAAATGCCAAGGTTTATTCAAAATTATTTTTAGACATTTATTTTGTATTATTTGCAATTTTCTCTTAAACGTATTTGCACAATTCTTCCAGATGGGTGAACCATATAATAGCATGGGTCTCATAACTGATTTGTAGATCAGTAGTTTGTTGTGGGCAGACAATTTCGCTTTTCTGTTGACAACAGGGTAGAGAATTCTAATGGCTTTTAGCATTTTTGAACAGGTTTGTGCAGAATGTACATGATAGGTCAGTTTTTTGTCGAGGAATACACCTAGGTACTTGGTATTTTCTTTCCAGGTAATGCTTTCGCCTAATATGTTGATAGTTGGATTGGGGAGGTATCTGTGTGCGCGCCTTTTGGTGAAAAAGGTAGTTTGGGTTTTGGCACTATTGATTTTAATTTTCCATTTATTGAAATATGTGGCTAATTCTTCTAATTAGATTTGGAGGTTGTTGATAATTGTATTTGGGTCGATGGAAGAAGTGTAGACTGCAGTATCGTCAGAAAAAGTAGCCATTTGACAGTTTTCTGTAGTTGGTATATCGGAGGTATAAATATTGTATAGTATAGGACTGATGCAGGAGCCTTGCGGTACACCTGACGGAATAGTTCGTTGGTTTGACGATTCTGCTTTAATGTTAACCCAAAATGACCTATTAGATAGAAAGGATTGAATGATTTTAACCAAATACAATGGGAAGGATAAATTCATTAATTTGAAAAGTAGACCATTATGCCACACCGAGTCAAACGCCTTTTCTATATCTAATGTGATTGACCCCACTGATACCTTTTGATTAAGACATCTCTTGACGTAGTTCGAGACTTTCAAAAGCTGATGATTCGTAGAATATCCATGACGGAAACCAAACTGGTGGTCCGGTATTATATGATTTTCGTTCATATGAATTAGCATTCTTTCTAACAAATTTTTTTCGAAGATTTTGCTTAAGGTTGGTAGCAAACTAATTGGTCTGTAGCTACTAGGTTCGGCGGGATTTTTACCAGGCTTTGGAATGGGGATTACAATCGCTTCTTTCCAGACATTGGGGAAGTATCCAAGTTTCAGACATCTGTTAAAAATTGCATTTACATATATTATACCTTTTTTAGGAAGGTTTTTCAAAAACAATTTGGGTATTTTGTTTATACCGGGAGATTTCTTGACTTTCAATCTTTTAAGATGGAATTTTATATCTTTTGGCTTACAGAGATACTGGGGATCTAAATCGAGAGTAGCAGACGAAAGATAATTTATTTTTTCGTTGACTGTATTACTCAGACAAATGCTGCCCAAGTTGGAAGAGATATGGTGGGCGTTTAGAAAATTTTCTGCTATAAGTTCCGATTGTTTGAAGCTTTCATATATTTTATTGTTGCCGTCGCGTAAGTAAATTACATTGCGTCCTTTTCTTTTAAAGACTTTACTTAATTGCCAAAGCTTACTGCAACCTTTATCCAAATTATTAGGTACTTTATTCCAGTTATTATTTCTGTTTTGGGAGATTTCTTGGAGCTTATTAACTTCTGATTTGAATGCTGGGTTTCTTGTTCTTTGCCACTGCCTTCTTTTTGCGTTTCGTAGTGATATTATATATTTGGCATATTTACTAAGAGTGACGATATTTTGGCGTATCCTTAGTCCATTTACTTTCCCTTTCAGTGTGCATTTGGGAATTCTTTCGTCATCCATCCGCTCCACATGACCAACCCATTGTAACTTCTTAAATTTTATGAGGGTTGGACACTTCTGGATTGTCGAATGGTACTGAGCATGTTGGTAAGAACATTGTACATTCTTTTACTTCAATAGCACCATAGGCCAAATCGGGCTTGGTCCTTTTCACCATCAAATTATCGTATTATTGTAGATGTGTTGTTAGCCCTTCGTACAATCCTCTAAGTGGCGTAGATTTATTTACGTAGATAGTGTGCTCGAATTATACGATGAAAGGGATCTGCACTCAAGCCCTTTTCATTGTAGACCAACTCACTACCCATTAGTCAGGCGCCAGGTTAAGAAGAAATGAATTTTTATTAGTAGATCAAAATTCTTCAAAATTCATTTTCTATCTCTACCACAATTTTCAGAAAAGTTAATTAATCAATTTTGAAAATTTTGAAGGCCACGTTATGAATTGGCTGGCATGCAATTCATAACAATGGAATTAAGAAACTGAAATCAAAATCTCATCCCCTCCTACCGTTTCCATAGTTTTAGAATATTGTGTATAGTACATAATTTTTTGGACTAATATATTCAGTTTTATGTTTGTTATCTTTTCAAAAGATCTTTGCGTAGCTATTTCAAGAAATGCTATAAATAGATTAATTGCAGCATTATGCCACAATCACTTTCATGTAAATTATGGACCAAAATTTAATTACTGAAGAGCTGAGAGAGTAAGCTGCGTTCGTTATTATGAAATTTCACACTATTTATCTAAATTCACATAATTTGTCTTTAATTTACATCATATTTACATTAAATTTTATACATATTTATTAAACAACTGAACTATAAACACAATATAGTTTCAAATAAAAAAAATACTGAATCTGAAATGCTTTGCCTACATTGTTCATCCTATAACAATAGTATTTACAGTAAGTAATATTACACATAATTGGTTATTTCCGGCAACAACAATTTACTGTCACAAAACTAATTAGGTGAAAGTTTACTTAATTGCAATTCTGATTGCCATACAATTGCGAGTCGATTTAACATTAAGTTGATGTACCATTTAAAAAGTTAGCTATTATTCAGTTCATGGCTAAAATGGCGACAATTTTTAAAGGTTTCCATCGTCGAGTAAGGTTGAGTAAGGCTTCTTGAATTTTATTTGACCGAGAGATCTATAATTTTGATTTCCACTTAATAATTATCTCATTTGTAGAAGGTTATTATTGCGAGTATATTTATTTGGAAATGAAATTCTCTGAATTAGCGCAACAACATGTCAGATTAGTATATACGGTTACTTATATTAATTCAATATCATTTCCTTTACATAATCGATACTCGTATGTAGATATTAGACAAAAAAAAACTAAATTAAATATTTGCAATTTTACATTTTGTTAGCATTATGATCTCATTACAAAACAATTTCAAATATTAAAGCTCGTTGCTTTCCACAGATTTATTTCACCAAACGTGTATAACATTTGTATATTAGTCAACAACTATAGTTCTGTAGACTTTAATTCACAATACTTCTATAGCACTAATAAAAGAAATTTATTACCAATTATGGATGATATATGGTGTGATGTTAAGCGGTGTTGATTCGAGAAAGTAATAATAATTGATGTTAAGTAATGGATTAATTCCAGAAAAGCAATTGTTGAGCAATATTAGAAATATTATATTACTAACTAGGGCTTCAAAATGTTATTGGCTCTGAATTAAATTTAATTGGGAATAAGACATTTACATATAGATGATTACTAAGATTTTTAATACATATATTAATCTGTATTAGACTTTTATGTAATCTGAAAAAAAAGTTAAATCAATATATAGTACCTATTTTATTATGTGATTGCCGATTAAAATTGTGGAAAAAATGAATCAAAATTTAAAATAAGAAAATGTATTCATATCGAAATATAAATATGAACTTCCTAGGCAAATAACTTTCGCTTTTAATCTTAAAATAATAGAGTCGAGCTGGTTGTGAATCGAGCACCTGACCAAGTACTCTCGTTAGAAGGTCACAGGATATCAAGTTTTTGCGAATACTTATCCTTTACCATGATTGTACTGTACATCTTCTTTATGGTATTGAACTTATTTTTTCGACATCTCATAATAATCGCTAGCAAGATATTTTACGTTAAATTTGAGCTTCATAGCTTTGATTCGAACGGAGAAAATCTATGTATTGTATTTCGTGAAAAAGTGCAGTTTGTATGGGAGGAGATAGAAGGAGTTGAGGGATTTAAAATTTTTAAGAAAAATAAATAATACTATGAAACAAATGTTAAGTCTGAAATATCAGAGCGGAGATTTTTTTTTTGGAGAAGCAAATACATTATTTTTAAAACTAATATTGCAAATGGACTTATAACAAAGTTGTAATATTGTGTGATTTCTCTAGGGAGGTGTGGAAGGATCGAAGTGATTTGACCCATTCACGAACGAGACCTTAATTTTATGGAAAATATATCAAATATCAAATTTTAGCTTTCTAGCTCAATGCGCTCTCGAGCAAGGGAACGAACGGACAGACGTGTAGATGAAAGAGTTGCCTTATTTTTTAGCGTTATAAACTTTATAGCAAACTTATAATACGCCCATATTCTAGTAAGAAATAAAGCTCGTACGGAGTCACTAAGTGTTCATAACAAGTCCTAAACAAGTCCTGGCAACAGCTTAAAGCCGATGCTCAGGATCGCGCCTTGTGGAAGAGAGTTGTTTCTGTCCTATGCCCCTATAGGGGGTCTTAACAGGAATTTGAAGATTTCATAAATGTCTGTTATCATTTTAAGACCTCTAAATGGAGTGAACATCTGTCCATCTGTGTGTCTTCTAAGTTATTCCAGAATGCTTTGAGCAAATTGCTGCACTTCTGTTATCCTCTCTTATAAAAATTTCTCGAAATTTCAATATTTAAACAAATTTTTTTTTATGCGATCAGTAAATGCGATCGGAAATTTCACCGTGTAAAGCAGTCTTTTGAATTAAAAAGTGCACTACTCTCGGATTTTAACCAGAATTTTACTTCATTATTTTAATAATAAAGTTTTGTGATCGACACAGAAAAAAAAAGTTGCTACCCTAAAATTTTTTTTTTCTCGTTTCATGACTAAATTAGCCTAAGAATGCAAAAAAAAAAATCCGTCTCGCCGTACGCCGTACATATGGACTTATATCTCCAAGGTAGAATGTTCGTTTTTAGGTGGATTGTGGGCAGCATTTCAAAAATTGTTCACTTTCCAAAATTACAAATCGTTATATCTTAAAATTGGGAATAGTTATCAAATCGAAAATGTGTCAGATTGTACAACTATGTAGTTTTTAATTGCGGTGAAAAATTTAATTTGGGGGTACAAGAGGAGGAAGGTGGTAAGCAAAAATGTCGAAAATTTTGAGTGAATTTCTTAGGGCTCTGGTAAAAGATACAAAGTTTGAATTTTCCAAGTGGATACATCTATTTGATACACATAGAAAAAAATAATAATTTGTTCCAGAATTGTTATGCACTGACCCTCCTGGTCTAACGTTCACAAGGTGTTTCATTTGCAATGAAAAAAAACTGAAAATTTACGAGTGAATTTTAATGTAAAAAGTTGAAAATTTGAGAAATTCATTTAAAAGAATTGCTAAAAGTTTGTAATATTAAGTGGTTGAATACCTTCAAAACTTTTACCCCCTCCCAAACAAAATCATTTTTTCGACCATTTTTAAGAAATATCAAGAGATATTAATATGAAATTTTGCACAAGAACTTTTAAAAATAGTTAAAACGAAACTGCGTCAAAAGCTTTGAGATGGCGCTTGCCCCTCTACCCCCTCCCATACAAAGTATGATTTCGACCAATTTTCATAAATAAACTAATAACTAACAAATTAAAAGCTGAAATTTTGTACGAGCACCTTACAAGAGCATCGAAATAAAACTGCATTACAATTTTTTCCCAATACACAGAGTTTAATGAAAATTCTACACGGTTAAAAATATTGGTGTAAAAGATAAAGCTCATCTATTATTTTTTACTTTATTATTTTAATAATAAAGTATTGTGATCGACACAGAAAAAAAAAAAAATTTGCTACCCTGAAATTTTGTTTTTTCGCGTTTCATGACTAAATTAGCCTAAGAAAGCAAAAAAAAAAATTCCGTCCCGCCGTACGCCGTACGCCGTCCGCCGTACGCCGTACATATGGACTCGTACCTCCAAGACCGTTAAAGGTAGAATGTTGATTTTTGGGTGGGTTATTAACTTGGTAAGTGAGCTCCATTATCCAAATTTTGGGGAGTGTGGGGTGGAAGGGAGAGGCGGGGGGATGGAAAAAGTCGAAATATACACTTGCTCATATCTTCACCACGAATGCAGATAGAAAAATGAAAATCAGCATAAGTACAGAGAAAGCTGTGGGACATATTCCAAAAATAATTTAATTTTTTTATCCATTGGCGTCCGTAAAGGGGGGGCTAAACACAAATTGTCGGCCGAATCTTTTTTTGAAATGGTTATATCTTCGAAACTACTTACCATAAAAATTCATATTTTGGGACAATTAAGATGGCGTATAGATCCACCAGAATCAGCTTAGAAATAGGCTTATTATTGTAAGGGGAAGGGTCGGGGGGGTGCAAGGAAAAACACTTAAGAATTAATATCTCAACTATCTCTTAAGCTATGTAATTGAAATTTAAAACATATACTAAGCTATACTAGCGAAATACAAAAAAAATATAAAATTTGGTCATAATAGTAGTGGGGTGAAATGGGGAGCATTTGAAAAATGGTGCACTTTTCAAAATTAGAAATCATTATATCTCAAAATTGAGTACAGATATCAAATTGAAAATTCGTCAGATTATAGAACTACATAATTTATAATTTTGATAAAAATTTTAAGTTAGGGGGTGTAAAGGGAGGGAGGTGGTAAGCAAAAATGTCGAAAATTTTGAGTGAATTTTTTAGGACTCTGCTCAAAGATAGAAACTTTAAATTTTGCATGTGAATACATCTATTTGATATACATAGAAAAAAAATAATAATTTGATCCACAATTGTTATGAACCGACCACCCCGGTCTAATGGGCACAAGCTGTTTCATGTGCAACGAAAAAAACACGAAAACTGAAAATTTTTGGATGTAATTTTAGGGTAGAAACTTGAAAATTTGGGAAATACATTTAAAAAAAATCTCTAAAAGTATAAAATATTAGTTGGTCGAATACCTTCAAAACTTCTACCCCCTCCCATACAAAATTATTTTTTCGACCATTTTTAAGAAATTAATTATCACCTAACTATTAAAAGCTATCCATTTGAAATTTTGCGTAAGAACTTATAAAAATATTTGCAAAGAAATTATTTTAAAAGTTTCAAAATCACACTTGCCCTTCTACCCCCTCCCATACAAAAGTATGATTTCGACCAATTTCATTAAATCAACTAATAACCAACAAATTAAAAGCTACGAACTTGAAATTTTGTACGAGCAGCTTACAAGAGAAAGGAAATAAAACTGCGTCACAAATTTTGCAATTCCTCTACCTCTTCTACCCCCTCCCGTACAAAATTATTTTTTCGAGCATTTTTAAGAAATCAGTTATCAGCTAACTCTTAAAAGCTATCCATTTCAAATTTTGCCTAAAAACTTATAAAAATAATTGAAATGAAGTTGCTTTAAAAGTTTTGAAATCGCGCTTGCCCTTCTACTCCCTCCCATACAAAAGTATCATTTCTACCTATTTCATTGAATCAACTAATAACCATCAAATTAAAAGCTACGAACTTGAAATTTTGTACGAGCACACTACAAGAGAAAGGGAATAAAATTGCGTCACAAATTTTACGATTCCCGTACCTCCTCTACTCCTTCCCATACAAATGTTTGGTTTCGTGAATGTAAAATGCACCGAATCCTATGAAAATTCTATGCAACTTCGTCTATGAAACACATTCTATACAGAGGATATTGGACGCGATTCAAGCAATTAATTAAAAAGCTATTAACATCCACCCACCCTTACCCCTCCTCCTCCCCTCATAAAAACCCAAACTTGCAGAAATGAATGAAATATTGTTAAATTGACAACAGCCCTGCCCAAGAGCTCCCTTTCACTTAGCCTTCCCTAACCACTCTAACCTGCATATTGACTTTCCACACATCCGCAACTTGTCCCAAGAATAATAAAGTTTCGCCCGAGTTGTTGGCAGTTTATTTGTTATAAAAGTGAAGTATCTGATAATTGGTATGGTTTTTATGAAAAACGATTATATAAAAATTCTTTATATTAATTTGGCTTAGAGTGTATGTGGATTTAAATATAAAGATTTGCCTTTAATTTATGCAAAATAAATTTTATTCCACTATGTATAAAATTTATCCTGATAGCTATTGAATGAATACTAGAATATGGTCATTAATAATTTTATCTTCCTTTCAGTATAAATTAGATCTTAAGATCTGCTAAAGACGCTCAAAAGTTGCAAAATAAAGGGTTTTCTTATACTAACCACAATAGCTTTTATAACAACGTGAAATAAAGTTTTTTGGCTAAAATCGTAAGAAACAAATGGAATCACCTGGAAGATGCTTTTATAGGTGGCGGGATAGGTTTTATACGTGTGATTGACAAATGTTCGTCATTCATACGATTTTTATTTTTATTCTATTTTTTTTTATTATAAAATGCTGATGAAATTTATTTGCTCTTCGAATTTACATCATAATTGCATTGATTCTTGACTACGTCAGTTTATTTTTCTCGTCAAATTAATGCGGGTGGATAAGTTTATCAGTGAAAAGTGTGCATAGAATAAATGTTTTGTATTCAGGTATGTATAATATGCTTCCAAGTCTTATAATAATTTTCCCAATTTATAGTGAAATTCAGAAATTTTCAAATCCAAGAATGGAAAACGTTCTTATGCAATACTGTTTAATTATCTATACAAACGGAAGAAAAATTGTGAAGTAAACATTGGTTACCTTACCCATTACATTCAGATGAAAACATATAAGGAAGAAATTGGATAATAGTTTAGAAGTCGGAAACGAATAATATTGCTGTAGAAATTGTTTCTAAGGCAGCAACGTTTACAGCATCTTCAATGATCTACATTTCTTAAATGAATAGACTTAGCATAGTCTATTCTAGAAAACTTTAAAATGCAAGTCATTAATATTATTTTGTCATATGGCTAAGGGTTCAAAAAAATTTTCTGATTGAAGTACGCTGCCCTGCCTTAATCTATTTCGATTACAGCCACCTCCAACGAATGGAAACAAAAAGTTGCCCACATATTAACGTATTGGCAAATGCGCAACACGTAATTTTTTAATTATTTAAATCACTCAATTTAATAATAAATCAAACTCTTTTCTAGGCTGGGTTATGGAACTAAGGAGTATGTGCGAAATTCGGTCAACTAATCGCCATACATTATAGCAGTTAGGTATTGTTAGTAGTAGGTATATAAGTACAATAAATGTAGATATATAATTTTAAAATTAATATTATTTTATAATTTCTCGCACTGATTACAAAAACATTCCAAAAATTTTGGGTTTGTTTATAATTAATGATTTCTAAAGATAAATTTTTACTTGCACGTTTTACTGGTTGTGTTATGAGTGAAGATGTTTTCACTATTTAAAGCAAAAACGTCTTAACTATAATTTGACACTGAATATGTATCAGTGAGTTAAAATTTTTCTAAAAAAATTAAAAGATGTGTTCGCTTTTAAAACTCAATCATTCCAATTGCATTTATCTCAAAAGCATCTAATCGTCACTTAGACAGTTTTGTAAGCGAACGCCTAATACCTATATAGCTTCAAAGTAATATTTTTAATATTATATCGTCGGTTGATAAGCAGGGGTGTCTAAATCCCAAAATAAAAATTCTGCATCAGCGCGTTTTGAAACCGAAATGGACTGTGATAATTAAACTGGAAAAAATTATAAGTCGATATTTTTCATATTTCGAATAATTTTAAGCCGAAACTATAAACTTTTAATTTCTAAAAAATTGGACTTAAGCACATCTGCTTGCCAACCGTCGATATACAAATAAAGTAAATTAAACACCTGTAGTTTTTGGTTTGATGAATGTTTTAAGAGTTTATTTTGACTTTAGACAAAAGATTTCCGGTTTTACCCATCATGACGTGTAGATCTCTGCTGAGCTCTTTATCAAACTGGTTGAAGAACTTTATGAAACTCTTTTTAAGCAGAGACCGAAACGTCACGTTTAATAAAATGTTGAAATCCGGAAAATTGTCCTTTAAAAATGTATACTTTAGTTCTATAGCATATTTATATGGCTAAGAATGTCATTTAATTTTGTATTATAATATATTTTATTTTTTAATATTGAAATAAATATTATGAAATGCTAAAATTGTTTTTGATAAAACTGTTAAGAATTACAGATTGCGAGGTAGTGTTGTAGAGGTACATTTTATCCGGATTACAAGAGTATAAAATTTATATTTAAGAGGTATAAAGATCTCAATAAATTAAAGGATAGATTAAATAGGAGCTATGGATACATAGTGAGAATTTTTTGCTATTAATTTTATACATTTATTTTATAGAATATTTTCATAAATAATGCGAATAACATTTATACTAAAATGTTATAAAATGGTTCTATAAGTAAAAGTATAAATTCATTCTCAATAATTATAAAATTGATCGAGATGGATAATATTAATTTTATAAATAATTTGTAAGGATTTATATAATAAAATCTTTCAAACGCGAATTATAAAAAAAAAAACAACAAAATAATTATTTCAAAAAAACCCAACTTTTATTAGAAGATTTGTTGGATGCGGCCAACCAAGCGAAGCGCGGACTTAAGACTGGCTTACTTTTTTATTCCCGAGTTAAATTTCAGATTTCGATAAGGTGCTGCCACGTGACTTTATGTCGGTGCGAAAGGAATGTTTCCCACGGACGATTTTCTGCTGCGTCTGCTGGGAAATTATCTTGCAGCGATTTTCCGTCGTGTCAGCTATGCGAAATCTCATTTTACGCGAATGGAGAGGTTGTCTTCTCGGATGACTTATCCGGTGACTTAACCATATGAATATCATTTTGTTATAGAATTTACACCAACATTTCTATCCGTGTATGCAACTTCCTCTATGGAAATCACATTCTATACAGAGAATATTGGACGTAATTCAATAAATTAAAAAATTATTAACATCTACCCACCCTTAATATCACCCCTCCCTACGCCTCATAAAAACCCAAACTTCCATAAATAAACGAATGGAATATTTATTCGATATACTGGAGCTATTGATTGTATCCGCAATTAAGTGTTAAATTGACAAGAGCCCTGCCCAAGAACCTCTTTTCACTTAGTCTTCCCTAACCACTCTAACCTGCATATTGAATTTCCACACATCGTCGACTTGTCCTAAGAATAATAAAGTTGCGTCCGAATTGTTGCCTGTTTATTTTTCTTAAAACGACTATAAGCAAATTTTATGATTCAGAAAAATTCTTAAATTATAACCTTGATGTTAAGTTTACAAAGTGAATAATGTTCTTTGAAGTGAAAAAGAATTTCGTAAATTGTGGTTAATTATTATTTATGGTCGAAAATTTGGAAATTCACGTAATTAAGAATTGTATTGTAGTTTGTTTTAATGACGAAACAAAAACAAGTTTTGTTCCTTCCTGAAATATGTTATTTTGTCACTCAGTCATTTCAGAAGACCAAACTTGATAAAGATCTTATTAATGACTTAATCGTTTTGTTATCCTAATCCATTTCAAGAGTTATGGTCAGCGGTATTCCATATTGTTTTATAGCAGATGCATATAAAAGATTCGCTTAATAACTTGAATTATGAAGGGAACGTTTTCTATTATTATTTCAATACATCAGCTTTGTAATATAATTTCACATATGAAGTGGAGTTAAGAGTTGGTTTTATTATTGTACCTAAGCGAACCATAGCAAGATAAACAATTTATTGTATTACAGTATGAAAAAAATATATTACATAAGAATAAATCTTTTATTTACCATACTTATGAACTTTTTCATGATCTGAACAAATAACTGCCGGTCATTGTTTATTAACAATAGCTAATAAGTGATTATTTCTTTAAATATATCCATTTGTGTATTTTTTATTGAGTTTGTCGTATAGAATTTACAAAGAGCTTGCTTTCTAAGATAGCGAATATGTTTGGCAACAAACATATAATCATATCGAATCAGTTTAATAACTGATGCAAGGCCAGAATGCAGTTTGGCTAGTTTCAATTCATAGATGAAAGTATCTATGTTGCATTTACTTTCTAGATGAAAAATATTCATATCACAGAAACAAATAGCAGTTAATTCAAACTACTCAAGAAAAGTTCATACAAATAATATGATGATATGAAACAAGTTTGTATTTAATTCATACAATGAGAAATGCGTTGAATCAAACAATAAGAAAATTGTTGAATCCAATGAGTTAAAATAGTCTAATAATCACGAGTGTTAAATAAGGGAAGAGAATAATAGTTGTAGTCGTTGTTTCTTGTAAATCAAGTTACTCCCGTAATAATATTAAAATGTTTCGTATAAGAATAACATAACAGAATTGTGATTGGACGTAAAACTGTACCGGAAAATATGTCATCTCAAATTCTTTCGAATAGTGCTTAGTGACTTTTGTATAGGAGGAAGAATAAGCATAGGGGGAAATTTATAATTTTACTTTATTATTACAGTAATAAAGTAGGTGAAGGGGGAATGTAGGGGAGGGGGAGTAAGAACGGCTGTAATGAGTGGTGGGGCCGGTATATTTTTCAGTTGTACATATAGTTACAGATGTTATTGGAGATTGAATGATAGAAAGCGAACATAAGCCATCTGCCGAGTATACACACCGTCCAGGAGTGAAACGGATTCACTTTTACATCATTTGCCCATTATATTTCGATTGGCTTTTCATTGTGAGTAGCAACTCACAAATTCGTGCTTAAAAAAATCCTACTACCTGTAGTGGGAATTGAACCCACCCATTGATTGTGAAACAAGTACGCTGCCGCTAAGCCACGGACGCCAGATAAATATTAATAATATTGGAAGAAAGTTTCCTCCGTTTTCTATCAAAAATTAGGAATGTATTGTTAAAGAACGGTACATTACCTTTTATTCAAAGTATTGTCCATCACTTGCAACTATTTTTTCCCATCTTTCTGGCAGCATTCGGATACCACGTCGGAAGAACTCTTCATCTTTTGTGGCTATCCACGAATGAAATTAGTATCTTCATATGATGTAAAGCGCTGCTTTGTCATGCCATGTGCCATCGACCGTAACAAATAATAATCGGAAGGGACAATATGTGGTGAATACGGCAGGTAGGACTTCCCAATTAAGTGTTTCCAAATAGGTTTTGACCGGACGAGCATTATCATGTAGGACAATAATTTTGTCCTATCTAGAGTAGTAATGGGCGCGTTTTTCCTTGAGTGCTCGGCTCAATCTCATTAATTTTGTTCGGTAACGAGCTCCAGTAATGGTTTTGTCTGGTTTGAGCAACTCATAGTACACGACACCAAGCTGATCCCACCAAATACACAGTATGAGTTTTTTTCCATGAATATTCAGTTTGGCTGTCGATGTTGAAGCATGGCCAGGTGGTCCCCATGATTTTCTCTTCTTTGGGTTATCGTAGTGGATCCATTTTTCATTGCCAGTGACTGTACGATGCAAAAAATCCTTTCTTTTATGCCTGGCAAGCAGCATTTCACACATGCCAAATCGGCGTTCAATGTTTCTCGGCTTCAGTTCATATGGAATCCAATTGGCTTGTTTTTGAAACATTTGCAACAATTTTAAACTATGTGAAATTGCTTGTTGAGTCCCTTTTAATGTAAGTGCAAGTTTTTCTTCAATTTTGCATGAATCTTCCTCCAATAATGCTTTTGATTCCGTGTCTTGGTACAGTTTCGACCTTCCACTACGTTGTTTGTCTTCCACGTCAAACTCACCGTTTTTAAACTTTTAAAACCACTCTCGACAACTTCTCTCACTTAAAGCAGTCTCACCATATGCTTCTATAAGCAATCGATGCGCCTCAACTGCAGATTTTTTTCAAATTAAAGAAGGAAACCAAAAGTTCCCACAAATGACGCTTATTCGGCACAAAACTTGACATTTTCGCACGAATAAAATTATGTGATACTGATACGGAGTCACTAGTACTTCAAGGTTATGTTATTACCAGATGTCCAAACTTACAATATTACGTTTTAGATCTGACAATTTCAACATAACTTTCTGGTGGAGTCATCTTTTGCCAAATGGCGGAAAATTATTTGTATTCCTAATAATATTGTGGCACCAGGGATATTTAGTTTCGTTAATAATAGCTAGCCTAAGGTTCGTTTATACTGAACGCGCAGAGCAGCGCATTCTTGAGCCGAGTAAAATCACTCCAAATGGATGCACACTGGCTCTGTATATGCAGCACTTTTAATCAACTTTGGCCTTCTCGGATCTGCGCATCCGGTATGCACCTCCGTTATGCTTATAGCGTCTTCAACTTAAAATAACAGAAACTGTGTAGTTGATTTAATAAAAAATTCCAAAGATCTTGGAACGTGTTAAGATTGACGAAAATTATATTTTATTTATAGTAGTGAAATCCCGGTCGACTGATAATTCTAGCGCACTGTCTCTTTCATTGTATCTGAGCTTCCTCAATCTGCGAAGATGAAAATTGTAGATAGAGTGTGTGAAAGGCTAACCCTTCCACAATAGGAAATGAAAAAACTAAGGAAGGTCAGGTGGCCAAGGTTCGAATTGGGCTATTGTGTCATTGAAGAAACGGAAGTTTCCATCCAAGATATTTTAAATTTTGTCCTTCGTTAGGAAAGAATTTAATGTTAGAACATACAACAAGGGGATGCAAAACTTTCATTAGGATCAAGTGTAAAGGAACTGAAAACGTATTTCTGGTTCTATCCTAGTTACTACAAGACATTTAGGCATCGAATAAACCAACCAAATTAAGCAGCCTTGACAAAAATTATGTAACTGTAGAGGCGCCAAGTTATTACGCTGCTCCGGGCGCCAAAACTGAAAGCGTCGCCCCTGCCTTCTGACTCCCTTTCCCCTCGGTTGATATGCCAGTGCCTCTATTTCTCCACAACGTTTAACGTTTTCATTATTTTTATATTACGTTTTAATGTATTAAGCTGTAATTATTACGTTTCTCCATCACACTCCGAAGGCCCTCTCCAGCCTCTTTCAGTTATCTCTGTCGAATGCCGACCTCATCCACGCCCTACCAGCTGGTCAGACTAAATCGCCCTCCTAACATATTTTCGGTGTTCCTCTTGATCTGTTTGAATTTCGTGGGTCACAAACTTCGCCCATTTAATATGTATGTATATGCTTGCATTGCAATATGACGCGCTCTCTCAGTTGCTTGGCGTAAAATTGTTCGATTATAACTACTCTTTTTATACTCTAGATGAAATCTGAGAGTATATTGTGTTTGCCTTACCGTTTGTAGCGCTAAGAAATAACGATCGCACAGAGCCGCCAAGGGTACAGAAATATTTGTTGTCGGTCAAAAACCTCGATTCCGAGTGACCGTCTGTCTGTCTGTGCGTCTGTCTACAGCATAACTCTCGAAAGCTTTGAGCTATAGAGCTAAACATTTTTAGCAAAAAAGTAAGGTCAAGTTCGTGAACGGGCCAAATCGCTTCACCCCTTCTACCCCCTCCCATACAAAATGACACAATTACGCGATTTTATAATAAACGGATTTGCTCGAAAAGTATAAAAGTTATTGAACTCAAATTTGGAGCATATTACTTTTATAATGACTTCAATCTTCCGTATAAAAATTATGTGTGTCCTTTCTCTCCTTTCACCACCTCCCGTACAAACTGCACTTTTTCATGAAATGCTCTTAACTAATTTAATAAGTTCGTATAAAATTTAGCAAACTGAAATTGTGCAAAAAATATTTATTTAGAATTATTAGTAAGACCAATGAAAATTAGATGATCAGCTTCACCCTTTCTACCCCCTCCCATATAAAATGACACAAATACGCAATTCGACAATAAACGGATTTGCTCAAAAAGTATAAAAGCCATTAGTCTGAAATTTGGAATATATTACTTTAATAATAATTTGAATATATTACTTTCGTGGCGATTTCAGTCTACCATATAAAAATTATGCATATCCTCCTCCTCCTCCTTCCACCAACTCCCATATAAACTGTACTTTTTCATGAAATACTCTAAACCAATTTACTCTGTGCGTATAAAATTTTTCGAGCTCAAATTTAGCAGTAAATATTTATTTAGAATTATTAGCAATACCAAAAAAAATTAGATGATTGGCTTCACCCATTCTACCCCCTCCCATACAAAATGACACAATTTCGCAACTTAAACAGATTTGCTCGAAAAGTATAAAAGCTCTTGATCTGAAATTTGGAATATAATACTTTTATGACAATTTCAATCTACTGCGTAAAAGTTATTTGAGTCCTCCTCTTCTTTCCACCCCCTCCCATACAAACTACACTTTTTCATAGAATGCTCTAAACCAATTTACTCAGTACGTATAAAACGTATGGAGCTGAAATTGTGCATTAATAACTTATTTGGAATTATTATTCAGGCCAAAAAAAATTAAAAGATAAGTCTTACCCCTTCTACCACCTCCCATACAAAATGGCGCAATTTTAGAATTCGACAATAAACGGATTTGCTCGAAAAACATGGATGCTATTGATCTGAAATTTGAAGTATATTACTTTTAGGATGATTTCAATCTATGATATAAAAATTATTTATGTCCTCCCCTGTCTTCCACCTCTTCTCACACAAACTCTACTTTTTCATGAAATACTCTAAAACAATAACTCAGTGTGTATAAAATCTATCGAGCTGACATTATGCACTTAATATTTATTTAGAATTATTAGTAAGCCCAAGAAAATGAGGCTATTATCTACACTCCTTCGACCCCCTCCCATACAATCTGACACAATTTCACAACTTTACAAAAGGCGGATTTTCCTGTAAAGTATGAATGCTATTGATCTACAATTTGTAACATGTCAAAAGCATGATTACGGACACGCCCCTCCTTGTACCACCTCCCATACAAACTACACAATTTGGATAAATCCAATAACCTAATTTTCTCAGCAACTATTAAATTTTATAATCCTAAATTTTGTGTAAAACATTTTGATAGCAACTTTAGCGTAATGGGAAAAAATTAGTTCAATGTCGTCAACCCCTGTACCACTTCCCCTACAAAATTTCTTGAAATCAAAAAATTTCTCTTTCATCTAGAGTATCGCACGATTGGGTTTTATGCCCAATCGTAGTCCTGTTATATTTTTCTCTTTGTAGTATAACTTTTAAAAAATGTACTATAATGTTTTCAAAAACTTAGCGATTTCCTATAACTTTATATTCGCTGTTTTTTCTCAAAATTAAAATGTAACTTAATAATTGAAGTGTCTGTCTGTTATTTGTTTATAAATGACTATGAGTTAGTGTTTTGCTTTATTTGAACATTAACTAAACAGAAACACACGTTTTTAAAATCTTCTCTGTCTATCTGGCTCTCACGCAAAAACGGCTGAACCGATTATAATGAAACTTTTATTTCTATACCCCCACGCCTTCTACCCCTTCCCATACAAAATGTCTCATATGATTCAAATATTTAATAATCAGATTTTCGTGAAAACCATAGAAGCGAATAATTTGAAATTTAGAATACATTATTTTTATCATGAATGTGATATATGGTATACAAATTATTTGAATACCTACTCCTTCCACCACCTCCTATACAAACTACACTTTTCATGAAGTATGTATAACATATATCGAGCTCAAATTTTCACAATTTTACTAAAACTAGTGCACTAATTTTCTCATTATCTATTCATTTTTTGGATCTTAAATTTTGTACACAACATTTTATTTTATTATTCTAATAATAAAGTATTGTGATCGACAAAAGAAAAAAAAAATTTGCTACCATGAAATTTTTTTTTTTCGCGTTTCATGACTAAATTAGCCTAAAAATGCAAAAAACCCGTCCCGCCGTACGCCGTCCGCCGTATATATGGGCTCATATCTCCGAGACCGTTAAAGGTAGAATATTCGTTTTTAGGTGAATTGTTGATTGGGTAAGTGAGCTCTATTTTCTAAATTTTTGGGGGTGTTAGGTGGAAGGGGGAGGCGGGGGGAGGGAAAAAGTCGAAAACTACACTTGCTAATATCTCCACCACGAATGCAGATAGAAAGTTGAAAATCACTAGAGATATAAAGAAGGTTGTGAAACAAACTTGAAAAATAATTTAATTTTTTTATCCATTGGCGTCCGAAAAGGGGGGGGGCTGAGAAAAAATTGTCGGCCGAATTGTTTTTTCAAATTAATTATCGTAAAAAATTCATATTTTGGGACCATGGCATATAGCTCCATTGGAATCAGCTTAGAAAGTGGCTAATTATTGTAAGGGGGAGGATCAGGGGGGTGCAAAGAAAAACATTTAAAACTTAATAGCTCAACTATCTCTTAAGCTATGTAATTGAAACTTGAAACTTATATTTAGCTATACTAGAAAAATACAAAAAAAATATAACATGTTGAAATAATAGTAGTGGGGGGAAATGGGGAGCATTTCAAAAATGGCGTACTTTTCAAAACTACAAATCCTTATATCTTAAAAAAGAGTACAGATATCAAATCAAAAATTTGTCAGATTGTAGAACTACATAATGGTTAACTTTGGTAAGAATTTTAAGTTGATAGGTGTAAGGGGAGGGAGGTGATAAGCAAAAATGTCGAAAATTTTTAGTGATTTTTTTAGGGCTCTGGGGAAAGATACAAAGTTTAAATTTTTCATGTGGATACATCTATTTGATATACATAGAAAAATAATAATAACTTGATCCATAATTGTTATAAGCCGACCCCCCCCCCCCCCCGGTCTAACATGCACAAGGTGTTTCATGTGCATTGAAAAAAAAAAACACATAAACTGAAAATTTTTGAGTGAAATTTTAAGGTAAAAATTTGAAAATTTGCGAAATGCATTTAAAAAAAATCTCTAAATACACGAAATATTAACTGGTTGAAAACCTCTAAAACTTCTACCCTCTCCCATACAAAATTATTTGTTCGACCATTTTTAAGAAATCTATTATCACCTAACTATTAAAAGCTATCAATTTTAAATTTTGCATAAAAACTTATAAAAATAATTGAAATGAAAATACGTTCGAAGCTTTGAAATCGCGGTTGCCCTTCTACCCCCTCCCATACAAAAGTATGATTTCGACCAATTTCATTAAATCAACTAATAATCAACAAACTAAAAGCTACGAACTTGAAATTTTGTACGAGCACCATACAACAGAAAAGAAATAAAATTGCGTCACAAGTTTTATGATTCCCTAACCACCTCTATCCCCTCCCATACAAAATATTTTTTCGAGCATTTTTAAGAAATAAGTTGTCAGCTAACTCTTAAAAGCTATCAATTTCAAATTTTGCATGAAAACTTATAAAAATAATTCAAGTTAAGTTGCCTTAAGGTTTTGAAATCGCGCTTGCCCTTCGACCCCCTCCCATACAAAACTATGATTTCGACCAATTTCATTAAATCAACTAATAACCAACAAACTAAAAGCTACGAACTTGAAATTTTATACAAGCACCTTACAAGAGAAGCGAAATAAAACTACATATCAAATTTTACGATTCCTCTACCTTCTCTACCCCCTCCCATACAAATATTCGGTTTCGTGAATGTGAAATACACCGAATTTTATGAAAATTCTATGCAACTTCGTCTATGAAACACATTCTATACAGAGAATATTGGACGTGATTCAAGCAATTAATTAAAAAGCTATTAACATCCACCCACCCTTATTATTACCCCTCCTCCTCCCCTCATGAAAACCCAAACTTGCAGAAACGAATGAAGTATTGTTAAATTGACAACAGCCATGCCCAAGAACTCCCTTTCACTTAGCCTTCCCTAACCACTCTAACCTGCATATTGACTTTCCACGCATCCGCAACTTATCCCAAGAATAATAAAATTTCGCCCGACTTGTTGGCAGTTTATTTATAGCTACTCTAGCATGAATGATTGTAGTATAATTACAACTTGTAATATTTACCTGAATTGTAAAGAAAAGGTTTCCGGATTTCGGTAAAAATCACAAGCCCAACATTTAAATTTCTTACATTTCTTTTAATTAAAAATAATTTTACATATTATATTTAATTAGTATACAGTATTTAAAATAATAAGTAATTTAGTGCCATTATTAACCTTTCATATATTGTATAGGAACCTAAATGTTGTGTTTCATTGTGCAAAAATATATATATGATACTTTCAAACATGGAATATTCGACTAATATTCGAACAAAAAATATTTGCTTTGTCAAGTACTTTATGTGAATACTTCGATTATTGTGTATTGTTGCTGTGTAATTGTATTTATCATGAAAATTTAATACAATCGAAATTAAATATGTTCCGATTTATAAGACAAGTGGTTTAAATATTTTTTTTCTTTTTCGTTATTATAAGTTATTCCAAAAATACGTATTGCTGTTTTGAATATCTACTCCAGAATTATTCTCTCTAAGTAGGTTCGTATATTAAAGGTTAATTAAATATTTGCAGCCCATTTTTGAATTATATGTTTTATAATGTGTTGTTTAAATATAATAAAATATTTCCCAATTCTATTTGTTTTACTTTGAATAACCTTAAATATTTGCAAAATAGCCAGGAACTGTGAACGATGCCTTAATAAGATTCATAAGTACCCGTACATGTTTTAAATTTGTTTCGTTTAGAGCTCTTTAAGTAAAATAAAAAATAAATATTTATGCTTGTTACATTCTAGTCTCGAAATTTTTCCATTCGCGAATTTATAGACAAACTATAATACCTTTTTTCATATTTGTTTTTCTATAGAATGAAAGCCTTTAATATGTTAAAAATTCGGTTGAGAGTAATAATTCTTACGAAATCGTACCTTTAATTCGAAAAAGAAAAATAAATCCTTTAAGCTCTGCATTGCTACAAAAAATTTAGTTCCATGTGTAGAAATGATGTTAAATGCAGCAATCTCCTAATGTTTCTTACGATTAGATGGCTAAATTTGCTGTAGTAAGATCAAGGTCAAATCGCTCCACCCCTTCTACAGCCTTCCATACTAAATGTGTTATTATTACAATTTCACAATAATCAAATTTTCTTAACACAACAATACCTATTGATTTGAAAATTTGCCTATAATGTGGCATGTAGCTAGCTATGGACAAAAAGGAATATTTTAGAATTGAAATTCTGCTGAAGAGTAGCTTGAGAATCCTGGCATTACAAGTTGGTCTGCAGTTCCGTTTGCTTTTATGTCTTTATGGCACCCATTGCAGAAAAAGTTATTTTAGCTTTTGTACTTAAATTTAACATTTTGGTATTAGTGAATTAGAGATCTTTGAAACTTAATACTTAAACTAATCCCATTCTAAAAACGAATCAGTGCATGGTTTGGGGAAAGTTTTTGTTGCATTTCGAATTGAAAGAATAGATTTCCGGTTTCTACACTGTTATGCTTTATTATTCGTGTCGTTTCGGTCTCTGCTGAGACCTTTATCAAACTGATCGACAATAACAAAAGACTATTATTTTTTTCAGAATGGGATTAATTGGTTGTGGGAAGGGTAATTTAAGGTTGAATTAGCTAATTAAGGTTAGTTAATTAGTATCAGGTAGTTAGAAGGACAAAAAACCATTGGAGACTGAAGGAGTGTACAAAGTGCCTTGCGTTCATAGGGGAAACGGGACGCACAGTCCAAACAAGGATCATCGAGCATCAACAATGCACACGGAAAAGCCAAACACAGTCATCAGCAATCGCGGAACATGCAACAAAAGAGGACCATGCAGTCGATTTAAGCAATGTGCAAATTCTGGAAAGGACAAATCAATATTATCAACGAATGGTACGAGAAGTCATTAAAATTTCTAAACATCCACAGAACTTCAACCGAGAAACCGGATACAAGTTATCAGCAGTTTGGCTACTGTCTTAAAATTTGGTAACAAGAAAAGGCGTACCCAAAAATCCTTAAATAATTTAACTACCCTCTCAGCAGAGATCGAAACGTCATGAATAATAAAGCGTAACAGTGTAGAATCCGGAAATTCTTTCTTTCAATCTGTAAATTCGTTGCAGTAAGGAATAAACTTTGTTACCATTCGCGCATATAGTCTTACGATTTCTTAGCTGGAAAAATTCGACACCTTTTCTGGACACTTTGAGTTTTTGCCAGTGGTTGTTTAGAAGATTCTCCATTGAAACACATGATTTTTTTTCGAATTTCTCTTAATAATTGGAAGATATCTTTCCGAGTGTTTAAGTGGTCATTTACAAGTGACCTAAGTTTTTCATGAACTGCCTTCGTTTCATGGGCTATTATTATTGGCATTCTTATGTACAATAAATTCACTGATTACAGCTATTTTCAGTAAATTATAACACCGGCAGTAAGGTTGGGTCATATTTACCTTTTTGATTGTTACGTTCGATTATCGCACACCGAGATAAGCTGCGACGATTATTAACTCCAGCTATTAAGAAGTTTGACCACGTTGCATTAAATAATACAAAGATACACACCAATTAAAATTGTATGGATCATAATGACCCAAGCCGGGTTAAAGGTTTCGAAATCTTTGACATTTTTGTTGCTTTTTAGTTGGTTTCTCTTTTTAATCTCTAATAAATGAATGCTAATATTTTGCTTCGTATCTATTTCATTCTTCTTCAATAGCATTACATCCCAAATCGGGCCTTGGCCTCCTGACCTTCAGGTTTCATAACGTTTTATTTGTTATTGTGGAAGGGTTGTTAGCCTTTCGGACATCCTTCTATCTACTAATTATCAATTTCGTAGGTTGAAAACCCAGATATACCCACGCAGGCAATGCGCTGGAATTACGCGTCGACCGGGATTTGAACTCACGATTTTCGCATTTTAGACCAATCCGCTACCCACTAGGCTACACTCAAGTTCTATATATTTCATTACTGTTACTTAATTGTACCCTGATCTTGGATGGTGAATTTTTCGTTTTATACTCTAGATGAAATCTGAGAGTATATTGTATTTGCCTTACCGTTTGTAATGCAAAGAAATAATGCTTGCACAGAGTCGCCAAGAGTACAGAAATATTTTTTGTCGCTCGAAATCCTCGATTCCGAGTAACCGTCTGTCCGTGAGCCTGTCCGTCTATCTATCTTTCTGTCTGTCCGTCTGTTTACAACATAACTCTCGAAAGCTTTGATATCCTTCTTCTTCTACAATGGCACTGCAGCCCAAATCGGGCTTTGGCGTCCTGACATTCAGATTCCTTAACTTATTTATTGTGGAAGGATGGTTAGCTCTTCACACATCCATCTATCTACGAATTTTTCATTTTCGTAGATTGAGGTAACCAAAATATATCCAAGCAAGAAGCGTGCTAGGATTATGCGTCAACCGGGATTTGAACTCACGACCTTCGCATTGAAGACCAAAACGCTACCCACTAAGCTATACCCTAGCTTTGATATATTGTGCTGAAATTTGTAATGTGTTATTTTTAGCAAAAAGTAACCTAAAGTAAGTGGCACTTCTTCTACTCCCTCCCATACAAATATCATGAAATTTCGAAATTTAAAGACATTAATTTTTCTCCGAAACTATTGACATGAAAATTAGGACATAGTATAATGATGTGAATATCATTAACGTCAAAAAATCTATACGTATAAATATAATTGTAGTGTCTGTCTGTTATTTGTTTAGAAATGGCTATAAGTTAGTTTTTTGCTTTATTTTAGCAATAACTTAGCAGAAACTCTCGTTTTTAAAATTCTTCTCTAACCGTCTGTCTGTCTGTCTGTCCGCAAAAACGGCTGAACGGATTGTAATGAAACTTTCATAGTTTATTAGGTATGCTCCGATATGTAATCTGCTTTTGGTTTTATTTCCCTCCCCTTACGCCTTCTACCCCCTCCCATACAAAGTGACTCATTTTTAATAATGTGTAATATTCGAATTTTCTTGGAAACTATAAGAGCTATTAATTTGAAATTTAAGACATATTATTTCAACTATAAATGCAATCTTTAAGTATACAAACTATTAAAATTCCCCTACTCCTTCGCCCACCTCCCATACAAATTACACTTTTTCATTAAATACTATACACAAATTTTCTCAGTACGTATAAATTCCATCGAGCTAAAATTTTATACCAAATCCTTAATTAGCATTATTATTAATATCTGGAAAAAACTAACTGATTATCTTCACTATTTCTACCCCCTACCGTACAATGTGACACAATTCCACGACCTTACAAAAATTCGATTTTCGTAGAAAATGTGAAAGTCACAGATCTAAAATTTAAAATATATCAATTGCATAATGATTGTAGTTTTATTTTTGAAAAATCACTATAAAGCCCTCACTCCTTCCACCACCTTCTATACAAACTGCACTTTTTCATGAAAAACCCTAAACCAATTTTCTCAATACGTATAGCTTTAAACAAGCTAAAACTTTGTATTCAATCCTTAATTAGTATTATTATTAATATCGGGAAAAATTAACTGATTAGGTTCACTCCTACTAAGCCCTCCCATACAATGTGACACAATTTCACAACTTTTCAAAAATTCTATTTTCTTTAAAAATGTAACGTTCACACTAAAATTTAAAATATATCTGTTTTGTTTCTCGAAAAATCACCAAAAAACAAAAAATTCCTTCTACCACCTCCCATACAAATTGCACAATTTCACTACATCCAATGCACTAAGTTTCTCAGTCCCAATTCAATGTTTGAAGCTTAAATTTGGTACAACACATTTTTATAGCTACTCTAGCATGATGTGGAACAAATTAGTTCAGTACTATCACCCATTCTACCACTCCCCATACAAAATTCTTAACATCACAAAAATGCCATCTGTAGTATCGCATGATTGTGCTTTACGCAGAATTGTAGTCCTGTTATGGTTTTGAGCTTTATGTTACTTTATATGGGCTTTTTTTAAATTAACACAAGCTACAACTATTTACATGTTCTTAATTCTCTTCAATACGAGCATGATCTTAGATCACGGGATTGATTTGATCACGAGCCTGTCCCATACAAATGCGAGTATCATGGTTTCATTTTAAAAAATTGATGGTTCTGATTCCAACGAAATAGAAACCATTGTCTTCAAAGAGCCATTAAACTAATCAGCTTATATATCCTGGATAATGTATTACTAACTACATTCTCAAAAATTGCTTATTTTGCGATTCATACGCGGACAAAATCGCGGGCGATCGCTAATATTAATATATACTCCTTCTACCCCCTCCCATACAAATGCACAATTTTCAAAAATGCATTTATTCGGTCTGCATAGCAACTACCAAAGCAAAAAAAGAACCAATTTTGGTCATAATTGATTTTATTACAATTGCAACCAATTTTGGAAAAACTATCAATTCACCTCACCTTTTCTACCTCCTCCCATACAAATTTCACGAAATTTCGTAATTCTAATAAAATTATTTTTCTCCAAAATCGTCAAAGCTATCAACTTTCAATTTTGAGAAAAGTATATTATTATAAACATCATTAATGTCGAAAAATTTGGCTTTGATTCGAACACTCCTTCTACCCCCTCCCATAAAAATGCACAATTTTATTAATTGCATTTAATCTATTATCATTGATACTAGAAAAAGTATAAACTTAAAATTTTTCCAGAATTCGTCCCTTATTAATTGCAATAAATGTCAAGAAAATATGAACTCCGCTTCACTTTTTCCACCACCTCCCATACAAGATTTTGTATTGGAAATTCAAGTATCTCTCCTTCGAACATATGAGAGCTATCGACTCCAAAATTGTAACAAAGCAATATGATTAGGATGTTGATAAGCAGATTCAAAATTATCCAAAACCTCACACTTTCTCTGCCACCTCCCATACAAATGACATAAGTTTAGAAATTTTTTTTTCAATTTCCTCGAAAATTGTGAAAACCACAAACTTTATATTCAGCATGAAACATTTTGTATATTACGTTCGGTGTTATATATGAAAATAACAAACCTCCCCCTCTGATTTTACCACTTCTCATACAGAACTCACTATTCACAATTCGAAAAAAATTTGAGATGACATATTTTCCGGTACAATAAACTCTTTCCTATTTCATCTAGAGTATCTTATAATTGGGCTTTAAGCCGTTGTGTCATCTCTTACTCTCACCAGTATTTGTAACACTAATGCTTCACGGTACCCTGACTTTACTTATATTAAACGTAATTAATGTCCTTGCTAAATAAAAAAAAAATTTTAGAAATTATGAATTGAAAAATAAAACAATTTAAGAAATGTACATTTAGTTGAAGTCAACCAATTCCAGTTTGATTTCTTATATAATTTTTATTTAAAAGTAAATTTTAATTTTGCACAACCTCGACTAATGCTATGCATATGACCGTAATTAGTAGTATAAAATAACGTTAGCGGATGATATTGCATGAAAACAGTTGGTCTTTTATTTAAAAAAAGTATAATAAATACTTTTTTTTTTCAAACTGCATAAAGTAATAGGGTTAATCCCCGCTCTAACGAGAAAAAAAATTAAAATAATTGAAAAGTTGAATAATATATATATATGCATTTATTACCATCTCTATGCAACATCGAATATACATAGTTAGCTAATTAATTTGACTTTAAAGTTTGATGGAATAAAAAATCATTTTTTTTATAAGAACTATACCTTGTTATTTCAAGGTTTCTTATTTTTTCAAATCTCTCCATCAATAACTTACCACAAATATCGTGGTTAGGAAATACTCATATTATAAATGAATCAATAATTTATCATAATAAACAATGGGGATGAATTTAGGGCAAGGGTTACTTTAAAAATGATTTAAATGGTTATTATCCGATTCAATTGTATAAAATTTATAAAATAATATTATTGTATCGTAAGATTAAAGCGTAGCTGAAATGAATGCAGCTGCATTGACTATTTTGAAAATGGTTTAGGCCTCACCTCACCTGAACCTACTCAACCGCATAAAACGATAGTGGGTGAGCTACGGCACGTAACCTTTTCTTGTTTAGTTCGTTCAAATTAATGGGGTCCAATCTTGAGACAGCTTAAATGTTAAGCCTCTCTTCAGGTTCAAAGTTGAATGCTAATAAGTGCAACATTTACTCTCTAGTATCCTGTTATTAAAATCACTTAATATCGATGATTGGATTAAATCCAAATCAGCTTGTAATTCCGCTTGGAAGCCTTCAGCGCCAGACTTGAAACCCGGCTTGAAAAACTTGCGTGCTCTCAGACATATCAATCCAATCTTTGCCGAAGGTGTCTATAAAGGTATCCAACGTTCACCTGAGCAAAACAGTTGATATGTGAGTTCGGAGTGGAGCACAAGTTTTACGATTCGCTTTGAAACTTGGCTTAACGATTCCCAATCGTAAAAATCTGGCGCGAATATTATTCAGAAAACAGTCAAGAAAATCAGTCATACGAAACGCTGTATTAATCGCGATTCAAGTTTCTAACAATTATATAGAATAATATTTACGGGAAAGTGCCGTGTTTTAACAGTGGAATTATACTTTAAAAAAAAAAATCCAGTGAGAAACAAGCATTTCTATTGTGCAGTGCACTAAGGTATAGCGTCAACCTTTACATATTTCTTTGGATTACCTTCACACGACAATTTTGTCACTAAAATGCAGCAACAGGATTTAATAATAATGAAAAAAAAACTTTAATCAAATTTGCACCGCGAGAAACTTTTACTTTTAGTTTTTTTCGCATTTAGGATTTTAGATTTTTCTTAAGTTTAGGTATATTTTAATTTTTTTGGGGAATTATGTAAAAACGCGTTTAATATAAACGTGCAATATTGTACTCGTAAGTTGTTTACATGGAAATGGATACTGATCAAAAGCAGTTGAACGTTATAAAAGTGATCGATTGAGTTGAATAATGAAAGTAAAAGTGTTTTTTCTTCGCTTTTTAGTTTTGTTGTTTATCTTGGACAATATGGAAATATCTATTTAATATAGATCACGGTTTTTTTTTCAAAAATTTTATTCATCTTGTTGCGGCGATCAGCGGCTATCACATCGATTATCTATGATAATTTTTATGCGTTTTTACTATGAGATAAACAATGCTGTGAAATTGATGAATTTTTAATGATTCAAAATCTATTTTTGAAATCTACTGTTTTCGATAAATGTTTGGGCGCAATCTTGCGTTGACTTTTTGGAACAGATCAAGGCCGTTTCAGTGATCTTTTTTCGTTAGCTGTTTGTGGTTTGTGAAGCTGAAACACTGTGTTGGCGAAAGTTGTTTTAATCCATGTAAAACGTACTTGAAATATTTTTATCTTTCGTATTATTATTCTTTGAATTATTTTACGGTATGACCTTTGGTTTGTCGCTTTTTTTTACGATTACAATTTTGATAATGATCGTGCTCATGTCATGTTGAAATTTTTTGTGTATGATCTACATTGTAAATTTTCGGAATTGTTTTTGTTTTGAGCATTTGCATTGTTGCAGCTAGAAAAAATTGAAATAATATTTTTTTAAGATTGTAATCAAAAAGGCCGGTTGCTGAAATTGCAGTAAAATAATTTGTATTACCCTATTGCATATTTCCTAGTTAAAATAGGATATACGAATTAAGACCTTGTGTTATGTGTATCTAAATGTTAATCTCTTCGAAAGTTTTAAGCATAGATAAATAATCATTCCCGTTTGGTTTTTTTTTATAACTTTAGTTGTGATGCAACCAGAAATTTTAACTTTATGTTGGTTTAGTTCTTGTTAAAAAAGATGACTAATAAATGAAATACTCAAGTAGAAATATTGTTATAATGTTTTATATAATCAAATAATTTGACCTGTTTACCAGCATTAAGAAACTGCTAAAAATCATGAACACCGGAACTAAACAAGCGACTACAATTTTTGAAATCCAGAAATACATGAGAATACAGAATTTTAGGATATGCGTTTTACATTTCTTACCATGTACTAAAATGTTGTAATTTAAAAAAAAAAAAAAGAATTTTATTTAATTTCTAAAGACGAAAATTACACGAATAAAATTATTTGAAGGTGCTACATTCGAATCGCATGTCCAAAACTTCTACGGATTAAATTGCTAAATGATTTAAAATTTTCGTAGACGTGGGGAAACAAATTTAATGGAGTTTTGAGAGTGGGTTTTTATATATCGAAAAATCGAAATGATTAATCTAAATAACTGATAAAATTTCTAGTATATGCAAATACTTAGCGTCCGGCATCCCGGATTCATCAGTTTCTTTCTGCGTAGCTCCATTTATATCAAGGCTCATCGACGATGGAAGAGTACTACCAAAAAAATTTAGTATTCCAAGTCCTCCATCTCGTTAGGCCTTCAGTATCCTCTCCTCTTTTTGGAGGTTAAGAGAGATCTCCCTTCGCACGAAGCTGCAAGTTTTTGACACATGCGTCAAATCCGTGTTGTTATATGATTGTACTACGTGAAAAGTGACCGTTCGGCTTACCAAGAAACTACCGACTTTCGTGAACCAATACCTCCGACGTATTTTAGAAATATTCTGGCCAGAGCTGATCTCCAACGACGAACTTCGGAGTAGAACTCGACAGACTAAAATACTGAGATTCAAAGGCGGAAATGGCAGTGGATTATTTTGACTTGGAAGAAACCAGAGCAGAACAACGCAAGACTATACATCTAGCGTTGGCTGTAGTTCTACCTCACTCATTAATAATTTATCGAATCTTACAATTCTATATCAAAATGTACATGGTCTTAGAACCAAGTTGAATGACTTCCTGGTGTCCACTCTTGAAAGTATGCCTGACGTTCTATGTGTTACTGATTCCTGGTTGAACCCTTCTATGCTTGACTCTGAATTTTCCCCAAATTGCTACACAGTTTTTAGGCATGACCGTGATCTTCTACGCTCGATCAAAAAGGACGGAGGTGGAGTACTCATTGTCGTTAAAAACACCTTGCCAACGTCACGTTGTTCCGACTTCGATACTTTTCCTATTGAGCACCTTCTTCTTAAAATTAAGGTCTCTCGTGTTCGATACCTCTATATTTGTTGTGTTTATATCCCATGCTGCTGCGATGTGGGAACTATCGATAAGTTCTTTGACAACCTTTCTGATTTCGCCAACTCTGCTGGTCCAACTCCACTTTTCTTATTTGTGGGGACTTCAATCTTCCTGACTTAAAGTAGAATGCAGATTGGACACGCCCGGCACTGCCTTTGTCTACCGCAGACTTATGTGTCGATCATTTTATGAGCCTATGTTCATTAACTCAACATAATAAATACACTAATCATCGTGGAAAGATTTTAGACCTAATTTTGTCCAATGTTAGTGATTCCCAAATCAGTGTTGTCACCACCATTGGATTAGTGCCACCCGACCCTTATCATCCTCCTCTCCAGATTAATGTGTTGATTGAATTATCGAATCCCTCTCTTAATAGTGCGATCAAAAAATATAACTACTATAAGGGCAATTATGAACAAATCTGTCATGAAATTAGTAATGTGGATTGGGTCGAACTCTTTAATAACAAAAGCTCTAATGAATGTTCTACTCAACTTTATTTAATTCTTGAGGACATAATTCATCGGAATATTCCCTATCAAAGGACTTCTAAACAAAAATACCCAGAATGGTTCAACCACTCGGTTATTAAAGCTCTTCATAAGAAAAAACGTCTGCATAAGAAGTAGAAACTTTCTTCTCTATTTTCTGACTATCATAAGTTTTCCTCCCAGCGTAAACAGGTGAAATCGGCTATCAAGAAAGCTTTCTCTGAATACACTTCTCAGCTTGAGGAGTCTCTGTCACGTAATGATACCAAACCATTCTGGTCACACGTTAGAAAGCGTAGCAAAAGGCTTTATTTTCCTTCCCAACTTAAGTTTGGGGATATTACAACTTCCACTCCGCATGAAATGTGTGAGCTTTTTGTCAAATACTTTTCCTCTGTGTTTACCTTTTCCAACAAAGACCTATCATATGACTTTTTTATCCCACCACAGAACTACATCAGTGAGTTGTCCTTTAGCGAGAGTGATGTTATCTCCATTATCAACTCCCTAAATCCAAAGACTAGTGACGGTCCTGATGGGATTCCTAATCTCTTTGTGAAATTTGCCTCTTCGGAGCTCTCGGTGCCGCTTTCTCTTTTGTTCAATAAATCACTTGAGGAAGGCTGTTTTCCTGCTTGCTGGAAGTTAGCTAATGTTGTTCCCATTTTAAAGAAAGGAGACACCGAAAATGTTGCCAACTATCGCCCAATTTCTACCTTAAACTGTTCCGGTAAACTTTTTGAAAGATTAGTCCACAATGCGGTCTGGGAGAAACTTAATCATTTAATATCACCCGTCCAGCATGGATTCGTTAAAGGAAGGTCAACTACCACGAATTTATGTGAATTCACTGACTTCGTAGCACAAACCTTAGATCAACACAACACTGTTCATGCCATATATACTGATTTTTCGAAAGCCTTTGATACTGTCAATAGAAAAATTCTTATTGCAAAACTTGATAGGTACGGTGTCACTGGCTCTGAAATTTGATTTCAAATATTTTCAAAAATCTTTGATTTACCTAACAAAAGTATGATATGGGTATTTGTCGTATTTATTTTGGTTGCTCAAAATCTTTGTTTCAGCAAACAAAGATGATATGGCTATTTGGCGTATTTGATTTTGTTACATAAAATCTTTGATTCAGCTAATAAAAGTTGATGACATGGCTATTTGGCGTATTTGCTTTTGTTGCTAAAAGCTTTTGATTGATATAAAACGAAACTTCGGCAATCATATACTTATGATTAGGTGGAACAAAGATTTTGAACATTTAGCAGGAAATCATATAAAAACAGTAGATGAATTGATCAACTCATTAGACGATTTTTCTATTCTTTTCTTTTTGTGTTTGCTAGGAACTTTTTTTGATTGAATTTCCATTAGTCGCACTTGTTGTTAATTTTTACCGAGAATATCTTAAAAGCAATTATCTCGAAAACTACTGTCCTTATGCAAGAAGGGATTAAGGCAAAGAACGTGTATTTTCGATTGCTCTACAAAATTTATTTAGCATGTTTTCGATTTTAATGCAAATACGCCGACTTGGGTTTCAGAATAAGCAAAAACTAATTTATCTCGATAGCCATGCGTTAAAACGAAATAATTACAAAAAATTGCTCTTAGCTTTTCTACAACTTCATTCTGCATGAGTTTTCGATTTGAAAGAAAAAATGTATGACTAGAAGTTCTACAAATTAAACTAATGAAGTATTTGGATCCGACTGCAAACACGTTTAATTGGGTTTCAGTCAAAAAGCCATTTACCTTCTCATCCACCCTTCAGACCGAAAAAACTCACTTGATAAAAAATCTGTTTTTAATTGTTCTACAATGTTTCAAAAAATATATAAATTTTTTTTTATAATTTTGTTCAAATGATTATAACTTCTGTTGCCGGTTGGCGTTCATTCACTAAAATAATTCCAGTCCATCCTGCGATGCGACCTATCATTTGTGACCCTGTTTCACACTCTTCACACTGGACGCCAATTGGGAGGCAACCAGAAACACTTTTCTAACTAGTGCTGAAGAATCTGTGGGATATGCGCAAAGCGGTGAAAAACCCTGGATGTCGCAAGACACATAGGACAAGGTAGGCAATCGGAAAAAAGCCAAATTGGCAATCATCTCTCAACCCGATGTCAACCAACGAACGCCCGACTTGAGGCAGAACTAACGCGATGCTCATATACAGCTCAAAAAGGCTGTTAGACGCGACGAGAGAAAGGCCATTGAAGATCTGGCAAACAAGGCAGAAACTGCGGCTTACCTTGGGGATATGGGTTCACTATTTAAAATCATGAAACAGTTGACGAACAGGAATTTCACCACCAACCACCTGGTGAGAGATGTCAACGGAACTCTCCTTAATATGAGTGAACACCAGTTGCGACGATGGAAGGAATACTTCTCTGATATTTTAAACGTCTTGTCAGATGAAGATATTCCGGAAACAGAACAACTTCCAAACATCCAACCACAACAATCCTCTATTAGGGACGATCCTCCAGATAAGGAAGAGATAGTTTCCGCCATTCGGTCAATGGCGGGAAGGAAAGCTCCAGGTATAGACGGACTACCAACCGAACTCCTCAAAGTGGACCCGGAAATAACAGCCGATATACTCCTCCCACTCTTCACTAAGGTGTAGAATGATGGAAGATATCCGACTGAATGGAAGGAGGGCGTCATTGTGAAAATTCCGAAGAAGGGCGACCTTCGGGATTGTGGCAATTGGCGTGGTATATGTCTACTTACTGCCGTATCAAAAATTATGGCTAAGGTAATTCTCAATAGGATTAGTGATGTCGTCGAGAGCACTCTCGAAGTTAGATACGTAAAGGGTCGTCTTGTACCGACCACACAAATACCCTACGCATAATATTAGAGCAGTCAGCCGAAATGGGTTCGCCACTATATCTCATGTTTGTGGACTTCGAGAAGGCTTTCGACAGCGTTAAGCGAGATTACATATGGAATGCTTTGCGTAGGAGAGGTATTCCAGATAAGGTTATAGCTATGATTAAATAAACCTACGAAGATGCAAGGTGTCGCGTCTTGCATAGAGGAGAGCTGTCCGAGAGCTTTCCTGTGCGAACGGGTGTCAGACAAGGCTGCATATTATCACCAGCCCTGTTTCTGGTGGTAATAAATGACATCTTGAAAGCTGCCGATTGTTCTTAATGGACAGGATGTGGAAGAGGTGCAAGATTTTTGCTATCTCGGAAGCATTGTCAGCATGGACGGCGGAGCCGAAAAGGATGTTGAGGCTCGGCTAAATAAAGCTCGTCAGGCCTTCGGTATCCTTTCCCCTTTCTGGAGGTTAATAGAGATCTCCCTTCGCACGAAGCTGCGAGTTTTTGACGCATGCGTCAAATCCGTGTTGTTATATGGTTGTACTACGTGGAAAGTGACCGTTCGACTTACCAAGAAACTACAGACTTTCGTAAACCAATGCCTCCGGCGCATTTTGGGAATATTCTGGCCAGAAGTAATCTCCAACGACGAACTTTGGAGTAGAACTCGCCAGACTAAAATAGGTATTGAGATTCAACGGCGAAAGTGGCAGTGGATCGGTCATACTTTGAGGAAACCAGAGCGAAACATCGCAAAACAGGCTCTGAATTATAACCCTCAAGAAGACGTCGGGTTGGTCGACCATGTAACACATGGAAGCGAGCAGTTGAGCAGGAGGCCAGAGGAATAAACAAGTCCTGGCAACAGCTTAAAGCCGATGCTCGGGATCACAGAAAATTTCAGATTTATAGCGCACAATAATTTATTTATTGTAAATGATCGAAATTTAATTTTTTAGGGGAGGTTGTACAAGGTAATATTTTCACATGTACATTTTTCGGGAGCGGCAGAAGGGGAGTGGATGGCTAGTTAATGATATTCAGATCAGTATGAATTTAAAATTTCGTAAATCTGTCTCTCAGACTTAATCTAGATTACAAATAGCAGTCAATTTGAAAGATTTCCGGAGAATCAAAAAAATGTTAATTTGAAAGTTTGTAGGTTCGTTTACTTGGAAACATTTCATCTATTTAGAACTCAATAGTGAAAAAATTAGACAAAAACACGGAAGTGTTTCCATCTACTCTTTTACAGATTATTAGGTTTAGTGTATGCTTTACTGAGTTGAAGGTTGTTATTTTAATTCCGGATACAAAACATAAAACTTAATTCACTGCAAGCGAGCTGGGTATAACCAGATTATTTAAGCCTACGGGTACAGCTTTTGTTGGTAGATTGGTTCGATCCATTGTGCAATTATCAAGAATTGAGTGTTAATTAATATCGTTTTTTATAATTTTGGCAGCCATGTCTGTGGAATTTAATTGACCCACCAAAATCTTGGGTAGTTTTTAGTGTTTCGGTGTTGATGAATGTAGCAATCACTTTGTAATGTCGTCATAAATTTCCAAGTATTGTCAGTTTGAAGTACAGAATCAGAATTTTTTGTAGTAAACTTTTATCTAATCTAGTGAACAATCTGTTGATTTACAATGCGAAGTGAATAGTGAGTTTGAACTTTGGTCGACGAACAATTTCAGAACACTGTTTACGTAGGTTTATCTGGACTACATCGGTCTGCAAAAAACAATAATCGAAAATGATTGGGTTGGTTTCAAAACCTGTAGGTCAGGAATTCAAGCATACGAAGCATATACATACATATCTACATGTTGCCATTTGATTGGGTGATTTTACTTTATTATTTTAATAAAAAAGTATTGTGATCGACTTGGAAAAAAAAATTTGCTACCCTGAAATTTTGTTTTTTCGCGTTTCACGACTAAATTAGCCTAAAAATACAAAAAAAAAAAAAAAATTCGTCTGTCTGTACGCCGTCTGCCGTACGCCGGTGTGTACGCTCAGCGCACATTAGCTCCCAAACCTTTGAAGATAGAAAGTTCCAAAAACCAATTGTCGGCCGAATTTATTTTTTCAAATAATTATATTGTTGCGAGCTAGGGGTTCGCCGGGATTTCAAGTAAAACACAATTCGTTTAAAAATAAGTGATAATTTATTTATTCGCACCTTAACTTAATTCGCCGATATTGTTCTATCGCTTTCTTGCACCGGTTCGCGTCTTACATAAATGTCGCTGAATAACTGGCTCCCGTCTGACAGCTTCGCACTTTTATACAATTTTCCCCAATTCTCGAACCTTCCGTGGTGTATGTCGTCGGGTGTGTATCTCAACTATACTGGAAAGTTCTAGATCTTTAATTATGGCTTTTTACATATTGGGGGATACAGTTCTACATAATTCTTGCAAATTCGAGAAAGATCAAATTGCGTGGTTGCCATATCTATAACATTACGCTCTCCTTAGTCCCTGTTCGTCCAAAACAGAGTCGTTCACTTCCTTAATGGCACCATGGTACTTTGTTAATCGGTCGAGATGTACCATTTTCATTTTAGTACGAGGTTTTTGATGTAGTTGAATCCCATAGACGACATCATTTAACTGGTTGATGATCTGGTAAGGGCCTTCCCAGTTAGTTTCGGCGATCTGCCCTTCTGTCGTTTGGGATTGTATAACCAAACCAAATTGCCCTCTTGAAATCCTGATGAATTCGCCCGTTGATCATACTTCTTCTTCATGAGGTCGGTCGCCAAATCAATTTTATCTCTGACCAGGTTATAAATTGTATTTAGTCGACATCGAAGATCCGAGACGTAATCTTTGGCAGTGGTTGGTTGGTCTGGTGGCACTCCATACATTAGTTCCGCAGGGACTCGAAAATTTCTTCCGAAAATGACTCGGGAGTGAGTTTCTCCTGTTGTTGAATGTACTGATGTTCTGTACGCCATTAAAAATAAAGGGATGTGCTGATCCCAGTCTGAAACAACTACAAACCAACAAATTAAAAGCTACGAACTTGAAATTTTGTACGAGCACCTTAAAAGAGAAAGAAAAGAAAATTGCGTCACAAATTTTGCGATTCCCCTACCTCTTCTACCCTCTCCCATACAAAATTATTTTTTCGAGCATTTAAAGTTTTGCAATCGCGCTTGCTCTTCTACCCCCTCCTATACAAAAGCATCATTTCGACCTAATGCATTGAATCAACTAATAACCAACAAATTAAAAGCTGCGAACTTGAAAATTTTGTACGAGCACACTACAAGAGGAAGGAAATAAAAGTGCGTCACAAATTTTACGATTCCCCTACCTCATCTACCCCTTCCCATACAAATGTTTGGTTATAAATACACCGAATCCTAATTCTATGCAACTTCGTCTATGAAACTGACATTCTATACAGAGAATATTGGACGTAATTCAAGCAATCAATTAAAAAACTATTAACATCCACCCACTCTTACTATCACCCCTCCCCTCATAAAAACTTAAACTTGCATAAATAAACGAACGAAATATTGATTATATGTACTGGAGCTTTTGAACGTTTCCGCAAAGTGTTAAATTGACAATTGCCCTGCCCAAGAACCCCCTTTAACTTAGTCTTCCCTAATCACTCTAACCTGCATATTGACTTTCCACACATCTGCAACTTGTCCCAAGAATAATAAAGTTTCGCCCGACTTGTTGGCAGTTTATTTTATATGATTGGCAAGGAAAAACAAATCTCAACTAAATTGTTTATCTCCGACGCATTTTAGAGATATTTTGGCCCGAAGTCATCTCCAACGAAGAACTTTGGAGTACAACTGGACAGACTGAAATAGGCGTTGAGATTTAAAGGCGGAAGTGGCAGTGGATCGGTCTCACTTTGAGAAAACCAGAGGGAAACATCACCAAAAAAGCTCTGTATTTTAATCCTCAAGGAAGATGTCGGGTTGGTCGAACATGTAGCACATGGAAGCTAGCAATTGAAGAGGCCAAAGGAATAAACTAGTCCTGGCCGATGCTCAGAATCACGCCTTCTGAAAGAGAGCTGTTTCTGTCATATGCCCCATAGGAGTTCTTATCAGGGAATTGATTGATTGAATTGTTTGATTTAAATTTTAACATAGATCGACACGTCACGATTAATAAAGCAGAATAGGGCAAAATCCGAGAATCTTTAGTTCGAAATGCATTGCGAAAATATTCATCAAAACATTCAATGTGAAATTATTTCATTTATCTGCTTTATAGTTTAAATTAATATTTTTCATTTTATCTAACGCCACCCACTTATTGGTCATTGACATGAAAACGGTGAATTTGAAAAGTATAAGCTTATTAACACCTATAAAACTTAACTTAACTAGTGAAATCCAAGGATAATCGAAAACATCAATTTTTGATGGATTGATTTGAAAGTTTTTTTCTGAACATTGAGACATATGTATGTAGCTACAATATATCGTAAATAATAATAATACGATTTTTCTGCAATTTTAAAGGAATTCATAACTTCTTGTATGACATTGAGAATTATTCATTAATTATCTAAGACATAAATCTCTAAATGTTGAGTGTTATAAATTTGTAATTTTTGTTTGTTTCGCTTGAAGAGTGTTATTACACGAATCGAGTGCAACTCAAGGTGTAGAGGTGGTTGGAAAGTTCTTATTCTTGTAATCAAAACTTTTTAATTACAAATATTTTATTGTTCATTCCGTGGAATTTTGAACAAGCTTATTGTAATAGATTTTCGAAGGTGATCTCAAGAAAACATGGCTTAGCTTAGATTTTTCAATATACACAGTTGGCAGAGCTGAGTCTTATTGGTAGTGAATTGTTATTATACTCTAGATGAAATCTGAGAGTATATTGTGTTTGCCTTACCGTTTGTACCGCTAAGAAATAATGCTCGCACAGAGCCGCCAAGGGTACAGAAATATTTGTTGTCGCTCAAAAACCTCGATTCCGAGTGACCGTCTGTCCGTCTGTCTGTCTGTCTGTCTACAGCATAACTCTCGAAAGCTTTGAGCTAAAGTGCTAAAATATTTTGTGTTTCATTTTTAGCAAAAAAGTAACTTAAAGTTCGTGAATGGGCCACATCCCCCCACTCCTTCTACCCCCTCCCATACAAATTTCATGAAATTTCGAAATATTAAGAAATTGATTTTTCTTTGAAACTATTTAAGTTATCGACTTGATACTTAGGTCAAAGTATTATAACATAGATGTCATTAATATCACAGAATATTGACCCGATCCCCTTCTACCCTCTCCCATACAAATGGACAATTTTGAAAAATACATATTTTAGATTTTCATTGAAACTAGTAAAGCTGAAAAGACGAAATTTTGTCAGAATTAATTCTACTATAATTGCAATTTATTTTAAAAATAATTATCATCTTCACCTCACTCCTTCTACCCCCTCCCATATAAATTTCACGAAATTTTGAAATTTAAATTAAATTATTTTTCTTCGAAATTGTTAAAGCTACCACCTACATATTTTTTATAAAGTATACAAATAGAAAGATTATTAATGCGAAAGAAATTTGTTTTGATCCGTACACTCCTTCTACCCCCTCCCATAAAAATGCATAATTTTTGTTAAATGCATTTTATCGATTTCCATTCAAACTAGAAAAAGTACAAACTTCAAATTTTGCCAGAATTTATTTCTTAATAATTGAAATAAGTGTTAGAAAAAATTATCAGCTCCGCTTCACTCCTTCAACCACCTCCCATACAAATATCTGTATTATAAATTCAAGAAAAGCATTTCTCCTTCAAGTAAATGAGCTATCGACTTTGAAATTGAATCAAAGCATGGTGATAAGGATGATGATAAGCAGTTTCAAAATCATCTTTAACGCTCCACATCCTCTGCCACCTCCCATACAAATGCCCCAATTTCAGGAAAACTATGACCAATTTCTTTAAAAATAATGAAAACTAAAAACTTTAAATTCAGCAAAAAACTTTTTGCATGCCATGCTCGGTGTCATATACGAAAAATACAAACCTCCCTCCTCTACTTCTACCACCTCTCTATTTGCTATTCGAAAGTATTTGAGATGACATATTTTCCGGTATAAGCTTTGAGCCCAATCATAATTCTGTTATGTTTTCTCGAAAATTCAAATTCTGAGATCAGTTCAATTTCGTCATCCCTTGTACTACCTCCTATGCAAATTATTATAATTTCTTAAAATGTAAATAGTTTCTATTTTATCTAGAGTATCGCATGATTGGGCATTGTTTGTACTCGTAGTTCTCTTATGTTTTTGTTTTAAAAGTTTTTTCCACATTGCAACTTTTTTTAATTGGATAATTTATTCAGATATATTTTGAAACACTTGGCTTGCAATCTTCTAAATAACTTAGTGGCCATAAAATCGATATATATTTAATAACACAACAAAAACAATAGCTCAAAGTAGATTCATTTTCCCATTGAAAAGTTAAAATTGCTCTATAAAATACATTCATTCTAATTGAAAGAACAGATTTCCGAATTTCACTCCGTTATGCTTTATTAAATGAGGCGTTTTGTTTTCTGCTGAGACCTTTCTCAAACTGCAGTTTTATGAAGGTCTCAGCAGCGAACGAAACCCCACATTTAATAAAGCATGACAGTGTGAAATCCGGAGATCTTTTCTTTTAATTCGAAATGCACTGTGAAAACATTCACCAAACTATACCATACATTCATTCGAATTTTTGATTTATCGACTTTATTTCAAACAAAACTCAATTCCCAGTCATGTCTAAAATCTTACGTACATATTTTCCATTGTCTTGTGACATTTTCAATGTTAACAAATTCTTGGCTATAAAAAGCCATTAATAACGTCGCGAATTTCATATTAATTTCATTCATACTTATTACTAGCAATGCAAATTGCGCTTTACTTCAAAGCGAGTTTGTAAAGAGCTCAACCACAGAATTATCATTCAACTTCGAGTTGAAATTTGAACTCAGGTGTGACTTACGTGTACGAAGTAAATCGTGAGCAATTTACGCTGAAATGTTTTTTGCTACTTTAGGCAATTTCTTTGGAAAAACACATTTTTAAATGGCATGTCGGTACATACTTACCTTATTATTATATTTATCAATAATAAACATCATGATCTTGACATTTACACTGAAGATAGTTTAATGGATAATTTCAGTGCGGTTTGAAGAAGATGTTGCGTGACAAGTTAGATAGCCTAGAAAAACGGAAACGCCATGAAATCGAATTTCATGAATACGCATCTATGCTTATTTTATATTAATCAAAGGATTTGTATTAAAAATCAGTCCGCCAACTAAATGTTAATTAATCAATTATTACCGGATCTTGGGATTGAATGGAAATATTCGAATTTCAATAAAAAAATTACTTCCCCAAAACCATTATAATTTGCAATTTTATACGCCTATACAAGAAATTTAACAAAAAACCGAGGCTAATAACATATATGTAGCTTTTTAGTGTATGCACTTTACTTATATCGGATTTCGGGCGTTGGTGTAAAAATACTAAAAGAGAGCGAATGACCTTAAAAGGTTCATTAAAAAAAATCTTGGCCCAATTTATAATTGGTCAGATGAATCTCCCAAACTAATATATTATTTATTGAAAGCATAAAATGTTAAAAGACTGGCTTGATTGCAATGAACATTGGTTTCATTCACAGTCAAAAATTAATTTTAGCAAATAAAAAAAATATTTATGCAGAAGCCATAAAGAAAAGAAGATTTTTATCAGTTTTGGACTTTTTTTAACTGTTTGTAAGGTAATTTAATGTTATTGACCGACAATTTACCACAGTTTCAAAATTTTTTTTGTTTGACTCATAAGCTACATTATGTACTTGCATATATGGGATCTTTATTCATAATACAGTATTTATGATTTTATAGCTTTTTAAATAAAATAAAGTGTATTCAGTTGAATGGACGCTCTAAACGATTTTCTGTACTAGGTCGCTCTATCTTTAAGTTAAAAAAATATCGTAACAGGAATACGATTGCGTGTAAATCTTAATCATTCGATACCCTAGATGAAATAAAATTTTATGTGATCTTAAGCTATTTTGCATAGGGAGTGGTAGAAGGGGTGACATCATTGAACTATTTTTTTCACATCATGCTATAATAGCTACAAAAATGTTTTATACCAAATTTAAGTTTTACAAATTTAAAATGTTCTGAAAAAATTAGTATATTGGATTTAGTGAAATTTTGCAAGTTATATGGGAGGTGGTAGAAGGAGTGAAGGGTTTTCAGTGATTCACTATAGACATTATGTAATGGGCATTTTTTAAATTCCAGACTAGTAACATTGAAACTTTTCAGTAAAATCGAGTTTTTCTAAAATTGAAAAATTGTGTCACATTGTATAGGAGCGGGTAGAAGATGTGAACTAATCGATTGTTTTTTGTTTTTTGATCTTGATAATAATGCGATCCCTGTACAGAGCAGGAGCAGTGAAAGCGCTTCTGGAATAGGCAGTCAAATACAATATAAACATAATTGCACTCTAAGAAACTAAATTGTTAGGTAGCGAGATTACTGACTATAGATCGCACACAATTTTGTGGGAAATCATCGGGAAGCAGGTAATTTGGAGTTGCGTTTATCGTCGACAACAAGTTTAAACACCAAGTTACCAACTTCAAATCCGTCAATGAACGATTGTGTGCAATCCGCATTAAAACAAGTTTTTTTAATGTTTGGCTTATTAATGTCCACGCCCCAATGGAAGACAAAGACGACGAAGTTAAAGACGATTTCTACAGCACCTTAGGATCAACATTCGACTCCCTTCCGTCGAATGATATTAAAATAGTATTAGGTGACTTTAACGCGAAAGTGGGCAAAGAAGACACATACATAGGGACAATTGGAAGGCACAGTCTCCATGATATTAGTAACGACAACGGCCAGAGGCTGACTGATTTCGCCAGCAGCAAAAACCTTATTGTAAGCTCGACATGCTTCCCGCATCGTGACATTCATAAGAGAACGTAGGCATCACCCGACGGAAGAACATTCAACCAAATAGACCATGTTCTAATAGAGAAAAGGACGGCCTCCTGTATTCTCGACGTGCGTACCTGTCGAAGGGCTAATTGCGACACAGACCACTATTTGGTAAAGACCAAGTTCCGATGTCGAATCGCAAACCGAGGATACCCAAAAACACAACCGGTTCCTAAATTCGACATAGGAAAACTCAAAGACGAGAAAAAAGTTGCGAAATATGTATCAGCCTTGGAGAGGCACTTCGCAACAATGCTGAATACCACTGCCAGCATGTCAATAGAAGAAATGTGGCAAAATATCAAAGATGGCATTACATCTGTCGCAGAGGAGGTGATAGGACAACAACCCCGGCGCAAAAGAAATGACTGGTTTGACAACGAATGCCAAGATGCCTTAGAGCGAAAAAATCAAGCTTACAAAATATTAACGGAACGGCCGACACGAGCCAAACAGGACAAATACAAGGATCTTAGACGATTTGCAAACAAAATATGCAGACGAAAAAAACGGAAGTACAATAATGACGAAATTAAAAACATGGAAGAACAATTTAGATTACACAACACAAGAGCCGCGTATTCCCTGGTTAAAAGGATGAAAAACCAAACCGAAAACGACCCTCTGCAAGGATGCAGAAGGGAACATTATAAGTAACGCGGAAAATATAAAACTAAGATGGGCACAATATTTTGAACACCTTCTTAACCCGAGCCCATCACCTACACGAACAGCAGCAGGAAATACAATAGCAGGTATAACTGATGTAACAGCTGATGAAGGATCCTCTTTGAGTCCTCCCACACTCGAAGAAGTAAAAACAGCCCTAAGGAACCACCCAAACAACAAAGCGCCGGGCACTGATCAAATCCCAGCTGAACTTCTGAAAGCCGGCGACACCTGCATAGCGCATCTCCTACATAGATTAGTCACGGATATATGGACACAGGAAATACTTCCTGAAGATTGGCGCAAGAGCATCATATGTCCAATTTATAAAAAAAGGTGACAAACTCTGCTGCGAAAACTACCGAGGAATATCTCTGTTGTGTACGTCTTATAAGATCTTGACGAAAATTCTAGAAAAGAGAATTAAGCCCTATGCTGATAAAGTAATTGGTGAATACCAAGGCGGATTTAGAGCTGGACGCTCGACCACGGACCAGATATTCTCAGTTAAACAGGTGCTGGAAAAGTGCTGGGAATATAATATTGATGTGCACCAGATATTTGTTGACTTCAAGCAAGCATTTGACAGTATCGACAGGCGCGTACTGTATAAAATCATGTTGGAGTTTGGAGTCCCACCGAACAAAAATTATCACCAAACTAGGAAAAAGACGCCAATCAGACAAAATATCACAGTAGGAGACTATAACCTAGAAAACGTAGACAACTTTATATACCTAGGGGCGAACCTATCGAAGGATGGAAGCGAACCCATCGAAATTAAAAGAAGAATAATTATGGCAAACAAGACGTATTATTAGGTACTTCCAATAATTAAAAACAAAAACGTACACAGGAAAACAAAACTTAAGTTATATAAAACGATTATACGACCTGTGCTATGCTATGACAGCGAAACGTGGACATTAACTCAGGCGTCCGAAAAACTACTTAACGCCTTTGAAAGGAAGGTCTTCAGAAGAATCCTCGGACCTGTGAGGGAAGACTCGATCTGGAGAATACGATACAATAGAGAATTGTATGCCATCTTCGACAATCCAGAAGTGTCAACCCTCATAAAATTTAAAAAGTTACAATGGGCTGGTCATGTGGAGCGGATGTATGACGGAAGAATTCCCAAACGCACACTAAAAGGAAAAGTCAACGGACAAAGACCGGTCGGAAAACCACGAAAGCGCTGGGAGGATTCGATTCAGACAGCAAATCACTGCTAAGATTTTTAAACTGGAGTACGCGATCACTGAACCGAGATGGATGGAGGCAAAGCATTCAGGAGGCCAAAGTCCGATTTGGGCTGTAGCGCCATCTATATAAATATAATTGTAGTGTCTGTCTGTTATTTATTTATAAATGGCTGTAAATAAGTTTTTTGCTTCATTTTAGCAATAACTAAGCAGAATCAAACGTTTTTAAAAAATTTCTCTGTCTGTCTGTCTTTCCGGCTTTCACGCAAAAACGGCTGCACCGATTGCAATGAAACTTTCACAGATTATTAGATCTGCTTCGGAGAGTAATCTGCTTTAGGTTTTATTTTTCTCCCCTCACGCCTTCTACCCCCTCCCATACAAAGTGACTCATTTTCAAAAACTTATAATAGTCAAATTTTCATGGAAACTATGAAAGCTATTAATTTGAAATTTAAAATATATTATTTCTATTATAAATTCAATCTTCAAATATATAAATAGTTTGAATTCGCCAACTCTTTCCACCACCTCCCATACAAATTAAACTTTTTCATGAAATACTATACTCCAATTTTCTCAGTACGTATAACTTTGATCGAGCTAAGATTTTGTACTAAATCCTTAATTGGCATTGTTATTAATGTCAGGAAAAAACTAACCAATTAGGTTTACTCCTTCTACCCCCTCCCATACAATCTGACACAAATCCACGACCCTGCGAAAATTCGATTTTCTTGAAAAGTGTGAATGTTACTGTTCTGAAATATAAAATATATCAATTCAATGATAATTGTAGTTGCTTCTCAAAAAATAACTAAAAACCATCCACTTCTTGCACCACCTCCTACACAAACTGCACTTTTTCATGAAATATTCTAAACAAATATTCTCAGTACGTATAGCTTTGATCGAGCTAAAATTTTGTACTAAATCTTTAATTAGCATAATTAGCTTTACTCCTTCTACCCCCTCCCATACAATGTGGCACAATTCCACGACTTTGCAAAAACTCGATTTTCTTGAAAAGTGTGAATCTAACTGATCTAAAATTTAAAACACATCAATTGCATGGTGATTATAGTTGTTTCTAGAAAAATTTTCAAAAAACCCTCCACTCCTTCTACCACCTCCCATACAAACTGCACTTTTTCATGAAATACTCTAAACCAATTTTCTCAGTACGTATAACTTTAATCGAGCTAAAATTTTCTGATGAATCGCTAATTAGTATTATTATTATTATCGGAAAAAATTAACCGATTAGCTCCACTACTTCTACCCCCTCCCTTACAATATGACACAATTTCACGACTTTGCAAAAACTCGATTTTCTTGAAAAGTATGAATCTAACTGATCTGAAATTTAAAAGATATCATTTGCATGATGATGATAGTTGTATCTAGAAAAATTACCAAACACCCCCCACTCCTCCTACCACCTCCCATACGAATTGCACAATTTCACTAAATCCAATGCACTAAGTTTCACAAGTTATCTATTCAGTTTTTCAAGCTTAAATTTGATGCAAAATATTTTTATAGCTACTCTAGCATGGTGTGAAAAAAATTAATTTAGTACTGTCATCCCTTCTATCACTCCCCACACAAAAATTCTTAAGATTACAAAAATTTCGATTTCACCGGTAGTATCATATAATAGGGCTTTACGCACAATCGAAGTCCTGTTATGTTTTTAAGCTTAATGTCATTTTATTTGGGCTTTTTTCAATTAACACAAGCTACAACTATTCATATGTCCTTAACACGTATACATATGATCTCGAATCACGGGTTTGATTTCATCACGAGCCTCTCCCATTCAAATGCGAGTATCATGCTATCATTCTTAATAATTTATGGTTCTGACTCCAACAAAATACAAAACATTGTGTTCAAAGAGCCATTAAAGTAAGCGGATTATATATCACATATAATGTAATACTAGCTACATTCTCAAAAATTGCTTATTAATGCGATTTTTATGCGGACGAAGTCGCGGGCGTTTGCTAGTCGTAAATAAGTAAGTAATAATGCCAATTAAGTATTTAGTAAAAAAATGTAAGCTCAATAAATGCTATACGTGTGGAGAAAACTGTTTTTAGTATATCATGAAAAAGTGCAGTTTGTATGGATTGTGGTGGATAAAGTGGAGGATTCAAACAATTTGTATATGATTGATCACATTAATGCTAAAAATAAAGTAATCTAAATTTCAAATTATTAGCTCTTTTAATTTCATAGCATATCTATTTACGTTTTTTAATGAAATAATTTTGTATAGGTGGGGGTAAAAGGGAGGGAGAGTGATTTGGCCCGTTCACAAACTTGACCATACTTTTTCAGCAAAAACGACGCGTATAAAATTGTAACTTTCTATCTTAACTCGTTCTCAAGCTAGAGAGCAAACATACGGACATCCAGTTTGGAGAGATAATGTTGATTTGGGTGTCATTCATTTTTTTCTATGAGCCTTTCCTAGCGTAGCAAACTTTAAAGCATACTTATAACACTCTCAGATTTAACCTAGAGTATAATAATGATAAGAATTTTCGCAGTAAAAATTTAACTTATAATAACAATGAAGATTGTTCAATTTCTACTGTCAAATAATTGAAAACTTATTACAAATTTATTACTATTTTGTACCAAAAAAGCTCAGAATTCCTTTTTACAAGTTTTTTTTTTTTAAAAATCTAAATTTTAAATTTGTATACAATCGTTTCTCAACATTTAAGTTAAGTTTTATTTTGATGAAGGTCTTAGCAGAGACCGAAATGTCACATATAATAAATTAAATAAAAATTAATTAAAAAAATTCGGAAATATTTCGTTTTAATTCAAAATGCACTGTGAAATCATTCACCAAACCAATTAAAAATATTTTTGCAACTTTACTCTGAAACTGATTTCCACAAAAAACCGTTATATCAAGTTATTTGGTTAAATTTATCTGTCGCAGTCTGCTATTGATACAGGTAAATAAAATCGTATATTCATAGTTTTAGAGCACAAATCGGAACGTTCTAAAAAGGTATGCTCAATCGAATTGGCTAGCAAAATTAATGTCAAGGTGCTTTGGGTATTTAACATGGAAGATTGTCGTAAAAATGTATCTTTATAACATTGTATTTACACTTAAGAAATAATTACTGCCTGTTTGGATCGCACATGCATGATCATCTAAATAACAAATTGCTGTAGGTTATCGTATCCAGATATACAAGTATGCATTCCAATTGGAGATGAAATCTGTAGAAGCATAGAGATGTCGGAGGAATGTGCAATTATAATCGCTACTTCAATGGTAAATACACTAAGGAACTCCATGAAAGTATTTACTTCACTTTTATTCCATTATACGCGACAAGCTGACCATACAACTTTCTTAATTCCGTACAGAGATAAAGCTGTATTCTTTTATTTCCCAGCTGCAATTCATGGTTTTATGTTTTTTTAAGCCTAGAGGTCTACATCTTGCCGAAAATGAGATCGGTTGTTTACTTAATACACTAGAAAAATTTTTTATTAACAGCCAAAATATCTGCCAATCGGGCGCAACTGTATTATTCTTGGGACAAGTTGAGGATGCGTGGGAAGTCTATATGCAGATTACGGTGATAGCAGGTAGGAAAGACTAAAGGAATGGGGGTTTCCGGGCATGGCTGTTGTTAATTATTTAACATTTAACTGGGATTGCGATCAATAGCTTCTTCTAAAATGGCGCTACAGCCCAAATCGGACCTTGGCCTCCTGATATTCAGGTTCCTTAACATTTTTTTTTATTACTTATTGTGGAAGGGTTGTTAGCCTTTCTTCTTCTTCAATGGCGCTACTGCCCAAATCGGGCCTTGGCCTCCTGACCTTCAGGTTCCTTAACATTTTCATTATTTATTGCGGAAGAGTTGTTAGCCCTTCGCACAACCCTCTTTCTACGAATTTTTCATTTTCTTAGATTGAGGTGACCAAGGTATACCCAAGCAGGCAATGTGCCGGAATTATATTTTGCGCCGGCCGGGATTTGAACTCACGACCTTCGCATTACAAGACCAACACACTACCTACTAGGCTATACCCTAGCTTAATATCAATAGCTGCTCTGCGTAAAATCAATATTTCATTCGTTTATTTATGCAAGGTTTTGTATGGAGGAGGGGGGTGGGGGTGGATGCTAATAATTGTTGGATTGATTGCTTGAATTACGTTCAAAAATCCTCCATATAGAATATTATTTTCTCAGACAATGTAAGTTCTATGAAATTTGGTTTCATATTCATGAGTACATACATTTGTATGCGAGGGGGTACAGGAGTTGAGAGAATAGAAATATTTCTGATGCAGCAATATTTCGTTCCTCTTAAGAGCTGTTCATTCGAAATTTCAAGTTTGTAAGTAGCTTTTCATTTATTAGATATTATTATAGTTAATATAATGTAATTGATCGAAATCATACTGTAGTATGAGAGGGGGTAGAAGGACAAGGGGAATTTCAAAATCTTTGATGCAACTTTATATTGAATATTTTAAGAAGTGTTTGTACACGCTTTGAAGTTGATAGCTTTTAATGGTTTGGTGATAGTCGATTTCTTAAAAATGATCGGAAAAAAAATAAACTGCCAACAAGTCGGGCGAAACTTTATTATTCTTGGGACAAGTTGCGGATGAGTGGAAAGTCAATATGCTGCTTAGAGTGGTAAGGGAAGACTAAGTGAAAGGGAGTTCTTGGGCAGGGCTGTTGTCAATTTAACAATATTTCATTCGTTTCTGCAAGTTTGGGTTTTTATGAGGGGAGGAGCAGGGGTAATAGTAAGGGTGGGTGGATGTTAATAGCTTTTTAATTAATTGCTTGAATCACGTCCAATATTCTCTGTATAGAATGTGTTTCATAGACGAAGTTGCATAGAATTTTCATAAAATTCGGTGTATTTTACATTCACGAAACCGAACATTTGTATGGGAGGGGGTAGAAAAGGTAGGGGAATCGCAAAATTTGATATGTAGTTTTATTTTGCTTCTCTTGTGAGGTGCTTGTATAAAATTTCAAGTTCGTAACTTTTAGTTTGTTGGTTATTAGTTGATTTAACGAAATTGGTCGAAATCATAGTTTTGTATGGGAGGGGGTAGAAGGGCAAGCGTGATTTCAAAACTTTTAAAACAACTTCATTTGAATTATTTTTATAAGTTTTTCTGCAAAATTTGAAATTGATAGCTTTTAAGAGTTAGCTGACAACTTATTTCTTAAAAATGCTCGAAAAAATAATTTTGTATGGGAGGGGGTAGAGGAGGTAGAGGAATCGTAAGACTTGTGATGCAATTTTCTTCCTTTTCTGTTGTAAGATGTTCGTACAAAATGTCAAGTTCGTAGCTTTTAATTTGTTGATTATTAGTTGATTTAATGAAATTGGTCGAAATCATACTTTTGTATGGGAGGGGGTAGAAGGGCAAGCGCGATTTCAAAACTTTTAACGTAATTTCATTTCAATTATTTTTATAAGTTTTTATGCAAAATTGCAAATTGATAGCTTTTAATAGTTAGGTGATAATTGATTTCTTAAAAATGGTCGAAAAAATAATTTTGTATGGGAGGGGGTAGAAGTTTTTAAGCTTTTCGACCAGTTAATATTTAGTATATTTAGGGATTTTTTTTAAATGCATTTTGCAAATTTTCAAGTTTCTTCCTTAAAATTTCACTCAAAAATTTTCAGTTTATGTGTTTTTTTCAATGCACATGAAACACCTTGTGCGCGTTAGACCGGGGGGGTCGGTTTATAACGATTATGGATCAAGTTATTATTATTTTTCTATGTATATTAAATAGACGTATCCACATGCAAAATTTAAACTTTGTATCTTTCACCAGAGCCCTAAAAAAATCACTCAAAATTTTCGACATTTGTGCTTATCACCTCCCTCCCCTTACACCTCCCAACTTAAAATTTTTACCAAAATTAACCATTTTATAGTTCTACAATCTGACAAATTTTTGATTTGATATCTTTACTCTTTTTTGAGATATAAGGATTCGTAATTTTGAAAAGTGCGCCATTTTTGAAATGCTCCCCATTTCCTCCCACTACTATTATTTCAAGATGTTATATTTTTTTTGTATTTTCCTAGTATAGGTTACTGTATGTTTTAAGTTTCAATTACATAACTTAAGAGATAGTTGAGATATTAATTTTTAAGTGTTTTTCTTTGCATCCCCCCTGACCCTCCCCCTTACAATAAATAACCAATCTCTAAGCTGATTCCAATGGAACTATATGCCACCTTAACGGTCCAGAAATATGAATTTTTTACGATAAGTAATTTTGAAGATATAATCATTTGAAAAAATAATTCGGCCGACTATTTGTTTTTAGCCCCCCCTTTTCGGACGCCAATGGATAAAAAAATTAAATTATTTTTAAAAGTTGTCCCACAAACCCTGCTATATGTGTGTTGAGTTTTAGCTTCCTAGTTGTTACCATGGTTAAGATATTTGAACTCGTATTTTTCGGTTCAAGCGCTCCCCCCGCCTCCCCCTGAACCCGTACACCCCCCAAAATGGGAACCCGTTTGAGATCCGCAACTATCTACAATCCCCCTAAAAATGAACTTCCTATCTTGAAGGGTTTGGGAGTTAATGTGTGCTGAGCGTACAGACAGACGGATTTTTTTTTTTTGCATTTTTAGGCTAATTTAGTCATGAAACGCGAAAAAACAAAATTTCAGGGTAGCAAATTTTTTTTTTCCCAAGTCGATCACAATACTTTATTATTAAAATAATAAAGTAAAATTTGTTGCGGAGGGGATAGAACGACGTATGTGTCAAATTCGTGTTGCTATATGTTTGTAGTACATGGAAAGTGACCATTTGACGCACCAAAAAACTGCAAACTTTAGTGAACCAATACCTCCGACGCTCTTTTGGGATTTTGTTTTGCAGATGTGATCTCCAACGATGAACTTTGGAGAACAACTGACAGATTGAAATAGGCTTTGATATTCAAATGCGGAAGGAGCAATTGATCAGTCACACTTTGAGGAAACCAGGGCGGAATATCAACAAATTCAAAACAATTGAAAGGAAAAATTTCTGAATTCTACACTATTACACTATATTATTCATGGTATTTCGGTCTCTGCTAAAACCTTTATCAAACTCTCTCAGCAGAGACCGAAATGTCACGAATATCTGACACAATTTCACAACTTTACAAAAAGAGGTTTTTCCTGAAAAGTATGAATGCTACTGATCTACAATTTAAAACTTATCAAAGGAATGATGTTTATAGTTATTTCTGAAAAAGTCTTTAAGAACTCACCCCTCCTTCTAGCACCTCCCATGCAAACTGCACAATCCACTAATTTTCTCAGTACCTATTAAATTTTTGAATCCTAAATTTTGTATAAAACATTTTCATAGCAAGTTTAGCGTGATGATAAAAAATTAGTTCAATGTCGTCAACATCTGTACCACTTCCCCTACAAAATTTCTAAAAATCCAAAAATTTCACTTTCATCTAGAGTATCGCACGATTGAGCTTTACGCCCAATCGTAGTCCTGTTATGTTTTTTTTTAATTGTATTCTCATTGTTATTGTTTTTATTTGCAAATTTCTTTAATTTAGTGAGACAAAAATTAAAAATTTAGGATATTCTAAGAAAAAAATCGTGTGTTATTTTTAAACTTAACAGAAAAGTAGATGCTCATCTTGATCAATTGCTCCAGTAGGTCAAAGAGTTAATCTACTACTACATTATAGGGCGTTCGTTTTCAAAACCACTCATCTAAATTTTGAAAATTATTATTAAACTATGAAAAAGGCACTAAATCCAATCGCTAATGTTTGCTTAAAAGTGCTTGGAGCATTTAATGTACTCTTTCAGATGAAGAGATTGCAAATGTCGGAAAATGCATCGAAATTCGAAAACTAGACAAAACAGTTTTTTGCATTTATCTTGAAAACATCTGAATGCTACTTACAAGTAAACGCATCACTTAAAGTAACTCTACTACTTTCTTTTTTGCTCTGTTGTGCTATTGAAGAGGAAAATTTCATAATTTTAGTCGATTTAACTCGAAATCCATTTTACTAATGTTAGCCAGGCTTTTTTGTTGGTATAAATTACAAGTATGTAAAATAAATTGGCAATAATTATGGTCAAGTGACTAGTGCGGCGACAGGTTAATTTTAAACTTGAAACCACTTATTTCAAGGATACTTTTTATTAGATCTTCAGTTCAATGTTAAAATAGTTGCTAGTGAATCCATAAACCAAAATAATGTCATTTCTGTAAGAGCTTTTTCAACCTGACTATTGTAAGATACTAAATACCAAGAAAAATGCGAATTACTTATATTGCAAATTTCGTAATAAATATTGATTTATAGTTTTGCTTTTGCTTGTGGATTTTGAGAATGCTTTCGATAGCGTTAAGCGAGATTACATATGGAATGCTTTGCGTAGGAAAGATATTCCAGATAAGATCATAGCTATGATTAAATAATCCCACGAAGATGCCAGGTGTCGCATCTTACATAGAGGAGAGCTGTCCGAGAGCATTCCTGTGCAAACGGATGTCAGACAAGGCTGTATATTATCACCAGTCCTGTTTATGATGGTAATAAATGGCATCTTGAAAGCTGCACTGAAGACTATTTAATATCTTAATTCCGCTTGATTATGCTGATGACGTGTGTTTGCTTGCACATACCCGTTCGGACTTAGAGTCAAATGTTCGCTCGTTGCATTCTAAATGCAAAGAGGCGGGACTGAAAATAAATGTGCGTAAAACCAAGTATATGCACATGGGTTCGAACACAACCACACTGATTGTTCTTAATGGACTAGATGTGGAAGAGGTGCCAGATTTTTGTTATCTCTGAAGCATTGTTAGCATGGATGACGGAGCTGGAAAGGATATTGAGGCTCGTCTAAATAAAGCTCGTCAGGCCTTCGGTATCCTTTCCCCTGCCTGGAGGTTAAAAAAAACTCCTTTCGCACGAGTATATGACGCATGCGTCTAATTCGTGATGTTATATGGTTCTAGTACATGGAAAGTGATTCGACATTCGACTTACCAAGAAACCGCAAACTTTCGTCAACCAATGCCTCCGGCGCATTTTAGTCATTCTGCGCTGAAGTGACCTATAACGACGAACTTTGGAGTACAACTGGACAGACTAAAATAGGCATTGATATTCAAAGGCGGAAGTGGCAGTGGTGGCGCTCCTTTTGAAAAAGAGCTGTTTTTGTCCCATGCCCCTATAGGGGGTCTTAACATGGATTTGATTGATTTTTGCTTTTTTTTTGGCTTCAAAAAAGCTATGCAATTAACTTTATTTTTCAAACGATTCAAATTTTCCTAAATAGCATTCAACTTAAATAAGGAATAGTTTATTAATTAGAATTGCCATATTAGTAGTGGTCAGTGGCCATAAGTGGAGTAATTCCAAAAAAGAAGTCTAGTTAATTATTGCAAAAAAATAAATAAATGGAATCCGATAATATCTTAACGATAAGAATAGAACCATTGCTTTTAATTGGTGAGTTATAAGAGAAAAGTTATTGAAAATAGGAGGTAACCTGAAAACCATATGTTGGTTGAAATAATCATTAGTTCGTATAATAGTTTTTGAAATAGTTATACATTTTTAACTTCTTCTTCTATACTACAGCCCAAATCGGTACTTGGCCTTCCAACTTTCAGGTTCCTTAACATTTTTATTTGTTATTGTGGAAAGATTGTTAGCCCTTCGTTTCGCTATCTATTATTTTATGTTTGCAGATTGAAGTGACTCAGATGTACCCACATAAGCAGTGTGTGGGAGTTATATGTCGACCGTGATTTGAACTCCCGACCTTCATATTGTTGCGAGCTAGGGGTTCGCCGGATTTCAAGTAAAACACAATTTTTATATAATTTCCCGATCACTTCACACTCTTCTGACAACACCGCTGCTTGTTTTTCTATCGCTTTTCTTATGACAACACCGACGCGGGCTTACTATCGCTTTTCTTGCACCGGTTCGCGTCTCGATCATTAAAATGACTGACTGCTCGCTTAGAGGTACCGTGGTTATATACCATTTCCCCCTGTTCTAGAAGATTCTGTCGTGGATGTTTTCGGGTGTATGTCTCGACTATTCTAGAACTTTAATTGCCTACATTTTGGAGTATACAGTTCCGTCGGTGTATACTGGAAGTTTCTAGAACTTTGTTTATAGCTTTTTACATATTGGGGGACTGTTCTAATAGTTCTGACACTTTCGGGAAGATCTTTATTGCGTGGTTGCCAGATTTATAACAATATTGTAGACCAATACGCTGTTCACTAGGCTCTACCTATTGGATTAAAGAAATTTTAGAGTATTCATTATGAGATTCAGACTGATATCGAATTTGAATTGAGTAATGTCGTGACAACAGCATATTTAAAATTTTTTTTTCTTGAAATGTAATGATTTTTCAGAATTAAAGGCTTTATAGCCAAAACGACCTTAGTAAAAAAAATTTTTTCATGAAGCTGAAAAAACTTCCGACATACTAGGTCGTTCTTGGAGAACCACCTAATTTTCTTGCCTTGATTTCTCAGAACTAGGGTCATTTTTGTCCACATTTGCGCTGGCATAGTTTTGTGAAAAAGGTCGTTTTTGTTAGTAACCCTTCAATTCATTTCTTGCGTAGATTGAAATAGCATGTTGGTTGGTCTATAATGCGAAGGTCCTCAGTTGAAATCCCGGTCGACTTATGTATAATTCCAGCAGATTAGCTACGTGAATATGTATGTACATCTGGACCATATCAATCTGCGAAAATACGTACATAGATGGTTGTGTGAAGTGCTGAAAACCCTTTCATATTAAGAAACAAATGTCAAGGAACTTAAAAATCAGGAGTCCAAGGTTAACATTGTGGTTGAAGAAGAAAAATTAAATAAGCTTATCAATTCTGATGGAAAATCACCCAGTACACTTTAAACCGCGGCTATCTTGAAGGCGATATTCTAAATAAGTAAATCAAAAAATTATAATATTGCTCACAATATTTAAAAACATCTGCGAAATTTTAGAGCATTCGAAAATTTCATAATTTTTTGATTTTTATATTATTCGTGTGATTCGTCAAGAGTAAAACGCTGACTATTTATTTTATTTACCCAATTGTTTTGGTATCAAAATTTGTTGAACTTTTTTTTATTCCATTTGTCGCCCGGTCTTATATTTTGCCTAAGTTTTTTGTCTGAATTTTTTAGTACTGGAGGAATTTTTCTGCCTGAATTTTTTGTGTATCAGGAAATGACAAAAAATGTCGCGGTTTTTTGCTTAACCGAGGCGAGTACTATTAAGTTTATTGAGCCAAGTCTTTTATGGCATTATTAGTCGGACTCTTTTCGCATTGAAATTGAGTTTTTTTCCGATATTTTTTTTACTCGGTTAAGTAAATACCGAACTCGAATAACCAACTTTTTGCTTGCTCTATTGTATTTGGTATTTTATTTATTGTCAATTGTAGAAACTATTCTCCGCTAGTCCGGAGATGGATTAGTTTCTCACATGCGCAGTCACAAAGAAGAAGAATTTGCCAATAGTCTTAGCGAAACTTTACTATAACTTGCTCACATGAGAATTAAAACTTAAAGTACTATTGTATAGTATATTATTATAAGTATTATAATAACAATTTTGGAGGAACGAGAGAATGTGAAACAGCTAAAAGTCAACAAACAAACTATGTTACGAGAACTATTTAGAATCTCAAGGGTCTAGAGAAACTTTCTTGCGAAGAAATAAAACGACAAGATGGGTACCGGACGCCGAGAAGAAAACCATTCACTTCAATATTCTCTGTAATTGAAATTCAGACATAGAAATTTATACAGTGTTTCCAAGATCAGCGATTTTTCGTGAAAAATTATAAATTTTGAGCCTTACTCGAAGAATTTTGGGAAAACTAAAAGTGTGATTAAGTGAAAGCGATCGTACTTTTCGATTTCGGGGATTCAAAATCTGTTTGGAGAATGTAAGCCGCTCACCTATTTTCCCGCATGCGATGAGTAAGCGAAATTGGTTATTAGTACGTAAAGCCTACCGAATTAATTTTCTGCCTTTTCATTAGTTAAAATAAATAAATAAAAGATATTTGCAAGGTAAAATCACTATGAAAAACATGAACACATTGCACGTATTATACGAAAATAAAAAGCGACCACTTGGACAGGTTTACCAAACTCTCTACGGTGTTTTGTTCTTTCTTTTACATACGAGTAGAGTTACTCTAGATCACCCCAACCTTTTAGTAACGAGGAGCATATTCCAAATTACCAATCATGTAACGGGCACCATTTTTTCTTTCATGGTAAACTAGTGACTTTCAAATTAATAATGCAAATAATATACAAAACAACACATTTCATTTAACATATATTACCATTATTCATTATATATGTATGTATATATAACAAATTAAACATACATTACCAAACAAGTTTTATTTAAAGTCAATCTTTGGCACTGAATATCAGTGACCAATACCTCATAACTCGCATAAAAATGTGGGTCCCAAAAAAGTTTTTTTCTTATATGTATGTTGCAATTTTGAAGAATGGAAACTTTTATTATCACTATCAAGATTCCTTAATGCAAGAAATGGCCATAAATGGATTCCAAATTCAATTCATTATTTAGTGAAAAGGCGAAACAAATATCAACATCCCAACACCAAGTACAGATAATAAAATAAATACATCGGTGACAACTAGCGTTAATTCTACGTCTTAAGCAACATCATTAATGGCCAGGAAAAACAGAAGTGGCTCGAAATGACTTTCTTGAGGAACTCCACAATGCGCAGTAAATGGCTTAGAAGTACAACCCCGAAAAAGAACTTGATAAGTTCTATTAAGTCTACAATGGCATTATAGCTCAAATCGGGCCTTGGCCTCATGACCTTCAGGTTCCTTAACACTTTTCATTATTTATTATGGAAGGGTTGTCAGACCTTCGTACAACCCCCTATCTTCGAATTTTTCATTTTCGTAGATTGAGGTAACCAAGGTATACCCAAGCATGCAGTGTGCTGGAAAGTTCTATTAAGTACATATGACTTAATCCAATTGATAAACCATGTAGGAAAACCCAACAAGTCCAATTTCAACAATATAATGGAGTGAGGTAATTTATCAAAAGTCTTACTAAAATAAGTATATATATAATCAACGTGCTTACCCTCCTCAATAGCCAAAATGGATTTATTTGCAAACTCCATCAGATCAGTGACAGTGGATTTATTCCTGACGAAACCATGTTGTTTCACTCAAAAAGTTTTGGAATAGCTGACAGTTTAGCTATTGGTCGATAGTTTACAATAGCAGATTTTGTTCCACTTTTGTGTGTCGGTATGATAAAGGAGGCCGTCCACACAGTAAGAAAAAACGCAGTCTGAAGGGATCTATGGAATAGTACAAAGACCGTTTAGGGACAACTGCTGGAACTCCATCAGTGTCAGGTGAAGAAACATCCTTATGGTGAGAGATGTAATTAACTACATCATCATAAGAAATCCATATAGTAGACAAAGTAGTAGAAGCAGTATCTCTAATGTCATCAAAGTACGATATATCAGGGATAAAGCCACTACCAGTAAAAGATCCTTTGAAGAATGTGGCAAAAAAATTACAAATAGTAAATTCATCATTACTATTGTTGCCTAGGAAGAAAAGAAGCTGGATAACCATCGGATTTACGCGTACAATTAACAAATTTCCTAAATTTCAAGGGATCTGTAATAGTATCGAAATTAATTACCATACAAGATTAATATTTTGGAAAAAATTAGGATGCCATCAACTTAGAGAGAATTATTGTAAGGAGGAGGGTCACGGGGGTGCAAAGAAAAACACTTAAAAACTAATGTCTCATCTATCTCTTAAGCTATGTAATTGAAACATGGAACATATATTAAGCCATATTAGCATAAAACAACAAAAATATAAAATTTGTTGTAATGGGGGGAAAATGGGGAGTATTTCAAAAATGGTGCAATTTTTCAAATTTCAAACCGTTGTACCTCAAAACTGAGTGCAGATATCATATCAAAAATTTGCCTAATTGTAGAACTAAAAAATCTTTAATTTTGGTAAAAATTTTAAGTTGAGGGCCTTACGGAGGGGGAGGTGGTAAGCAAAAATTTCAAAAATTTTCTTAGGGCTCTGGGGAAAGATACAAAGTTTAAATTTTTGCGAAATGCATTAAAAAAAAAAAATCCTAAGAGTATGAAATATTTACTGGTTGAATACCGTTAAAATTCCTATCCCTCCCATACAAAATTATTTTTTCGACCAGTTTTAAGAAATCAATTTTCATCTAACCATTGAAAGCTATCAATTTCAAATTTTGCATAAAAGCTTTTAAGAATAGTTGAAATGAAATTGCATTAAAAGTCTTGAGATCGCGCCTGGCTTTCTACCCCATCCCATACAAAAGTATGATTTTGACCAATTTTAATAAATCAACTAATAATAAAGTAATTTAAAGCTACGAACTAGAAATTGTGTAAGAGCACCTTACAAGAGAAACAAAATAAAACTGCATCGCAAATTTTACGATTCTCTTACCTTCCCTATGGGAGGGGCCCATACAAATTTTTTTTTTTCGAATCATAAAAGTTCAAAATCCATCGTTTTTTTTTAATAATAATTTTGCGCATAAATTTCAATTATTTTGCTTTCTTATTTCTTTACTTTTTTGTTTTTTGCTTATGGTAAATAGTTGGCGGGCACCATGGCGCTCGCGAGTATATGGATGGGGGTGGTTCTTCTAGAAGACTATTCCAAGGAAAATCGATATTTGGAATCGAAACAAAATTTAATACATTGGGTAGCTATATGTATAAAAGAATCATTATTATGCTCCCATTATTTTGAATTGAAATTTCGATCTAAAATATTTTAAATGGCAATTTGCGCCTAATGATGATGTTAACTTGAAACTCAATTAAGATCATAATAGAAAGCAGCAAATCGCAACATATCAGATTTTTATTTTTATTTAATTTGATTGCTCATGCAGTGTTAAAATATTTCCGCTATAATGGTGATCATGTGCGTAATGAAATTACATAATTTTTATGATAAGCGTGAATAATAATTCTTTTTCAAATATCGTGTAAAAAGAACATGACAACATTATTAATCACTCTTGTAACAATGTTATAACTAAATGTTGAACGAATCAATACTACATAATTCGTTAACATTGATGTAATAAGTATGAATTAATTTTACCACTACCTGGGTTTTTAATGGTCTAATTCATCTGGTTTGAAATTAATTTCGACAAGAAAACGACAAGTTTTCTTAATTCACCAAATTAACGATATTTCATAATAAAATTTGAAGATCCGGATTATGAAAAACCACACCGGTATTTTGCGTAAGAGATGCCAAATTATAATATGACATTTTTAGGTCAGATGAATAAATAAATAATACTAAATAATAAATTAAACATTAAAAAAATTAGTCTGCAAAAGAAAAACATAATGAAAATTATTTATTTGCTATGTCATAAGTCCTATCAATAAAATAACATAAATGGATTTTTTTAATGCATTGATCAAAAAAAGATGTGCATAGAAGAATTATGAAAATGAGATTATGTCGAAAGATACGTTTGGTATTCACCTTGAACTTTTGTAGCTGATAATGCTATGAACCTCTGAAGAATACTCAAAAATTGAATACATTGAAAATTTTTCGTATTTTCTTGTAGGGAAGACTCTAAAGTGAGGAATCGATACCGTCAAAGTTATCAGATTTTTATCAAATTTACAATATTTCCACATAAATCCACATTATGTTATTACATAGAGTGAAGCTTCACCATTCAGAGATAAGGTAAGAGGTATCACCAGTTTTATTCAGACTTATGGTAATATATGTATAGCATATAGTAACACCAATAACACTATCAATAGTATACAATGTCATATCAGTTGGTCGAAAGAAGTTATCTGAATTCATCAGCGTTGGTCAATGTTTGATAATAATTGCAGTGGTGTGGCGTCCATTGATGCAAGGGAAGCAATGCTTCCCTTACGTTTTGCCCTTTATTCAGTTTAGAAAATGTAAACTGAAATCAGAACGGATATGAAAATTTTTTTAAAAATTTCTTTAAAAAAAAAGCGCGCATTATTTTCGTCTACCACTGTTTACAGCATTTACGTGATCAGGACAGCTTTTTTTCTCACACAATTACTAGACCGCCGGCTAATACGAGCAAAATTTTCTCGCGCGACGAGCGCAAATTCGATTTCAATATGAAGGGAAGATGCGTCGCATTAAAATTCTTCCACCCTTTCTCTCATTGCTTTTAGTCGCATATACAAGAGGACAAGACCGCCTGCCAATACCAGTAAAATTTTCGCTCGGAGGAGCGCAAGTTCCACTTCTATGCGAAGGAGAGATGCGTTAATTCAATTGCTTCCAGCCGGTGCTTTCAGTTGCAAGCTCTGGCTCTTGATCAAAGTATTGCCAGTATTGAAATTTCTATACTAGCCGAAAAATGATCAGGAAGAAAAATGTGAAGTGGTAGGTCTGGCATTATTGCCCATATTTATCGTGCTTTGAGTGAAAAGAATCGGTTTCAGGGGAGCACTACCTAAAAAATTGAAAAAAATCGATTTTTGTTTTTTATTTCCGATTAATAATATAGTCTGGATTCTAAATCTATTGCCGAAAACTGCACCCCTCGGATGAGTAGAAGTGTTTCAAATAATGATGTAAGCTTGTGGAGCCGTGCATATTGACGCAGCGCTTGTAGCTTGACGCAAAATAATTGCTTCCCCTAGCTATAAAGTCACGCCATGCCACTGAATAATTGATACAAACGCAGACTTTTCAATATCTTTGTGTATGGTGACTTCTACTTTAATAATAAAGCATTTTATTTAGTTCTAGCTAGGGTGTATCCTAGTGGGTAGCATGTTGGTCTTGTAATGCGAAAGTCATGAGTTCAAATCCCGGTCGACGCAATATATAATTCCACCACATTGCCTTCTTGGATATACTGTGGTCACCTCAATCTACGAAAATGAAAAATTCGTGGAAAGAGAGTTGTGCGTAGGGCTAACAACTCTTCCACAATAAGTAATGGAAAATGCTAAGGAACCTGAATGTCAGGAGGCCAAGGTCTGATTTGGGCTGTAGTGCCATTGTAGAGAAGTTATTTAGTTCTTCTAGACCGATAGAAGTATCTATCTAAATATCTGATAGAAATTTATGTTAAAAGTCATTAATGGTTAACAATAAAACTCATCGTTTGTGACGAAAAATAATAACAAATGCAACAATGTAAAACATAGCTCGCGTCAATTTAATAATCAAATTAAGAATTAAATCCATTATCTTCTTTAACGATCCGTTTTATTTGTTTATACAAATATACGGTGTACCGTGCACGCATTTTACTTGTACTGTAATTCAATTCCATTTCAAGATAATATGATTTTATTTTCTTTGAAATATTTTCCATTTAGTTAAAAAAAAAAAGAAGAAAAAATGTAATTTCTAAGAAAATTTTCCGTTGCGAGCATTAAAAAGAGGAGTCGTCTGTGCGGAAAAAATCATAATATTGTAAATTAACCTCTTTGTATAGATAGATGCAACATCCACACTTACATAGATTAATTTCAGATTACAGAATTAAGTAAAATTAAAATTTTTTTCCACGAACAATTGGTAAAGTTAGCGCAATTAGAACTGTAGCCTTAAGTTAACTATTTTACAAAATCCTTTTTTAGTTGGCTTACATTAGTGCAAGCCTAATTGTGCTTGATATGGACTATATAAAAAAAATATGTTTATTTTAGCTGTAATGCAAAAGTATTATATAGATGCATATGAATATGAAATTGGATTTGTATTGATGTAAGACATTGCGAAAAACTTTGTAAATTATTTGTTTACAATTAATTTCAGCTAGAAATTTGAATTTCATTGTCGAATTTTTTGTAGTTAATAAATTGCGATGAATGCATCCAACCAAATAACGATATCACTAAAAAAAACCTTAATATAATTTGAAAAATAAATTGCAGACTGTATTTTACCTCGCTTGAAGATTTCTGCTGATCAAAAGCGATCGCTTTCTCGAAATTCGCAATGTTTTTTTTTTTTTTTGCAATACAGCTTTGGTCTTAAGACCTCATCGCGCTGATTTTATACAGAAATCATTTTGGCTCTTATCCAATCTACTCGTATATAGTTGCTATGCTTGCATGCGATTGCCAATGATCTTTACCTGGGTTTCACCTCTACAAATAATGTAATCGACCGTGTCGATCTTTTCGAAACTATTAAGCATTTTTTTTTTGTTAACGTTGTAGAAAAGCAACATAATCCACACATATCGTAACTATACAATCGACACAATCACGTAAAACTTATAGCGCACTTTGGCGACAAATGATCCTGAAACTTGAATCGATTTCAAAACCGGGTTGATATATTAAAAATAGATTGTAATGGATTAATTGGATGTGGTTGATAATCATAAAAGATTGCCACCTTTTTGTCCTAAAGGTCTTCATACATAGTTAATATAATCTACATATATGCGAAGAAGAAAAAAACTTAATTCGTTACGCAATTCTTGTGATTGTTGCCCTGCCCTGAGAAAAACTTGGCTTGAATTCCGGATGCACCGGCAACTTTTTCGATTTTATGGTAAAAACAGACGGACAGTGATGTGAGAGTTAGTTGACGAGCTAAAAATTATGTAACAAGGACGTTTTTATTAATACATAATTGCAACAAGTTTGAAAAGCATTTAAATTACATTTACATTTATATATGGAATTTTAAGCGATAAGCGAGTCGTAAAGGCAGCTTAAATTGAGGAAACATTGTATGCTAGTTCACAATAATAACTACAGATGACTTCTGTAAATCATAACTATTTCTAAGTAAACCAGTATAAAATCTGAGAAAAGAAAAACTGCAATTAAATTTTTTTTGAATATACATGTTAGTTTAGTTAGTTTCCTGTTTATTTAATTAAAATTTATCAAAAAAAATTTTCTTGCAAAAAAATAAAAATATAATAATAAAATAAAATGCTTGAAAGTTTTTCTTTCTGTACCTATGTGCGCGATCTCCTGGCAAATCTAGAGTACGCAGAGGTCTGAAAATTTGGGCCTAGAAGCCCACAAGTTCGAACTTATGGAAGTTCGTGAATGGTTCAAATCGCTCCACCCCTTCAATTCTCCCATACAAAATGACACAATTTCGGAATTTGACAATAAACAGATTTTCTCGAAAAGTGTAAGACCTATTGATCTGAAATGTGGAAAATATTATTTCTATACCAATTTCAATCTAGTGTGTAAAAATTATTCCACTCCTTGCATACAAACTGAAATACTGTTAGCCAATTTACTTTGTATGTATAAAATTTATCGAGCTGTAATAGTATGTGCATTTAGTTAGAAAGCTAGGGTATAGCCTAGTAGGTAGTGTATTGGCCTTGCAATGCGAAGGTCGTGAGTTCAAATCCCGGTCGGCGCAATATATAATTTCGGCACATTGCCTGCTTGGATATACCTTGGTCACCTCAATCTAAGAAAATGAAAAATTCGTAGAAAGAGGGTTGTGCGAAGGGCTAACAACCCTTCCACAATATGTAATGAAAAATGTGAAGGAACCTGAATATCAGGAGGCCAAGGTCCGATTTGGGCTGTAGAAGATTTAGTTAGAATTATTAGTAAGATCAAAAAAAATTAAACGATTATTTTTTCACTCTTTCTACCCCCCCCCCATACAATATGACAACTTTACAAAAGTATGAAAGCTATTGATCTGCACTTTAAAATATGTCATATGCATGATGTTTATAGTTATTTCTAAAAAAAAAATTAAGAACTTCCCAATTCTCCTACCACCTCCCATACAAACTGCTCAATTTCACTAAATCAAATACACTAATTTTCTAAGTACCCATTCAATTTTTGAAGCTTAAATTTTGTATAAAACATTTCGATAGCAACTCTAGTATGATGTGAAAAAAGTGGTTCAATGGAGTGGGGAAATTTATGTTTCTCATTAAAACCAAGTTTTTTTTAGTACAAAGTAATATTCATGTCATAGCGGGTCACGGCCAACGACGTGTGGGATTATTAGTAAACATATGAACAAACAAAAAAATATTTGTTAACACTCAAATATTGTTCGTATTCCATATGCGTTAGCGTATTAATCATTTATTACTTTATAAAGTTCATCGTATTTTTGAATTAATATATCGATAACACAGATTGCAATCTATGTGAATATAGATATATCTGTGAGCGACGCAATAAACAATACAATGCAACAATAAAATTAAAACAAATCACAAAAGCTAATAAAAATTGATTTTGATATTATTTTTTTGTGAAAGTATAATTCGTTTCTACAGAAATGCATAGAAATATATATTATCTTGAATTTTTGATTTAGTAGACAATAACATTGACTAGAGCTTATGTAAATGTAAGCTGTAAAAAGATTACGTATATGTACCTATAAATAATTCAGCCAACACGATTTTGTCATAATAAATTTAAATATTAATTTGTATGTTTATGAGAGATTAAAAAAAAAACATTTTCAAAAGACGATATTTTTTATTTAGAAAAATTGGAAATTTTTCAATTCTGCAAAATATCAATAAGAAAAACTATTTATATGGATTGTTTTGAGGCGATTCTTTATTTTTAATTATTTTGTTAATGATAATACACTTTATATACATAATAAGCTTTACTATTATTATTATTTTCTTAAAATGATTAAACTTGTTAATGAAAATTCATTTGGTTGATAGCATTTTTGCTAGGCAGTTTGAGCAAAAATATTATTTTCATAAACTTTTTTTTATAATTTTTGAGAAAATAATATGTCAACACTGCAATAATATTATTTCTTGAAATGACAAATTTTAATGCTCGTACAACTGACCAATCAATATTCTGGCGACGATACAAGATTTACGGCAACTGAATCTCTTACAAAGTTATAGGAAAATATGAATCTTTGCCTGCTTAAGCGCCACACACTCAGCAAGCGGATCGCGAGCTACTGCCTTTAAAGAGGTTGCGATGAAGACGAAGAATCTATCGAAAACTATCTTTGTCACTGTTCGCAAATCTCCAACAGTCGTATCCTGTCTTTAGGCTCAAAATTGTTCCCAGAACTAGATAATCTCAGAGGCGTTAAACATACTGTTGCGAGCTAGGGGTTCGCCGATATTTCAAGTAAAAACACAATTCGTTTAAAAATAGGTGATAATTTATTTATTCGCACTCTAATATAATTTCCCGATCACTTCACACGTTATGACAACACCGCTACGTGTTTTTCTATCACTTTTTATGAAAACACCGACGCGTGTTTTACTATCGCACTTTACTGGTTCGCGTTCTTCGACAGATGTCGCTGACCGACTGCCTGCTCGCTGAGAGCTACCGTGTTTTTATACCCTTTTCCCTAATTCTTGAAGCTTCCGTCGGGTGTCGTTGGGTGTATGTGTAGACTATACTGGAAGGTTCTAGATCTTTGATTATGGGTTTTTACATATTGGGGGACTGTTCTAAAAAATTCTGGCATATTCAGGAAAGATCATTGCCAGATCTATAAAATTACCCTCTCCTTAGTCCCTGTTCGTCCCGAACAGAGTCGTTCAATTCCTCAATGGCACCATGGTACTTTGTTAGTCGGTCGAGATGTACCACTTTCATTTTAGTACGAGGTTTTTGATGTAGTTGAATCCGATAGACGACGTCATTTAACCGGTTGATGATCTGGTAAGGGCCTTCCCAGTTTCGCTGTAGTTTCGGCGATCTGCCCTTCTGTCGTTTGGTATTGTATAACCAAACCAAATCGCCCTCTTGGAATCCTGATGAATTCGCCTGTTGATCATACCTCGTCTTCATGCGGTCGGTCGCCAAATCAATTTTATCTCTGACCAGGTTATAAATTGTCTTTGGTTGACATCGAAGATCCGAGACGTAATCTTTGGCATTGGTTGGTTGGTCTGGTGGCACTCCAAACATTAGTTCCACAGGGACTCGAATATTTCTTCCGAAAATGACTCGGGAGGGAGTTTCTCCTGTTGTTGAATGTACCGATGTTCTGTAGGCCATAAAAAATAGTTTGGATAGGTTTGAGTTCAATGTCTTATTGAAACGTTCCACCATTCCATCGGACTGTGGGTGTAATGGAGTTGTCCTGGTTTTGTTTATTCCCAGCATTTGGCACATGTGTTTGAATATTTGAGATTCAAAATTGCGCCCTTGATCGGAGTGTAGTTCACGTGGATCTCCAAATCTGCTCACCCAGTTGGTAACGATTTGTTCGGCGACGGTTACTGCTTTTTCGTTTGGAATTGCGTAGGCTTCAGGCCACTTGCTGAAATAATCAATGACCACTAGAATGTAGCGATTACCATTTTCTGATTCCGGAAATGGTCCAGTAATATCCACAGCAATTCTCTCAAATGGGACTCCCACGTTGTATTGTTGCATTTCTCCCTTTGATCTGCGTTGTGGGCCCTGACTCGATGCACACGTAGTACATTTACGGCAGCAATTTTCGACATCATCTCGGAGATGGATCCAATAGAACCTTTCTCGTATCTTTGCCAAGGTTCTATTTACACCCAAATGCCCACCGGAGGTACCTCCATGATATTCCTTCAAAACCTCCTCGACTTTAGAATGCGGGACGATGGTTTGCATGTGATACGATTTTCCTTCAGCGTTTTCCCATTTCCGTTTTAATAATCCGCCATCTAGGTGAAGGGAGTTCCATTGTGCCCAATAACACTTTAGGGTTTCGCTGAATTGTGAGATGTCTTTCCACTCAGGCCGTTTCATTTCGTCCTTCCATGCCATGATCGGTGAAATATCTGGATCTTTACGTTGGGCATCTTTCAGTTCTTGCTGATTCCATCCATTCTTTGGTTCGGTCGTTATACTCTGAATGGTTTCTTCGGTTTCTTTTTCCTTTTCACGTTCCGCATTCTTCCTTTCGCGATCTTCTCAACACGTCCCTTCTCATGTTCGGCCTTGTCACGTTCATTCGCATGAAGTAGTTGACCGTCACGACTTCCACCCGTTCGTTCGCGGTCCTTATTCGAATGCCTAACTTTGCTTCCATGATCCTTCCTGATATATTGTTCTTGTCGCAATCGGTCTTGCCGACTCGGGGTTTTCGATCGACTCCGGTGTTTTTTATCAAAACCGTTTGTAAGATTTTAACTCTGACGATTAGTTCTTAACCAAGATCTGCCTTCACAATCTCTACCTTCGCGTTGTTTAGCCGCGCAGCCGGAACAATGGTTGGTCATTTTTCTGGGTTTACGGCAATCGAGTCTCAAGTGTCCTGCCTGTCCACAATTCCAGCATCGGGGGGCACCAGATCCTTCGCTCCGCTTGATGTGCTCTGCTTTCCGACACACACACTCTTCTGCCAATTCCCAGACTCGATAGTTGCTCCGCGAGCTTTGCTTGGCAGCTTCGAACGTCAGCCCATATACTAAGGCTTCGCCAATCGTTTTCTTACCTGCCAATTTTAACGCCTGTTGCAGCTCTCTGTCCTGTACAGCATTGTTAAATGCGAAAACAGCTGTATTGTTGCGTTGCTCTGTTTGCTTATTGGGAAGCGATAATAGTGTGAGTCGTTCAATATCGCGTGCCAGCTCTTGAAGTATTTCACTATTCTTTTGAGTTCGGTTGTACATTTGTGTTTTGTTAATGAAGATCCAACGTCTGAACTAACGTGGAAAGATCTTGTTGTTGCTCCTGCGGAATCGTTTGAAGAACCTCTGCTGGTGGACCTTAGCGCCAATATAAGAGCCGTTCCTCGTCCAGATCATTCCAATGATTGCTTCTTGCGGCGGCCTGAAATTGGGTCTTATAAATAGCCCACGGTGTTTGTCCATCGAAGATTGGAGCTTTGAGACCCGTGTGCGAAACGTGTTCTGTCTTGATGACTCCAGTCGCTTTTACGTTATCGAAGTTCCTTTTTAGGCGTTCGACTTCTTCTACAATCCCGGATATCCTTTCCGTAATTTGTTCTTCGAGGATTCGAAGTTTCCTCTCTACGTTTTCTTCTATTGCCTTACACATGGTGTCTATTTTATTATTTTGCAGCTCCGATTTGTGGTTGAGGTCCCTTGAGGTCTGATCTAATTTTTCATTAAGGTCCGCTGACAGCTGACTTTGTTGGTCTAATTTCTGATTAACATCCGCAGATTGTTGATCTAATTGTTGTTTAATGTCCACTGATTGTTGATCTAATTTGTTCATCATTTGTTGTATTAACTGTGTCAGAGCATCCGATGTACCAGAACACTCCTCTTCACGAACTTGTTTGGTTTGGAACTCAAAACTATCTGCATCCTCACCCTCGACTGTCCTGATCATACGGCTGACGAGTTCAGACTTGCTCCCTGTCGTAGATAACTCGCGTCTACTGAGCTCTTCCTTCAGCTCCGTTAATTTTAAGTCCTTTAGATAACGCGGCATTTTCACTACCGATTATTTCAAGTTTTTCCGCGATTTTACTTAAATTTACTTCACTAATTAAGGTCACTGCTCACTAAAGCACTCGCGAATATTCGATTTCACAAAATTCTCACTGTCCGTTCGAGAATTTGAGTTTCACTTTTTCGTTCTCACAAAATTCTCACTATCTGTTGAGAATTTTAATTTCACTCGCGATTTTTAACCCGAATTTATCCTTGAAATCCCACTTCTGACACCAATTGTTGCGAGCTAGGGGTTCGCCGAGATTTCAAGTAAAAACACAATTCGTCTAAAAATAAGTGATAATTTATTTATTCGCACTCTAATATAATTTCCCGATCACTTCACACTTTATGACAACACGGCTACGTGTTTTTCTATCGCTTTTTATGACAACACGACGCGTGTTTTACTATCGAACTTTACTGGTTCGCGTTCTTCGACAGATGTCGCTGACCGACTGCCTGCTCGCTGAGAGCTACCGTGTTTTTATACCCTTTTCCCTAATTCTTGAAGCTTCCGTCGGGTGTCGTTGGGTGTATGTCTAGACTACACTGGAAGGTTCTAGATCTTTGATTATGGGTTTTTACATATTGGGGGACTGTTCTATAAAATTCTGGCATATTCAGGAAAGATCATTGCCAGATCTATAACAATACGATCCTGTTTTGGCTCGCAAACCTGGCTAGCGCAAGAGAAGTAGTATTCATCTCATTTTCTTGAATAATGCAATGGACCAACCAGATTATCCCAGTGCAGTGTGGTTCTCCTTCCGGTACAACACTCCTCAAGCTAAATATGAACCATAAATCTGACTTTAATTGGGAACGAGTTTACCTTTACTTTTCTTTGGAAGCTTCGTTTCAAGATTAAATTGTTTATACTTCAGATGAAATTTGAGACTATATTACCTTACCGTTTGTAACGCTAAGAAATAATGTTCGCACAGAGCCTCCAAAGGTACAGAATTATTTGTTGTTTTTAGCAAAAACGACTTTAATGTCGTCAAAGGGCTCCCATACAAATTTCATGAAATTTAAATATTTTAAGAAATTTATTTTTTTTCAAAATTTTTCAAGCTATCGACTTGAAATTTGAGTAAAAGATAAATATGTATATGTTATTAACCTTTCGAAATATCTATCCGATTCCTTCACACCTTCTACCCCCTCCCATACAAATGCACAATTTTGAAAAATTCATTTTTTCGATTTTCATTCAAACTAGCAAAGCGGAAAAGACGAATGTTGCAATAAGTTTTATTAGATGCCTAGGGGTATAAGTGCAGAAAATGTAATTTCTTGTAAAACGCTCTTAAAGTTAAAACGCTCAATCGAAATATTCAGCTGTTCATTCAATGGTATATTTTCTGACCGATAGTATGTATCGCTTTTAGAATACCCAGACAATCATATTTCTTAGCTAACAACTAAAACTACCATTCATCTAACAAACAGCACGCTTAACTCCATTTTCAGGAATTTGTCACTTATGTATACCCCTTGGCATCTAAGCGCCTCAATTCCAATTAGTTTTGAAAAAAATATCAGCTTCACCTCACTGCTTCTACCCCCTCCAATACAAATTTCACGAAATTTTGAATTTAAAATTAAATGATTTTGTTTCCAAACCGTCAAATCTTAACTTGAAGTTTTGGGAAAAATGTAATAAAAGAAATATCATTGACGAAGGAAAATTTTGTTTTTTTTAGTATACTTCTTCTATCACCTCCCACACAAATGCATAATTTTGTTAAATACATTATATCGATTCCCATTAAAACTGGAAAAAGTACAAACTTCAAATTTTGCCAGAATTCGACCCTTAATAGTTGCAATAAATGCTAAAAAAATTATCAGCTCCACTCCTTCTACTCCCTCCCATTCAAATACCTATATTATAAATTCATTTCTCCTTCGAACATATGAGAGTTATAGGCTTTGAAATTGAGACAAAGCAATGCAAACGATAAAGATATTGATAAGCAGTTTCAAAATCATCTAAAACCCTCCACTTCTTCTGCCACCTCCCATACAAATGCCTCGATTTCAGGAAAACTATATTCTATTTCTTTGAAAATAATGGAAACTTCAAAGTTTTGCAAGCCACGTTCGGTGTCATACACAAAAACTACAAACCTACCCTCTTTGCTTCTACTACCTCTCATTCAAAAGTCACTATTCACTATTTGAAAGAATTTGAGATGATTTATTTTCCGGTACATTAATTTTTTTTCTCATTTTATCTAGAGTATCGTATGGTTATTGTCACGTTAATTCTTTCCATTTAAACTGCAGTCGAAAACCCCATTAAAAGACTGTCTTAAATAAAATTCCGGTCTGGGTTGGTTAATTAAAAATCTTTTCATAACAGGATTATTAATTTTATACAGATACCATCAATTTTCATGCGTGTAAAGCATATTGCAAAAAAAAAGAAGAAAAAAAATTATTGTATCACAAACGTGATAATCACTTTAAGATTTCTCATTTTCTGATTTTTTTCTCTAAGCTTCATCACATCAATCGATCAAAATATTTAAATATTCAATCTTAAAACTAATTTATTAAGAAGAATATCTCTACTACAAATCTTTATTAATTTTTTAGATAACTATTAATTACATACTGGTGGAACATGCTAATTGATACTGTCACACTAACAAATTAATTACTATATTTGTGGTTGTTTGGTTTGGTTTGGTTGATTGTAAAAAACCTGCAATTAAGGTATACCATGTGCTACTACATAATTTAAAACCATGTACTATATGTGCATGAAAAATTAATTGAAACTTTTTTTTTTCAATCAAGCCACCGTCCTTTTGACTTTGAACTTGTAAACTTCTATGTTGCAAATATTTGACGCTTTCATGTTGAGTCAAAGTTAATTATATTAATTGACGCTCTATAGAAATGCAGAAGTTTTCATTTTAATTTTTAGATAAACATTTTAAACTTATGGTATAACCTTCATCACGATCAAATTTTTTTCTTAGGATTGTAAAAATGATCGTCATTTTTCTTTTGTGAGTAAATTTTAAGAAAACAATGATTTATGAATATTTGTGTACGTGCTTTGAATATACTAACATTTTGACCTTAAATTAACGATTTGTTTATTAATCGGTAATTTCAAATTGAAGGAAATTATATCTAATTTACAAAATAATGTTTTTCAAGGAAAAATTTTGATTTAATACGATTACGAAATCCGTAAGTAAGCTTGGCGGTCGAAATGTTGTTTTATCGATTGGATTTTCATTTTCTTTATCCTTAAGAAGAATTTCGTTTAAAACAAGTTAGATATACGAGACCAAATATGTACTTGAGGTAAACATTGTTATTATATTTTTGGTAAGTTTAGAGTGTTGTTATTAATAACTTCTTCTACTTTTACAATGGCACTACAGCCCAAATCGGACCTTGGCTTCCTGACATTCAGGCTGCTTAACATTTTTCATTACTTATTGTGGAAGGGTTGTTAGCCCTTCGCACAACCCTCTTTCTACGAATTTTTAATTTTTTTTTTTTAATTTTCGTAGATCGAGGTGACCAAGGTATATCCAAGCAAGCAATGTGTTGGAATTATATATTGCGTCGACCGAGATTTGAACTCACGACCTTCGCATTATAAGACCAACACGCTACCCACTAGGCTCACCCTAGCTTTTGTTATTAATAACACTGTGTAACAATTTGAGGGTAAATTTCTGCAACAAGAATCGCATGCTACTTTTTGGATTCTTTAGGGTCTAGAAAAATTTTTTCACGCAGAAACATTTTTTTTTGCTAGGAGTTCCCAAAGCTTCATAGGTCAGTTTCCACGGTTTTAATATTTTTTCTCAAATACGGTGCACATTTCGATCTTCATTTCTGACGATGATTATAGGGGGTACTCTCAACATTAATTTTGGGAACATTTTTGCCCACTACGATTTAATACTTTTTTGACTCCTTCCGAATATGGTATTCGGGATTATCGGTGGGTGGAATCTATCTAAAATAGCTGAAATGGATAGAAAAATCGCAAGATAGACACTTCACCCAAAAGATAAAATTAATGTCTAGAGTAACCTCTATAATCGATCCTTAGACATGAAAATCTAAGGGTAAGTTGCCCTTCTTTTCTTTTTTTTTTTGGATAAAATTTTTATTTTACCACTTTTAGCAATTCACATATATCTAGTAAATTTCGGAACTTTAAATTATTGCCTAGACATAGAATTATGTCTTGAGTAGATTAACGTGGCCGTCAGCCACTAGGGCTTTATTCCACGGTTGTCTTTAGCAACACGGATTGTTCTGTTACGACAATCATTAACGCCCCCTGAGGTCACAGTCTATATCGAATACAAGATCATCAGTCATACTGCTAGATTCAAGACCTATCTAAATCTCTGCTATTAAAATCTTTCGGTGAATGGCATCGGGGTAAAAAAATGCAACTGTGCGCCGAACTCCTAAGAGCCCTGCCCGCGATGTGGGTGATAACCACAGCAACCACGATATTTCCCGAAAGGGAAATGGAAAGGGTTCCCGATATCCATGGTACAAATAAAGCTCCGGTCAGGTTTCGTATTACTTCTAGTTTAGCTTCCATTGCATTCTGCTTCGGGAAACGGGGAGTCGGTTCTCTCCAAATGTTTCACTGGAATCGAGCTTGGTATATGATAACAAATGCTATCTCTTCCTTGAGTATAGGAGATAAAATAGTCTGTGCTATCTGTACATCATCATACAATATCCCTACGTCCTCCAGTGTCGGCCCGATCCGGCCCATCTTCTTCTTAATGCTTCGTGCGTAAGGACACGAAGGCGAAAGTCTGTCGGCTCGTGAGCCACCCACTGGCGCCCTGCCTGTCCTCCATACTCACGACAGCCATATACATACACATAATATATATATTCTAGCTGCTTTAGGTCTGCATAACTTGAATATTCGGCCAAGAAACGCAGCCAGCTTTCTGACACCGCTCCGAAGGTGCAGTTCCTCTTCGACCCACCCTATGAAAAAACACATCAATGAGAGGAAATTGAAAGTCCAGGTTAACTCTTGCGACTCAAATATTTCTGTAAGTGACTTCAACTTTATCACTATTTGCCCATTTGGTTTGCCATACTGGTGTAAACTTGAGGTCGATGAGTTCACTTGGGATCCTCTCTGCAATTCCCGTCGGAGGTAACCAATCGCTAGCCAGCAATGGGGGCCGCTTCCAGATCTAGGTGGTGATAGCTCACTAATCACTTCCAAGTCCAATGGTGAAACACCCATGAGTACCTGTGTGGCGTCAGTGTAACTTGCTGGTACGCGTTGCGCGAACGCTCCTACTAGTCGTCAAGGTTTCACACCATGCTGACGATCCGTAAGTTGCAGTGGCAACGAAAGACCGGTGTATATGGTACGTACGGAGCATGTGTAAGGCACTATTCTTTTCGGAGAACTCTGCGTATCCTTCCCACAGTGAAAGTGAGATACTCTCTGAGCTACTACAGGTGCAGCTACAACCTTAACCGTTCGGATAACCTGTTTCAGATGTTCTTGGGTTGACGGGATGGTAACAATGAGCCCTTCTGCATCATTGTCACTGTCATTTCCCTTGATATTGATAGTCAGACCCCATTCCCGAACGGTTGTCATTAGAGCCGAGCTAGTAGTTTTCATGTTATAATTAGAAATATAGCAATTGAACTTATTATTTCTTATGCCTTGAATTTTGACTTGATTGATTCCTCAAGCCAACAAGGAAGAAAATAATGTCTAGGTTCCGTAACAGTTTGAACGAATTTCAGTGAGAAGAAAAGAAATCATTATATCAATAAAACGCCGAAGCTGCACTTCAATACGAAAGAGTTACCCATCTAGTTCTAGTATCATAAAAAAATTAAGAAAAACTGAAAAAACGGGGACCGTAACCCTTGGATCTCCCTTTACGTTACACCGTTGGTAAACTAATATTACATAATCCAACATAAGTTCTTAGAAGCTTCATAAAATTTATTTGAAAACTTTTCAATTCATGAAGTGTCCACTAGGCCGTATTTTATATAATTGAAGCTTATTTTAGTTTTATGTGTTAACATTTTGGATTTGCTGGTATCTTTTGTACAACTTGAATCAATTGCAACTGTTAGTACCTACCTACCTTCTTCTTCAATGGCGCTATAGTCCAAATCGGGCCTTGGCCTCCTGATCTTCAGGTTCCTTAACATTTTCATTATTTATTGTGGAAGGGTTGTTCGATCTTCGCACAACCCCCGACCTACGAATTTTTCATTTTCGGAGATTGAGGTAACCAAGGTACATCCAAGTAAGCAGTGTGCTTGAATTATGCGTCGACCGGGATTTGAACTCACGGCCTTCGCATTGTAGACCAACATGGTACCCACTAGGCTACACCCTACCTACCTACTAAGTAGGAATATGTAAAACTTCACAGCTATCGCGCCACAATTTTCTGCATTATAAATGTATTAGGCTATTGAGATACATTGTCTTTTTTAGTTCAAGTGGTCTCACATTAAATACGAACAAAAAAAGATTTTTTTTTGACATCCCACTATCGTTCAAGTCGGTAGAAATCATTAAAATAAACTACTGTGAGATTTAACTGCGGACAAGTCAGTTAGAAATGCATGAAAATTCGCACATTCACCATGATTCATTTCTGCAGAAATGTATCGAACTTAGCATTTGTGATGCTTGCCTATAGATACGTATCGATACATATTTGCAGACATGGGTACGACTAGTGAAACAATGACAAATTATAGTTTATTATCAAACTGACTCAGTGACCATTTTTTTTAATGCCTTTTTTTTGGTTTTAATGCATTTTTTTATATATACAATATTATATAATTTTATTTTATTTCAATTAGCACTACTACTCCCCCTTGTAAGGTTGTAACCTTAAGGTAGGGATGAGGGACAATTTCCATATTTCATAGAAAATACTTAAAGACTAAATAATTATTGCTATAAACAAATTGTGTACATAAATGATTAGCACAACGAAACAAATTTTGTTATTATAAATATCTCGAAATATTTAGGTTTCCTAACTGTATTATAATTTCTTTAAATCTATTTTAAATTTCTTTAAATTTCGACGTCTTTTAATTTCAGTTAGCAGCTCATTGATAAATTTGATTCCCTTATAGGTATAATGTTTTTGGCCTGCACTGGTCGCTCGTAATGGAAGAAATAGTTCTCCTTCTGAGCCATCTCTTGTATTATTCTTGTGGTTTGGTGAATGTTTTCACAGTGCATTTCGAATTGAATGAAAAGATTTCCGGATTCTATACTGTTATGCTTTATTATTCGTGACGTTTCGGTCTCTCTTGAGACCTTTATCAAATTAAGTTTGATAAAGGTCTCAGCAGAGACCGAAACATCACGAATAATACAGCGTAACAGTGTAGAATCCGGAAATTTTTTTCTTTCAATGTATTATTCTTATTTACTTCTATCAATCCGCTCTTATACTTAAATATTTGAATGTGGAAATAATATCAAATATTTTATCTACACTATACTCGCTTTCTACCGGAAAATATCGGTGACTATAACATGGTGATGTCATATTAGGAGGAGTGGTTTGTATAGACTACTTTCTGCATTACCTAACATACGAGCAATGGTCAAAAATGATAGGGAAGGGGTGTAAAATTAAACAAGTTATTATTTTTCTTTTTCAATTTATTTTCCATTGAGCCTAATACATTTATCACATCTCTCACAAAGTTTATTAATTCCTTTAAAAAAAATTATTATCAAGGCCTTCAAAATAGACTGATATTTCCGAGTTCACCTCTTCATCGTTAGTAAATTTTCTTCCTCTTCCTCTTCAGTTTTGGAAAAAGACAGTAATCGAAAGCGAACAGATCTGGACTATAAGGGGGGAGGTTCAATATTGCGTAGCCGCATTTCTGTAGGGCAGCCATTTCAACGTGGCTCTTGTGAACATGTGCGTTGTTGTGCAGAAACAGCACAACTCGAGTTCATTTCCCTCTTCTTCTTTTCATTGATGGCATCCTTTAATTTTACTTTATTATTTTTTAATAATAAAGTATTGTGATCGACACAGAAAAAAAAAAAAATTTGCTACCCTGAAATTTTGTTTTTTCGCGTTTCATGACTAAATTAGCCTAAAAAAGCAAAAAAAAAAAATCCGTCCCGCCGTACGTCGTACGCCGTACGCCGTACATATGGACTCGTACCTCCAAGACCGTTAAAGGTAGAATGTTGGTTTTTGGGTGGATTGTTAATTTGGTAAGTGAGCTCTATTATCCAAATTTTGGGGAGTGTGGGGTGGAAGGGGGAGGCGGGGGGATGGAAAAAGTCGAAAAATACACTTGCTAATATCTTCACCACGAATGCAGATAGAAAGATGAAAATCAGCATACATATAGAGAAGGTTGTGGGACATACTCCAAAAATAATTTAATTTTTTTATCCATTGGCATCCGAAAAGGGGGGGCTAAAAACATATTGTCGGCCGAATCTTTTTTTGAAATGGTTATATCTTCGAAACTACTTACCATAAAAAATTCATATTTTGGGACAATTAAGATGGCATATAGATCCATCAGAATAAGCTTAGAAATAGGCTAATTATTGTAAGGGGGAGGGTCAGGGGGGGTGCAAAGAAAAACACTTAAGAATTAATATCTCAACTATCTCTTAAGCTATGTAATTGAAATTTAAAACATATACTAAGCTATACTAGCGAAATATAAAAAAAATATAAAATTTGGTCATAATAGTAGTGGGGGGAAATGGGGAGCATTTCAAAAATGGTGCACTTTTCAAAATTAGAAATCGTTATATCTCAAAATTGAGTGCAGATATCGAATCAAAAATTCGTCAGATTATAGAACTATATAATTTATAATTTTGATAAAAATTTTAAGTTAGGAGGTGTAAAGGGAGGGAGGTGGTAAGCAAAAATGTCGAAAATTTTGAGTGATTTTTTTAGGACTCTGGTCAAAGATAGAAACTTTAAATTTTGCATGTAAAATAATTTGATCCACAATTGTTATGAACCGACCACCCCGGTCTAATGGGCACAAGCTGTTTCATGTGCAACGAAAAACGAGACCGAAACATCACGAATAATACAGCGTAACAGTGTAGAATCCGGAAATTTTTTTCTTTCAATGTATTATTCTTATTTACTTCTATCAATCCGCTCTTATACTTAAATATTTGAATGTGGAAATAATATCAAATATTTTATCTACACTATACTCGCTTTCTACCGGAAAATATCGGTGACTATAACATGGTGATGTCATATTAGGAGGAGTGGTTTGTATAGACTACTTTCTGCATTACCTAACATACGAGCAATGGTCAAAAATGATAGGGAAGGGGTGTAAAATTAAACAAGTTATTATTTTTCTTTTTCAATTTATTTTCCATTGAGCCTAATACATTTATCACATCTCTCACAAAGTTTATTAATTCCTTTAAAAAAAATTATTATCAAGGCCTTCAAAATAGACTGATATTTCCGAGTTCACCTCTTCATCGTTAGTAAATTTTCTTCCTCTTCCTCTTCAGTTTTGGAAAAAGACAGTAATCGAAAGCGAACAGATCTGGACTATAAGGGGGGAGGTTCAATATTGCGTAGCCGCATTTCTGTAGGGCAGCCATTTCAACGTGGCTCTTGTGAACATGTGCGTTGTTGTGCAGAAACAGCACAACTCGAGTTCATTTCCCTCTTCTTCTTTTCATTGATGGCATCCTTTAATTTTACTTTATTATTTTTTAATAATAAAGTATTGTGATCGACACAGAAAAAAAAAAAAATTTGCTACCCTGAAATTTTGTTTTTTCGCGTTTCATGACTAAATTAGCCTAAAAAAGCAAAAAAAAAAAATCCGTCCCGCCGTACGTCGTACGCCGTACGCCGTACATATGGACTCGTACCTCCAAGACCGTTAAAGGTAGAATGTTGGTTTTTGGGTGGATTGTTAATTTGGTAAGTGAGCTCTATTATCCAAATTTTGGGGAGTGTGGGGTGGAAGGGGGAGGCGGGGGGATGGAAAAAGTCGAAAAATACACTTGCTAATATCTTCACCACGAATGCAGATAGAAAGATGAAAATCAGCATACATATAGAGAAGGTTGTGGGACATACTCCAAAAATAATTTAATTTTTTTATCCATTGGCATCCGAAAAGGGGGGGCTAAAAACATATTGTCGGCCGAATCTTTTTTTGAAATGGTTATATCTTCGAAACTACTTACCATAAAAAATTCATATTTTGGGACAATTAAGATGGCATATAGATCCATCAGAATAAGCTTAGAAATAGGCTAATTATTGTAAGGGGGAGGGTCAGGGGGGGTGCAAAGAAAAACACTTAAGAATTAATATCTCAACTATCTCTTAAGCTATGTAATTGAAATTTAAAACATATACTAAGCTATACTAGCGAAATATAAAAAAAATATAAAATTTGGTCATAATAGTAGTGGGGGGAAATGGGGAGCATTTCAAAAATGGTGCACTTTTCAAAATTAGAAATCGTTATATCTCAAAATTGAGTGCAGATATCGAATCAAAAATTCGTCAGATTATAGAACTATATAATTTATAATTTTGATAAAAATTTTAAGTTAGGAGGTGTAAAGGGAGGGAGGTGGTAAGCAAAAATGTCGAAAATTTTGAGTGATTTTTTTAGGACTCTGGTCAAAGATAGAAACTTTAAATTTTGCATGTAAAATAATTTGATCCACAATTGTTATGAACCGACCACCCCGGTCTAATGGGCACAAGCTGTTTCATGTGCAACGAAAAACGAGACCGAAACATCACGAATAATACAGCGTAACAGTGTAGAATCCGGAAATTTTTTTCTTTCAATGTATTATTCTTATTTACTTCTATCAATCCGCTCTTATACTTAAATATTTGAATGTGGAAATAATATCAAATATTTTATCTACACTATACTCGCTTTCTACCGGAAAATATCGGTGACTATAACATGGTGATGTCATATTAGGAGGAGTGGTTTGTATAGACTACTTTCTGCATTACCTAACATACGAGCAATGGTCAAAAATGATAGGGAAGGGGTGTAAAATTACACAAGTTATTATTTTTCTTTTTCAATTTATTTTCCATTGAGCCTAATACATTTATCACATCTCTCACAAAGTTTATTAATTCCTTTAAAAAAAATTATTATCAAGGCCTTCAAAATAGACTGATATTTCCGAGTTCACCTCTTCATCGTTAGTAAATTTTCTTCCTCTTCCTCTTCAGTTTTGGAAAAAGACAGTAATCGAAAGCGAACAGATCTGGACTATAAGGGGGGAGGTTCAATATTGCGTAGCCGCATTTCTGTAGGGCAGCCATTTCAACGTGGCTCTTGTGAACATGTGCGTTGTTGTGCAGAAACAGCACAACTCGAGTTCATTTCCCTCTTCTTCTTTTCATTGATGGCATCCTTTAATTTTACTTTATTATTTTTTAATAATAAAGTATTGTGATCGACACAGAAAAAAAAAAAAATTTGCTACCCTGAAATTTTGTTTTTTCGCGTTTCATGACTAAATTAGCCTAAAAAAGCAAAAAAAAAAATCCGTCCCGCCGTACGTCGTACGCCGTACGCCGTACATATGGACTCGTACCTCCAAGACCGTTAAAGGTAGAATGTTGGTTTTTGGGTGGATTGTTAATTTGGTAAGTGAGCTCTATTATCCAAATTTTGGGGAGTGTGGGGTGGAAGGGGGAGGCGGGGGGATGGAAAAAGTCGAAAAATACACTTGCTAATATCTTCACCACGAATGCAGATAGAAAGATGAAAATCAGCATACATATAGAGAAGGTTGTGGGACATACTCCAAAAATAATTTAATTTTTTTATCCATTGGCATCCGAAAAGGGGGGGCTAAAAACATATTGTCGGCCGAATCTTTTTTTGAAATGGTTATATCTTCGAAACTACTTACCATAAAAAATTCATATTTTGGGACAATTAAGATGGCATATAGATCCATCAGAATAAGCTTAGAAATAGGCTAATTATTGTAAGGGGGAGGGTCAGGGGGGGTGCAAAGAAAAACACTTAAGAATTAATATCTCAACTATCTCTTAAGCTATGTAATTGAAATTTAAAACATATACTAAGCTATACTAGCGAAATATAAAAAAAATATAAAATTTGGTCATAATAGTAGTGGGGGGAAATGGGGAGCATTTCAAAAATGGTGCACTTTTCAAAATTAGAAATCGTTATATCTCAAAATTGAGTGCAGATATCGAATCAAAAATTCGTCAGATTATAGAACTATATAATTTATAATTTTGATAAAAATTTTAAGTTAGGAGGTGTAAAGGGAGGGAGGTGGTAAGCAAAAATGTCGAAAATTTTGAGTGATTTTTTTAGGACTCTGGTCAAAGATAGAAACTTTAAATTTTGCATGTAAAATAATTTGATCCACAATTGTTATGAACCGACCACCCCGGTCTAATGGGCACAAGCTGTTTCATGTGCAACGAAAAACGAGACCGAAACATCACGAATAATACAGCGTAACAGTGTAGAATCCGGAAATTTTTTTCTTTCAATGTATTATTCTTATTTACTTCTATCAATCCGCTCTTATACTTAAATATTTGAATGTGGAAATAATATCAAATATTTTATCTACACTATACTCGCTTTCTACCGGAAAATATCGGTGACTATAACATGGTGATGTCATATTAGGAGGAGTGGTTTGTATAGACTACTTTCTGCATTACCTAACATACGAGCAATGGTCAAAAATGATAGGGAAGGGGTGTAAAATTAAACAAGTTATTATTTTTCTTTTTCAATTTATTTTCCATTGAGCCTAATACATTTATCACATCTCTCACAAAGTTTATTAATTCCTTTAAAAAAAATTATTATCAAGGCCTTCAAAATAGACTGATATTTCCGAGTTCACCTCTTCATCGTTAGTAAATTTTCTTCCTCTTCCTCTTCAGTTTTGGAAAAAGACAGTAATCGAAAGCGAACAGATCTGGACTATAAGGGGGGAGGTTCAATATTGCGTAGCCGCATTTCTGTAGGGCAGCCATTTCAACGTGGCTCTTGTGAACATGTGCGTTGTTGTGCAGAAACAGCACAACTCGAGTTCATTTCCCTCTTCTTCTTTTCATTGATGGCATCCTTTAATTTTACTTTATTATTTTTTAATAATAAAGTATTGTGATCGACACAGAAAAAAAAAAAAATTTGCTACCCTGAAATTTTGTTTTTTCGCGTTTCATGACTAAATTAGCCTAAAAAAGCAAAAAAAAAAATCCGTCCCGCCGTACGTCGTACGCCGTACGCCGTACATATGGACTCGTACCTCCAAGACCGTTAAAGGTAGAATGTTGGTTTTTGGGTGGATTGTTAATTTGGTAAGTGAGCTCTATTATCCAAATTTTGGGGAGTGTGGGGTGGAAGGGGGAGGCGGGGGGATGGAAAAAGTCGAAAAATACACTTGCTAATATCTTCACCACGAATGCAGATAGAAAGATGAAAATCAGCATACATATAGAGAAGGTTGTGGGACATACTCCAAAAATAATTTAATTTTTTTATCCATTGGCATCCGAAAAGGGGGGGCTAAAAACATATTGTCGGCCGAATCTTTTTTTGAAATGGTTATATCTTCGAAACTACTTACCATAAAAAATTCATATTTTGGGACAATTAAGATGGCATATAGATCCATCAGAATAAGCTTAGAAATAGGCTAATTATTGTAAGGGGGAGGGTCAGGGGGGGTGCAAAGAAAAACACTTAAGAATTAATATCTCAACTATCTCTTAAGCTATGTAATTGAAATTTAAAACATATACTAAGCTATACTAGCGAAATATAAAAAAAATATAAAATTTGGTCATAATAGTAGTGGGGGGAAATGGGGAGCATTTCAAAAATGGTGCACTTTTCAAAATTAGAAATCGTTATATCTCAAAATTGAGTGCAGATATCGAATCAAAAATTCGTCAGATTATAGAACTATATAATTTATAATTTTGATAAAAATTTTAAGTTAGGAGGTGTAAAGGGAGGGAGGTGGTAAGCAAAAATGTCGAAAATTTTGAGTGATTTTTTTAGGACTCTGGTCAAAGATAGAAACTTTAAATTTTGCATGTAAAATAATTTGATCCACAATTGTTATGAACCGACCACCCCGGTCTAATGGGCACAAGCTGTTTCATGTGCAACGAAAAAAACACGAAAACTGAAAATTTTTGGATGTAATTTTAGGGTAGAAACTTGAAAATTTGGGAAATACATTTAAAAAAATTCCCTAAAAATATAAAATATTAACTGGTCGAATACCTTCAAAACTTCTACCCCCTCCTATACAAAATTATTTTTTCGACCATTATTAAGAAATTAATTATCACCTAACTATTAAAAGCTATCCATTTGAAATTTTGCATAAGAACTTATAAAAATATTTGCAAAGAAATTATTTTAAAAGTTTCAAAATCACACTTGCCCTTCTACCCCCTCCCATACAAAAGTATGATTTCGACCAATTTCATTAAATCAACTAATAAACAACAAATTAAAAGCTACGAACTTGAAATTTTGTACAAGCACCTTACTAGAGAAAGAAAAGAAAATTGCATCACAAATTTTGCAATTCCCCTACCTCTTCTACCCCCTCCCATACAAAATTATTTTTTCGAGCATTTTTAAGAAATCGGTTATCAGCTAACTCTTAAAAGCTATCCATTTCAATTTTTGCCGGAAAACTTCTAAAAATAATTGAAATGAAATTTTGTTAAAAGTTTTGCAATCACGCTTGCCCTTCTACCCCCTCCCATACAAAAGTATCATTTCTACCTATTTCATTGAACCAACTAATAACCAACAAGTTAAAAGCTGCGAACTTGAAATTTTGTACGAGAAGACTACAACAGAAAGGAAATAAAATTGCGTCACAATCTTTACGATTTCCCTACCTCCTCTACCCCCTCCCATACAAATGTTGGTTTCGTGAATGTAAAATACACAGAATCTTATTCTATGCAACTTCGTCTATGAAAATGACATTCTATACAGAGAATATTGAACGTCAATTAAAAAACTATTAACATCCACCGACCCTTACTATCAACCCTCATCCCTCCCCTCACAAAACTCAAACTTGCATAAATAAACGAACGAAATATTGGTTATATATACTGAAGCTTTTGAACGTTTCCGCAAAGTGTTGACAACTGTCCTGCCCAAGAACCCCCTTTCACTTAGTCTTCCCTAACCACTCAAACCTGCATATTGACTTTCCACGCATCCGCAACTTGTCCCAAGAATAATAAAGTTTCGCCCGACTTGTTGGCAGTTTATTTGTAGTAGGTTGGATACTATGCCCTGTGATATTTTGTCCTTTTTCTTTATAGTCGATAATCAAAATCCCCTATGAATCACAAAAAATAGTGGCCATGATTTTGCCGTTGGACCGTGAGACCTTGAAATTCATGGGGGTGAAGCGCCTTAATGGAGCCACAGCATTGACTCCTGCTATGTTCAGGCTCCTAATGATGAACCCGAGTTTCGTATACAGTAACAATCCGGGTCAAAATTTCATCCCTGTTCTCTCATTGATGATTTTATCAATTCTCGGTAAACTTTGTTTTCAGCAATGCTTGACCACTGAACGATGATTTCATTCTTGATTTTTTAATCTTGTAAAATTTGTAATATTTCCAGTGGTTATCTCATCGGGGTTTCATGGTTTAACACAAGAAATAATTAATTAAGGATACTGGTTGAATATGATTGCTAATCAATGCAAAACCTGAAATGCTTAAAAAGTTAAATGATCAGAAATATTCTGTGGTTGTAAAAATAATTTGAAACTTGAGAAATTAAAAAAAAAATTAAATGATTTCGAAAGTTCTTATGAGCGCTTCACGAAGCTTATGTGGTAAAAGCCACTAAATGAAATTTGATACTAATGGATATAAATTAGATTTATTTATTTTTTTTGTGCAAACAAATACAAAAAATATTAAAAGAAATTTTGTTTTTAACAATATTTAAAAAAAATCTTATGCGACGATATGAGGTAACCGGTTCAGAATGCACATGACTCTGAAGTAACTTTGTGGCGAGGAAAATATTAATTTTTTCAGGTTTTCCGGTCTTCGAATGTTATTCTTTTTTTTTATATCTTTTGAATGTGAATGCCCCAGCCGCAGCTTATCGACGTTTTGCATTATTTTCAGAAACTTATTAGCTCTAGTTGCCATATCAATATTCATTGATATGATCAAGCATTTTCATTATAACTCATGTTGGAATCACTAACTGGGAATGATGCATGACGAAGGACGCCATGACTTTGCCCCCGAAATTCAAAATATTTTGATTTTTACTAGACCGCGTGGCGTGAAAATCGCCATACGCAATAAGATCCATGCGAAATACGCGATTTGGCATACAAGTCTGTGAGACAAATTTATGGTACGGCTAAGGGGGCGTATATACGAACTCGCCAAATTAAGAGAAGGTAGTATTTTCTAAGCAAACAATTTTGCCGAAGCATTTGCAGATTCAAACTTTTCTTTTCGAATATCCTTAAGTCAAAGTCTTGGTGAAGGAATGGGTTAATGGCATTGTAATTGGTTAATAGGTTTTCAAGTTATTAACGCTTTCATGCAGGCAGTTTGTGAAAAAATATAAAAATGTAAATTTTATAAAGAATATTTTTGTTGTTAATTTTTTTCTCATAACCAACTCAATTCACGGAGCGAACTGGTTACAAAATTTTCCGAATTTCAATAATATTACATTCATTCTCGTTATTACTGAAAAGCTAAAGTTTAATTTTAAATTCTTTTTGGCCTGTTTCTTTATTAGTATAAAGATTGATTTCTTATGAGCTGAAAAAATTAAAAACAATAAAAATAATGCAATCAATTAGATTTTATTGCCATTTACAGATGCATACATCGAATTTTCAAATCCAATTTTTTTCCCTTCAGCTCCTGGCCATTCAGCAAACCGGAATGTTTGTCTTTATTCAGTTTATCAATACTACAACTATTTTGAGCTATGCGTATAGTCTTTGCCACCTTAAACCAATCTACTATAATGTTTCTATGAATTTATCATATAATTTTTGGTGCTATAATTTACACTTTTATAATAATTGCATATGTTAAGCTGGGCGACCATCTTCAATTTTAATTATTAATCAAATCCCTGTTATGTTCCCCTCTGGGGGCATTAATTATTAAGGTTAAAAAAAATTCTACCCACGATTAAAAATCTTCACAAAAAGAAAATCTGCGAGTACAATGACATGCAAATCTAATTTGCAATAAAATGCATAGCTAGACCCCTTACAAGACTGTAGCTATTTCAGAAACAATCGAATCGAGCAATAAAGATGTACTTTGAAAACACTTCGATGTTGAGATATTTATCTCGAAGCAATAAAAAACTTTCCCGCGTCGTTTTACGTGTTGCAATTACACCTATGACAGTCTCAAAATTTAATAAAAATGTGAAAATAGAAGAGGAAAAAATCGGAAGTGCAGTCTTACAATTTGTAAGAATAATAAAAGAAGCAAAAAATGATAATAAAAAAAATATTAAAAGAAAACACAAGAAAACAATTTAAACGTGTCATGCTGAGGTGTGCAAGCGGCTAGCACTCCAGCAATCTTGTAAGCAATCAGGTTTTGTAATGTCATAATACAAGCTAGTGTACTCGCGTATACAAAGTAAGCAATAGCTCTCAGCGGGTTATGGGTTGCTAATCATCAGTTTCCAGTTTTGTACATTGTTCAAAGGTAAGTTACCTGCCGCTGTTGCTATTACTACCGCCATCGTGACCTTGCTTGCATGCTTAAGGTAATTTCGGTATTCGGTTCAATTATTCCGCGGCTATGCCTTTTTGATCTAGATTTCGATCTTAGCGAAAATAGCTGCCGTCTAGGAATGCCATAGGTCTTAGGTAATTGAAAAAAAAAAAATAAAAATTTAAATGGATATTACGATAAATATAAGTATCCGCCAACGAGCTCTATTTTATTCCAATAATATTCATGTATTTGTTTAATATTTTTCCTATGCTTTCGAACGCGAAAGCAAGGTTACTTATAAATAAGCATAATTATTACACACTCATTCATAGCGCTATTTGTAAAAATGTTGATAATTGAAAATTTGATTGAAATGGTTTTAAAGCAAATTATGTTTGAATAATAGTATAGATAATGCTAAGCTACTTGTTAGTAATTGAATTAATTAAGCAGCTCAATAATTTTTTATAGTTCGGTCTGTCTGTTCGATTCGTGTTGGTGTAATAAGTAGATGTTGCTCTTGATATGATTCCACTTTTGGATAAAGTTACTTCTAGGTTTCATAGGGTCATTAACAACGATCTTCTTCTTCTTTTGTGATTTAGGAGAAATTTTACGCTTTCGAAGAAAGCAATTTCCATGCCTTCTAGGTCTTAGAATTAAGCCTGTTAATTTCATAAATATAGAATTGCGATTACGTATTGTTGCTTTAGTATAAATTAAACTTTAAATCGATGGTAATTACTACAAAAAAACTGTCAACAAGTCGGGCGTAATTTTGTTATTCTCATTCAAGTTGAGGATGCATGGGAAATAGGGTGGATAGAGAAGACTAAGTGAATGGGGGTTCTAGTGCAGAATTGTTATCAATTACACTTAACTGCGATTACGATCAATAGCTACAGCACGTAGTATCAATTTTTGGTTCGGTTGGGTTTGTGTGTGTGAGGGGTTCGACATAAGGGGTGGGTAGATTTCACGTTGGAAATTCTTTATATAGAAATGTTAGTTTCATTGACGAAGTAAACTCTGTGAAATTCGTTGTATTTTATATTCTTGAAAACATACATTTGTATGGGAGCGGGTAGAGGAGTTGAAAGAATCGAAAGATTTGTGACGCAGTTTTGTTAAGTTCCTTTTGAAACGTGTTCGTACAAAATTTCAAGTTCGTAGCTTTTAATTTCTTGGTTTTAAGTTGATTTATTGAAATTGTTCGAAATCATTATCTTTATCACTTGATATCACCAGCCCAACATGGATTCGTGAAAGGTAGATCTACTTCTACTAATTTCTGTGAATTCACTAATTTCGTTGCTCAATCCTTAGATCGTCATAATACTGTCCAAGTCATATATACCGATTTTTCAAAAGCTTTCGACACTGTTAATTGTAAAATTCTAATCTCAAAACTTGGAAGGTACGGTGTCTCTGGCTCTCTCCTAAACTGGTTCAGTTCGTACCTTACGGACCGTCGTCTCCGAATTACGTTCAACGGAAACTCCTCTACTGAGTTTCTTGCTAACTCTGGTGTCCCGCAGGGATCGATCCTTGGTCCTCTATTATTTACTCTCTTCATAAATGATTTGCCCCAATTTGTATCTTCGAACTGTCTCTTATTCGCTGATGACCTCAAACTGTTCCGGCAAATTTCTTCCATTTCTGATGGTATGATTCTCCAGGCTGATTTGTCTGCCGTCTCTCGTTGGTCTTCAAACAACGATATCTTTTTGAACATAGAAAAGTGTTTAACTATGAAGTACTCGTATAAGACTACCTCCTCTGTTCTCTCTTACTCTATTAATGGATCCATCCTTACAGCAGTAACCACAATAAAGGATCTACGAGTGGTCTTTGATCGTAAACTTAAATTCGTCAATCATTTCTCCGAGATTACTAATAAGGCATACAGACTTGCGGGCTTCGTCCTCCGCACGACCGTCCAGTTTAATCGTCCAGGAACAGCTGCTCTCCTATTTTCCACACTCGTCCGTAGTATTTTGGAATACTGTTCCACCGTCTGGAATCCACACCATTCTTGCCATGTTCGAACCATCGAATCTGTTCAGCGTAGATTCACTCGAACCCTTTTCTATAGATTAAGGAAGCCTCATATCGACTACAATGGCAGACTTGAAGTACTTCACCTACAGCCACTGCATTTAAGGCGGACCTTCCTCGATGCTTGCTTCCTCTTCAAGCTGTGCAACTACCTGCTCAATACCCACCTCTATGACGACCTGAACTTTAGACCAGGAATAGTCTCAACAAGGAATTCTGACATCTTCAATCCTCCACGAGCCTCTCTCGATGTATACCATCACTCTCCGATGCTAAGAATGCAAAGGAACCATGACCGACTCCAATTTGGTTCTTTAGCTTCTTCTTTTCCAATATTTGAGAATAGAGTTAAATCTATCATATTTAATATTTAAATTTTTATTTTTACTATTCATTTATTTTTTAGCGTATATTATAAACTATCATCTTCAATGTTTAAATTTTCCTCTTTGCTATTCTTTTATTTTCTGCTTTTGTTTAATTGAAATTGTAATCTTTTTGTTCAAGAGCCCAAATAAATTAATAAATAAATAAATCATACTTTTGTGTGGGAGGGAGTAGAAGAGCAAGAGGAGTTTCTAAGCTTTTGATGCATCCTTATTTTATATATTTGTACAAAATTTTAAGTTGATAGATTTTAATGGTTAGGTGATAATTGATTTCTTAAAATTGGTCGATACAAAACTTTTGTATGGGAAGGGGTAAAAGTTTTGAAGGTATTCCACCAGCTAATATCTTAAACTTCTAATCATTTTTTTGAATGAATTTAGCAAATTTTCAAGCTTATAGCTTAAAATTTAATTCAAACATTTTGAGTTTTTGTGTTTTCTCAATGCTTATGAAATACCTCGTGCAGGTTTGGGCCACCCTACAGTAGATAACAGTTCTGGTTCAAATTACTAAAAATCGAATATCGAGACTCAATTAAATTCTTGTATTTGAAAAGCAATATGCAATACAGAAATATTTAAAAAAATCCAAAAGCGTTGAATTACAGAATCGTAAAATCTGGAAGTGATATTGAAAACGTCGAAATCTAGAAAATGCAAACTAACTGAAAAATGTCTGCCAGCAGGTCGGGCACAACTTTACTATTGTTGGGACAAGGTGAGAGTACGTCAGAAGTCAATATGCAAATTAGGGTGGTAGCTTATAGGGAAGACTAAGGGAATGGGTTCTAGGGTATGACTGTTTTCAATTATTTAACAGGTCCGCAACAGATCCCTTCACACCCCCCAATTTAAAAATCATCAAAATTAAAAATTACATGGGTTAGGTTTGGTTAGGTTTGTGGAGGGCTTGGACACCAATGTACGTAGGCCACCAATGGGCCCATCGTACGCCTCCGTATTTGTATCATGTGAACCTACATATCATTTAGCCGGCCTGCTCTATCGGTGAAACTTATGAGTTTCATCGGTTCAAGGGAACGGAGATCGTTCAGCTCGGCGAAGAAGTACTCTCCGAGAATTTGTCCTCGAATTGTCAGAGGAAATGCTCTACAGTCTTATCCCTCTCACCGCAACTTCTGCAAATATCATAGGCTGTAAGGCGCAGTCTTCGAGCGTGTTTCCTAAAGAGACAGTGACCCCGTGACTATACTTACTAGTGTCCTTAGGAAGTTTCTGTCGAGTCTGAATATTTTTATTAATTTCGCTCTATCAAACTCATCCCATAGCATCTTCGTGGTGTTACCCCAGCTGCTTTGTAACTACTTGAAATTTTCTCTTCCCTACATAATTATTTGGCGTAAATTGTCTTAATGGCTCCCAAGGCAATGCCTACATTGTCTCTTTCCTCAACGGTGGCAGGGACAGATCCGTTCCTGGCCAGCCTGTCTGGCCTTCCGTTTCCAGGCGTATTTCGATGACCTGGAACCCAACAAAGTCGCAAAGTGCTGATTTTTCCCACTTCTTCCTACATGTCTATGCAGTGGTTCAAGCATCTTGAATTGCAGTTGTTAGCGGAGAGGGCCTTCAGTGCTGCTTGGCTGGTCGAGTAAAAACTAACTCGTTTACCATTAATACCTGCGCACAAGCCAGTTCTGCTCCTTTCGCAATAGCTATTATCTCCAATTGAAAGACCGTGGCATATTCTGGTAGGTGCTTAGAGATTTGCAGATCAAGGCTTTTAGGAAAAATGTCATAGCCTAGTCCATCTTCATTTTCGAACAATCAGTAAATTAGCAATCTCGTCATTCTGCATGACCTGATTATCAATCCATTGCTGTCTGTCAGGGAGAGTGACTTCATAGTGCTTCACAAATTGTATTTTTGACTATAGTTTGGGAAAGAAGATTCCCTTTCTATACGCTCCAGGATAGTGGTATTAAATTGGTTCCAAGTCAAAAAGTTCAATTCTCACAGACGTAGTGCCTGCCTTCTCCAGAATTACAGGATTCAACGGAAGAAGATCTAAAATGGCTTCCAGTCCTGTGGGCGTTGTACGCCATTCCCCGTTATGTTTTTGCAGGATATTCACTGAATGTGACTCAATTTTGATAAGATATATTTCAGTTCGGTACTTTCTCACCATACAAGTCACCACCGAAAGCATCAGAAATTAAGGTTGGAGAGTTAGGAGAGGCTATACTTGATAAATAGAGGGTAGAAATTGCGATAAATAGCCGCATTTGAAGAAAAACTAAGTTTTGGTCTTATGGTAAAAACTATGAAAAGAGGTTCGAATTGATTGACCATCACCGCTTTCATCAGATCGAAGCCTCAGTAAATTTTTTAGGTTTCCTAGGCTTGAATTCACATCGACTGAGGAGGCTATTATACTTGCAGACGCATATTTCGCAGATCAGACAAATAGTATTGGATCAAAGAGAAAACTAACTAGGAGACTATTTTTAAGAACAAAACTAAATTTCACAAACAAGAAACATGTTTCTATGTTAAACTGGAATTTATTCAGACCTTCCTCGCTCAATGAATTTGTAAATATTGGTTCATAAATAGGAATCATTTATCCCAAATTTCAAGTCGAAAATTCAAAATGAAGTGGACAGAATTTGACAGATGTTTGTGAATGCAAGCAGGCAGGACTAGAGTCACTTCATGCAAGAAGAAGAAAACATTGAAAGAAAAGATTTCCAGATTCTACACTGTTACGCTTTATTATTCGTGACGTTTTGGTCTCTGCTGCAGTTTGATAAAGGTCTTAAGCTGCAGTTTGATAAACTGCAGTTTGATAAAGGTCTCAAACTGTAGTTTGATAAAAGTCTCAGCAGAGACCGAAGCATCACGAATAATAAAGCGTAACAGTGTAGAATCCGGAAATCTTATCTTTCAATTCGAAATGCACTGTGAAAACTTTCACCAAACCACAATAAGAAAACACACTGTATCCAGAGTCTGGCAGATATGTCACAATCGACACCTGCGAATTCACCTTGCAAAATTCACCATTCGTGGAGTGGTGAGTTTAATGATTTCTTTTGGAAATTTCATCCACTTTAAGATAAATGGTTGCTTCAAAAATTTCATTTGTGGCTTTTTAGTAAAGTATTATAAACTGCGCACAGTTATTGATGTTCAGAACGTACCAAATGAAATGTCGACACTTTTTTCAATTTTGCTTCAAATATTGCGCTTCACCTTTGTCAACCTATGTTGAAGCACCTCTAGTTTTCTATGGAGTAACTATAGGTAGAACTGAAAATAAGTGTGCGTTAAGCCAAGTAGGTGGTTTCGAATACAAGCACACCGATTGTTGTGAATGGACAAAATATGGAAGATATGCAAGAGGGGCAATATTTTTGTTCCCTCGGAAGCATTTTCAGCATGGATGGCGAAGCTGAAAGTGATATTGAGGCGTAAACATACATGGAGCGAACGCATATATGAAATTTACTGGGGCAATAAGAACATTTTTCAGCAGGAGATCATAATATTACTGATTTTATTACGATATACCTAGTCTAGCCATAAATACTGTTACAAACTTTTTGAAGCACTGTTCAATAAAAGAGGTGTTATATGTTAAGAAATCATTGTTTATTTATTAAATGCATTGTCAACAACGGAAATTGCAACAAGTTATTCGAAGTGATTGCCTTTTGCCTTTACACAAGCCTTTAATCGAGCTGGCCACTTATCTATGGAAGCACGCACGACTTCAATCGGAAAGTTGGCGACTGCATGTGAAAGAGACTTCTTTAAGGATTCGATACTATAATGTCTTTTAGAGGACGTCATTTGCTCTAAGACAGACCATAATTCGTAATCCAGCAGATTCAGGTCTGGGCTAGAGGAAGGCCAATCTTCAGCTTTAATAAAATCTGGAACATTTTCTTCAAGCCATTTTTGGGTTGACTTCGCCTTATGACCTGGTGCAGAATCTTGCTGGAAACTCCAAGGCTGATTTTTGAATAATGACGTGTTGAGAGGTTTCACTACACTTTCAAGGACACTTTCTTGATAAATTTTGGCAGACGTTTTGACGCCCTTCTCACAAAAATGCAACTTTGTCACCCCGTTGTAGCTAACACCCCACCAAACCATTACTGAGGCTGGATGATGACCTCTTTGAACCTTTTGGGCAACTTGAGAAGCTTCTCTGGCACTGCGAGCATAAGCCCTATCGTTTTGTTTATTAAATGTTCCTTCGACAGTAAAAATTTTTTCGTCCGTAAACAAAATTTTACGGTGATCTTGGTTTGCATACCGGCAAAGTAATCGTTTTGATTTTTCCACTCTATTTTTTTTTAACGAATCTGTTAGTAAATGCCCGGTAGATCTACGATAAGCACCCAAACCCAAGTCAATTTTGATGATACGTGAAATTGTTCTTTAGGGTATTTTCATCTCACGCGATAAAATTTTTTGTTTCCGAAGAGGATTACGGCGAATTCTCTCACGCACGGCTTTAACCGCTTGAGGTGTTCGAGTAGTTCGCGGACGGCCACTTCTTTCACGGTCACTTACTCCAGACGTATCATTAAATCTTTCAATAGCCCGATATACAAACATTCGGCTTATACCAAGGGTATGCAGAGTCTTAAAAATATCACTTGGTTGCATTCCTACTTTATGAAGTGCAATCACAGCAACTCTATTTGCTTTGTCACCCCAATCCATGTTCACTACACTAAAAATTAAACTCAAATGATGACAAATGCATCAAGCACAAGCGTACTATAGCGATTAGCTCAATTTTTAAGAAATGCAATATAACGGTTCCTTTCTGCAGGGTTGCCAAACCTTGTAACAATAATAGACTAGGTATGGTATAGGTATTACAGCTCTAAGTTCTGCTTCAGAGCTTAGCTAAAGTATTGATGGGTGAATGTTCACAATATCCTAAGCAATTTCTTCACTTGTCCGTTATATTCGATCTACATAATTGTAGTATTTTTACCATTAAAGAAAAATTAAGGCATAACAAGACTAGACCCCATCAAAGGACGTAAATTGCGTTTTCTAAGTATTTTAATGGATGCAAGAAATTTGCGTCTACTGGTAGCGATCTAGTCTCTATAGGTCTTTCGATTTCCTTAAACCAAATCACTTGTGCAATTCGATATTGTTTTTATTCTAGGTGCAACTTTATAATTGAATTGTTGCAAATATCATCTTAAAAAAAGTATTTAGTACATTAATCCAATTTTTTTCTTTAATTTTATTCAGAACTCTCAAATGTTGCTAAGGACTGCACTTTTATGTGGCCTTGTGCTGGGCTGCACTCTAGGAGCCGGGCCTCAATCTCAATTGGCAACTGTTAAACAATGGAACCTGCTTACCTACAATTTCGACTGGAATGCACCTGTAAATGATAAGGAATTTTACAATCCCGAAAATGTCGTAGCAACCGGACTTGCAGTTAGCCACGATCGAATTTTCGTCGCAACACCGCGACTTTTCTCCGGAGTTCCGGCCACAATCAGTTCAGTTCCACGCGATCAATTTGGTGATTCACCTGTCTTACAGGTTAGCTACCTACCAGAATTTACAAATTGCTTTTTATTTGCATTTAATTATCACTGACACGATCGCATCTTAATTAACAATCTCTATAGGCCTATCCGAACTGGTCTTTCCACGCAGCTGGTTTACGAAATTATAATTGCAGCGATCTTGGCCTAGTGTCCGTCTATCGCCTTCGCATTGACTCGTGCAATCGTCTTTGGGCTCTAGATGCTGGCATTTCAAGATCATTGGAAGATTACGAAGTTACATGCCCGCCAAAAATTTTAGTATTTGATCTTGCAACAGATCAAGTTGTTCGACGGTAAGTACGATTTAATGATGGGATTTTGATGAATTGATGAAAGATTTATTGGTTTATTGATCTCGTTTTTTTTTGCATATTGCAGAATCGACTTCCCACGTGAGGTGCGACGAGGTGAATCGCTTTATACAAATCTGATTGTCGATGAAACCACTTCGAAACCGGAAAATAAGTGTGACGATGTTTTCGTGTATATCAGTGATACTGTAGAGCCAGGTTCGTAAGATTTAGTTATTAATTGTTATTGGCATTTTTGTGACGGTAGTGGTGATATTAAAATTATTCAATATGACATGGATAAAAATTCTTGGAAATATTAATGTCTTCTTTCGTTGTATGCACTTTGAAAACGTTATCTTAATCTGGCATAAATGAAAAAATAAAATAAAAAATAAAAATAAAATAAAATAAAATTTCGACATACTCCTATCAACGTTTTTCGATTTTATCAGTGATTTGGAATTCGCTATTTTAAATTTTAACGTCAAATTTCAAATCATTTCGAAATTTATATGTATACCTCTGGTCAAACGCCATTCGTCGTATTTAACAGTTTAATTCGTTTATATTTGGGAAATGTTTTCGATCTTATTATCGAGCTATAGGCAATATGAAATTCCACATCTTACAATTTTGTATTGAACATTTCAGATATGAATGAAAAACATTTCGGTTAGCTAAACCACAGACGTTCGAGTAAATTCTTCGAGTATCTTATGTTTCGGAGATTCAGGTGGAAGTAGGTTCGAACCATCGGCTCACTCGATATCATATATAAATAGATATCAGATAATAACCACGAATTAACTATTGTGTGTAAGAAAAAAAAATACGAATGAAAGAAACAAATAGAATGCAAGATCAAATCGAGAGTTCCACCTCTGTTTTTCATTTTAAACGACTTTTCTGCAACAAATATACCGATATCAGGATATCTGATATGGATTTGTATGAGAATCTTTCGAGTAAACCAAGGTTCGTGTCCAGTTAGGTTGTATCCTAGTAGATAACGTTTTGGTTTACAATACATAGGTCGTGAGTTCAAATCTCGGTCGACGTATAATTTCAGCACACTACTTGCGAAAACGAAAATTCGTAGATAGGGGGTTGTGCGAAGGGCTAAAAGTCCTTTCACAATAACAAATAATGGATAAGAAACACGAAAGGTAATGAAAGGTGGGCGAAAACCCAATTTGGGTTGAAATGCCATTGAAGAAGAAGGTTCGTTTGTGGGTTCTTCGAGCAGAGCATTTAAAAAAAAATATATATAGATAATAATAATAATAATAATTTATTTCATATAATACCAAATACATTATTTCGTACAAATTTATTAACGCTTTATAAGCATGCTTGTGTTAAGCGTTTTGTTTAAGTCTTAAAGTGATCAAAAAAAGAAAAAAAAATAATAAGTGAGAAAATAATTCAAAGAGAAAAAAAAGTAATAAATAAACTAAGAAGTTAAAATGAATAGTATGAAAAATATAAAAAGAAAAATAAAATATGTTTGTTATGCAAATTAAACAACTAAGAATACTAATCCACTTGTTAATTTACCATTTTATGTCTTTAATTTGTGAGCGCAAATTTATATTATATTATTATATAATATTAGAATTCCAAGAGAGAAGCCAATTTTTTAATTTTACTTTAAAGGTGAAACTATTTATACTAGATTTGATGTCAAGTGGAAGTTCATTAAAGTACTTTATTAGTAAATATGATGCATGTTGCTGTGTCTTTGTCAGCTTACACTTTGCAGTTAGTTTCTTTAAATTTTCACGAAATCTTGTCTTGTAGGTCGGACCATGATCGCAGATTTGAAAAGCTTGTGTTCTATGTGCGTGGAGAAGAACTACCTTTTTATATAGCCTATTCAGATCTAAAACTTTTAGTTCTAAGAATGCTTGGTGCGACGAATATCTATTTGGCTTCCTAAGAATTTGTTTAATAGCTGCTTTTTGAACAATACTGATAGGGTATAAATTAGTTTTACACGCACCACCCCATCCCAAAATACCATATTGAAGAACACTTTCAAATAGAGCATGGTATATTGATTTTAGTGTCACAATCTCCATAATATTCCTTAACTGACGGATACTAGGAAGAATATTTCGAAGTTTTTGAGAGACAGAATTTGCCTGTTTTCTCCATGTCAGATTATTGTCTATAATTATTCCTAGATATTTTATAGATGTGGCCACTTCAAATTGTGAACTGCAGGAACAGGTGTTGTGCGATTCGCAATTACAGGAGTGAACTGTGAGCTTCAAGTTAGTTGATGGAATTCCCTTTTTGTTTGCACTAAAATGCATATATTTTGATTTATCAATATTTACTGTCAACCTATTTGCATCAAGCCATCTTTTTAGTTTAGTAACTGCAGCCGATGCTTTTTGATAGGTTTCCTTCCATGTGAAGTCACTCACACACAATACAGTATCGTCTGCAAAAGCGATCAGGTCATCCACAGAATCGGTGATGTTAAACATATCATTAATGTACAATATAAATAAAAGTGGGCCCAGAACACTACCCTGAGGAACACCGTAATCAGTGATTTTCGCAGAACTGACTCTCCCTTCTATTTTAACCCTTTGCTTTCGGTTAGACAAATAGCTACGTATGAGATCTAAGGGCTTTCCTCGAAGTCCCATTAATTCTAATTTATATAAGAGGGTAGAATGATGCACGGTATCGAAAGCTTTCTGTAGATCTAAAAATACTGCAATAGTTTTCCGACCATCTTCAAGATTTTTATATATTGTTTTCGTTAGTTTATAGATTGCATCATTTGTACTCAGGTTAGTGCGAAAACCATATTGATTTTTTGCTAATATATTATGCTTCTCAACGAAATTTATCAATCTTGCTTTGATACATTTTTCCAGTATTTTTGAGATTACTGGTAAGAGAGATATGGGCCTGTAATTAGACATAATGTTTTTTGCTCCAGTTTTATAAATAGGAATTACTAGAGATTCTTTCAGATTATCGGAAAAACATCCATTTGTCAGACATAGGTTGAAAACATGAGCTAATGGCTTACTAATATATTGCTTTATGAGTTTGACAGAGCTAGTCGATATATTATCAGGACCTGTAGCATTTGTACCCTTGAGTTGCTGAATGGTGTCTTTAACTTCATTTTCTGTTACTGGAACAAAAAACAGGGTCTCAGTTACACGAGGTACTCGTATTTGATTAAATATTTTGGTAGTGCGTTGACAGGTATTTTCTATGTTCTGTGCAAGCCTTTTGCCAGTCGAGACATAAAATTCATTAAATTTTTCGCATATGGCTTCAGCATCATCCTTAAAATAAATAGTCTCATTGTCAGTTGCAATTGAGTCTACTTTTACTCTACGATTTTGTTGCTTACCTAAACAATTTTTAATAACTCCCCACAGCTTGGATACATTATGAGCTTCTTTTATTCTTAATTTGTAGTAATCATCCCTTGCTCTTCTAATAAGTGTTGTTAGGAAGTTTCTATACTTTTTATATGTGCTGACTAAAGTTACATCGCCAGGACTTGCAACGATTTGTTTATATAGTTTTGTACGTTTTCGTAAACACACTAAGAGTCCAGCTGTAATCCAGGGTTTAATTTTTTTGTTCTTTCTGAGATTGAGAGATTTGGGCTTTTGGCAAGACCGTATACATTCATCTAGTTTAATCATGAAACTACTCAAGGCTATGTTTGGTTCACTGGTCATAAGAATATCGTTCCAGTCTATAATTGAAGCAGCTCTTACTAGTTCCCCCTGATTAACAATTGAGTGAGTATAGTTAGTGTCTTCTTTAATTCTCTCATTCCTTACAGGTATCGATAAGCCCACCGGATAGTGATCAGTTAAATCATTTTTCAAAACGTATGCAATAAATGTGTTTATCTCAGATGATTTTAGGTGTACATGGTCAATGCAAGTATTTGACGTATCAGTTACTCATGTATATTCATTTATTGTCGATAAATAACCAAAAGAGCTTAAAGTAGTATGAAAATCATGAGATGTTCGTGTAGGTCTATCCGAAAGAATGTCTATATTGAAGTCACCAATCAAAGCGTGATTTCGTACCGATTTCACGCTTTGTAAGTATTCATCAAGAACATCAATGAAATTATGTTTATTTATTGATGGTAAGCAGTATAAAGCAGTAACTCTTAGAGTTTTATTTTTGTCTATCGATAAATCAAAACTACAACTACTTATACCATGCAAGATATTCCCCACTATATTTGTTACTAGAAGCGTATTGTCAATATAAATTGCTATACCATCGTTTTTATTATTTAATGCATTGTAAAATAAACTATTATACCCCTCAATATTGTACAGATCATTACTCTCCCTCAGCCAAGTTTCCCCGAGTATAAGAACATGTATTTTTATGTTCACGCTGGCTAGCATGCATAACAATTCATCAAAGTTTCTGTTTATGCTTCGAATGTTAATGTGTAAAACGTTAATGTTACTTCCATCTAACTTCAAATCATCCAAATTCTCCACTATAACTGTATTATTGATTTTAAAATCCTCTAAATTCATTATTTATATCATATGTAAATTATAGTAAATGTTTAAAAAGTTGTAAAAATAACAAGCGGGTTAGTATCTAAAATAATGTGATTAAGTAAAATGTATTTTTAAATAACTAGGGCAAAATTTCTATAGGATCAGCTGCCGCTCTTAACAGTTCATCTTCGCTGGTAACAAGTATTTCCTTGTCATCGGGTCCCAATTTTATAAGTACTTGACCATTCCTGATAAGTACGGAATGTAGTTTTTGTTGTTGCTTCAATCTATCGGCAAGACGTCTCAGCTTATAGTTTTTCGGTGTTAAATTTTCAGAAATAAAAACGGGCGAATCGTTGTTTAAGCCAACGTCTCTTAAAGTGAACTTCTTTGCCGTCTTTAGTTTCGCAAATGTGCATCTAAGAAATTTATTTTTATCAAGCGTGTTGTTGAATTTGATCAGCATAGTGGTTTGATCTCGTGCCTTCTTTTTTTTTCTTGCTTGGAACTGCAGTATTTGGTTGTAAGGTACAACGCAGTTTATGGATGAACAAAAGTGGTTGAATATTGTGTTGACGTCCTCATTCCACACCTCGGGAAGTCCGGTCATAAGAACTTCGGTCGCAATTAAATTACGCTCAATTTTTTCAATCCTTTCATCAAATGCAGAAACAGTTTTTGATATATATATAGGTATATGTATATTTATATATATACATATATATATGTGAAAGTAAATTAATCGTCTAACTTATTCGAACGTTTATGGTCCTACTTATTAAAAATGGATCTTATTGATTTAATAATCCTGTATTTAAGTTCGAAATTTGGCGCAAAAAATATTTAGTGGCAATGTCCACCATAATTTCATTCATTTTGTTTCCTTAAGACTTATATATTATAAGCTTGGTTGGTTTTATAAAAGGCTTATAAAATTATTTACCTCTGATTTCGTGCAGTATTGGGTAACTACGATCATTGTTGTAAGTCTTCGGAATCATCGAATTTCGACAACATTGCTCATTGATTTTAGAGGCATAATTTTTACAAAAAACTGTTGATGATAATCCTCTAATGTGTTATTTTTAATGACAGCATAGCCCAAATTGGGACTTGATCTTTCAACATTCAGGCTCCTTATTCGCACAATCCTCTATCTGCGAGATTTCATTTTCGAAGTTTGAGATGGCCTAGATATACCCGCCCAGGAATTTTGAAAAAACGCTATGCACTAGGCTATGTCCCAGATAATTCTTATATATGTAGCTCTTCTTTAAGTCTTATAAAGGCTAAATATCACGTTTTTTTTTGCAAGCTTTTATGACTTGGGTTTCATAAATTTGGTAAGAAAATAATTTGATGAATGAAAGATTTTTGTTTTGTGTAATTAATTTTACTGATACTACAGCCAATAATAACTATGTTGCAAGAAGCATTGAATCTATTTTATAAATATTAATTTTTTTTCCAGCAATCGTTGTTTATGATAGCGCCAAAGACTTGACCTGGAGAGTATCGCATCCTTCCATGTTCCCGGATCCAGATTTTGCCGAATCTCAAATTCAAGGACACAAATTCGTTCTTATGGATGGTATTGTTGGGTTGGGTTTCGACGCTAAAATGGGACTTGTTTACTTCCAACCACTCGCTACTGATCGGTAAATACCTTAATTTATTATTGCAAAATTTGAGAAATTTACTATTATTCTTTTTTTTTTCCAGTCTATTTTCAATTTCAACCGATGCTCTTCGTGCCGGTCCATTCCCACGAAATACAGCTCTTCCCGTTAAACTTGTTGGCAAGAAATCATCTCAAGGAATTGGTCTTTCCGTTTCACCGGCTGATGGAAGTATCTTCTTCGGACCGTTAACAGAAACAGCTTTGGCCTCATGGAATCCAGTAACGAATGAACAAAAGTAAGAGCAATATTATTTATTTCGAAGGTTATTCAGTATTAAATGAGATTTAATTTGCAGGGTTCTCGCTTATGATACAGAAGCTCTACAATTTATTGCTGATATGTCTTTAGCAGCCAGCGATCCATCGGCTCTTTACATTGTTTCATCGAAATTCCATCGATTCTTCTTGAAAAATCTCGACCGTAATGAGGTTAATACGCGCATCCTTCGTATCGATGCCATCGGCGCTAAGCAAAATTCGCAACAATTTTTGCCTGCGTCATATCAAAATGGTTTCGATTCAATTCCACAGCAAGTCGTTTCGCAGAGACCACCACATCCTTTTGCCTACAACACTGACTATTTTCAAGGTGTAGGACAGGCGTTCCAATTCCAACCGGTTGGTTATACAAATAAGGGTATTTCGAATCCGTTTACAGCACTTAATGCTGGCGAAGACATCGTTCGGCAACAGACCACTGTCGTTCCGAGCACTTCGTATGCAACATTCGGCCAACGTCCGACATTTGGCAACGATGTTAGATACGTCAAACGTGCCTCGTACAATACTAAGATAGTTCATCAGTAATTGCTTCAATGACGATGAATGAAATTTTTAAAATTCAAAAATATTTTAATTATTTCAGTCGCTATTTTTACGCTAAACACCTTATTTCTGCATTCGTCCATAACTCTGTATTTCTTTTCTCTTTCTCTCCATCTATCTATTCTAAGTATAAAAGATAAGTTTGAGATTTTAATTATATGTAAATTACAAAAAAAAAAAAATAAATAATTATTATTTAAATATTTGAGAAGAAACAAATTTTATCTGCCATACCATGCGTCTGTTTGTAATGTTCAACAACCACTAAGTGTGTTTATCGATAAGTTTTAATTTTTTGAAGAATTTTTTTTTATAAAAAATATTTTGTAAATACTCGTTTTTAAGAAGATGAAAGAGAAGAAAAAATGTAAATTAATGTAATTATTCTATTTATGTATAATCCATCCGATCAAATTATTAAAAATAAAAATTTAAAAAGAATATAGATATGTATTTGTTTTATGAATTTTTTTTTAAGTTTTTAAAAACAGTTTCTATTTTATGTAGTATGAATAATATCTACATCTACATATAGCTTAAACTGCATTATCTTTTACTCGGTTTTGAGTTCGTAATTGTATTCACAGACGCAGCAGTTTATGCTAATTATAAAAAAAAATTTAAATAAAATTACCTTTATGCCCAAAAAATATAGGAAACAACCACCCTTATATCCGCCCGCTCTTTTATTACTAGTGACTGGTCACTTTCCGCAGCTTCACGCGCCAAAGGTGCAGTTGATGGTATAGGTGGCGTCATTAAGCGTTGCGAAGTGGGATGCAATAAAATCGCGACGTATTAAAATTGATTTTGCTAAAGATTTCGCAAGCTAGGGTGTAGGCTAGTGGGTAGCGGATGGTCTACAATGCGAAGGTCGTGAGTTCAAATCCCGGTCGATGCATAATTCCAGCACACTGCCTCCTTGGATATACCTTGGTCACTTCAATCTGCGAAAATGGAAAATTCGTAGATAGAGGGTTGTGCGAAGATCTAACAACCCTTCCACAATAAATAATGACAAAATGTTAAGGAATCTGAATGTCAGGAGGCCAAGGCCCAATTCGGGCTGTAGCGCCATCGAAGAAGAAAGATTTCGCAAAATATGCTACTAAAACTGCCAAAGGAATCAATATTTTTTATATTGGAAAAGAAAAACTGAAGAAACCCGCAGATTTTTTTAAGCGAAATGAACTAAGATTCCAAACATACCCAATCTCTTGCAGAAACATAATTTTGAAGTATCAGTTGGTTCTATCTTGCATCTCTTGATGAAAGTTACGTCGGAAAAATTAGAAAAATTGATGTTTTGGCTGTTAATTAATATTAATTTTAGTATAAGACGGGTTAGTTTTATTTTTAGTATAAAAAAAAAGGAATTACGTTTGTGATATTATTTTAACATTTCATTCATTCAAACTAAAACTGTAATGCAATACACTTTCCATTAATTTCGACTAAACATTTTGTGGTTTAAAGTGTCACAGTGCGTGACCACTTCTTTTTAAGAAATTGAATCCAAAACTACACCAAATGAAAAAATTGATACCATTAAATGAATTTCACATTTCTGATATTTTATTTGAAATAATGTCATATTGATATTTCGTGGTAATTCGCAGAATTATTAATTTACTTACACTTGCTGAAATATAGATAATTTACTTTGTCACACGTGCGTGACACATATTTAGAAGATTTTTGATTTCATTGCATCGATTCCAATCAAGTGAAAACTACAGAGTAACATACATAAAACGTCACCTTCTTGTACGGCAAAGCAGTAACAAAAAGTAATGGTTTACTCGTAAAACGTTATAAGTATTAAGCCGAAGAATGTCACAGAGCGTTACTTAGAATCAGACTTGTATCTAATAGATCGATTGGAAATATTTTTCCGACACAGTTTAACGTAAAAGTAGATTTGCTATAATTTTAGAAAAATTGCGTTTTTCGAAACCAATTGCTTCTTTGAATTTCTGATAGTTAAATGGTATTACAGATATTGTAGAATTTTTATTTCAATTTATTTTTGTTTTTCCACTCTGCATGACAATTGGTTGACCATTTTTAGCTAATAGATTTTTAGTATCAGAACTCACAAAATTGTTTCTCTTGTTTGATACGCTTAAAGATCTATCATAAGCGTTTATATAGGTATTAAGCAATTTTTCTTCTATGCATAGTTTCGATCTTTTAGCAAGGAAACTTTCGCCTTTATACTCAATATTACCTCTAAAAAATATAACAGAAGACAAAGGGTTAAACATAATTTTTATTTTTTCATTGAATTATTGAATTGAGAAATTATATATTCTCCATACGCCCTTTTAATATACAAAAAAAGAATATTCCACTCTGTATCTCACGCTGCATTGAATACATCAATAAATTCATTATGCAGCAGTTCAGTTTAAGGGGGGTGTGCGGTGGTGTAGTTAATTCAGTAAAAAAAAGGCATATTTTTACGATTTTTTTTGTGGCGCTCTGGGTAGTGCCAGTGCATTAAAATTTACTATAATAATACTACATCTGAAGAATATTTTGTAAAAAGTAGAACGAAAAATATTCAATAGAAAGGAAATGGCACCCGATTGACGAATGCGCCTCGAAAAAGAGGTGTCCTGCGGTGAACATTATTGCTCGTTACTGAATCACCTGAAATCGAAACCCAACATTTTTTAGTTAGTTTATGAGTTTCTTGAGGTAACACTGTCGAGATAGTTTGATGAATGTTTTCACTGTCGAGATATTTTTTTTTATCAATTTTAGAATTTTTGATAACGCTTTGAAATTAAAAATACGATTTTTACTAAAAAAATCCGAAACATTCATCATTGTGAAAAAAAAATCATTAAAAAAATAAAAACTCGACAGCGTTACGTTACGTAAAAGGATCGGTTAATTAGATTTTGAGTTAGAATGTTCACCGACTTGAAAAATGCCAAAAAAATGGTTTAAAGTTTTGTATACTAAAAATGGCTGAATATTTTGCCGATTCTTACGGACACTAAAACTGCCATATCTCTGTCAGTTTCACTACGATCGTCATGAACTTTGGACACAATATTTTTGAGATATTGTACATTCAGATAAAATATAGTCAAAAAATGACCTAAAATACTTACCCCCCCACCCTTAATTGAAGTATTTCTTTCCAAAATCCGAAAGAAGCGAACAAATAAGTAACAATCAAGAGCTTCGCATTACAAAGTAATTCTCTAAGTTTGCAAAATTAATTCTTTGCCACTGCGTTTGAAATTCTGAACCATTGAGTACAATAAAATTACGCATTACTTTAAAAGTCCACAGATTTTGGCTCTCTCACTGCAGATGTTAAGATAAGTTATAATGCTGGCGCATTGATTATATGTCAGACTTTTCTATGGAAACTACTATTACTTTTCTATGGAAACTATATCATACTGAATTTAGATTTTCAACTAAACTCGTTGCTTGTTTAACCAGTATTTACCTTCAAAATTTTCGTATTCCAAAACCGTTTCCTAACAAATTCCATTTATTAGCCCAACAAAACATGCTATCCCAAAATCAGCTTAGACAATAACTGTGGAGTATAGATTCGTCAAGCTTGTAAAGTGTTCTGTGAAACTTGAGTATGCAATCAATAGTATAAAAGGGACCCTAATTGAAGTCGAGCGCAACGCTTAGCCATAATTTTTAGGTCTTGGCATCAATGAAATAATTAGCAACAACCAACCACCTCTTTTGGCACAGCTCTGACCTACAACTCCGTTTCACCGAGTCTTCCCTATTTGCTACCACTTTATTTTGCATATTGACTGCTCCGCATACTCAACTTGTCCCAAGAATAATAAAGTTGCGCACGACTTGTTGCAGATATTTTAAATGTACAATGCAAGTTAGATTACAGGTATTATTTCGTCAATTAGTGCAGTTTGTATGGGACGGGTTGGAACAAGGTAGTATTGGAATAAACTGAAGACTGCAATTGTCATCAAAATTAATATATCTCAAATTTCATATTGATAGTAAATACTTTGCAAGGGAATCGGCTAATTCTAAAGTTGAGAAAATATGTCACTTTGTATGGAAGAGGTAGAAGAGGTGGAGGCGATTTGACCAATTCACAAATCATTTCTTTTTTCGAATCTTATTTCTCAGCGTTACAAAGTTCATGGCTCCCATGTTTGTAATATAATATTATACTTGTAATAGGCTTGTAATATAATATTGTTGCGAGCTAGGGGATCGCTGATTTCAAAGGAAAACACAATTCGTTTAAAAATAATGAATAATTTTATTTAATCGCACTTTTCTTTATTTCTTGATCACTTCACTAAATTCGCTCTAAAACTTAATTCGTACAACCCAGGAACACTGCCAATCTATCACTTGTACCGATTCGCGTTCTTTCACCGATAGGTGTCGCCAAAATCTAACTAACTCGTTGTCTGAAAGTTGGCGGATATTTATACTAAGTCTCCCAGACAGGTGTCGTTGTGTGTGTGTGTCTAGAATGATTGCCTACATTGTGGAGCTCGGTAGAAGTGCCTGGAAACATGTGTATAGCGTTTTAAATGTTGATGGACTTTTCTCGGTGTTGCTGGGGACGTCGAGGTTGTCAGATTTATAACATTACTCTCTCCTTAGTCCCTGTTCGTCCCGAACAGAGTCGTTCACTTCCTCAATGGCACCATGGTACTTTGTTAATCGGTCGAGATGTACCACTTTCATTTTAGTGCGGGGTTTATGATGTAGTTGAATCCGATAGACGACATCATTTAACCGGTTGATGATCTGGTAAGGGCCTTCCCAGTTTCGCTGTAGTTTCGGCGATCTGCCCTTCTGTCGTTTGGGATTGTATAACCAAACCAAATCGCCCTCTTGGAATCCTGATGAGTTCGCCCGTTGATCATACCTCGTCTTCATGCGGTCGGACGCCAAATCAATTTTATCTCTGAACAGGTTATAAATTGTCTTTAGTCGACATCGAAGATCCGAGACATAATCTTTAGCATTGGTTGGTTGGTCTGGTGGCACTCCAAACATTAGCTCCGCAGGGACTCGAATATTTCTTCCGAAAATGACTCGGGACGGAGTTTCTCCTGTTGTTGAATGCACCGATGTTCTATAGGCCATTAAAAATAGAGGGATGTGCTGGTCCCAGTCCTGTTGCCTCTCGCTGACGAGTTTGGATAGGTTTGAGTTCAATGTCCTATTGAAACGTTCCACCATTCCATCAGACTGTGGGTGTAATGGAGTTGTCCTCGTTTTGTTTATTCCCAGCATTTGGCACACGTGTTTGAATATTTGAGATTCAAAATTGCGCCCTTGATCGGAGTGTAGTTCGCGTGGCGCTCCAAATCTGCTCACCCAGTTGGTAACAATTTGTTCTGCGACGGTTACTGCTTCTTGGTTTGGAATTGCGTAAGCTTCAGGCCACTTGCTGAAATAATCAATGACCACTAAAATGTAGCGATTACCATTTTCTGATTCCGGGAATGGTCCAGCAATATCCACAGCAATTCTCTCGAATGGGACTCCCACGTTGTATTGTTGCATTTCTCCCTTTGATCTGCGGTGTGGGCCCTGACTTGATGCACACGTAGTACATTTACGGCACCAGTTTTCGACATCATCTCGGAGATGGATCCAATAGAACCTTTCTCGTATCTTTGCCAAGGTTCTGTTTACTCCCAAATGCCCACCGGAGGTACCTCCATGATATTCCTTCAAAACCTCCTCGACTTTACAATGCGGGACGATGGTTTGCATGTGATACGACTTTCCATCAGCGTTCTCCCATTTCCGTTTTAATACTCCACCGTCTAGGTGAAGGGAGTTCCATTGTGCCCAATAGCACTTTAAGGTTTCACTGAATTGTGAGATGTCTTTCCACTCAGGCCGTTTCATTTCGTCCTTCCATGCCATGATCGGTGAAATATCTGGATCTTTACGTTGGACGTCTTCCAGTTCTTGCTGATTCCATCCAGTCTTTGGTTCGGTCGTTATCCTCTGAATGGTTTCTCCGGCCTCTTTTTCTTCTATACGGTGACAATGCTTGCAGTTCGGTGGACAAGGACGACGTGAAAGCGCATCGGCATTTCCGTGGATTCTTCCTCTTCGATGAACAATCTCGAAATCGTAGGATTCGAGCCTTTCGATCCATCTGGCTACTTGGCCTTCGGGGTTTTTAAACTGAAGTAGCCATTTAAGCGATGCGTGATCCGTTCGAAGAAGGAACTTTTGACCATAGAGATATTTGTGAAAATGTTTTGTTGCTTCTACTATGGCTAGTAGCTCTCGGCGAGTTACGCAATAGTTCCTTTCTGATTTTGAGAGTACTCGGCTGTAGTAAGATAGCACTCTCTCCTGCCCATCGATCTCTTGTGATAGTACTGCTCCGATACCGACATTGCTGGCGTCAGTGTCTATGATGAAACCATGACCTGGTTTTGGATACGCCAGAACTGGGGAGTCGCAGAGTTGGTCTTTTATCCTCTCGAATGCTTCCTGGCACTGTTGACTCCATGTAAATGGCTTCCCTTTTTCTGTTAACTGATGCAGACATTTCGCCGTGTTAGCAAAGTCTTTTACAAATAGTCGGTAATATGTCGCTAAGCCTAGGAAGCTGCGCAACTGGTGTTTATCACTCGGAGTAGGCCAATTTTTCACCGCCAGTATCTTCTCCGGATCTGTCTTTACGCCATCAGCTAAAACGATGTGACCCAAGTACTTGACTTCTGCACTAAACAAAGTGCACTTTTTCGGACTCAGCTTTAATTTTGCCGCTCGCAGTCGCTGGAAGACTTCCTGCAGATTTTTTTAGGTGTTCATTGAATGTTTTTCCGATAACGATCACATCATCTAGGTAAACGAGACAAGTTTTCCAACTCAGACCACGCAAAACGAATTCCATCAGTCTTTCGAACGTAGCTGGAGCATTGCACAGGCCAAATGGCTTTACGATGAACTGCCACAGTCCACTGCCGACAGAGAATGCTGTCTTCTCTCTATCTTTTTCATCTATCTCCACTTGCCAGTAACCACTCTTCAGGTCCAACGTTGAGAACCATTTAGCATCGGTCAGGGTGTCCATGATATCGTCGATTCTAGGTAGTGGATAGCTATCCTTTTTCGTAACATCATTTAGTCGCCTGTAGTCCACACAAAAACGGGTACTGCCGTCTTTCTTCTTTACCAGCACTACTGGCGATATCCACGGGCTCTTTGATTCTTCGATGATTCCCTGATGCTCCATAGTTTTGACCATTGAATTGACTTCTCCTTGTTTCGCTAATGGTACTCTTCTTGGAGGTTGACGTATCGGTGTAGCACTTCCGGTATCTATACGATGTTTCACTAAGTTTGTTCTGCCATAGTCGTCATCACCGGTGGAAAAGACGTCGCTGAATCCTTCGATTAGATCTACTGCTTGCTTGTGTTGTTCTCCTCTAAGGTTGTTTGACTGAAGAAGTGTTGATGTTACATTGTCCTTCCTTCTTGGCTTATTTTTAGAGGGTACGTCATGTGGTTCTGCCTTGTCGATACTCGTCACCGCCGATATTGGTTCACAGCTGCCAATTACATCTCCTTTCTTTACGCTGGTAGTGCTGTCCGCAACGTTCAGGACTCTTATTGGTACCATCATCTTCTCATTCCTTTTTACGAGCGTTTTTCCTAGTATTAGACTTCGTAATGCAGGTGTCGTTTCCGGTTCTATGAGGTAGAATCGGTGGTTCCCGGGATCACCATCGAGCTCTGCCCAAATAACATTCTCAGATGACTTTGGTATGTCCGCATCTTCGCATAATACAACTCGCAGCTTTGTTGTGTTGGAGGATGTTATTTCCATCGGGATTTCAATATTCCGCCACTTCATTATTCGTTGTCCTAAGTCCAGCTGTATACCGTGTGGTTTCAGAAAATCCATTCCAAGGATACACTCATCGGTAATATCAGCTACCACGAATACATGCGAGAAGGTCAAATCTCCAAGCTGTATGTCACGAGCTATTTCTCCATGAACCGTTGTAGTTTCTCCTGTAGCAGTGCGAAGTGCGTACTTCTTGGTGTTGTGAAGCCAAGTACGATCTACGAGGTCAGATCTTAACACTGACCGTGTTGCGCCTGTGTCGACTGTTATGATGCAGTTTAATTTGCCGACTCGACCACTCATACATAAGTCGTTTTCACAACGATGTAGTCGAGAAACTGCGATGATGGTTCCGGGGGCGTCGATTTTACCAGCCAACTTCTGCCCCATGAAGTTGGCCTTTACTCGTTTCCCGGACCGTCATTAGGCGAAGCGTGCTCTCGTGACGGTTCGCCCCTTCCTCCTCTTTGTTTAGCAGCGCAGCCGGAACAGTAGTTGATCGCTTTTCTGGGTTTGCGGCAGTCGCGTCTTAAGTGTCCTGCCTGTCCACAATTCCAGCATCGAGGAGCACCAGATCCTTCGCTCCGCTTGGTGTACTCGGCTTTCTGGCACACACATTCTTCTACTATTTCTCGAACTCGATAGTTACTCCGCGAGCTTTGCTTGGCAGCTTCGAACGTCAGCCTATATACTAAGGCTTCGCCAATCGTTTTCTTACCTGCCAGTTTTAACGCCTGTTGCAGCTCTCTGTCCTGTACAGCATTGTTAAATGCGAAAACAGCTGTATCGTTTCGTTGCTCTGTTTGCGCATTAGGCAGCGATAATAGTGTGAGTCGTTCAATATCGCGTGCCAGCTCTTGAAGCGTTTCACCATTCTTTTGAGTTCGGTTGTACAGTTGCGTTTTGTAGATCTCTCGCATGTGGTCACTGCCATAATGAAGATCCAATGTCTGGACTAAGGTTGAAAAGTCTTGTTGTTGCTCCTGCGGAATCGTTTGAAGAACCTCTGCTGGTGGCCCTCTTAGCGCCAATATAAGAGCTGTTCCCCGTTCTAGATCATTCCAATGGTTGTTTCTTGCGGCGGCCTCAAATTGGGTCTTATAAATAGCCCACGGTGTTTGTCCATCGAAGATTGGAGCCTTGAGACCCTTGTGCGCAACGTGTTCTGCCTTGATGACTCCAGTCGCTTTGACGTTATCGAAGTCTCTTTTTAGGCGTTCGACTTCTTCTGCAATCCCGGATGTCTTTTCCGTAATTTGCTCTTCGAAGATTCGAAGTTTCTTCTCCACGTTTTCTTCTATTGCCTTACCCATGGTGTCTATTTTATTATTCTGCAGCTCCAATTTTTGGTTGAGTTCCTTTGAGGTCTGGTCTAATTGTTGTTTAATGTCCGCGGATTGTTGTTTAATGTCCGCAGATTGTTGCTCTAATTTCTGATTCATATCCGTAGATTGTTGTTTAATGTCCACTGATTGTTGCTCTAATTTCTGATTCATATCCGCAGATTGTTGATCCAATTTGTGCATCATTTGTTGCATTAACTGTGTTAAGGCATCCGATGTACCAGAGCACTCCTCTTTACTAGCTTCTTCGATTTGGAACTCAAAACTATCTGCATTCTCACCCTCAGCCTCAAGTGTCTCGATCATACGGCTGACAAGTTCAGACTTGCTCCCTGTTGTAGGTAAGTCGCGTCTACTGAGCTCTTCCTTCAGCTCCGTTACTTTTAAGTCTTTTAAATAACGCGGCATTTTCACTACCGATTATTTCCAGTTTTTCCGCGATTCGAATTCACTTAAATTTACATCACTGCTCACTAAAGCACTCGAGAATATTCGGTTTCACCAAATTCTCACTGTCCGAGAATTTTAGTTTCACTTTTCCGCTCTCACAAAATTATCCGTTCCGAGAATTTTTAATTTCACTCGCGATTTTTAACCCGAATTTATCCTTGAAATCCCACTCTTCTGACACCAATTGTTGCGAGCTAGGGGATCGCTGATTTCAAAGGAAAACACAATTCGTTTAAAAATAATGAATATTTTTATTTAATCGCAGTTTTCTTTATTTCTTGATCACTTCACTAAATTCGCTCTAAAACTTAATTCGTACAACCCAGGAACACTGCCAATCTATCACTTGTACCGATTCGCGTTCTTCCACCGATAGTTGTCGCCAAAATCTAACTAACTCGTTGTCTGAAAGTTGGCGGATATTTATACTAAGTCTCCCAGACAGGTGTCGTTGTGTGTGTGTGTCTAGAATGATTGCCTACATTGTGGAGCTCGGTAGAAGTGCCTGGAAACATGTGTATAGCGTTTTAAATGTTGATGGACTTTTCTCGGTGTTGCTGGGGACGTCGAGGTTGTCAGATTTATAACAATATTATACTTTGCGCTCCCAGCTACAGTGTATGAAAATTTTGTAGACTAGTGTAATCATAGTCATAAGTGATTATCCAAACCATTTTATATTTCATGCATGACCAAACCATCAAGATGAGATCGAACTAAGTTAAAAAGTTGCATATATTTAGGAGTAAGCACGATGCTAATCGTTTTGCATATTCATAGAAATATAAAAAATTAAGCTGTTATTCTAAGTTGCACATATAATCGAATAACAACGACTTTCGGTTTTTGACAAATTTTCACTATTTATGGTCCCATACAAATTTCAATTATTTTTTCTTCAAAATTGTTTAAGCTATCGATTTGAAAATTAAATCAAAGTTTAATGATATGCATATCGTTAATGTCAAAAAATATTGATCCGCTATCATCACTCCTTCTACCCCTCCCATACAAATGCACAATTCTGAAAAATTCATTTCTTCGGTTTTTATTGAAACTATCAAAGTCCAAAGGACTAGTTTTTGCCACAATATATTTAACAATATAAATGTATATGTATATTCATTTCGTATGTTTTAACATGTTTATTAATTATATTAGCGGTTCCTTATCAGAGCTTAGACTAATTATTGTCTCTACAAATTTGTTTTGTATTAAGTAGCAAATGTGTAGATTAATTTATAACATTTTTAAGAAGTTTGGGAAAAAACGTACAAAACTCAATGTATGAATTAATAACTCTACTTATTAGTAAGATCATTAATCTGTTGCGTTTTCGTTAATTCGTGCAAAAGAGGAGTTGAAGAGTACCAAAGTGAATTCAGGGTAATTTTAAAGAAATTATTTTGGATAATATGTAGGTTCTTGAGATAAGTAGTTGGTTGTACTATGGATTTGTATAGTAGCAACTTATTTTTTTTTAAGCTTGGGTGTAGCCTAGTAGGTAGCGTGTTGGTTTTGTAATGCGAAGGTCGTGAGTTCAAATCCCGGTCGACGTAATAAATAATTCCAGCACATTGCCTGCTTGGATATACCTTGGTCACCTCAATCTACGAAAATGAAAAATTCGTAGAAAGAGGGTTGTACGAAAAGCTAACAACTCTTCCACAATAAGTAATAAAAAATGTTAAGGCCAAGGTCCGATTTGGGCTGTAGCGCCATTGTAGAAATGTAGAACTTATTTTTTTGGGACAGTTGAGACTTTTTATTAATCAGAGGGTACAAAATTTGAGATAGTTTGATCAACATTATTTTGGAAAATGAACTTAGGGTAAAAATAAACTCCTAGATATTTCGCATGCTTAGACCATATTACGGGCTCGCCAAGTATGTTGATTGCAGGTAGAGGGAAGTATCGTAAGGCTCTACGTTTTGTGAAGAATATGGCCTGCGTTTTTTAGTGTTAAGCTTAATTTTGCATTCATTCGAGTTGATCTTTCAGGTTGTTTATTAGCCGTGTTTTTTTGCGGCCGTATCCAGAGCAGGTTAGCGTAACTACATTGAAAGCAACAACAAATCATCTATCCAGAGTAGGTTAGCTACCTCGGTTAGACCACTGGTGCAGCTTAGAGTCACTGTATAACTGAGCTCCTCGGTCCAGGAGTCTGGCAGATAGCTATTTTAGTACAAAAATCGAACGTGCTAAAAAATTTGGTACTAAGAATCGAACGTTCGAAAGATCAAAGTGTTGGTGAAAATAAGTGTAGACTGTGTAGTCATTCTGACATATCCCAGTAGGGAGTGGAATCATTACCACGCCGATGATTCTTACCATGAAGCTATTACAGCTACTTCCTGTCGTAAAACATAGATTATTTTAACATTGCAATGTCATAGGCAAGCATTCGTTTTTTTCTACTTTCTGCATTACAAAGAATCGACATTGGAATCTAGGGAAACGAATGAATAATATAATGATTGGAAAAAAATCGACAATATAATGGTCGCAAAAGAATCTACGATGGAATGGTTACAAAAGAATAGAAAGCAAATTAATCTTTGAGAAGGTATTCTAATATTGAGGGAGCGATTCATTTTGAATTAATATTGAAAAATGTGATGAAATTGGATCCTGCTTTTGATATGAATTCAGTATTTTAAATTCTGTTGCTATAATTTAACTAATTTTGTTGCTGGAAAAATGCGACTTAAGATTTTTTTTCTCGGAATGAACAACTTGTAAAATTTTACGGGAATATTAGAAAGGAAACGGGTTATGATAATAATAACGTTTTCTATTATTAATCTTTCGTTTTGTGCGCGGCACGTTTTGAAGATGATCATTTATTTTATGCAATCTCCTCACATTACCTTTCAATGCATATCAAATTCCCTAAATAAACTGCTACTTTATGTAATGCCTTCACATTACTTCAGAATGCATTGCAAATTTCTTAGGTCGATTTGAATGATTTCTCAATTTGAATGACTTTCAATAAAAGGGAATGGATTGCAAAAATCCCTGTTGGGATGTTTCTCCGCCATGTGTCAACAAACAGAATCATAAACTAGACTAAAAACCTGTTTGGTAAAGATGTGTGGGTGCAGAAAATTGCAAAATTAAATTGAATTTTTGGCTGTTTCTAATGGAATGGCACAATGATATTAATTTTTCAGGGTACATAATCGAATTGCAATTGCATTTTGATAAATATCTAACCGAATATGTATATACACCAAAAAATTCAAACTTAACGGTTTCAACTCTGATACGCATCTGCCAGACTCCTTTACCGAGTTGCTCAGTTATACAGTGACTCTAGTGCAGCTAACCTGCTCTGGATAACTAGTTCCTGTGCTCATTGATAGAGGGCTCAGAAGTTTTTAGAACTTGGGACTTTCATCTCTCAGCCGTTGGCAGCAATGAAATTTGACATTTCTGACAAAATAACGTATTCTCATTTTTGTTATTTTTCGAAGATACGCAGTGAGAAAATTTGTTTTTTGTGAAAAATGGAAATCAATTTTAAAAATAAAAGGTAAAGTAACGATTTCAATTTTTATTAGGTGAATAATTCGTTTTTTTTTATAGATCTCGTCGTTATTGGGGCCGAGGCGAAACCCTCGCATCACTTGATTCTAATAGTTCCAATAAAAACACTTTTCTATTTGCACTCATAATTGGATCTGTAAGGAAAAGTTTTCAATTATCGCCGAAAATTCGCAATATTTTACAGAAATTACCTGTAGTCATTCTGACAGTTTATAATTCACAACTGGCAATTTGAAGTAAACTTTTCAAATTGTTTCCAGGTGCAACAACTTACCAGTTCCATACTTTAGTACTAAACTTCTACTCTGGATCGTTTTTTTGAGGACTACCTTAACATGCTCTACTCTCGTCCGCAAAAAAAACACGGCTATTATTAGTTGGTGGAGATTCAATAGCGGTATCATCTGCAAATGTAGCTAGTTCGCAGAAATCAAGTTTGGGTCGATGCATGAACCTTGTGCCACTTCTGAGTGGATATCACTATGGGGACAAAGTTTATCTTTCACTTAAACAATGAAATTTCTATTGCTAACAAACGAACTTATTAAGTGGCACAAGTAAGGAGCGAAAGCAAGATTCACTAGTTTTTAAACCATGTTAATGTCTAGTGTTATCATGCCAACGGATTGTTTGGCGAGTAAGGATTTTTGTATTTGCGATTTTACTCTAAAAAGCTGCTGAGTTATTGAGTGTTTTGCATGAAAACCAAATTGAAAATCAGGAATAATCTTGAGTTCCTCAATGTTTTGTTTAGAACTATTTTTTCAAATATTTTCCCCTGAATGGGAAGTAAACTTATTGTTCGATAGCTATTAGGTTGTGTTGGGTCCTTACCTGGCTTAGGAGTCGGAGCTACTGTTGGTATTTTCCAAGCCTGCGGGAAATATCATATCTTAAAATAGCAGTCGTAGATGAAATTGAGGCTGGTCAATGCAATTTTCGGCAAATTTCTTACCATTGGTTTTAGTACTTTGTCTATACCAGAACCATTTTAACTTCTCAGTTCGTGAGAAAGTACATCTATGGGGTTTATCAACTAGAGGTGTAGGGTTTGTTTTCAAGACCCAATCAGAGAACGTGCGACGCTGCTGGTGGTCCGCCGACAGCAGTTCTTGAGTCAATTGGACCTTGTACGCATGCAGAGTTAAATATTGCGTCAAAGTTTTGCAGGCATTAAGCCAGTCTTTATTGTTGCATGTTAGCCCTTGTAAAATATTCGCGGTCTACCACTGTACTCGAAAGTAATGTCAGTTCAACATTAATGCACGCATACGAACACCATAAAGAACACGTTCACTCTAGAATGCAACCAACAACACTAAGCCGTTCATATATTCGAAATCTTCAGCTGTCTACTATTCTGCAAACATACATCGTGCCATTGTGCCTTCAAACTGCTCGTGGATACTAAAATGCACACAAAAGAGCAGATAGGAGTATAGCAGGTAAACAACAGCCGAAAAGCTGGCTAAAGACGGGCAAGAGGAACCATATAAAAATATGGGCATCTGCGACGATAGTCTTAGTCTGAATTTGAAAGCGAAAGAGTAAAGATCGGGTAATCGCGTGGAAATTCGCAATAGTAAAACGGAGATAGAAAAGCGACAGCTGGCGAATGAAAGACTTTTACGGTTTGCGAAAGTTATGGAGAAGCTATTACAATAAAATTTTCGGTTATTTAAGCTAAAGCAATTTTGTTTTATTTACTTGAAATCCAGATACCTCGAGTACACTGTCTTCCCTTACACCCCCCTCCCAACTTGCACTTTACCAAAATTATACATAGAGCTCTGTATTTTGACAGAATTTTAAATTAATACTTGTATTATATTTTAAGATATAATGGTTGGAAATTTTAAAAAGTGAATCATTGTTGAAATGTTCCTCATTTCCCTTCAATTTTTATATGTCCAAATATTACATTTTTATCATATTTCGCTGGCATAGCTTAATATAAAGTTCTAAGTTTCAATTACATAGCTAAAGAGATGCTCGAGATATTAATTTTTAAGTATTTTTCCTTGGACCCCCTGATTTTGATATGCCATTGGTTCTAAAATATAGAATTTTTATGGTAAGTAATTTCGTATATATATATACCTAGAAATATACATATATATATATATAATTCGCCTTTTAATTCGTTTTTAGCCCCCCCCCCCCCCTTTCAAACTTAATGGATAAACAAATTAAATTATTTGTAAAGTTTGTCTTACAAACTCTTATACATGTGCATCGATTTTTAGCTTTTTAGCTCGAACCATGGTCGAGATATTTGTAATAGTATTTTCCGGTTCTGTTGCTACCCCGCCTCCCCCTTAACCACAACACCATCCAAAATTAGTTTCCACCTGAGATCAGCATCCATCTACAATCCGCTCGAAAATGAACTGTCTATCTTCAAGTGTTAGGGAGTTAATATGTGCTGAGTGTACACGTACGGCGTTCAGACAGACGGATTGGTTTTTGCATTTCACTTTATTATTCTAATAATAAAGTATTGTGATCGACTTGGAAAAAAAATTTTCTACCCTGAAATTTAGTTTTTTCGCGTTCCATGACTAAATTAGCCTAAAATGCAAGAAAAAAAAATCCATCTGTCTGTACGCCGCATTGCGTCCGCCATAGGCCGTACGTGTACGCTCAGAGCACATTAACTCTTAAACTTCTTAAAATAGAAAGTTAATTTTTGGGTGGATTGTATTTGGGTGTTGATCTCAATTTTAGGGGGTGTAGGGGTTAAGGGGAGAGGGGAGCGCTAGAGCCGAAAAATACTCATTCGAATATCTCAATCATGATTCTAAATAGCTAAAATGCTGAAATTCAATACGCATTTAGAAGGGTTTGTGGGGCAAACTACAAAAATATTAGGAGTACGAATTGAAACCCGCTGTTTCCGAATAGATGACGCCAGCAGTAAATACTGATCAACAATGGCGGATCAGTACCGTCACATGATAAGCTTAGGCATCTGTCAACAACTTCTCATCATTTGGATTTGTGAAGTTTTATCAGCATCATGTACTTTTCTGTGTTCCTTCAATTGAAAAAAATCTGAGGCTTATGTGCGCCGAATGATTGTTGAAACTTATAGTGAGGGTGCTATTAGTGAAACAACGTTTCGTGAGCGGTTTCAACACTTCAACAGCGCTGATTTTGAAACCGAGGACCGGTATGGTAGTGAAATAGAGAAAATTGTTGTGGTATATCAATTGCTGTTGAAACCGAGTGTAACTATCACGAGAGATCACTATCGACTGCAATTGATTGATTACCAAGAGAGACACGACAAAGTGCTTTTGCTGTACGAGAACGCTCGACTACATGTTGCTGAGGTTGTGAGAACCTACCGGCAAACACTGAAATGGGACATCCTACCCCACCCGCTGTATTCTCTAGACATCAGCATATTTGACTGCAACCTATTCCGATCGATGACGCATGGCCTGGGTGAACAGCACTTCCATTCTTATAGCCAAAAATTAGATCGATTCGTGCATCGGCTGAAAAGAATAGCAATTTTTTCGTCGCGGAATATGTATGCTGCTCGAAAGATGGGAAAGAAGTTTTGGCTAGCGATGAATATTTCTTTGAATAATAAATATTTAACTATTTTTGCACAATAATGGCTCAAATTTTGAAAAAAAGTCGGTTTTCAATTTGTACTACCAATAATTTAGTTATTTTATCCAAGGAGGGGGGGGGGGGGGCTAAAAACAATTTATCGGCCGATTTTTTTTTCAAATGATAATAGCTTCGGAATTACTTATCATAAAAAAATAATATTTTAGTACAAATTAAGTGGCATAGAGATCCATCATAATCAACTTAGAGGGTGGCCAATAATTGTAAAGCAAAGCGAAGCACTTAAAACTGATTATCTCGACTATATTTTATGCTATATAATTAAATAAAAATTTAGTTCTAAAAGTATACTAGCGGAATATGAGAAAAATACACTTGGACTCTATTGTAGTGGGGTGAAATGGAGAACATTCCGAAAATGGTCCACTTTTCAAAATTTCAAACCGTTACATCTCAAAATGTCTCAAAATCCAATGCAGGTATTAGGTTGAAATTGTGTCAGACTGTAGATCCTACAATTTTGGTAAAGTTCTTAAATTGTTGAGAAAGTAAGAGAAAGGAGGTCCTTAATGTCGAAAATTTTGAATAATTGTTTTAGGGCTCTAGTAAAAGATATAAAGTTTAAATTTCTTCTTCATATTCAATGGCACGACAGCCCAAATCGGACCTAGGCCTCCTGATTTTCAAGTTCCTTAACATTTTCATTACTCATTGTGGAAGGATTGGTAGCTCTTCGCATAACCCTCTATCTGCGAATTTTTCATTTTCATAGATTGAGGTAACCAAGTATATCCAAGCAGACAGTGTGCTGGAATTATGCGTTGACCGGGATTTGTATTGTAAACCAACACGCTACCCACTAGGCTACACCCTAGCTAAAGTTTAAATTTGGCAGGTGCATATATCTGTTTGTAATACATAAAGAAAAAATTATAATTTGAATCAGATCTGTTATGTACGGTATGGGAGCCCTAGCTTGCTGGGTGTTTCATGTGTATTGATAAAACACAAGAACTCAAAATTTTTGATTGAAATTTTATGCAACAAACTTGAAAAATGCTTAAAAGATTAAAATATTAACTGGTCGAATACCTTCAAAACTTCTAGCCCCTCCCATACAAAAGTTTTTTTTTAATCGACCAAAGCAAAGAAATCAATTATCACTAAACTATTAAAGCTATCAACTTGAAATTTAGTACACTCACTTAAAAATATTTAAAGCAAAGTTGCATGACAAGTTTTGAAATTGTCTTGCCCTTCTACCTCCTCCCATACAAAAGTATGATTTCGACCAATTTCAATAAATCAAATAATAACCAACAACTAAAAAGCTTCAAAATTTTGTACAGATGTCTCTCATGAGAAACTAAATAAAACTGCATAAGAAAGCTTACGATTCCCTCTCCTCTTCTACTCGCTCCCATACAAACGTATGGTTTAAAGAATATAAAATATACCGAATTTCATAGAATTTACTTCTTCTACGAAAATTACTTTCCGTACAGTGAATTTTGATTAATTAAAAAACTACTAACATCCACTCAATGAAAAATTGATACGTAATACATACTGGAGCTATTGATCGTAATCGCAGCTAAGTGTTAAATACCCCTCCCCCCCTTTATTCACTTAGTATTCCTTTTCCACCTTAATCATTATATTGACTTCCCACGCATCATCAACTTGTCCCAAGAATAATAAAGATACGCCCGACTTGTTTGCAGTTTACTTAGACTAATTTAGTCATGAAACGCGAAAAAAAAAGAATTTCGGGTTTTAAATTTTTGTCGATCACAATACTTTATTATTAGAATAATAAAGTATAATGTGCATAAAGTAAGAGGTCCTGATGATTGCTCTGTATAAAACGGGTATTTGTTTCTTGGCAATTATCGTAAATAAATCAAAATTAGATGCTATTTATAGCTGCTCTTATTAGTGAATAAAATTGTTAAAAATTTTGAACACAAGGTGTCTAAAGAAACTTTTGAAAAATTCTCTTCTACAATGGCACTACAGCCCAAATCGGACCTTGGCCTCCTGATCTTCAGGTTCCTTAACATTTTTCATTACTTATTGTGGAAGGGTTGTTTACCCTTCGCTCAACCCTCTATCTACACATTTTAATTTTCGTAGATTAAGGTAACTAAGGCATACCCAAGCAGGTAGTGTGCTAGAATTATGCGTCGACCGGGATTTGAACTCACGACCTTTGCATTGTAGACCAACACGCTACCCGCTAGGCTATACCCTAGCCTTTTGAAAAATTAATCGAGGCATTTTTATTTTTGCAAATTAGGTATTACTATTAAATTGAAGTACTTATACTTGTAAGGCATAAGGTTGATAAAGGTCTCAGCAGAAACCGCAAGGTTGCTATTATTATTTCAGAACTGTGCGGAATCCGGAAAGCTTTCCTTTAGTACTCGGATGTACACAAAAGTTGATAATTACTCGTAGATGAGTTAAATAAAAAATAAAAATGTTCGAAAACCAAACAGGTAATAACCGACTGAAATAAATTTATTCATAAAATAGTAACATTTATGAATAATATGTAGTTGTAATGAATTTATTTCCATAGCATACATATTAACTTTATTATTTTATTGTTAAAATATTTCACAATGGGTTTTATTGTGCAGTAATAAATCCATATTATACTTAATTTGTGCATAGGTTTTCTCTTTAACTGAGGAAGACATGAAAGTAGACCTTGAATTCGTAATTAATTAAAAATATGCGGTTTTTATACCGCACAATATACGAGCATTAACGTTTTTACGCACATCATTCATCAATTCCGAAATGGTCATCCTTGACATTGCTGTGGAATTTTCAGAATATTTATGTCAGGTTGATGTGAAGAAAACGAATAACATTTATCGGTCTCAAGTTCAATGATCCGTTTAGTTTTAAATTCGCGGCGATCTCCGATATCCAATACTTTGTGTGATGAAAGATGCGGCTGTGATTACATTATAGATTGCTTAGTTGATTCAGGTATGGATAGCATGACTCAGACAGGTGGGAAAGCCCACCGCACGATGAAAGTATGGTCAAAAGGGGCAGATATAACGTAGAGGTCCGTCGCTAACACCTGTTCTATCTACCTTTTACGATCGGCATTACATATAATATTTGCTGATGTACTTATTATTACCTCATTGTTTGTAAATTGATTATGTGTTTTTTTGTGTCTGAACAGTTTTGTTATTATTTATATTCTTCGCACGCTTATAGAAATTTTGTTTTTTTCGTGTATTTTATTCAAGTGTTTTAACAAAATGAATCAATAGTGTGATGTTTGTAGAAGATATTTTGAAGCTGATGTCAGTTAATTTCGTTTCTCGTTGACGACAGTTTCTCTAAATAAAACAATATATGGTGTTATCGAACTATAAATTAGCTCTAATTAAACGATATAACGACTTGAGTGGAAATTTTCAAACAAAAACAAGATCAATGTCCTATGAGTTTTTTTTTTGTGATCGGAGATGGAGTATATGGAGGACCTCTACTTTCAACAGTATCCTGCTGTATCTTACAAGTTCCGAAACAATCGAGCTATTGCGCACGAAATAATTTCACGTTCTGGACATACGAATTGGTTAGCGAGATCTCTTTGGAGTTATGCTCTCAAAGCGAACATTGAAGTCGACATTGCCTTAATTATGCGAAAGAGTGTTCGCAAATTTCGAGAAAAGGATATAGGTCTGCCAGCAAAGCCGAGGCAACCATTTCACAGATATTGTGTTCCATACATAATCCCCAGCTATGGTGTAGCCTAGTAGGTACAATGCGAAGGTCGCGAGTTAAATCCCGGTCCACGTATAATTTCAGCACACTGCCTGCTTGGGTATATCTTACTTACTTACTTACGATGGCGCTGCACTCGAAATCGGACCTTAGCCTCCTGAATGCTTTGCCTCCATCCATCTCGATTCAGTAACCGCGTCGTAGCAGTGATTTTCTGCCTACGTCAATCGAATCCTCCCAGCTTCCGTGGTTTCTCGACCAGTTTTTGTCCATTAACTTTCCTTTTTAGTGTACGTTTGGGAGTCGTTCCGTCATCCATTCGCTCCACATGACCTTCCCATTGTAACTTCTTAAATTTTATGAGGGTTGATACTTCTGGATTTTCGAAGATGGCATACAATTCTCTATTGTTTCGTATTCTCCAGATCGAGTCTTCCCTCACAGGTCTGAGAATTCTTCTGAGGACCTTTCTTTCAAAGGTGTTAAGTAGTTTTTCGGACGCCTGAGTTAAAGTCCACGTTTCGCTGCCATAACATAACACAGGTCTTATGATGGTTTTGTATTGCTTAAGTTTTGTTTTCCCGTGCACGTTCTTATTTTTGATTATTGGAAGTAATAAGTCTTCTTTGCCATCATTATCCTTCTTTTGATTTCAATGGGTTGCTTCCATCCTTCGATAGGTTCGCCTCTACGTATATAAAGTTGTCCACGTTTTCTAAATTATAGTCTCCTTTTGTAATATTTTGTCTGATTGGCGTAGTTTGTATTATAATTTTTGTTTTGTTTTCATTAATACGTAATCCAACATCCCTTGCTACCGAGTCAAGATTTACAAATACCTCCTTAGCACTCTCCAGCGATCTTGTAAGGATATCTATATCGTCGGCATGTACTACGAGTTGTGTGGATTTGAAGCATAGTGTCCCCTTGGTGTCAACTGAAAGTTTCCAAACAACATATTCGAGTGTCAACTTGAAAAGCATTGGTGCGAGGCCGTCACCTTGCTTAAGGTCGTGGTCTGTTTTAAAACTGGCAATAAGAGCATTCGGATGATATTGCACCCATCTTAGTTTTATATCTATCGCATTACTTATAAAGTTCTCTTCTGCATCTTTGCAGAGGGTCGTTTTTGATTGGTATCCCTCTTTCATTCTCTTAACAAGGAAATACGCGGCTCTTGTGCTGCTTAATTTAAAATGTTCGTCTATGTTTTAAATTTCGTCATTATTGTACTTTCACTTTTTTTGTCTGCATATTTGTCCTGTTTGGCTCGTGTCGGCCGTTCTGTTAATATGGTATTCATTGTCGAACCAATCATTAGTTTTTGTCCCACCACTTCCTCTGCGACTCTGTAATGCGATATGGGTATATCTTGGCCACCACAATCTGCAAAAATGCGAAACTCGTCGATAGATGGTTGTACGAAGGGCTAACAATCCTTTCACCTTAACAAATAAAATGTTAAGAAACCTGAAGGTCAGGAGGCCAAAGCCCGATTTGGACTGTAGTGCCATTAGGTATATAATGCAGTTGAAATTTCAGAGACATCCAAACAATTGTTCGTTTCATTAAAAAAAAAAAATTCTACTCTTCTTGTTGATAAATCCCATATTAAGAAACATTAATCATTGCATTAAAGCCTTTGAGAATAAGATTTTGCTTTTCATTTAGATTTAGAATGGCGCTCAATTTTTTTAGAGTAAAATGAATAGTTTTCGGTAAATAAAAAAAAAAAAATTATTTGCTACAGAAAATACTGAAAGTATTGGTTAAAATTGAAAGAGGTCTGAAACTTGTCAATGTTACCAAGACTTTTTGTTTCCACCTTTAGTTATTATTATTCACAAAAAAACTTAAACCCTTTAGAGTTTTCTGGCAAGCCACGGATACTTCTTATTTCGTGTACTCTAAAATTAAGTCAAAGTTAAAAGTCACCAAATCAGATTGGAAAATAAAAAAGAAGCGTTTTAATCTTGGCAGATAATTGAAGGGTTGAGTGGATAAAGGGCTTATTGAACATATTCAATGTGTTGAGATAAACGCCTTCAAAGTTTTTCGAATGTCCCTTTTACAGTGTATTTGTGATTCGAGTCAAACTTTTTGGTGTTGTTTATATCTGTTTCTTGGCGTTAAATCGCTCTGGTTTCCAGTTGCAAACATAGTTTGTCTGTCCATAGTTTCAACTGGCTAAAAAAGTAAAAATTAAAATTATGTTGAATAACCCCTTTATCCACTTGACCCTTAAACTATTCCTGCCTTTCACCGCACTGAAAAATGCGAATTCTATGACTATATATATATTTTCTAAAATTTTATTGTATTCAAATTGTCGAATTTAAAATATAACGATTTACTTTCATTCATAAATTAGCTCCTCAATATTATTTCACTTCCATAAATTTCGACTATTTTACAGATAAATGTTGGTGCCACTAATAACACCATTACTACTACAACTACTCTACACAAATATGTAAGTTATGTGTTGGCAGTGAATGCATTATTTTCTTAAATTCAAAATTTAAGAGTAATTTACATTTAATTAATTAATTTATTTATTTAAAATCTCGACGTACCAAAATTAACGATAAGTTTCATTTCTAACGATTTTCAGTATTCAGCTCAAAATTGTAATAATTATTATATTATTCCATTTTTTCCAGAGAGAGTATATTATATATTAATACTTAAGCATCGAATATTGTCAGTGACTTTTTTTTTTAGAGGAGAATGAAACTTATATCATTAGAAAGGTATTGTGCCGTAGATGTGCATAAAACGAAAATTTTGTTTTTCATGTTTACATATTGCCGTTAAGGCAGGTAACAATGAAATATAGTGGTCACATACAAACGGGATCTCATTTCAGTACTACACGTATCCGAAGCTGCTTGACTTCGGTGATCAGACGAGTGACGGTAGATCCAGTGCACTGTATTGGGCTTTTACTGAAGCTCTTTTAGGCAATAAATGTGGAAATGAAAGAATGCCTAACATTAGGTGACGACATACTGAAAGTTTCATCGCAGGCAAAAACCAACAACAGCAATCTCCAAAGCTTCCGAACTTCTATTGATGTCTATTGCTGTTTTACTCACAACTTGAAAATCAAAAATGGCACCATATTTTTTTTTAGTATTTAAGGGAGGGGAATCAAAACAAAAATATATTAGAATGAAGATTTTGATTTTTTACAGTTAAATTTCAATTAATTATGTCAAAAAAAAGATGAATTTCGTTATTTTACACACAAAATTCGTCGAATTTCGACCATATGAGGTACTAGTTTTTATTATTAACCGTTTACTTAAAATAAACTCCACGAAATGCTTCTGAAAATTTAATTTCAGCCGTTTATCATTCATACCTCAAAAACATACACGTCATTTTACTTTATTATTATAATAATAAAGTATTGTGATCGACACAAAAAAAAAAAGTTTGCTACCCTGAAATTTTTTTTTTCGCGTTTCATGACTAAATTAGCCTAAAAATGCAAAAAAAAAAAATCCGTCTGTCTGTACGCCGTCCGCCGTACGCCGTCCGCCGTACGCTGAAGTGTACGCTCAGCGCACAACTCCCAAACCCTTCAAGATAGAAAGTTCATTTTTGGGGAGATTGTAGATAGTTGCGGATCTCAGGCGGATACCTATTTTGGGGGGTGTACGGGTTCAGGGGGAGGCGGGGGGAGCGCTTAAACCGAAAAATACGAATTCAAATATCTCAACCATGGTAACAGCTAGGAAGCTAAAACTCAACATACATATAGAGGGGTTTGTTTGACAACTTTTGAAAAGGGGGGGCTAAGAACCAATTGTCGGCCGAAATTGAAACTTGAAACGTATATTAAACTATACTAGGCAAATACAAAAAAAATATAACATGTCGAAATAATAGTAGTGGGGGGAAATGGGGAACATTTAAAAAATGGCGCACTTTTCAAAATTACAAATCTTTATATCTTAAAAAATTGTACAGATATTAAATCAAAAATTTGTCAGATTATAGAACTACATAATGATTAATTTTGGTAAGAGTTTTAAGCTCGGAGGTGTAAGGGGAGGGAGGTGATAAGCAAAAATGTCGAAAATTTTGAGTGATTCTTTTAGGGCTCTAGTGAAATATAAAAAGTTAAAATTTTGCATGTGAATACCTATATTTAATGTACAGAGAAAAATAATATTAACTTGATCCATATTTATTATAAACCGACCCCCCGGTCTAACGTGCACAAGGTGTTTCATGTGCATTGAAAAAAACACATAAACTGAAAATTTTTGAGTGAAATTTTAAGGTAAAAACTTGAAAATTTGCGAAATGCATTTAAAAAAAATCACTAAATATACGAAATATTAACTGGTCGAAAACCTTTAAGACTTCTACCCCCTCCCATACAAAATTATTTTTTCGACCATTTTCAAGAAATCAATTATCACCTAACCATTAAAAGCTATCAAATTCAAATTTTGCAAAACAACTTACAAAAATAATAAAAATGAAATTGCGTTCAAAGTTTTAAAATCGCGCTTGCCCTTCTACCCCCTCCCATACAAAAGTATGATTTCGACTAATTTCATTAAATCAACTAATAACCAACAAATTAAAAGCTATGCACTTGAAATTTCGTACGAGCATCTAACAACAAAAATGAAAGAAAATTGCATCACAAGTTTGACGATTCCCCTACCTCCTCTACCCCCTCCCATACAAAATTATTTTTTCGAGCATTTTTAAGAAATCAGTTATCAGCTAACTCTTAAAAGCTATCAATTTCAAATTTGGCATAAAAACTTATAAAAATAATTCAAATGAAGTTGCTTTAAAAGTTTTGAAATCGCGCTTGCGCTTCTACCCCCTCCCATAAAAAACTATGATTTCGACCAATTTTATTAAATCAACTAATAAACAACAAACTAAAAGCTACGAACTTGAAATTCTATACAAGCACCTTACAAGAGACGCGAAATAAAACTGCGCATCAAATTTTACGATTCCCCTATATTCTCTACCCCCTCCCATACAAATGTTCGGTTTCATGAATGTAAAATACACCGAATTTTATGAAAATTCTATGCAACTTCGTCTATGAAACACATTCTATACAGAGAATATTGGACGTGATTCAAGTAATTAATTAAAAAGCTATTAAGCTATTAACTTACAGACACGAATGAAATATTGTTAACAGTCCTGCCCAAGAACTCCCTTTCACTTAGTCTTCCCTAACCACTCTAACCTGCATATTGACTATCCACTCATCCGCAACTTGTCCCAAGAATAATAAAGTTTCGCCCGACTTGTTGGCAGTTTATTTAAGATTATTATGATCACGCTTAATACTTTTCGATACGAGTCGGTAAGGCAGGCAGATTATAAAATGTGATGTGAACAATGATTACAGGGGCAAATACGGTTTCCTTAAAAGTGAACATAGAATTCTCGTAAAATAATTCTTAATAAGTCGGGTTTGCTTTTGAAAGATGTTTTAAGAATTCAGGTTAAGCAAGAGCTCGGATACCGATACTGATCAGCCGCCTCTGAATAGCGTCATAAATATTTTGTGATTCAAACTGAACGCCACTTTCTTAAGCACAAACAAATAAAACTGAAATGAGTATTAAAATTAGACGTACGATAGTTTTTGTTCGGTCAAAATAAAACTATGAAAATTCCCAACCACAAGTTTAGTTTCGGTATATTACTAATCAAACAACTCTCACGACTTTAAATAAATTAGAAAACAGTGATGAATTGTGATGCTCATTAGAGATGAGACAATACATAAAAGTACCTCTCTGAATTTTAATTGTTTTGGCGCGCAATGCAATGATTTAACCAGCTATTATTAATAATTTTATTCAAATCTATTAAGCATCTAATGCTTATTCTAAGTCTTTCAGACTGATCTTCTACTACACAAACTTCTATAGTTATAATCGGAGAAGACTTTTTTAGCGTTGGGTTATTCCTAACATCTTTCATTCAAATTGAATGCTTTTCTTAAGCTTTACCGACATAATTAATGACTCAGAATTAAAAACATTTTTAATAAAATTAAAAAAGACCTTTGATGTAGTAGTTAAACATTTTATGAAAATTGGTTAATAGCCCATAAGGAACATTTTTATTAATATCAGTTAATTATTTCAATACCTTAGCCGTATATATTTGAATTTCTGACACACTATATGATATCTGAGTGTATTATTAGCTTGCTCTAAAGTCTGTAACGCTAATAAATAGGGCTAAGAGCAAAAAATTAATGACTCAGAAGTTTAGGTTTAGGTGGTAGGAGGGTGATCTTGGGACGAGAACAATATTGCACTCGGACTATCTAGTTGGGTCTACTGTCCCTATTCAAGTTTATGAGATGGATGCTACTCCGCTTGTGCTAGCCACTTGGTAAAAAAAAAAATTAGTAACACCACTCAAAAATCTCAAAACTCATTCAAGCTGGCGAACGAGTGAGCTAGGTTAGGTTAAGTTCGTAAAGGGGTTGGACACTAATGTGCGCAGGCTGCCAATTGGCTCATTGTATGCCTCCGTGTTTTTACCATGTGGATCAACATATCATTCAGACAGCCCGCTCTATCGGTGAAACTAATGAGCTTCATCGGTTCAAGGGACCGGAGATCATTCAGCTCGATGAAAAAGTTCTCTTCCAGAACTTTTCTTCGAATTGTTCGGTGGCATAGGCAATGGCAGAGGAAATACTCTATAGTCTCACTCTCCTCACCGCAGCATCTGCAAATGTCCTCGGTTGTAAGGCAATGTCTTCGAGCGTGTTTTTTAAGAAAATAGTGCCCCATGATAATACCTACTAGTGTCCGTAGGGAGTTTCTGTTGAGTCTCAATATTTTTATTGATTTCCCTTTAACAAACCCACCCCATAGCATCTTCCTGGTGTTATGCGACTCACTTTGTAACCAATTGAGATTTTTTCCTTCCTACACTTTGTTAGCGTATATTGTCTTAACGACTCTTAAGGCAAGGTCAAAATTTTTCTCAATGATGACAGTGGCAGATCCGTTTCTGACCAGCGTTTCTGCCATTTCGTTTCCAGGTATATCTCGATGCCCCGGAATCCAACAAAGTCACAAAGTGCAGGTTTTCCCAATTCTTCCAATATGTCCATACAAATATGTCCAAACAAAGGTTCAGGCATTTTGGATTGCAGCTGTAAGCGGAAAGGGCCTTCAGTACAGCTTGGTTGTCCGAGTAAAAACTAACCCGCTTAACATTTACTCCTGCATGCAAGGTCTGTTTCGTCAGTTGAAGAGGTCGAAGGTCGTCCATAATGAGACATGTCTTCAAGGATCTCTCGATCATACTTAAAGGTATTGTGCCAATCGTAGGATGGTGTTTTTGATATTACTGAATCACCGTGAGCCTTTTTCAACATTCGCAATGATTCCGCACAAGAAATTTGGTTGGGAACACAAAATTTGAGACAAATTCTTTGTTCCATATTTTTATCTATTGTAAAAATCGCCGTGTACCGATTCAAGCAGCTGCTGTAAACAAACTTATTAACATATAAATTTTCTTTTAAATGCAAATTGATAACGAATTATTGATACTGATACAACATATTTTAAATTTTTAACCTCTTATCATATTATATTTTGGAAAAAAAAATACTTTTTTGAAGTTTAACTACTTTAAGACATTTTGCAGTTTCACATTATACTTCAATAAAAATGTTTATTTTGGAGTCATACCCCTGAAGTTTTAAATACAGGTGATAACGTTCCAGTTCAACTCACCGATTTCACAGACTATAAACTGTGAAATATTTTCATGTCTATTGAAATAAAATAGAATACTGATTTTCCCGATTGCAATCAATGGGGTAGCGATTATGCCAAACTATTGCACAAATTCAATGTATCGGCATTTTTTTTAATTTATTACTGATTCTACAATTTACTACTGGTTATCGAAAAATTTTGATAAAGAACGCTGAATTAATATTTGCTAAAAATAGTCTAAAACGTAATTCACTAGTTTCAATTTATAGCTAATTCATGCATATTTAAGGCATCGTTTCTAACCAGTTCTCGGAATAAAATTGTTTATTTTTAATAAAAATGCAAGTGCAATACTTTGTTATTGAGATAAAATAAGAATAAATTTTGATGATATCAATATATAATTGAATTACAAAATGAATTTTATAAATATATGAACTTATTGAAAAAAAATACAGGTCTCAATCATTTATTGATTTTGTTTGAAATAGAAAAAATACCGAAAAAACTATTGATTATGCTTTTGGTACTTAATATTTTAACTAATACTTTCGAATTTTGAGATGCAGGAAAAAAAAATTTTGCATCAAAATGAATCTTTCAACATTAATGTAAAATGAATCAGTCAACCTGAATGAATTGCAATTTTTTTAAATATATCATCAATGGAAATGTATATGATTTTTATTGAATAACGTTTTAACTCATATAATTTTTTTGGTGAAAATTCATTCAATTCCAAGGGGCATAAACAATTTTGAAAACTCTCGTACCCTTCTACCCCCTCCCAGAAAAAGTATGACATCGACCAAACTAACTATCCATACAGCGTATTTTGAACGTGATTCAAGCATCAATTAAAAAATTATTAACATCCAGTCTATCGCCCCAACCTTCCATACAAACCCAAACTTGCATATATAAACGAATAAGATATTCATTCAATGTACTGCAGCTGTTAATCGTAATCACAGTTAGGTGTTAAATAATGGAAAATAGCACTGAACTAAAACCCCCTTTCTCTTAGTCTTCCTTATCCACTCTAACCTGAATATGAACTTCGCAAGCATCTTCAACTTGTCCTAAAAATAATTAAGATGCGCCCGAGTTGTTGGCAGATATTTTTGTATTACCAATTCAATAATTCTAAAGTATAATTTCTGACGTTATTATGTTTTGTGTTTTTCATATGAGTAGCTCCAATTAAACTTTAGTTAAAATTCCCATTGACGACATAATTCCAGAAATTGAATGAAATGTTGACAAAAATTTAATATGCGTTAAAATGTTATTCAATAAAATTCAAATCCATATTCAATAAAAAAAATAATTCCACAATATCAATTACATTTTTGCTTTTTACTTCTCTGCCGTTAAAGTGTTGTTTTTTTCTTAAAATTTACAGAACTATGATTGGATGTAAAGCCCATTCATATGATACTCTAGATGAAATGAAAAAGAGCTTAATGTACCGGAAAATAGATATGTCATCTAAAATTCTTTCGAATAGTTAATAGTGGCTTTTGTATGGAAGGTGGTAGAAGCAGAGAGGGAGGGAGGGTGGTTTGTAATTTTTATATGTGACATCGAACGTGGTATGTAAAATATTTCGTGCTGAATTTAAAGTTTGTAGTTTCATTATTATCAAAGAAATTGGACATAGCTTTCCTAAAATTTGACATTTGTATGGGAGGTGGTAAAGGAAATGCTGAGTCTTAGATGATTTTGAAACTGATTACCAACATCCTTATCAGCATATTTTGTTTTAATTTTAACGTCGATAGCTTTCATATGTTTGAAGGAGAAATGCTTTTCTTGAATTTATAATACAGATATTTGAATGGGAGGCGATAGAAGGAGTGAAGCGAAATTGATATTTTTTTTTGCATTTGTTATAATTATTAAGGGATAAATTCTGGCAAAATTTTAAGTTTGTACTTTTTCTAGTTTTAATGGAATGGAAATCGATCTAATGAATTTATCAAGATTATTCATTTGTATAGGAGAGGGTAGAAGGTGCATACGGATTAAATGAAAATTTTTCGTCATCAATGATATTTTTATTCTTCGACTTTCACAAAACTTCAAGTTGCTAGCTTTGACAGTTTCGAAGAAAATTAATTTAATTGAAATTTAAAAATTTTTTGAAATTCGTATGGAAGGGGGTAGAAGATTGATATTACAATAAAATTAATTGTGTCTTCTTAGCTTTGCTAGTTTCAATGAAAATCGAAAAATATAAATTTTTCAAAATTGTGCATTTGTATGGGATCAAATCAATATTTTGCGATGTTAATGATATTTACCCGAATATCAAGCTTAAGGAGTTTCGAGGAAAAATCAATTTCTTTAAAATTTTAAATCTCATGAAATTCAAATAGGAAGGAGTGGGGGATGTAGCCACCAACTTAAAGTTTCTTTTTTGCTAAAAATGACATACATCAAATTTCAGCACTATAAATCGTTCTAAAGTTATGTTGTAGACAGACGGGTAGACGGTCTTCGGAATCGAGGTTCTTAAGCAACAATAAATATTTCTATACTCTTGGCGGCTCTGTACGAGCATTATTTCTCAGCATTACAAACGGTAAGGCAAACACAGGGTACTCTTAGATTTCATCTAAAGTATAAAAATTCTAATTCTTAAGTAATATCATTCATTGTGATTGAACAAATTATTTTTATGCAAAAGGTTTTTTTCTGCATCTCACAATTTGGAGGTATAATAAAAATGTTCAATACCAAAATCATGATTAAGAAGCTTCTTGGTATTTTTTTTCATTTTAAACAAAATGAATAAACGGTTGCCCAGTATTTTTTTCCATAAATACATATACTTATCAAATGGATATTGCTGATTAGTTTGTAACTTATTTTTATATTGATTTTATCAAGTTTATTGCTCTAGGATTTTTATCAAAAAAATAATAAATTTTTTCCCGAGAACTGGTTAGAAACGATGCATTTAATATCCATAAGCTATAAATTCAAACTGTCGAACTACGTTTTAGACCAAGGTCAGTTAAAAAATTATTTTGTCTTCTATTTTTAACAAACATTAATTCAGCGTTTCTTATCAAAATTTGACGATAACCAGTATTAAATTGTAGAATCAGTAATAAATTATAATAAAAACATAACAGGGCTACGATTGCGCGTAAAGCCCAATCTTTCGATACTCTAGATGAAATAGAAATTTTTGTGGTCCTAAGCAATTTTGTATGGGGAGTGGTAGAAGGGGTGATAGTATTGAGTTAAGTTTATTCATATCATGCTAGAGTAGCTATAAAAATGTTTTGTACAAAATGTAAGCTCCAAAAATTGAATAGGTACTGAAAAAATTAGTGTGGTCGATTTAGAGAAATTGTGCAGTTTGTATGGGAGGTGATAGAAGGAGTGAGGCGATTTAAATGGTTTTTTCAGAAATAAGTACGAATATCATAAAATTGGCATCTCTTAAATTTCAGATTAGTAATATTCATACTTTTCAAGGAAATCTATTTTTGGTAATGCTGGTAAATTGTATCATATTGTATGGGAGGAGGTAAAAGCAGTAAAGCTAATCAGTTAATTGTTCAAATCTGTTGCAGTCTGATCACCGAATTGGCTAGACCTGCTCAGTTTCACGTACATAGATGTAGTTCCGTTAGGTATTGTTACGAATCATTTTTCTCTGTAATTATTTCATTGATTTAAGACTATGCGGCCGTGATTATCATACAATACTTCTAGTTAAGCAATAGTAATAATTACTTTTCTTTTCTAATTAACATGACTGAACCGAATGTTTGTGGCTTTTGCAGAAGAAAACCGCGATTCGCTGTGATGGCGTTTGTTTGCGCTATTCTCATCCGGACTGTATGGGCATTTCTGAAGGTATTATCGTTAGCCTAATGGAAGTTCGTGGTTTGAAATGGCTTTGTCCCGATTGCTCAGACCAAACTTGAAAGTCACTAAACACTAAAGTGAACAATCTTATGTCGCACCTAATTGATCGGGATGTTCGCGGGTTTGTTACAAATCGTTGTAGCGCAATTGATGTATCAAATAGTTTAGTAAAAAGTTAAGTAAAATAGCAACACTTTCGTCCGCTGGGAATAAAGTTGAGCGCATTCAATCTACAGCTGTCTCTGACTCTGCTGATGTTACGAAGCAGAAAATGGCAACAGATACTGTTGAACAATCTGATTCGCCTTCGGCTGCATGGAAATCGATACATAGGAAGAAGACATCAAAAAAAGTGTTCGGGAAAGCTGACCTGCCCGAGGATTTACGGAACGTCATGGTGCATAAATGGTTGAATTTATCAAGATTTGCTTCCAATACATCCGAAGCATCTATAGTCAAGTTTGTTGCAGACAAACTCCATATTCCATCTGACTTAGTTCGTTGCTATAAGCTTATCAAGGAAGGCACTGATACGAGCTTATTCCGTTTCGTATATTTTAAAGTTGGCATTCCTGTCATTTATTATAAACAACGTCTTGCATCTGAATTTTGACCCAGCGGATTGGTCATTAGACCGTTTAAATTTCTTCCAAAAAACGAGAAGCGCACCGGAATCAGTATGAAACTGGACCCTTTAATTCGCGCAAATCAACAAGTTCCTTCAACTGATTCCTCATACGATAATAAGCAGGAATTTACAGTATATTACCAAAATGTTGGCGGCTTACGAACCAAAACCAATGAGTTATTTTTGGCATCAACTACCTGTGACTAGGATAGCATTGTCTTTACTGAGACTTGGCTCAATGAATCATTCTTTTCCTGAGTTATTCTCCAGCGACTATGTGGTTTATCGTAGCGATCGCGCATCGTCAATTGGATAATTTCGGGGTGGCGGTGTTCTAATCGCGATAAAGTGTTCACTCGTCAGTAAGCAAATTGATCTAGGCTGCGACTTCGACAATTTCGAACAGCTCTGCGTCGCCGTTGACTTTGGTACGCAAAAGGAGGTTACGTTCATCATTAGCTACATCCCACCCAATAGTTCACTAGATGTATGTATGACAGAAGAACAATTGCTCGGTATTTGATTCGCTAAAGTCAATTATGTCACTGTAAAAACCTATTTATTGACAGTGGATTGGTACGTGCTTTTTTCCGACTTGAACCTATTTGATTCTTATTCAGCTTTCCGCAAGAAACTATATAAATTATTTGATAATATGGTCCCGTTAATAAAAGAGAAAGAACGTTCTAGGCAACCATGGTCGAACTCAAGACTTGTTAACTTAAAAAACCGTAAGAATAAAGCGTTTAAAGAGTGCAGAAAAACTAATAGTATCAAAGATCGATCAAATTATCTCTACGTTAGGAAGGAATATACCTACCTTGACCCCTTCTTATATAAATCATACATTGCGTCAATCGAGTTGAAAATCAAATCAGATAGCAAATTATTCTGGTTGTTTCTTAATTCCAAGAGAAAACAATCATATTTTCCAAAGACCCTTGAACTTGATGGAGTAATGTCCAATAATATTCAAGACACTTGCGAACTTTTTGCTACTTTTTTAAAATCCGCTTTCAATTCCGACACGCTTCATAATCAAAATGTCTCAGAAAGATATCGTTCGCTGCAACCAATCGTTGATATTGAAAATATAAGTATAACCTGGAAGGAAGTTCTCACTGCGATGAATAGATTAAACGATAGTACTAAAGCTGGATGTGACTTAGTTCCAGCCATATTTCTAAAAAATTGCTCGTCTTCATTAGCACAACCTCTAAGCATCATCTTTAATAAATCGCTTCAGACTGGTGAATTTTTAGATGAATGGAAAATATCCCATGTCACTCCAGCATTTAAATCAGATCGAAAGCACTTGGTGAAGAATTACCGCGCGATATCCAAACTTGCAGCAATTCCTAAACTTTTCGAAAGCATAGTTTTAGATCAACTTTATTTTCGACTAAAGGAATCTATAGCGTATCAACAACACGGCTTCGTACACGGACGATCAACTGCTACCAACTTAGTGCTCTTTACCAAATTTTGTAATGATGCCATTGAAAAAGATCAGCAGGTTGATGTACTTTACACTGACTTCCTAAAGGCCTTTGACAGAGCTCACCACAAGCTACTTGTTCTAAAATTACAAGCTCTCGGGTTATTTTCAAGTATGCTTTTGTGGATATCTTCTTATCTAGCTAATAGAAAACAGTTTGTGAGAATAGGTGATTGTAACTCCTCGACCTTTGATGTAGTCTCCGGAGTTCCTCAAGGAAGTCATTTGGGACCACTCCTGTTGCTCCTTTTTATAAATGATGTTCCTTCGATATTAAAATTTTCAAAATGCCTGTTATACGCAGATGATTAGAAAATGTTCAATAAAATCAGTACTATAAAAGACTGTCAAGAACTCCAACACGATATTAATGCACTCTCGGAGTGGTGTCTTGATAATCTCTTGACTCTTAGTCTCCCTAAATGCAAAATTTTCTCAACGTATAGACGTCCTAACGCCATAAACTTCAAGTATACTATGAATAACATTGCCTTCGTAAGAACAGATGAAATTAAAGATCTTGATATTATCTTTGATGTTAAATTATCATTTAAGCCCCATATTGAATTCATCACTGTCAAGGCATACTCGATGCTGAGTTTTATAAAAAGAAACTCCTCTGATTTTCATGACCCTTATACACTGTTATCGTTATGTTCCCCTCTAGTAAGGCCGATCCTTGAATATTGCTCTATCATCTGGAGCCCATCATATAACATTCACATTGCTAGTCTAGAATGCATCCAAGGAAACTTTACCAGGTTTGCGTTGCGCAGATTTAATTGTGCATCTGGATTGCCTAGTTATAATGATAGATGTTCTCTAATTGGGCTACAAACTCTCTCCATCCGTAGAGACTTACTTTGCATAATGTTTGTGAGAGACATTCTTACGTATCGTATTAATTCTCCAGAACTTCTTTCGTTTTTTAAATTGTGGGCTCCAGAGAGATTGGTAAGATACAAGTGTCTCCTATTCCAGGAGGCTCATAGAACAAATTATGGCCTTAAGGAGCCAATCACGAGAAATGTGCTGTTATTTAATTCATTTGGTGACAAAATTAACTTTACTTTAAGTAGAGATATTTTTAAGAGAGATTTGCGAATGTTGCTTTAGCACATTCCCTTTATATTTTTAATTTCTTTTTATTTCTTAATTTTAAGTTTTCTGTAGCCTGTAAATTTTTTATGGTAGGCGATAAATAAATAAATAAATTTTTTCTGATCTTAATGATAATACTAATCAAGTATTTAGTACAAAATTTGAGCTCGATATATGTTATACGTACTAAAAAATGGTTTAGAGTGTTTCATGAAAAAGTGCAGTTTGTATGGGAGGTGGTGGAAGGAGTGGGTGGATTCAAATAATTTTTATACTGATCATATCAGATTTATGATAAAAATAATATAATCCAAATTTTAAATCATTAGCTTTGATAGTTTCCAAGAAAACTTGATTATTGTAAATTATTCAAAATGAGTCATTTGGGAGGGGGCAGAAGGGGTGGAGCGATTTGGCCCGTTCATGAACTTTTCGTCAAAATTTAAGCTTTCTAGCTCAACGCATTCTCGAGCTAGAGAGCGAACGGACCTACGGACAGACGGACATCCGGTTTTGAGATTTGAATACCTTATTGCACAAATCGTTGGTATGAAAATGATTTTCTTTTTATTATTTTATTTAAAGTAAATTTGTGCAGGCACAAAATTAGTAAGTCTTAAAAATCTAATTGCACTTGTAGTGAAAATATTTTAGGCCAATTTTATGTCTGTTGCTTTTCTAATTTTCAAGGAAATCGATAAATTAACATATTGGCAATTGTGTCAACTACTATACAGATGATAATAGCTAGAAGCGTTTCCAAACTACTCATTTGCAGTCAGTGCTCTAAAATGTTCAATAATTTATTGAACTAGCTGCTAAAATAAACGAAACTGCTATTAAATATTTTTATCAAATACTCGATACCGATTTTACATTCGCTAAAAGAAAGAATACTTAACCATTTTTAAAGAAAATTGATATTTTGCTTTATTATTGTAATAAAAAAGTATTGTGATCGGCTTGGGAATAAAAAACATTTGCGACCCTGAATTTTATTTCCGCATTTCATGATTAAAAATGTAGAAAAATATAACAGAACTACTACTACTACTGCAAAGCCCAATTATACGACACTCTAGATGAAAGAGAAATTGTTGATTTCAAGAAATTTTGTGTGGGGAGTGGTAGAAGGGGTGACTGCATTGAACTAATTTTTCTCACATCATGCGAGAGTAAGTAGAAAAATTTAAGCTCCAAAAATTGAATAGGTACTGAGAAAATTAGTTTATTTGATTTACTGAAATTATGCAGTTTGCATGGGAGGCGGTAGAAGAAGTTTAGGGATTTTAGTAGTTTTTCAAGAAATAGCTATAACTATCATAAAATTGACATATTTTAATTTTCAGATCAGTAAGATTCATACTTTTCAAGAAAATCGAATTTAAGCAAAGTTGTTAAATTGTGTCATTTTGCATGGGAGGGGATAGAAGGAGTGCAGCTAATCGTCTAATTTTTTTCGCTCTTACTAACATTTCTAATTTAATAATTAGTGTACAATTTCAGTACGATAAATTTCATACATACTGAGTAAATTGGTTTATAGTATTTAAAGAAAATGTGCAATTTGTATGAGAGGTGCGGGAAGTAATGATGCGAATCGAACAATTTGTATACCGTAGATTGAAATTATCATAAAAAAAAAGTATATTCCCATTTTCAGATCAATAACTTTCATACTTTTCGAAAAAAAAACCAGTTGACGAACTTGGCCTTACTTTTTATCAAATAGGAAGTGTACAAAATTAAAACTTTCTAGCTCAGCGCGTTCTCGAGGTAGAGACGACGCGGGCTGACGGACGGACGGACAGACGGACGGACGGACATCTGGTTTTGAGATTTTTGAGTGATACTTCTGCGTCATTAATTTTTTTTCTTCAAGCCTTATTTCTTAGCGTTACAAAGTTTGTAAAAAACTTATAATACTCTTAAATTTCATCTAGAGTATATGTATATACAAATTCGTCTATCTGTACGCCGTGCTCCGTACGTGTAGGCTCAGCGAAAATAACTTCAAAGCCCTTGAAGATAGAAAGTTATTTTGTGGAAGATTGTAGATGCGTGCTGAGCTAAGACGGACTCCAATTTTAGCTCGGTAATGGTTAAGGTTAAGTGTATCGCTAGAACCGAAAACTCAACGATGGCTCTAGTTAAAAATCGTTATATGGGTATAAAAATAATTTAATTTTCATATCTATAGTGATCCGAAAAGAGGGAAGGGGCGGGTTACAAACATATTGTCGGCTAATTTTTTCTTTCAAATGATAATAGCTTCAGAATTACTTATTCTAAATAGTTAGTATTTTAGGAACAATTAGGAGGTACATAGATCAACCATTATCAACTTAAAGAGAGGCTAGTAGTTTACAATGAAAAACACTGCAAAATTCATATCTCGATTAAACTTGGATCATACATTAAGCTATAGCGAAATATGAGAAAAATATAAAATACTTTTCACAAAACTTCAAGTCGATAGCTGCGACAGTTTCGAAGAAAATTAATTTAATTGAAATTTCAAAATTTCTTGAAATTTGTATGGGACGGGGTAAAAGGAGTGAGGTTAAGCTGTTAAGCATTTTTTCAAAACTGATTGCACTAATAATAAAATTGTAGCAAAAATTCGTCTTTCTAGCTTTGCTAGTTTCAATGAAAATAAAAATAATAAGTTTTTTAAAATTGTTCATTTGTATGGGAGGAGGTGGAGGGATCGGATCAATACATTGTGGGGGGGGAGAATAGAAGGAGTGGAGAGATATAGTCCTTTCACAAACTTTAAGTTTCTTTTTTGCTAAGAATAGCATACAACAAATTGCAGCACAATAGATCAAAGTGTTCGAGAGTTATGTTGTAGACAGACGGTCAGACAAACAGACAGGCTAGGGTCACTCGGAATCGAGGTTTTTAAGCATTCATAAATATTTATGTACCCTTGGCGGCTCTGTGCGAGCATTATATCTCAGCGTTACAAACGGTAAGGCAAACACAATATACTCTCAGATTTAATTTAAAGTATAATAACAAAAAGTATTTGACATGTGGTGAAATTGCGAAATTTTTATGGGAGCTGGTAGAAGGCATGGGGGAATTAAAGTGAAACCAAAAGCAGATTATAGCTTGAAGCATACCCAACAATTGAAATCCCCGCGAATGAAGCTTCAAAATAAATAATAGATTGATAAGCGCATTAAAAGTTACTCCAAATTTATAACAAAACATAACAGGGCTACGATTGCGCGTAAAGCGCAATCTTACGATACTCTAGATGAAATAGAATTTTTTGTGATCCCAAGAAATTTCGCATGGGAAGTATTAGAAGGGATGACAGCATTGAACTAATTTTTCCCCATCATGCTAAAGTAGCTATGAAAATGTTTTGTACAAAATGCTTACTCCAAAAATTGAATGGGAACTGAAAAAATTAGTGAGTTAGATTTAGTGAAAATGTGCAGTTTGTATGGGAGGTGGTAGAAAGAGTGGGGCGATTAGAGTGATTTTTTTCAGAAATAACTAGGAATATTGTAAAATTAACATCCCTGAAATTTCAGACTAGTGCCATTTATACTTTTCAAGAAAATCGATTTTTTGTGAAGTTGTGAAACTGTGTCATATTGTATGGGAGGGGGTAGAAGCAGTGAAGCTAATCAAATATTTTTTTCTGATCTTAGTGCTAATACTAATTAAGTATTTATTACAAAATATGAGCTCAATAAATGTTATATGTTCTGAGAAAATCGTCTTAGAGCATTTCATGAAAAAGTGTAGTTTGTATGGGAGGGGGTGGAAGGAGAGGGCGGAAGCAAATAATTTTTCTACTGTAGATTAAAATTACTATGAAAATAACATATCCGAAAATTCAGACTAATAGCTTTTATACTTTTTGAGTAAATCCGTTTATTGTCAAATTACGAAATTGTGTCATTTTGTATGGGAGGGGGTAGAAGGGGTGAAGCTAATAGTCTAAATTTTTTTGGGCTTACTAAAAATTTCAAATAAATATCTGGTGCACAATTTTAGCTCTCTAAATTGTATACGCAATGAGTAAATTGGCTTAGAGTAATTCATGACAAGTACAGTTTGTATGGGAGGTGGTAGAAGGAGGGGGAGGATACGCATAATTTTCATACGGTAGATTGATATTATCATTAAAGTAACATATACCAAATTTTAGGCCAATAGCTTTTATACTTTTCGTGCAAATCCGTTTATTGTCAAATTGCGCAATTGTGTCATTTTGTATGGGAGGGGGTAGAAGGGGTGGAGCGATTTGGCCCGTTCACGAACTTGACCTTACTTTTTTGTCAAAAACGACGTGTACAAAATTTGAACTATCTAGCTCAACGCGTTCTCAAGCTAGAGCGCGCACAGACGGACGGACGGACGGACGGACGGACGGACGGACGGACATCCGGTTTTGAGATTTTTGAGTGATAATATTAATTTCTGTATTCATCATTTTTTTCTCCGAGCCTTATTTCTTGGCGTTACAAACTTTAGAGCAAACTTATAATACTCTCAGATTTCATCTAGAGTATAAAAATCGGTGAATCCCTTCTTTTAATTGTTTTTAAATTTATAATAGCTATAAATATTGCGATGCAAGATTCTTGGAGCAGAGTTGAAGCAATTTTAGCTATTTTCATTTTTAATAAAATAAAATATTCTTAATTTGGCGCTCGAAGGATAGAAAAATAAATTATTTGCATTCAAAAGTTTTGTACAATTGTGTGGAAGATGAGAAGGAGGATTATTTTACGAAAAGATCATCAAAGAATTTCATCTTAAAGGATTCGAACGTCCACAAAATCTTTTCCGTCCGTACCTTGGGTGATTTTGAGCCGCTTTTCTGAGGCTGGTTACATAGATATTAGATTTATTAGATTAAAACTGTTTCAATCAAATCGTCGATCAAATTTGACTGTGAGACCAGCATTACAAAAGTTGCATGAAATTCTCTTATTCTCAAATGCAATAAATATTGAAAATGAAAATGCTTAAGAACTATTAATGCGGATAACCCTAAAACATGCTATGAACAGACGGATTGATGAAAATTTGGTTTCGAGATTTTTTAAGTGATAACATAAACTTTCGTTCTATTTTTATCTGCTAGCATTTTTTCGCAACGTTACAAACTTTAGAATTTACTTATCTTCTTTTTTTTCTTCAGAGTTATACGTCGACCGGAATTTGAACTCCCGACCTTTACAATGTAGGCTAACATTCTATTCTCTAGGCTATACCCAGGCTTAAGAGCATATTTATTTTATCTAGAATGTAACTAGAACATTACAGCCCTGACATAATTATATATGTATCCTTATCTTCATTTTACTAAGAACTGAAAACAAATCGCCAAAAGCATTATCATTAATGAAGATGGTTTTTCCACCGCCTGAATTTCCGACACTTTTAATCTGAAGTCAAATAAATTTATTGCATAGCATCGAAAATATTTTAGATTGATTTAAGTTGCAGAACAAAAAATAACGAAACTGTTTTCGGTGTTGATCGAATTAGGAGAGAAATTTAAGAAAAATTCAATTTCATTTCAAGTGATAGTTCTAAAGTTTAATTTTCAGTGAAATATTTTTCATTTGTTCTGTTTTATTAATTATTTGGATTGGAATTAATAAGGAACTAGTAAGCATTAAATTAACTAGTAAGCATTAAATTAATTTATATTTAAAACCGAATTATTTAGAATACATAAAACAAGCTTTTGCTACCTAATTATTATTTAACGCTTATGTTTAGCAACAGTTTTCTAGCGTTCCGTTTTTTTGGGAAATATTTTGTGAATTTATCAAATTTGAGATAAATTCCATTGTTTATTAAATTAACATACTTAGGAGTGGAAAATTATAAATTTAGATATGTTAATCAAATATGAAATATACATATGTTCACATTATATGGAATATGCATAAGCCGCCAACATATTACTGACGTACTAAGTTAGAGGAAAAAAAAATTTCCCGCAAAATGACGCATTATGAGTAGAGAGTCACTGATCTTTCATTTATTGTCTACTTTTTCCTTCGACGCACAAACGTGCTGCTATAGTACTTACGAATAGGATAGCACTAACGAATTGGTTCTATAATAAAAAACTTTAATAAGCAATTTGTACATTTCAAAATATAATTTGAAGCAAGATCATTGTCAAGGTTATCGGTTCATAACAATCGTAATAGCATTAATCTGCCAAAGACGATCTACCCGTTTCCAATTTAAGTAATTTATGGTTTTCTAAAAAAAAGATGTTTTGAAATTAAATTGCTTTGTTAAAAGTTATTATTTGCTATTCATTTTGGAAAAATCGTATTGTACCTGTTATTTAAGGATTATTACGTAACCAAACTTAATCTAAAAAAAAACACGACAATTTTACTATAAATTAGTTGTTTATATTCTAAATGAATTTTGATAGTACTCTAAATTTGCTGAATAAATTTTGTACCACTACCAAATAAGACTCGGAGTGAAAACGGGTTGAATTGAAGTTCATATCGTCTCTCAGATAGTTTCGAACTGCCTGCCCGTTTGTATGTCCATTCTCCTCTTAGCTTAAGGGGCCGTATATACTGAGAGTGCGTTTCCGTTGAAGATGAGGTAATCTCGAATCAAAAAATTATGACCTAGGGTGTAGCCTAGTAGGTAGCGTTGTTGGTGTTATAATGCGAAGGTCGTGAGTTCAAATCCCGGTCGATGCAAAATATAATTCCAGCACATTGCCTGCTTGAATATACCTTGGTCACCCCAAACTACGAAAATGAAAAATTCGTAGAAAGAGGGTTGTGCGAAGGGCTAACAACCCTTCCACAATAAGTAATGAAAAATGTTAAGGAACCTGAATCTCAGGAGGCCAAGGTCCGAATTGGGCTGTAGCGCCATTGTAGTAGTAGAAGAAGCTCAAAATAGTTGTAATGGTGATAAATTAGTTGAAAAAGAACCATTCGGTTAGCTGGATGGCCAGGAGCTGACTGACGAAAAATTGACTATGAAAATTCAATGTAATCAATTTTTCATTCGTTTATGCAGTTTGGGTTCTTATAAGGGGTGAGGGAAGGGGTGAGGGGTAAGGGTGGGTAGATGTTAATAATTTTTTAATTGTCAGTGCATAACAATCATGGAGTTTTTTTCTTTATGTATATTAAATAGATGTAAAAATTTGTTTTATGTAAGTATGTATAATGTTTCGGTCTCTGCTGTGACCATTATTAAACTGCTATGTATTTGGAGGGACCGGCTCGGCGTGGTGTATTTTGAGCTACTGCAACCGGGTGAAACCATCACGGCAGATTGCTGCAAAAAACAACTAATGCGCTTGAGCCGAGCATTGAAGGAGAAATGGCCGCAATACAAGGAGGGACACGACAAAGAGGTTTTGCTGCACAACATCGTTCGCCACAAGTTGCTGACGTTGTGAAAACCTACCTGAAAACACTGAAATGGGACATTCCACTCCATTCGCCGTATTTTCCAGACATCGCCTCTTCTGACTAACACCTATTCCGATCGATGACGCATGACCTGGCAGAGCACCACTTCCATTCTTACGAAGAAGCCAAAAATTGGATCGATTCGTGGCTCGCCTCAAAAGAAGAGCAGTTTTTTCGACGCGGAATCCGTATGTTACCAGAAAGATGTGTAAAAAGCTGTGGTTAACGATCGACATTTCTTTGAATAATAAATATTTAACAATTTTTGCACAATAAAGGCTCGAATTTTGAAAAAAAACGGCAGTTTCAGTTTTTACTCTCAATGTATTACATTGATTCTCAAAATTCTCAAATATAAATCAGAGGAATTACATACGCATCTTCTATATAACAACATATGAAATCATTTTTAATTAAATTCAAACCAGCATTTGAATCAATTAAGAGTTATATAGAAGTAGCCGTGACTTTTCCATAAATCATATACAAGGTTCTACAAAAATAGTAACTACATCGATTCGCTTCCCCTTTATCTTTAAGAGTGACAAATTTTCCGAAAGTAAAATAAAACAAGAATCTTGTTGTTAATGCCACTTACGATTTTTTTTTAAAATGAGTTTTACAAACATAGATCACAAAATTGAAGTTGAAGAAAAACTAAATTAAAAACTGCATTTGGTATAAGATTTCACTGGTTTTAAAAAGGTTAACGGGCAGAAGAATTTATTTTGGCTCGACGATTGAATGTTTTTTGCAATCTTGTCGTATCTCATCAAACGATTATTCATATCAAGAAGTGTTTTTTTTTAATATCTTATGACACTAGAAATTTGAATTTCTTATTTTTGTTATGTATATTTTTTTTTCTAGTGAATTCTAATATGATTTTCGTTTTAACAGATTTCCTTAAAACAGAAGGTTATTAATTAGTTAGCAGGTTTTTTTTGATACATATCAATTATAATAGTGATGAAATTTGTTTTGTTTAATTTCCCTAATCGTAAAATGAAAACTTGTTTTAATACAATTTTTTTAAATGTTCTTACAGCTCATTATTATGGACAGTCACAAGATTGGAATGTTTTTAATTTTTCTTACCTTATTCAATAATGTTCTGCCAATTTTGTCTGTAAGTAAACTAACAATTTTACACACCGTAATCAAATGGAAAGAATTGGAATTCCATTTTCCATCGGAAACAGATCGGTATGAAGCTATTCAGAAGGGTCACTATGTTCGCGGAAATGGTCTACCGATAGATGTTGACATCCACTATGGTGGTAAGTTCATTATTATTATTTGTTTTTTTTTATGAAAAAATAATTCCGGTATCGAAGCATACCAAAACCGGGATTTGAGTTTTAGACCCAAAACTGAAGATGCAAGTTTCAGTGCTACCGGTATTGCAAACCCTAGCGCTAAGCTATGTTTTACAATTTAACGAATTCTATTAATTAAATTTAATTTTTCAGCGAATAACTATACTCGAATTTTCGTTACGGCTCCCAGATTCACTACCGGCATTCCATTTTCTTTGGGATTCGTGACGAATTTACCGGCTAAAGGTGGTCGCGAGCTTATGGCTTATCCATCATATGAGTGGTACACAAGCCACGGCCAAGTTTGCAGTGGAATAACTTCAGTATATCGAGTCGCAGTAAGTTTAAAATATTTATACTCTAGATGGAATCTGAGAGTATTATAAGTTTACTCTAAAGTTTGTAATGCCTTAAAATACTGTTCGCATAGAGTCGCTCAGGTATCTTTGTTGTCACTCAAAGATCTCGAAATCGGATGTCCGTCTGTCCACCCGCTCGCTCTTTAGCTTGAGAATGCGTTGAGCCGGGAAGCTTAAATTTTGTGCACTAAATTCTTTAGTTTGGGGGTAGGAGGTTTGTCTCGGGAAGATAACCCATTGCACTGAGCCCATCTAGTTGCGTTCATTGTGCTCACCCCATTGATGCTTCTGATATGGATGCTACTCCACTTGGTAAGGTTTGCGAACCGAATTAGGCTCCAATAGTTGACGCCACTACGGTCATCTAATTTTGGGAAGAATCCAGATCCCAAACAAAGGAAGAGATTCACGGACAGTGACATTTATGATGAAAAGGTAAGGTTAAGCTCGTGAAAAGGCCAAATCGTTCCAGCCCTTCTATCCCCTCCCACATAAAATGGCCCAATTTCACAACTTTATTGTAAGACAATTTTCTTGAAAGATATAAGTGCATGGTAAACATATTTATTTCTTTAAAGAAAAAGTGAAATCCTCTCACTCTTTCTATCACCTCCAAACGGCAATTGCACGAACTACAGTAGATCGTTTTTTCCAGTATCTATAATATGTATGAAAAAACATAGCAATTGCGGAATATAATTTGGAGAATGTGGACAATTTCATATATCTTGGGGCTAATCTAACAAAGGACGGTAATGAAACAGACGAAATCAAACGACGGATAATATTAGCAAATAAGACGTATTATTCGGTACTTCCAATAATGAAATCCAAGAAAGTGCACAGGAACAATAAGCTGCGGATATATAAAACTGTTGTACGACCTGTGCTCTGTTATGGCAGCGAGATATGGGCATTAACACGAACTTCCGCAAAAACAGTTAACGCATTTGAAAGAAAGGTCCTCCGAAGAATTTTGGGACCTGTGAAGGAAGGAACGGAATGGCGAATAAGATACAACCATGAGTTGTATCAACTCTACGACGAGCCAGAAGCTTCAACGTTCATCAAGCTACGTAAACTGCAGTGGGCTGGCCATGTAGAGCGAATGGAAGACAGAAGAATCCCCAAACGTCCTCTGAAAGGCAAAGCGAGTGGTAACCGGCCTGTAGGCAAGCCACGCAAGCGATGGGAAGACTCGGTTGATGAAGATAGCAAAGCCATTTTAAATAAACTGCCAACAAGTCGGGCGAAACTTTATTATTCTTGGGACAAGTTGCGGATGAGTGGAAAGTCAATATGCAGGTTAGAGTGGTTAGGGAAGGCTAAGTGAAAGGGAGTTCTTGGCAGGACTGTTAACAATATTTCATTCGTTTCTGTAAGTTTGGGTTTTTATGAGGGGAGGAGGAGGGGTAATAGTAAGGGTGGGTAGATGTTAATAGCTTTTTAATTAATAACTTGAATCACGTCCAATATTCTCTGTATAGAATGTGTTTCATAGACGAAGTTGCATAGAATTTTCATAAAATTCGGTGTATTTTACATTCATGAAACCGAACATTTGTATGGGAGGAGGTAGAGAATATAGAGGAATCGTAAAATTTGATAAGCAGTTGTATTTCGCGTCTCTTGTAAGGTGCTTGTGTAGAATTTCAAGTTCGTAGCTTTTAGTTTGTTGGTTATTAGTTGATTTAATGAAATTGGTCGAAATCACAGTTTGGTATGGGAGGGGGTCGAAGGGCAAGCGCGATTTCAAAACTTTTAAAGCAACTTCATTTGAATTATTTTTATAAGTTTTTATGCCAAATTTGAAATTGATAGCTTTTAAGAGTTAGCTGATAACTGATTTCTTAAAAATGCTGAAAAAAATAATTTTGTATGGGAGGGGGTAGAGGAGGTAGAGGAATCGTAAAACTTGTGATGCAATTTTCTTTCGTTTTTGTTGTTAGATGCTCGTACGAAATTTGAAGTTAATAGCTTTTAATTTGTTGGTTATTAGTTGATTTAATGAAATTAGTCGAAATCATACTTTTGTATGGGAGGGGGTAGAAGGGCAAGCGCGATTTTAAAACTTTTAACGCAATTTAATTTCAATTATTTTTGTAAGTTGTTATGCAAAATTTGAAATTGATAGCTTTTAATAGTTAGGTGATAATTGATTTCTTGAAAATGGTCGAAAAAATAATTTTGTATGGGAGGGGGTAGAAGTGTTAAATGTTTTCGACCAGTTAATATTTCGTATATTTAGGGATTTTTTTTAGATGCATTTCGCAAATTTCCAAGTTTCTACCTTAAAATTTCACTCAAAAATTTTCAGTTTATGTGTTTTTTTCAATGCACATGAAACACCTTGTGCACGTTAGACCGGGGGGTCGGTTTATAATAAATATGGATCAAGTTATTATTATTTTTCTATGTACATTAAGTATAAGTATTTACATGCAAAATTTTAACTTTGTATCTTTCACCAAAGCCCTAAAAGAATCACTCAAAGTTTTCGACATTTTCACTTATCACCTCCCTCCCCTTACACCTCCCAACTTAAAATTTTTACCAAAATTAATTATTATGTAGTTCTACAATCTGACAAATTTTTGATTTGATATCTGTACTGTTTTTTGATATATAAGGATTTGTAATTTTGAAAAGTGCGCCATTTTTGAAATGTTCCCTATTTCCCTCCACTACTCATATTTCGACATGTTATATTTTTTTTGTATTTGCCTAGTATAGCTTAATATACGTTTTAAGTTTCAATTACATAGCTTAAGAGATAGTTGAGATATTATTTTTTAAGTGTTTTTTTTTGCACCCCCCCTGACCCTCCCCCTTACAATAATTAGCCGCTTTCTGAGCTGGTTCCGATGAAACTATATGCCACCTTGATGGTCTCAAAATACAATTTTTTTACGATAAGTAATTTCGAAGATATAATCATTTGAAAAAAAAATTTGGCCGACAATTAGTTCTTAGCACCCCCTTTTCGCACCCCAGTGGATAAAAAAATTAATTTATTTTTAAAAGTTGTCCCACAAACTCCTCTATATGTATGTTGAGTTCTAGCTTCCTAGCTGTTGCCATGGTTGAGATATATGAATTCGTATTTTTCGGTTTAAGCGCTCCCCCCGTCTCCCCCTGAACCCGTACACCCCCAAAATGGGTATCCGCCTGAGATCCGCAACTATCTACAATCCCCCCAAAAATAAACTTTCTATCTTGAAGGGTTTGGGAGTTAATGTGCGCTGAGCGTACACGTCGGCGTACGGCGGACGGCGGACGTCGTACAGACAGACGGATTTTTTTTTTTTGCATTTTTAGGCTAATTTAGTCATGAAACGCGAAAAAACAAAATTTCAGGGTAGCAAATTTTTTTTTTCCCAAGTCGATCACAATACTTTATTATTAAAATAATAAAGTAAAATTAGCAGCTGGAGGACGCGGTCTTTGGATCGAGACGATTGGAGGCGACGACTTCAGGAGGCCAAGGCCCGATTTGGGCTGTCGCGCCATTGATGATGATAATATGTATGATGCTAAAATTTTGTGTGATGTATCTTGATAGTACCTCCCCTTCTATCACTTTCCATTCAAATGACACAATTTGACATCTTATAGTAAGTCAATTTTCTTTGAAAGTATCAAAGCTATGACATATGAAAATTAAGACTTTTCAGAGATATTATAATATTTAGTTTTTGTTAAAAAGGTAATCCTCTCACTGCTCTAGCCCTCCTATAAAAGCGGCGCCATTTCATGAAATACAATGTACCAATTTTTTTAGGACCTATCAAAACTATGAAGCTCAATTTTAAAAGTATTTTCATAATGATTATAATCTAATCTAATCTATCTCGTCCTACTATAAGTTCTGTTACGCAATGTTTGGGCTGTGCTTATGCTCTTTGAACAACTAACGACGATCTGTTATTTCCTCAGTTGTTTACCTTCCATATGAAGCTCACTAAATCCTCTAGTTCAACATTCGATCGCGAGCTATCTAGATGGATACAATGGACATCAAAGGTTGCTCGTTACGCGAGGTCAGCATCACATCATCTTGTTTTCTGACTAGAAATTCGTCATGATCGAAGAGAAATTTAAGGGTCACAATGATCGAGCCTCAGGAAGTATGCCAAAAACGTTGAGAGGTCATCATCCCTCGTCAGTGATGGTGGGGTCAGCAACGAAGACATTACAAACCGCAATTTTTGTGAAAAGGGCGTCAAAAATCCAGTAACTATCAAGAAAATATTTTAGAGCGTATTGTGATGCCTTTGAGCGATACCATGCTCGCGGAATGACACTGGGTATTCTAGCAGGATCCTGCACCCGCCAAAAAGGTCAGATCAACTCAGTTGTGGGTTAAGGAAAATAATACTGAGTTGATAAGGAAGGGCCTTATATTCATCCTCTGGGAGCCTACACGTCAACTCGTTGGACTACTTCTTACGGCCAGCCCCTTAGGAAATAGCCTACCGAATACGTTACCCATATTCGGAGGGCCTGAAGGGGCCCCTGATCAAGGCGAGGGTACTGCAACTAACCACGCAGGCTTCGAATTTGTTTTGAAGGAAATAAAGACCACAGAAATATTTGTTGTCGCTCAAAAATCTCGATTCCGAGTGACCGTCTGTCCGTCTGTCTGTCTGTCTGTCTGTCTGTCTGTCTGTCTGTCTGTCTGTCTGTCTGTCTGTCTGTCTGTCTGTCTGTCTATCTGTCTGTCTGTCTGTCTGTCTGTCTGTCTGTCTGTCTGTCTGTCTGTCTGTCTGTCTGTCTGTCTGTCCGTCTGTGCGTCTGTCTACAGCATAACTCTCGAAAGCTTTGAGCTATTGTGCTAAAAAAATTTTGTGTGTCATTTTTAGCAAAAAAGTAACTTTAAGTTCGTGAATGGGCTACATCCCCCCACTCCTTCTACCCCCTCCCATACAAATTTCATGAAATTTCGAAATATTAAGAAATTTATTTTTCTTTGAAACTATTCAAACTATCGACTTGAAATTTAGGTCAAAGTATTACGATATAGATGTCATTAATACCACGGAATATTGACCCGATCCCCTCACTCCTTCTACCCCCTCCCATACAAATGGCCAATTTTGAAAAATACATATTTTCGATTTTCATCGAAACAAGTAAAACTGAAAAGACAAAATTTTGTCAGAACTAATTTTACTATAATTTCAATTTATTTTAAAAATAATTATCAACTTCATCTCACTCCTTCTACCCCCTCCCATACAAATTTCAATAAATTTTGAAATGTAAGTTAAATTATTTTTCTTCGAAACTGTTAAAGCTATCAACTTGATATTTTGTTTAAAGTATACAAATAGAAATATTAATAATACGAAAAAAATTTGTTTTGATCCGTACACTCCGTCTACCTCCTCCCACACAAATGAATATTTTTTGTTAAATGCATTTTATCGATTTCCATTCAAACTAGAAAAAGTACGAACTTGAAATTTTGCCAGAATTTGTTTCTTAATAATTAAAATAGGTGTTAGAAAAAAATATCAGCCCCGCTTCACTCCTTCTACCCCCTCCCATACAAATATCTGTATTACAAATTCAAGAAAAGCATTTCTTCTTCGAACATATGAGAGCTATCGACTTTGAAATTGAATCAAAGCATGGTGATAAGGATGATAATCAGTAGTTTCCAAATCATCTTCAATGCTCCACTTCCTCTGCCACCTCCCATACAAATGTCCCAATTTCAGGAAAACCATGACCAATTTCATTAAAAATAATGAAAACTAAAAATTTTAAATTCAGCAATAAACATTTTGCATGCCATGTTCGGTGTCATATACGAAAAATACAAACCTCTCCCTCTACTTCTACCACCTCCCATGCAAAAGTCTCTATTCACTATTCGAAAGAATTTGAGATGACATATTTTCCGGTATATTAAAGTAATTTCCATCTCATCTAGAGTATCATATGATTGGGCTTTAAGCCAGGACACGGACGGACAAACGCACGGACATCTGGTTTTGAGATTTTTGAGTGATAATATGAACTTCTGTATCTTGGTCCGTGTTTTCGCAGTGAATTTCGAATTAAAAGAAAAGATTTCCGGATTCTACACTGTGACGCTTTATTACTCGTGACGTTTCGGTCTCTGCTGAGTCTTACAAACTTTGAGGCAAACTTATAATACCCGCAGATTTCATCTAGAGTATAAAAATCGTTAATTTAACTAAAAACAAAAACAAGTGAATTTCCAGTTTGATCATATAATTTCATAGAAATCTTGTGCTACCGAACTTTTCAGTTTCTTGAATTTCCTTAAATTTCAAAAATTTATTCTCTTTTATTTTGCAGATTGATGAATGCGACCGGCTTTGGGTTCTCGATACTGGCCGAATTGGATCCGTTCAACATTGTTCTCCGCAAATCCTTATATTCGATCTAAGCACCGATGCGTTAACACATCGTTACAAGTTCCCTTCAGATCAGTTCACGAGCGGAGTATCGCTCTTCGTTACACCGATCGTTGATGTACGCGATCATCCACCATACCGAACTTGTCACGATACTAAGGTCTATATTGCCGATGTTATGGGTTTCGGAATTTTAGTTTACGACCTTCGTTCGAATACGTCTTGGAGAATGACGAATAAATTTATGTATCCTTATCCCGACTACGGTACATTCAGAATTGCTGGAGAAAATTTTGAACTAATGGATGGCGTCTTGGGTATGAGCGTATCACCTAAATCGCCAAGTAAATATGTTTTGGTTTTTAATTGAATCAATAAAATAATGATTTGCTATTCCTGCTAATAGCAAAGCTCCGGAACGTCATTTGTACTTTCATTCGTTGAGCGGAGTCACTGAGAATCGTATTTCATTGAGTCTTGCGGATAATCGAACAATTTGGACTGGTCATCAGGACTCGAATCCTTATAATTTTCATGTAAGTTAAGGGAGATTTTTAACTGCCGAATTTATAATCCATGCTAAATTTATTCAATGAAATCCATTAGAAAATCGGATCACGTTGGACCCAAAGTGCAGCTCAGGCAATGGATAGCAGGGGTAATCTTTATTTTGGCCTTATGAACGATATTGCAGTCGCTGCTTGGAATATCAACACCGCTTATACCAGAGACAATTTCAACATTTTTGCAGTAAACTATGATCATTTACAATTCGTAAGCGGATTGAAAGTGAAAAAGAATCGCCAAAATACAGAAGAGTTATGGGCTCTTTCATGTCGCTTCCAGGTAAATATTTATAATGTGCTAAGATATCGGGGTATACCTTTTATTACATTAGTTTTACCTTTTGCAGAAAGTTTATGCTGGAACCAAAAATTCACAAGAATTTAATTTTAGAATTATGGGTTGTGAAACCGATGATATTTTATAGATTTGATGTCGTTCCATAGTTAATTTTCTTTATAATGTTAAGTATTTATCAGAATTACGCGCTAAGTTTAGAAACAAATTAAAATATCTATGTAAATTCAAATGAAACCCAAAAGTTAAAGTCAGCAAATATCTTCAGTTCCTAATATGTTATAATATGTACCTATGATTTTTTCAATAAGTACCTTTTAGTAATACAAACTAATTTTTATAATTCAATAAATGATTTTGAATTTTGGTTTAAATTGTAGTCTGATTAAAAGAATATTTTTTTTCATTTATTTCACTCTAATTACGAAGCAAAAAAAAAACGTAATAAAACTACAATTGCGCATAAAACTCATTCATGCGATATTCTAGATGAAACAAAGGTTTTTGTGGTTTCATGAAAATATTATATTCTTATAGTTTGAGATTGAAGGAGTTATACCATCATGCTTCATAAAATTTGATGATTTAATTAATTGGTTTATTGTGTACCGTGCAATTGAGGCATTTATATGTGGAGGTGGTAAAATGTAAGAACGGAGTGAAAAATTTTTTCACATAAATATCATAAGATTAGAATTTCAGATTTATGTTTACACTTTTCAATAAAATCGACATGAAATAATTCAGTTTCTACGAGAGGTTGTAGAAAGACTAGAGAGATTCAAATAATGTGTAGACTGAGAACTACATTGCGAGTAGAGCCCAATCATGCGATACTCTAGATAAAATAAAGATTTTTAGAAATTATTAAATTTTGTGTTGATGATTGAGAAGAAGAGTGAGATGATGATAGAAGGGTAACTTCTCCCATAGCTCAATAGTTTTCATTAAAAAAAAAAATTGGCTAATTGAAGCACGCTTTTCGCTTAACGCAAATGTTCAAACTGTGTGTTACTTCTAGGTGAGAGATGGTAGAAGGGATGAAATCCTTAAATCATTAAACTAATCAGATTATATGTCCCGCATAATATATTACTAACGACATTCTCAAAAATTGCTTATTTTGCAATTCTTACGCGGACAAAGTCGCGGGCGATCGCTAGTCTGCAATATAAAAAGATTCGTGAGAACTTTGGGTTATTACTTGTTTTTTTTTAGTCTAGATGAAATCTGAGAGTATATTGTGTTGGCCCTTACCATTTGTAATGCTACGAAATAATGCTCACTCAGGGCCGCCAAGGGTTCAGAGATATTTGTTGTCGTCTGTCTATGGTACAACAAAACATTCGAACGCTTTGAATTATCGTGCTGAAATTGGTTGAGTGTAATTTTTAGCAAAAAAGAACTTTAAGCTCATGAACGGACTACATTGTCCCAATCAACCCCTCCCATACAAATTTCATGAAATTTCGAAATTTAAAGAAATTGATTCTTTTCTCGAAAGTACTTGAGGTATCGTCTTAAAATATGGGTCAAAGTATAACGATGTATATATCATTAACTTCACAATGTATTGATCCGATCCCCACACTCGCTCTACCTCCTTCCACGCGAATGGACAATTTTGAAAAAAAAATTTTCATTTTCATTGAAACTAGCAAAGTAGAAAAGATTTTTTACCACATCAATTATAATTATTGCAATCAGTTTTGAAAAAATTATCAACTCCATCTGACTCCTTCTACCCCTCCCACATAAATTTCACGAAATTTTAATTAAATTCCTTTGCTTCGAAACTGCCGAAGCTATCGACTTGAAGTTTTGTGGAATGTATAATATTAAAAATATCATTAACGACGGAAATTTATTATTATATATTTTTTTTTGATTCGTATACTCCTTCTACCCCCTCCCATTCAAATGCATTATGCCGATTTCCATCAAAACTAGAAAAAATATAAACCTAAAATTTTTCCAGAATTTGGAACTTAATAATTGCAATAAAATCTAAAACAAATTATCAACCTCGCTTCACTCCTCCCCCAAGGCATGGTGATAACGATATTGATAAGCAGTTTCAAAATCATCTAAAACCCTTCATTTTCTCTGCCACCTCCCATACGAATTCCCCAATTTCAGGGAAACTATGCCCAATTTCTTACAAAATAATGAAAGCAACAAACTTTGAATTCTGCACGAAATATTTTGCGTACCACGTTCAGTGTCATATACAAAATTTACAAACCTCCAAACCCTTGTGGTCGTCAGACAACTGCTGTGCACAATTTGAAGCAGGCAACCATAAAGTGGTGCCGTTGCTGTTGCATGTTTGGTAGCTGTTCTGTTTCTGGGATATCTTCCTCTGACAAGATGTTTAAAATATCAGAGACGTATTCCTTCCATCGCCGCAACTGGTGTTCACTCGTATTAAGGAGAGTTCCGTTGACATCTCTCACCAGGTGGTAGGCGGTGAAATTCGTCAACTGTTTCATATCCACAAGGTAAGCCGCAGATTCTGGCTTGTTTGCCAGACCTTCAATGGCCTTTCTCTTGTCACGTCTAACAACCTTTTTAAGCTGTATATGAGCATCGCGGAAGTTCTGCCTCAGGTCGGGCGTTCGTTGGTTGACATCGGGTTGAGAGATGATTCCCAATTTGGCTTTTTTCCGATTGCCAACCTTGTCCCATGTGTTTTGCGACATCCAGGGTTTCTCACCGCTTTGCACATATCCCACAGATTCTTTAGCACTAATTAGGAAAGTGTTTCTGGTAACCTCCCAATTGGCGTCCAGTGTGCGCATTTCATATTCGCCCAATGTGGATGACTTTCCGCGTAGAATAGTGGTGTATTCGCGTTTTTTGTTGGGATCTCTGAGCTTATCCACATTAAGCTTGCACTTCATTTGAAGAATTTGTGGTCTTCGGATGGCTGCTGTACACAATCTCAAGCAGGCAAACATCAAGTGGTGATCGCTCCCCACGTCAGCTCAACATTTCGCTCGGACATCGAGGAGACATCTTTTCCCTTGTTCGACTTATAGCCAAATGGTCGATCTGGTTCTGAGTAACACCATCAGGGGAATCCCAAGATGTTTTATGATGACTCTTGTTTGAATAAAGGGTCCCTCCGATGACCATTTGCCGAGTACTTCAAAACTCCACAAATAATTCGCCGGGTCTCTTAATCCAAGGTCGTGACGTTTCGACCCAAGGGTCACCATGCCTCTCCATGACGTGTTCTAGTCCAGTGTTGTCTGATCCAACCTGGGCGTTCATCTCCTGAGATGATAATAACACCATCTCTTGGAACACGTTCGAAGGTGGCACTCAGTTGGCTATAAAACTCCTCTTTGTCACCAGATGTTGCGGTATTAGTTGGTGCGTAGCACTGCAGAATTGTGACGTTTCTGACACTGGTCCTGAGCCTGACGACGATAATCCTATCCGAGATTGGTTCCCAGCTAATGAGACTGTTTCTCGCTCTCGGTGTAAGGACGAACGTCACGCCATTTTTGGCTTCACTTTCAGGGCCAATGTACAGAATAGTTTTCCACTAGGGGTTCGTTCTTCTCCTGATCCTGTCCACCTGACCTCGCTCAAGCCCAAAATTTCGATGTTATAGTGCTCCATTTCACGGTCGATCACTGATTGGCGGTGCAAGGACCGAGTAACTCCAGCTCTTCCCCCGTCATTCAATGTTCGAAGCCAATCATACCGTAGAATCAGTCCATATCCGAGGCGCTGTATCCGTTTCTCGTATCAGTTAGTTCTTAAGATCGCGGGTGATAAGCCCATGATCCAGTGAGTGTCCATTTGCAATTTTTAGGGCAAGCAGGACTAGTGAATTGAAATTTATATCCAAAATTTACACAATTTCATTCACTAATTATGATTTATTTTTATATATACCCGTTCCGAAGCTGTTCTTCAGGTTACTGGACAGTGTTTTTTTCCGGTGGTGCGTTGTCGGCGCCTCGTTAAGCCCCCGATCTGGAGGACCGGTCCTACTTATTTGTTACACCCTAGTAGAAAGAGGGTGGGAGTTTTCAGCTAAATATGACATGCCGGAGTTCTCACAGCTATGCTGCGAGTCCAACTATGTCATACTTTTTGCCTTTTCCCTGAGACGCGCTGGTGTTACTGGCCATTCAGGTTAACTTCATACTCCCTCCTCCTTTCTCAAGCGGGCTTTTGAATACTCAATTGTGCCAGATTGCCGATGATGCCGTCTGATGATTTTAATAAAATTTAATTAGCTAACAAACAAAATGAACTGCCAACAAGTCGGGCGAAACTTTATTATTCTTGGGACAAGTTGCGTATGTGTGGAAAGTCAATATGCAAGTTAGAGTGGTTAGGGAAGAAAGCGGGTTCTTGGGCTCCAGTATATATAATCAATATTTCATTCGGTTATTTATCCAAGTTTGAGTTTTTGTGAGGGGTGGGGTGAGGGGTGATAGTAAGAGTGGGTGGATGGTAATAGTTTTTAATTGATTGCTTGAATCACGTCCAATATTCTCTGCACAGAATGTCAGTTTTATAGACGAAGTTGCATAGAATTTTCATAGGATTCGGAGTATTTTACATTCATGAAACCAAACATTTGTATGGGAGGGGGTAGAGGAGGGAAGAGAATCGTAAAATTTGTGACGCAATTTTATTTCCTTTCTCTTGTAGTGTGCTCGTACAAAATTTCAAGTTCGTAGCTTTTAATTTGTTGGTTATTAGTTGATTCAATGAAATAGGTCGAAATGATACTTTTGTATGGGAGGGGGTAGAAGGGCAAGCGCGATTGCAAAACTTTTAAAATAATATCATTTCAATTATTCTTATAAGTTTTTGCGCAAAATTTGAAATTGGTAGCTTTTAGGAGTTAGCTGATAACTGATTTCCTAAAAATGGTCGAAAAAATAATTTTGTATGGGAGGGGGCAGAAGAGGTAAATGATTCGCAAAATTTGTGAAGCAATTTTATTTTTTTTCTCTTTCAAGGTGCTCGTACAAAATTTCAAGTGCGTAGCTTTTAATTTGTTGGTTAGCAATTGTTTTATTGAAATTGGTCGAAATCATACTTTTGTATGGGAGGGGGTAGAACGGCAAGTGTGATCTCAAAAATTTTGACGCAGTTCTATTTAAACTATTTTCAAATGCTCTTGTGCAAAATTTCAAATTGATAGCTTTTACTAATTAGGTGATAATTAATTTCTTAAAAATGGTCAAAAAAATCATTTTGTATGGGAGGGAGTAGAAGCTTTCAAGGTATTCGACCAGTTTATATTTCATTCTTTTAAAGATTTTTTTCAAATGATTTTCGCAAGTTTTCAAGTTTCTACCTTTAAATTTCATTCAAAAATTTTCAGTTTATGTGGTTTTTTCATTGCACATGAAACACCTTGTGCACGGTAGACCAGGGAGGTCGGTGCATAACAATTGTGGAATTTTTATTATTTTTTCTGTATGTACAGCAAATAGATGTATCCACATGGAAAATCTAAATTTTGTATCTTCCACCAGAGCCCTTAAAAAATCACTCAAAATTTTCGACATTTTTGGTTACCACCTCCCTCCCCTTACACCTCCCAACGTAAAATTTTTACCAAATTTAAAAACTATTTAGTTCTACAATTTGGCAAAATTTTAATTTGATATCTATACTCAATTTTGAATTATACCGGTTTGAAATTTTGGAAAGTGCATTATTTTTGAAATGCTCCCCATTTCCCCCCACTACTTTTTTCTCCAAATGTTATATTTTTCTCGTATTTCTCTAGTATAGCTTAATATAGGTTCTAAGATTCAATTACATAGCTTAATAAATAGCCGAGATATTGATTTTTAAGTGTTTTTCTTTGCACCCCCCCTGACCCTCCCCCTTACAATAATTAGCTTCTATCGAAACTGATTCTAGTAGAATCATTTGAAAAAAAAATTCGGCCGACAATTGGTTCTTAGCTCTTAGATAAAAAAATTAAATTATTTTTAGAAGTTGTCCCACAAACCCTTCTATACGTATGTTGAGTTTTAGCTTCCTAGCTGTTACCATGGTTGAGATATTTCAATTCGTATTTTTTGGTTTAAGCGCTCCCCCCGCCTCCCCCTGAACCCGTACACCCCCGAAAATGGGTATCCGCCTGAGATCCGCAACTATCTACAATCTCTCCAAAAATGAACTTTCTATCTTGAAGGGCTTGGGAGTTAATGTGCGCTGAGCGTACACGTCGGCGTACGGCGGACGGCGTACAGACAGACGGATTTTTTTTTTGCATTTTTAGGCTAATTTAGTCATGAAACGCGAAAAGAGAAAATTTCAGGGTAGCAAATTTTTTTTTTTCCCAAGTCGATCACAATACTTTATTATTAAAATAATAAAGTAAAATCATTGCCTATTTTCAGCACTATCATTTAAAAAAAGAAAAAGAAAAAAAAACAAATTTGTGTCACATACAAAATTATACGTGGAAAATCCCAAAAACTACTTTTATTTTGAATGTATGATTTATGAACCACTCCGATCATCATATTCAGTTTGTTAAGCGCCATAAAATTCATTTGATGTCGAAAATAATACTTGATAAAGTGACGACCAGCAAGCCTATGTTCCAATCATCTTATAAATTATGAGACGTCTAGACGACTTGCTGTACATAGGAGCATCTCACTAAGATGAACTGAAAAGTACTGGAAATAAATCACGAAGAACATTATCATTACTAGTATGCAATATTCCGGTATTCCAATTTCCGATCCACCGACACAACTACTTAAGGTCCTTCCGAAACGTAATAAGATTTAGTTGAGTTTGTTGCTGCACAGTGTCTAGACTTTTCATAAAGGAATACTTACTTGCATATTGCATTCGAGTATGCAAATTAGTAAATTTTAAGTTTTGGTGCAAGAAATAAGAATTTCTCGTTTCTTGTGGTGATTATTAATAAGAAATTGAAGATAAAATCTCAAAGGTTATTACGAGTGGTTATTTCATAAATTTTGTGTTGTGTGATGGGCGTGTTTATTATTTGTCCAATTATTCGAAATCATAGTCGATACGTAAGTTGTTTTTTTCTCAATATTTATAACTTATTTTCATGATATTATATTTATCCACTTTTTTGATTGATTATATTTTAATAATTTAAACAATTACGAAGTCTGAGTTTTGACTAATTTGTTTCATATCACGCTGGAGTAGTTACAAAAATGTTGTATACAAAATTTAAGCTTCAAAAATTTAATGGATACTGTGAAATTTAGTGCATTGTTCTTAGCGAAATTGCGCAGTTTGTATGGGGGGTAGTAGAAAGAGGGGGGCTTAGTAATTTTTTGAGAAACAACTATAATCATCATGCGATTGATATATGTTAAATTTCAAACTGTAACTTTCATTCTTTTCAAGAAAATCGGATTTTAGAAAAGATATTATAGGGTGTCGGATTGTATGTGTGGGTGTAAGACTACTACTACAATGGCATTACAGCCCAAATCGGGCCGTGGCCTCCTGACCTTCACGTTCCTTAACATTTTTCCTTATTTATTGTGGAAGGGTTTTAGACCTTCGCACAACCCTCTATTTTCGATTTTTTCATTTTTGTAGATTGAGGTGTCCAAAGTACACCCAACCAGGCAGTGTGCTGGAATTATGCATCGACCAGGATTTAAATTTACGACCTTCGCATTGTAGATCAACACGCTGCCTACTAGGCTACACCCTAGCTTGAATCGAGATAAGAGGGCAGATGCTAATCGATTTACGATTTACGATTCCTCGATATTAATTATAATACCAATTAAAGATTTATTACAAATTTGAGCTCGATACGTAATGTGCAAATTAGTTTCATAAAAAATTGCAGCTTATATGGAAGGAGTGGGGGATTCAAATAGTTTGTATACCATCGATGACATTTATGAAAAATAATATTTTCTAAATTTCAAATTATTCGCTCGTTTTCAAGAAAATTTGATTATTATATATTTTTGAAAATGAGTCATTTTGTATGTGAGGTGGTAGAAGGCGTGAGGGTATTAAAATAAAACCAAACGCAGGTTACATCTCAAAGCATACCTAATAAACTGTGGAAGTTTCACTACAATCAATTCATCCGTTGTTATGTGATGAGCCGGACAGACAGACAGAGAATAATTTTAAGAACGTGTGTTTCTGCTTAGTTATAATAAAGCAAAAATCTAAGTTATAGCCATTTATAAACAAAGAACAGTCAGGCATAACAATTATATTTATATGTATAGATTGAAAACTGTTTATGATTCATACTTGATAAATAATTAAATATGCAAAATTATCTTTGGTTATTCACACAAATAAACAATTAGGTACAGTTCCACTTGTAAAGGTCCGACCATTTGTAGAGTAAGTTGGAAGAAGTAGAACCAAAAGCAAATACATATAACAAATCTATTTATATTCTAGATGAAATCGAAAAGTTTATTTTGTTTGTTCTAACTTTTTTATAACTTAGAAATAAATTGTGGAGCTTAAGAAATATTTTTTTTTCCCATTTCTAAATTTGCTTTATTTGCATATTTTTTGAATTTGTAATTTTACTTTACTTTACTTTATTATTCTAATGATAAAATATTGTGATCGACAGAAAGGAAAAAAATTGGCTACCTTAAAATTTTGTTTTTACGCGTTTCATAGCTAAATTAGCCTAAAAATGCCGAAAAAAAATCCGGCTCGCCGTACACCGTACGCCGTACACATGGACTCATATCTCCGAGACGAAAGGGTTGTGGGCAAATTGTTTTAAATGATTATATCTTAGAAATTACTTACCATAAGAAATATATTTTGGGATCATCAAGGTGGCATACAGATCCACCAGAATAAGCCAAGAAAGAGGGGGAGGGTCAGGGGAGGGAATGTATGTGCGCAAAGGAAAACACTTAAAAATTAATATCTCGACTATCTCTTAAGCTATGTAATTGAAACTTAAAGCATATATTGAGCTATACTATCGAAATCCGAAAAAATTATAACATGTAAACATAATAGTAGTCGGGAAAAATGGGGAGCATTTCAAAAATGGCGGACTTTCCAAAATACAAAATTATTTTTTCGACCATTTTTAAGAAATCAATTATCATCTCACCATTAAAAGCTATCAATTTGAAATTTTGCACAAAAACTTTTAAAAATAGTTGAAATGAAATTATGTCGAAAGTTTTGAGATGGCGCTTGTCCTTCTACTCCCTCCCATGCAAAAGTATGATTTCGACTAATTTCAATAAACGAACTAACAACCAACTAGGGTGTAGCCTAGTGGGTAGCATGTTGGTCCACAATGTGAAGGTCGTAATTTCAAATCCCGGTCGACGCATAATTCCAGCACACTGTTTGCCTGGATACACCTTGGTTACCTCAATCTACGAAAATGAAAAATTCGTAGCTAGAGGGCTGTGTGAAGAGCTAATAACCCTTCCACAATCAATAATGAAAATGTTAAGGAACCTGAAGGTCAGGATGCCAAGGCTTGATTTGGGCTGTAGTACCATTATAGAAGAAACTAATAACCAACAAATTAAAAACTACGAACTTGAAATTTTGTACGAGCACCTTACAAGAGAAAAAAATTAACGGCGGCTGCGAAGGCATTCCTAACTTTTTTGTTAAAGCACTATCGGAAGTTCTCACTTTTCCCCTTTCGATTATTTTTAATTAATCACTTTCCGAAGGTACTTTTCCAGAAGTCTGGAAACTGGCTAGTGTTACTCCTATTTTCAAGAAAGATGATCCCGAAGATATCTTGAATTATCACGCTGTTTCCATTCTTAATAGCTTTAGCAAAATTTTTGAACGTCGCGTTCACAATGTAATGTGTGACAAATTTGACAATTTGATTTCGCCCTGTCAAAATGGTTTCGTTAGAGGAAAATCTACAACTACCGATTTGTGTGAGTTTACAAACTTTATAGCCAAATCTTTCGAACTCCATCAGTCTATTCACAATGTTTACACAGATTTTGCAAAGGCATTCGACACAGTTAATCCCAAGATTCTAATTGGGAAACTTAAAATATATGGCGTCTCTGGAAATTTACTTGACTGGATTTCTTCCTATTTATCTGCTCGTAGTATGCGTGTAAATTTTAAGGGACATGAGTCTTATGTATTTCCTGCGTGGTCTTCCACAGGGGTCTATTCTTGGTCCACTATTATTCCTATTTTTTATAAATGACCTACCCAGGTTTTTATCTTCTTCTTGTCTCCTGTATGCGGATAACCTCAAAATATTTGGAGTGATTAATTCTCCCTGTGATCGTGATATTTTAAAATTGGACCTTGATCGACTATATCAGTGGTGTTTGTCGAATGATCTAGACTTAAACATTAAAAAATCCTCCTCAATGTCATTTTCACTTAAAACTGATCCTCCCGAGTTATTTTATTTAATCGATGGCACTAAACTTTCGGAAGTAACGACTATGAAGGATCTCGGTGCGACTTTTGATGTTATGTTGAGTTTCACTACACATTTTGAAAATATTATTAATCACGTCTATAGACTTGCCGGATTCGTCCTCCGTATTTCTTCTACTTTCGCTTGTTTTAGTACTGCTGTCCTGCTTTTTATCTCTCTAGTACGAAGTATTCTTGAATACTGCTCTGTTGTTTGGAGTCCTCACCATAAGTGTTACTCTGCTGCTATCGAATCAGTTCAACGTAAGTTTACGCGTTCTCTGTTCTTTCGTTCTAAAATACCGTATGCTAACTACTCTACGAGGCTTACGGTACTTCATATCCATCCTTTAGACATACGCAGAAGTTACTTTGATGAGTACTTTCTTTACAAGGTTGTAAATGGTATTATAAGGACTAATCTTGTTGATGAATTTAATTTCACAATGAAAGTTGTTAGTACTAGAAATGCCGATATTTTTTATCCTTCACGCGCTTTAGTAGACGTTTATTTTCACTCTCCTGTAGTAAGACTTCAGCAAAATCATGACAAACTACAACTTAGATCTTTGTCTATTTCTTTTAATGCTTTTAAAACTAAACTTAATAAATTCTTGTGATACTTCTTATCGCTTGCTATTGTGTAATTGAAATGTAAATTTTGTTCAATGGCTAAATAAATATATAAATAAATAAGAGAAATGAAATAAAACTGCGTCACAAATTTTACGATTCTCATGTCTCCTCTACACCCTTCCATACATATGTTTGGTTTCGTGAATGTAAAATATACCGAATTTTATGGAAATTCTATGCAACTTCGTTTATGCAACTGACATTCTATACAGAGAATATTGGACGTGATTCAAGCGACCAATTAAAAAATTATTAACATCCACCCACCCTTACTATCAACTCTCCCCCTCCCCTCATAAAAACCCAAACTTCCATAAATAACCGAATAATACATAATATTTATTCTATATACAGAAGCTATTGACCGTATCCGCAATTAAGTGTTAAATTGACAAGAGCCCTGCCCAAGAACCCCCTATTACTTAATCTTCCCTAACCACTTGAACGTGGTATTTTAATTTATAGTTGTCTGTTTAGAAATACTGCTGCACAAGAGCTTTGACATAAATAGAATCGCGTAAAGGGGGAACTAATGCCCGGATTGTAAAACATACCTTTATTTCTTTTCTGGAATATTTATGTCCCATTTAAAACTCCTCCAGAAACAAATCCTTCTATTTTCTCTTAGAGACTTGTATAATCCTAGATATTTTTCAAACCATCCACCGTATACAGTTTGGCTCCAATTATTAAATCTTTTACCTCTTGGTTCCAGAAGAACTATGCTCACATCATGTTTAACCTTTGAATGGCGATATTAAGGTTGACCACATCTATATATATACTTTTCTAACTAGTGCTGAAGAATCTGTGGGATATGCGCAAAGCGGTGAGAAACCCTGGATGTCGCAAGACACATGGGACAAGGTTGGCAATCGGAAAAAAGCCAAATTGGCAATCATTTCTCAACCCGATGTCAACCAACGAACGCCCGAATTGAGGCAGAACTACCGCGATGCTCATATACAGCTTAAAAAGGCTGTTAGACGCGACAAGAGAAAGGCCATTGAAGATCTGGCAAACAAGGCAGAATCTGCGGCTTACCTTGGGGATATGGGTTCACTATTTAAAATCATGAAACAGTTGACGAACAGGAATTTCACCGCCAACCACCTGGTGAGAGATATCAACGGAACTCTCCTTAATATGAGTGAACACCAGTTGCGACGATGGAAGGAAAACTTCTCTGATATTTTAAACATCATGTCAGAGGAAGATATTCCGGAAACAGAACAACTTCCAAACATCCAACCGCAACAATCCTCTATTAGGGACGATCCCCCAGATAAGGAAGAGATAATTTCCGCCATTCGGTCAATGGCGGGAAGGAAAGCTCCAGGTATAGACGGATTACCAACCGAACTCCTTAAAGCGGACCCGGAAATAACAGCCGATATACTCCTCCCACTCTTCACTAAGGTGTGGAATGATGGAAGATATCCGACTGAATGGAAGGAGGGCGTCATTGTGAAAATTCCGAAGAAGGGCGACCTTCGGGATTGTGGCAATTGGCGTGGTATATGTCTACTTACTGCCGTATCAAAAATTATGGCTAAGGAAATTCTCAATAGGATTAGTGATGTCGTCGAGAGCACTCTCGAAGTTTATCAGGCTGGATTCCGTAAAGGGTCGTCTTGTACCGACCACACAAATACCCTACGGATAATATTAGAGCAGTCAGCCGAAATGGGCTCGCCACTACATCTCATGTTTGTGGACTTCGAGAAGGCTTTCGACAGCGTTAAGCGAGATTACATATGGAATGCTTTGCGTAGGAGAGGTATTCCAAATAAGGTCATAGCTATGATTAAAGAATCCTACGAAGATGCAAGGTTTCGCGTCTTGCATAGAGGAGAGCTGTCCGAGAGCTTTCCTGTGCGAACGGGTGTCAGACAAGGCTGCATATTATCACCAGCCCTGTTTCTGGTGGTAATAAATGACATCTTGAAAGCTGCACTGGAAGGTGGGGAAGGTAAAGGTCTTCAATGGAGACTATTTAACATCTTAAGTCACCTTGATTATGCTGATGACGTGTGTTTGCTTGCACATACCCGTTCGGACTTAGAGTCAAATGTTCGCTCGTTGCATTCTAAGTGCAAAGAGGCCGGACTGAAAATAAATGTGCGTAAAACCAAGTACATGCACATGAGTTCGAACGCAAGCACACCGATTGTTCTTAATGGACAGGATGTGGAAGAGGTGCAAGATTTTTGCTATCTCGGAAGCATTGTCAGCATGGACGGCGGAGCCGAAAAGGATGTTGAGGCTCGGCTAAATAAAGCTCGTCAGGCCTTCGGTATCCTTTCCCCTTTCTGGAGGTTAAGAGAGATCTCCCTTCGCACGAAGCTGCGAGTTTTTGACGCATGCGTCAAATCCGTGTTGTTATATGGTTGTACTACGTGGAAAGTGACCGTTCGACTTACCAAGAAACTACAGACTTTCGTAAACCAATACCTCCGACGCATTTTAGGAATATTCTGGCCAAAAGTGATCTCCAACGACGAACTTTGGAGTACAACTCGCCAGACTAAAATAGGTATTGAGATTCAACGGCGAAAGTGGCAGTGGATCGGTCATACTTTGAGGAAACCAGAGCAAAACATCGCAAAACAGGCTCTGGATTATAACCCTCAAGGAAGACGTCGAGTTGGTCGACCATGTAACACATGGAGCGAGCAGTTGAGCAGGAGGCCAGAGGAATAAACAAGTCCTGGCAACAGCTTAAAGCCGATGCGCAGGATCGCGCCTTGTGGAAGAGAGTTGTTTCTGTCCTATGCTCCTATAGGGGGTCTTAACAGGAATTTGATTTGATTGGTTGACATCTATACATATTGAAATAATTGTATTGTCTGTCTGTTATTTGTTTATAAATGGCTATAAGTTAGTTTTTTGATTTATTTTGGCAATGGCTAAGCATAAAATCATATTTTTGAAATTTTTGTCTGTCTATCTATCTGTCTGTCTATCCGGCCGCTTTTCACGCACAAACGGCTGAACCAATTGTAATGAAACTTGCACAGTTTGTTAGATGTCCATCGGGATGTAATCTGCTTTTGGTTTTATTTCAGTCTCCTCACGCCTTCTACCCCCTCCCATACAAAGTGATTCATTTTCCAAAATACATATTAATCAAATTTTCTTGGAAACTATAAAAGCCATTAATTTGAAATTTGGAATATATTATTTCTAATATAAATGCAGTCTTTTGGTTTACAAATTTTTTGAGTTCCCTCACTCCTTCCACCACCTCCCATACAAACTACACTTTTTCATGAACAATTTTACACCAATTTTCTCAGTATATATATAAACATCGGGAAAAAATTAACCGATTAGCTTCACTCCTTCTACCTCCTCCCATACAATGTGACACAGTTCCACAATTTTACAAGAATTCGATTTTCCTGATAACTGTAAATGTTACTGATCTGAAATTTAAAACATATCAATTGCATGATGATTATAGTTGTTACTCAAAAAATCACCAAAAACCCCCTTCTCCATCCACCACCTTCCATATAACCGCACTTTTTTATTAAATACTCTAAACCAATTTTCTCAATATATTTAAATTTCGTCGAGCTAAAATTTTGTACTTAATCCTTAATAAGCATTTTTATTAATATCGGGAAAAAAAATTAACCCTCCCTTACAATGAGACAAATTCCACGACTATATAACAATTCGATTTTCTTGAAAAGTGTGAATGATACAGATATGAAATTTAAAGATATCAATTACATGATAATTATAGTTGTTTCTCGAAAAATCACCAAAAACCCCCCTACTCCTTCTACCACCTCCCATACAAATTGCACAATTTCATTAAATTCAATGCACGAAGTTTCTCAGTACCTACTCAATTTTTGAAGCTTAAATTTGGTACAAAATATTCGTATAGCTACTCTAGCATGATGTGAAACAAATTAGTTCATTGCTGTCACCTCCTCTACCACTCTCCATACAAAATTTCTTAACACCGCAAAAATTTCGATTTCATCTATACATAGTATCGTCCTGTTATATCTTTAAGCTTAATGTTATTTTATTTGTTTTTTTTTTTTAATTAACACCAGCTATAACTATTCACATGTCCTTAATGCTCTTCAATTCGAATATGGTCTTAGATCATGGGATTGATTTGATCACGAGCCTGTCCCATACAAATGCTAGTATCATGGTTTCATTCTTAATAATTTATGATTTTGATTCCAACAAAATACAAACCATTTTCTTCAAAGAACCAGTAAAGTAAGCAGATTTATATCCCACATAATGTATTACTAATTGCATAGTTTTGCTATTTTTACGCATACGAAGTCGCGGGCGTTCGCTAGTTTCAAATAAATTCAGACTCAATGACAATGTCAGGCTGACGAGACACTCAAGACCACTTAAGGAATATCCACATCGTACAGATTACAGACAAAATGAACCTATTAACAGATGCTGTAGAATATTAACAAATTCAGCGCTTTCTATACACTTCTAATAAGTAAGCCAACATACAAACTGAGACTATGCTCCGTTTTATAAGGCCACCACATCCCGTTTCACCCTTCTACCACATCATATCATACTTATGTATAACAAATTAATTAATTAAGGTAAATTTAACTATATTAGGTTATATTAAATTAAATTGAACAATTTATTATGTAACTAATTATCTTGTTATGATAAATAAAAAAATAAATATCTAAATCACGAACATAGGTAGAATACTACATGATTTCAAAATTCCTCTTTACCATAATTAACGAAAATTATCTGGTTTGTTTTTTTTTTTCAAATTATTACTGAAGCTATGATATTGAAGCAGTGACGTTCTTGCTCTCATCTTTAGTTTACAGTTTGGAACTCACAAGACTGCAAATTAACCATTTTGTTGCTAGCGAAATAATCCAATAAATAAATGTAATAACAATTACAATTCCATCTACAAAAATGAAAAGTTCGTCGAATGATGGTTGTACGATGTATTAACAACCCATGCACAATAACAAATAAATGTTAAGGAACTTGAGGGTTAGGAGCCCAAGTCCCGAAATAGGCAGTAGTTCCATTGTAGAAGAAGAAGATTTCGAGAAACTAATGGAATATAAGTGCTTCAGTGCTTCACAATTAAGTTTAAGTTTCAATAGATTACAATTTCATTAATACGAAAATAAAAATAAAATACAATATTCAAAATTATTTTCGCAGCTCAAATAAATTATGGCGAATGGAAAGACCGGGCTGATTTTAATGTTTCTAACATTATTCAATGATGTTCTGACATATGTCCCACATCCGTTTGATTTGGCAGATCAGCGCCCAGCATGGCCACCGAATAAACACAAAGGACTTCCGACAATAGTCGAATGGCGAGAATTGGAATACAATTTTCCTTCGTCAGCGGATCGGAGTGAAGCGATCGATCGCGGACTCTACGTAAAAGAAAATGGTGTACCAATTGATGTTGACGTCCACTATAGCGGTATGTCGTTTTAAAATTTTGTAGTGATTGGGGTATTGGCAACTCTTTTGTTCTAACATGTAATAATTACGATCAGATTCAAGCAGTTCTTTTATACGAATTTTCGTTACGGTTCCAAGATTCACTACCGGTATTCCATTTTCTTTGGCAACCGTTTCAAATTTACCGGCTGAAGGTGGTCCACAGCTGGTGGCATATCCATCATATTCATGGCATTCGAGCCATGGTACAGATTGCATGGGAATAACTTCAGTATTTCGAGTGGCTGTAAGTAGAAAATGCATCTAATTGATAAACATTGACTGTTTAAGATAATCTATACATATTAATATAATTGAAGTGTCTGCCTGTTATTTACTTATAAATGGCTATAAGTTAGTTTTTTGATTTATTTTAACAATAACTAAGCTAAAAACACGTTTTTGAAATTTTAGTCTGTCTGTCCGGCCGCCCTTCACGCACAAACGGCTGAACCGATTGTAATGATGTTAGATGTTCTCCAAGATGTAATCTGCTTTTGATTTTATTTCACTCGCCTCACACCTTCTACCCCATCCCATACAAAGTGACTCATTTTCAAAAATATATATTAATCAAATTTTCTTGGAAACCATAAAAGCTGTTAATTTGAAATTCGGAACATATTGTTGCGAGCTAGGGGTTCGCCGGGATTTCAAGAAAAACGCAATTCGATTAAAAATAAAGGATAATTTATTTATTCGCACTTTTTAATTAATTTACACTTTAACTTAATTCACTCTATATGGCAATACCGCCGATATTTCGCTTTCTTGTACCGGTTCGCGTTCTTCCACCGATAGGTGTCGCTGAATGACTGCTGCTGTCTGAAAGCTGCGGGTATTTATATTGGTGTTTCCAATTCTCGAACCTTCGTGGTGTATTCTTCGGGTGGGTGTGTGTCTCAACTAGAATGTTCTCGATCTTTGGTTATAGCTTTTTACATATTGGGAGACTGTTCAATATAGTTCTGGCACTTTCGGGAAAAATCATTGCCAGATCTATAACAATATTATTTCTATTACAAATGCAGCAGTCTTTTGGTATACAAATTATTTGAGTCCTCCCAAACCTTCCACCACCTCCCATAGAAACTTCACTTTTTCATGAACACTTTACACCAATTTTCGAGCAAAAATGTTATAATAAATCCATAATTAGCATTATTATTAATATCGGGAAAAAAATTAACCGATTAGCTTCAGTTCTTCTACTCCCTCCCATACAATGTGACACAGTTCCATGACTTTACACTCCCATACAAATTGCACAATTTCATTGAATTCAATGCACTAAGTTTCGAAGTACCTACTCAATTTTTGAAGCTTAAATTTGGAATAAAACATTTTTAAGTTTTTCTAGCATGATGTAAAACAAAGTAATTCCGTGCTGTCACCCCTTCTCCCACTCCCCATACAAAATTTATTAACATCATAAAAATTTCGATCATCTATCGCATGACTGGGCTTTACGCACAATCGTACTTCTGTTATGTTTTTAAACTTAATGTTATTTTATTTGGTTTTTTTAGTTAACACAAGCTACAATTATTCATATGTCCTTAATGCTCTTCAATACGTATATGAGCTCAAATCACGGGATTGATTTGATCACGAGCCTGTCCCATTCAAATGCGCGTATCATGGCTTCATATAGTATTACAATATTCACGGACAATATTAATAATTTATGGTTCTGATTCCAACAAAATATAAAACATTGTGTTCAAAGAACCATTAAAGTAGGCAGATTACATATCTCATATAATGTAGTACTAACTACACTCTCAAAAATTGCTTGTTATTGCTATTTTTACGCGAAGTCGCGGGCGTTTGCTAGTTTAATATAAGGTAATAAGATCCATAACTTGCAATTTTAATGTTATCTTTAAACAAATTGAATCAGCAATCACGTCTATGGCACATTCTACGAAAGACCCGAAATTTACAATTCACTTATTTTTGCAGATCGACGAATGCGAACGACTTTGGGTCCTCGATACTGGCCGAATTGGATCCGTTCAATATTGTTCTCCGCAAATCCTTGTATTCGATCTACACACCGATACTTTAACACATCGTTATAAGTTCCCTCAGGCTCAATTTAAAAGCGGGGTTTCACTCTTCGTTACGCCCATTGTTGATGTACGCGATCCTCCACCGCACGGAACTTGCCGCAATACTAAAGTCTATATTGCCGATATTACTGGATTCGGAATTGTCGTTTACGATTTTCTGTCGAATACATCCTGGAGAATGTCGAATAAATTGATGTACCCAGATCCAGACTTCGGTACTTATACGATTGCAAGAGAAAGTTTCGATCTAATGGATGGCGTTCTGGGATTGAGTCTTACACCCAAAGAACTGGAAATACCTGGACCTGGTTGGTCAAGTAATTGCAAGCTGCTTTTGATTTTAATATATGAAATAATATTTTGATATTTTCGATAATTTCAAAGCACAAGAACGTTATTTGTATTTCCATTCGTTGGCTGCAGCTGTAGAGAATCGAGTAGCTTTGAGTCTTGTGGATAATGCAACGATTTGGGATGGTCATGAGGATTCAAATCCAAGAGATTTTCATGTAAGTTATCGAAAATATTTTAATTTCTTCGAAACGATTGGATATCATGATTCAAAATTTAATGCTAATCGATAGAAAAAACTTCGTTTTTTTTATTGTTTAAGCCACTGATCTAATTTCGAAACACATAAAAGCGATGAAATTTGCGGTTTATTTCAACAAATGTAAAATTTTCAAAGTACTACACCTAGATTAAGAACTTTTAGTGTCTTAAAAAGAAATTATTTTATTATTGTGATTCTAAATAGCAAATCGGATCTCGTGACACTCAAAGTGCAGCTCAGGCAATGGACAGTAGGGGTAATCTTTATTTTGGACTAATGGACGATATTGCAATTGCTGCTTGGGATATTAGCACGCCTTATTCGAGAAATAATTTTGAAATTGTAGCACAAGATAGTGATACCTTGCAATTCGTAAGCGGATTGAAAGTGAAAAAGAATCCTCAAAATACGGAAGAGTTATGGGCTCTTTCGAATCGATTCCAGGTAAACATCGCTTTTTTTGGATTTGTAAACATTCAAAAGTTTTTTTTTTTTTTAATTTGATATTATTATGTTCTCTTTGTTTATTTCGCAGAAAGTCTTTGCTGGAACGAAAAATTCCCGTGAAATTAATTTTAGAATTATGAGTTGTAATACATTTGAACTTTTAAATGGTGGATGTCGTGGTGTATTCCAGAGAATACAGTGAACTTGTTTTTGTAGCAAGCTATTTATTTATTTTGATTTGGATAAGTTTACCTACGTTTTCCTTTTCTTCAATGGCACTACAGCCAAAACTTTGAAGTCTTAATGTGGAACAGTTGTTAGTTCTTCGCATATCTTTCTGTTTACGAATTTTTCTTTACCTTAGTCTGAGGTGGTCCAGTTTTTCACCTCGTACTCAAGCAATGCGCTGAAATTATTCTTTGAATGGAGTTTGAACTCACCAGTTCTGCATTGTAGAGCATTACGATACCCGCTAGGCTACATCCAAGTTTGCTTTGAAATAATGACAATGGTGTAAGATTGCATTGATTTCGATTCAGGTACGATTGGAATAATTATCATAACTATAATTTTAAAAATAATTTATAATTTTAAACAATAACACTATGCAATAATTTGAGGGTCAATCTCTGCAATAAGAGTCTAACGAAACTTTGATACGGAGAAAATATCGCCAATATGGATTTCGCTCGGGTCGCTCTACAGGCGATCTCCTCATATATCTTACCGAGCGTTGGAATTCCTGCATCCACAAATTTGGTGAAGGTCAAGTTCTTGCTCTTGATATGGCCAAAGCGTTTGACAGAGTTTGGCACAAATGCCTCCTAGCCAAGCTAAAGGCCTTTGGTTTTAACACTTTATTTCTTCAATGGGTTGAGAGTTTCCTCTCCGAGCGCTCTATTCGAGTCGTACTAGACGGAGTAACTTCTGCACCCTTTCCCATTGACTCCGGCGTCCTTCAGGGCTCAGTTTTATCTCTCACTCTCTTTTTAGTCTTCATAAATGACCTTCTGTCGTATACTCTCAATCCTATTCACTCTTTCGCAGATGACAGCACTTTAGATAACACCTATCAATTCGACTCTCCCGCGGATGCTCGTCCGATATCGGTGGCCTCTTGTCGTAATGAGTCGATACAGTCATTGAAATCTGACCTCAGTTTAATCCTGGAATGGGGCAGGAACAACAGAGTAGAGTTTAATGTCTTAAAAACGCAGTCCTGTCATCTATCTCTTAAAAATAACGTTCCTACATCGGTCACTAATATGTCCTTGAATGGCGTACAGATTCCACCTTCTGCAGATTTTACATTACTAGGTGTAAAACTTAACAATCGCCTAGATTGGAGCCAACACATTTACGAAGTCGCTTTTGATGCTTCGAAACGCCTAGGTATTCTGCGGAAGTGTAAGAAATACTTCTCTGCCACCGAACTAGCTATCATCTATAAGGCTTATATCCGACCACGTCTGGAGTACAACTCGCATTTTTGGGCTGGGGCCCCAAAATCATATCTGGCCCTTCTTCAGAGATATGCATTCCGATTAATTGGAGATGAAGCAATATCGGCCTCAATTGACTCCCTCGAGCATCGTCGAAATGTCGGTGCACTCTGCATTTACTATAGATACTTCCATGGTAAATGCAGCAAGGAACTAAAAGCCCATATACCACCTACATTCAATGCCCCCAGAAATACTCGCCAAGCTGCACGCTCACACGAGTACACCGTGAAGCCCTTGCCGTGGAGAACAGTGAAGTTTAGGTAGTCCTTCATCCCTCGGACGACAGTCTTGTGGAACTCATTACCAGGCAATCTCTTTTCGACAGGATACAACCTCCAGCAATTTGAGAACAACGTTCATCGCCACTTCAAAATCTCCCCTCCTGTGTTTCCTTACTAATTTTCCTCTATCCACTTGTTTCCCCGTACCCGTGTCGACTTAACTGTGCATCGCGCATTAAAGAGTGACCCCCTAGGTTATTTCCGACGGCCGTAAAAAAAAAACATACCCCCTACCACATCAGGCTTTTTGCTATGAGCTATCAAAGTCTCATTAGTGAGTTACGCCGGGTTCAATAATTTTCTCGAAAATGGTGCACATTTCGATTTTTATGACTGAGGATTGATCATAGAAAATACTCCAAACATTAATTTTGCCCTGTATGTAAAGTATCTATCATGTCATTTTACTGCCCATTTCAGCTATTTTAGATTTATTCCACGCATCGAAAATCCCGAAGATGGTGGGAGGTGTGAGAAAAGCAATACACTCTAATGGCCAAAAATGTTCATATACAGCTTAAGAAGGCTTTTGGATGCGACAAGAGAAAGGCAACTGAAGATCTGGCCAATAATACAGAATCCGCGGCGTACCTTAGGGACATGGTTTCGCTATTTAAAATTATGGTACAGTTAACGAACAAGAATTTCGCCGCCAACCAGCAGGTGAGTGAAGTTAACGGAACTCTCCTTAATATGAGTGAACAAGGGTTGCGGCGATGAAAGGAATATTTCTCTGAAATTTTAAGCATCGTGTCAGAGGAAAATATTTCAGAAACAGAACAATTTCCAAACAAAGCAGCACTTAAGAAAGCCCCAGGTGTGGACATAGTATTAATCGAACTCCGCAAAGCAGTCCTGGCAATATCTGCCGATATACTCCTCCCATTCTTTACTGTGGTGAGAAATGAAGGAAGATTTTCGGCTGAAGGGAAGGCGGCCGTTTTTGTCAAAATCCCGAAGAAGGGTGACCTTCGGGATTGTGGAAATTGGCGTGGTATAAGTCTACTTGTTGCCTTATCTTAAATCATGACTAAAGTAATTCTCAATAAGATTAGTGCTATCGTAGAGAACACTCTTGAAGATTATCAGGCTGGATTCTGTAAAGGATCGCCTTGTACAGACCATACAAATACCCTACGGATATTGGAGCAGTCCGCCGGGTTGGGTTAGCCACTACATCTGATGTTTGTGGACTTCGAGAAGGCTTTCGACAGCATTAAACGAGAATGGAATGCTCTGTATAGGAGAGATGTTACAGATAAGATCATGGCTTTGATTATATAATCTTTCGATTATGCAAGGTTTCTCGTATAGAGGAAAGCTGTCGTTTAAGACATATCAAAATAAACTGCCAACAAGTCGGGCGAAACTTTATTATTCTTGAGACAAGTTGCGGATGAGTGGAAAGTCAATATGCAGGTTAAAGTGGTGAATTATAACAATTATGGAACAAGTTATTATTATTTATCTATTTACATCAAATAGGTGTATCCATATGCAAAATTTAAACGTTGTATCTTTTACCAGAGCCCTAAGAAAATCACTCAAAATTTTCGACATTTTTGCTTATCACCCCCTCCCCTTACATCTCCCAACTTAAAATTTTTACCAAAATTAACGACTATGTAGTTGATATCTGTACTCTGTTTTGAGATATAAGGATTTGTAATTTTGTGCGCCATTTTTGAAATACTCCCCATTTCCCCCTACTACTTTTATTTCAACATGTTATATTTATTTCGTATTTTCCTAGTATAGCTTAATATATGTTTTCAGTTTCAATTAGATAGCGTAAGAGATAGTTGAGATAATCATTTTTAAGTGTTTTTCTTTGCACCCCCTAACCCTCCCCCTTACAATAATTAGGCACTCTCTAAACTGATTCCGGTGGAGCTATGTGCCATCTTAATGGTCCCAAAATATGAATTTTTTACGATAAGTAATTTCGAAGATATAATCGTTTGAAAAAAAAACAATTCGGCCGACAATTTGATTTCGGACGCCAATGGATAAAAAAATTAAATTATTTTTTAAGTTTGTCCCACAACCCTCTCTATATCTCTACTGATTTTCAACTTCCTATCTGCATTCGTGGTGGAGATATTAGCAAGTGTAGTTTTTGACTCTTTCCCTCCACCCGCCACCCCTTCCACCTAACACCCCCCAAAATTTAAAAAATAGAGTTGACTTTCCCAATCAACAATCCACCCAAAAACGAACAATCTGCCTGCAACGGTCTCGGAGATATGAGTCCATATGTACGGCGTACGGCGGGACGGATTAGTCATGAAACGCGAAAAAACAAAATTTCAGGGTAGCAAATTTTTTTTTCTGAGTCGATTACAATACTTTATTATTAGAATAATAAAGTAATACAAAACACAACAAATTAAAAGTCTTTGTTTTTATAACTATATTGTTGCAGTTTTATGGGTATGCATTTTGTTACAACATTTTTTCAAAATCATAACAGAATTATGATTGGGCGTAAAGCCCATTCATGTGATACTCTAGATGAAATGTGAAATGCAATGTACCGGCAAATATGTCATCTCAAATTCTTTTGCATAATGATTACTTTTGTATAGGAGGTGGTCGATGCGGAGTGTATGACACTAAGCGTGGTAAACAAAATATTTCGTACTATATTTAAAGTTTGTTGCTTTCATAATTTTCAAAGAAATCGGATATTGTTTTCTTGAAATTGGGGTGTTTGTATAGGAAGTGGCAGAGGGTGTAGATGGTTTTGCACGATTTTTGAACTGCTTATCAACATCCTTATTTTCATGCTTTGCTCAAATTTAAAAGTCGATAGCTCTGATTGATATTTGTGTGTGAGTGGGTAGAAGGGGTGATAGTTTTCTTATTAGTTATTGTTATAATTATTGCAATTATTTAAAGATAAATTCTGACAAAAGTTTTACGTTTCTGCTTTTTTTAGTTTTAATGGAAATCGATGTAATGCATTTACTAAAATTACACATTTGGTTGGGAAGGGGTCGAAGGAGTATGCGTATCAAAACAAAATTTTTCGACGTTAATGATATTTGCATTATTATAATTTGGTCAAAATTTCAAGTCAATAGCTTTGATAGTTTCAATGAAAATTTATTTAATTGAAATTTCGTGAAATTTGTATGGGAGGGGCACAAGGAGTGAGTTGTACATCATACCCCCTTCAATAAATGGAAGAATAATACCCTTTTCAGATGAGGTAAAATATCTAGGTGTCATACTGGATAGCATACTCAACTGGAACAAACATATAGAATGGACTCATACCAAAGCACTAAAGGCATTTTGGGCCTGTAAAAGCTTATTTGCAGAAAATGGGGACTAAAGCCCAAAATGATTTACTGGTGTTACAGAACAATCATTCTTCCAATAGTCACATACGGATCAACGATATGGTGAACTAAAAGTTTACAAAGAAAAGCACAGCCTACGCTACAAAAAATCCAAAGGCTAGCTTGTCTTGGTATCACTGGAGCTATGAAAACCTGTCTTACAGCGGCAATGGAAATGTTCCTTAACATCCCTCCGATACATCTCCAAATAAAAAAGGAAGCTATAAAAGGGGTGTTACGCATACAGAGGGAAACCATTACAAACCAGGGGATCTTAGAGGCCACCTCAAAATCTAAGAAACCCAAAATTGGAGGTTCTAACCGCCACATTATCGAACGCTATGCCGACAAAATTTAACTTTGAAACCCCCTTCAAAGTTATAACCAGAGAACGCAAGGACTGGCAATCTACGCTACCTGAAATGGAAGAGGGATCAACCATCTGGTATACAGATGGTTCGCGCACCTCTGAGGGGACAGGAGCCGGAGTCAAAGGTCCTAACTTTTCGGTTTCAAAAACACTCGGGAAAGAAGCCACAATCTTTCAGGCTGAACTAATTGCAATGGATCCAAGAGAATATAAGGAGAGTTCATCGCAACAAATCAATTTATATCCCATCGGATAGACAGGCGGTTCTCAAAGCCCTAGCATCCAATAAACACGGATCGAGGTTAGTTTGGGACTGTCTTCAAGACCTAATTATCCTGAGGAAAAGGAACGACGCAACCTTCATGTGGGTACCAGGACATATGGGAATTGAGGGAAACGAAGAGGCTGATCGCCTTGCAAAAAACGGCGCGGAAAAAAACTTTATTGGTCCAGAGCCATTCTGCGGAAAATCAAAAGGGCATCATAACTCTGTACTTAGGAAGTGGGTTGAACAAGAACACAAAATCTACTGGAATAGACTTCCAGGATTATCAACCGCAAAAAAACTAATCCTACCACAAAAAACAAAGTGGAGGATATCCTGAAATTCAGCAAGAGCGATATTAGTACTCTCTCTCATTGGGCTTTACGCCCAATCATAATTCTGTTATGTTTTTATTATGACAAAAATAATTCTGGCGAAAATTTTTTTTTTTAAATCTGCTAGTTTCAAAGAAAATCGAAGAAATGCATTTTCAAAGCTGTCCATTTATGTGGAAGGGGTAGGAGGAGTGAAGGAATCGGATCAATATTCTTGGACGTTAATTATATTCAAATATATATACTTTGACCTAATTTTCAAGTAGATAGCTTAAAAGCTTAAATAGTTTTGGAGAAAAATCCATTTCCTTAAATTTAAAAATTTTATGAAATTTTTTGGGAGAGGTTAGAAGGAGTGGGGGCATGTGGCCCGTTCATGAATTCAACTTTTCTAAAAACTACATACAACAAATTTCAGCATTATAGCTTAAAGCGTTCGAGTGTTATGTGTTAGACTGACTGGCTTTCGACCGATCACAAATATCTCAGTACCCTTGGTAATTCTATGCAAGCATTATTTCTTAATTAAAGCGTTTTCTTCTCTGAAATCGTTCCACATTTTAAAATAAAATAAACTGCCAACAAGTCGGGCGAAACTTTATTATTCTTGGGACAAGTTGCGGATGAGTGGAAAGTCAATATGCGGGTTAGAGTGGTTAGGGAAGGCTAAGTGAAAGGGAGTTCTTGGGCAGGACTGTTAACAATATTTCATTCGTTTCTGTAAGTTTGGGTTTTTATGAGGGGAGGAGGAGGGGTAATAGTAAGGGTGGGTAGATGTTAATAGCTTTTTAATTAATAACTTGAATCACGTCCAATATTCTCTGTATAGAATGTGTTTCATAGACGAAGTTGCATAGAATTTTCATAAAATTCGGTGTATTTTACATTCATGAAACCGAACATTTGTATGGGAGGGGGTAGAGAATATAAGGGAATCGTAAAATTTGATACGCAGTTTTATTTCGCGTCTCTTGTAAGGTGCTTGTATAGAATTTCAAGTTCGTAGCTTTTAGTTTGTTGGTTATTAGTTGATTTAATGAAATTGGTCGAAATCATAGTTTTGTATGGGAGGGGGTAGAAGCGCAAGCGCGATTTCAAAACTTTTAAAGCAACTTCATTTGAATTATTTTTATAAATTTTTATGCCAAATTTGAAATTGATAGCTTTTAAGAGTTAGCTGATAACTGATTTCTTAAAAATTCTCGAAAAAATAATTTTTTATGGGAGGGGGTAGAGGAGGTAGGGGAATTGTAAAACTTGTGATGCAATTTTCTTTCATTTTTATTGTAAGGTGCTCGTACGAAATTTCAAGTTCGTAGCTTTTAGTTTGTTGGTTATTAGTTGATTTAATGAAATTAGTCGAAATCATACTTTTGTATGGGAGGGGGTAGAAGGTCAAGCGCGATTTTAAAACTTTTAAAGCAATTTCATTTTAATTATTTTTGTTAGTTGTTATACAAAATTTCCAATTGATAGCTTTTAATAGTTAGGTGATAATTGATTTCTTGAAAATGGTCGAAAAAATAATTTTGTATGGGAGGGGGTAGAAGTGTTAAAGGTTTTCGACCAGTTAATATTTCGTATATTTAGGGATTTTTTTTAAATGCATTTCGCAAATTTTCAAATTTCTACCTTAAAATTTCACTCAAAAATTTTCAGTTTATGTGTTTTTTTCAATGCACATGAAACACCTTGTGCACGTTAGACCGGGGGGGTCGGTTTATAACAAATATGGATCAAGTTATTATTATTTTTCTATGTGGATTAAATATAGGTATTTACATGCAAAATTTTAGCTTTGTATCTTTTACCAGAGCCCTAAAAAAATCACTCAAAGTTTTCGATATTTTTGCTTATTACCTCCCTCCCCTTACACCTCCCAGCTTAAAATTTTTACCAAAATTAACTATTATGTAGTTCTACAATCTGACAAATTACTATACTATTTTTTGAGATATAAGGATTTGTAATTTTGAAAAGTGCACCATTTTTGAAATGCTCCCCATTTCCCCCCACTACTATTATTTCAACATGTTATATTTTTTTTGTATTTACCTAGTATAGCTTAATATAAGTTTTAAGTTTCAATTACATAGCTTAAGAGATAGTTGAGATATTAATTTTTAAGTGTTTTTCTTTGCACCCCCCCTGACCCACCCCATTACAATAATTAGCCACTTTCTAAGCTGGTTCCGATGAAACTATATGACACCTTGACGGTCTCTTAATATCATTTTGTTACAATAAGTAATTTCGAAGATATAATCATTTGAAAAAAAAATTCGGCCGACAATTGGTTCTAAGCCCCCCTTTTTCGCACCCCAATGGATAAAAAAATTAAATTATTTTTAAAAGTTGTCCCACAAACCCCTCTATATGTATGTTGAGTTTTAGCTTCCTAGCTATTACCATGGTTGAGATATTTGATTTCGTATTTTTCGGTTTAAGCGCTCCCCCCGCCTCCCCCTGAACCTGTATACCCCAGAAAATGGGTATCCGCCTGAGATCCGCAACTATCTACAATCCTTCTGAAAATGAACTTTCTATCTTGAAGGGTTTGGGAGTTAATGTGCGCTGAGCGTACACGTCGGCGTACGGCGGACGGCGTACAGACAGACGGATTTTTTTTTTTGCCTTTTAGGCTAATTTAGTCATGAAACGCGAAAAAAAAATTTCAGGGTAGCAAACTTTTTTTTTTTCTTGTGTCGATCACAATACTTTATTATTATAATAATAAAGTAAAAATAAATGCGTCGTAGTGTTCATAAATTAACTTAGTTGTGCTAAAGTTTTTTAACAACAGTATTGTATGAAATTTGTGTATGTAACTGTTATATTCGTAAGATAAATAAGAAAATGGAAATGTTATAAAATTCTTTACTTATGCAGAATATTGTTTAAATGATTAAATAAAAATCGGTAGAATAAAAATGTAAAGCGATGAGCCTTTTTTAAATGCGGCGATTAGCCATGCGAATATAAAAAAAAATGCTGGTAGAATATATTTTTGGTTTTGTAACGTTACGAATGTAATATTATAAAAATAAAAGTAAATTTTTAAATTATAAAAAAAGTGTGTATATTAGTTTGAACTATTTCGAAAGTGATTTTTAAAAATTTTTAAATTTTAATTATACTAAAATAGAGAGATGGTGTGAGGATTTCAAAATTTTTACCTCATACAGACTCCAAGTTTGTAGTAGTATAAGAGTAAATCGAGTTAATAATATTTAAGTGTTTTTATTTACACAGGTCAGGGAACCTCCCACTTAAAAGTGTTGACCTCTCTCTAAGTTGGTTATGTTGGATCTATGTGTTACCTAATTGATCCTAAAATAAAATGTTTAATGTTTATAATCATTTGAAAAAAAAAAAATCATTTTAATATATTTTACTTCAACAGCGTACTAGGCTTAAGAAGATAATACTTAAAAATTGTGTTAAATCAAAAAACCATTTTATATTAATCGAAGGAACTTTTAATGCCTATTTAATGCCGAGCATTCAGCTGAGGATATTATAGCCAATATTTCTGGCAATTAATGAGCAGTAAATAGATTTCTTTAGTTTGGGTGAAGCCTAGTGGGTATCGTCTACAATGCGAAGGTCGTGAGTTCAAATCCCAGTCGACTTATAATTTCAGCATACTACTTGCTTGGGTATATCCTGGCCAAAATCGTAGATAGAGGGTTGTACAAAGGGCTTTCACAATTATAATTAAATGTTACGGAACCTGAAGGTCAGGAGGCCAAAGCCCAATTTGAGTTGTAGTGTCAATGAAAAACAGATGCCATTTGAATACTCAATAATGCGAGATCGCCAATAAATATGCGCTGTTGTTATTGGCTAATAAATTTTGATGATTTTAATAAAAGTTAATTGGCTAGCAAACAAAAAATGCATATTCTAAACGCTAAACTTTTTTTTAAAATAAAATGAACTAAATCTCAATTTAATGTGTCTAATAGGGGAACCCGGGGTACAACGGCATACCGGGGCGGAATGAAGTTCGACGTTTTTTGGTGTCGAGGAGGTCCTGCCAACGAGCAGCAATAAGTTGAACTAGACCTTCCTGTTACTGCTCAACTACAGCAGCCAGGTTACTATAGTTTCCCTGAGCATTGATGAGTAAAGTTTTCGTTCTGCGTTTTTTTGCTCCTGTATTGAAACTCTTATGATTTTGTAACCATGGTACGGTATACATACTTGTTTACATTACAACTATAGTCTGTATATGCTTGAAGAACGTTTAATTGTCTTTAGTTTCGTGTAGTTAAATGTTAGCTTAAGTATTTTTCTCGAGTGGCCTTATCACCTCAATCTGAATCGTGTCCCTGGGACAGAACAGGTGGGGCGGAGTAGGTAGGGCGGAATGGAGAAGTACTCCAGTCTGACTGTGAATATTTATATTGCGGTGAATTTTCTTCAAAATCTGTTGAAGGTTGGGTCGCTTGTTCCAAGTGCAAAAAAATGGGCGGACAATTCCTCTGCATGAATAGATCGCAAAAATAATGAATTTATTCTAGAGTGTGAATTTCATGAAAAGGACACAATTAATGGAAAGTGTAGTTATATCCTTATTGTCACTTAAAAGTAAATAAATGCAGAGCAAACTTATTTTTTCTGCATTTCCACTAGAATTGTTACTAGCGATCGCCCGCGACTTTGTCCGCGGAAGAATCGCAAAATAAGCAATTTTTAAGAATGTAGTTAGTAATATGTACATTATGTGAGATATATAATCTGTTTAGTTTAAAGACTCTTTAAAAACAATGTTTTCTATTTTGTTGGAATCAGAACCATAAATTATGAAGAATGAAACCATGACACTCGCATTTGTATGGGAAAGACTCGTGATCAAATCAATCCCGTGATTTGAGATCATATAAGTATGGAAGAGCGTTAAGGACATGTGAATAGTTGTAGCTTGTGTTAATTATAAAAAAAGACCAAATAAAATAACGTCATACGATACTATAGATGAAATAGAAATTTTTGCGATAAGAAATTTTGTATGGGGAGTGGTAGAAAAGTTGACTACTAATTTATTTCACATCATGCAAGAGTAGCTATAAAATGTTTTGTACTAAACTCAAGCTTCAAAAATGGAATAGGTATTGAGAAATTTAGTGCATTGGATTTAATGAAATTATGCAATTTGTATGGAAGGTGGTTGAAGGATAGGGGGGGGGGGGGTTTTGGTGATTTTTTGACAAACAACTATAATCATAATGAAATTGATATATTTTAAATATTGGATCAGTAACATTCACACTTTTGAAGAAAATCGAATTTTTGAAAAGTTGTGAAATTGTGTCACATTGTATGGAGGGGAGTGGAAGGAGTGAAGCTAATCGGTTAATTTTTTTCCCGATATTAATAATAACGCTTATTAAGGATTTGATATAAAATTTTAGCCCGATGAAATTTATACGTATTGAGAAAATTAATAAAGGGTATTTCATGAAAAATTGCAGTTTGTATGGGAGGTGGTGGAAGGAGTAAGGGGCTCTTAGTAGTTTTTTGAATGAGTACTACAATTATCATGCAGTTGATGTACTTTTAATTTCAGATCAGTAACATTCACACTTTCCAAGAAAATCGAATTTTTGAAAAGTCGTGGAATCGTGTCACATTGTACGGGAGGGGGTAGAAGGAGTGAAGCTAATCGATTAATTTTTTCCCCTATATATAATTAAGGATTTGGTACAAAATTTTAGCTTGATGGAAGTTATACGTACTGAGAAAATTGGTGAATAGTATTTAATGAAAAAGTATAGTTTGTATGGGAGGTGGTGGAAGGTGTAGGAGGATGCAAATAATAATAATAAAAGATGGCATTTGATAGAATTAATATATTTTAAGCTTCAAATTAATAGCTCTTAAAGTTTCGGAAAAAAAAAATCAAATATTACATATTTTTGAAAATGTGTCACTTTGTATGGGAGGGGTAGAAGGCGTGAGGGAAGTGACATAAAACCAAAAACATTATTTCATTATTTTCTATTTTTGAAAGCAAAAATACTGTACTTTGGTTTTCTTTCAATATTACTGTATTAATGTGATTATTATACTTTAACGTTTTATGGAAAAATTTGTAGTTCCCTTTCTGAACCATATTTGCAACTTAGTACCCCGTTCTGCTACGAGTCCCCCTACAAACGAGGGAAAACCCAAAAAATTATTTCTATTTTAAATGCATGAATTATGAACCACTTTGATCATGGTTTGTTAACCGCGTTAAAATGCATTCTTAATTGAATATAATATTCGATATAGCAACGACCAGCAGAACTTTGTTCCAATCGTCTTTATAAATTATGAGACGATCGTTTAGTTGACATGCCTTTCGTCGCAGCATCTTCATCTCGCTTAGAAGAACTGAAAGGTCCTGGAAATAAATCGCGAAGATTATTGTCATTATTATAAGTGGTCATTCCAGTATTCCAATTCCCGATCCACTGACACTACTACTTAAGGTCCTTCCGAAACGAAATAAGTTTCAGTTGAGCTTGTTGCTTCACAGTATCTAGACTTTTTATAAAGGAATACTTACTTGTATATTGCTTTCAAGTTAGTCGAGAAGGTGAACTTTCTAATGCAAATTAGTAAATAGTAGTGTGAATAAAATTTTAAGTGGTACACGAAATAAGAATTTATGGTTTTTAGTGGTGATTATCTATGAGAAATTGAAGAAAAAATCTGAAAGATTATTTCGAGTGAGTATTTAATAAAGCCGGTGTTGTGTGTTGGGTGTGTTTATAATTTCGCCAATTACTTGAAATAATAGTTAATACTTAAGTTGATATTTTTCTCAATATTTGCAACTCGAATTGATAATAATATATTTATCCACTTTATGATATTGAATTTAATTTAATTAATATATGTACGTTGATTAAGATACATTCGAGCAACTTATTTACTGTATTTGGTTTTCAAAGGATTGACTTCGATCAAATATTGAAAATGAGTTGAATACAATAATTAAAAAAACATGTTATAATCATTTGATACATCATAATTTATTAAATTAACAGTCGCATCAATGCAAAATTTAAATTTAGATATTCTAATTGATTCTGAAATATTTACAATTTATTATCAATGTATCTATTAGAAAGGGAAATATCTTTCTTCTATTGATTATTAAAAACTGTTTATGATTCATAGTTGATAAACAATTAAATGTGAAAAAACATCTTTGGTTATTCACACTGATAATATTAATATTAAATATGTATTTAAGTAGTTATCGTCAACTTAAACGTAAACAATTAGGTTTAGTCTTGAAGAGTTTCGACTATTTGTAGAGAAAGTTGAAAGAAATAGAACCAAAAGCAGATATAACAAATCTATTTATATTCTAGACGAAATCGAACAGCGTACTGTATTTGTTCTAACGTTTATAACGCTTAGAAATAAAATTCATAAAGAGTTGCTAAAAGTACAGAAATATTCCTACCGAGTACAACGACTATCTGTTCGTCTGCCTGTATTCTAGTGCTTTAAGCTATCGAGCTGAAATTTTTTTCATGTCATTTTTAGCAAAGTAAAAAAATTTATTTTTATTGAAAAAGCATCCTTCTAACATCTCACACACAAATTTCTCGTATTTTCTATTTAAAATAAAAATGAATAAAATAGAATCAATGAAAACCTTTGTTCTGATCCACGCCTTCCATCAGATCTCATGCAAATAGTAAATTGCTCGTCAATATATTGTATCGATTTCCTCGAAAAATAAACAAGATAGAAACATGAAAATTTAAAAGTATTTTTATAGAATAATTGCAAAAAAAATATTAAAAAAAAAAACAATCTTATCGCACTCTTCGTAGTGCTTATTTCCAAGATTTACTCTCTGAAACTAATTCTCCAAAGTAATTTCGAGTAATTCTGCTTGTGGAAAATTGAAAATCTTATTTCATCAAAGTAAAGTTTAAAGTTTGTTTTCCCGAGTTTCAAAACTAAGCCATTATTCATGCTTCGCCTTTTTATTACTTTATTATTCTAATCATAGAGTATTGTGATCAGCTTGGAGAAAAAAAAATTACTACCCCGAAAATTTTTGTTTTTCGCGTTTCATTACTAAAATGTCTAAAAATGCAAAAAAAAAAATCGTCTGTCTATATGTCGTTCGTAATACGCTCAACGCACAGAAACTCCCAAGCACTTGAAGTTTAAAAGTTAACTTTTGGAGGATTGTAGATGGAGTGGATCTCAGGCAGTCACCAGGGATTAATGAGGCGATAGGGGCGCTACAAGCGAAATTAGGAATTCGAACATCTCAACCATAGTTCTAGTTAGATAACTACAAAGCGATGCGCATATAGAGCGGTTTGTGTGATAACCTTTAAAAATAACTTAATTTTTGCATACATTGTACGAAAAACAAATTGTCGGCCGAATTTGTTTCAAAAGGTTATATCTTCGCATTTAAAAAAAAAAAACCCTATTTTAGGGTCAATAAGGTGGTACATAGGTCCACCATAACCAACTTAGAGAGCGACCAATACTTTTTTCGGAGAAAGTCAGGGAGGGTGCAAGGGAAAACACTTAAGAATTAATATCTCAACTATCTCTTAAGCTACGTAATAGAAACTTTTAACATATATTAATCTACTAGCAAACGCCCGCGACTTCGTCCGCGTAAAAATCGCATTAATAAGCAATTTTTGAGAATGTAGTTAGTAATACATTATATAGGATATATAATCCGCTTACTTTAATGGCTCTTTGAACACAATGTTTTGTATTTTGTTGGAGTCACAACCATAAATTATTAAGAATGATAGCATGATACTCGCATTTGAATGGGAGAGGTTCGTGATCAAATCAAACCCGTGATTCGAGATCATATGTATACGTGTTAAAGACATGTGAACAGTTGAAGCTTGTGTTAATTGAAAAAAGGCCAAATAAAATGACATTAAGCTTAAAAACATAACAGGACTTCGATTGTGCGTAAAGCCCCATTATATGATACTACCGATGAATTCGAAATTTTTGTAATCTTAAGAATTTTTGTGTGGGGAGTGATAGAAGGGATGACAGTACTAAATTGATTTTTTTCACACCATGCTAGAGTAGCTATAAGAATATTTTGCACCAAATTTAAGCTTGAAAAACTGAATAGGTAACTTGAGAAACTTAGTGCATTGGATTTAGTGAAATTGTGAAATTTGTATGGGAGGTGGTAGAAGGAGTGGGGGGTTTTTGGTAATTTTTCTAGGTACAACTATTATCACCATGCAATTGATATCTTTTAAATTTCAGATCAGTTAGATTCACACTTTTCAAGAAAATCGAGTTTTTGCAAAGTCGTGAAATTGTGCCACATTGTAAGGGAGGGGGTAGAAGGAGTGGAGCTAATCGGTTAATTTTTCCCGATAATAATAATAATACTAATTAGGGATTCACTAGAAAATTTTAGCTCGATCAAAGTTATACGTACTGAGAAAATTGGTTTAGAGTATTTCATGAAAAAGTGCAGTTTGTGTGGGAGGTGGTAGAAGGAGTGGAGAGTTTTTGGTAATTTTTCTAGAAACAACTATAATCACCATGCAATTGATATATTTTAAATTTTAAATCAGTTAGATTCACACTTTTCAAGAAAATCGAGTTTTTGCAAAGTCGTGGAATTGTGCCACATTGTATGGGAGGGGGTAGAAGAAGTAAAGCTAATCGGTTAGTTTTTCTCGATAATAATAATTATGTTAATTAAAGATTAATTACAAAATTTTAGCTCGATCAAAGCTATACGTACTGAGAAAATTGGTTTAGAATATTTCATTAAAAAGTGCTGTTTGTATAGGTGGTGGTGCAAGGAGTGGAGGGTTTTTAGTTTTTTTTTCTGAAGCAACTACAATTATCACTGAATTGATAAATTTTATATTTCAGAACAGTAACATTCACACTTTTCAAGAAAATCGAATTTTCGCAAAGTCGTGGATTTGTGTCAGATTGTATGGGAGATGGTAGAAGGAGTAAACCTAATTGGTTAGTTATTTCCTGACATTAATAACAATGCTAATTAAGGATTTAGTACAAAATCTTAGCTCGATCAAAGTTATACGTACTGAGAAAATTGGAGTATAGTATTTCATGAAAAAGTTTAGTTTGTATGGGAGGTGGTGGAAGGAGTTGGGGGATTCAAACTATTTATACACTTGAAGATTGCATTTGAAATAGAAATAATATATTTTAAATTTCAAATTAATAGCTTTAATAGTTTCCATGAAAATTTGATTATTATAAGTTTTTGAAAATAAGTCACTTTGTATGGGAGGGGGTAGAAGGCGTGAGGGGAGAAAAATAACACCTAAAGCAGATTACTTCCAGAGGTAGATCTAATAATCTGTGAAAGTTTCATTGCAATCGGTGCGGCGGTTTTTGCGTGATAGCCGGAAAGACAGACAGACAGACAGAGAATTTTTTTAAAAAATTTTGATTTTGCTTAGTTATTGCTAAAATGAAGCAAAAAACTTATTTATAGCCATTTATAAACAAATATCAGACAGACACTACAATTATATTTATATAGATACTAGGGAAATGTTAATCTATACTAGGGAGATATGATAAAAATATAACATTTGGATATAATAGTAGTGGGGGAAAATAGGGACCATTTCAAAAATTTTGCTTGTTTTTCATAATGAAAACCGTTATATGTCAAAATCCAATGCAGATAATAACTTGAAATTTTGTCAGATTGTGGAGCTAAATAATCTTAATTTTTGGTAAAATTGATAGATTTTAAGTTCGGTGCAGTAAGGGAAGGGATGTAGTGATCCCAAATGTCGAAAATTGTGAGTAAGTTTTTGGGGCTCTGGTAAAAATATAAAGTTTAAATTTTGCACATGCATACATCCATTTGATGTATACACATAAAGAACAAATAATAATTTGAACCAAGCTTTTATGTACCAAAGAATGCCTTAATGCATAATATTTTGAACTATTAACTGATTGAATACATTCAAAACTTCTACTCTCTTTTATACAAACGTATTTTTTTGGCCATTTATAAGAAATCAATTAACACCAAACCATTAAAAGCTATCAATTTGAAAGTTTGTACAAACACTTTCTTTTTAAAACAAATTTGCAACCCATAAATAATTAACTAATAGACAACAAATTAAAAGCTACCAATTTAAATTTTGTACGAACACCTTTCAAGAGAAACGAAATAATAATGCATCACAAATTTTGCAATTTTCTTCACTCCTCTACCCCCTCCCATACAAATTTATGGTTTCACAAATATGAAATGCAACGAGTTTCATTAAATTTACTACGTCCATGACAATTATATTCTGTACAGAAAATTTTGAACAGGATTCAAGCAATTAATTAAAGAATTATTAACATCCACTCGCCCCTTATATCCTACGATGCAAACCTTAAGTTGCATATATATATAAACGCATGAAATATTGATTCAATGTACTGGAGCTATTGATCGTAACCGCATTTAAAATAATTGCCAACAGCCCTGTCCTAGAATCCCCATTCACTTAGACTTCCCTCTCCACCCTAGACTGCACATTGACTTCCCACGCATGCTCAATTTGTCTCAATAATAATAAAGTTGCGCCCATCGCATTGGCAAAAACTTTGTATCTCGATCAAAAATATTACCAGTTTAATGGGTTTCAAATACTACTAAAGTTATTCTCACTAAAATAGATTTGTTTATGACTGTGACAACGTGGCCTCCGCAGAGAAATGTGAGTCCCAATGTATGGCCAAGTTCGTCTAAAGTCTGCGAGCCTCTCCCTGTGACGACTTACTTCTGAAATACTGATGCTGCTAAATGATGAAAAGAAGGCTTGAGTCATCGAATTTTCAGATTTCAGAATTTGTATACTCTAGATGGAATCTGAGACTATTATAAGTTTCCTCTAGACTTTGTAACGCTAAGAAATAATGCTCGCCAAGGCGCAAAGAGTACAGAAATATTTGTTGTCGTTCAAAAATATCAAGACCGGATGTCCGTCCGTCACTTAAGAACGCGTTGAGCTAGAAAGTTCAAATTTCGTACAACACGTCATTTTTGACGAAAAAGTAAAGTCGAGGCCAAATCGCTTCACCCCTTCTACCCTTCCCATGCAAAATGACATAGTTTCGCAAATTTACAATAAACGGATTCGCTCAAAAAGTATTGAATCTATTGATCTGAAATTTGGAATACATTACTTTTATGATGACTCCAATCTCAATCAATCAAATTCCTGCTAAGACCCCTATAAGGGCATAGGACAGAAACAACTCTCTTCCACAAGGCGCGATCCTGAGCATCGGCCTTAAGCTGTTGCCAGGACTTGTTTATTCCTCTGGCCTCCTGCTCAACTGCTTGCTTCCATGTGTTACATGGTCAACCAACCCGACGTCTTCCTTGAGGATTATAATCCAGAGCCTGTTTGACGATGTTTCGCTCTGGTTTCCTCAAAGTATGACCGATCCACTGCCACTTCCGCCTTTGAATCTCAATACCTATTTTTGTCTGGCCAGTTGTACTCCAAAGTTCGTCGTTGAAGATCACTTCTGGCCAGAATATTCCTAAAATGCGTCGGAGGTATTGGTTCACGAAAGTCGGTAGTTTTTTGGTAAGCCGAACGGTCACTTTCCACGTAGTACAACCATATAACAACACGGATTTGACGCATGTGTCAAAAGCTTGCAGCTTCGTGCGAAGGGAGATCTCTCTTAACGTCCAGAAAGGGGGAAGGATACCGAAGGCCTGACGAGCATTATTTAGACGCGGCGCCTTAATATGCTTTTCAGCTCCGCCGTCCATGCTGACAATGGTTCCGAGATAGCAAAAATCTTGCACCTCTTCCACATCCTGTCCGTTAAGAACAATCGGTGTGCTTGCTTTCGAACCGATGTGCATGTACTTGGCTTTACACACATTTATTTTCAGTCTCGCTTCTTTGCATTTCGAATGCAACGAGCGAACATTTGACTCTAAGTCCGAACGGTTGTGTGCAAGCAAACACATGTCATAAGCATAATCAAGGTGACTTAAGATGTTAAGTAGTCTCCATTGAAGACCTTTACCTTCCCCACCTTCCAGTGCAGCTTTCAAGATGTCATTTATTACCACCAAAAACAGGGCTGGTGATAATATGCAGCCTTGTCTGACACCCGTTCGAACAGGGAAGCTCTCGGACAGCTCTCCTCTATGCAAGACGCGACACCTTGCATCTTCGTAGGATTCTTTAATCATAGCTATGACCTTATCTGGAATACCTCTCCTACGCAAAGCATTCCATATGTAATCTCGCTTAACGCTGCCGAACGCCTTCTCGAAGTCCACAAACATGAGATGTAGTAGCGAACCCATTTCGGATGACTGCTCTAATATTATCCGTAGGGTATTTGTGTGGTCGGTACAAGACGACCCTTTACGGAATCCAGCCTGATAAACTTCGAGAGTGCTCTCGACATCACTAATCCTATTGAGAATTACCTTAGCCATAATTTTTGATACGGCAGCAAGTAGACATATACCACGCCAATTGCCACAATCCCGAAGGTCGCCCTTCTTCATAATTTTCACAATGACGCCCTCCTTCCATTCAGTCGGATATCTTCCTTCATTCCACACCTTAGTGAAGAGTGGGAGGAGTATATCGGCTGTTATATCCGGGTCCGCTTTGAGGAGTTCGGTTGGTAGTCCGTCTACACCTGGAGCTTTCCTCCCCGCCATTGACCGAATGGCGGAAACTATCTCTTCCTTATCTGGGGGATCGTCCCTTATAGAGGATTGTTGCGGTTGGATGTTTGGAAGTTGTTCTGTTTCCGGAATATCTTCCTCTGACAAGATGTTTAAAATATCAGAGAAGTATTCCTTCCATCGTCGCAACTGGTGTTCACTCATATTAAGGAGAGTTCCGTTGACATCTCTCACCAGGTGGTTGGCGGTGAAATTCCTGTTCGCCAACTGTTTCATGATTTTAAATAGTGAACCCATATCCCCAAGGTGAGCCGCAGATTCTGCCTTGTTTGCCAGATCTTCAATGGCCTTTCTCTTGTCGCGTCTACCAGCCCTCTTAAGCTGTATATGAGCATCGCGGTAGTTCTGCCTCAAATCGGGCGTTCGTTGGTTGACATCTGGTTGAGAGATGATTGCCAATTTGGCTTTTTTCCGATTGCCAACCTTGTCCCATGTGTCTTGCGACATCCAGGGTTTCTCACCGCTTTGTACATATCCCACAGCTTCTTCAGCACTAGTTAGAAAAGTGTTTCTGGTTGCTTCCCAATTGGCGTCCAGTGTGTCATATTCACCCAATGTGGACGACTTTTTGCGTAGAATAGTGGTGTATTCGCGTTTTTTGTTGGGACCTCTGAGTTTATCCACATTAAGCTTGGGCTTCATTTGAAGAGGTTGTGGTCGTCGGATAGCTGCTGTACACAATCTCAAGCAGGCAACCATCAAGTGGTGATTGCTCCCCACGTCAGCTCCGCGTTTCGCTCGCACATCGAGGAGACATCTTCTCCATCGGCGACTTATAGCCAAATGGTCGATCAGGTTCTGAGTAACACCGTCAGGGGAAACCCAAGATGTTTTATGATGACTCTTGTGTGGAAAAAGGGTCCCTCCGATGAGCATTTGCCGAGTACTACAAAACTCCACAAATAATTCGCCGTTTTCGTTCCTCTTAATCCAAGGTCGTGAAGGGTCGACCCAAGGGTCACCATGCCTCCCCATGACGTGTTCTAGTCCAGTGTTGTCTGATCCAACCTGGGCGTTCATATCTCCCGAGATGATAATAATATCACCTCTTGGAACACGTTCGAAGGTGGCACTCAGTTGGCTATAAAACTCCTCTTTGTCACCAGATGTTGCGGTATTAGTTGGTGCGTAGCATTGCAGAATTGTGACGTTTCTGACACTGGTCCTGAGCCTGACGACGATAATCCTACCAGAGATTGGTTCCCAGCTAATGAGACTGTTTCTCGCTCTCGGCGTAAGGACGAACGCCACGCCTTTTCTAGCTTCACTTTCAGGGCCAATGTACAGAATAGTGTTTCCGCTAGGGATTCGTTCTTCTCCAGATCCTGTCCACCTGACCTCGCTCAAGCCCAAGATTTGGATGTTATAGTGCTCCATTTCACGGTCGATCACTGATTGGTGGTGCAAGGACCGAGTAACCCCAGCTATTCCCCCGTCATTCAATGTTCGAACGTTCCAGAAGCCAATCATAGTCCGTTTTCGAATGCCAAAAGTCGTTACCGTAGAATCAGTCCATATCCGAGGCGCTGTATCCGTTTCTCGTATCATTTAGGTCTTAAGATCACGGGTGATAAGCCCATGATCCAACTTAGAATTATTAGTAAGATCAAAAAAAAATTAGACGATTAACTTTACCCCTTCTCCTACCTCCCATACAAAACGTCACAATTTCGCAATTCCACAATAAACGGATTTTTTCCGGATGCATAGAGGCTTTTGATCTGAAATTTGGAATATATTACTTTTATAATAATTCCAATCTGCTGTATAAAACTTTTTTAAGTCTTCTCCTTCCTTCTACCAACTCCCATACAAACTGCACTTCTTTATAAAATACTCGAAACAAATTTACTCAGTACGTATAAAATTGATAAAGCTGAAATTGTGCACTAAAGATTTATTTAGAACTAGCAAACGCCCGCGACTTCGTCCGCGTAAAAATCGCATTAATAAAGAAATTTTAGAGAATGTAGTTAGTAATACATTATATGGGATATTTAATCCGCTTACTTTAATGGCTCTTTGAACACAATGTTTTGTATTTTGTTGGAGTCACAACCATAAATTATTAAGAATGAAAGCACGATACTCGCATTTGAATGAGAGAGGCTCGTGATCAAATCAAATCCGTGATTCGAGATCATATGTATACGTGTTAAGGACATGTGAATAGTTGTAGCTTGTGTTAATTGAAAAAAGCCCAAATAAAATGACATTGAGCTTAAAAACATAACAGGACTTCGATTGTGCGTAAAGCCCCATTATATGATACTACCGATGAATTCGAAATTTTTGTAATCTTAAGAATTTTTGTGTGGGGAGTGATAGAAGGGATGACAGTACTAAATTAATTTTTTTCACTCCATGCTAGAGTAGCTATAAAAATATTTTGCACCAAATTTAAGCTTGAAAAACTGAATAGTTAACTTGAGAAACTTAGTGCATTAGATTTAGTGAAATTGTGAAATTTGTATGGGAGGCGGTAGAAGGAGTGGGGGGCTTTTGATAATTTTTCTAGATACAACTATCATCACCATGCAATTGATATCTTTTAAATTTGAGAAACTTGGTATAGAGTATTTCATGAAAAAGTGCAGTTTGTATGGGAGGTGGTAGAAGGAGTGGAGGGTTTTTAGTAATTTTTCTAGAAACAACTACAATCACCATGTAATTGATGTGTTTTAAATTTTAGATCAGTTAGATTCACACTTTTCAAGAAAATCGAGTTTTTGCAAAGTCGTGGAATTGTGCCACATTGTATGGGAGGGGGTAGAAGGAGTAAAGCTAATCGGTTAATTTTTCCCAATAGTAATAATTATGCTAATTAAAGAATTAACACAAAATTTTAGCTCAATCAAAGTTATACGTACTGAGAAAATTGGAGTATAGTATTTCATGAAAAAGTTTAGTTTGTATGGGAGGTGGTGGAAGGAGTTGGGGGATTCAAACTATTTATATACTTGAAAATTGCATTTATATTAGAAATAATATATTTTAAATTTCAAATTAAAAGCTTTCATAGTTTCCATGAAAATTTGATTATTATAAGTTTTTGAAAATAAGTCACTTTGTATGGGAGGGGGTAGAAGGCGTGAGGGGAAAAAAATAAAACCTAAAGCAGATTACTCCCAGAGACAGAGCTAATAATCTGTGAAAGTTTCATTGCAATCGGTGCAGCCGTTTTTGCGTGAAAGCCGGAAAGACTGACAGACAGACAGAGAAATTTTTTAAAAACGTTAAATTCTGCTTAGTTATTGCTAAAATGAAGCAAAAAACTTATTTATAGCCATTTATAAGCAAATCACAGACAGACACTACAATTATATTTATATAGATTGTTCGTAAGACCAAAAAAAATTAGGCAATTACCTTCACTCCTTTTACCCCCTCCCAAACAATTTGACACAATTGAACAACTTTACAAAAATTCGATTTACCTGAAAAGTACGAATGCTACTGATCTGCTATGCCAAATAAATGATGTTTACAGTTATTTCTAAGAAAGTTATTAATAACTCCACCCTCCTTCTACCACTTCCCATACAAACTGCACAATTTCACTAAATCCTATACACTAAGTTTTTCAGTACCTATTAAATTTTTGAATCCTAAATTTTGTATAAAACATTTTGATAGCAACCTTATCATGATGTGAAAAAAATAGTTCAATGTTGTTACCCCCTCTACCAATTCTCCTACAAAATTTCTTAAAATAAAGAAATTTTTCCTTCATAGTCCTGTTATGTTTCAATATAGTTTTTGTAGATACGAGTACATCGCATCGATTCATTTAATTTGCAATTCATGAATTGTTCTTCTTCAATGGCGCTACAGCCCAAATCGGGGCTTGGCCTCCTAAACTTCAGGTTCCTTAACATTTTCATTATTTATTGTGGAAGGGTTGTTAGACCTTCGCACAACCCTCTATATACGAATTTTTCATTTTCGTAGATTGAGGTAACCAAGGTATATTCAAGCAGGTAGTGTGCTGGAATTATGCGTCGACCGGGATTTGAACTCACGACCTTCGCATTGTAAACCAAACACGCTACCCACTAGACTACACCCTAGCTTCATGAATTGTTAACCTCCTACTTTTTGGCAGTCACCAAAACTAGACTCAGCTACGTCTAATCAAATTCAATTCCATACTCATCTAGCTGAAGTTTGATTTATAGAACACTAAAAATCTTTCATCCGATTTGGGCTGTAGTGCCATTGTAGAAGACGAAGATTTCAAGAAACCCATAGAATATTAGTGCTTGAATGCTCTTCACAGTTAAGTTTAAGTTTCGATACGATACGATTTAATTAATACGAAAATAAAAATAAAATGCAATATTCAAAATTATTTTCGCAGCTCAAATAAATTATGGCGATTGGAAATACCGGGCTGATTTTAATGTTTCTAACATTATTCAATGATGTTCTGACATATGTCCCACATCCGTTTGATTTGGCAGACCAGCGCCCAGCATGGCCACCGAATAAACAGAAAGGACTTCCGACAATAATCGAATGGCGAGAATTGGAATACAATTTTCCTTCGTCAGCGGATCGGAGTGAAGCGATCGATGGCGGACTCTACGTAAAAGAAAATGGTGTACCAGTTGATGTTGACGTCCACTATGGCGGTATGTCGTTTTAAAATTTTGTAGTGATTAGGGCAATGGATACTGTATTCATTTCACTCTCTTGTTCTAACATGGAATAATTATGATCAGATTCTAATAGTTCTTTTATAACTTTTCAGCGAATAATTCATCACAAATTTTCGTTACGGTTCCAAGGCTCACTACCGGTATTCCATTTTCTTTGGCAACTGTTACGAACTTACCAACTGCACCCACCAGCTGGGGACCACCCCGACTGGTAGCTTATCCATCTTATTCGTGGCATTCGAGCCATGGTAAAGATTGCATGGGAATAACTTCAGTATTTCGAGTGGCTGTAAGTAAAAAATGTATCTAATTGATAAACATTGACTGATTAAGATAATTTAATATAAGGTAATAAGATCCATAACTTGCAATTTTAATGTTACCTTTAAACAAATTGAATCGGCAATCACGTCCATGGCACGTTCTACGAAAGACCCGAAATTTACAATTCACTTATTTTTGCAGATCGACGAATGCGAACGACTTTGGGTCCTCGATACTGGCCGAATTGGATCCATTCAACATTGTTCTCCGCAAATCCTTGTATTCGATTTACGTACCGATACGTTAACACATCGTTATGAATTCCCAAAATCTCAATTTAAAAGCGGAGTTTCGCTCTTCGTTACGCCCATTGTTGATGTACGCGATCCTCCACCGCACGGAACTTGCCGGAACACTAAAGTCTATATTGCTGATGTTACAGGATTCGGAATTGTCGTTTACGATTTTCTGTCGAATACATCCTGGAGAATGTCGAATAAATTGATGTACCCAGATCCAGACTTCGGTACTTATACGATTGCAGGAGAAAGTTTCGATCTAATGAATGGCGTTGTGGGATTGAGTCTTACACCCATACAAAAAGAATTAACTGGTGGTTCGTGGCCAAGTAATTACATGCTGCTTTTAATTTTAATATATAAAATAATGATTTGATATTTTAGATAATTTCAAAGCACAAGAACGTTATTTGTATTTCCATTCGTTGGCCGCAGATGTAGAGAATCGAGTAGCTTTGAGTCTTGTGGATAATGCGACGATTTGGGATGGTCATGAGGATTCAAATCCGAGAGATTTCCATGTAAATTAAACCGATAAAATTTGTAGTTTATTTCAACAACTCTGAAATTATCGAAGTACTACGCCTAGATTAATAACCTTTACTTTCTTAAAAAATGTTATTTTATTATTATGATTCTTAATAGCAAATCGGATCTCGTGACACTCAAAGTGTAGCTGAGGCAATGGACAGTAGGGGTAATCTTTACTTTGGTCTCAAGGACGATAATGCAATTGCTGCTTGGGATATTAACACGCCTTATTCGAGAAATAATTTCAAAATTTTAGCAGAAGATAGTGATACCTTGCAATTCGTAAGCGGATTGAAAGTGAAAAAGAATCGTCAAGATACAGAAGAGCTGTGGGCTATATCGAGCCGATTCCAGGTAAATATCGATTTGTTCAAAAGAAATTTTTTTTTATTATATTAAAGATATGATTTTAATGTTCTCTTTGTTTGTTTTGCAGAAAGTCATTGCTGGAACGAAAAATTCACGAGAAGTTAATTTTAGAATTATGAGTTGTAATACCTTTGATCTTTTCCATGGTGGATGTCGGGGTGGTCCAGACACTAAAAATACAGTGCATAATTTTGTATGATATATACAATATAATACATAATAAAGTACAATAATATAGAAAAGACATTTTAATGCTTTATAAAAAATAATATTCAAGCTTAATTTGATTACTATATTTACTTATTATATTTACATATGTGTTTGCATAAAGAAATAAAGAATTAATTTCAATATTTATCTTGAATTACTATTAAGACAATGTATGGGTAAAGTATTAGTTAAAAAAAAACTTGAAATATTAACTCTTTTATTTTTTCGGGTATAGTTAGGAGTGCCATTTATTTTCTACAACAAACCTTCGTAAGGACTTGAGCAAACATAAAGATGTCACTGACTTAAGTTATAAATAAATAAATACAAATGATTTTTGTAACTATCTGTAGTTATTTCGATTTAGATAAGCTTACCCACTTCTTCCTCTTCTTCATTGGTACTGTAGCCCAAATTTTGAAGTTTTAATGTGGTATGGTTGTTAGTTCTTCGTACAACTTTCTTTTGTTTTGGTCGTCCTATTATACACCCACTCAAGCAGTATGTCGAAAGTATACTTCGAACGGAATTTTAACATTATAGACCTTCACCCTACCTACTCGGCTTAGATATTAGTGTGCTTTTAAATATAGTTACTCCATGGGAAACTAGAGACGCTTTAACATAGGTTGGCAAAGGTAAAGTCCGATATTTGGAGCGAGATTTAAAAAAAGTGTCGACCTTTTTTTGGTACGTTCTTAATATCAAAAAATGTAGTTAATACTTAACTGAAAAGTCACAAACAAAAATTTTTAGGGCGGATGAAATTGGCAAAAGAAAGCCACTAAATTCAACACTCCACGAATGGTGAATTGAGGAAGCTGAATTCGCAGGTGTCGATTGTAACATTTCTGACAGACTCTGATAAAATGTGTCTCCTTCTTGCATGGAGTGACCATAGGACCATACCTTGAACGCTTAACGTGAACATACCGACAGAAATCCACGAGTTCACGGCTGTCTTTAGCAGTCACGGATTGTTTATGACGACAATCATTAACACCTGCATCCTCCAAGCTTAACGCTAGTCATTGACCAACGTATCTCAGCAGATGATACCAGTCTATGCTTCTTCGTGTGTTCTGCAGTCACACTGGTAAGAGCAAGGCCTATATAAAACCTTTCCCAATCTTTGAATCATGGGATCCGGTTGAAACGCAACTCCACGCCGAGCACAAGGTTTGCACAAGGCATTCCAAGAACATGTACGCTGTACAAGTACAGCAAAACAGTAGATGCTCTACCCGCGATGTAGGTGGTAAACCACAGCCACTACGTGTACCCCGAAGGGACCTCATCCATGGTTGCATTGATTTGCCCACACCCCGCCGCATCGATCAATCTCAAATCATTCATGCTCATTCGTATGATCACTCGATGTTCGATTCATGCGTAAGATTTTGCTCTCCTATGTTCTACTATGACACCAAGGGGGCTTGGATCCGAAGTGTCTCCTCGAACATAAGATTGCTACTTTCCTACGCAATATACCATTTACTACCAGTAATACAATGTCAGTTCTGCTTAGTTATAGCTTCAATTAGCTTTCGTCAGGTTGCTAAGATGGCCGTCCCGGCTATACCGAGCCCCTGCTCCGCATATACCTACAGCCAGCCTAATATCCATATTTAATCATCAGATTTCACTTCCTTCGGTCGGTTACGCAGTCCACCTTGACTTCTCGCCTCCCTCAGTCCGCTACTACTATCACCCGTATCAACATTCGCCCATATTCAACATTCTTCTTGCTTCATTTTTCACAATACTTAGCGGGGCTACTTTCGTCTTCACTTAGCTTAAGTCTGCTACTAAAATCCACCATCGACATCAAATACTACATTCAACTACCAACTTTCTACTATTAACATCTTATATTCTTTATTATTGCTTCAATTTTCGCATCCTTCCGTTAGTTACTAGGCCGTGCCGGCTATACCGGACACCTGCTTTTCGCCTCCTTCATTCAGCTACTACTATCCGCGGCTTCTTGATGTTTGGTTCTTATATTCGTTCATTCCTTTATTCATTTATTCATTGAGACATGATCGATACAACTTGGTACAGGGTAGCCAATACCGCCTCCCGTAGTACCAAGTTTCAAGCCCTTGCTGAGGACCTTCGTGAAGCAAGCTTCACTTCAGTCTATTTCACACGCAACTTGATACCGATCGAACAGCTCGGGTTCATGGAGTTGCCACATCCCAAAAGCAGTTACTGGAATCGCCGTAGCTTTCTAGACCAGCACTTACTTCCCTGTGATAGATAGGATTCGGAGCTGACAGACTGTTCAACTTTATCCCCCCACCTAAATGGGTTTCGGAGCTGACGGTCTGTTTAACTTGATTCCCTCCTATCTGTATAGGTTTCGGAGCCGAGGTAATATAGTATAATAAATTGCATCAGACAATTCAATATACCTACCATCGACTTACTCTCCCCTACTTGCATCTACTTTCGCTGCTTAAAAAACATTACACAACTACTAGCTTCAGCATTTATACAAGAAATAGAAATCTAACTTTTCTTCATTGCGACTTATCCTTAGTACTACATATAAAAACCAGATTGGATTCAACCTAACAGGTTAGAGGTCCGCTTATAACACTGATAGCTTTATATCTTCACTCAGTTTTTCTTCATCTTGATTCATCCAGATTTCCATACTGTCCTCTGTTCCTCAGTTCATCAGTTCCTCGGCCTAACTTAAATCAGCACCTCGGTTCCTCAGTCCCTTAGTTCCTCGGACAAAAGGTTTGGACAATGTCCTCTCCTATCAGAATGGGTTGCGGAGCCGGTGTAATATATTGCAATAAGTACTGAACTCAAGGCAACTATCACCGACGGGTTCCCCCTCATCTGTAGACCGCTTAGCGTTACCCAGCCTGCACCACGTGGAGGTGGGTCTACTTCGCAGGCCCGCATGGAGTGCCCATCAAATGACAACGGGTAAGGTTGCATTGATATTGATTCAAATGTGCCTACTCAGAATCGCGCCTGCTAAAGGTCAAAGTGATGTGCCGCACTTGGACGGAATATCTATTTAGAATAATTATCACAACTCTAATTTTTATACTCTAGATGAAATCTGAGAGTATATTGTGTTTGCCTTACCGTTTGTAACGCTAAGAAATAACGCTCGCACAGAGCCGTCAAGGGTACAGAAATGGAGGAATGAGTGCGCTTAGTTCCGCACTGCATTTACCATGGAAGTATCGATAGTAAATGCAAAGTACTCCGACGTTTCTGCGATGCTCGAGAGAATCGATAGAAGACGTGATGGTCTCGTCTCCAATCAGTCGGAACGCATGTTTTTGAGTAGGATTGAACAAAGCGAGGTATGTTATGGGGGCACCAGCCCAAACATGCGAGTTGTACTATTCACATCGTTAGATAATACTGGAACATCACCTTTAAAGAATAAATGATACGCCTTTTGGAGGCGTTGAACTCTACTCTATTTCTCCTGCCCCATTCCAGGATAAAGGATCACGATTGAAAGCAATAGAGTGCTAGTTTGATTCCGTAGCAGAGTTAAATTTGTATGTGCTATCTAAAGTACTGTCATCTGCAAAACTATGGATGGGATTGAGAGTAGATGACAACTAAGAAAAGAGTTGGAGATAAAACAGAGCCTTGAGGGACGCCGGAATCTATTAGGAAGTAGGAAGAAGTAGGAAGAAATACTACTCAAATAGTGCCTTCGGACAGGAAACTCTCAATCCATTTAATAAGGGTGGCATTAAGACCTATGGCCCTAAGCTTAACTATGAGACATTCGTGCCAAACTCTGTCAAAAGCTTTTGAAATGTCAAGTGCAAGAACTTGACCTTCGCCGTGTTTATGTATGCATGAGTTCCAATGTTCTGTAAAGTAGACCAAAAGATTTCCCGTCGACCTTCCAGAATGGAATCCATACTGACGATCATGCATTTGATGGTTATCATCAAGATATTGAACGATTTTGGGATTGACAGCAGTTTCCATTACTTTCGAGAGCACTGAAGTAATGGCTATCGGGCGGTAGTTGGCGGGGTTCAATTTACTTTCTTTCTAGGGAATTGGCTGAACATTAGGAAAGGTGGAAAAGATTGCGTAGAGGCTTAGCTAAAGAAGAGGAGCACTTTTCAAGGGTAATAGGGAGAATACCCTCCGGACCAGCAGATTTGTGAATATTGAGCTCTTGAAGGATCCTAGAAATAAGTCTCGTGCGAAAATGTAGAGTAGGCAGCGAAAAAACTAGAATCATTTAGAGAAGGAGGCGATTGATTTGAAATTGGAAGTCGGGAGTTTCTTGCGAAACTTGCTGCAATTAAGTTAGCTTTTTCGACAGGATCAATCATGGTATGGTCGCCATCAACAAGAGGTGGTATTGAAGAAGAAATGAAATTGTTGTTGACCATTTTGACGAATGACCAGTAAGATCTCGAGCCTTTATGGCGCTGAATGATCTTCCGTCGAAATTTTTGGTCGTGCGCAAACTAAATACGCTTGAGTATGGATCTGCAGGTATTTCTTGATGTATTGAAGAGGTCTCTGTTGGCAGGTATTTTATTCCCTTTACAGGATTGAAATGCTTGTTTCTTGGTCTGAATTGCATCGAGACATTCTTTGTTGAACCAAGAGTTCTATGACGGCCTGACTCTTTTATGACTGGAAGGTATCTATATCTTCATAATTTTCAGGATAATCCCGGTGACAAGTAAAGCTTCATCGCCGTTATTGAAATCAAAGCACAATCTCCAATTAAAGGCTTTGAAGAAGTCATTTAACACCCTTACCGGCTCTTTTGAATTGCCAAATAATTCTTTGAGGTGCCTTTATTGTCAGCGGTATAAGTGCTCTTTTAATCAAACTTAAAACTATTGGTATGGGCTGGATTGAAAGTTTCTTAGCCAATCGTGCAATGCGTGTGGTATTGGATGGTGTGGTTTTCCCTTCTTATAAAATTAACGCTGGTATCTCTCAGGGCTCGTTTCTTTCTCCCACTTTTTTTCTAATATTTATTAATGACTTGTTATCTTCAACTTTCAATCCTATACATAGCTTCGCTGATGACAGCACATTATACTTCTCCTATCACTTTAACACTGCGTCGTTAGCCCGATGTACTAACTTAGTAGAAAAACATAGGTACATGGTTCAGTCATTGAATGACGACTTGGCTAAAATTCTTGTTTGGGGCAAGCATAAGAATCAAGTCGAACTTAATGCTTCGAAAATCCAGTGCTGTCTTGTGTCCCACTTGGCTCTAACCATCATCCAATCACCTTCGGAGGCCAGCCATTAACCAACTCTTCAAGTGTTAAGATGTTAGGTATCCAAATCACAGATAACTTATCTTGGAACGATCATATATTTAACATCGCCAAGGAAGTATCTAAATGTTTCTACTTCTACAATGGCGCTACAGCCCAAATCGGACCTTGGCCTCCTGATATTCAGGTTCCTTAACATTTTTCATTACTTATTGTGGACGGGTTGTTAGCCTTTCGCACAACCCTCTTTCTACGAATTTTTCATTTTCTTAGATTGAGGTGACCAAGGTATATCCAAGCAGGCAATGTGCCCAAATTATATATTGCACCGACTGGGATTTGAACTCACGACCTTCGCATTACAAGACCAACACACTACCTACTAGGCTATACGCTAGCTAAATGTTTGGGTTACCAAAATCGGTGTAAAAACTCCTTCACCGCTTCTGGGTTACTGACAATTTAAAAGGCCTATATTAGACCACGTCTTGAATTTAATTCACACCTATGGGTGGGAGCTGCAAAAACTTCTCTCTCCTATCTCGATAGAATCCAGTTTCAGACTATTAAAATTATAGGAGATTCTGACATCACTTCATCGATTTACTCGAGCATAGACGAACTGTAATCTCCCCAACCCTTTTATATCCCTACTACAATTGAGATTGTTCGGAGAAATCTCAAATCTCTTACCCCATGTATGCCTTTAACCCATAATACTCGAGCTGCTTCACGCGCTCATAAGTATTCTTTCAACCCTGTCTTCGGTCGCATTATCAAATTTTGTGATTCGTTTTTAAGCCGGACTGTTCGAATATGGAACTCGCTGCCCATCTCAGCATAGCCACTTCCGTCTATATTCCCTTAATTCCCAAAAGCCTATATCCTTCCCCCCTCACCGGAGCTGTGCTTCAGTACAAAAGGGCAACCCCTCTAGTTCCCGTGTCACTTAAAAAAAATTACGGTATACGGCGACATACAGACAGACGGATTTTTTTCTTTTTTTGCATTTGTAGGCGAATTCAGTCATGAAACGCGAAAAACTTAATTTCAGGGTAGCAGTTTTTTCTCCAATACGATCCCAGTACTTTGTTATTAGAATAATAAAGTAAAATTTTTGTTTAATTTAGCTAAATTTCTCAACACATTATGCGCTTAGTCCTAAAACGCTGTTCAAGTGAATTGAAATTTATATGCGAATTTTGAATAATTTCATTTCGCCAACTATGATTTTACACACAGAAACTTCATTTCACTTGAACAGCATACTAGGCTTGAGAGGTTAATGCTTAAAATTGTGTTTAATCTAAGAACCATTTTATATTAATCGAAGGAAGTTTTAATATCCATTTCATGACGAGCATTCAGCTGAAGCCAATATTTGTGGCAATTAATGAGCATTCAATAAATTCCCTTGCAATGGATACCATTTTAATACTTAATAATGCGAGATTGTCAATAAGTACACGCTATTTGTATTGGGTAGTAAATTCTGATGATAAATAAAATTTAAAATCACTGCTTATCATAAACACTATCACTTAAAAAAAAAAATTAATTAAATCTTATTTTGATGTGTCACTGTGTCACATATGTACGAGGAAAACCCCAAAAAATTACTTTTATTTGGAATGCATAAATTATGAGCCGCTCCGATCATCGTTTGTTAAAATTCATTCGTAATCGAATATTATATTCGATATGATAACGACCAGCAAGCCCTTGTTCCAATCGTCTTATAAATTATGAGACAGTCTTCTAGACGACATGCTGTACGTCGCATCATCTTCATCTCGCTAAGAAGATCTGAAAAGTACTGGAAATTAATCGCAAAGAACATTATCATTATTATTTGTGAAGTTTTTTTTCCGCCTTCCAATTTCCGATCCACCGTCACTACTACTTAAAGTCATTCCGAAACGAAATAAGTTTTAGTTGAGTTTGTTGCTTCACAGTGTCTAGAGTTTTCATAAAGGAATACTTACTTGTATATTGCTTTCAAGTTAGTCGAGAAGGTGAACTTTCTCATGCAAATTAGTAAATAGTAGAGTGAAAATTTTTTAAGTTTTAGTGCAAGAAATAAGAATTTATCATTTTAGTGGTGATTATTTATGAGAAATTGAACAATAAATCTGAAAGATTATTCAATAAAATCTGTTTTGTGTAGTGGGTGTGTTTATTATTTATCCAATTATTTCAAATCATAGTTAATACGTAAGTTGTTATTTTTCTCAATATTTGCAACTCGTACTGATAATAATATATTTATCCAATTTATTATATTGATTATATTTTAATTATGTTTTTTTTTAAAGATGTACAATCGTTGATTAAGATACATTAAGACACTTATTTATTATACTCGCTTTTCAAAGAAATAAGCAAATATTGAAAGTCGGTTGAATTAAAAAACAGAATTGCAATTAGTTGTCAATAAAATCATAATTTATTAAATTAACAGTCGTGTGAATGGAAAATTAAAATTTAGATATTTTAATTGATTCTGAAATATTTACAACAATTTATTATAAATGTATTTAATCGAAAGGGAAATATTTTCCTTTTATTAATTATTAAAAGCTCTTTATGATTCATAGTTGATAAGCAATTAAATATGGAAAATCATCTTTGGTTATTCACTCTTATAATATTTATGTGAAATACATATTTAAGCAGTTATCGTCAACTTAAACATAAACAATTAGGTATAGTTCCGCTTGTAGAGGTTCGACTATTTGTAGAGAAAGTTGAAAGAAGTAGAATCAAATGCAAATATAACAAATCTATTTATATATATTCTGGACGAAATCCGGCAAAATATTGTGTTTGCTCTAACATCTGTAACGCTAGGAAATGAGGCTCGTAAAGAGTTGCTAAAGGTACAGAAATATTCGTACCGAGTGCGAGTGACTATTTGTTCGCTTTAAGCTATCGAGTTCAAATTGTTTTTATGCCATTCTTAGCAAAATAAAGAAAGTTCGTGAATAAACTTCATTCTACCATACAAATTTCTTGAAATTTATAATTTAAAAAAGTTTAAAGATCACATATGGTGTGAATACAATCAAGTGAAAGTTTTTATTGTGATCCATGCGGCTCTTCTACCACATAAAAATTTTAAATTTTTCCTAAAAACATATTTTATTTCCGCAAAAAGTAAACAAGCTAGGGACATGCTATTTTATAAGAACTTTTATACAATAATAATCGCAAAAAAATAGTAATAAAAATAATTTTACCGCCTCTCTTTCTATAACCTACCATACAAAATGTAGAAGCACCGTAGTGCGTTCCTTTTATATTTCACTTTTACACTTCTGACTGTTTCAAGGGCTCCGCCTAGACAGCCAGTGGTCAACGCGCCTCTTTTGTGACTTTAAATCAATGGAGAAGAATATAAGGAACTGAAAACGGATAAAGGTCTTAGCAGGGACCGAAACGTCACGAATAATAAAGCGTAACAGTGTAGAATCCGGAAATCTTTTTCTTTCAATCTCAGAACTGAAAACCATTGAGCGAAATGAAGTCAAAATGAAATACATAAGTGCTGAAATTTTTGTGTGGTAGTTTAGCAATAGCGTTGTTAAAAAAATTTCAAGTGTTTAGGGTTTTTACAAGCAAGATTTCATATGAAATGCTTTGCGTAGGAAATGTATTCTCTCGTAGTTGAGATCATAGCTATGGTTAAAGAATCCTACGAAGATGCAGGATGTCGTGCCTTACATAGAGAAGAGCTGTTCGAGAGCTTTCCTGTGCAAGCGGGTGTCAGGCAAGACTACACATTATCACTAGCCCTGTTTCTGGTGGTAATAAATCACAACTTGAAAGCTGCTCTGGAAGATTGGAAGGATAAGGCGACTATTTAACACCTCAAGGCATCTTGATTATTCTGAGGACGTGTGTTTCCTTGCACATCGATGCATTCTAAATGCTACTGGACTGAAAACAAATGTCCTTAAGACCAAAAACATGCACATGGGTTCGAATACATGCGCACGGATTTTTCTTAATGAACAAAATGTGGAAGAGGTGCTAGATTTTTGTTACCTCGGAATCATTGTCAGCATGAACGGCGGAGCTGAAAAGCATATTCAGGCTCGTGTAAATAAAGGTCAGGCCTTTGGTATCCTTCACTCTTTCTAGCGGTTAAAAAAGATCTTCCTTCAGACGAAGCTGTGAGAGTTTGACGCACACTTCAAGTTTGTGTGGTTATACGGTTGCCCTACATAGAAAGTGGTCGGCTTAACAAGAAACTCCGATGAATTTTAGGGATTACAACTGGACAGACTAAAATAAACATTGAGAGTCAGATATGGAAATGGCAGTGGATTGGTCATTTTTTAAGGAAACGAGAGCAAAACATCACAAAATGAGCTCTGGATTGTGAAGATGTCAGGCTGACCGGCCATATGGCATATGAAAGCGAGTAGTTGAGCAGGAGGTCAGAAAGAACTATTTCTGCCCTTTGCCCCTATAGGGGGTTTTAACGAAAAATTGATTAATTGATTGGGTTTACATAAGAGAAAATTTGAGAATATATAGATATTTGGAATACTGCATTTTTAACCAAATTTCAATTATTTAAATGTAAAATAAATTCGTGTCTAAAATTATACACACATACATGTACATGTTGTTGGGAAGAATAATTCTTTAGTGCTTATTTCCAAGAAAACATTTTTCTGAAACTATTTATTCCACAAAGCTATTTCAAGTAATTCTGCTTGCGAAAAAAGGAATATCTTATTTCATAGAATCCGAAAATAAAGTTAAAATTTGTTTCCGCGAGTTTTAAAATGAAACTTACATTCACGTCACACGTTGGTATTTTGAGATATAGTATATATACCCCAGTCACTCCATGCAAGAAGAAAAAACACACTGTAACAGAGTCTGGCGGATATGTCACAATCGACACCTGCGAATTCACCATGCACAAATCCCCATTTGTGGAGTGGTGAGTTAAATGATTTTTATTTTTGCAAATTTCATCCACCCTAAGATAAATTGTTGCTTCAATATTTTTATTTGTGACTTTTTAGTTAAGTGTTATACACAGCGCACTGTTCTTGATGTTCAGAATGTACCAAAAAAACATAACAGAATTATGATTGGGCTTAAAGCCCAATCACATGATACTCTAGATGAGATGGAAATGACTTTAATATACCAGAAAATATGTCATCTCAAATTCTTTCGAATAGTGAGTAGAGACTTTGCATGGGAGGTGGTAGAAGTAGAGGAGGGGGGTCTGTATTTCTCCTATGTGACACCGAAAATGGCATGTAAAATGTTTCGTGCTGAATTTAAAATTTTTAGTTTTCATTATTTTTAAAGAAATTGGACATAGTTTTGCGGAAATTGTGTCATTTGTATGGGAGGTGGCAGAGGAAGTGGAACGTTTTCGATGATTTTGAAACTGCTTATCATCACCCTTATCACTATGCTTTGATTCAATTTCAAAGTCGATAGCTCTCATATATTCGAAGGAGAAATGCTTTTCTTGAATTTATAATACAGATATTTATATGGGAGGGGGTAGAAGGAGGGAAGCTGAGCTGATAATTTTTTCCAGCATTTATTGCAACTATTAAAAAACTAATTCTGGCAAAATTTTAAGTTTGTAATTTTTCTAGTTTTAATGGAAATCGATATAATGCATTCAACAAAAATTATGCATTTGTATGGGAGGGGGTAGAAGGAGTGTAAGGATGAAAACAATTTTTTTCCCGTTATTGATATTTCTATTTTTATACTTTATGCGAAATATCAAGTTGATAGCTTTAACAGTTTCGAAGAAAAATAATTTAATTTAAATTTTAAAATTTCGTGAAATTTGTATGGGAGGGGGTAGAAAGAGTGAGGTGAAGTTGATAATTTTTTCAATGCTAATTGGAATAATAATAAAAGTAATTCTGGCAAAAATTCGTTTTTATAACTTTACTAGTTTCGATGAAAATCGAAAAACTGCATTTTTCAAAATTATGCATTCGTATGGGAGGGGGTAGAAGGAGTGATGAGATCGGATCAATATTCAGTTATATTAATGGCATCTATATCATAATGCTTTAACCCAAATTTCAAATCGATAGCTTAAATAGTTTCAAAGAAAAATCAATTTCTGAAAATTTCGAAATTTCGTGAAATTTGTATGGGAGGGGGTAGAAGAAGTGGGGGGATGTGGCCCGTTCACGAACTTAAGGTTTCTTTTTTGCTAAAAATGACACACAACAAATTTCAGCACGATAGCTCAAAGCGTTCAAGAGTTATGCTGTAGACAGACGGACAGACGGACAGACGGACAGACAGCAACTCGGAATCGAAGTTTTTGAGCGACAACAAATATTTCTGTACCCTTGGCGGCTCTGTGTGAGCATTATTTCTTAGCGTTACAAACGGTAAGGCAAACACAATATACTCTCAGATTTCATCTAGAGTATAAAAAGGTTAACACTTTTAACAATTGCGCTCCAAATATTGGCCTTCACCTTTGCCAAACTATGGTAAAACGCATGTGATATCTCATGGAGTAACTATAGTCCATGGATTATTATATACTATGTCAAGCAAATTAACGCGAGAGAAAGTAAAATTTTCAAAGAATTAAAATTCTCCATTTTTGTTCGTGTTTATATACAGTTTCAGCGTATCCATCGTTTTCGTTTAAGGTTCACATTCGGTTTCAGCGCATTCATACTTTTCATCCATGCCTTAAATACCCAGGCTGAAAACAACCTCTCTATCTACATTCTATTCTATTGGCTGCTACAGGTAGGGCGTGCTTACACAAGTGCGAAAAAACGTAACATATTTGTGAGCGCTATATTGCGATTTTAAGCAAGGGTGTAGCCTAGTGGATAGTGTGTTGGTCTACAATGGTCGTGAGTTCACAACCCGGTAGACGCGTAATGCTAGCACCCTGCCTGCTTGGGTATACATTGGTCACCTCAATCTACAAAAATGACAAATTCGTAGGTAGAGGGTTGTACGAAGGTCTAACAACCCTTCCATAATAAATGCTGAAAAATGTTAAGGAATCTAAAGGTCAGGAGGTCAAGGTCCTATTTGGGCTGTAGTGCCATTGTAGAAGAGATATTGTGCTATATGACTGACTCGAAAAATGCACTTGAAAACATTTTGTGCGTTGTACTTAACTAGCAATTCACTGCTTGCAAGAATCTCGCTTAAATGTTTTTTAATGCGCCTTTTTTCCTGCTGGGATGCTTGATTGATTGAAAATTAATGGTCATGCTAAAATCCCATTTCTGCAAAAATTACCAACTAATTGAGTTTCTAAAATGTTCAGATACCTTCCGAATCCACTTTCTGAATCTAAAAGCTCTCTATAGCTGGCCATACACGTTCGAGTAAAGTTTGTGAGCAGTTTCTCATCGTCATATCTTATAGTTATGGTGAAAAGTAAATTCGATCACACCTGATATGGAACTATTCGAAATGTTCCGCGATCCTGATAATTTTCAAGTCGAGCCACACACCACCAATAAACTATAATTATTCGCCAGAGTCAAAACTAAAACTATGGTTATTTTAATTCGTTAATTTTATTTACAGTGGCTCAATTAAGTAATCGGACAGTATCGCGGTATTCACATTGTCTGTAACTATATGAGAAATCAATTTAGGAAAAAATGAAATGCACATATGTTTACTAGGTAACAATAGTTTATAAAATAAGAAAAAAAAAATTTCTATTTTATTTACAAAAAAATTATAAGCTAAAATTCAAATATATGATTATTAAACTCCAATTAAATATTCGGACACTTCAAATAATGATAGTAAATTAAGTATAAAAAAGCTTTTTTTTTCTTATTTTAGTATTTTGTTGGAAAACCTTTGATTTTCCGAATGGCTTCCAGTCTTCTTGGAATAGATTCCACCAACGACCTGCAATAAGAGGGATCGATTTTTTTCCATTCATCCTCCAGAGCCACTTTAAGCTCGGCCTTCGAAGAAATTACCCGCGATTTCAATTGTTTTTCTAAATAGGTCCACAAATGTTCGATTAAATTTATATCTGGAGATTGTGGGGGCGTTTTCATCACGTGAGAACAATTATACAATAACCACATGCGCGTATTGTGAGCTTTGTGTTTTGGGTCATTGTCTTGATAGAATGAAAATGTCTCAGAAATGCCCAATTTATCTACACTTTATTTAAGATTTTCTTTTAAAATGGATATGTGCTTGTGTTGCTCCATTATGCCATCAATAAAAACTAGCTTTCCTGGTCCAGAGGCAGCCATACAGTCCCAAACCATGAATGATCCAGCTCCATGTTTTACGGTCGGTTGAAGGTTAACAGGTTTGAACTCCTCATTTGGTCGTCTCTTTGTCCATCTGACCGGAAAACATTAAATTTGCTCTCGTCAGTAAATAACACTGTGCTCCAATAGGCAAAGTCACGCGATTTATGCTCTTTAGCGAACTTAAGTCGCTTTAGCTGATTTGTGTTATTTACAAAAGGTTTTTTGCGTAGAACTCTGCCGTTAAAATCGTCACTCCGTAGAACTTTTCTCACAGATTCTGTACTTGCAGTATTGTGGAGGTAGTTAGACACTTCTGATGTCAATTTTGTCGCACTCAGCTTGGGATTTTTCTTTACGTGCTGCACGATCCACCGTTCATCTGCCTCTGAAAATTTTTTCGGCCGTCCGGATCTAGGATTATTTTCAATACTTTTATTAATTTCAAACCGTTTAATGATTTACCCAATTTCTCGCACAGACATCCCGTTTTTGTGATGTTTGATGCCCAATTTCGGAACTTCGTTAGTAGTTTCTTTACCTCGACGACCCATGCTAGTTTTGTATGAGAATTCACTATAAAAATTTCGCAACAAGTAATTTTTTTTTTCGTTTACACTTTGACTACCGTTATTCACACTTAATTTGTTATAATTCGGGGAATTCCCATCTCAAATGTCAAAAGAAAACCAGTGTTGCCAGGTGTCCGAATATTGAATTGGAATTTAACAATCACATATTTTGAATTTTGGCTTATAACTTTTTTGTTGATTTAATAAAAAGCTATTTTTTTCTTAGATTATAAACTAGTGTTAACAAGTAAATGGATATGCATTCCATTTTCTTCTAAATGGGATTTATAAAGAGTTACTGACAAAAGTCTTTGTTTCGTAGCTCTGTCCGACTACTTAATTGAGCAACTGTATTAGGTGCACCAACTTCTTTTAAAGGAATAAACTTTAATTTAACTTTGCGTTTTTAATAACTTTTATCTTTTTATAAATCACAAGTCTCAACTAACTGCTTTCACGAACGCTTGCTCTATTTATACCGAGCACAACCGACATGGATGACAAAGTGACGATGACGACGACGAAGTGAATGACGACGACAAAGTAACGAGGACGACGACGACTTTGCTCCCCTGCCCACTTACTTCGAATGATGAACCTTCCCTTAGTGCTGTGTTTCTGTTGTCGAGAAATGCATGGAATACTGATGGTTGTATGGCTCAATGAGGGCATCTGGTATAACCTCATCAAGAAGTGATATACGATGTGCGTAAGTAAGTCTATCATGCTTAGGAAAGAAGTTTAAATGGACAATAGATATGGAGCGCAACATTTGTGTGATCCGAGCATTTTAGAGTAAATGATCGGAGTGGCTTATTCGGACGTCTATGGCTAGCTAATAGGAAAATCCAAATAAGAAATATTTTTTCAATGTAATTTTTTAAAAACAAATTCGGGTTGATACATTACAGACTTCTAGACCTGAGTGTTGCCTAGATGGGAGCGTGTTGGTCTACAATGTGAACGAGGTGAGTTCAAATCACAGTCGAGGCATAATTGCAACACACGGCATGATTGGGTATATCTGGGTAGTCTTAATCAGCGAAAATGAAAGTCAGTAAAGATAGATGGAGGGTTTTACAAAGAGCTAACAACTCTTCTTTAATTTCAAATATATATTAAGGAACTTTTAGTACCATTGGAAAGACATTCCGTTAAAAGATCTTCTTGGGCAAATTAGTTAGCATTTCTTTCTTTTCAAAAGGTACAAACAATAATCAAAGAAATATCTTTACATATTGGTAAAATTTCGTATTAAATATTTAAAAAGTTAGCAAAAAAAACTTTATTCACATACCGTAGGTGTTTTGAAGAAACCTCCTATGTGAATTGAGTACAACTTTTCAGAAAATACAGAAAACTGTTTAGAATAAATCTAATAAATTCTAGTCAATATTTTTTTTTTCTTTTTTTTTTCTGTAGCGTTACGATTAAATTTTATATATAGGAGGTTTCTTAAAAAGAACAAGCTGATAAAGTAGAATGTCTTGATACCATATTTTATTTCAAAAAAAAAAGCTCATAGCAGGCTTCATCAAAACAACGTCGATTATGTACCTATATGTTGTACGCAAAAAATTAATTTATTTAAGAACGCAGTAATAATGAAACGATTAACCCAGCAATATTAATAATTACATCTCATAGCTCAGGTAAACTAAAATCATTGTCAAGGTCATCGGTTCATTGCGGTCGTAACAATATATTGGCCGGCACACGATTAGGAATCTATGAAATTAAGAAATTTGTAGTCTTGTAAAAAAAAGATGCTATGAAATTTAATTGCATTGTTGAAATGAGTTATTGTTTGGTAATTACATTCTTTTTTTTAATTTCAAATCCTACTTCAGAATCTGTAATCTCACTTAAGAGCTGTTACGTAAAAGAAATTCTAACAAATGATTGCTATTATGGTGTATTTGTAAAATTTTATGCTTTCATAATTATAATGTAGTCTTTAAGTGGATGAGTTCATCTAAAAATTACAAAAAACAAGTAATCAAGGTGCGATCCGGAACTTAAGAAATAAATATTTTAATTCAATTCTATTGTTTTGAATTAAAGCATAGAAATTTCGTTGTTACGAGTAGAATTGGTTTAAAGCTCAAAAAATTAGTGATTAAAAAATCTGGGAGTATTATAAGTTTGTCCCGAAGCTTGTTACGCCTAGAAAAAGTGATTTAGGAATTTATCTTATCACTCTAAAATCTTGTCTTTATGCCTGTCTGTCCATACGTTCTCTAGCTTGAGAACGCGTTAAGATAGAAAGTCCAAATTTTGAATAATTTCTTAGGAAAAAAAGTAAGGAGAAGTTATGGAATCTACCATATCGTTGCACACCTTTAAACCAGGCCCATTGAAAATTACAAGTTTTGACAATTCTATTATATAGGAAAATGAAGGAGATTTTAATCTGAAATCCAATTAAAATATTCTCAAAAAATCTCCCAAGAAATACAAGAAACCATTTATCTACGCAATACAGATTATCAAGTTCAAAAAGAGTACTCAATGTTTTATTAGCATTACTAATAACATAAAAAAAAAAACATAACAGGACTACGATTGGGCGTAAAGCCCAATCGTGCGATACTCTAGATGAAAGAGAAATTTTTTGATTTTAAGAAAGTTTGTAGAGAAGTGGCCCCCTCCACCACTTCTCTACGACGACATTGAACTACTTTTTTCACATCACTCTAGAGTTGCCACCAAAATATTTTATAGAACATTTCAAATTAAAAAATTTAATAGGTGTTGGGAAAATCAGTGAAATTGTGCAGTTTGTATGGGAGATGGTCGAAGGAGCGGCGAGTTCTTAATGACTTTATAGAAATAACTAAAAACATCATGTTTTGAATTGCAGATCAGTAACATTCACACTTTTTCAGGAAATTCAACTTCTTGTGAAGTTTTTAAATTGTGTCAGATTGTATAGGAGGGGGTTGAAGGAGTGAAACTAATCGTCTAATTTTTTTTTTGGTCTTACTATATTTCTAAATAAATATTTAGTGCACAATTTGAGCTCGATCAATTTTATACGTACTGAGTAAATTTGTTTATAGTATTTCATGAAAAAGTGCAGTTTGTATGGGAGGTGGTGGAAGGAAGAGGAGGACTCAAAAAACTTTTATACAGTAGATTGGAATCATCATGAAAGTAGTATATTCCAAATTTCAGATCAATAGCATTTATAATTTTCGAACAAATTCGTTTATTGTCAAATTACGAAATTATTTCATTTTGTATGGGCGGGGGTAGAAGGGGTAAAGCTAATCATCTATTTTTTTTATTTTACTAATAATTCTAAATAAATAATTGGTGCACAATTTCAGCTCGATAAATTTTATACGCACTGCGTAAATTGGTCTGGAGCATTTGATGAAAAACTGCAGTTTGTATGGGAGGTGGTGAAACGAGGGTGAGGATAGAAATAATTCTTATACAGTAGATAGAAACCATCATAAAAGTATTACTTTCCAAATTTCAGATCAATAGCATTTATACTTTTCGAGCAAATCCGTTTATTGTTAAATTACGAAATTGTGTAACTTTGTATGGGAGGGGGTAGAAGGGGTGGAGCGATTTGACCCGTTCACGAACTTGACCTTACTTTTTTATCAAAAACGACGTGTCCAAAATTTGAACTATCTAGCTCAATGCGTTTTCAAGCTAGAGGAGACACGAACGGACGGACAGACGCTTTAAGCTCCTGGTTTCGAAATTTTTGAGTGATTATATGAACTTCTGTATCGTTCATTTTTTTCTCCGAGCCTTATTTCTTGGCTTTACAAACTTTGTGGCAAACTTATAATACTCTCAGATTTTACCTAGAGTATAATAGCCCCCACTCCTTCTACCACCGCCCATTTGAAATTACATATTTTCACAACTTTACATAATTCTCTTTCTACCATGCCCATACAATCCGCACAATTTCACGAAATACAATACACAAATTCTCAATCAACTTATCGAACTAGGAAAAAGTGGAAAATTTCTCTAAAAGCACAAACGTTAAAGAAGAAACATTTATTTAATTTAATAATTCGTTGATAATGCTATAGATGGAATCTGAGAGTATTGTAAGATTGGTCTAAGGTTTGTAACGCCAAGAAATAATGTTCGCACAGAGTCGCCAAGGGTACAGATATGTTTGTTGTTGCTCAAAAATCTCAAAACCGGATGTCCGTCCATACGTCCGCCTGTCTGTCCGTCCGCCCGTCGCTCGTCGTACGCTCTCTAGCTCGTGAACGCGCCCAGCTAGAAAGTTAAAATTTTGTGGACGTTGGTTTTGACGAAAAACTAAGGGAATCCGTGAACAGACCAAATCGCTCCACCCAATCTAGCCTCTCCCATACAAAATGTTTAATTTTTAATCATTTACAATATTTAAATTTTCTTGGAAACTACCTATATAAAAGCTACTAATTGGAAATTTAGAATATATTATGTAACTCCTTTTACCACCTCCCATACAACCTGCACTGCAGTAACGAAAAACTATAAATTTTGTACTAAATATTTCCTTCTACCTTCTACAATGGCGCTACAGCCCAAATCGAGCCTTGGCTGCCTGACCTTCAGGTTCCTTAACATTTTTTTTTCATTATTAATTGTGGAAGGGTTGTTAGACCTTCGCAAAACCCTCTATCTACGAAATTTTCATTTTCGTAGATTAAGGTGACTAAGGCAAGCAAGCAGTGTGCTGGAATTAAGCGTCGACTGGGATTCGAACTCACGACCTTCGCATTGTAGAACAACACGCTACCCGTTAGGCTATACAATAGCTTTATATATTTAATTAGCATTATTATTAAGATCGGGAAAAAAATAACTGATTTGCTTCACTGATTCTAGCCCCTCCTATACAGTATAACACAATTTCATAACTTTACAAAAAAATTTCTTGAAAAGTATGAATATTGCTGCTCTGAAATTAGAGACATGTCAATTCCATAGTATTCATAGTTTTTTTCTGAAAAAGAATCACTAAAAGCCCTCACTCCTTCTACACCCTTCCATACAAACTCCACTATTTCACTAAATCTAATATACTAATTTGCTCAGTACTCATTAGATTTTTGATGTTTAAATTTTTGTAGAAAAACATTTTTATAGCTTCTTTAGTATGATATGAAAAATTGTTAAATGCAGTCACCCCTTCCACCACTCCTCCTCATTTCTTGAGGTTACAACATTTTCTATTTCATCTAGAGTATCATATGATTGGACTTTACGCGGAATCGTAATCCTGTTAATTTTTTTTCCGAAACAAAATTCTCGCATTACCATAGTTATAGCCTAAAGAGGAATGACTACCAGTAGTGGGCAGCGTGCTTGCTTCTCAGTCAATAGGTCGTGGGTTTGATTCCCACTCTAGACAGGGGATTTTTTAAGCACGAATTTTTCAGTTGCTACTGGCGACGAAAAATTATTCGAAATAAAATGGGGAAACGGTGTAAAAGTGAAACAGTTCCACTTCAAGAAGGCCTAGATACTCAGTATATGGTTTCTGTTCGCTTTCCATCATGCAGTCCCCATAATATCTGCAAATATTTGCCAATAGCGCCTGTACAACTGAAAAATATACCAGCTTCTCCACTCGTTACGATCGTTCTCACTCCTCTTCCTCTACCTTCCTAATCCCAGTCCTTCCCACCATGACTGTGTTTGTGCATTGCATATAAAGGCCGAAATTGCCATAACACAGGTCATTCTGTAAAAAAAAAAAAATCTTTTGAATTTGTAATTTCCTAAACAATAATAACAATCAAATATATATTTGAAATGAAAGATTTCCAGATTCTACACTGTTACGCTTTATAATTTATCACGTTCCGGTCTCTGCTGAGACCTTTATCAAACTCTCAGCAGAGACCGAATCGCCACGAATAATAAAGCGTAACAGTGTAGAATCCGGAAATCTTTACTTTCAAATCGAAATGCACTGTGAAAACATTCATGAAACCATTAAATATCTATTTGCCCACTGATAACACAAATTATACAGCCATAACTATCAAAACCAGAAAAGTTAGTAATCACATTCCGTGGACAATGTGAAAAGATTTATATATTAAGGTGAACCTGTTTTTTTGAAAATTGTAAATTGTTGTGATAAATTTTCAACCAAAGTATCGAGGTGAAGTTCTACTAGTTAACGTGAGTGAATTAGTGAGTATCAGGAGAAAGTTAAAATCGCACTCATGGCACCGTAAATGTGAAATATAGGCAGTCATTCATTTCCCGAATGTCAAAACTTTGGAACGATTTGCCAGCTAGTCTGTTACCCAACAACTACAACCTGCGGTTCTTCGAGAACAATGTCCACCGTCATTTTCGTCTCCCTCCACCTTAATACCTTCACTTCTTACACCGATATAATTGTGCATTGCATTAAAGGATGACCCCCTAAGTTATAATTGGTGCCGTAAAAAAAAAAGCACAGAGCTTACATCATAATCAGAAAGGGTGCCAAAGAGGAGAATGGGGAGGAGGGGGGTTTATCCAGATTTTACAGATTTTGAAGTTATACGTATGCAATGTACCCATGTATCTTCTTGTTTTTTAGCTCTAAAAGTAGTTATTTCGCTCATGATCATTATGATATTGCGATTTGCCAAAAAAGATGACGAAGATAGAAATCGCTTATGAAAACTATTAAGAAAGTAGGAGCGAGAAAAACAGTGTGTTATTGCAAACACCGATTTTGTATTAATGCGCCTTTTTATACTCTAGATGAAATCTGAGAGTATATTGTGTTTGCCTTTCCGTTTGTAATGCTAAGAAATAATGCACGTACAGAGTCGCCAAGGGTACAGAAATATTTGTTGTTGCTCAAAAATCTCGATTTCGAGTGACCGTCTCTCGGTCTGTCTGTCCGTCTGTCTGTCTGTCTGTCCGTCTGTCTACAACTCTCGAAAGCTTTGACCTATCGTGCTGAAATTTTTCATATATCATTTTTAGCAAAATATTAACTTTAAGTTCGTGAACGGGCCATATCGCCCCACTCCTTCTACCCCCTCCCACACAAATTTCATAACATTTGGAAATTTAAAGAAATTGATTTTTCTCCGAAACCGTTTCAGCTAATGACTTGAAAATTAAGTAATAGTATTATAATAACAATACCATTACTGTAAAAAAATATTGCTCTGATCTCCTTACTCCTTCTACCCCCTCCCATACAAATGTAAAATTTTCAAAAATGCATTTATTCGGTTTGCATCGCAACTAGCAAAGCTAAAAGAACCAATTTTTGTCAAAATTAATATTATTACAATTGCAACCAATTTTGTAAAAATTGTCAACTTCACTTCGTCCTTTTTACCCCCTCCCATACAAATTTCACGAAATTTCGGAATTTGAACAAAATTATTTTTCTCCAAAATCGTCAAGGCTATCAACTTTAAATTTTGAGGAAAGTACACTATTATAAGTATTATTGATGCCCAAAAATTTGGTTTTGATTCGAATACTCCTTCTACCCCCTCCCATACAAATGCACAATTTAGGTTTTTGCATTTAATCGATTTTCATTGAAACTAGAAAAAGTACAAGCTTAAAATTTTGCCACAATTTGTCCCTTAATAATTTCAATAAATGCTAAAAAAAATATTAACTTCGCTTCACTCCTTCTACCACCTCCCATACAAATTTTTGTATTGAAAACTCAAGAAAAGTATTTCTTCTTCGAACATATGAGTACCAAAGCAATATGATTAGGATGTTGAAAAGGAGATTCAAAATCATCCAAAACTCCCCACTTTCTCTGCCACCTCCCATAAAAATGCATAAATTCAGGCAAAAATTGTTCAATTTCCTCGAAAATTATGAAAGCTACAAACTTTAAATTCAGCATGAAACACTTTGTATACTACGTTCGGTGGTATATATATACAAAAATTACAAACCATCCACCTCTGCTGTTACCACCTCCCGTACAAAAGTTACAATTCACTATTCGAAAGAATTTAAGATGACATATTTTCCGGTACAATAAACTATTTCCTATTTCATCTAGAGTATCATATGATTAGGCGTAACGCCCAATCATAATTCTGTTATGTTTTTATTAATGTAGATGAGAAAATGCTATTGTGGGCAGCGCGAATTGAAATATATTTTTTCGTTATCTGCCGATTGCAACATCAACGGACGAATTTCGTGATAAAATTCAAAATGAAAACTGAAAAAATCACAAAATTATAAATCTTTGGCAATAATTAGAACATTGGAATCAAGAGACTTGGCCCTGAATGTGGAGTAACTAAGGCTGTATTTCGATTTGAGCTCATAGTGTATAATGTATAGACCGGGATCACTGTACGATGAATCGCTGTGCATTGGATGGCCACATACTTCTTCATCTACAATGGCACTACAGCCCAAACTGGACCTTCGCCTACTGGCATTCAGGTTCCTTAAAATTTTCATCGCTTATTGTGGAAGAGTTGTTAGCCCTTCGCCCAACCCTCTATCTAAGATTTTTTAATTTTTATAGATTGATGTAACCAAGGTATATTCAAGCACGCAGTAAGCTAGGATTTTACATCAACCGGGGTTTTAACTCACGATCCTCGCATTGTTGAGCAACACGCTACCAACTAGGCTACACCCTATTTTTATATCGTTCAGCGCTGGTGAAAAATGTTCAATGTTTCTTTTGCTCAACTAGCTCACTAGTTCTGATTCACTAAAAAGACTAGTTCTTTGTGTTAGTTCATTTTAGTTCATTTAGCTTAGAGGAGGTCGTATCAGTAAAATTTAGCTTTTGCAAATATCTTGGGTACATACTCGACTCGATCCGAGCAGCCGTTCTCGAGATGTCTGTAGAAAATGCAAAATACAGCTTAATGCAAGATATCTCGAGTCAAAAATGTGGAGAAAGATACTACTTAATACGAGCAGCTTTTCGCGAGATATTTGAAAAAATCTGCGAACAGGGTTCTTAGCAAACTTCCCGAGTAAAAAAAGGAATAAGATGGATAAAAGCCCGACTCGATTCAGCCGTTCCCAAGATATCTGGAAAAATATGCTAAATGATATTTTTCAGATGTTTCGAGTCAAAAAAATGGAATTAATGCGAAAAAAAGAAATCACTCCCGAAAAATGTGCAAAAAACTAGAAAATTTATTTTTATTTTGTAGATAATCGAGTACTGAATCTCTTAAAATGAATGTTATAGAGATCTCGCTTCGAAAAAAAGAAAAACAGAGCACCCGACTCAATTCGATCATCCGTTCTCGGGATATATGTAAGCAAGTGAGTAGAGGAGGGTAACAAAAACAGAAGAAGCAAAAACTGAAAAGCTGATAGTTTCGTTCGTGAGCTAAATTTATCAAAAACGCATGAAATTGAAAAAAAGTGCACAAGTCTGATTAATTCGATCCATAAACAATTCTGTAGTCTATCTTCGAACTAAACACTTATTTTTCTTTGCGAGATACGAGACGTTATAGTTCGATCGTGAACTTAACATATACATTAGAGCAATCCGTATACCAATCTGATAAGTTAAGTTCCACAATTCAACGTACGAACATTCATACAAGATAAAGTTCGCTCTTTGCGCGTGAAGAGAAATACGATCGCACTGAGTTGTCTTTATTGACGAGGGTATGATTTTATGTGAACCGAGTACTCCAACTTTCGAAATTTACATTCAGCTCACTACTAGTTCATTTCGAACTAAAAGTGAAAATTGAAGTGAATAATTCCTTTAGTTCAATGATATGAATAGTTCAAATGAACCAGTTTGGTCGTGAATTACACATCTCTCTTAACTACTAATTGTCAACAGACTAAAGTGTTTCATGCGATAGGAAAGTAAATAAACGTAAGGTATTATCTTCAGTGTTTGTATCATAGGTTCTGACCAGTGGATATCAGAATTTTTCAGTTACTTCTCATACAAATACATATAGTTATAGGAATATTTTTCCAGCCGAGTCACAAACCTTCAATGAACTTCAGTTTCTATGAAGAAAAATTGAATTAAAGAAACACATAGAATGCAAAAGACGGCCATAGCAGGGCAGAAATTCACTTTTTGATCACAGATTTTGAGTTCTGTATCTTTGTTTTGATTCCATAAATCTTTCGTAAACATCATCATCAAAATATCATGGGCGGTTTGTGGCTCGATTCAAAAAATATCAAGATATTTTATAATTATTTCTATTAAATGTTCTTCGAGCCAAACATTCTACAGAAAATGATAGAAGTAAATCACTCGTATAACTTATGACCAGCTAACTGGAATGTAATGAGCGACAAAGAAAATTCGATAAGTTAACTATTTAATTTGTTCTGGCTTATCTCAATATCATCATAGTGTAGCTCCGGATTGATATCCAGAAAGAAAGAAAATGCAATTCAATTTATGGTATTCTTGTACAATGAAGCAAACCTAAAAAGGTGGTCAAGCGAATCTGTAATGATCATTAATATTTCTCATTAATTTAAGTGTGTAACTGTGAAATTGCTAATCAAAAATAATATGACGATCAAATTGAACTTAATTGAAAACCTCTACAGAAAAAAGTATTGCAAATTATTTTCAATTCGCATAAAAACGAAATTTCATCATTTAGTGTCATGACAGAATAATGTTTAATTTTGATTTATTTAACTGAGGTTTTACAAAACACTACATAAGATAAGTCGACCGTGTATGATAAATGATTTTGATGATTTCGCTAGTTTCGTTTATAAATCATAAATTTATTACTTTGCCAAATGAATTCAGTCGAGCATAAATTAAAGTTGAAAGAATAGTTAAAAAACATATGTTAACAGGACTACGATTGCGCGTAAAGCCCAATCATGCAATACTCTAGATGAAATTAAAATTTTCGTAACTTTAGAAAATTTTGTATTGGAAGTGTAACTTACGTACTTAAGTAATTTAATCACTTTATGCTATAGTTGCTATCAAAATGCTTTATACAAAATTTAAGCTTCAAGAATTTAAATTAACATGTTTTAAAAGATCAGTTGCATTCATATTTTTGAAAAAAATCGACCCCCTCTACACACAGAGTAAATTGGTTTATAGTACTCCATGAAATAGTGCAGTTTGTATGGGAAGTGGTAGAAGGAATGGAGGATTCAAATACTTTTTGCACTGTAAATCGCAATGATTATACAAATAATATATTCGAAATTTCAAATCAATAACTCTTACTGTCTTGAACAAAATCTGATTATTGTAAATTTTTGAAAATATGTCATTCTGGATTGGAGGGGGTGAAAAGGGTGGAGCGATTTGGCCCAGTCATGTACTTCACCATACTCTTTTGTCAGAAACGACGTGCGCAAAATTAAGTTTCTAGCTCAAGTCGTTCCCGAGCTAGAGAGTAAACGGATGGAACGACGTGCATCCGGTTTTGAGATTTTTGGATGATAATATTAACTTGTCATTCATTTTTTCTACGATTTTTATTGATTAGCATTACAAACTAGAAAGTAAGCTTATAATACTCTCAGATTTCGTTTAGAGCATACGAATTCTAAGTTTCTAAACACAACACTAAAATTCCCTATAACCAACTCCATTAAAACAACTAGGATTTTTCATGGCATGCCGTCGTAGTGTTCCATGAACTTAAAACTTATCTTGCTCCGTATTCTTGAAGGTTGTCTAAACTTACTTACTTACGATAGTGCTGCAACCCAAATCCCAAATCCTGTGGTAAAAAGTCTAGTTAAATTTTCCCGTGTCCATGATAAGGGTGTCCGATGTCAATAATTAGAATGCTCTGAAAATCATTACCATCCCAAATTGCGTTGTAATTAATATGGTGAATAATATTGCCCCTAAGCTGTGTATAATTTTTGAAGAAATAATTTCAGCCCAAATTCAATTTAGGAAGAGCTGATATCAAATTGTACCACGTATGGGGGAGTAGCTTTAGATATCCGGGCCACATTTCTTAGTGATTCAAAAGTTAGATTAAGCGCAAGATACTCTCTGATTTCATCTAGACACTAAATGAATTATGTCCTATGCCACATTCTTACTAAAGCCTTATTCTACTAAAAATCTAAAGATTAGAGTTGCGAACTTACGGCCTCTTAACATATCTACTTATTTCATTATCTATATAAATACAATTGTAGTGTCTGTCTGTTATTTGTTTATAAATGGCTATAAATAAGTTTTTGGCTTCATTTTAGCAATAACTAAGCAGAATCAAAAGTTTTTAAAAAATCTCTCTGTCTGTCTGTCTGTCTTTCCGGCTTTCATGCAAAAACGGCTGCACCGATTGTAATGAAACTTTCACAGTTTATTAAGTCTACCTCGGGGAGTAATCTGCCTTAGGTTTTATTTTACTCCCCCACGCCTTCTACCCCCTCCCATACAAAGTGACTCATTTTCAAAAACTTATAATAATCAATTTTTCATAAAAGGTATTAATTTGAAATTTAAAATATATTATTTCTATTATAAATGCAATCTTCAAGTATATAAATAGTTTGAATCCCCCTACTCCTTCCACAACATCCCATACAAACCAAACTTTTTCATGAAGTACTATGCTCCAGTTTTCTCAGTAAGTATAACTTGCATCGAGCTAAGATTTTGTATTAAATAACATTGTTATTAATATCAAGAAAAAACTAACCAATTAGCTTTACTCCTTCTACCCCCTCCCATACAACCTGACACAAATCCACGACTTTGCGAAAATTCGAATTTCTTGAAAAGTGTGAATGTTACTATTCTGAAATTTAAAAAATATCAATTGAATGATAATTGTAATTGCTTCTCAGAAAATAACTAAAAACACTCCACTCCTTCCACCACCTCCTATACAAACTGCACTTTTTCATGAAATATTCTAAGCCAATTTTCTCACTACGTATAACTTTGATCGAGCTAAAATTTTGCATTAAATCTTTACTGAGCATTATTATTATTATCGGGAAAAATTAACCGATTAGCTCTACTCTTCCTACCCCCTCCCATACAATGTGGCACAATTCCACGACTTTGCAAAAACTCGATTTTTTTGAAAAGTGTGAATCTAACTGATCTAAAATTTAAAACATATCAATTGGATAGTGATTACAGTTATTTCTAGAAAAATTACCTAAAACCCCCCACTCCTTCTACCACCTCCCATACAAATTGCACAATTTCACTAAATCCAATGCACTAAATTTCTCAAGTTAGCTATTCAGTTTTTCAAGCTTAAATTTGGTGCAAAGTATTTTTATAGCTTCTATAGCATGGTGTGAAATAAATTAATTTAGTACAGTCATCCCTTCTATCACTCCCCACACAAAAATTCTTAAGATTACAAAAATTTCGATTTCATCGGTAGTATCATATAATTGGGCTTTACGCACAATCGAAGTCCTGTTATGTTTTTAAGCTTAATGTCATTTTATTTGGAATTTTTTTAATTAACACAAAACTACAACTATTCACATGTCCTTAACACATATACATATGATCTCGAATCACGGGTTTGATTTGACCACGAGCCTGTCCCATACAAATGCGAGTACCATGGTTTCATTCTTAATAATTTATGGTTCTGATTCCAACAAAATACAAAGCATTGTGTTCAAAGAGCCATCAAACTAAGCAGATTATTTATCCGACATAACGTACTACTAACTACATTCTCAAAAAATGTTATTATTGCGATTCCTAAGGGGATAAGGTCGCGGGCGATCGCTTGTAAGTAATAAAATTGTAAACCATCCTTGTGGACGATTTTAGTTACCTTCTGAGGTACATACCACTTTTCTTCAATATTTACTGTGCAAGTAACCTACATTTATCACCTTCAAGAAACATTAATCTGATGATTATAATTCTTCATAAAGAGATTTCGGATTTAAATAAATTAAATGTTATACTTATTTCGAAATTGCATTGTAACACAACTCCAAGTACTTTGATAACGTTATCTTAAGCGATGAGAAAAACAAATAAATATTTAGCCAACTATAACAAAATATTTCTGAAAAAAATTAATAAAACAATTTCAGAAACCTTGAAAAAGTCCAATATTATTACTGTACATATTTAATTTTGACATATCACATCTGCTTATATTTAACATAGATACTAACAATTTTGATATTTAATACGAACAGATGGAGCTTGGTTCATAAATCATTATATACTCGTACCATATGTCTCTCTATCATGAATGGTGAACAAGAAAACACATAAATAATACTTGGATCACTCTAAATTTGTACGCAAATGTGTACAACATTAATAATATTATAACATCCGGTAATCTATCGTATGTGGTTATCGCATTTATTGGTATTTTACAAAAATAAACAATGTTGAAAAAAGACATTGACCTATGAACTTTTTCCATTTGAAGTTAATATTTAAATTGAATTTATATATTAGTTTATTAGAATAAATACTAAATTATTGTGAACGACGCAGAAAAAAAAATTTCCTGCCCTAAACATTTTTTTTTTCGCCTTTAATGAATAAATTAGCCTAAAAATGCAAAAGGAAAAATTTGTCCCGCCGTACGCCGTACATATCTTCCCTTCCATGTCAAACTATCGAATGTGAAAAAGTCGTCGATTCGCCTTGTGGCAAAACCTCGAATCTGTAGCCCCTAAAGGAACGCTGGAAGTTTTATTTCCAATGCAAGACCAATGCAAGGAGCAGGGTATTGAATATGAAAAAACGACTTTTTCACATTCGATAGTTTGACATGGTAGGGACGATATAGACTCATTTCTCCGAGACCCTTAAAAGTAGAATGTTCTTTGTTAATTGGGTAAGTGAGCTCCACTGTCTAAATTTTGAAAAGTGTGAGGTGGAAGGAGAAGGCGGGGGAGGGAAAAAGCCAAAAACTAAACTTGCTAATATCTCCACTACGAATGAATGCAGTCTGGAAGCTGAAAATCAGGATAGGTATAGAGAGGGTTGTGTTCTCTCACAAATACAAATAATTTATTTTTTTATCCATTGGTGTCCGAAAAGAGGGGGAGGGGGGGCTAAAAACAAATCGGCCGATTTTTTTTTTTTTTCAAACGATTATATCTTTAGCGAAGATCAAGTTCTTGCGCTTGACATTGCAAAAGCTTTTGACAGAGTTTGGCATGATTCAAGTTTGGTTTGATTAGCTCACGGCCATTAGCCTGGATGCTACCCCTATTCAATGGATTGAGAGTTTCTTGTCCAAACGCACTATACGAGTAGTATTAGATGGCATTACTTCTTCTTCCTTCCCAATCAATTCCGGTGTACCTCAGGGTTCTGTCTTATCGCCGACCCTGTTCTTAGTATTTATTAACGATCTCTTGTCTGCTACTCTCAGTCCAATTCACAGTCTTGCGGATGACAGTACCTTAGATAAAACCTTTGAATTTGACTCTGTTGCGGAATCAGACAAGCATTCTATTGCTTTCGATCGCAGAGAGCTATTCCGTTCGCTGAACTCAGATTTATTTATTTATTTAAGGACTTGATGAACAGAAAGTAAAAAATATTCCAATTATACAAGACGTCCAAAACAAAAATAAGTGAATTACAATATTATAAATAGAAAAGTAAAAAAAAAAATAAAATAAAGAATTGTGATAGTTAAATAGAAATTCAATATATATAAACAAAGTTATTTAATAGAAAACTTGAATCTTAAATATATCTTGAAAGATTGTAGACTGAAGTCATGAAAACTAAGGCAGATATCGATTTAATCCTAGAAGAGGGCAGGAAAATTAGAGTAGAGTTCAATGCCGCTAAGACACAAGCCTTAAACGTGATGTTCCAGATGCCTAAATTTACCATGTGACGTTTCTGATCCACCATTGTTGATCAGCATTTACTGCTTACTTACTTACGATTGCGCTATAGCCCAAATCGGACTTTGGCCTCCTGAATACTTTGCCTCCATCCATCTCGGTTCAGTGACCGCGTCCTCCAGTTAGAAAATCTTAGCAGTGATTTGCTGTCTGCGTCAATCGAATCCTCCCAGCGCTTCCGTGATTTTCTGACCGGTCATCGTCCGTTGACTTTCCCTTTTAGTGTGCGTTTGGGAATTCTCCCGACATCCATATGCTCCACATGACCAGCCCATTGTAACTTCTAAAATTTTATGAGGGTTGACACTTCGGGATTGTCGAAGATGACATACAATTCTCTATTGTATCGTATTCTCCAGATTGAGTCTTCCCTCACAGGTTCAAGGATTCTTCTGAGGACCTTTTTTCAAAGGCGTTAAGTAGTTTTTCGGACTCCTGAGCTTAAGTTCACGTTTCGCTGCCATAGCATAGCATAGGTCTTATGATGGTTTTGTATAGTTTAAGTTTTGTTTTCCTGTGCACGTTCTTGTTTTTGATTATTGGAAGAACCGAATAATACGTCTTGTTTGCCATGATTATCCTTCTTTTGATTTCCATGGGTTCGCTTCCATCTACGTTTTCTAGGTTATAGTCTCCTACTGTAATATTTTTTCTGATTGGCGTCTTTTTCCTAGTTTGCGTCATAATTTTTGTTTTGTTTTCATTAATACGTAGTCCAACTTCCCTTGCTACCGAGTCAAGGTTTACAAATACCTCCTTGGCACTCTCCAGAGATCTTGCAAGGATATCTAGATCGTCGAAATATGCTACGAGTTGTGTGGATTTGAAGCATAGTGCTCCCTTGGTATAAACGGGAAGTTTCCGAACAACATATTCGAGTGTTGAATTGAACAACATTGGTGCGAGGCCGTCAACTTGCTTAAGGCCGTTGTCTGTTTTAAAACTGGAAGTCAAATCGTTTCCTACTCTGACTCGTGACAAAGATTCTGTCATTGTCATTCTTGTAAGCCAAACCAGTTTCGGTGGGACTCCAAATTCTAAAATGATTTTATACAGTACGCGCCTGTCGATACTGTCGTATGCTTGTTTGAAGTCAACAAATATCTGGTGCACATCAATATTACATTCCCAGCACTTTTCCTGCACCTGTTTAACGGAGAATATCTGGTACGTGGTCGATCGTCCAGCTCTAAATCCGCCTTGGTATTCACCAATTACTTTGTCAGCATAGGGCTTAATTCTCTTTCTCAGAATTTTCGTCAATATCTTATAAGACGTACACAACAGAGATATTTCTCGGTAGTTTTCGCAGCAAAGTTTGTCACCTTTTTTATAAATTGGACATATGATGCTCTTGCGCCAATCTTCAGGAAGTGTTTCCTGCGTCCACATGTCCGTGACGAATCTATGTAGGAGATGCATTTACTGCTGGTGCCATTTATTGGGAAACGGCGGGTTTCAATTTGTACTACCGATAGTTGTAATTATTTAATTAGTATTTTGATGCAATTTAACAGGCATGCTATGACGAATTTCGCATTGCTTTCGATGCAAATGTACTGAAAGCAAATCAAAAGTACCCTGAGCTTACATACTTTCAGTGAAAATCACTACTATGCGTATAAAAAAACACAAAGTATTATGTGCTCGGAATTCTGCCCGGCCAACTAATTTCAATCACGTTTTTCAATTCATTTCTCATTGTTTCAGATATTTGTAACAGGAGGTTTGTGAGAGCTACGCGATTTTCGATAAAATCAAAAACTTTCGAAGGCCGGTATGAATACATTATTAGAATAGTTAAAGCCGATACTGCTGCTTTGCTTGTAGACAGGCTTTACTAAATGTACTTCATTTGCAAAATTTGTTTCGAAATTTGTTCAGGTTTTAAACAGCCCCAATATATTTAGTGCGATTTGGTATTTCCAAATAAATTTTTCTTCAAATTCAAAGAGAGCACTTTCTAAAAGATTATGTATAAATTTTATTTCTTTTGTCTTTTATATCCTCACTAATTACCACTATCGTAGAATACAACTTTCCATATATATACTTAGAATTCAAGTTTAACAAGCGCGTTTTCGATACAATGAAGATTAACTTTTACAACCTGTTTAGTATGAAGTTTATCATCATTTTGCTGAATATTTTTGCGGCATTAATTAGGTTTAATACATTTAGAAGTTCATACTTTACGAGCAGGCTGGCGTCAACTTTATTAAAACGAAAAATTTATTTCCGTAAAATAAAAATACAATGTAAATTACATTAAATAGCGTTTTAACGCTTTGTCTGGTTTAGTGGGTGGTTGTATTTTTTACTTTGAGTAAAATCCTATTAAGATTTTCATAAATTACTTAGGAGTATAAAAATGACGCTCGATTCTCTCTATAAGTTTGATTTGTTTATGAATTTTTCAATCACATTGAATTTTGTAAAATTATTTTCACTTGTGATAAGGAAATACGATTTTACTGCAAACACACACATTCATTACTTGGAAAATTTCAATACACTACAATATTTCTGGGTCTGGTGAATGTTTTCACAGTGCATTTCGAATTGAGAGAAATGATTTCCGGATTCTACACTGGTATGCTTTATTTATTCGTGACGTTTCGGTCTCTCCTGAGACCTTTATCAAAATAAGTTTGATAAAGATCTCAGCAGAGACCGAAACGTCACGAATAATAAAGCGTAACAGTGTAGATTCCGGAAATCTTTTGTATCAACTACAATATTTCTCTTCTACTTTTGTAAAATTATGCAAATTTTGTTGATACCTATACTTAAAAATACAGAAATTAAAAAATCTCACCACCAGATTGAAAATGTTTCTTCTAAATCATATAAAACCAACCAGTTTTACTCATTATAGAATCAGTTAACCATCTACTCAGTATAAAAATAAATAATAGAAGTTTTAATTCGTATTAATTCGTAGTCGACCTTCGTAAAGTTTTTCAACAGTTCTTGCTATCGGCTAACATAGCGAAAAATGTAAAATGATAGTAATAAAAGTTATTCGAAAAATCTGATTGAAAAGTAATAATAAATCAGAAGTGTGTAGAACTATTTTAGGGCAGGATAGAATTTAAACTAAAATAATTGTTATAAACTGCGAACCAAGACTGAATGCTTCTTTAATCTCTCTCTCTTAGCTATACAAAATAATATAAACATCATATGTGGCTTCTTTTATTCGCGATGACGGTCTTCCTACTCCCTCATCTTTCGCAATCTTTATCCGCGTGGCAACGCTAATTTCAAAGTTATCCTTAGATCATGGACTCAATAAACCATAATGTAAAAGTGTTATGTTAAATTCCATTTCGAAAAAAACGAATGTTTTTATGATCAAACTATCGAAGAATATACAATACTAGCGATCCCCCGCGACTTTGTAGGAATCGCAATAATAAGCGATTTTTGAAAATGTAGTTAGTGATATGGAATATTTAATCTGCTTAGTTTTATGGCTATTTTGTTTGAATCAGAGCCATAAATTATTAAGAATGAAACCATGATACTCGCATTTGTATGGGACAGACTCGTGATCAAATCAATCCCGTGATTCGAGATCATATACATACGTATTGAAGAGCCTTAAGAACATGTGAATAGTTGTAGCTTAACAGGACTACGATTGTGCGTAAAGCCCAATTATACAATACTACAGATAAGATCGAATTCAATTACCTTAAATGTCGGACTGTAACGTCTTAAGTCTTGAATGTCAGCGCCGAATGAAGTCATTTGAAAACAACCATTGTGGTGGTATGTTTTTTCCAAGAAATGTTTGGATAGAGGCAAATCGCCATAAAGCAATGATGGCAGTGGGTCTGGTGGCGGCTGCAATAGTGGCAATCTGACTTTGCCGCTCGCACAACACAATCCTGGCGGTTCATTCGCGAACCTCAACGCATTGCAATGCTGACACACAACATTCAATGCCCCAATGTTAACGAATGTTAGAGCATTGTAATCGATGGTGGAATCGTAGCGGAAAGCAGCACGATGCAATTTGAAATTGCCGATGTTTCTTCCTTCTCGTCGATTTGCGTTACGTCGGTTTCGTTGATTAATGTGATCGTGCCGCTGTCGTAATCTCTGAGATTCTTGTTGCGTTTGTCGAACTTCTTGTGTTCGTTCTGCTCGAACTTGTGAAATAAGTATGCGTCTCTGCTGAGCATCTCGTGCGCGCTCTTTGACTCAGTTTGACTCGCACGAATATTCGCAACTCTTTTTGCATTACCACTCCGTTGTATAATGTTTGATCTCCTGATTGGCGGCATATTGCCAACCAATCAATCCGAAGAACGCTTGCTGGAAAAAATTACGGAGAATTCTAAAAATCCACTTGGTTTCACTGTTTCACAAATTACCGAAAAATTGGATTACAAACGAACTCGATCAACTCAACAATGGCGTGCTTCTCGCACGGACAATTGTACGTCGCCTGTAGGAAAACACATGGCGACATGGTCATACATATAGATATACATCCATATGCTATCTTTATACATAAAAACAAAAATTCCGGACGAACGCAAATCGAAACACATGGACGCATGGTCATGTGTATACATATTTTTGTATATACCTAGTCCTGCCATAAGTTCTGTCACATAATTTCTCACATTGGCAACAACTTTATTTTATGAGTGACATTTCAATATCGGCCAGTTTTATAAACGTCATAATGTTGTTGACAGTTGATGGTCATTTAAAGTGTGTTCGTTAACGTGTGAAGATGGAATGGGGTGTAATAGAAAACCGAACTGCAGTGATCGCACTACATAAGTGTGGAAAATCCGCGAGTGAAATTTTCAAGTTGTTGTGCCCGTTAAAAATAACGCAAAGATTTGTGTATCGTGCGATCCAGAGATATAACGCGATCCAGACTATTGAAGATCGACCTCGTTCTGGACGTCCGCGTGATGTACGTTCTTCTGCTGCCATCAAAGCGGTCGAGAGTCGAATTCGTCGAAATCCGCTTCGTAAACAACGAATCATGGCTCGAGAGATGAACATCTCCACCCGAAGTATGTCTCGCATCATAAAATCTGACCTCGGGATGAGTGCCTTTCGACGATCAACGGGACATTTGCTGACTGAGCAGTTGAAGCAAATTAGGAGCACCAGATCGAAAGAGCTCCTTCGGCGGTACGGCAACAACAAACATCGAGAAATTTTATTTACCGATGAAAAAATTTTTACGGTGGAGGAAGATTTCAACCGCCAAAATGATAAGGTGTATGCCCACAGCTCCATAGAAGCCCGAGAAGTTGCCACTAGGGTACAGCGAGGACATCATCCAGCATCAGTCATGGTATGGTGGGGTGTCAGCTACGAAGGGGTCACCGAGCTTCATTTTTGCGAAAAAGGCGTAAAAACTGCAGCGAAAAATTATCAAACGGACATCCTGGAGGGATGTGTGAAGCCGCTGAACTCTACGCTATTCAACAATCGACATTGGGTTTTCCAGCAAGATTCTGCGCCAGCCCACAAAGCTCGAACCACACAAGCGTGGTTGGAAACCAATATTCCACAGTTTATAAGGGCGACGGAATGGCCTTCTGGGAGCCCAGATTTGAATCCCCTGGACTACAAACTGTGGGCGGAGTTAGAGTCCATGCTGTGCACGAGACGACACCCAAATATCGAGAGCCTTAAGCGATCTTTGACAGAAGCAGTAGCTAATTTTCCGCTAGAAACAGTGCGTACTGCTATCGATGACTGGCCCAACAGATTAAAGAGCTGTGTTAAGGCTAAAGGCGGCCACTTTGAATAATTTGTTGCTTATTTTACTTCCATTAGTATGCCAAAATAAAATATATTTTCCTTTGTCAAAAACTCTTTTTCATTTATACAAAAATTGCCCATATACGTGTGACAGAACTTATGGCACGACTAGGTATGTATGTATATGTATGACCACGTGGCCGACTGTTTTGATTTGCGTTCGTCCGGAATTTGTTTTTATGTGTAGAAATAGCAGAGACTATTCCTAACAAAAAAAAAATCATGCAAATCGGGTGAATAGTTACGAACAACAACCGAAAAAATTTCTCCAAACAAAATGTACTAAAAGTGAAATTTTCCAAATTTTCCAATTTTCCAGGAAAATTTGCAATTTTTGGCTCCGTTAGGATCTAAGTTAGGCTTTAACGAACACAACAAAAAAAAATTGATCCAAATCGTACGAACGGTTGCTGAGTTACACGTCTACACACGTAGACCACTTATTTTACTTTATTGTTCTAATAATAAAGTATTGTGCTCGACACAAGAAAAAAAAAACTTTGCTACCCTGAAATTTTTTTTTTCGCGTTTCATGACTCATCAAATCAAATTCCTGTTAAGACCCCCCATAGGGGCATAGGACAGAGACAACTCTCTTCCACAAGGCGCGATCCTGAGCATCGGCTTTAAGCTGTTGCCAGGACTTGTTTATTCCTCCGGCCTCCTGCTCAACTGCTCGCTTCCATGTGTTACATGGTCGACCAACCCGACGTCTTCCTTGAGGGTTATAATCCAGAGCCTGTTTTGCGATGTTTTGCTCTGGTTTCCTCAAAGTATGACCGATCCACTGCCACTTTCGCCGTTGAATCTCAATACCTATTTTAGTCTGGCGAGTTGTACTCCAAAGTTCGTCGTTGGAGATCACTTCTGGCCAGAATATTCCTAAAATGCGCCGGAGGCATTGGTTTACGAAAGTCTGTAGTTTCTTGGTAAGTCGAACGGTCACTTTCCACGTAGTACAACCATATAACAACACGGATTTGACGCATGCGTCAAAAACTCGCAGCTTCGTGCGAAGGCAGATCTCTCTTAACCTCCAGAAAGGGGAAAGGATACCGAAGGCCTGACGAGCTTTATTTAGCCGAGCCTCAACATCCTTTTCGGCTCCGCCGTCCATGCTGACAATGCTTCCGACATAGCAAAAATCTTGCACCTCTTCCACATCCTGTCCATTAAGAACAATCGGTGTGCTTGCGTTCGAACCCATGTGCATGTACTTGGTTTTACGCACATTTATTTTCAGTCCCGCCTCTTTGCATTTAGAATGCAACGAGCGAACATTTGACTCTAAGTCCGAACGGGTATGTGCAAGCAAACACACGTCATCAGCATAATCAAGGTGACTTAAGATGTTAAATAGTCTCCATTGAAGACCTTTACCTTCCCCACCTTCCAGTGCAGCTTTCAAGATGTCATTTATTACCACCAGAAACAGGGCTGGTGATAATATGCAGCCTTGTCTGACACCCGTTCGCACAGGAAAGCTCTCGGACAGCTCTCCTCTATGCAAGACGCGACACCTTGCATCTTCGTAGGATTCTTTAATCATAGCTATGACCTTATTTGGAATACCTCTCCTACGCAAAGCATTCCATATGTAATCTCGCTTAACGCTGTCAAAAGCCTTCTCGAAGTCCACAAACATGAGATGTAGTGGCGAACCCATTTCGGCTGACTGCTCTAATATTATCCGTAGGGTATTTGTGTGGTCGGTACAAGACGACTCTTTACGGAATCCAGCCTGATAAACTTCGAGAGTGCTCTCGACGACATCACTAATCCTATTGAGAATTACCTTAGCCATAATTTTTGATACGGCAGTAAGTAGACATATACCACGCCAATTGCCACAATCCCGAAGGTCGCCCTTCTTCAGAATTTTCACAATGACGCCCTCCTTCCATTCAGTTGGATATCTTCCATCATTCCACACCTTAGTGAAGAGTGGGAGGAGTATATCGGCTGTTATTTCCGGATCCGCTTTGAGGAGTTCGGTTGGTAGTCCGTCTATACCTGGAGCTTTCCTTCCCGCCATTGACCGAATCGCGGAAACTATCTCTTCCTTATCTGGGGGATCGTCCCTAATAGAGGATTGTTGCGGTTGGATGTTTGGAAGTTGTTCTGTTTCCGGAATATCTTCATCTGACAAGATGTTTAAAATATCAGAGAAGTATTCCTTCCATCGTCGCAACTGGTGTTCACTCATATTAAGGAGAGTTCCGTTGACATCTCTCACCAGATGGTTGGCGGTGAAATTCCTGTTCGTCAACTGTTTCATGATTTTAAATAGTGAACCCATATCCCCAAGGTAAGCCGCAGATTCTGCCTTGTTTGCCAGATCTTCAATGGCCTTTCTCTTGTCGCGTCTAACAGCCTCTTTAAGCTGTATATGAGCATCGCGGTAGTTCTGCCTCAAGTCGGGCGTTCGTTGGTTGACATCGGGTTGAGAGATGATTGCCAATTTGGCTTTTTTCCGATTGTCAACCTTGTCCCATGTGTCTTGCGACATCCAGGGTTTCTCACCGCTTTGCGCGTATCCCACAGATTCTTCAGCACTAGTTAGAAAAGTGTTTCTGGTTGCCTCCCAATTGGCGTCCAGTGTGCACATTTCATGTTCACCCAATGTGGATGACTTTTCGCGTAGAATGGTGGTGTATTCGAGTTTTTTGTTGGGATCTCTGAGTTTATCCACATTAAGCTTGCGCTTCATTTGAAGAATTTGTGGTCGTCGGATAGCTGCTGTACACAATCTCAAGCAGGCAACCATCAAGTGGTGATCGCTCCCCACGTCAGCTCCACGTTTCGCTCGCACATCGAGGAGACATCTTCTCCATCGGCGACTTATAGCCAAATGGTCGATCTGGTTCTGAGTAACACCGTCAGGGGAAACCCAAGATGTTTTATGATGACTCTTGTGTGGAAAAAGGGTCCCTCCGATGACCATTTGCCGAGTACTACAGAACTCCACGAATAATTCGCCGTTTTCGGGTCTCTTAATCCAAGGTCGTGAAGCGTCGACCCAAGGGTCACCATGCCTCCCCATGACGTGTTCTAGTCTAGTGTTGTCTGATCCAACCTGGGCGTTTATATCTCCCGAGATGATAATAATATCACCTCTTGGAACACGTTCGAAGGTGGCACTCAGTTGGCTATAAAACTCCTCTTTGTCACCAGATGTTGCGGTATTAGTTGGTGCGTAGCACTGCAGAATTGTGACGTTTCTGACACTGGTCCTGAGCCTGACGACGATAATCCTATCCGAGATTGGTTCCCAGCTAATGAGACTGTTTCTCGCTCTCGGCGTAAGGACGAACGCCACGCCATTTCTGGCTTCACTTTCAGGGCCAATGTACAGAATAGTGTTTCCGCTAGGGGTTCGTTCTTCTCCTGATCCTGTCCACCTGACCTCGCTCAAGCCCAAGATTTGGATGTTATAGTGCTTCATTTCACGGTCGATCACCGATTGGCGGTGCAAGGACCGAGTAACTCCGGCTCTTCCCCCGTTATTCAATGTTCGAACGTTCCAGAAGCCAATCATAGTCCGTTTTCGAATGCCAAAAGTCGTTACCGTAGAATCAGTCCGTATCCGAGGCGATGTATCTGTTTCTCGTATCATTTAGGTCTTAAGATCACGGGTGATAAGCCCATGATCCAGTGGGTGTCCATTTGCCATTTTTAGGGCAAGCAGGACTGGCTGTGGGTGAATTCTACAGCCCCCATCCCAGAGGGGGATAGTTAGCTCAGGTCCGTGGAGTCGCTAACTCCAAAGATAGTTGCAGGAATTGGTAAAACCTCATACTACAACTACCCCCTTGCGGGGGTGACTAAATTAGCCTAAAAATGCAAAAAAAAAAAAATCCGTCCCGCCGTACGCCGTACATATGGACTCATATCTCCGAGACCGCTAAAGGTAGAATGTTCGTTTTTGGGTGGATTGTTGTTGGGGGGGGGGGGGGGGTTAGTCGAAAACTACACTTGTTAATATCTCCACCACGAATGCAGATAGAAAGTTGAAAATCAGTACAAGTATAGAGAAGGTTGTGGGACAAACTTTAAAAATAATTTAATTTTTTTATCCATTGGCGTCCGAAAAGGGGGTCTAAAAACAAATTGTCGGCCGAATTGTTTTTTCAAATGATTATATCTTCGAAATTAGTTATTGTATGATATTTATATTTTGGGACCATTAAGATGGCATATAGTTTCATCGGAATCAGCTTAGAGAGTGGCTAATTATTGTAAGGGGGAGGGTCAGGGGGGTGCAAAGATAAACACTTAAAAATGAATATCTCAACTATCTCTTAAGCTATGTAATTGAAACTTGAAACGTATATTAAACTATACTAGGAAAATACAAAAAAATATAACATGTTGAAATAATAGTAGTGGGGGAAATGGGGAGCATTTCAAAAATGGCGCACTTTTCAAAATTACAAATCCTTATATCTCAAAAAATAGCACAGATATCAAATCGAAAATTGGTCAGATTGTTGAACTATATAATGGTTAATTTTGATAAAAATTTTAAGTTGGGGGGTGTAAGGAGAGGGAGGTGATAAACAAAAATGTCGAAAATTTTGAGTGATTTTTGTAGAGGTCTGGTGAAAGATACAAAGTTGAAATTTTGCATGTGGATACGTCTATTTAATGTACATAGTAAAATAGTAATAACTTGATCCATAATTGTTATAAACTGACCCCCCCGGTCTAACGTGCACAAGGTGTTTCATGTGCATTGAAAAAAACATATAAACTGAAAATTTTTGAGTGAAATTTTAAGGTAGAAACTTGAAAATTTGCGAAATGCATTTAAAAAAAATTCATAAATATATGAAACGTTAACTGGTCGAAAACCTTTAAAACTTCTACCCCCTCCAATACAAAATTATTTTTTCGACCATTTTTTAAGAAATCAATTATCACCTAACTATTAAAAGCTATCAATTTCAAATTTTGCACAAAAACTTAAAAAAATAATTGAAATGAAACTACGTTAAAAGTTTTGAAATCGCGCTTGCCCTTCTACCCCCTCCCATACTAAAGTATGATTTCGACCAATTTCATTTCAACTAATAACCAACAAATTAAAAGCTACGAACTTGAAATTTTGTACGAGCACCTTACAATAGAAAAAAAAGAAAATTGCATCACAAGTCTTACGATTTCCCTCCCTCCTCTACCCCCTCCCATACAAAATTATTTTTTCGCGCATTTTTAAGAAATCAGTTATCAGCTAACTCTTAAAAGCTATCAATTTCAAATTTTGCATAAAAACTTATAAAAATAATTGAAATGAAGTTGCTTTAAAAGTTTTGAAATCGTGCTTGTCCTTCTACCCCCTCCCGTACAAAACTATAATTTCAACCAATTTCATTAAATCAACCAATGACCAACAAACTAAAAGCTACGAACTTGAAATTTTATACAAGCACCTCACAAGAGAAGCGAAATAAAACTACATATCAAATTTTACGATTCCCCTATCTTCTCTACCCCCTCCCATACAAATGTTCGGTTTCGTGAATGTAAAATACACCGAATTTTATGAAAATTCTATGCACATTCGTCTATGAAACACATTCTATACAGAGAATATTGGACGCGATTCAAGCAATTAATTAAAAAGCTATTAACATCCACCCACCCTTACCCCTCCTCCTTCCCTCATAAAAACCCAAACTTGCAGAAATGAATGAAATATTGTTAAATTGACAACAGCCCTGCCCTTTCACTTAGCCTTCCCTAACCACTCTAACCTGCATATTGACTTTCCACACATACGCAACTTGTCCCAAGAATAATAAAGTTTCGCCCGACTTGTTGGCAGTTTATTTTTATATATTAAGATTATGTAAACATACAACTCAAAGAAATATATTATAAGTACATGTACGAGTTTCGTTTTAAATAATAAATGCTATGAAATGCTTTTTTATAATTATATTTTCATATAAAATTTAGCATTTTGTTCGATACCTCCAACAAGCGGACACCTCCCATAGCCGGACAAAAAGACTGTGACCATGGCTGTCCGGCTATGGAAGGTTTCACTGTACTATTAAGGCTGCGAAAATAAAGTGAATACCATAATTTCAAAGTTAATTGTCGTTTAGTAAAAAAGATACTCAGTGAAATCAAAAAGATTTCATTAAATTGCGCATATTTTCGTTTTGAAGGCATATCCTTTAATATTTAAGATTTATTATTTTTCTCAGTGAACAAACAAAAACAAGTTCGAACATCTTTGGAAAAAAAAATTCCTATTTTTAAGTAATCTTGAATTTTAAAATTTTAATTTAATTCTATGCCAATAAGAAACATAAAAGAATTATGATTGGGCGTAAAGCCCAATCATATGATACTCTAGATGAAATGAGAAAGAGTTCAATGTACCGGAAAATATGTCACCTCCAATTCTTTTAAATAATTAATAGTGACTTTTGTATGGGAGGTGGTAGAAGGAGAGGAGGAAGGTTTGTAATTTTTGGATATGACACCTAATGTGGCATGCAAAATATTTCGTGCTGAATTTAAAGTTTGCAGCTTTCATTATTTTCAATTGGGACATAGTTTTCCTGAAATTGAGGCATTTGTATGGGAGGTGGCAGGGAAAGTCGAGCGTCTAAGATGATTTTGAAACTGCTTATCATATCATCCTTATCACCACGCTTTGGTTCAATTTCAAATTTGATAGTTCTAATATATTCGAAGGAGAAATGCTTTTCTTGAATTTAAAATACAGATATTTGTATGGGAGGGGGTAGAAGGAGTGAAGAGGAGCTGATAGTTTTTTTAGCATTTATTGAAATTATTAAAAGACAAATTCTGGCAAAATTCTAAGTTTATACTTTTTCTAGTTTTAATGCAAATCGATATAATGCACTTGACAAAAATTATGCATTTATATGGGAGGGGGTAGAAGGAGTGTACGGATCAAAACAAATTTTTTTCTCGTTATTGATATTTCTATTTTTATACTTTATGCAAAATATCAAGTTGATAGCCTTAACAGTTTCGAAGAAAAGTAATTTAATTTAAATTTCAAAATTTCGTGAAATTTGTATGGGAGGGGGTAGAAGGAGTGAGGTGAAGTTGATAATTTTTTCAATTCTAATTGAAACTATAATAAAATTAATTCTGGCAAAAATTCGTTTTTATAACTTTGCTAGTTTCAATGAAAATCGAAAAACTGCATTTTTCAAAATTATGCATTTGTATGGGAGGGGGTAGAAGGAGTGACGGGATGGGATCAATATTCCGCCATATTAATGACATTTATATCTAAATACTTTGACCGAAATTTCAAATTGATAGCTTAAATGGTTTCAAAGGAAAATCAATTTCTGGAAATTTCGGAATTTCGTGAAATTTGTATGGGAGGGGGTAGAAGGAGTAGGGGGATGTGGCCCGTTCACGAACTTAAAGTTTCTTTTTAGCTAAAAATGACACACAAAAAATTTCAGCACGATAGCTCAAAGCGTTCGAGAGTTATGCTGTAGACAGACGGACAGACGGACAGACGGACAGACGGACAGACGGACAGACAGACAGACGGACAGACGGACAGACGGACAGACAGCAACTCGGAATCGAAGTTTTTGAGCGACAACAAATATTTCTGTACCCTTGGCGGCTCTGTGCGAGCATTATTTCTTAGCGTTACAAACGGTAAGGCAAACACAATATACTCTCAGATTTCATCTAGAGTATAATAACGCGTGTACGTGCAAGAAACGAAATAAAATTCCATCATGCTGATTGCTTAATCACTACACGTTTAAGAGGTGTGAATTTATTTCAATTAATACAATGCCTAGCCTAGATTTCAAAAGAGTGACCAAATTTTTCAATATACTTTTTATAGTGACAAGTACATCGGTTCTTTTAATTCTCAATTCATGAATTGTTAACATCCTACTTGTTGCCAGTCACTAAAAAATAACGACTATTCAAATTCAGTTCTATACTCAACAGCATCTAACTCAAGTTTGATTTGTAGAACACTAAAAATGTTCCCTCCTAACGACGACAACGACAAATAATAATTTTCTAACCGCAAATTTAACAAGTCAATAACTCATCTAACCACTAATTTACATAATCATAAACTTTGACGCTATGATCATTGTGTTTCTGATGTTTTTCGACATTCGCATTTCGAGAAACCCATAGAATATTAATGCTTCAATACTCTTCACAATTATGTTTAAGTTTCGATACGATACGATTTAATTAATACGAAAATAAAAATCAAATGTATAAAATTATTTTTGCAGCGCAAAATAAATTATGGGGAGTGGCAAGACCGGGCTGATTTTAATGTTCCTAACATTATTCAATGATGTTCTGGCATATGTGCCACATCCATTTAATTTGGCAGAACCGCGCCCAACACGTTTCCCATCATCGCCGTCGAATAAACAGAGAGGTCTTCAGACATTAATCGAGTGGAAGGAATTGGAATACAATTTTCCTTCGGCATCGGATCGGAGTCAAGCCATCAGTCGCGGACTCTATGTACATGGAAATGGTGCACCAATTGATGTTGATGTCCACTATGGCCGTATGTCCTTGAATTACTTTTATTACAATATCTTACATTTTTTTGAAGTGGTTAGGACTATAGCCACTGTATTCATTTCAAATCTCTTGTTCTATTATGTAATAGTTTTTTTATAATTTTTCAGCGAACAATTTATCACGAATTTTCGTTACGGTTCCAAGATTCACAACCGGCATTCCATTTTCTTTGGCAACCATTTCAAATATACCGGCTGAAGGTGGTCCTCAGCTGGTGGCATATCCATCATATTCATGGCATTCGAGCCATGGTAAAGATTGCATGGGAATAACTTCAGTATTTCGAGTGGCAGTAAGTAAAAAATGTATCTAATTAATAAATGTTGACAGATATAATTTAATATGGTTCAAAGGTAATAAGATCCATATCTTAAAATTTTAATGTTACCTTTAAACAAATTGAATCGGCAATCACGTCTGTTGCACGTTATACGAAAGACCTAAAATTTGCAATTCACTTATTTTTACAGATCGACGAATGCGAACGACTTTGGGTCCTCGACACTGGCCGAATTGGATCCGTTCAACATTGTTCTCCGCAAATCCTTGTATTCGATCTACGCACCGATACGTTACGACATCGTTACATGTTCCCTCAGGCTCAATTCAAAATCGGAGTTTCGCTATTCGTTACGCCCATTGTTGATGTACGTGATCCTCCACCGCGCGGAACTTGCCGCAACACTAAAGTCTATATTGCTGATGTTACAGGATTCGGAATTGTCGTTTACGATTTTCTGTCGAATACATCCTGGAGAATGTCGAACAAACTGATGTACCCATATGCAGACTTCGGCACTTATACGATTGCTGGAGAAAGTTTCGATCTAATGGATGGCGTTATCGGATTGAGTCTTACACCCAAACAACAAGAATTAACTGGTGGTTCGCGACCACGTAATTGCATGCTGCTTTTGATTTTAATATATAAAATAATGAGTTGATATTTTAGATAATTTCAAAGCACAGGAACGTTATTTGTATTTCCATTCGTTGGCCGCAGCTGTAGAGAATCGAGTAGCTTTGAGTCTTGTGGATAATGCAACGACTTGGGATGGAGATGAGGATTCAAATCCGAGAGATTTTAATGTAAGTTATTGAAAATTTTTTAATTTCTTCGGAACGATTAGATATCATGAGACAAAATTTAATGCTAAGCGATGGGAAAAATCTGCATTTTTTATTGTTGAATCACATAAAAGCGATGAAATTTGTAAAATTATCAAATTACTACACCTAGAATAAGAACCTTTAGTTTCTTAAAAAAAATAAATATTATTTTATTATTATGATTCTTACTAGCAAATCGGATCTCGTGGCACTCAAAGTGCAGCGCAGGCAATGGACAGTATGGGTAATCTCTATTTTGGTCTAATGGACGATATTGCAATTGCTGCTTGGAATATTAATACGCCATATTCGAGAAATAATTTCAAAATTGTAGCACAAAATCGTAATACCTTGCAATTCGTTAGCGGATTGAAAGTGAAAAAAAGTCGTCAAAATACGGAAGAGTTGTGGGCTCTTTCGAATCGATTTCAGGTAAATATCGTATATTTCTTGGATTTGTAAATATTGAAAAGGAGTTTTTGCTTTTAATTTGATATTAATGTTCTTATTATTTATTTTATAGAAAGTCTTTGCTGGGACGAAAAATTCACGGGAAGTTAATTTTAGAATTATGGGTTGTAATACCTTTGAACTTTTCAATGGTGGATGTCGCGGTGGTTCAGAGAATACAGTGAATAATTTTATATTTAAAAATTAAATTCCTTAACGTTATGAACTAGTCATCAGGAATTAAGTACTATAGTTTAAAAAAAAAAGTTAAATGCGTTATTTAAAATAATATTTAAGTTTAATTTGATTAGGAGCTACCTATTATAATTACGTATGTGCATAATGAAATAAAGAATAAATTTAATATTTCTCTTGAACTACTATTAGTACAATGTACGAGTATAGTATTAGTTATAAGAAAAAAATTGAAATATTGGTCTTTTATTTGCTTAGGATATTGTTACGTATGACATTAATTTTGTACAGCAAACCTTCGTAAGGACTTGAACAACAAAAAGAAGTCAGTGATTCAAATTAATAAAAATATAAATTAAACTTGTTTTTATAGCTATTTTCAGTTATTTTGATTTGAATAAGTTTAGCTATGTCTTCCTCTTCTTCAATGGCACTTGTAACCTACTCAAGCAGTGCACTGAAATTATTCTTCGAATAGAATTTTAACTGGAGCATTACTATACCTGCTAGGCTACATCCAAGTTTGCTTTGAAATAATGACAATGGTGTAAGATTGCATTGATTTCGATTCAGGTTCGCACCGCTCCTGGACGAAAAATCCGCTTAGAATAATTATCATAACTATAATTTTAAAAATCAACAATAATTAATGGATGTATATGAGCTATTGAGCACCCTGTATAAAATAACTTCGCTTGCAAGTTCGTGCAATTTTAGATACTATAATTTCTGTCCCATATTCTTAGGATATGGGTTCCCCATTTAAAACTATGAAAATAATAAATGGTAGTTACCCAAATTGGATAGATTTTTAATGAAGGCTGTTAATTCCGAACCAAATGTTTCCAGGGAAAGTGATATTTCTGATCCAGAATCAATTGAAAAATCTGCTTGAAGTCTGACGATTGCAATTGGAGAACCACGAGTTCGGAATATCCGATTTCCTTGAAGACGAAGTAATTTGGAACTGCAAAATGGTGCAATGGACATTGCATAGACCTAAAAATTGCTTATTAGAACAAATATTTTTTAAAAAGCTGGATTGCCAAGAATTAATTCGGACAGTTAAATTCCCCATCTAAAATATTTTAGCAGATTCACATAGATTTAGTTGGACCACTTCCGTCATCCAATAGTAATAATTAAGTTCTCACAATGAGAGATCAATTTGCCTACTGGCGTGAGGCGTATTCTCTCAAGAATATGATGACAATTTCAGTCGTAAAGACCAATACCGGGGGCAATGGCACCCGGGAAACAAGTTGAACTTCGTGCCCCTCTTATAAAGGGTGTCCTATTAGATCGCCTATTTACCACCTATTTTCAATTTAACCCCATTTTTTTGTGTCGGGCGTGCAGCGTTTTTCGGTTATTCTATTTTATACATAACTTCCGTATCTACACTCTTTATTAAAATAAAAACTTAACACAATTATGATTGGGCTTAAAGCCCAATCATATGATACTCTAGATGAGATGGAAATGACTTTAATATACCGGAAAATATGTCATCTCAAATTCTTTCGAATAGTGAATAGAGACTTTTGCATGGGAGGTGGTAGAAGTAGAGGGGAGGTTTGTATTTTTCGTATATGACACCGAGCATGGCATGCAAAATATTTTTTGCTGAATTTAAAGTTTTTAGTTTTCATTATTTTTAAAGAAATTGGTCACAGTTTTCCTGAAATTGGGGCACTTGTATGTGAGGTGGAAGTGGAGCGTTTAAGATGATTTTGAAACTGCTTATCATCATCCTTATCACCACGCTTTGATTCAATTTCAAAGTCGATAGCTCATATACTTGAAGGAGAAATGCTTTTCTTGAATTTATAATACAGATATTTGTATGGGAGGTGGTAGAAGGAGTGAAGCGGAGCTGATAATTTTTTCTAACACTTATTTCGATTATTAAGAGACAAATTCTAGCAAAATTTGAAGTTTATACTTTTACTAGTTTGAATGGAAATCGATAAAATGCATTTAACAAAAACTATGCATTTGTATGGGAGGGGGTAGAAGGAGTATACGGATCAAAACAAATTTTTTTCGCATTAATAATATTTCTATTTGTATACTTTATACAAAATATCAAGGTCATTGCTTTAACAGTTTCGAAGAAAAATAATTTAATTTAAATTTCAAAATTTCGTGAAATTTGTATGGGAGGGGGTAGAAGGAATGTGGTGGAGATGACAATTATTTTTAAAATAAATTGCAATTATAGTAGAATTAATTTTGACAAAATTTCGTCTTTTCAGCTTTACTAGTTTCAATGAAAATCGAAAGTATGTATTTTTCAAGATTGTCCATTTGTATGGGAGGGGGTAGAAGGGGTAAGGGGATCGGGCCAATATTCCGTGATATGAATGACATCTATATCATAATACTTTGACATAAATATCAAGTCGATAGCTTAAATAGTTTCAAAGAAAAATCAATTTCTTAGTATTTCGAAATTTCATGAAATTTGTATGGGAGGGGATAGAAGGAGTGGGGGGATGTAGCCTATTCACGAACTTAAAGTTACTTTTTTGCTAAAAGTGACACACAAAAATTTTTAGAACTATAGCTCAAAGCTTTCGAGAGTTATGCTGTAGACAGACAGACAGACAGACAGACGGACAGACGGTCGCTCGGAATCGAGGTTTTCGAGCGACAACAAATATTTCTGTACCCTTGGCGGCTCTGTGCGAGCATTATTTCTTAGCGTTACAAACGGTAAGGCAAACACAATATACTCTCGGATTTCATCTAGAGTATAAACATTAGAGCTTTTCGAATAAACGATGCTATTTTCAAATTTTAATATAGGCGATCGTAATGGGACACACCAGGAGGATATATAGTAAGGAGTGACTATGAGCATGATTTGCCGTGTTTTTTTTTTAGCGCGGGAAAAAGCATTGAAAGCACTAAAGTGCGGGACTTGAACCCGCTAAAAACCCCTCGCCTAACCCACTACCCTCCGGGACAACCGTTAAGTATTTCGTCAGGAGGAGGGAGGAGCATAAAGCTTAAACGTCAATTTACTGTCGAAGTGTATTATGTCACCCTGTATATGTCACTGCCTATCTTATTCAACTACCAAATTTCTAGCTGTTATAGGCACTTCTATCTCAAGTGTTTCCCTACGTAGATTTTCGAGCCTCCTCAGCTCGGTGAGAACTTTCATGCACATCTGAGTCACCGCATTTCAGGTTTCGCTGCTGCTCAGCATATGTGGAACTATGTTGTCGGGGTTAATATTTTCTCCAACGATGTCCTCGACTCTCCTTCTGTCCATTTCGTAGACTGGGCAGTGAAAGAATACATGCTCTGCATTTTCTTTTGCATCTGTATAACTTGGACATGACGCAGAGGAATCATGGCTATATTTGTGCAAATAGTTTCTATAACATCAATGCCCTGACAGAAATTGGGTCATGTAGTAATCTACTTCACCATGCTTCCGTCTGACCCACTTATCTACGTCTCTTATGAGTCTATACGTCCAGCGGCCTTTGTTTACGGTGTTCCATTGCAGTTGCCAGACATTGGTATTTATCCGTTGCTCTTCTTTTTTCTCTTCCACTGTTAAGCACCGGTTTATCGTATTCTTTTTGTGATATAATCGTTGTGCTTCAGCAGCTAGTATGTCTGGCGGCAGTAAACCAGCTATGACATTCGCGGCGTCATATGAATTTGTGCGAAATCCAGTGCATACCCTTAACGCACTTACTCTACTATGGAGTTTTTTTTAACATATTCGCGTAATATTTGTATCGTAGTGCTTCGCTCCATATCGGTGCAGCATAAATTATGATACTTCGCGTCACTCTTGAAAGAAGTATCCTCCTGTTTTGGCTGGATCCTTCAATGTTCGCCATTGTTCTGCATTGGGCGGAGTTCACTCGTCCTGCTTTTGCGCAGACTATTTCGATGTTCGTCTTGAAGGATAATCTTGCGTCAATCATAAAACCCAAGTATTTAATGGAGGGTTTGGGATACTATTTCAAGTCCATCTATATTTAACGTTATGTGCTCTCTTTGTTTTCTGCTTGTAATAAGAACTACTTCTGTTTTTTTTTGCAGCTACCCCTAGATTAGATACTCTAAGCCAGTTCTTAATGTCAGAAATCACGTTGGTGCTTACATTGTTCATGCTCTGTAAGTCTTTTGTTACCACAGTGATTGCTATATCATCTGCGTAGCCAATTATTTGTACACCTCTTGGTACTAGAAGTCGTAAGATGTCATCATATTGTATATTCCATAACACGGGTCCTAGTACTGAGCCCTGTGGGACTCCACATGTTATGCTATACTTCTTCACTCCTTCTTCGGTGTCATATAGTAATACTCTATCTGCGAGATAGCTCCTGACCATTCGTAGAAGGTATGGTGGAGTTTGCAATTTTAATGGAGCATTAATTATGTGAGGCCACGTCACCGAATAGAATGCATTTTTGACGTCTAGTGTTATTATAGCGCAGTATTCTTTAGAACCATTCTTCCATCTACTGCCTTCAATGGCCTTTTCAACAATGTCTATCACTTTTTTTATTGCCTCGACTGTAGAGCGCCCTTTGCGGAATCCATATTGATTCTCTGAAATGTTTCCATTCTCTTGTAGATGTTGTTCTAATCTGTTAAGAATTAACCGTTCCAGGATTTTCCTCAGTGAGTCAATCATGCACAGCGGCCTGTACGAACTCGGCTCTCCGGGTGGTTTGTTTGGTTTCGGGAGTAGAACCAAACGTTGGCGTTTCCATATTTTGGGAAAAAATATCCTTTAGGCATTTGGTGAACGTTTCTGTGTAGACGTCTGCATTGAGCTTTATAGCTAGTTTAAGCGCTCTATTTGGAATGCCATCTAATCCTGGTGATTTATTATTCTCAAGCCGGTTAGCTGCTTGGAGTACCTCCTCCGCAGTCACCACCGCTGGTTTGTTATTCACTTCAGTGGGGCTTTCTATTATTGCCAGAGCATTATTATCGGAGCGTTTCGGGAATAGCGATTCGACCACTTTCTCCATAAGGGACACGTTGGTGCTTTTCCCCCTGGGTCCCTTCAGTTTCGACATCACTACCCTATATGCTCCATCCCATAAGTTACCGTTCATATTGTTACAAAGCTCTCTGAAATATTCTTGTTTACTTTGCCTAATTGCCTTTTTAAGGTCTGACCTGGCTTCTTTGTATATACCGTTTAGAGTACTACTATTTACGGTTGTTCTTTTCCGCTGCAGCTGTCGTCTAGCTTTGTGACATCTAGTGCGTAGCCGAGCAATGTTATCGTTCCAGTGATCAAAACAAAATTTTGCGACGCTGATAATATCGGGTTTTCCAATAAGGACTTGACAACTTTTTTTCAAAGTAAATTTTTAATAATTTGCAGACGTTGTTCCTTCGTGTACTTTACCATGATAAAAATGTTAAGTTTACTGAATAAATTGACAGTGACAGTTCGATGATTAGTGAAAGGGTGCGTTCACAAATTGAATTCAAAGTTGTCAAGTCCCTATTGGAAAACCCCTTATATATCGTTTAAAGTACTACTATTTACGGTTGTTCTTTTCCGCTGCAGCTGTCGTTTAGTTTTGAGACATCTAGTGCGTAGCCGTGCAATGTTATCGTTCCACCAGTAGTTTGGTTTCCGTACGTTGTGAGTTTTTCTTCTCACCATTGCCGCGTCGCAGGCTTTACTCAGTTCGTTTAGTACACTTTGAGCATGATTTTCTATACATTCTTGCGAGTCATGTTTGGCATTCAGTACCATTTTGAAGATTTCTTCATCTAGTGTATTATCTTTCCATCCTTTTGTCTGCGCAAAATGATTTGCCGTGTAAGAAAATGGAAATGAAAGTATTTCCCTCCCTTACTGACGAAATGCTCGAAATTTTTCGAAAAAAAATCGTTTCGCTATCTTTGTCTGGCACGCTTCAAAATATTGCAACTAACTCTTTCCCACGTTAAATTGTTCGAAGCCATTGTCAAATTTTCGAAAGAATTGTTTCGCTATTCTTGTCTGGCATACTTGGACCCAATGCAACTATCTCTGTCCCGCGTTAAATTGTCCGTTGCTAAAGTTCTTAGATTAGACACGAACCAAAAATAAATAGAAATTGAAAAAATTAAGATTTCTGAAATAAAACAGCAAACTCCATTCTATTGAAAATTATTTTATTGCTGACTGAATATTAGCAACCAAGAGAGAATACAAATTACGGTATTTTATTTTGTAAAAGTTTGAAGCCAAGTTAAGCTTGGACAAAATTTTCGAAAATTTCCGAAAATTTCCGAATCAAAAAGTATTCCCACATGAGACAGCCTATCAGGCACTCCATTTTATATATCCTCTTTGGGGACACCCGTTATTAGAAACAAAAAAAATATACTGCCAACAAAGTCGGGCGCAACTTTATTATTTTTAGGACAAGTTTCATGGAAAGTCAATATGCAGGTTGGAGTGGTTAAGGAATACTAAGTAAATCCCCCTTTAGGGCTGAGCTGCTGTCAATTTAACACTTAATTGTGAGTACGATCAATAGCTCCAGTACATGTAATCAATATTTCATACATTTATGGAAGTTTGGTATTTTTATGGGGGAGGAGAAGGGTTATATTAAGAGTGGGTAGATGTTAATAATTTTTTAATTGATTGCTTAAATCACGTCCAATATTCTCTGTATACAATGTCAGTTTCATAGACGAAGTTGCATAGTTTCATAAAATTGGGTGTATTTAACATTCACAAAACCAAACATTTGTATGGGAAGGGGTTGAGGTAAGAGAAATGTAAAATTTGGGATGCAGACTTGTTTCATTTCTCTTGTAAGGTGCTCGTACAAAATTTCAAATTCTTAGCTTTTAATTTGTTGGTTAGTAGTTGATTTATTAAAATCGGTCGAAATCATACTTTGGTGTGGGAGGGGGTAGAAGGGCAAGCGCGATTTCGTTTCGCAGTTTCGTTTCAATTATTTTTAAAAGTTTTTGTGCAAAATTTCAAATAATAAGATAATTGATTTCTTAGAAATGGTCGAAAAAATTATTTTGTATAGGAGAGGGTAGAAGTTTTAAAGGTTTTCGACCAGTTAATATTTTAAACTTTCAGAGATTTTTTTAAATGCATTTTGCAAATTTTCAAGTTTCCACCTTAAAATTTCAATCAAAAATTTTCAGTGTGTGTGTTTTTTCAATTCACATGGAACACCTTGTGCACGTTAGACCGGGGGGTCGGTTTATAACAGTTGTGGAACAAATTATTATTTTTTTTTCTATGTATATCAAACAGATGTATCCACATGCAAAATTTAAACTAAAAAAATCACTCAAAATTTTCGACATTTTTGCTTACCACCTCCCTCCCCTTACACCTCCCAACTTCAAATTTTTACCAAATTTAAATACTATGTAGTTCTGTAATCTGACAAATTTTCGATTTGATATCTGTACTCAGTTTTGAGATATAAGGATTTGTGATTTTGAAAAGTGCGCCAAAATGCTCCTCATTTCCCCCCACTACTATTATTTCCGCATGTTATATATTTTTCGTATTTTTCTAGTATAGTTTAATATATGTGTTAAGCTTTAATTACATAGCTTAAGAGATAGTTGAGATATTAAATTTTAAGTGTTTTCTTTGCACCCCCCATTACCCTCCCCCTTACAATAATTAGTCTCTTTCTAAGCTGATCCTGGTGGATCTATATGCCACAATAATTATCTAAAAATATGATTTTTTTGTTATTAGTAATTTCGAAGCTATATACAATCATATGAAAAAAAATCGGTCGACAATCAGCTTTTAGTCCCTCCTTTTCGGAAGCCAATGGATAAAATAATTAAATTATTTCTTAAGTTTGTCCCATAACCCTCTTCATATCTCTGCTGATTTTCAGCTTCCTACCTGCATTCGTGGTGGAGATATTAGCAAGGAAAGTTTTTTGATTTTTTCCCTCCCTCTGCCTCCCCCTTCCACCTGTCACTCCCCAAAATTTAGGTAATGGAGGTCACTTACCCAATCAACAATCCACCCAAAAACGAACATTCTACCTTTAACGGTGTTGCTGTAAAACTAGTTTAAGGATATTATCGATATGAAAATGCAATTTGTTTTAAGTTAAATTAACGCGATAACGCGACCTTTATTCACTTCGAGAAGATTTTTGACAAGAAGGTTTTTTGACAATGTTTTCAGGGTCCGATCTTTCACGACCCTTCTTATTGCAGCAAAAGTGCTTGCAGGGTTGCAGCAAAGTGCTTACAGGGCACGATCTTTCTCAGACATTTCCGCCCGCCTCGTCATGACGAAACGAAGAGGGTCGCCCGCCGTGTTGTGTATTGCTGCCGGTAGGCAAAAGGCGACATAATTTGACGACGGGTCGTTTCATCGTTGTGTAGGCAGTTTTGATAGTGGCGACACGAACTTCTCCGTCGTCTCCTGGATGAAGATCCACTACTCGGCCCAGTGGCCATTTCGTTGGGGGTAGTTTTTCGTTGGTTATCAAAACTAGATCATTGAGTTGTAGCGATGGTTGTTTTTGTTGCCACTTAGATCGGGGTTGCAATGATTGTAAATATTCCTGTGTCCAACGTGTCCAGAAATGCTCCTGCATCTGGCGTATGCGTTGCAAGCGTGATAGGTTGGAAATTGCAACGTCATCGACGAGAGGTTCTGGTATTACGTTCAGTGCTGAACCAATCAGAAAATGACCCGGAGTTAGAGATGTTAAGTCGGTAGGATCATCGGTTAATGCTTGAAGAGGACGAGAATTCATGCACGCTTCAATTTGTGTAAGCAAGGTGGCGAGTTCCTCAAAGGTGAGAGTTGTGTCTCCAATCACCCTTTTCATGTGGTGTTTAGCCGACTTGACGGCCGCTTCCCAGATGCCACCAAAGTGAGGAGTGGCTGAGGGGTTGAAACGCCAAATGGTGCCATCATTGGCTATTTGTTGAGCGATAGCTTCCGATTGGTTAGAAGCCTTTGAAAACATCATTCGTAGTTCCCTGTCCGCACCGACGAAGTTGGTGCCACAGTCACTTAATAAGCTAGCGCAAATTCCTCGTCTTGCAGTAAAGCGTCTATAAGCGTTTAAGAATGCCTCTGTAGAGTAGTCAGATACTGGCTCAAGATGTACCGCTCTTGTGGCCAGACATATAAATAAGCAGATATATCCTTTATATGACTTATGGCCTCGTCCCTTTGTAGTTAGCACCCAGATAGGTCCCGCATAGTCAACTCCAGAATTATAGAACGGTCGAAGCGCTTTCGTAGTTCTTTCGCGAGGTAAATTTCCCATTATTGGTGGTTGAGGTTTAGATCGGTGTCGGATGCACGGAATGCATCGGTTGATTAGCGTTTTGACTGCCGCACGGCCTCGTGGTATCCAGTAGTTCTGTCTCACAGTACTAAGTGTCAGTTGAGTTCCACCGTGAAGAGTCCTTTGATGACAATCGCGAATGATGAGAGTTGTCCACGGGCTATCCTTTGGTAAGATTAGCGGATGCTTCTGGTCAGGATCCAATAAGGAATGTTTTAGACGACCACCTACTCGCAGGAGTCCACACTCATCCAGAAAAGGTGTGAGATTACTCAAGATACTTTTCTTGAGAGCTTTAGATTCATGCTTTAAGGCCGAGATTTCCGATGCGAAGGCTTCTTGCTGAACAAGCGAAACCCACATTAGTTTAGCTCTATTTAATTCGTCAGCAGAGATGACCGTAGAATATGCCTGTATCGGAGGCCCATATTTTTCGAAGCCTGGTCTCACTTTACAGATGAATCGAAGGCACCAGGATGTTATTCTCAATAAGCGATTGAGCTACGAGAATCGATGGATTAGATTCCAGATTGGCTGTATTTCCTTGAGCGTCACTTGCATGGAGATCCGTGCTTCTGGTATATCGTTCACAGTATATCTTGGTGAAGTAGTAGGCCACGAATTTATGTTAGACCTTAGCTCCTTAGGTCCTTTCCACCAAAGTTGGTGATCAAGAAGTTGGCTTGGAAGCAGTCCTCGTGATGCACAGTCGGCTGGGTTGTTAGATGTGCTGATGTGATGCCACTGGCTCTGAGGTAACGTGCACTGTATAAGTGATACGCGATTTGCAACATAGGTCTGCCAGCGAGTGGGATGTCCGCTGATCCAGGAAAGAGTGATTGTTGAATCTGAATGTAAATGAACTGCAGTCTCGTTCATGTTGAGTGATTCGATAATTTTCTTAGTGAGTTGTGTAACAAGTGTTGCTGCACAGAGCTCTAGACGAGGTATCGAAATTTGTTTCAGCGGTGCCACCTTAGTTTTGGCTGCCAGTAAGGAGACACAAACTCTGTTGTCGATATCTATAGTGCGTAAGTATACGACTGCTGAATAGGCTCGTTCTGACGCATCACAGTAGCCATGCAATTCATTTAGCTGATTTTTCGGAGAGTAATTGTTCCAGCGGGCAATTCTCAATTGGTTGATCATATGCAGCTCCGAGCTTATTTTTATCCATTCAGTCCGTGCTTCAAGTGGTATATCGTCATCCCAATTCAACCCTGGTAGCCATAAAGACTGAATTAGAATTTTCGTTGCAACGATAATTGGTGATATCCATCCAAGAGGATCAAATAGCCGAGCGACTTGTGATAGTACATTTCGTTTGGTGATGATAGCAGGCTCTGGAACAGTATGCAGTTGAAATACAAACGAGTCGTCCTCTGATTGCCAAGTTAAGCCAAGAAGCTGAAACGTCGAATTTTCAGACTGCCAGCTTACAGTTGAAGTTGCGATACTATTCGCCGGTAGATGTTCCAGTATGCTACGATGGTTGGCGGTCCATTTCCGCAAATGAAATCCGCCCGCCCTGGTAAATTCAATTAGTTGATGCTGTTTGTCTAATGAGGTTTCGATATCATCGGCACCAGAGAGTAAGTCATCCATGTATATATCTTGCTGTAGTACAGCTGACCCAAGTGGGTAACGGTGAGCCTCGTCTTCGGCTAGTTGCTTGAGAGTCCTGCTCGCTAGGTACGGAGCACAGGTTAAACCATAAGTGACGGTCGTTAGTTGGTAATGTTTAAGATTTTTTTCTCCATTGGGTCGCCACACTATTCGTTGTAAATCTCGGTCATCCGGGTGTACCCAAATCTGGCGGTACATCTTTTCGATGTCAGCGGAAAATACATAAGCATGTGATCGCCAACGAGAAATCAAGTTTGCGAGATCTGGAAGAAGATTAGGACCAGCAGCTAATTGTTCGTTCAGTGATAATCCTAGGTCAGTTTTTTGCGATCCATTGAATACTACTCGGAGGCGAGTAGTCGTACTATTTTCTTTCATCACTCCGTGGTGAGGTAGGTAGTAGCACATCTTTTGATGTTTCGTATGAAGTTCTTGTTGACTAGATACAGCTATCATATGGCCAAGTGCTTCATATTCAGCAAGAAATGTTTGATAGTCTTGTTGTAAGGTCTCATTGCGACGAAACCGCTGTTCCATATGCTGCCAGGCGCTTAATGCTGGAACTAATGAGTTACCTAAATGTAGCGAAGTATTCTTCAATGGTAGGCGAACAGTATATTTGCCATCAGCTCCACGCGAGTGCGTATCCTTGAAGAATTTCTCGCATTCAACATCTTCATCACTAAGTGGTGGGAAGCTTGTCGTAATATCCTCTTGTTCCCAGAATTTACGGACTAATTGATGCAGCTCAGGGTCGACTGTGCATTGAATGCTCGTACATGCAGTATTCAGTAATGCACTGTCGTTGATTGGTCCAGATACAATCCAACCCAGTTTAGTCAGTTGTGCTATCGGATTCCAAGACGGACCTCTCACAATTTCGGACTCAATTATTTGAGCGTACACATTGGAGCCAAGAACCAAGTCAAGTCGTTCATTGCTAGTAAGCTTCGGATCAGCCAATTGTAAGTTTCTTAGATGAGGCCATTCTCCAACGTTCAGATTCCTATCCGGTTCATATGACGTCAGTTTAGGTAAAACCAGTGCGTTCACAATACAGCAGTACGGTGAATCAAAGTTCGGTCTTATAGTGAATGTGACTGAACCTCTAGACGACTGCGGAGCTGATTGACCCACTCCAATGATGTGATAGTTAGTAGTTGAGCGGTTTAGTTTCAGTTGTTGTGCGAGCCGTTCTGATATAAGTGATACGACCGAGCCTTGGTCTATCAGAGCTCTAGTAACAGATGTTCTGTTCTGCGGTGAAACTACTTTTACTTGCGCGGTTGCAAGTAAAGCGCCATCAATCATCCTGGTGGCAGTGCGTGTATGCACATTATGTGAATTTAGTCGCAACAAGGGCTGTTCCAGTGATGGTAAGTTTGAACTAGAGGCAGATGACGTACACGGATTGCCAGTATTTGCTGTGGCTGGTGTCCCTTCATAACTAGTGCCATGGATCATAGTATGATGGCGACCTTGGCAAGTTTGACAAACCTTGTTAGATTTGCAATTACGAAGGAAGTGTGTTCCCATCCAATTAAGACACAGTTTATGTGTTAATAGCACTTCACGTCGAGCACTAGGAGATTTTGACCTAAACATGTCACAAAAGAGAAGAAAATGTTGTTGTGAGCATAATGGGCATTTTTTCTTACTCCTTTCCTTTGGCTCAAGTTCATCTGCGGTTGTAGTATGAGACGAGAATCTTTTCGTACTATTGGATTGTTGTGTACTTTTTCCCTTGTTGATCCCTTGAGAACGCGTTTGATCTGATGAGTTTCCTTTCGACGTTGCGCAATGGAATCCAGATTGTTCTAATGCTTCAAGTGTCCGAATACGTAGCTTTACGAAGGTTTTCATACGCTCGAATGTTGGAGGTTCTTGATCTCCACCAATCTCCTTTTCCCACTCGCGACGTGTTTGTGAGTCCAAGCGTTGAACTGTCAAATATACGAGCCAGTCATCCCAATCAGCAACAGGTCTTTTCAGAATAGCTAACGCGTTAACTGCATCGACAGTTGCGTTGAGTACCCGCTTCAACTCAGCTGATGTTTCCGAACATGCCGGCTTGATCGAGTGAAGAGTACCGAGCCGATTGTTTACTAATAAACGATTGTTTTGGTACTGCTCGGTAATAATAGTCCATGCACGATTGAAGTTTTGTGAAGTTGTTGCTAAATTTCGAAGCAAAATACCTGGTTCTCCCGATAGATTCGACTTCAAATGATGTAATCGTTCGACATCCGAGAGACTGCTATTGTTTATCACTAGCGATACGAACATGTCATGGAAATTAGTCCAGTCTGCGTACTGACCAGTAAACTTTGGTATTTCAATAGTCGGCAGTTTGGGATGAAAACCGAGTATCGTTGTATTATTTACCTTATGACATGTGGATGAGTCGGTAGTGGTAGCTGATAATTGTGCGAGATATTCGATGAACGCAGCTTTGGTACTGCAGTATAGATCTTCTGTTATCTCCCAATGATCCTCTGTAAAATATGCATTTTTCTCGGTCTCTAGTTTAAGGTATTCATCCTCGAGCATTTCATGATTTTCCTTAAAGCTATGCCATAATGCATCCAACCCTTCAATTTTAATGGCCGTTGTCTCCCTTGTTCGCTTGATACCACCTTCCTTTTTGTAGTTGGTAAAGTAATTACCGATTCGTTTCATAAGTGTCGCTTGTTTTGCTAGTAATTTCTCCATTGTTGTATGTATGAGTGCGCAAGTCCGAAATACTCAATTTAACAATATTAAGTGACACCGAATTGTTTTCAAGTAGCACTTTAAGTGTAAATGCATTAAGCCAAGCACAGTATAGCGGATAGTTTCGTCTCTCAAATCATCAGCTGAACACTGTGTAAAAGTACTAAGCCACGCACACTAATGCGAATAATTTCGTTTTTCCGAGTACTGTTAATTTATCACACGCGGTAAAATATGATATGCACGATATTGAAGTTAATAACGCGACGAATTGCACCATATATCGACTCTAATCCGGCTCGACGGACCAAAATGTTGCTGTAAAACTATTTTAAGGATATTATCGATATGAAAATGCAATTTGTTTTAAGTTAAATTAACGCGATAACGCGACCTTTATTCACTTCGAGAAGATTTTTGACAAGAAGGTTTTTTGACAATGTTTTCAGGGTCCGATCTTTCACGACCCTTCTTATTGCAGCAAAAGTGCTTGCAGGGTTGCAGCAAAGTGCTTGCAGGGCACGATCTTTCTCAGACAAACGGTCTCGGAGATATGAGTCCATATACATATACGGCGGACGGCGGGACGGATTTTTTTTTGAATTTTACTTTATTATTCTAATAATAAAGTCGATCGACACAGAAAAAAAAGAGAATTTGCTACTCTGAAATTTTGTTTTTCGCGTTTCATGACTAAATTAGCCTAAAAATGCAAAAAAAAAAATCCGTCCGCCGTATATATGAACTCATATCTCCGAGACCATTAAAGGTAGAATTTTCGTTTTTGGGTGGTTTGTTGATTGGGTAAGTGAACTCCATTATCTCAATTTTGGTGAGTGTCTGGTGAAAGGGGGAAACGGAGGGAGGGAAAAAATCAAAAACTTCACTTGCTAATATCTCCACCACGAATGCAGATAGGAAGCTGAAAATCAGCAGAAATATGAAGAGGGTTGTGGGACAAACTTAAAGAATAATTTAATTTTTTCATCCATTGGCTTCCGAAAAGGGGGGGGCTGAAAACTAATTGTCGGCCGATTTTTTTTTTTTTTTTCAAATCACAAAAAAATCATATTTTGAGACAATTAAGGTGGCATATAGATCCACCATAATCAGCTTAGAAAGAGGCTTATTATTGTAAGGGGGAGGGTCAGGGGGGGGGGGGTGCAACAAAAAATATTTATCTATTCTCGAAACTGAAATTACCGCTCCGTGGAACCCGTTTTCAGTCGATCGAGGACATAAAACAAAAATCGCCGAAGGAACTGAAGGCCATACCAAAAAGTGCTTATGAAAAGTTTTTCGAGGACTGGAAAAAACGCAGGCATACAGTTGCTCACAGAATTGCTTGGTCACTCTGGAATGCGAACTAAATTCGTCATTTTAAGACACTAAAATGAAATATTTAAAAAACATAAAAACTAGAATTTGATATCGGGAAATTATAAATAAAAAAAAATCATACTTTTTATAATTTAAGTAGCTCAAATAAATTTATTAAATTAAAAAGAAAATAAAAGATTGGAAATTCATCTCACAAAATTATTTGATCATTTTTACTATTACTGTCTTTAATCGCCCTTTATAATTTTGCGGGTTAATTTTGGTTGATGTAATACTTAATCGAGTTCCCTGAAGAAGTTATTTCAATCTGCAATCAGTTCTAACGTCCAATTTCATCAATATACACTCGGCAGAAAAAGTCTGCGTACACACTCAACACATCCAACATATCTATAAAAACATCGTTTTAAGTAATTTATTTCATAATAATTTTTTTTTATTTTTTTTCATGGCACATAAAACAAAACAAAAATGATGATTATTGTACTCCATAAAAATATTAAAATTAAAAAACGAAAACAAATCCTGAATTGCAAAGTCTGCGTACAAATATTTCTTTCCAAAATAAAACAATTGTTTTTCCTCGTTAATAGCTTGTGGGATATCATGCTCTCTTTATTGCTTCCCACAACCGTTTTTGCATGGAATCTACCAGCTTTTTAGTGAACTCTGGGGTTATTGAATTCCACTCCTGGATCAGGACTTCCTTGAGCATTACCTTCGACGTTATTGTGTGCGCTCGAATTCTTTGTCCAAGTGATGCCACAAATGCTCAATTGGATTAAGGTCAGGAGATTGGGGAGGTGTACGAATCTGATTTTGGGCATTATACAGCGGAATCTTACTACCTCCGCAGTGTGCTTAGGGTCGTTGCCTTGTTGGAAGTGAAAGTTGTCGCTTAAGCCCAAATGTTCTGCACTTTTCTTCAAATTGCGCTTGAGAATATTAAGGTAGACTATTTTATTCATAATACTTTCAATAAACTCAATTTATCCAACTCCTCCACTAGCCATACACCCCCATATCATAACACCGCCACCACTGTGCCTTACTGTTGGACAGAGATTTTTTACGTCGAAGGCCGCGCCAGTTTTTTTCCGTACAATCTTCCGACCTTTGATTCCAAAAATACAAAATTTACTTTCATCCGAGAAAACAACTTGTTTCCAAAATTCTTTTGGCTTATTTAAGTGTTCCTTAGCAAATGCCAGCCGCTTGAGTCTGTTTACTGTTGTTATAAATGGCTTTCTACGGGCAACGCGTCCGTGATACCCATATTTCCTAAGAATTTTACGAACATCATCATCAGAAATAGACTTGCGGTACTTTGCGTTGATGTCCTTTGCCATATCAGCTGCAGTTAATCTAGGATTAGCCTTCATCGTTCGGAGCAAACTCCGAGTTTGCTGACGGCTCATCTTTGGAGGACGGCCAGATCTGGGCTTTGAAACCAAAACTCCTGTGTTTTTGAAGTTGTTTACGACTCGTTGGACAGATGAATGACTTCTGCTGACTATCGCACCTATTTCACGATATGACGTACCTTTTTTCCACAAATCCACGATATTTTCCTTTCCCCAAATTCAATTTCCTTTCCTTTATTAGACATCTCTTACTTAACGTTTTTTAGCAATTATTTTTAACGGAAACTTTAGATAAAAACACGTTTATCAACTTTCCTACACAAACTTTATTGTTGTTAATGATTTAACTGCAACTCAGAGACTTTGACTTCCCTTTATACGCTTTGAACGCAGACTTTTTATTCCTGGAATTGCAGACTATTTTTCGTTTCCGAATTCTACCGTTGTTTTAGAGTACAGTAATTTTTGTTTTGTTTTATATTCATAATGAAGTAATGAAAAATAGGAAAAAAAATATTTCGGAATAAAATGTTAGAAACGATGTTTTTTATAGATATGTCGGATGTGTTGGGTATGTACGCAAACTTTTTCTGCCGAGTGTATGTAGATCGTGGTAAAGAATTGAAAAATTATTTACGAAAAACAATAATAAGTTTAGTTTTAAAGGGGAAATCTTATCGCAAAATTGCAGGAATTGTTAATAAGCCGTATTCCACAATTTAATACTATGTAAAAAAGTTTCAAAACGAAGGAACTTGACTTAATAAGGACGGTCGTGGACGAAAAGAAATACTAAACGGTCGTGATGAATGAAATATAGTGAACGAAATTCGAAAAAATCCAAAGTTAAGTGTACCAATATTTAACCAGAAAATGTGGGAAACTATAGGACGTCCAGTGGCTGATGAAAATATGCGCAGAATTTTTCGCCGAAAAGGGTATAACGGAAGAGTCGTTAAAAAAACCATACATATCAGCTGCAAATCAAATCAAACGAGTGGAATTCGCTAAAAAAATATTTAGAGAAGGATAATTTATTCAGGGAGACGGTTATTTGGAGTGACAAGTCCAAATTCAATATTTTCGGCGCAGATGGAAATCAAAGAGTTTGGTGAAAAACAAATACTTCGCTGAATAAAGAAAACTTAGTCCCAACGGTGAAACATGGTGACGGTTCACTTATGGTTTGGGGCTGTATGTCGGCAAACGTCGTGGGACACCTGCATTTTATTGATGGAATAATGAATAGATGGGTGTATTTAGACATATTAAACAAATTTTCGATAGTGCTTTGAAATTGGGAATGCCAAGTGTCTGGAAATTCCAGCAATACAAAGACCCAAAGCACATGGCTTTTGTAATCAAAAGTTGGTTGCTGTACAACGTACCTCAACAACTCAAAACGCCGCCACAGTCTCCAGACCTAAATCCTATTGACCGTCTGTGGTCAATATTGAAAAGAAAGGCTTAGGATCATAACATAAAACAACAAAAATCAACTGAAAACTGTTTTAGAAAAGGAGTGGGACGAAATAGGTGTTTCTACCACTGCTAATTTATTAAAAAATATGCATAATAGACTAAAAGCTGTTATTAAGGCAAACGAATACCTCACCAAGTATTAAATAGGTTTAGTTAAAAAGAATTAAATGTATTAAAACTAATATGAACTAGTGACCAAATAATTTTGTGAGATGAATTTCCAATCTTTTATTTCCTTTTTAATTTAATAAATTTATTTGAACTACATAAATTATAAGAAATATTGTATTTTTATTTACAATATCCCGACATAAAATCCTAGTTTTTATTTTTTTCAAATACTGCATTTTAGTGTCTTGAAGGCGACAAAACAAATATTGATAATCAACTGAATATTTTGCGTTTTATTTACGAATGCCCGGTACTTGTTAGTCACAATATATATTTAGTTTGAATTTTTCAAATTACCCTTTCCATCTCTTAATTTTTTCGTCACCATAATAAAATTAACCGAAATTCAAACGGTCAACAAATTCAAACGGTCAACAAATTCAAAAGGCGTGCTTGTCATCTGTTTCCGGTTGTAAGACTTCGTACTTTCCTACTTGGCGCTGCGTCCTTGCTACGTCTTATCCATAACCTAGTCGTATGCTCAAACCACGTGCTGAAATTATAGCATCACTCTCCAGTCTCCACAATTTGCTGTCAAATTTGTGACAGATAGAGAAAAAACACGTCGCAAATGTTTTTGTTGACAACTGCTTAATTTAATTTAATTCGTTAGCCACAGACACACGACAAAATGACGAACCTACAGCGCTGGCTCTTCTACGCCAGTCTCTTCGCTGTGCCGTATTTTGCCGTCGTTTTCGGCGTCGTTCAATCACAATTCCTGTCGGAGCGGATGTTCCAGGTCCAAGTTCTTCCAGTCATTCTCGTCGCATTATTCGGTGTAAGTAGTAGCCGGCGCCTAGAGCGTGAAATTGCAAGCAGGAAACGAATAAAATTAAATTAAATCTCGTGCTCTTTCAGTTGTACGCCGCCTTCACAGTTCTGTATCGTGTCTTAACTTTCAACGATTGTCCCGAAGCGGCAAAGGAACTGCAGAAACAAATCGCAGAAGCCCGAGTGGATTTGAAAGCGAAAGGGCTTAAGTTTACTGATTAACGTTAAAGTTAAGTTGTTAAATTAACGAAAAAGAAAAATGAAATATAAATTTATTTTTAAGTATGAGTCTGAGAATAATTTTTCCGTCTTGTAGAATTTTTTTCGGCGGCTCAACAAGTGCCGGCTAATTCAAATAGCGTAAGCATGAGACTCTTAATCACATGGTTCTGGGATCAAACCCCACGTAGGGCGATTTTTTTTTTAACTTGTTTCTAGCATTTTAATTTTCAAGAGATTTCAAGGAAAAAAATTCTTTCGTATTTTGTAGCCGTAGTGATCTATCGTCTTATTAATTATTCACTGCGCGTCATTTGTGCTGATTAGAGTGCAAGAAGAATAAAAGAGTTATCTTACATTTTTAATTTTAAATTAATTAAATTATTATTATTATGAAAATGGGCAGGCAAACTTCTTTGGAAACGCGAGAGCTTGTCATAAAATTTAGAATCGAAGGAAATTCGTTGCGAGAAATTAATTATTGATAGAAGCCATAACACCGTCAAAAAAATTATTGACAAATTCGAGGTGTTAAGCTTATAAGGTCGAATCCTTGACTAACTTAGGATAGTGTTCTAAAATGATACCTTTCTTTTGACTACAAAAAGCTAATTTTATTCTTCGAGTAAGATTGAATACTAAAAAATATACAAATTGAATCGTACTTATATCTAAAATAAAAGTGCAATACTTAAAATTAATGTGCGAAGGTAAACATAATCGTGGAATTTTATTTCTAGAGTGTAAGTTGAACGATCGAGCATAAAAAATGATGACACATTCATAATTAGTGTTTATGCTCGATCGTTCACCTACTTACAGGTAAATACAATAATAAACGTAAGTTGAACGATCGAGCATAAGAAATGATGACACATATTATCGTTTATGCTCGATCGTTCACCCACTTACAGGTAAACATTATGATTTTTTGCACGTTGGGTTGAATGATCGAACATGCCTTACTTAAATATGATTTTAATGCATATTCGATTATTCACCCAACTTAACGTAAATTATGTTATTTATTACTGCTGATTTCGACATCCGAGCATACATACATTGTATGGCTCGATGATCTCTGTTCAGCTTCTGAACATATTGGGCGGCCGGCTTCGAGCACCTTGTTGAATCTTCGTTGGAGTGATGTTGGAGTCCCTGGCTCGTCTGTAACTGTTGATGTAGCTTTGCCCGGGACCCATTTCTTGTCACATCTGGTGCAGAGCCTTTTGAGCCGGAGTGCGATGAGAATAACCGCAATAGTGATGGTGATTGAAGCTGCGACTGATATGGCATGTTGCTTGACTACACGCAATGTTGAGATTTGTTGTACTGTTGTGTCGCTTGTTTCCTTGAAGAGTTGTTCGGTGGCTTTTAAGGGCATGATGGGATGACGCTTGTAATGCTCTAAGGGTGCCGAAAAGTATCCTGGTACAATCGCCTTAGTGAAGCTACTGGATGCCATTCTCTCATCGGTGATGGTTCCTTGTAAGGTTACTTCTTTGGTTTCTATAATACAGTTACCGTTTGTTCGTATAATCCTGATGTTTTTGAGCACGATTTCCTCCCTCTCATTTTGGCAAATTATGGAAGCTGGAGTTGGAACGTCGGCTAAGAATAGCCAACTGTTTTTTATCATTAACTCTTTCCAGACGATTCCTGAGCTCGTTACGACTTTTGTTGGGCAAGCTGTCTTTTGGTGCCGATTATAGATTTCGTCGATCATACAATTTGGGCTTGTATCCATATTTTTCAGGACAGTAGGAGAGCATAAATAAGCTTGATTCTCCAATTTGCATGATCTTAGTTGTTTCTGGTCTAGACTATAATAGGTCAGCTTATTAAAGTTCATTGCTAGAGTTCCGCTGTCTATTGCAGCAGTTGAATAATGATGAGCCGTTGTCTTGTTGGGAATCGCAGTGACGTGAATTAAGTCATAGCTGTTGGTGTCGATGATCGTGAAGTAACCATATACCTTTACTTTTGTCAACTCTCCCTTTATATGGATTTGCTGCTGAGGAGATCTGAGGATCTTCAGCGTATGGCCTAATTTAGTTGAAACTGCTTCTAATGTCTCATTGATGGTCCTGAGGCTGAGTAGGCTCATTATACTTCCATGCCCGTGAACTATACTCGTCAGCTTTGCATACTTCGTGAGCACCTCGTCATAATAGTCGACAGCCGTTAAGTAGGTTGAAATTATCCGAAGAGCTATTTTATTCTCATCGATTCGAACGTACCACGTTTGCATGTTGTTGATAGACTGAATGACCTCCTGGAGCTTATCGGTGAAGTGATGAAATTTTTCTGTCATTACAGTGTTTGTTTCTGTAATTCGTGTGCTGAGCAACAAGGATTGTTGGTTTGTTGATTGCAGAATATCTTGCTGATTGCGACTCAACTTGTCAATGTCATCATATACCTCGTCGTTGACTCCGAAGACAGATGTAAGCAGCTTTCCTAGGACTCCTCTTCTTTTTCTGGATGAAGTGAGTTCATTTATTTCTCCTAACTGATGTGTTATTTCATTTCGCTTGATTTCGAGGTGGTGAATGAGTGTATCACAGTGCGTGGTTTCCGATAACTGGCTTGTTTTCCGGCACATATTCTTTGCTCGATCAAACGTTTCTAGAACATTCTTCCTGTCTTGCGAAATATCCTCCTTATCAAAATCTATCTCCACTCGTAAGTTCCCACGTATGACATGTGAGAGTCCTAGTTTTTCTATATAAAATCCTGGCTTGGGTGTGAAAATTTCGTAGTTGTTGTTACTAGTATTCGAAGCTCCAACGGACATCAGTAGTAACAGAACCATGACCACATTTAATAATCGTTTAGCCCAAGAGCATGGTGCAATCTTTGGCCTTTTTTGTGTTTGACATTTAGGTTCTTTAACTTTTCTTTTCTGGGGGCGTTCCATTAAAGGTATTTCTGGTGCTGTTCTTTTCTGTGAACATGCGAGATGAGCCTTTAGATTAGCCTTTCTTAACTCTATGGGTTCTTCTGGAGTCTGTACTGGAAGTTGACATAAGTTCGCAAGCGAAACTTGCTTGTACTCATTTCCGTGGTATCTCACGATCACCGTTCGGACCTTTCCATCTGCTCCGGGTTGTAGATCATGTATCCGAGCAAGAGGCCATTTCGTTGGAGGAGTATCTCTTTGCTTGATAAGCACCATCTCGCCGATTCTGGGGTTCGGATTTTCCTTCGTCCATTTCGTGCGTTGTTGAAGATTGTGTAGGTATTCTGTGGACCATCTGTTCCAGAATGTTTGATGCATTGCTGTCAATATCTGCCATCGTTCATGTATAGTTTTCTCAGATTTATCTGGTTCAGGTAGGGCTAGTAATGGTCGACCAATTATGAGGTGTCCAGGCGTCAATGCTTCGAGATCATTTGGATCGCTGGAGAGTGGTGTAATGGGCCTTGAATTAAGGCATGCTTCAATTTGACACAATATGGTCGTTAATTCCTCGAATGTTGGTATTATCTTCGTTTCATCTAGAATTCGTTTAAGATGTCCTTTGGCGGACTTGACGCCAGACTCCCACAATCCTCCAAAGTGTGGTGTGGCGACTGGTATGAATTTCCAGGAAACACCGTCTTTTGCTGTTATTCTTGCTATGTTGTTTGTCGATCTTTTAATTGCCTCCTGCATGTCTCTATCCATTTGATTGCTTGCGCCCACAAAGTTTGTTCCATGATCGCTGTATATTTCACGGCAGAGTCCTCTTCGACTGGTGAAGCGTTTGAATGCTGCGAGAAAGGCTTCTGTGGACATGTCGCTGACAAGTTCTAGATGAATTGCTTTCGTGACCATACAAACAAATAGGGCGATGTATCCTTTTAATGTGGTCGCGCCTCTTCCCTTGGACATCCGAGTCTTGAGAGGTCCAGCGTAATCAACTCCACAGTGCGTGAAAGCATCCGTGGGGGTAATGCGGACAGCAGGTAAGTTTCCCATTATCTGATGGTTGCTAGTGTTTGCATATTTGCAGCAAGTCAGGCACCGATGAATTTCATGACGAATAACCTTTTGATCATTGATTATCCAATATCTCATCCTTAAATAGTTACGGACCAGTTGCAATCCACCATGCATTGTTCTTGTATGCGCTTGTTTCACGATTAAATATGTAATATGGTGTCTTTGTGGCAGAAGCATAGGATGTTTGCTCTCTTGCGAAATATCTGCATTTCGCAATCTTCCCCCGACTCGCAGTATTCCAAAACTGTCGATGAATGGATTGAGGCATCTTAGCTTATTCGTCAACTGTTTTCCATTTTTTAGATTGGAAATCTCTTCTTCAAATTCTGTATGTTGAATCATTTTAATAATATTGAAATGCGCTTGTTGCAGTTCTTCAGGCTGTATTCTTCCAGTCTTTCTCTGTCCTTGCAATCTTTTACAATTATGGATGAATCGTAAACAGCGTGCTACGATTCGTGTTAGGTAGGTAAAGTTAGAGTACCGTTCTAGAAATCCAATTTCTAATTTGGTTGTGCTCACTGCTATAACTTTGGGAATTTGCTCCATTTGTATTGGAAGCTCTTCGCAACTGAGCTCTAATTCTGAAGGTTCTTTTCTTCCTTCTTCGTTGTCCATTTCGAAACATTTTTCCACTGACTTGGGAAAATCGGACATGGAGATGAGAGAGGTGACCTTTTTTGATTTTTGTTTAGCATTGGTCATGGTTTTTCTTGATAAAATCCAGCCAAGCTTTGTTCGCTGCGCTAGTAACGGTTTTTCTCGTCTTATTTCATCTTCTATGATATCCTCGAAGACGTCTGCTCCAAGTATGAGATCTATATTTCTCGGAACGGCGAAGTTTGGATCTGCTAATAGTAGGGTTTTTAGTCGGCTTATGTTCTTTAACTTAACAGGCTCATCCGGTAGTACAGCGGTTAGCTTAGGCATTATAAGTGTATCAACCAGCAAGAAGAATTTTGATGGAAATCTTGGTGAAATCGTGATTGTTACCTTCTTTCTTACGGTTTTTGTGTCGACGCCTCCTATGCCAGATACAGCTGCCATTATGTTTTCTTGCTGTATGCCGATTTTTTTAGCAGCCGCAGATGTTATGAACGACGTTTGAGATCCCTGGTCAATCAACGCTCGTAGTGGCAGGCTTTGACCAGAACTGGTCAACACGTTTATTTGTGCTGTTGCAAGCAGCACATTCATGTTTGTTATATTGCTTCGATTCTCCGGTTGCAATTTCGGCTCGTTGGTGGCAAAATTGACAGAAACAGTCTTGTTCGTAGTTTGTTCTTTAAACGGAAAATGCAGAAGCGTATGATGCGGTTTTTTGCACTCAAAACAATTATGCTTACTGTTGCATTTTGTTGCTTTAGTGTGACTTAAGCAATTCTTACAAATTTCATTCGAAGTGACGAAATTGTGCCGCTTGTCAATGTTCAACTTCTTGAATTGATCGCAGCGGTATAAGTTATGCTCGCCATTGCAGTATTTGCAAACAGTTGCAATTGCCACAAATGACTTCTTTTTTATCATTTGGTTTTCTGGGCATTGTGTTCTGATGGAAGTTAAGACATGATGTCGCTTCATAAGAAAATCGTACAACTGTTGTAAAGATGGCATCTCTTTCCTGTTCTCTAGATTTTCTTCAAAGATCCGTAAGCTTTCATTGTCTAATTTCTTCATTGCTATACGGACTATCAATGGATCCCAGGTCTGGGTATCGTGGTACATGTTCTTTAGAGCTGCAAGACAGTTGCGAAGAACATTGTACAGGTTTATAATTCCTGCAGCAGATCTGTGCTCTACCTTTTTGGCGTCAAGAATGGCGTCAACGTAAGAAATCACCATTTTCTTATTATCGCTGAATCGCTCTTGCAAAATTTCCACTGCAGTGTTGTAGTTCAGTGCGTCCAGTTGTAGGTGTGCAATCGAATCTTTTGCATCACCTTCTAGATAGCTGAGGAGATACTGCATCTTGTGGATGCCTCCTATGTTCGGATTGTCGTGAACAATAGTTTTGAAGATGTCGATAAATCTTCTCCACTCCTTGTAATCGCCATTGAATTTCGGTATTGCAATGGGCGGTAGCTTAGGCAGATTGTAGTTGGCTGCCCAAGACAACGAGTGTTGGTTAGTTCCTTCTGGATGTAATGCCATTGGAGCAGGCGTAGTAGTGGTTGTCAGAAAGTTGGCACTGTATGCAGCAGTAACTGGTGTCTGTTGTAGCAGGTTCGTTGACACTGATGGCCATGTAGTCGATAATATCGTAGGTTTCAGCGAGTCCAATTGAAATGGTGCGCCAGACGGAGGTGCCAGGTTACTGGGAGGACCAGGAGGATCGGCTACCGTACTTTCGTCTCTTAGCGACCGAAGGCCCTCAAGATAAGTCGTCTTAGTCTCGAGGTAAACCTTCTCCGTTGCTTCGTATATGCCTTCGGTGAAGTAGGCATCCGTGGAAGATAGCTCTTCGCTCAATCTTGTATGTTGGCTTCCGAACTTCTGCCACAGCTGTTGGATTTCGTCCAATTTCTTAGTATAGTATGCCTCGGTTTTCCGAGCGCTACTATCCTTTCTGAAATTCCTTTTTAGGTTCAGCAGGGCTTCGGCTATGCCCCGCTGTTCTTCGATGATGTTGTTGCTCATCTTTGGAGTACTCTCTGGTCTTATTTTCCACTTAGCGACAAGGAAAGGCCACAATAGCGTTTGTTGTCAGCTAATTACGTCGAAGGATAACACTTGTAACCAGGAGTAATCCGGCTCGACGGACCAATGTTAAGCTTATAAGGTCGAATCCTTGAGATCGGCCACACCAGCCGGCGTCAAGGATTACTGTTATATTAGCTTTTAAAGGAAGCTACAATTGCCAACGGATCTGAAGGCAATGGTAGCAGGGTAATAGGAGACTGGGAAACTTAGGATAGTGTTCTAAAATGATACCTTTCTTTTGACTACAAAAAGCTAATTTTATTCTTCGAGTAAGATTGAATACTAAAAAATATACAAATTGAATCGTACTTATATCTAAAATAAAAGTGCAATACTTAAAATTAATGTGCGAAGGTAAACATAATCGTGGAATTTTATTTCTAGAGTGTAAGTTGAACGATCGAGCATAAAAAATGATGACACATTCATAATTAGTGTTTATGCTCGATCGTTCACCTACTTACAGGTAAATACAATAATAAACGTAAGTTGAACGATCGAGCATAAGAAATGATGACACATATTATCGTTTATGCTCGATCGTTCACCCACTTACAGGTAAACATTATGATTTTTTGCACGTTGGGTTGAATGATCGAACATGCCTTACTTAAATATGATTTTAATGCATATTCGATTATTCACCCAACTTAACGTAAATTATGTTATTTATTACTGCTGATTTCGACATCCGAGCATACATACATTGTATGGCTCGATGATCTCTGTTCAGCTTCTGAACAGAGGTCTTCGGTGAATTAGAAAATCGGACAGGTACTGGTAGACCAAAGCGACTCAGTGAAATGCAAACACGCCAGTTTGTAAGAACCGTTCGACCGAATCCGAAAACTAGCGCCGTGAAGGTAGCGGAAGACCTCTCAAGATCGTCAGGACGCAATGTTAGCACCAGCACAATCAGACGGGCATTACATAATAATGGTCTATTTGGAAGGGTTCCGAGAAAGAATAATTCATTTTGGAAAAACGTTTTATTTCGTGATAAAAGTAAGTTCGAAGTTTTTGTGAAGAAAGCGCCGACTAGGATATGGAGAGGAAAAAATCAGGAGTTCGAAGATAAAAACACCGTATCGACAGTAAAACACGGTGGTGGTTCGGTGATGGTGTGGATTGTATGGCGGCAAGTGGAGTTGGCAGATTGATATTCATTGACAATACAATGAATAAAATAGGATACCTAAACATATTGAAAGTTAATTTGGGTCCTAGTGTGGAAAAATTAGAGTTGGATCGCACGTGGACATTTCAACAAGACAACGATCCCAAACATACGGCCAAAATAGTTAAGGAATATTTGCTTTATCATGCATCTAAACAATTGGATGGTTTGGTGAATGTTTTCACAGTGCATTTCGAATTGAAAGAAAAGATTTCCGGATTCTACACTGTTACGCTTTATTATTTGTGACGTTTCGGTCTCTGCTGAGACCTTTATCAAACTGATCGACAATTACAAAACACAATTATTATATTGAAGGAAGGGTAATTAAGGTTAAATTAGTTGATTAATTACTATCAGGTAGTTAAATTAGTTAAGGATTTCTGGGTACGGATTTTGTTTTTACCAAATTTTAAGGCAGGTAGCCAAACTGCTGATAACTTGTATCCGGTGTCTCGGTTGAAGTTCTGTGGATGTTTCGAAATTTCTATTGCTTCTCGTACTATTCGTTGATAATTTGATTTGCCCTTGCCAGAATTTGCACATAAAGACCGGTCGGAAAACCACGGAAGCGCTGGGAGGATTCGATTGACGCAGACAGTAAATCACTGCCAAGATTTTCAAACTGGTGGACGCGGTGACTGAGCCGAGATGGATGGAGGCAAAGCATTCAGGAGGGCAAGGTCCGATTTTGGCTATAGCGCCATTGTAAGTAAGATCGAACACTGCATTTTTAATTGATCGCAAAGCGACTTCGTTACAGCTGCTTAAGAAGCACTCCAGTCGCAAGCTGCATGAAGCCATCGGAAGTTTCTAGTCTCTAAACCGAAAACAAAGTTTAGCTTTATAGAAAACGAAACTTTGATGGAATTATAGAGTAATTTGTGATCCAGAGGCAAGTGACAACAAAAATATCGAAATAACTTCATCATCATCATCAATAGCGCGACAGCCCGAATCGGGCCTTGGCCTCCTGAAGTCGTCGCCTCCAATCGTCTCGATCTAAAGACCGCGTCCTCCAGCTGCTAATTTTTAAGATGGCTTTGCTAACTCCATCAACCGAGTCTTCCCATCGCTTGCGTGGCTTGCCTACTGGCCGGTTACCACTCGCTTTGCATTTTGGAGCACGTTTGGGGATTCTTCTGTCTTCCATTCGCTCTACATGGCCAGCCCACTGCAGTTTACGTAGCTTGATGAACGTTGAAGCTTCTGGCTCGTCGTAGAGTTGATACAACTCATGGTTGTATCTTATTCGCCATTCCGTTCCTTTCTTCACAGGTCCCAAAATTCTTCGGAGGACCTTTCTTTCGAATGCGTTAATTGCTTTCTCGAAAGTTCGCGTTAATGTCCACGTCTCGCTGCCATAACACAGCACAGGTCGTATAATAGTTTTATAAATCCGCAACTTATTGTTCCTGTGCACTTTCTTGGATTACATTATTGGAAGTACCGAATAATACGTCTTATTTGCAAGTATTATCCGTCGTTTGATTTTGTCAGTTTCATTACCGTCCTTTGCTAGATTAGCCCCAAGATATATGAAGTTGTCCACACTCTCCAAACTATATTCCGCAATTGTTATGTTTTGTCTGATAGGCGCTCTCCTTCTTGTTTGCGTCATTACTTTTGTTTTGCTTTCGTTAATGCGCAACCCGACATCTTTTGCGGCGGAGTCAAGATTGAAAAATACCTTCTTAGCATTAGGGAAGGATCTTGCTAGGATGTTAATGTCGTCAGCGTATGCTACTAGTTGGATGGACTTGAATAGTAGTGTCCCGTTCGTGTCGACTGGGATTTTTCAGACGACATACTCTAGTGCCAAGTTGAAAAGCATGGGGGCTAGACCATCTCCCTGCTTTAAACCACATTCCGTTCGAAAGCTGGTTGTGGAATCGGTTTGTATTCTCACTTGGGATTCAGTGTTCGTCATTGTGAGTCTTGTTTGTCGGACTAGTTTTGGATGAAATCCAAAGTCAAACATGATTTGGTACAGTACGCTCCTGTCGATACTGTCGTATGCTTGTTTAAAATCTACGAAGATTTAATGCACGTCTGTGTTATATTCCCAGCATTTCTCAAGCACCTGTTTCACCGAGAATACCTGGTCTGCTGTAGATCGTCCAGTTCTGAATCCGCCTTGGTATTCGCCAATTATTTGATTAGTATAGGGCTTAAAACGACGTTCAATTATTTTTGTCAGTATTTTATAGGACGTACACAACAATGATATTCCTCTGTAATTCTCTGTAAATTGGACATATAATGCTTTTTCGCCAATCGTCGGGTATGATTTCCTCTGTCCAAATTTTGCATATAATGTTGTGCAGTATTTCAGCGACACAATTTCCACCGTTTTTCAGAAATTCAACTGGTATTTCGTCAATTCCCGGCGCTTTGCTTAGTTTTGGTCACATAGGGCTTTGATTTCAGACAGCGTGGGTAGTGTAGATAATGGGTCAGTTGAGGCTTCAATTGAAATGTTGTCTGTCGTGATCGGTGCTAATGGGGTGGGATTCAAAAGATGTTCAAAGTAGGAAGCCCATCTCCTTTTGATTTCTTGTGTGTCGCTGATGGATGTTGCCCTCTGCGTCGAAATAACTTGGTTTTCAAAATAAACGTAACATGATCTTTTTTTCCTCATCCTCTAAAAGCAACAAAGCTGCTGGCAGACATCGATTTAGATTTGCGCCAACGTTCATCTTGTCGAAAACTTGAAAAATAACTTAAGTTTTGCATGTACTAAACGCAGCCGCATCTACGTGAACCAAATCATGCCATCGCAATGACCGTCCGCATTGGGTACCGTCCTTCCACCTGTCCCTATTTCAGGAAAAACATGTCCAATTTCATTGAAAATAATGAAAGCTTCAGACTTTAAATTCAGCACGAAACATTTTGCATACCACGTTCGGTTTCAAAAGAAACAAAAAATTTGTCCCGCCGTACGCCGTACATATGGACTCATATCTCCGAGACCGTTAAAGGCAGAATGATCGTTTTTGGGTGGATTGTTGATTGGGTAAGTGAGTTCTATTTTATAAACTTTGGAAGGTGTTAGGTGGAAGGGAGAGGCGGGGAGGAGGAAAAAAGTCAAAAACTACACTTGCTAATATCTCCACCACGAATGCAGAGAGGAAGTTGAAAATCAGTAGAGATATAGAGAGGGTTGTGGAACAAAATTAAAAATAATTTAATTTTTTTATTCATTGGTGTCCGAAAAGGGGGGGAGGCTAAAAACAAATTGTCGCCAAACTTTTTTTTCAAATGATTATATCTTCGAAATTATTTACCATAAAAAATTCGTATTTTGGGACCATTAAGGCGGTATACAGATCTACGAAAATCAGTTTAGAAAAAGGCTACTTATTGTAAGGGGGATGGTCAGGGGGGTGCAAGGAAAAACACTTAAAAATTAATATCTCAACTATCTTACATAACTTAAGTAATTGAAACTTAAAACTTATATTAAGCTCTACTAGCGAAATTCAAGAAAAATATAAAATTTGGTCATAGCAATAGTGGGGGAAATGGGGAGCATTTCAAAAATAGTGCACTTTTCAAAATTTCAAACCGTTATATCTCAAAACTGAGTACAGATATCAAATCAAAAATTCGTCAGATTATAGAGCTACATAGTTTTTAATTTTGGTAAAAATTTTCAGTTGCGTGGTATAAGGGGAGCAAAAATGTAGAAAATTTTGAATGATTTTCTTAAGACTCTGGCGAAAGATAGAAAGTTTAAATTTTGCACGTGCATACATCTTTTTGATGTACATACATATATAGAGAAAAAATAATAATTTGTTTCACAATTGTTATAAACCGACCCCCCCGGTCTAACGTGCACAAGATGTTTCACGTGCATTGAAAAATAATCACATAAACTGAAAATTTTTGAATGGAATTTTAAGGTAAAAACTTGAAAATTTGTGAAATGCTTTTAAAAAAATCCCTAAATATATGAAATTTTAACTGATCAAATATCTTTAAAACTTATACCCCCTCCCATACAAAAGTATTATTTCGACCATCAATTATCACCTAACTATTTAAAGCTATCAATTTCAAATTTTGCTTAAGAACTTTTAAAAATATTTGAAACGAAATTGCGTAAAAAGTCTTGAGATCGCGATTGCCCTTCTACCACCTCCCATACTAAAGTATGACATTGAATCAACTAATAACCAATAAATTAAAAGCTACGAACTTTAAATTTTGGACGAACACCTTACAAGAGAAACAAAATAAAATTGCATCACAAATTTTACGATTCCTTTACATCTTCTGGCCCCTCCCATACAAATGTTTGTTTTCGTGAATGTAAACTACACCGAATCTTACGAGAATTCTATGCAAATTCGTCTATGAAACTGACATTCTATACAGACAATATTGATCGTGATTCAAGCAATCAATTAAAAAACTATTAACATCCAGCCACCCTTTCTATTTTAGTGACTAGAATCTCGTCAAATATTTAAAAAAAATGTCAGACTCAAAATCACTAAATTTATTTTTAATTTAATATAAACAAATTATATTATTTAGTATTTAATAACACTTATATAATTATTTATTATTATCAACACTTATAATTATTTTTTATTTTTTTTTACAATATTTTTCAACGATATTTATTTTTTGACTAAAATTATTTTTTTATATGTCATAAAAAACTAAGTGAAATATTTTATCTTTTACTACGATTTATTAATTTATAAAAAGTAAAGTAGTTGAATAAAGTAAGCACTACACTATCACCCCTCACTCCTCCCCTCACTCCTCCCCTCATAAAAAATCAAACTTGCATAAATAAACGAATGAAATATTGATTACATGTACTGGAGCTATTGATCGTATCCTCAATTAAATGTTAAATTGACAACAGCCCTGTCCAAGAACTCCCTTGCACTTAGTCTGCCCTAACCACTATAATCTGCATATTGACTTTCCATGCATCCGCAACTTGTCCCAAGAATAACTAAGTTTCGCCCGACTTGTTGGCAGTTTATTTTTGCTGGAATTAAGTTAAACCGGTAGGCAAAGGTTGCTAGAACTTGAAAAAAAAAGTCTGATCATCGTTCTCTTGACTGGATACACGAAAAATAAATAACAATATTCTAACGCGAATTCCATTAAAAATTATGTTAAGCATTCCGAGAACGTGATGTGTAGGGTATTGCTTGAAATTAGAAAATATTCTTGCATTTGAAAGGATCACAATTCGCTGGCGGCTAAGCCCACATAATATTATAAATTATACTCATCATCTGAAATATGAATCATTATCTACCCGAAAATCATATCCTCCGATTCCAATTTATATTACTTAACAAAACGAAAACCCCCACATCAAACGTCATTGGTATAGTTTCCAATCTAAAATACGAACCCGTCAGAGATGGTAATTTAACAATTAAAGTTAATCCGTTGCAGAGACTAACTAGAGAATATTCAATATTTTCTACGTACCAGTTTGTGAACTACCCATAATAGTGAACAGATCTACCACCGTTGAGCGCTTATGGACATTGACATCGACATTTTTAATCGCAACCCAGATTTTAGATACCCTTTCTCCTCAAACACCCAAATCAGTCGGTCCGCCTGTCTGTGTTCCATCCTGAAAAACTATTCGCCTTCACTCTTTAGCGAGGACAATATAATTTTACATTTTGAGAGAATTTTTCATATATGCTCGCTTATGAAATTTGCTGGTTTGATGAACATTTTGTTAAAAACGTGAGACCTCCGGTATACTAATTAAACACGTACAGACGTCATTAACTACCATCCGTTATAAAGGTAGAACCCGGCTCTGTCAGGGGACTTTCCCGGCCGCTAATTTTCATAAATTTCAATTTTAAGGTTTGACGAGATATACATACATATCAAACCTACTCGCCCTAGAAAAGTACCCCGGAATAGTGAAAACCGGGAAAGGGGCGACCACGTCATGCATGAAATGCCTCATCGGAAGGAGTGTGTGTTTATGAAGAAAGGTGAAGTTCAGGTGGTGGACGGTTATTGCTCAATGTTCTTGTAGAAAATTAAATTTGGTAAATATGCGTTTGGACCGATATCGAATCCTTTTGGACAGAAAATATTATAATAGGATTTGCATCGAATCAATTATGTAATATGAATCGAATTAATGTGGAATTAGGTTAGTGTGGTGCATTCTTAGCTGTAGCTATTAGAGTTCCAATGTAGATGAAACAGAAGATTTCTACCAAATTTTAACTTCATTAATTTGATAGGCACCTACTGACAAAATTTTTGTATTGTATCTTGTGAAATCGTACAATTTTTATGGGAGTAAGATGATTTTATTTTCTTGGAGAAATAAATATATTCATAATGGAAATGGTATGTTTTAAATTTCGGATCAATAGCTATTAATTTTTCGTTTTTTGTGTGAGAGGAATGAGAACGAGTGGGAACACTTGATCCGTTTATGCACTTATGTTAACTTTGGCCGAAAGTAATAACTTCTCTACACGACGGTTACTACCTAAAAAGCGTTTTTATTTGGATTCTATCCCTATTTATTTTAATATTTCTCTTAAATGTAGTTTACAGCTAATTAATTATATATTTCAATGTTAAAGCATAATACATAGTTTCTTATTTCCTACCATAGATACGAATGCTTTTGTTTTTTATAACTTACCGCAAAGGCTCGTTATCTAAAAATAGTCTTAAGCCTAAATTTTAATATTTGCAAATCTATAATACAATTTATGAAACTTAAGATATACAGTTTTTCATAAATTGAAATTATATTTTGGTCGCTACATACTTGACCTTACTTTTTGGACAAAAATACCGCGTTAAGCAACGCGTTTTTAAGTTAACATAGAAAAGGAACAAATTGACGGGAACAGATAGTCATTTATCTCAAGAATTATAAGTCTTAGCGAAAAGACGTGTATGATAACCATTTCATCATTTATACTATTTTACAACTTACCCTTACAACATTTTTCCATCAGATTAATTTGAAAGTCGAAATCTATTTGGGCTATAACACCGCTGTAACGCTATTTAATGTTAATATTAAAGATAACATACAGTGGCGGACAAAAGTCTACGGCAGCACCTTATATTGAGGTTCTGGTTAATTGGAAGCTTCTATCAAAAATCCATTGAAGCACATTTTTTCAGTAACGTAAATATATTTATAAAAAAAAAACAAAAAAAAAAACTTTTCATAACAAACTTATAGAGAAATTCATAAAAACATAAAAAATTTAATGGACAAAAGTCTACGGCAGTCAGAGCTGGCTGACTTATATACAAAAAATTTCCAACTAAACCTAACTGCTCTTACTGTACATGTGCAGCTGAAACTCTTTTATAGGTTTATCGCCAGTTTCGAACTGTAAGGACCGCAAAATGTCATCGCGAAAAGAAATTTCTAGTGATGTCCGAAATTCGGTCGTCCAGGATAAAAAAAAGACAATAGATCGTGCTCGGAAATTGCGAAATTACTGAAACTAAAACGAAGTTCTGTTTATACCACTGTCCATTGTGAAAATAAGCCGCGAACTGGCCGACCGAAAAAGCTTTCGCGCAGAGACATTAGTTCAATTTAAAAAGAAGTGAACAAAAATCCAAAAATAAATGGTCCAAATTTGGCGAAACAAGTGGCTGCGGTAAGGAAAAAGGATGTCCATGCAAGAACAACCTCGAGAGCATTGAATTCTAATGGGTTTCAAAGCAGAACTCCACGTAAAAAACCATTAATATCCGTCAAAACTTCTGCGCCTAGAGTTCGCCAAGGCGCATATCAACAAGGACAATGATTTTTGGAATCGAGTCCTTTTTTACCTATGAGTCGAAATACAACATGTTCGGGTGTGATGGTCGCAGTAAAATATGGAGAAAAAGATTACGGCTTTAGAGACCAAAAATTTGATTCCTACTGTCAAGCACGGTGGAGGCAATGTTATGGTTTGGGGAGCCATAGCTGCATCTAGGGTCGGCAGATTGGCTTTTGTTGAAACTACTATGGACCGCTATTTTTACAAGAACCTGTTGAAACAACATTTAAGGCCATCAATTGAGAAGTTGTGACTTGGAGGGAGTTGGATTTTCCAACAGGACAATGATTCGAAGCACACAGCACTTTTCGTAAAAATTCCTTGCAGCAAATTTAAGCTTCAAAAATTGTGGTAAGCTAAAATTAGAGCATTCTTTTCAGTGAAATTGTGCAGTTTGTATGGGAGGTGGTGGAAGGAGTGGGGTTCTTAGTGATATTTTGAAAAACAGTTATAATCATCATGTAATTGATATATTTTAAATTTCATATCAGCAACTTTCATACTTTTCAAGAGAATCAAACTTGGAAAATATCACCATCACACGAGAGGGGGTAAAACCAGAGAAGCTAATCCATTCACTTTTCCCCGATTTCAATTACCTAGTCTAGCCATAAATATTGTTACAAGGTTTGGCAACCCTGCAGAAAGGAACCGTTATATTCCATTTCTTAAAAATTGAGCTAATCGCTATAGTACGCTTGTGCTTGATGCATTTGTCATCATTTGAATTTAATTTTTAGTGTAGTGAACATGGATTGGGGTGACAAAGAAAATAGAATTGCTGTGATTGCACTTCATAAAGTAGGAATGCAACCAAGTGATATTTTTAAGACTCTGCATACCCTTGGTATAAGCCGAATGTTTGTATATCGGGCTATTGAAAGATTTAATGATACGTCTGGAGTAAGTGAACGTGAAAGAAGTGGCCGTCCGAGAACTACTCGAACACCTCAAGCGGTTAAAGCCGTGCGCGAGAGAATTCGCCGGAATCCTCTTCGGAAACAAAAAATTTTATCGCGTGAGATGAAAATACCCCAAAGAACAATTTCACGTATCATCAAAAGTGACTTGGGGTTGGGTGCTTATCGTAGATCTTCCGGGCATTTACTAACAGATCCGTTAAAAAAAATAGAGTGGAAAAATCAAAACGATTACTTTGCCGGTACGCAAACCAAGAACACCGTAAAATTTTGTTTACGGACGAAAAAATTTTTACTGTCGAAGAAACATTTAATAAACAAAACGATAGGGTTTATGCTCGCAGTGCCAGAGAAGCTTCTCAAGTTGCCCAAAAGGTTCAAAGAGGTCATCATCCAGCCTCAGTAATGGTTTGGTGGGGTGTTAGCTACAACGGTGACAAAGTTGCATTTTTGTGAGAAGGGCGTCAAAACGTCTGCCAAAATTTATGAAGAAAGTGTCCTTGAAAGTGTAGTGAAACCTCTCAACACGTCATTATTCAAAAATCAGCCTTGGAGTTTCCAGCAAGATTCTGCACCAGGTCATAAGGCGAAGTCAACCCAAAAATGGCTTGAAGAAAATGTTCCAGATTTTATTAAGGCTGAAGATTGGCCTTCCTCTAGCCCAGACCTGAATCCGCTGGATTACGAATTATGGTCTGTCTTAGAGCAAATAACGTGCTCTAAAAGACATCCTAATATCGAATCCTTAAAGAAGTCTCTTACACATGCAGTCGCCAACTTTCCGATTGAAGTCGTGCGTGCTTCCATAGATAAGTGGCCAGCTCGATTAAAGGCTTGTATAAAGGCAAAAGGCAATCACTTCGAATAACTTGTTGCAATTTCCGTTGCTGACAATGCATTTAATAAATAAACAATGATTTCTTAACATATAACACCTTTTTTATTGAACAGTGCTCCAAAAAGTTTGTAACAGTATTTATGGCTAGACTAGGTATAATACTAAAAAAAATACTTATATTTGGTACAAAAGTTGAGCTCGATAAATGCTCTACGTACTGAGCAAATTAGTTTAAAGTATTTCATGAAAAAGTGCAGTTTGTATGGGAGGTGGTGGAAGGAGTGTTGGGAAGGTGGTGGAAGGAGTGTTGGGATGCAAATAAATTAAATATACATTTATGATAAAAATAATATATTGTAAATTTCAAATTATTCCTCCTATGGTTTAAAAAAAAAAAATTATTACATATATTTGAAAATGAGTAATTTTGTATAGGAGGGGTAGAGTGGGTGGGGGTATAGATATAAGACCACATGCAGATTACATCTCGAAGCATACTTAATAAACTGTGAAAGTTTCATTACAATCAGTTCTGCCGTTTTTGCGTGAAAGCCAGACAGACAGAGAAGAGTTTTAAAAACGTGTGTTTCTGCTTAATTATTGCTAAAATGAAGCAAAAATCTAACTTATAGCAATTTATAAACAAATTACTGACAGATACTACAATTATATTTATATGTACATATAGATAACAGTATTCCTGTTTCTAATCAGAGAAATAAAATATGAAATGAAATAATTTCGGAATTGTATTGCGTTCAGAATTCATTACTGTTTACTATAATGGATTCTTTAACAGTGTTATTTCAAATCCTCTTTCCAAGTAAAGATAATAATATTGATAGTGCAGGGACTAAGGCAATATCAAGGGGTTTAGATATAATTTCACCATTTGCATTAGAGAAACTGTGTAAGCATTTACGAAAAACAAATTTTGAATGGAGCGTGGTGGAAGAGGTGACTTCTTCTTCTACAATGGCACTACAGCCCAAATCGGACCTAGGCCTCATGACATTCAGGTTCCTTAACATTTTTCATTACTTATTGTGGAAGGGTTGTTAGCCCTTCGCACAACCCTCTATCTAGGAATTTTTCATTTTCGTAGATTGAGGTGACCAAGGTATATCCAAGAAGGTAATGTCCTAGAATTATATATTGCGTCAACCGGAATTTGAACTCATGACCTTCGCATTACACGACCAACACGCTACACCCTAGATTTGGAAGCGGTGACGGCATTGAGCTAATTTCTCATATCATGCTCGAGTTCTTATCAAAATATTTTATACAAAATTTAGGCTTCGAAAATTAGTGTAATAAATTAAGTGAAATTGTGCTGTTTGTTTGGGAGTTGTTGGAAGGAGGGGGGAATTCGTAATGACTCTTTCAGAAATAATTATAAACCGCATTCAATTCTTCTACAATGGCGCTACAGCCCAAATCGGACTTCGGCCTCCTGATATTCAGGTTCCTTAACATTTTTCATTACTTATTGTGAAAGGGTTGTTAGCTCTTCGCACAACCCTCTTTCTACGAATTTTTCATTTTCTTAGATTGAGGTGACCAAGGTATATCCAAGTAGGCAGTGTGTCGGAATTATATATTACGCAGACCGGGATTTGAACTTACGACCTTCGAATTATAAGACCAACACACTACCTACTAGGCTATACCCTAGCATTCAATTGACACGCTTTAAATTGCCGATAAGTAGCATTCATACTTTTCAGGAAAATCGATATTTTGTAAAGTTGTGAAATTGTGTCATATTGTATTGGAGGTGGTAGAAGGAGAGAAGCTTAAGTTTATAATTTTGTTCGTGGAAGGAATTTCGTTTTTTTATTTTCTATATTCTAAAAGGTAATAATTTGCAAAAATTAAGGTATTTTCAGAACAATAGTCAACGCATATCAATTTTGAGATTAATCACTTTTGGTTTTGAATAAAGCTAGTTTTGCTGCAACACTTTAAATAAAGCAAGTTTTGAATCACACCCCATTAAAAGCAGCCAGCATTTTTAATAAGTTTGAATATATAAAATAGAGGTCTTTATTCAAAGGGCTTAATAAGTGAAAAAAAAAATTTAATTGAAAGAAAAGATTTCCGGATTTTGCACCGCTACGCTTTATTATTCGTGACGTTTCGGTCGCTGCTGAGACCTTTATCAAACTGATCGACAATTAAAAACAGAAGACTATTATTTTTTATAGAATGGGACTAATTGGGCGTGGGGAGAGTGCCCCATGTGCCCACGATTTTAAAGCCTTTAGGAACAAAGTTCTTGTCTCTGCATCGTTTTTCGAAGGTTATTTGGGTAAGAATGATGTCGATTTTGTTTTTTGTCGTTTCCAATCGCCAAGTTAATAGGAAAGTTTGCACTCGAAACGTCTCGAATAATAAGCGTAACAGTGTAGAATACGGAAATCTTTTTTTTTTTCAATTCGAAATTCATTGTGAAAACATTCACCAAAACCAACAAAATTTAAATTTATGTGAACAAAAAATCATATATTAAATAAGCAATATTAGAAACATCTTTTGGAGAGAATTAAAAAAAAGTTAAATTTACATGAACAAAAAAATACATCAGACATCTTCAAATAATGAAATTCAAATTAACTAAAAAAATTATCAAAAATTAATCAATTTTGGAAAAATCTTCCGCACAGCTGACGATAGAACAATCATCAGCGTCATCGATAGCATTATTTTCATCAATAATATCTTTGCAATCCATTGAACTGCAAAGTGCTTTGCAAGTAGCTTATCCACATCTTCCTTTTTCTGTGTTTGTACTAAAACTCCTGATAACATAGCTTCAGGTCTCATCTGCTACAACCTCTTGCCGCTTTTAATAACTGACTTGAAGACTTCAGTGTCACACCGATAAGAGGTTTCACCTCTTTCCATTTCTTTTGGAAATAAGACGTTTTGCTTTTTTAAATTTAAAATGCCATGTTCCCGGTGGCTTAATGACCTCAGAACTCGCTTCCTTCCAATCGTTAACATCACAATGGGTTTCAAGTTGGATACAAGTCGCATGTTACAAAAAAATCGTTTTGTACTCTGATGGCTCTACTATTGTGGGTTTCACCTTCACCTTCTTTTCAATATGACAAAAAATGCGGTAGAATGGCAGAAAATTATTTCAATTTATCCAATATTTAGCGGAGCCTCAAGCCAATAAACTTATCATCGCCATCATTAAAGTGTTTTTATTTTGGCTGCCGCATCCGTCGGCCATTAGACGTATATAACTCACATTATCCACAGCTGTAACACGCTTTGCACGATTTTTTTTCATACAATCGATCGCCTCCATGATGTTCGATGTTAAATATCGCCGAACAACTCGCTGAACGCGATCCTTTGATATTTTCAAAATACCTAAAAACGTTTTTTGGCAAACTCGAATACTACGCATTCCCTTTTTTTACAATTATGTTGTTGCTGCTGTCTTACGGGAGCCATTTTTTGCAGACCGATTACGAATTAGTGCAGATATTGCAGTATATTTCAAAATCAGAGAGTCCTGTATCAATTTGTCGGGCTTATTGTAACATTTTTGATGGAAAGCCCTTACTTGTGAAGGTTGAAGGCTTCTGCATTTGAATAATTTTTGTTATGGTCAAACTTTCAATCAACTTGCTGTTCAGACTCCTATAGGGGCACAGGATAGAAACAGCTCTCTTCCACAAGGCGCGATCCTGAGCATCGGCCTTTAGCTGTTGCCAGGACTTGTTCATTCCTCTGGTCACTTGCTCAACTGTTCGCTTCGATGTGCTACATGATGGACCAACTCGGCGTCTTCCTTGAGGATTATAATCGAGAGCCTGTTTGGCAATGTTCCACAAAGTGTGACCGATCCACTGCCACTTCCGCCTTTGAATCTCAAAGTTTATTTTAGTCTGTCCAGTTGTACTCCAAAGCTCGTCATTTGGAGATCACTTCTGGCCAAATGCGTCGGAGGCATTGGTCACGAAAGTTTGCAGTTTCTTGGAAGTTTCTCCAGTACAACCGAATAGCAACGAGGATTTGACGCATGCGTCAAAAACTTGCAGCTTCGTGCGAAGGGAGATCTCTCTTAACCTCCAGAATGAGGAAATGATACCGAAGGCCTGACGAGCTTTACTTAGACGAGCCTCAATATCCTTTTCGACTCCGCCGTCCATGTTGACAACGCTTCCAGGATAACAAAAATCTTGCACCTCTTCCACATCTTGTCCGTTAAGGACAATCGGTGTACTTGTGTTCGAACCCATGTTAAAATTTGGCACGTTTAGTATACGTATCCTGCCGCAACTTTTTCGCGTCTTTCGAGGACTATTCTCCATCATTTTCAATCAAATCAAACTTCTGAACTGAATTTCTGAAATTTTCTCTACACTATTTTGTACACAAGCAAATAAATGTTTTTTGCTTTGAGCAGCATTCTTTTCCATGTGTTTTAATTTTAAACAGTTGGCATCAAAAATATCCACGACTTCTCCTAGATGGCAGCATGTTAAAATTTTTTGAACTTCAAAATTATAACAACCGATACCAGAATAATAACTTCACACAATAAACATATTTAGCTAGGAAGTAGCCTAGCGGATAGCATGTTGGTCTACAATACGAAGGTCTTGAGTTCAAACCCCGGTCGACGCATAGTTCTAGCACACTGCCTGACCTTGGTCATCTTAATCTACGAAAATGAAAAATTTGTAGATAGAGGGCTGTGCGAAGGTCTAACAAACCTTCCACAATAAATAATGAAAAAATGTTAAGTAACCTGAAGGTCAGGCGGCGAAGGCCCGATTTGGGCTGTAGCGCCATTGTTTATGTTTTGATTTCTGTGTCAGGAATAATTAGATAGCGAAATAAATAAATATAGCTAAACATCTATAATTTATTCAAGGTCAGACAATTATTCGTTTTACTATTTGAAGTTTAAATAAAGCGAGTTCTGTTTCAACTGCGAAGTAGGATAAGGCAAGTTTTGCGCCGGATAGTGATTTTTAATTATTTTTCAAAAGGAAGAAAATTAAATTTTCGTGGATATTATTAAATAGGACAATACCTTAGTTAATTTCTATAAGAAAAAAATGTGATATAAAATTTTGATAATAGTAGATAAAGCGAGTTTTGAATATGATGGCATCAACTTCAATTCAATAAATTTTATACGTACTGAGTAAATTAATAATATAATCTAGATTTCATATCAATATCTTTTATACTTTTTGAGAAAGTGCGTTTATTACCGAATCCCGAAATTCTGTCATTTTGTATGGGAGGGGGTAGAAGAGGTGGAGCGATTTGGCTTCTATATTATTAATTTTTTCTCCGAGCCTTATTTCTTAGCATTACAAACTTTGTGACAAACTTCTAATGCTTCTTATTTCAAAGTAACTATACTTTGATCTTGGGTATATGTTCGGAATTTAGCACTCTCTGGAGTAATTTAACACTATTTTGTGGTCAAGTCTAGCACAATATTCGAATGCAAAAGGGGCAGCATTGGTCATTGCTCTTCTAGATGTGCGGTATGTGTTGTTTATCATCCGAACAATTTTTTTACATTTTGATTGCGAATGTCCAAACAGTATGACGGCCAGAAATATTGTTGAATTTACGACAGGATTCTTAATAAATTCTTAAAATATTTAAAATTACAAATTTAACATTTAAAATTAACTAAGTTTAATAAAATGAATTAGTCTTACTTAGATTTGAACAGTATATTGACGTTATTTTAAATGCTGAAATAAAATTTACTTTATTGATTGTTAGAATGTTTTGAAAGAAAGGTCTTAAGACATTGTCTGGCAATGAAGTTTAAGAACACAAATAAGCTGTACTCAAACCTAGAAATTTACAAAGCAGTGAACTTGGAACCACTTATGCAATATCTATCCGATTTGTGGACCAAGAGAGCCAAGAAGCTGTACGATTACTCAAACTCTAAGAAGTGTATATGCAGAGAATGCTCCAGCCGTAGGAAATCCCTATTATCTATCGCCTATAAATCTAATAAACTCATCACAAATATCACCGGTGCCAAGTAAAATAAACTGCCAACAAGTCGGGCAAAACTTTATTATTCTTGAGACAAGTTGCGGATGAGTGGAAAGTCAATATGCAGGTTAAAGTGGTTAGGGAAAGCTAAGTTAAAGGGATTTCTTGGGCAGGGCTGTTGTCAATTTAACAATATTTCATTCGTTTCTGCAAGTTTGGGTTTTTATGAGGGGAGGAGGAGGGGTAATAGTAAGGGTGGGTGGATGTTAACAGCTTTTTAATAATTGCTTGAATCACGTCCAATATTCTCTGTATAGAATGTGTTTCATATACGAAATTGTATAGAATTTTCATAAAATTCGGTGTATTTTACATTCACGAAACCGAAAATTTGTATGGGAGGGGGTAGAGAAAGTAAGGGAATCGTAAAATTTGATATGTAGTTTTATTTCGCTTCTCTTGTAAGGTGCTTGTATAAAATTTCAAGTTCGTAGCTTTTAGTTTGTTAGTTATTAGTTGATTTAATGAAATTGGGAGGGGGTAGAACGGCAAGCGCGATTTCAAAACTTTTAAAGCAACTTCATTTGAATTATTTTTATAAGTTTTCATGTAAAGTTTGAAATTAATAGCTTTTAAGAGATAGCTGATAACTGATTTCTTAAAAATGCTCGAAAAAATAATTTTGTATGGGAGGGGGTAGAGGAGGTAGGGGAATCGTAAAACTTGTAATGGAATTTTCCTTGTTTTCTGTTGTAATGTGCTCGTACAAAATTTCAAGTTCGTAGCTTTCGATTTGTTGGTTATTAGTTGATTTAATGAAATTGGTCGAAATCATACTTTTGTATGGGAGGGGGTAGAAGGGCAAGTGTGTTTTCAAAACTTTTAACGTAATTTTATTTCAACTATTTTTTTAAGTTTTTGTGCAAACTTTCAAAATGATAGCTTGTGATAGTTAGGTGATAATTGATTTCTTAAAAATCGTCGAAAAAATAATTTTGTATGGGAGGCAGTAGAAGTTTTACAAATATTCGAGCAGTTAATATTTTAAACTTTTAAAGATATTTTTTAAATGCATTTCCCAAATTTTCAAGTTTCTACCTAAAAATTTCATTCAAAAATTTTCAGTTTATGTGTTTTTTTCATTCCACATGAAACACCTTGTGCACGTTAGACCCCCAATGCGGAGCATAACAATTTTGGAACAAATTACTATTTTTTTCTATCTATATCAAATAGATGTGTAGACATGCAAAATTTAAACTTTGTATCTTTTACCAGAGCCATAAAAAAATCACTCAAAATTTTCAACATTTTCGCTTTCCACTTCCCTCCCGTTACACCCCCAACTTCAATTTTTTACCAAAATTAAAGATTATATAGCTCTACAATCTGACAAATTTTTGATTTGATATCTGTACTCAATTTTGAGATTTGATGATTTGTAGTTTTGGAAAGTGCGCCATTTTTGAAATGCTCTCCATCTCCCCCCACTACTATAATGTCCACATATTATATTACTTTATTATTTTAATAATGAAGTATTGTGATCGACACAGAAAAAAAAAAATTTGCTACCCTGAAATTTTGTTTTTTCGCGTTTCATGACTAAATTAGCCTTAAAAAGCAAAAAAAAAAAAATCCGTCCCGCCGTACGCCGTACGCCGTACATATGGACTCGTACCTCCAAGACCGTTAAAGGTAGAATGTTGATTTTTGGGTGGGTTATTAACTTGGTAAGTGAGCTCCATTATCCAAATTTTGGGGAGTGTGGGGTGGAAGGGGGAGGCGGGGGGATGGAAAAAGTCGAAATATACACTTGCTAATATCTTCACCACGATTCAGATAGAAAGATGAAAATCAGCACACGTATAGAGAGAGCTGTGGAACATATTTCAAAAATAATTAAATTTTTTTATCCATTGGCGCCCGTAAAGGGGGGGCTTAATCTTTTTTTGAAATGGTTATATCTTCGAAACTACTTAGCATAAAAAATTCATATTTTGGGACAATTAAGATGGCGTATAGATCCACCAGAATCAGCTTAGAAATAGGCTTATTATTGTAATGGGAAAGGGTCGGGGGGGGTGCAAGGAAAAACACTTAAGAATTAATATCTCAACTATCTCTTAAGCTATGTAATTGAAATTTAAAACATATACTAAGCTATACTAGCGAAATACAAAAAAAAATATAAAATTTGGTCATAATAGTAGTGGGGTGAAATGGGGAGCATTTGAAAAATGGTGCACTTTTCAAAATTAGAAATCATTATATCTCAAAATTGAGTACAGATATCGAATTGAAAATAAATCGTCAGATTATAGAACTACATAATTTATAATTTTGATAAAAATTTTAAGTTAGGGGGTGTAAAGGGAGGGAGGTGGTAAGCAAAAATGTCGAAAATTTTGAGTGAATTTTTTAGGACTCTGCTCAAAGATAGAAACTTTAAATTTTGCATGTGAATACATCTATTTGATATACATAGAAAAAAAATAATAATTTGATCCACAATTGTTATGAACCGACCACCCCGGTCTAATGGGCACAAGCTGTTTCATGTGCAACGAAAAAAACACGAAAACTGCAAGTTTTTGGATATAATTTTAGGGTAGAAACTTGAAAATTTGGGAAATACATTTAAAAAAAATCCCTAAAAGTATAAAATATTAACTGGTCGAATACCTTTAAAACTTCTACCCCCTCCCATACAAAATTATTTTTTCGACCATTTTTAAGAAATTAATTATCACCTAACTATTAAAAGCTATCCATTTGCAATTTTGCATAAGAACTTATAAAAATATTTGCGAAGAAATTATTTTAAAAGTTTCAAAATCACACTTGCCCTTCTACCCCCTCCCATACAAAAGTATGATTTCGACCAATTTCATTAAATCAACTAATAACCCCCTCCTCCTCCCCTCATAAAAACCCAAACTTGCAGAAATGAATGAAATATTGTTAAATTGACAACAACCCTGCCCAAGAACTCCCTTTCACTTAGCCTTCCCTAACCACTCTAACCTGCATATTGACTTTCCACACATCCGCAACTTGTCCCAAGAATAATAAAGTTTCGCCCGACTTGTTGGCAGCTTATTTTTTTCATATGTCGCTAGTAAAGTTTAGTATACATTTCAAGTTTCAATTACATAGCGTAAGAGACAGTCGAGATATTAATTTTTAAGGTTTTCCTTTGCACCCCCTCTGACCCTCCCCCTTTCTTTAATTAGCTTCTATCTAAACTGCTTATAGTAGATCTATATGCTATCTTAATGGTCTCAAAATATCAATTTTTTATGGGAAGTAGTTTCGAAGATATAATCATTTGAAAAAAAAAATTCGGCCGACAATTAGTTCTTAGCCCCCCCTTTTCGCACGCCAATGGATAAAAAAATTAAACTATTTTTAGAAGTTGTCCCACAAACTCCTGTATATGTATGTTGATTTTTAGCTTCCTAGCTGTAACCATGGTTGAGATATTTGAATTCGTATTTTTCGGTTTAAGCGTTCCCCCTGCCTCCCCCTGAACTCGTACACCCCCCAAAATTGGTATCCGCCTGAGATCCGCAACTACCTACAATCCCTCAAAAATGAACTTTCTATCTTGAAGGGTTTGGGAGTTAATGTGCGCTGAGCGTACAGACAGACGGATTTTTTTTTTTGCATTTTTAGGCTATTTTAGTCATGAAACGCGAAAAAAAAAATTTCAGGGTAGCAAATTTTTTTTTTTTAAGTCGATCACAATACTTTATTATTAAAATAATAAAGTAAAACATATTATTGAGTGTTATGATAAAAAAGACAATGCTCACCATCGCGGATGATGAATACTATCTTCTTCCGTTTTCCTAATTTTTTCTTTTTTTTCCTCTTTTCTTTTTTATATTTAATCATTCCGATTCAACTAATCAATTAATGTATTGTATACATAAGCAAGTGTAAAAAAGAAATTAACGACGCGGAAAATTCTGTGCTCTGTTTTGGGGTTTGTGCAATATCTATATAGAAAAACATTAATTATTTGTTATTGCGAATAATTTTTCTTTTTTTTAACTTCTATGTGATATGAAATTACTATCTTCTTTTTTTTCATACAAAACACTTTTGAATTATAACTATTAATTATGTAAATATCATTGAAGTACGTTTAAGCATTCCTAAAGTGCAAAGTAAACTTATAAAACGAAATGTAATCCTTATTATCTGGTCATGTTAGTTATATGTATGTAAGCAATAAATGAATTGAATTGAATTGAATATATTAGATTGTTGCAGATGAAATGGCGACTTTCGCGATGAAGTGAAGTTAGTTAAGATTTTCCTGTCTTAAACTGCCGCCAAGTGGCTCTGGTAGTAATGAATATTGAAATATAAATACTCCTACATTTGGTCATGGAATCATTTCAGTTTTGGACTTCATTGAGATCGGAGAGAAAAAAAAAATAAGAAAACATGGAATCGAGTCAAAACTGGTTACTTTTTCTTTCAAACTTGGCCACGACGCAAGGGAGGTAACGAAAAACATCAACAGGGCATTTGGAGCTGACACAGTAAGCGAACGAACCACACAGCGGTGGTTCGAAAAATTCCGATCAGGAGATATGACCCTTCAAAGTGAGCCATGTTGTCACCCAGGACCATCGATGACAACGACAAGCTGAGTTTACTAGTGGAATCTGACTCACGCCAAACTAAAAGGGACATTACAGAGAAACTGGACGTACACTATTCGACAGTTTTCCGGAAAAGTCAAAAAACTTGATAAGTGCCTCGTGTATCAAAAATAACGGTAAAAAAATGCCTCATTTATCAAGAATAACGGTCAAAAAATTAAACGAGTTGCATTACGAGAGTCTTCCTCATTCATCATATTCACCAGACCTCTCGCCAACCGATTACCACTTTTTTAAACATTTGGATCATTTTTTGGCGGAGAAACAATTTAACAATGAAGCAGCCATCAAAAATACCTTCGAGGAATTTCTTCAGTCTAGAAAGTCGGACTTCTACGAAACTGGCATAAATGCACTTGTATCTCGTTGGGAGAAGTGTATTGCATCTGCTAGTACCTATTTTAATTAATAAAATTTAAGTTTTATAAGAGTTAAAGTTGTGTGAAATTTCACTAGCAAAGTCGCCATTTCATCTGCAACAATCTAATATAATAACATCGTCATAATTTCTTAAATTAACAAGAAATGAAACAGTTCGATTCTTTCAGAAAACGCCAACAGCTTAACGAAAATTCTAAACGTTATTACGAGTACTAATATTTTTCTTTGAAGTAATATTTTTACCAAACAGTAAAACCGATATTAACAAATAACATGACTTTTGTTTACAAACAAATCCATCCAATGAATGCCTACTGCACTCTGCGTAGCTTATCTGTAAAAGTTCATTATTTCACCGCATTATCCGGTACGGTGTGAACGGTTACACCCGAAACAGTTCTACACGAGCAGCCTCGGAAGTGTAAAAGTCCGTTAATAATAGAATTACAGAAACTTTGTTTATATACACGGCAATACTGGTTTGCTATTATTAATTTCAAATAAGAATAAGATTTATTATTACGCGATTTAAGCCCCCACCAATGCTGAATCACCACCGGTCAAACAGCTACGCGAGGCATGACCCACCACCGTTCCCTCCAAAGCCAAAGTTATTTCTTAATTTTACGTGGAATTGCTAAAATTAAAAAATCTATCCCATACCAGAGAAGATATATCTATATGAAGCTAAGATACAACCAAGAAGCAGAGCCCACGTAAACTTTGTTCTGTATGGCATACTCGTATTATTGGTATTGGGGGCTACATATATAGTGTGCTGTAGTTACGTTGTTTTATGCGGCTTTTGCTTACCCCAGTCCAGAACCAGTCCCGCAACACAACACATTTCTGTGTACTAACCAAACCAGTTAACCATCATCAGTAACCGTCACAGTACCTCTCTACGATTCTTCCAGTTCAGTTGTAACCGAAGAAAGGCGTTGGTGTTTCTAGAGCTTCCTTTGATTTTAGCATTCCAAAAGTAAGCAATATACGGAATTCTCCGGAGAATTGTCGAAACTAATTACATTTCGATTAAAAGTAACAATCGTTTAATTTGTGCGAAGAACTTCGATCGAATTCGCGCCGGTACACAAGATGTTGCTCCAGACAATTGGATTATTTGCACTTGCAGCAATTTGCAGCGCCCAAAAGGTGAGTGCTTTATTAATAATGTTTTAGAGAGCTTTGTAGGTCGTATGGTATCGCTGCAGGTATTAACCCTTAGTTTGATCGATATTCGCATAGTACACATTTTACCGTCATGTGAGAGTTTCGTACTTGTTATTGTGTTTTGTAGTTCGACTTGAATATGGAAATTACCATAGTTAGCACATTTCGTGTACAGTTAGATACTTTCTCTTCTTGATTGGTACTTTGTAAGATGCTGCTGCTACTAAAACTGGTAAAAGCCAAAACAAGTCAATTAGAAGTTCGAAATGCGACTGCTAATGAGATTTCTCTCGTATTTTCGAAGAGGTGATCGAACTCAACATCGCACCACTGTGTACAAAGTAGTTCGAGCTTTATTTAACTCAGGTGGATGTCGTTTCAGGTGTTTTGAATAAGATGATTGATGAAGACGTATTGGTGTCGTGTTATTGTCGGACAAAACATTAGCAGCATCAACGTCATCATTCTACTGAGCTGTTGTAACGAATTCCTAGTTCAAATTTATGCTACGATCGTGCCGAACCCAAAGCTTGGGCGTGGCACATAAATTACACAGTAAATGCCGTAAAATAATGATCGGTTTGGGATATCTGAAATTATAAGAATTTAACGATCGCGATTTGCAACATCGAACCATAAATTTATGAAAAGCTTTATCGTGAATTATTCAGAATTCTGACTATCAACTGCATTATTCTTTTCTGAGAAGGCGATATTTATTATAATAATTGGGAACCGCAGTTAAAATTTAAGCGTTTGAATTTACACACCTACTAATTAGCATTATGTTAGAGCTAGAAATTTTAACATCGCATCTTTGAATGAATTTTGGATACATTGGAAGCACTTGTAATTTTTTGCGATGACTGAACATAAAAATGGTGATATTTCATTTCTTTTTGTAATATTTTATAGCATTGAATTATTTCCTCCTTAAAAATATTAAATGGTTTAGCATTATTATTACAAATAATTCATTAAAAGATACCATAGCCCATATTTTTTATTGTGCTTGCACTTCATAGTTTTAGAATTATTGCAGTAATTCAGGAATAAATTTTTGGCGCCGTCCTCCGCAATAAGAATTGCCGACAGATGCGAAACATTTTCTAACACTTCTGATAGATCTGAGATGAAAACATTAAATAAGATAGGTCCGAAGTGACTACCTTTGGGTACTCCAGAGAAAACTACTATTTCCTTGGAAATAAAGCCTTGGAACTTAACGAATTGAGTTTTATTACTAAGATACATAGATAGCCAGTCAACTAAGGATCCTCTCACACCAAATTTTCAAACTTTAAAATCAGGATATTGTGATCAACTCTGGCAAAGGCTTTGGTAAGGTTAGTGTATATTGCGTCGATTTGATGCCCATTTTCCAGTACGCAAATTGTATCAAATGCAAGAATCATAAGGTTAGTCATGGTTGAGCGCCCCTTTTCTAAAGCCGTGCTGCAGGTCATTAAGAACAGGATTGATTATATTAGTAATTTTATCGCAGATATTTTTTTTGGATAATTCCCGCATACTGGCCGCTTAATCTGTTTAACGAAGGTGTCACGTTTATTTATATAAAAGATGTTAAAAAGAACGGGTGAAATCGTATAATAATATGTTCACACCGGCTATCGAAAGTATCTCGATTTAATGAAAACCACCTCGAAATCCACCTCGAAATCTTGATTAATCACACTAGAAACTTTCTTTGGAAACTCTATTTGACGCTTTCCTATAATTAATTTTGATCGCCACTATGACAATCGTATTGAAATAAATGAAAATATGTTTATTCACAATGATGTTAGTTGAAATATTGTCGGTTCTGCCGTAATTTTCCTCAGAAATATTAGCCTTTCGTCCAACGGCGTGATTTTCGTAGACACTTTTTATACTCACAAAATTATTTGTATCATGGAAAAAAAATCCCAATTTTCAAATTAAGCCATGTTTAAAGTGCGCCTTACAGCCTTAGGGAAAAATATGCTTACAGGGAAAGGAAGCGACTAATGTCCTTAAAATACCCAATAATAAAGTTAACGCAATTTATTTAAAGCAAAGGAATTAAAATTAAAAAACATTTTAACAAAATTATTTGTACCATTGAAAATTATTCACAAAATTGTTTGTACTTCATATAATAATACTGGAAAATGTCAGAAATGAAAAGAAAAACTCATTCTTTTTCGACATCTAATATGAGGTCCTGCCTCCCTTTGCATTTATTACTGCATGCAGTCGCCTTGGAACTGATTCCACTAAATTCATCGTTATTTCCTTGGGAATATTATTCCAAATTTAAATTTTTTCATTGTAGACAGCTCGTTGCGATTTTCCGATTTAATGTTTGATTTGTTGCTTTACGTAATGCCAAAGGTTCTCAATCACATTCAAATCCGGGCTCTGATGGGGCCAAGGTGCTCTTGTTGAATTCTATTAAAAAATAAAGTAATTTGATGACTTGAAAGAAAAAGATTTCCGAATTCTACACTGTTACGCTTTATTATTCGTGACGTTTCGGTCTTTGCTGAGACCTTTATCAAACCGAGTTATCCGGAAATCTTTTTCTTTCAATTCGAAATGCACTGTGAAAACATTCGCCAAACCATTAATTTGACTACCTTTGTGGATAGGAACATTATCTTACTGCGGTATGAAGCCCTCCCCAATCCAAGGCCTTTGCTGATTGGAAGGCGTTATCATTAACAGTTGCCAAATAAACGAACTGGGTAACTTTTCCTTTTGGTTCAACCAGTTTCCCTATACCATTGTATGACATACAGCCCCAAACCATTGTTTGCCATACAGCCCCAAACCATTATTTTTCCGCCATTGTGCAGGCGAAACGGAATGGTTCGCTGTTGTTTTTTTCTTAAGGCAGTAGTGGTATGATAATAGTCTTTGCCATATGATCCATCTAAAGAAAATGCTGACTTATCTATGCACAGAATGGTTTTCCAGAAGTCTAAGGGCTTATCAATATATTCTTTTGCAAATTTCAGTCTGCGAACTTTATTTTGTGCCGATATAAAGTGTACCTTCCTTGTTACACAACATTTTTTATTCGCTTCCTCCAACCTCCGTCGAATCGTCATATGACTTATTTTGTGTTCACGGTGCAAGTTAACATTTTGAAGCAATATTTTAATTGGAATTGAGTCATCTATAGTCACCGCTCCAACGATTTTCCGATCTTCTCTATTGGATGTAACACGCTTTCTACCCCTACCGGGTGCCGTTTTCAAAGTTTTTGTATTATTTAATTTCCGAACTTGATACAAAACGGTATTTGTATGACCCTTAAATTGTTTTGCTGTATTAGTTAAAGTAGCCCCTGCTCTGTACTGACTAATTTATCCTGGAATAACAGCTCTCGCACTTTCGGAATTTTCACACAATGTTTAATCGTCACACCGACACACGATGCCAGTTAATATATATTAACTTCCTATTTTGATATAAGTAGGCCGAATTATGTATAGGATAATGACACTAGTAATATCGAAAAGCGAGATAATATAGGCTACCGACACACGTACTAGAGTTCGGCCAAGGTGATAACCAGCTTTTCCGTTAAATTTGAAAAAGCGCACTGCTATTTTCCAGCGTGCGATAAGTAAGCAAATGTGATTGCAATCCGTTCATTAGAACGTGAAACCTACCAAATTAAATTTTCACCACTTAAAAGTACTGCAAATTAAAGATATTCGCGAAATAAAACCACTAAAAAGTTACACCGACACGTTGCACGCATACATATGAAAATAAAAAGCGCCCCATCGGACAAGGTGTCCAGACTCCTCTACCAGGTGCCTTGTTCTTTCTTTTTCATAGAGTGACTCTATCATTGATATAAGTAGGCCGAATTATGTATAGGATATACATAATTCGGCCTACTTATATCAAAATAGGAAATATATATTAACTCGCATCGTGTGTCGGTAGTCTAAGGCTGTCTCATATTTTCTCAGAAAGAATAGTGTTACCATGGGGTACAAATAATTTTGTGAATAAATTTTCATGGTACAAATAATTTTGTTAAAATGTTTTTCGCTTTTAATTCCTTTGCTTTAAATAAATTGCGTTAACTTTATTATTGGGTATTTTAAGGACATTAGTCGCTTCCTTTGCCTGTAAACATATTTTTCCCTAAAGCTGTAAAGCGCACTTTAAACATGGCTTAACTTGAAGATTGGGATTTTTTTCCACGGTACAACTAATTTTGTCATGCATAGTATGTCGAATCAGAGCCATTTCGACACACTTTCAGTACGTTTGCATCGAAAGCGCCACGAAATCTTCCGGTGTGTAAAAATTATAAATCGCCCTTCTTAAAATAGGAAAAAAAAAGTTTTAAAAAATTCAAATTATCGAAAATTTCTATTTTTCAAGACTTCTACAGAATTATTGAATTTACGTATATTATACGTTCTTCTTCTTTGATTAAATGACTATTTAAAGATTATTTTTGATCTTGTTTTGACTCAAACCACAGGGTAATATTAATATATTTTGCATTCAACAATTATGTAACTCCAAACAAGTATATTTATAATGAGGTTGTGATCGTGTTGCAATCGACGTATAATTCCAGCACACTGCCTGCTTAGGTGTATCTTTGTTACTTCAATCTATGAAAATGAAAAACTCGTAGATACGGGGTTGTGCGAAGAGCTAACAATCCTTCGACAATAAGTAGTGAAAAAAAAATGTTATGGAATCTGAAGGTCAGGAGGCCAAGGCCCGATTTGGGATGTAGTGCCATTGTAGAAGTACTTAGATGAAACAAGTATATAACTCGTTTCGAGTTGTCATCAATCTCGCTGGACTCAAATTATTTTTACATGAAGTGCTTTAATTCTGCTTTAACTATAATCATTAGCTTCCCTTCTTTTCAAGAAAATTCCTTTCAAAATTATGTTTTTAATTTTGAAAGTGGCGAAACCTTAATATTTATAAATTTTAACTACTCTACGTATAATTGCGAAGAGCACAAATACAATCGCTGCGCAATTCAAAAAATTGAAGAAGTTGGGAAAGAGCTTAAGGCTTGTTAATTTGTGTTATCAATTTGGAGATTTTTTTTTTATTTATGTAAATTAAAAATGAAGTAATGATGATGAAAACCAAATTCTTTTTTATTATTAAAGTTTGATAGCTTGAAAGTAAAATAATATGAGTAATGCCAATAACATACTGCAGTGGTAGGGAAGAAAGGAAATTAAGGATACGGACATTTTTCTTTCTATAAGACAATCAGATATTATTTTTTGATAAAAAAAAAATCAAAATTTTGTTGGATTCAATCGACCCTACTACCCTAGGGTAGTATACCTTCAGAATTCCAACATATTTAGAAAGATAATTTCAGCCTTTTCTTTTTCAAAATCCTGGCGCACAGTCAGTGTTGGAACTTTATTATAATTGAAGTAAAGGTACTTCAGTAAATCCAAAAATTCAATATGCTACCCTATTCCAAAATCGATTTAATTTTTATTTATTTATTTTATCTGTTATAACCTGCTATCTTCAACTTTCAATCCTATACATAGCTTCGCCGATGACAGCACCTTAGACTTCTCCTATCACTACAACAGTGCGTCCTTAGCACGATGTACTAGCTTAGTAGAACAACCTAGGTACATGGTTCAGTCATTGAATGACGACTTGGCAAAAATTCTTAGTTGGGGCAACAAGAATCAATTTGAGCTTAATGCTTCGAAAACCCAGTGCTGTCTTGTGTCCCACAAACGTGACTCCATCCTTGACCCAATCACCTTCGGAGGTCAGCCACTAACCACTTCTTCAAGTGTTAAGATGTTAGGTATCCAAATCACAGATAACTTATCTTGGAACGACCATATATTTAACATCGCCAAGGAAGTATCTAAATGCTTGGGCTACCTAAAACGATGTAAAAACTTCTTCACCGCTTCTGGGCTATTAACAATTTATAAGGCCTATATTAGACCACGTTTTGAATTTAAGAGCTGCAAAAACTTCTCTCTCCTATCTGGATAGTATCCAGTCTCGGACCATTAAAATTATAGGAGATTCTGACATCACTTCATCGCTCGATTCACTCGAGCATAGACGAACTGTAAGCTCCCTAACCCTTTTGTATCGCTACTACAATGGAGATTGTTCGGACGAAATCTTTAATCTCATGCCTCCATGCATGCCCTTACCCCGTAATACTAGAGCTGCTTCGCGCGCTCATAAGTATTTGGTTTATTCTTTAGAGTTCCACACAGAAAATTGCTCTGGTTTTTCCTCCTCTGCATTACAAATTCTACAAAAATTGTTCTATAAGAATCCAGTTGTCAAAGTTTTTCTTTATATGACAGTGTCCACTTCCAGTGCCCAGGATGGCCAGAAACAGTTGCACCTGATTACTCCATTCAATTATTCTGTTCTTCTCCAATTTTAATCGTTACGCAGTGATATTAACACGTTGACTGCCACGGAATTTTGCACGATTCCGGTCTAAGGAGCCAATTTTATTTAATCATGTTATATTATTAAAAACTTTAATAATAGTACATGTTAATAATCAATAATATTTTCTGTTCATTTAAGCCAAACCTGATTTTTTATTCTCTTTCCTGAGGCCATCTATTCGTATTTAACAGCGTAAATACGAATGCGACGAGCTTCCTTGTAGCTGTGCAAATATGTCACATAATGAAGGGACGACATAACTCGTAGTAGGCGTCCTGGATAAGTAAACAACCTACGAGATATCTCATAGTTGGCAGTCAACGTGTTAATTTATCATTTTCGTGACACGAAGAACACGCCCTGTAAAGCTTGTACTAGAATAAGATCAGGTTTCAGCCATACAAAATTAGCAGTAAGATGGTTAATGTTACTAAATTTTCACTTTTTACTTCACTGTTGTCTTATATTCTTCAAATTTGGCATCAAAATTATCTACGAGACGGCAACACTGCATACTGTAGAGAAAGTTTAATGTTAATTTAATGTAACTGAGAAAAATTAATTATCAAAACATTTCTTGAAAATTAAAATTATAGTTTTTTTTTAACTAGCAAAATTGTATGAGGTTATACAGTTTATAAATCTTCTTTTAGGTTTAATAAGAAGAAATTCTTTGAACGAAAATTACTACTACTATAATAATAAAATCTTATTAAAACTTGATTTCAAAAGTATCTTCTTATAATGACCATAAACTATTTAGTAATTGCTATGAACGTATTTTGTTTTTGCACGGCTATTATAAGAAATTTTATAATTCATATAATAGTTATATTTTTTCAGACACGCAAAAGTTTCGATTTCTGCCTTAAAGCTCTTCTGTACCTATCTCATTCTTCTTTGGTGTGTTTTGCTAAATTTTACACTTTTAAAGTTTAATTGTGCACTTTCAGTTAGACTTAAGCGTTCTTATGTTAGTTAACAACGTTTTGTAATATATGGCGAAATCTTTATTAACTCCGCCATAATTTTAAATTTAGAAAGTGAATGGATTCAATTCCTAAATTTCTAATTAAAACGGTAAAATTTTTGTTTTCGCAATGAGTCCAATTAGAAAAATTCGGTATCTAATGTAAAAACTTGTAAGACTAGCCGAAAGTATAAATTTAAACAGAAAAAAAACATAACAGGGCTACGATTGCGCGTAAAGCGCAATCTTACGATACTCTAGATGAAATAGAATTTTTTGTGATCCCAAGAAATTTTGTATGGGAAGTGTTTGAAGGGATGATAGCATTGAACTAATTTATTCCCCATCATGTTAAAGTAGCTAAAAAAATGTTTTATACAAAATGATTACTCCAAAAATAGAATGGGACTGAGGAAATTAGTGGGTTAGATTTGGTGAAAATGTGCAGTTTGTATGAGAGGTGGTAGAAAGAGAGGGGGGAGTTCTAGTGATTTTTTTAGAAATATCTAGGAATATTATAAAATTGACATCCCTTAAATTTCAGACTTCATACTTTTCAAGAAAATCGATTTTTTGTAAAGTTGTGAAACTGTGTCATATTGTAAAAGCAGTGAAGCTAATCAGATATTTTTTTCTGATCTTAGTGATAATACTAATTGAGTATTTATTACAAAATATGAGCTCAATAAATGTTATATGTTCTGAGAAAATCGTTTTAGAACATTTCATGAAAAAGTTTAGTTTGTATGGGAGGGGGTGGAAGGAGAGGAAGGACGCAAATAATTTTTCTACTGTAGATTTAGATTATTATGACAGTAATATATCCCAAAATTCAGATTAATAGCTTTTATACTTTTTGAGTAAATCTATTTAATATCAAATTGCGAAATTGTGTTATTTTGTATGGGAGGGGGTAGAAGGGGTGAAGCTAATCGTCTAATTTTTTTTGGCCTTACTAACAATTTTAAATAAATATTTGGTGCACAATTTCAGCCCGCTAAATTTTATACGCACTGAGTAAATTGGCTTAAAGTAATTCATGACAAGTATAGTTTGTATGGGAGGTGATAGAAGAAGGAGGAGGGCACACAACATTTTTTTACGGTAGATTGATATTACAATAAAAGTAATATATTCCAAATTTCAGACCAATAGCTTTTATACTTTTCGAGCAAATCCGTTTATTGTCCAATTGCGCAATTGTGTCATTTTGTATGGGAGGGGGTAGAAGGAGTGGAGCGATTTGGCCCGTTCACGAACTTGACCTTACTTTTTTGTCAAAAACGACGTGTACAAAATTTGAACTTTCTAGATCAACGCGTTCTCAAGCTAGTGAGGACACGGACGGACGGACGGATAGACGGACGGACGGACGGACATCCGGTTTTGAGATTTTTGAGTGATTATATTAACTTCTGTATCATTCAGTTTTTTCTCCGAGCCTTATTTCTTGGCGTTACAAACTTTGTGGCAAACTTATAATACTCTCAGATTTCGTCTAGAGTATAAAAATTCGGTATCTAATGTAAAAACTTGTAAGACTAGCCAAAAGCATAAATTTAAACAGAAAAAAAAACACTACAGATAAACTCAAATTATTGACGAATTCAACTAAATAGGTTTGGTTAACTTAACACACAGAAAGTAGTTTGGAAATCGAATTACCAAATTCTGAAAATATTGATTTTTTATTAGTCATAGAAATATATAACTTCTCTTAGAAGCTACCATATATATATTTCTATGACTAACGAAAAAAAAAATCAATATGCTCAGAATTTCGCAGTGTAATTCGATTTTATAAATACTTTCAGTGTCAGGATTGGTAAATGTAGTAGATTATACCAAAACCTATTTAACTGAATTTTTCCATAATTTACGAGTTTTGTAAGTGATACATTTAAGCGGTTTATGCAACTATCTTATGGTTTTCGCAAAATGTTTTGTTGTTTAATATAGCTAACCTATACTAAAGAAAAAATTGGTATAAAAATGATTAATAGGGATTGTCATCATTAAATTCTTAATGATTTATCGTGATCTATTTTCAATTTCATGAAATAATACGAAGAAAAATCTATTAGTCATTTGTAGGTGAAATTTTATGATGCAAAAAAAATGAGTCATGGAGAAAATTATAGGATATCGGTACTCTAAGTTGCAATTCATCGGTCTATTAATTTCCAAAAATGAATATCCAAATCAAATAATATTATTTCAAATTTTAATACAAACTGCTACTTTAAAAATATGCAGGATGCTAAATACGAAAGTTTTTTCGACTCTATTAACACCATTAGTACAGCAATAGTAATGAATCAGTCCCGACGATTTTTACATAATTTTATGAAACTTAGAAATTTGTGAAAATGCTATCATAATAATTGAGAATTAATGCGCGATGCAAGGGAATCAGATCTTAATATAAATCGAAACCAATAACAATCTTTCCTTAATTAGACCGTTAGACACAACATTTAGTTTTGAAGAGGTGTTTTTAGTTTTAAGGCAGCTTCTTCAACAATGGTACGGCAGTCCAAATTTCATTACTTATTGTGAAATGGTTGGTAGCCCTTCGCACAACTCTCTTTCTACGGATTTTCATAGATTAATGTGACCAAGGTATATCCAAACAGGCAGTGTTACTCGACTTGATACCTTGCATCTTCGTATGATTATTATACTCTAGATGAAATCTGAGAGTATATTGTGTTTGCCTTACCGTTTGTAACGCTAAGAATTAATGCTCGCACAGAGCAACCAAGGGTACAGAAATATTTGTTGTCGCTCAAAAACTTCGATTCCGAGTTGCTGTCTGTCCGTCTGTCTACAGCATAACTCATGAACGCTTTGAGCTATCGTGCTGAAATTTGTTGTGTGTCATTTTTGGCAAAAAAGAAACTTTAAGTTCGTGAATGGGCCACATCCCCCCACTGCTTCTACCCCCTCCCATACAAATTTCACGAAATTCCAAAATTTTCAGAAATTGATTTTTCTTTGAAACTATTTAAGCTATCGATTTGAAATTTGGGCCACAGTATCATGATATAGATGTCATTAATATGACGGAATATTGATCCGATCCCGTATCCCATAAAAATGCATAATTTTGAAAAATGCAGTTTTTCGATTTTCATTGAAACTAGCAAAGTTATAAAAACGAATTTTTGCCAAAATTAATTTTATTATAATTCCAATCAGAATTGAAAAAATTATCAACTTCACCTCACTCCTTCTACCCCCTCCCATACAAATTTCACGAAATTTTGAAATTTAAATTAAATTATTTTTCTTCGAAACTGTTAAAGCTATCAACTTGATATTTTGCATAAAGTATAACAATAGAAATATCAATAACGAGAAAAAAATGTGTTTTGATCCGTACACTCCTTCTACCCCCTCCCATACAAATGTATAATTTTTGTTAAGTGCATTATATCGATTTCCATTAAAACTAGAAAAAGTATAAACTTAAAATTTTGCCAGAATTTGTTTTTTAATAATTGCAATAAATGCTAAAAAAATTATCAGCTCCTCTTCACTCCTTCTACCCCCTCCCATACAAATATCTGTATTATAAAATCAAGAAAAGCATTTCTCCTTCGAATATATTAGAACTATCGAATTTGAAATTAAATCAAAGCGTGATGATAAGGATGATGATAAGCAGTTTCAAAATCATCTTAAACGCTCCACTTCCTCTGCCACCTCCCATACAAATGCCTCAATTTCAGGAAAACTATGTCCAATTGAAAATAATGAAAGCTACAAACTTAAATTCAGCACGAAATATTTTGCATACCACATTAGGTGTCATATCCAAAAATTACAAACCTTCCTCCTCTCCTTCTACCACCTCCCATACAAAAGTCACTATTAATTATTTAAAAGAATTGGAGGTGACATATTTTCCGGTACATTGAACTCTTTCTCATTTCATCTAGAGTATCATATGGTTGGGCTTTACGCCCAATCATAATTCTTTTATGTTTTAATCAAAGCTATGATCTTATCTGGAATACTTCTCTAACGCAAAGGATGTAATCTTGCTTTTCGCTTTCGAAAGCCTTCTCGAAGTCTACAAACATGAGATATAGTGGCGCACCCAATTCGGCGAACTGATTCAATATTTTCCCTCGGGGATAGTCTGTGCAAGACGACCCTTTAAGGAATCCAGCCTGATAAACTTCGAAAGTGCTGTTTACAACATCACTAATCTTATTGAGTATTACCGTAGCCATTATTTTCGATATTAGTATAGCTACTTGAACTAAACTTAAGAAGTGGAACTAATACACTTTAAAATCATTTTATTTCGATTATTTTAAATACCATGAACTGAGAATTTGGCTTTAGACAAATGGTGCTCCCTGGCATCCACTTGAATAGTTGTTTTGATATTTGAAAATTAATTTATTTGGTCTGGATTTAATTTTTTTTTCGAATAGAAAAATTTTGTTAATACTGAGCTGTTGGCTTGAAATAATTCTGCTGCTAAATAATTCAAATAAGTTGCTCACTTATATAAAATAGTTTTAAATGTTTTTTTTATACTTTTCATATTGCAAAGAAAGTAAAAAAAAGGCTTTTGAAATAATAAAATAAATATCGAGTATTGACTCCAAAATAAGTAGTTACCAGATATTTATAAATGCCAAAATATTTTGGTTCGTTGGGTTTCAAAATGCATCAATATATATTTTACGTAATTTCGTAAACATCGTCCATTTCATATTTAAAAAAAAATGTAACCCCAAATAAAAGCGTATTTCCTATCATTGTGGCAATTTACCATTTAAATTATTTCTGCTGAAATTTCATTTTTCACAAAAAAAAAAAAAAAACTTTTCCCCTAATCATATTCAAATTACACACTACTGTAGTTGGTAGGTAACTAGCATCGCAATTACACAGCTACCGTTCCGTAAATGTCATTAAAGATTTCGAAATTACTGTCAACTAGCTTTATAAGTATGATAATAATTTTTGCAACTTGAGATTTTCTAGAAGTATGTATGTCAAATTTTTATTGTAATCATATCTGTCGGTGCAATTGAATGCGAGGGACAAATAATACACAGCTAAAATACCAACAATACAATTTTCTCTGTATCTGTTTTTATTTTATGTTATTTGAACCGTAACTGATTTGAATGTATGCGAGTTTAACGAACCTTTTTTTGTCGGTCATTGTACTATGGTGTGGAACTCGTAGAATTATGTTAAGTTGTCTTATAACGTGTAAATTTATTGCTAAGGTTTGAAAAAAAAACATAACAAATCATTGCATTGCAATCATAGTGAAAAACGAGACTTGAATTACTCGTAAACTTTTAATAACTTTAAAGAGTAGGTGATGATGGTTAAATAGCCCACTCGAGAAAATTCCTCGAATAGCGAGCCATTTCATAACTAGCTAGAAAAAATATTAAAATAAGTCTGAATTTAAATTTTTTAACTACCTTGTTTAACAAATAGATTGTCGGATTTTGAAACGCTGTGAAATAGGCTTCGAGCCCTATTTCACAGCGTTTCAAAATTCGAGACAGATTATACAGAAGTTCATATAGTTACACAAAAGCGGTTATTGATTCGTCGATTGCTCTCTAGTTCGAGAACGGGTTCAGCTTGAAGATACAAAATTTCCACACATTGTTATTGTCGAAAAAAGCTGATCAATTGAAGGAAAGTTGTGTGGGTTTCAAATCATTCTGAATTATTGAACCTGATACTTTGGTTTCCGTTGAGACCTTTATGAAACTGCTTGATCAACATAGACATAGAGATTAATTAAATCAAAACAGCATGAAATCAATAAATCTTTCCTTTAATTCATAACGCACTGTGAAAACATTCACTGAACTAAGTAAGATCACGTTTATGAATAGGTCGAATCTTTCCACCCCTTCTTCCACCTCCCATATAAAATATAATAATTTTCTAAAGTCACAAAAATATATTTTTTTCATTTCAAATATCGCATAATTGGGGTTTACCTATAATCGTGATTGTGTTTGGTTTTTTATTTCTTTTCCATATTTGTTAATGTAGATGAAATTTGGGAGTACTTACTTATCTATTATGATTATGATTGATAACAAATAAGACTTGTAAGAAGTCGCCACGGGAACAGCAATATTTGTTTGTCGCATAAAAACCTCAAATCCGAGTGATTGTCTGTCCAAGGTAAAAAAATATTTATTTTATAATATTTTTTTTAATTTTAAAAATTTAAAAAAAATTTGATTTTCTTGTTCTCGGCTGGAAATTTTGGCAAGATTAAGTAAGGTTATAGTGGCGGCTTCACGAGACCCACAGGGATCCATAGCGATACCACTTGTATTTAGACAAAAGAAACCTAGTGTGCCGTTGTTTCTATTGACGCCAAGAGTATCTTATTAGCATTAAAGATTTCTGTTGCTGTTGCAAAGAACAGAAATTTCATGGTGCAACTTGAAACGTTCTTGTGGTTTCTGAAAGTTGGTGCTCCATGCTGCCGCAACCTTTTTCTAACCAAGACTGAACACTTACATAACTGGTACTTTGGTGTTTTCTAGGGTAGCTAGGGTATAGCCTAGTGGGTAGTGTGTTGGTCTTGTAATGCGAAGGTCGTGAGTTCAAATCCCGGTCGACGCAATATATAATTCCAGCACATTGCCTGCTTGAATATACCGTGGTCACCTCAATCTACGAAAATGAAAAATTCGTAGAAAGAGGGTTGTGCGAAGGACTAACAACCCTTTCACAATAAGTAATGAAAAAATGTTAAGGAACCTGAATATCAGGAGGCCAAGGTCCGATTTGGGCTGTAGCGCCATTGTAGTAGTAGTAGAAGTAGTGTTTTCTTCACAGTTTCACGATTAGGCCCATTCTATATGCCTGCACATCAATTTTAACCACAATATACCGATGGAAATTTAATTACCAAGTGAAATTTTTTTTTCGATCTGCTGGTAGGGGTGCCATGCAAATGAACGATTTTGAAAAACACATTATATCAACTTTCTTAAAAATTAGTGAAGTCAAAAACATAAAATTTTATCAAAATTGCGAAAAATCTACAAACAATTATCTTCTCCCTATTCATATAACTTTCTAGGCAGAAGGGCAATTGCGATTTCAAAACTTTTAACGTAATTTTATTTCCACTACTTTTGTAAGTTTTTGTGCAAAATTTTAAATTGATAGCTTTTAATAGTTAGGTGATAATTGATTTCTTAAAAATGGTCGAAAAAATAAATTTGTATGGGAGGGGGTAAAAGTTTTGAAGATATTCGACCAGTTAATATTTCAAACTTTTAGAGATTTCTTTTAAATGCATTTCGCAAATTTTCAAGTTTCTACCTAAAAATTTCATTCAAAAATTTTTAGTTTATGTGTTTTTTTCATTGCGCATGAAACACCTTGTGCACGTTAGACCCCCACTTCGGTGCATAACAATTTTGGAACAAATTATTATTTTTTTTCTATGTACATCAAATAGATGTGTCGACGTGCAATAGTTAAGCTTTGTATCTTTTACCAGAGCCCTAAAAAATCACTCAAAATTTTCAACATTTTTGCTTTCCACCGCCCTTCCCTTACACCCCCCAACCAAAATTAAAGCTCTACAATCTGACAAATTTTTGATTTGATATCTGTACTCGATTTTGAGATATAGTGATTTGTAGTTGTGGAAAGTGCGCCATTTTTGAAATCATCCCCATTTCCCACACTACTATGATGTCCACATGTTATATTTTTTTTTCATATTTCGCTAGGAAAGCTTAGTATACGTTTCAAGTTTCAATTACATAGCTTAAGACACAGTCGAGATATTCATTTTTAAGTGTTTTTCTTTGCACCCCCTCCCCCCCTGACCCTCCCCCTTACAATAATTAGCTTCTATCTAAACTGATTCTAGTAGACCTGTATGCCATCTTAATGGTCTCAAAATATCATTTTTTTATGGTAAGTCATTTCGAAGAAGGTGTAACCTAGTTGGCAACATGTTGGTCTTGTAATGCGAAGGTCGTGAGTTTAAATCCCGGCCGGCGCAATATATAATTCCAGCACATTGCCTACTTGGATATACCTTGGTCACCTCAATCTACGAAAATAAAAAATTCGTAGAAAGAGGATTGTGCGAAAGGCTAACAACCCTTCCACAATAAGTAATGAAAAATGTTAAGGAACCTGAAGGTCAGGAGGCTAAGGCCCGATTTGGGCTGTCGTGCCATTGAAGAAGAGAATTTCGAAGATATAATCATTTGAAAAAAAAAATTCGGCTGACAATTAGTTCTTAACCCCCCCCTTTTTTGCACCCCAATAGATAAAAAAATTAAATTATTCTTAGAAGTTGTCCCACAAACTCCTCTATTTGTAAGTTGATTTTTAGCTTCCTAGCTGTAACCATGGTTGAGATATTTGAATTCGTATTTTTCGGTTGAAGCGCTGGGGGTGTACGGGTTTGAGGGGAGGCGGGGGTCCCCTCAAACCCGTACACCCCCCAAAATGGGTATCCGCCTGAGATCCGCAACTATCTACAATCCCCCCAAAAATGAACTTTCTATCTTGAAGGGTTTGGGAGTTAATGTGCGCTGAGCGTACACGTCGGCGTACAGACAGGCGGATTTCTTTTTTTTTGCATTTTTAGGCTATTTTAGTCATGAAACGCCAAAAAACAAAATTTCAGGGTAGCAAATTTTTTTTTTTCCAAGTCGATTACAATGCTTTATTATTAAAATAATAAAGTTATTGGTACACAGCGTAAGGATGGGAATGGAGGCAAATAATTTGAAAATCCTTTCCACTGCCCATCCAAATTTCATAATTTTAAAAATTAATTTTATCATGTTCCTTTAATGTTACAAAAGATACTTAAATTAAATTTAGAATGGACATTGTTCATCATACTAATTGAAGCTAAAAATTTTAAGTTTCTAATCAGTCTTTCTCATCTTCTACTACCCTCCATACATATTGCGCAAAATTTTAAATTCAAATGGTTTGGTGAATGTTTTCACAGTGCATTCCGGATTTCCGGATTCTGCACTGTTACGCTTTGTTATTCAGGACGTTTCGGTCTCTGCTGAGACCCGTCACGAATAATGAAGCGTAACAGTGTTGAATTCGAAAATCTTTTCTTTCAATTTTGAATCCTAGTTAGATCGAAAATTTTGATCCTTTCGACCTGCAGATAAGCTTTACTAATTTTCACAATAATTAAATTCAATCACTAATCATTTATCCCTCCCCCTATTTAGTAATCTAAAGAAGTTTAAGTGGCTTACATGCTTTTCCTACAAAAAAGCTAAGGACAGAAACATTTCTCTTCCATAAGACACAATCCTGTGCATCCGCCTTCAATTGTCGCCAGGACTTGTTTATTCCTCTGGCATCCTGCTCAACTGCTCACTTCCATGTGCTACATGGTAGACCAATCGGACGTCTTCCTTTAGGATTTTAGTCCTGCGCTTGTCTTGCGATGTTTTACTTTAGTTTCCTCAAAGTGTGCCCAATCCACTGCCATTTTCGCCTTTGAATATCAGCGCCTATTTTAGTCTGTCCAGTTGTTCTCCAAAGTTCGTCGTTGGAGATCACCTCTGGCAAGAATATCCCCGAAATGCGTCGGAGGCATTGGTTCACAAAAGTTTTTAATTAGTGTAGGTAGTACTATGTGCCATACATAATACGACTCACGTTGTATAATTTACTCCAAAGGCTGAAGGCTATATGTAGCATGGGTAATATTCATATACAGTGACATTTTATAGGTTATGTTAGGAGTTAGGACTTTTACTCATATGAAAAATAAGTGTGCGAACGCAATTGCGAAAACATGTTTTCTTTTAATAATTTTGACTTTCTATGGCTTGTGATACTAAACTTACAATTATTAGATATCAGTGTAGACGAGTCTTTTGAGTAGCCACATATTTAAAACTTAGCTGACAATTTAATATAAACCGCCTAACACAATTTAAAATTTTAATTATTTCAAACTAGACTCTAATGCATATAGAAGTAGTCCTAACGTGTATATCGGAACCGTAGGCAACTTGTCATTAATTTCTAATAATTAACCCTAAGCTTGCCCCATATTATCTTGTTTATTATACCTAAATTCTGTAAGAATTGTTTTTGCAGACATTGCAAAGAAAGATGAGAAATTTGCAATTAGCGAATTCTACTTATTTGATAAAATAAGCTCATTCAGTTATGCTTAATTAATTATGATTGCCTTTAGTCGTTAACTTAATTGTCACAGTCATATTAGTTAAGAAAATGTTAGTGCCGCAAATCAATTAAAGTCTAGTTTTGGAAATGAACGGTGTTTGACTGGTTTCATGGTAATTTCAGTTAATTAGGTTTAAATATCATTGTCTATTTCATAAATTTCAAACTTTTGTGGATTTTGTGGATAAAAAAAATATTTTCTATAAGCTCTTCTGTTATTTTTTTTTTTTTTTGAGTCATTTCAATTTAGTATACTTTTAAAATCCGCCTGTTGTATGAATGTTCACCTGGCGTCGTAATGTAGTGAAGTGCAATTGACATTAACAGTTGTCGTATAACTCACCATAATTAATAATTAAATCTTGGAACACAAAGTGCTCAAAAGTGACGTAACTATTTAAAGCAGTTTCCATAAAATCACAGAAAATGTCTTTTGAAATTAAGAATCCTAAAACTGGAAAATCTAAAGGAATTATTCAAATCTATATAAATATAATTGTAGTGTCTGTGTGTTATTTGCTTAGAAATGGCTATAAGTTACTTTTTTGCCTTAGTTTAGCAATAACTAAGCAGAAACTCACGTTTTTAAAATTCTTCTCTGTCTGTCTGTCCGGCTTTCACGCAAAAACGGCTGAACCGATTGCAATGAAACTTTCACAGTTTATTAGGTATGCTCCGGGATGCAATCTGCTTTTAGTTTTATTTCCCTTCCCACACGCCTTCTACCCCCTCCCATACAAAGTGACTCATTTTTAATAATATGTAATACTCACATTTTTTTGGAAACCATAAGAGCTATTAATTTGAAATTTAGAATATATTATTTCTATTACACATGCAATCTTTAGGTATACAAATTATTTAAATCCCCACACTCCTTCGCCCACCTCCCATACAAACTACACTTTTCATTAAATACTATACACCAATTTTCTCAGTACGTATAAATTCTATCGAGCTAAAATTTTGTACCAAATCCTTAATTAGCATTATTATTAATATCGGGAAAAACTAACCGATTATTTTCACTATTTCTACCCTCTCCCGTACAACGTGACACGATTCCACGACTTTACAAAAGTTCAATTTTTTTGGAAAGTGTGAAAGTCACAGATCTAAAATTTAAGATATATCAATTGTATAATGATTGCAGTTGTTTTCTGAAAAATCACTAAGAACCCCCCACTCCTTCCACCACCTCCCATACAAACTGCACTTTTTCATGAAATACTCTAAGCAAATTTTCTCACTACGTATAGCTTTATCGAGCTAAAATTTTGTATGGATTCCTTAATTATCATTATTATTAATATCGGGAAAAAAATTAACCGAGTAGTTTCACTCCTTCTACCCCCTCCCATACATTGTGACACATTCCACGACTATGTAACAATTCGATTTTCTTGAAAAGTGTAAATGATACAGATCTGCAGTTTAAAGTATATTAATTGCATGATAATTATAGTTGTTTCGCGAAAAATCACCAAACCCCCCCCCCCCCTTCTACCACCTCCCATACAAATCGCACAATTTCATTAAATCCAATGTTCTAAGTTTCTCAGTACCTGTTGAATTTTTGAAGCTTAAATTTGGTACACAACATTTTTATAGCTATTCTAGCTGATGTGAAATAAATTAGTTCAGTACTATCACCCCTTCTCCCACTCCCCATACAAAATTCTGAACGTCACAAAATTTCATCTGCAGTTTCGAATTATTTGGCTTTACACAAAGTCGTAGTCCTGTTATGGTTTTAAGCTTAATGTTATTTTATATTTGGGCTTTTTTTTTAATTAACACAAACTATAACTATTCACATGTCCTTAGTACTCTTCAATACGAATATGTTCTTAGATTACGGGATTGATTTGATCACGAGCCTGTCCCAAATGCGAGTATCGTGGTTTCATTCTTAATAATTTATGGTTTTGATTCCAACAAAATAGAAACCATTGTCTTCAAAGGGCCATTAAGCTAATCAGTTTCAAAATTGCTTATTTTGCGATTCTTACGCGGACAAAGTCGCGGGCGATCGCTAGTCCATACATAGTAATATAATTGTAGTGTCTGTCTGTTATTTGCTTATAAATGACTATTAGTTAGTTTTTTGAGTTATTTTAGCACTAACTAAGCACAAAACCACATTTTTGAAATTTTCGTCTGTCTGTCTGTCTGTCCGACCGCTTTTCACGCACAAACGGCTAAATCGATTTTAATGAAACTTGCACAGTTTGTTAGGTGTCCATCGGAATGAAATCTGCTTTTGGTTTCATTTTACTCCCCTCACGCCTTCTACCCCCTCCCATACAAAGTGACTCATTTTCAAAATGTATATTAATCAAATTTTCTTGGAAACTATAAAAGCTATTAATCTGACATTCGGAATATATTATTTCTATTATAAATGCAGTCTTTTAATAAAAATTGTTTCAGTTTCCTCACTCCTTTCACCACCTCCCATACAAACTACACTTTTTCATGAATCACTTTACACAAAATTTCTCAGTACGTGTAACTTCCATCGAGCTAAAATGTTGTATTAAATCCTTAATTAACATTATTATTTATATCGGAAAAAAATTAACCGATTAGCTTCACTCCTTCTACCCCCTCCCATACAATGTGACACAGTTCCACGACTTCACAAGAATTTGATTTTCTTGAAAAGTCTGAATGTTACTGATCTGAAATTTCAAATATATTAATTGCATGATGATTATAGTTGTTTTTCAAAAAATCACCAGAAACCCACTTCTCCTTCCACCACCTCCCATATAAACCGCACTTTTTCATGAAATACTCTAAACGAATTTTCTCAGTACATTTAAATTTCATTGTGGTAAACATTTGAACTTAATCCTTAATTAGCATTATTATTAATATCGGGAAAAAAAATAACCGAGTAGCTTCGCTCCTTCCACCTCCTCCCATACAATGAGACACATTCCACGACTATATAACAATTCGATTTTCTTGAAAAGTGTGAATGATACAGATCTGAAATTTAAAGTATATCAATTGCATGATAGTTATAGTTGTTTCTCGAAAAATCATCAAAAACCCCCCACTCCTTCTACCACCTCCCATACAAATTGCACAATTTCATTAAATTCAATGCACTAAGTTTCTCAGTACCTACTCAATTTTTGAAGCTTAAATTTGGTACAAAACATTTTTATAGCTACTCTAGCATGATGTGAAACAAATTAGTTCAGTACTGTCACCCTTTCTACCACTCCCCATACAAAATTTCTTAACACCGCAAAAATTTCGATTTCATCTATACATATTATCGTGTGATTGGGCTTTACGCACAATCGTAGTCCTGTTATGTTTTTAAGCTTAACGTTATTTTATTTGTTTTAAATAACACCAGCTACAATTATTCACATGTCCTTAACGCTTTTCAACACGTATGTGATCTCGAATCACAGGTTTGATTTGATCAGGAGCTTGTCCCATAAAATGGGAGTATCATGCTTTCATTCTCAATAATTTATGGTTCTGATTCCAACAATATACAAACCATTTTCTTCAAAGAGCCATTAAAGTAAGCAGATTATATATCCCACATAATGTATTACTAACTACACTCTCAAAAATTGCTTATTATTGCTATTTTTACGCGGACGAAGTCGCGGGCGTTTGCTAGTATAAAATATAACTCCTCAAACTTCGTTTTATCGAAAGTTTGAAAAACTACATTTTCGATGGCATTTGCATGTTTCTTTTTTTTACAGAAAAGTACATAACAGAGTTCCTCAAACTTTAGTGCTATCGTCGTAGTACAAAATCCACTACGGTACACTACAGTGAAGTGTTCACGTGGCGAATTTTGAAATAAACTACTCTACACAACGCTCCACGTGAATGCGATAATAGTGCACAATTAGATAGCAGACAAAACAATTGGCCTGCATTTTTATGGTTGGATTCCTGTTGACACAATCAGACACGCTTCATGGATTTCAAATATGTGTATCTGCATTTTTTTTAAAAAATATTTATTTACGCATTTACCTGATGCTACTGTGAACACGAAAATATTGTTTGTATTCCGGACAAGAATATCCGGTTCTCGAATCGGTCTAGACCGCAATGCATGAACGACTTTACAAGTAATAATATAAATTCTGATATAACAACATTATTATGCAGTTACCTTTTTTTTATTTTCTTCTACACGTTGACAAAGTTTGTAGTAACAACTTTTGATTGCACGTCGGTAAACCATTCAACCGATTCTTTTTCTAATGTGTGTAATCTAAGATCAAGTAGAAGTTTTATGTCCACTGTATGTATGGTCATCTCACTATCACTTTTCAAAAACAAATAAATATTGTCTCATGTTGATACTTTACTTATAATTATTGTTTGATATTCACGGACGACACAACTTGTGCCATTTTTTATTGACATATTTTGTTCATTTATAAAAAATTTAGTTTCTAAAAGTTGAGTATAAGTTGCGTTTGTTATACTCTAGATGAAATCTGAGAGTATATGTGTTTGCCTCACCATTTGTAACGCTAAGATATAATGCTCGCAGAAAGCCGCCAAGGGTACAGAAATATTTTTTATCGCTCAAAAATTTCGATTCCGAGTGACCGTCCGTCCGTCTGTCTACAACATAACTCTCAAACGCTTTGAGCTATTGCACTGAAATTTGTTGTATGTCAATTTTAGCTAAAAACAAACTTTACGTTCGTAAATGAGCTACATCTCTACCCCCACCTATGTAAATTTCATGAAATTTGTGAATTTTAAGAAATTAATTTTTTTACCAAAAAAAAGTCGACACTTTTTTTAAATTTCGCTCCTAATATCAAGCTTCACCTTAGCCAAACAATGGTAAACCGCCTCTAGTGTCCCATGGAGTAACTATGGCATTTACAAGTCACGAACCAACTTTTTGTTTGGCCTCTGTATTCTAAAACAATTGCAGCTGTTGCAAACATTCACCAGTCCCATACAGAAGTAAACTTCGTAGTGGAAAAATACGCAAATCGCTAACGATTTGTTTATTTATAATAATTTTCCATAACTATAAATGATGTTAACAGTCGGTGCGCGTTATTTTCTGTACGCAATTAAAAATTCGCTAAAGTATTCAAAATTTTCGCGACCCAAAAATGGTATACATAGAAAGGCCAAACCCTGAGTATGGCGTGTTCTACTAAACTTATACGGGTAGGTAAAACTATTTAGATTGTAGTGGAACTACTTTTCATAAAAAAAAAAAAAAGATATAAATTTCGCATTTTTTTTTTTTGCGTTTATATGAAATTTTGCCTTTGATCTAATAGTCCAAGAGCCGTAGGACAAATAATAACAGAAAGCAAAAAGGGTACTGATAGAACGCAGTGTAACTAAGATAAAGGACGAAGAATAAGTTTCCAAATCCGGTGCCAAACGTGTCCTGTGTACTGAAACGAAAAAATTATTCGAGGATATCGACACAAACTTGATGTCATTGGAAAGCCCTCGAGGAACTTTGCACGAAAATCTTTTTTTTTCTCAGTTACTGTTTTGTAAAAATTATACACAATATTTTATTAAATTTAAAATACTAATTTATTGTTGTTGTATCAAAGACAACAAATTATATTTTTGTAAAGTGCTCAGCGAGATCTTTCCAATGACATTAAGTTTGTGACTGTACTTTCAAATTATTTTTTCGTCCCACTACGTAGAACTCTTTTGGTACCGGTTGTGGAAATTCATTTTTCGCCCTTCATCTAGCGTAACTAAGACGCGCTCTATCATTATATGCAATTCATATCCTTGTCGCTTTTCGTTGCTATTTTAGTTATAGAGCTCTTGTTTTATGACATTTGTGCTTGCACAGAGTAGCTAAGGGTATTTCAGTTACCGTCTGTCTTTCTGTCTGTTCAGTAAATAACTCTTGAGCGTTTTGAGGTAGCGAGCTGATAATTTTTCATGATAAAAAAAAGTCTGAAATGACAAAATTGACAAACTCCTTCTATCCACTATCATAAAAAATAAACTGCCAACAAGTCGGGCGAAACTTTATTATTCTTGGGACAAATTGCGGATACGTGGAAAGTCAATATGCAGGTTAGAGTGGTTAGGGAAGACTAAGTGAAAGGGGGTTCTTGGGCAGGGCAGAAACATTCAAAAGCTTCAGTACATATAATCACTATTTCGTTCGTTTATTTATGCAAGTTTGAGTTTTTTGAGGGGAGGGGTGAGGGTTGATAGTAAGGGTGGGTGGATGTTAATAATTTTTTAATTGATTGCTTGAATCACGTCCAATATTCTCTGTATAGAACGTCAGTTTCATAGACGAAGTTGCATAGAATTTTCATAAGATTCTGTGTATTTTACAGGCACGAAACCAAATATTTGTATGGGAGGGGGTAGAGGAGGTAGGGGAATCGTAAAAATTGTGACGCAATTTTATTTCCTTTTTCTTGTAGTGGGCTCGTACAAAATATCAAGTTCGTAGCTTTTAATTTGTTGGTTATTAGTTGATTCAATGAAATTGGTCGAAATCATACTTTTGTATGGGAGGGGGTAGAAGAGCAAACGCGATTGCAAAACTTTTAAAGGAATTTCATTTCAATTATTTTTGTAAGTTTTCATGCAAAATTTTAAATTGATAGCTTTTAATAGTTAGATGATAATTAATTTCTTAAAAATGGTCGAAAAAATAATTTTGTATGGGAGGGGGTAGAAGAGGTAGGGGAATTGCCAAATTTTTTGACGCAATTTTCATTTTGTTCTCTTGTAAGGTGCTCGAACAAAATTTCAAGCTCGTAATTTTTAATTTTTTTGTTATTAGTTGATTTAATGAAATTGGTCGAAATCATACTTTTGTATGGGAGGGGGTAGAAGAGCAAACGCGATTTCAAAACTTTTAAAGTAATTTCATTTCAACTATTTTTATAAGTTTTTATGCAAAATTTTAAATTGATAGCTTTTAATAGTTAGGTGATAATTAATTTCTTAAAAATGGTCGAAAAAATAATTTTGTATGGGAGGGGGCAGAAGTTTTGAAAGTTTTCGACCAGTTAATATTTCATACTTTTAGGGATTTTTTTTGAATGCATTTCCCAAATTTTCAAGTTTCTACCTTAAAATTACATCCAAACATTTTCAGTTTACATGTTTTTTTCGCTGCACATGAAACACCTTGTGCCCGTTAGACCGGGGTGGTCGGTTCGTAACAATTGTGGATCAAATTATTATTTCTTTTCTATGTATATCAAGATGTATCCACGTGCAAAATTTAAAGTTTCTATCTCTGACCAGAGTCCTAAAGAAATCACCCAAAATTTTCAACATTTTAGCTTACCACCTCCCTCCCTTTGCACCCCCTAACTTAAAATTTTTATCAGAATTATAAATTACATAGTTCTATAATCTGACGAATTTTTGATTCGATATCTGTACTCAATTTTGAGATATAATGATTTCTAATTTCGAAAAGTGCACCATTTTTGAAACGCTCCCCATTTCCCCCCACTACTATTATGACCAAATTTTATATTTTTTTTTGTATTTCGCTAGTATGGCTTAGTATATGTTTTAAGTTTCAATTACATAGCTTAAGAGATAGTTAAGATATTAATTCTTAAGTGTTTTTCTTTGCACCCCCTCTGACCCTCCCCCTTACAATAATTAGCCTATTTCTAAGCTGATTGTGGTGGATCTATATGCCACCTTAATGGTCCCAAAATATATTATATATTTTATGGTAAGTAGTTTCGAAGATATAACCATTTCAAAAAAAGATTCGGCCGACAATTTGTTTTTGGCCCCACCTTTTCGGACGCCAATGGGTAAAAAAATTAAATTATTTTTGGAGTTTGTCCCACAACCCTCTCTATACGTATGCTGATTTTTATCATCCTATCTGCATTTGTGGTGAAGATGTTATCAAGTGTATTTTTTGACTTTTTCCATCCCCCCGCCTCCCCCTTCCACCTGACACTCCCCAAAATTTGGATAATGAAGCTCACTTACCAAATTAACAATCCACCCAAAAACCAACCTTCTACCTTTAACGGTCTTGGAGGGACGAGTCCATATGTACGGCGTACGGCGGGACGGATTTTTTTTTTGCTTTTTTAGGCTAATTTAGTCATGAAACGCGAAAAAACAAAATTTCAGGGTAGCAACCCTTTTTTTTCTGTGTCGATCACAATACTTTATTATTAGAATAATAAAGTAATTCACCAAATTAAAAAAAAAAAAAAAAAAACTAAAAACCAAATTTTTTTAGAAATCATCAAAGCTTAAAAATTTAAATTTTTCAATGAAAAATAATTTGAATACCATTGAATTTTACAATTTTTTTTCTAACCCTCCCCTAAAAAAATATACGATTTCCTTAGAAACCAGACAAAAACTAAAGTTGAAATATGAAATTTTGTCAGAATTCTTATTAAACAACAATTTGTAAAAATTGTTCGAAATATGATCAAATTCCAACGCTTTCTTCCCATCTCATCTTTTCAAAGAAATTGGCATTATTACAGCAATGATGTTTTAGTTTAATCAGTGAAAACCAAATCACAAGTAATTAATTCAATTATATTTTTGATTGAACTGATTAAATAAATTTCAGTTATTTCCATAGGAAATTCAGTGAAATTAATAAAATTTTGAAATTGTAACTTTGATGTCGCGATTCCATCCTATTAGCAATTTAAATTTTGCTGGGTGTAATACACAGTTTTGCTTATGATGAAGCCCTCGATTTCTTCTACCAATTCAACATCATACCTTTAACTCGATCTAAAAACTCTAACCTAATTAATCAATTCGATTCAATCAATCGGGGGAAATACATAAAAAAAACACATACGTACATTTTCAGCACCAACACTTTTTCTTATGTTTGTTAAAAGACAGCAGAACTACGATTAGGGTAAGACGCAACAGATGAAATGGAAATTTTTGTGTATGAAGATGGTAGAAGAGGAGACGACATTGAACTAAATTGTTCATAGTGCTACCAAAATATTGTTCACTCAATTTCAGCTTAATAAACTTGATATGTACTAAGAAAGTTGGTGTTCGGAAAATTATACAGTTTATATGGGAGGTGGTAGACGGAGTAGGTGGACTTTAGTGATTTTTACCGAAATAATTTTTTTTTTTACATAATGACAGTCAATTTCGGCCTTTATATGGAATTTTCAAACACAGTCATGGATGGATGGATTAATGGGAATGGGAAGGTAGGGAAAGGGAACAGAGAACGACCGTAACGAGTGGTGAAGTTGGTATATTCTTCAGTTGTACTGACTACTACTGACAAGTAATTACGTTGTGGGGGACTGACTCATAAAAAGCGAACAGAATGCATGTACTGAGCATATGTATAGACCTTCTAGGAGTGGAACCATTGTGATTGAAGTATTTATAAAAATTGCAAACTTTTCGATCAAATAAGCTTATCCAAAAGTTTTCGAATTGTTTCGTTTTGTATTTGAGGGAAGGTAATGAATAACTTTTTTTTAATATTTCATACTCAAGTTGACCTCGATAAATTTAATAAGTACTGAGAAAACGGGCGTTTTGTGTTTCGTGGAATAGTGCGGTTTGTATGTGGTTGTTCAACGGGGTGCATTCGTACTTTCCGAGAAAATTGGCTAATTTCGGAGTTATAAAAATGTGCTATTTTGTATGGGAGGGGTGGAATGGATTCACGAACAGCTCCATTGGTACTTCTTAGAGAAAAATAATGTCTGAAAAGTTTGAACTCTCTTGCTCAACGTGTTCTCAAGCTAAAGTGCGAAAGGACGGAAGAAATCAAGTTTCTAGAGTATATAAATTAAATTTATCAAATTTATTATGAATATTTTGATGATGGCACTTCTCAACATATCCTATATTGGAATGATTTCGTGCTTCCACGAGGCAGTCACTCTTTGGTTTGTTATTGACTTAGTACTTAGATGATCACCCTTTAATGCAATATACACTTGTAAAGTCGATATATGCGATCGAGGCCTCCGTGGCGTAGTGGGTAGCGTGCTTGCTTTACAGTCAATAGGTCGTGGGTTCGATTCCCACTCCAGGCAGTACGCAATGAAAAATTATTCGAAACCAAATGGGCAAACGATGTAAAAGTGAAACAGTTCCACTTCTAGAAGGTCTACCATATATACTTAGTAAATGGTTTATGTTCGCTCTATATTATTTAGTCCCCAGTAGTCAGTACAATTGAAAAATATACCAGCTTTACCACCTGTTACGAACGTTCTAACTCCCCTTCCCGGCCTTCCCATTTCCATTAATCTTTCCTTCCATGACTGTGTTTGTGCATTGCACATAAAGACCGAAATTTCCTATAATACATTTCATCTATAAAAAAAACATAGAAAATAGTTCGATAGGCTAAGCATTTTTAATCACCAAAGATCAATACAATTTGCCATTTTCATATTATAAGCAAAACATTTCGAGAATGGAATTTATTCGTCAAAAACAAATTAAAGCTAAATTATCATCGAAGAATTTCCGTCCATTTTGAATTATAGATTTACTTTCGTAAATGTCACGTACCATACTCTCACATCACTTTAACTTGTTTTCAAAATGCGCACGTCTGTAAGTATGGTGAAGCTAGAAAATACCACGATATAATAATGGTATAATGTTAGGTCATAAATTATACATGAAGACTACAAAGCACTTAAACTTTATAAAAACATTGAAGAGTTAGTTGATGGCATCATAATGATTTTTCCATGCAAGAATCCGTAGCCTGTAGCCAGCTATGTTCTTTTTGTTTTCGTAAACCGGTTAAGCAAATCTTGAGAAATAAACAAACAGGTCAGGTGATAGACATCATTATTTTCAGGTTTGTTATTATGAAACGAGTATGTTTTGTTTTATTATGACCTGAAAACTTCTATTATTCAAATGATTGACGAAATTTCATCGTTCTTATTAATGTTTTAATCGGTCAATAAATTGTCTGTCTAAGATGAAATAAATAATAAAGAACGAACATAGTTATACTAATGGTAAAACGGTAGATTATTTTCTTAATGCAGTTATTCATTGCTTTCTACAACATAAGCTATGCATAACTAACGTCGCAGCCATCTTATTTGAATCCAGTGGGTATGATATCATGGATTTTCCCATTTCAGAAGACCACCTATATCATTTTTGAACGCTCATGTTGTAAAAACGCGATGTACCGAAAACAGCACGAAAACATAAGTAAATCGAATGCCGCACACGACATTACACGAGTGCATACTTTTACGTAATAAATAATCGTGTGGAAATTAACAGGGCAACTCTCTCTCTTTTCTTCGATCCGAGAAATCGATATAAAATTTTAATTGCACTTTTTTCAATTAACAATCTGTTGTACAGATATATATTATATTTACACGCCTAGTACTATTAATAAATTATCTCCAAACATTTAACTATCTTTAATACTGCATTTAAATATAAAGCGGATCTTACGAAGCCCACCGTGTCTGCTCCATACAAAAATGAGCGAATTGGTATGGAGCTGGCATTATACTCTATGTAGATTAAATCTGAGAGTATACTAAGTTTGCCACAAAGTTTGTAACGCTAAGAAATAAGGCTCGGAGAAAATGAATGATGCAGAAGCTCATGTTATCACTCAACAATCTCAAAACCGGATATACGTACGTCCCGGACCTTTCTCGCTCGACAATGTGTAGAAAGTTCAAATTTTGTACACGCCGTTTTCGACAGCAAAATAAGGTGAAGTTCGTGAATGGACCAAATTGCTTCACCCGTTCCACCCCCTACCATACAAAATGACATAATTTCGCAATAAACGGAATTTCTTGAAAAGTATAGCAGATCTGAAATATGGAATATGTTACTTTATGATGATTTCAATGTACGGTATATAAATTATTTGAATCCCTTCTCTGCGTCCACCACCTCCCACACAAACTGCACTTTTTTATGAAATACTCTAAACCGATTTACTCAGTACGTATAAAATTTATCGAGCTGAAATTGTACACTGAATATTTATTTAGAATTATTAGTAAGAACAAAAAAAATTAGACGATTACCCGTTCTACACCCCCCCCCCCCCTCTCCACCAGAAAATGTAAGTGCGTAAAACCATCTTATGGAGACGCATCGATTGTTTTTAAAGGGCAAGATGTGGAAGAAGCGTAAGATTTTTGTTACCTTGCAAGCATTCTACGCATGGACGGAGGAGCCGAAAAATGATATTGAGGCTCGTCTGGCATTCGATATCCTTTTCCCTTTCTGGGGGTTAAGAGAGATGTCCGTTCGCATGATACTACACATGAGTCAAATCCGTTTTGTGATATGGTTGTGCTACATGGAAAGTGACCGTAAGGTTTACCAAGAAGGGATATTCTGGCCAGATGTGATCTCCAACGACGAACTTTGGAGTATAATTGCACAGGCTACAATTTGCATTGAAATTCAAAGACGGAATTGGCAGTAACTCGGTCACACTTTGATGAAACTGGAGCAAAACATGACCAGGATTCTCATAGCTCTGGATTATAATCCTCAAGGAAGACGTTGGGCTGGTTGACCATGTAGCACAGGGGAGCGAGCGGTTTAGCAGAGGAATAAACAGGGCTTAGTGTCAACTAAAGACCGATGCTCAGAATCGCGCCTTGTGGAAGATAAATTTTTCTCTCTTATATCCCTATAGGGGGTCTTAATAAGAAATTGGTTGATTGATTTCAAAATGTTGCCTAACAGCGATATCCATAACCATTTTTAAATTCTTCTTTTTTTCTATGAAGAATTTTAAATTTAACATGACAGAAGACCGATTGCACGTAAAGCCCAATAATGCGATACTCTACACAATTTGTGTGGGCGATGAAGAAGGAATGGATAAAAGTTTATAATTTAAAAATGTGCAATTGCACTTGGTATGAAAAAAATTCAAAAATTAATAAATTTACAGTACTTTTCTGAAATTCCTGCATTTGTATGAGGGGTGGTTGAAGAAAGAAGGCTTGGAGGTTGCTAATCAACGTTTAGTCTGTATCATTTTAGAAGTTCATAGTTTTCATATGTTGGAAAATAAATTGCTTTGGTATTCATATTAATAAACTTCGAAAAAATTTTCAACTCCATAGCTGTGTTGATTTCGAAGGAAAATAAATTTCGAAATTTCTTGAAATATTTTTGGGATGGAGTAAAAGAGATTGGAATTATGCGACCCGTTCAATAAATCAAAGTAAGGTTTTCACTCAATATTTCATAGAAAAACATAACAGGACTACGATTGGACGTAAATCCCAATCGTGCGATACTCTAGATGAAAGAGAAATTTTTTTAATTTAAGAAATTTTGTAGGGGGAGTGGTAGAGGGAGTGACGACATTGAACTAATTTTTTGACCTCACACTAAGGTTGCTATCAAAATGTTTTATACAAAATTTAGGATTCAAAAATTTGCATGGAGTGGTAGAAGGAGGGGCGAGTTCTTAATGACTTTTTCAGAAATAATTATAAACACCATGCTTTAGACATAATTTAAATTGTAGATCAGTAGCATTCATACTTTTCAGGAAAATCGACTTTTTGTAAAGTTGTTGAATTGTGTCAGATTGTATGGGAGGGGGTAGAAGGAGCTAGTAGAAGCTAATCGTCTAATTTTTTTGTTGGACTTACTAATAATTCTAAATTAATATTTCGTGCACAATTTCAGCTCGATCAATTTTATACGTACACAGTAAATTTGTTTAGAGTATTTCATGAAAAGGTGCAGTTTGTATAGGAGGACTCTGTCTGTACGTTAGAGCAAATTGAAATTGATTTCTTCGACTATCATATGAGGACAATTTTCGGATGTGAGGCACTGTGGCGTAGTGGGCAGAATAAATTGGGCAAACCGTGTAAAAGTGAAACAGTTCCACTTCAAGAAGGTCTATATACTCAGTAGATGGTTTCTGTTCGCTTAGTATTATTCAGTCCCCCATAACATCTGCATCTTTGTCAGTAGAAACCAGTACAACTGAAAAATATACCAGCTTCTCCAATCGTTACGGTCGTTGTTCCCTTCCATTACCTTCGCATTCCCATTCCATCCCTCCATGACTGTGTTTGTGCATTGCACATAAAGGCCGAAATTGCCTATAACATAGGTCATTCTGTAAAAAAAACGTAATTAAAAAAATCCAACATAAAAATTTTGATATAAAGAATGTTGGTGATGGATTGGATTAAATTTTGAAAATTTAGCTCTATGCTCTGCTAAATGCGGCATAGTAAAATTTGCGATTAATATAAAGAAACTTCAATGGCGCTACAGCTCAAATCGGGCTTTGGCCTCCTGGCCTGCAGGTTCCTTAACATTTTCATTATTTATTGCGGAAGAGTTGTTAGCTCTTCGCACAACCCTCTATCTACGAAATTTTTCATTTTCGTAAATTGAGGTAACCAAGGTATATTCAAGCAGATAGTGTGCTGGAATTATGCGTCGACCGGGATTTGAACTCACGACCTTCGCATTGTAAACCAAACACGTATTTTTAGATGTTCTATAATTTTGATAAAAAATCAATCAAAAATCGCTTGCTGTTGTTTTCGAAGGAGTTGAATTTCACTGAATTTTGCACGCCAGCATACTTTTTCTTCAGAAATTTGTAATTTTGAGTATTACTCAAAATTACAGTCAAAGTCATACAATACTATGAATTAATCATCACCAAAACAGAACCACAATATTTGTGAATCATTATTGTTACAAAATATTTTTTTACTTCTCCATTTACGTGACTGTTAAATTATTTAAACCAATAAGAAAGAATACAGCTGCACAAAAAATAACAATAAAGAATATTCCCAGCTTTATGATAATTGATAAATCATACAATTGCTACGTAGTCACAGTTGATATTAACACAGTGCTACTACCTGTGCTTATGTATATTGAACTTTATAACAACAACACCCCTTTTGTATTAATTAATTAGCATTACTTTTATACAATTCTTATGTATCAAAATACATGCAATCCAGAAAGTCTTATATTGTATTTATAATCCTATCTATAGAATTACTCACGTACTTACATATAATAAACATCCGAGTAATAGCGAGCTAACATATGTACATATCGTGACATACTCGCAGATTCTTTTCGTAATGCAATTTATGGTTCGAAACTTAAATGCAATTTATTATTGAGTCATAAAGATACCGGCATCTCTTCTTAGTGACTTAATAGAAAATACTTCGATCATACCGGTTTCATTTCTTGATTCACAATTCCTAAGTTCCACTGAGACAATCATTTACAATTGCCTAATAATTGTGTGACCTTAGATGTTGATCTTTTGAATTATTCATCGTGATAACACCATTAAATTTAATTATTTTCTTCAATTGAAATCTCATACTGTATCTTAGAATTTCCAAAATGACCAACGTAAAGACAAAACTAAAGAAAAATACAAACAAGAATAATAATCATTATTATTATTTTTTTTTTAAATAGGTAGAAACAATTTTTGTTATTATAAAGCTTTTCGTTTTGCATGAAATTAGAAGTTTGTTAGACTGAAGGGTTCGATAGGTTAGGTTCATTTAAGCAGAAGATTGAATCGTTTTAGAAATATCTCTTAAAATTTAATAAAAAATAAAATGAAGAAATAATTTTTGAAATCACTGTGTATATCTGGCTAATGCACGCGATGGAGGACTTGTGAGTCCAATCTACATATATTTATAAACTACCAAACGCCCGCGACTTCGTCCGCGTAAAAATAGCAATAATAAGCAATTTTTGAGAGTGTAGTTATTAATACATTATGTGGGATCTATAATCTGCTTACTTTAATGGCTCTTTGCAGAAAATGGTTTGTATATTGTTGGAATCAGAACCATAAATTATTAAGAATGAAAGCATGATACACCCATTTTTATGGGACATGCTCGTGATCAAATCAAACCCGTGATTCGAGAGCATATACGTGTTGAAAAGCGTTAAGGACATGTGAATAATTGTAGCTGGTGTTATTTTAAAAAAAAAAACAAATAATATAACATTAAGCTTAAAAACATAACAGAACTACGATTGTGCGTAAAACCCAATCATACGATACTATGTATAGATGAAATCGAAATTTTTGCGGTGTTAAGAAATTTTGAATGGGGAGTGGTAGAAGGGGTGACAGCACTGAACTAATTTGTTTCACATCATGCTAGAGTAGCTATAAAAATGTTTTGTACCAAATTTAAGCTTCAAAAATTAAGTAGGTACTGAGAAACTTAGTGCATTGAATTTAATGAAATTGTGCAATTTGTATGGGAGGTGGTAGAAGAAGTGGGGGGTTTTTGGTGATTTTTCGAGAAACAACTATAACTATCATGCAATTGATGTACTTTAAATTTCATTCATACTTTTCAAGAAAATCGAATTATTGTATAGTCGTGGAATGTGTCTCATTGTATGGGAGGGGGAAGAAGGAGTGAAGCTACTCGGTTAAGTTTTTTCCCGATATTAATAATAATGCTAATTAAGGATTAAGTTCAAATTTTTACCCCGATGAAATTTAAATGTACTGTGAAAATTCGTTTTAAGTATTTCATGAAAAAGTGCGGTTTGTATGGGAGGTGGTGGAAGGAGAAGGGGGTTTCTGGTGATTTTTTGAAAAACAACTATAATCATCATGCAATTGATATATTTGAAATTTCAGATCAGTAACATTCAGACTTTTCAAGAAAATCAAATTCTTGTGAAGTCGTGGAACTGTGTCACATTGTATGGGAGGGGGTAGAAGGAGTAATCGGTTAATTTTTTCCCGATATAAATAATAATGTTAATTAAGGATTTAATACAACATTTTAGCTCGATGGAAGTTACACGTACTGAGAAATTTGGTGTAAAGTAATTCATGAAAAAGTGTAGTTTGTATGGGAGGTGGTGAAAGGAATGAGGAAACTCAAAGAATTTGTAGACCAAATAACTGCATTTATAATAGAAATAATATATTCTAAATTTCAAATTAATAGCTTTTATGGTTTCCAAGAAAATTTGATTAATATATATTTTGAAAATGAGTCACTTTGTATGGGAGGGGGTAGAAGGCGTGAGGGGAGTGAAATAAAACCAAAAGCAGATTTCATTCCGTGTCCATCGGAACAAACTGTGCAAGTTTCATTACAATCGGTTCAGCCGTTTGTGCGTGAAAAGCGGTCGGACAGACAAAAATTTCAAAAAAGTGTTTTTATGTTTAGTTAATGCTAAAATAACTCAAAAAACTAACTTAAGCAAATAACAGACAGACACTATAGTAATATTACTATGTAGACATAATGCTTGGTTTAGGCTGTACAGCGTTTAAAAATTTGCTTGTTTTTTTTAATCATTCGAATTTATTTATTGCACTATTTTTTTGTTCCTTAAGTTTTTTTATCGTAAGAAATTTAAATAGCTTAAATTACTTACGATGGCGCTACAGCCCAAATCGCACCCGCCTCCATCCAAATCAACTCACTAACCGCGTCCTTCAGTTTGAAAATCTCAAAATATTAGCGATCGTTAATTGTTTTGTTCCGAATCAAAATTTGAATGTTCTTTTTTGGTCTTGTTCATGTGAATAACGAAATCGCGCAGAGGAATATGATTTTCATTTTATGAAGCAAACAATAAACTTCCTCAATTCCCCCAATGGATGAGACCCACAAATTTTGAACTAATTTTTTCACATCATGTTGCAGTTGCTATCAAAATGTTTTATTGGAATTTCAAGTTTCAAAATTTAAATAGTTATTGATAAAATTGGTGTATTGGATTTAATTAAATTGTACAGTTTGTATGGGAGGTGGTAGAAGGAGTGGGAAGTTCTTAATAACTTTTTCAGAAATAACTATAAACATCATTCAATTGAAAAGTTTTAAATTGCAGATCAGTAGTATTCATGCTTTTCAATAAAATTTTTATAAAGTTCTGAAATTGTGTCATATGGGAGGAGTGCAACTAATCATCAAATTTGTTCGGTCTTATTAATAATTTTGACTAAATATTTCATGCACCAATTCAGCTCAATTAATTGTATACGTACTGAGTAAATTAGTTTATAGCTTGTCATGAAAAAGTGTAGTTTGTATGGAAGTTGGTGCAAGGAGAGAGGTTGAGGACTCAAATAATATATATACAGTAGACTGAAATCATATTAAAAATAATATATTCAAAATTTCAAATTTTAGCTTTCATACTTTTCGAAACACATCGTTTATTGTCAAATTCCGAAATTGTGTCATTTTGATTGGAAAGGGGTAGAAAGGGTGGAGTGTTTTGGCCCGTTCAGGAACTTGACCTTACTTTTTCACCAAAAATAATGTGTACAAATTTTGAGCTTCGTAGCTTAACGCATTCGCAAGGTAGAGAGCGAGCAGACGGACATCCGGTTTCAAGATTTTTGACCGGCAACAATTATTTTTGTAACCTTGGAGACTTTATGCGAGTAGTATTTCTTGGCGTTACAAACTTTTAGAGCAAACTTATAATACTCTCGGATTTAATTTAAAGCATAAACATAACAGGACTACGATTGCGCGTAAAGCCCAGTCATACGATACTCTAGATGAAATAGAAATTTTTATGATTTCCAGACATTTTGTATGGGAAGTGGTAGAAGGGGTGACAGTATTGAACTATTTTTTTCACATGTTAGAGTAGATATAAAAATGTTGTATACAAAATTTAATCATCAAAAATTTAATTGGTACCCAGTAAAATAAGTATAATAGATATAGTGAAATTTCGCAGTTGGTATGGGAGGTGGTAGAAGGAGTGGATGTTTCTAGTGAGTTTTTAGAAATAACTATGAATATTATGAAAATGACATCTCTCAAATTTCAGACCAGTAAGACTCATATTTTTCAAACAAACCGATTTTTCGCGTAATTGTGAAATTGTGTAATATTGTATGAGAGGGGGTAGAAGCAGTGAAGCTAATGAGTTAATTTTTTCCGATCTTAATAATAGTGCTAAAAAAGTATTTAGTACAAAATTTGAGCTCGACAATTAGAGGGTGCCCCATTAAGACTGCTTATTTACCGCCTATTTTGAACTTAGCCAAATTTTTTTGTGTCGGTCGTGCGGCATTTGTCAGATATCAGTTCCATTCTGAGCCTCTATGTCTGCACTCTTTATTAAAATTAAAAACATTAGAGCTCTTCAAATAAACACTGCGTTTTTTTTTTTCAAATTTTCAATATAGACGCTCTTAATGGTGCACCTGTTATTATACGTACTGAGAAACTTGGCTTATAGTATTTCTTGAATGAATGCAGTTTATATGGGCGGTGGTGGAAGGAGTGGGGAATATCAATAACATACTTTACGTCATAAAAATAATATATTCTAAATTTCAATTTATTAGCTTTTATAGCTTCCAAGAAAATTTGATTATTGTAAATGATTGAAAATGAGTCAATTTGGGAGATGTAAAAGGGGTGCAGCGAATTGGCCTGTTCAAGCACTTTTTCGTCAAAAAGACGTGTAAAAAATTTGAACTTTGTAGTTCAACGCGTTCTCGAGCTAGAAAGCGAACGGCCGAATAGGCAAACGGACGAACAGACCGTCCGTCTGTTGATGATGATTAAGGACGAACTTACAGACGAACATCTGGTTCTGAGATTTTTGAGCGACAACAAGTATTACTGTACCCTTAGCGACTCTGTGCGAGCTTTATTTTCTGGCGTTACAAACTTTAGAGCAAACTTATAATACTCGCCGGTTCCATCTGGATTATAATAATACAAATTGATTTCTTATCTTAATAATATTAAATTATAAAATATAAAAATATGTACGATTTTCCCTTCAAGGTTCCAGTGAATGTCTACTATGAATCACTTTGTCCAGACAGTCAGGCCTTCATCACTCGTCAACTCTATCCGGAATTGAAACAAGGATTGGATCAACATCTTGCCATTACGTTTGTTCCGTTTGGAAAATCCTCAGTAAGTTTTCATACTATTTAACGAAACGTTTATCGGTAAATTTACTATCAAAATGTATGTTTTCAGTTTGAAACACATGGAAGTGAGGTAGACTTTACCTGTCATCATGGACCTAACGAATGTTACGGAAACAAAGTTCAATCGTGTGCTATTCAACATATTCAAAGCAACTCGTATCAGAATCAATTTACCCGCGAAACTTTAATCCTTGAATTCATCAATTGCTTGATGAAGGCTGGCAAGAACTTCCCAGATGATATCTATCCAGGTGACCGATGTGCTCGCGAAACGCACGTTAACAATTGGGAAACGATTGCTCAATGTGCCAACTCAACGGACGGCAGCATCCTGTTGAAGAAGAACGGTGAGATGACTATGCAGTTCCAGTCACCACTGAAAAGTGTTCCATCGATTACTTTCAATCATGTAAGTATTAGTGCAGGATTCATGCCAAACTCTGCTATGGCAAATCAGATTAATAACTTCTTATTTTTTGCAGCAATTCGATACCGATACACAAGCCATGGCCTTAACCAACTTCCGATCAGCAGCCTGCAAGCTGATCTCATTCCCAAAGCCACAGCTCTGCACAGTTAATGGAGCCGGAAGTGTAGCTCTTGCTCCTTTAGTTGTAGCTGCAGCCTATGCTATTTCGAGGATTTTCTAGAGCAGGAGAGAAACTTCTCAACTACCTATAGTCCTACTCTCCGTCCATCTTAATTAGAATTAAATTTAAGGCTAAAATGGCACAAAACTTGTTCAGTTCCGCAATTAGTTCTTAATTTTCAAAATTTTCTTAATGATCTTGAAACTGAATATCAGAATCGAAACATTTAATTTTTTTTTATTTTTTTTTTTGCGATGTAGCTTAAAGTTAAATTTTATTTTTCTTGTGTAAAATTTTTTGGCAGATATTAAAGAAATGTTTAAGAAATCGAAATTCATTAAGATTAATTATTCAATATCAACATGTTTTAAAAAGAATACGAAGAAAAACTGATTCCAGCAAATTCGTAAAGTTCAAAAATTGTCTGCTTATAATATGAAGCCCTGAGTACGATATTGTTAGGTAATCGCTAACAATAATATTTTAACGCTTTGAGGAGAAGACGAGTAGCTTTTTGTTTGAAAATGCAAATCTTATGTTGCTTCTACTTCGGGATTTTATTTCACGTCGACAAGGAGAATGATTTTGAGAATGAAATTTATTGGTTTACCAAGGAACACATTTATCGTTAGATATCGATATGGCAAAGTTTCTTTCTTACTTATGTATAGTATGTCCACTCAGATTCAGATTGTTTTAAAATGTTTTTACTGAATCTCTTGTTCTTAAGCATCCTGAAAGCAATTGAATGAATTAAAAGAAGTTGTGATGGTGGAGACTACTAGTGAAAATATTACAGTTTTAAACAGATAAAATGCGTTAAGCTTAATGCTTTGTTAAACATTTAAAACAGGAACTTGTTTTCTAAAAATATAAATACATGATTTATAACAACAAATTGTGCTGTAATAGAGATAGTTTGAGAGCCAGTTATGGGACTACACGTACAAATTATTACTTTGCATCTAGTTTGTCATGTCTAGAATTTCTGTGTAGTCTAAGAGTACAATGTACTTAGGGTTGGCTTTTCTTTAACTATTTCTACTTCTACTTCTACAACGGCACTACAGCCCAAATCGGACCTTGGCCTCCTGACATTCAGGTTCCTTAACAGTTTTTCATTACTTATTGTGGAAGGGTTCTTATCCCTTCGCACAACCCTCTTTCTACGAATTTTCATTTTCGTAGATTGTGGTGACCAAGGTATATCCAAGCAGGCAATGTGCTGGAATTATATATTGCATCGACCGGGATTTGAACCCACAACCTTCGCATTACAAGACCAATACGCTATCCACTAGACTATACCTTAGCCTAAACTATTTAGTGATGCCAAATTTTAAAATTTCTTAAATGCGAACAAATTAGTACGCACACCGACTGTAAAAGGAATATTCTTTTTCTACAATGGCACTACAGCCCAAATCGGGCCTTGGTTTCCTGACCTTCAGGTTCCTTAACATTTTTCATTATTTATTATGGAAGTGTTATTAGACCTTCGCCCAACCCTCTATCTTCGAGTTTTTCATTTTCGTAGATTGAGGTGACCAAGGTATACCCAGGTAGACCGGATGGGTCCTTAACTAAAAGCAGCATGGAAACTCTTGAAATGTTACTGGCAACACATTTCCCAGGCTGTAAGATAATCAACAACAATGAAGATTTAGAGGTAGAGGAAAGGATGAATCGTCAAACTCCGTCAAGTAAAAGTATTGCTGGTAAAATCTTCACTCCGGAAAAGATCAGATGGGCTATCAACACCTTTAAGCCTTACAAATCAGCCGGAGTAGATAAAATATTCCCCGCATTACTGCAGAAGCGGTTAGAGATCTTAATGCCAATAATGATAAGGATCTTTAAAGCCAGCTTTATTTGGGGATACATCCCAAAAATTTAGAGGAAAGCGAGGGTGGTATTTGTACCTAAGGCAGGGAATCGTCCCAGTGAACAGCCTAAGTCATATCGCCCTATAAGTCTAACCTCTTTCTTTATCAAAACGATGGATAAGTTAGTGGACATTCACATAAGAACGGGGCCTAACAAGGTCTGTCTTAATAAGAACCAACATGCCTACCAAAAAGGCAAATCAACCGAGTCAGCCCTTAACAAATCGAAAAGGCAAAAGACTATAAGGAAATTGCCCTTCGCGCATTCCTAGATATTGAAGGAGCGTTTGATAACACTCCCCATGAAGCCATTATAGCGGCAGCTAAGAAAAAGGGTTTGTAAACGGCCACAATAAAATGGATACACGCCATGCTAAAGAGCCGAATGACAACCACGGATCTAGGTGATAGCACATTGACTGCACAGACCTGTAGAGGATGTCCCCAAGGTGGGGTACTATCCCCACTTCTTTGGTCAATTGTAGTGGATGAGCTTCTGGACCGTCTAGAAAATCAAGGATACGAGGTAATAGGATATGCTGATGATATAGTCATTATCATAAGAGGCAAATACGATTCAATAATTTCGGAAAGAATCCAATCAGCGTTAGAAGTGATAATGAACTGGTGTCAGTCTAAGAACTTGAACATTAACCCAAGTAAGACTGAGATAGTACCATTTACAAACAGAAGGGAAGTCCATATCATACCTCCTTCAATGTATGGAACACCAATACCCCTTTCAGATGAGGTAAAGTATCTAGGTATTATACTGGATAGCAAACTCAACTGGAATAAACATATAGAAAGGACTCATGCCAAAGCACTAAAGGCATTTTGGGCCTGTAAAAGCTTGTTTGGCAGAAAATGGGGACTAAAGCCCAAAATGATTTACTGGTGCTACAGAACAATCATTCTCCCTATAGTCACATACGGATCAACAGTATGGTGGACTAAGATCTTACAACGTAAAGCACAGCTTACGTTACAAAAAATCCAAAGGCTAGCTTGCCTTGGTATTACAGGTGCAATGTAAACCTGTCCTACAGCGGTAATGGAAATGTTCCTAAGCATCCCTCCTATACATCTCCAAATAAAAAAGGAGGCTATTAAAGGAGTGATACGCTTATAGGAGAAAAATAATTACAAACCACGGGATTTTAGAGGTCACCTCAAAATCCTAAAAGACCCAAAAATGGAGGTTCTAACTTCCACACGAAGAGGCTGATCGCCTAGAAAAAAACGGCGCTCAAGCAAATTTTATTGTTCCAGAACCTTTCTGCGGAAAACCGAAAGGGTACTTCAACCCTATTATTAGACAATGGGTAGAACAAGAACATAAAATCTACTGGAATAAACATCCAGGCTTGTCAATCTCAAAAAAATTGATCCTACCACAAAAAACCAAAGTGGAGGATATACTAAAATTCAGCAAGAAGGTTATTAGTACTCTAATCGGCCTAATGACAGGGCACAGTGGAGTAAACCACCACCTCAAAAACAAGGGCTTAGCTGAAACCGACATCTGTCGCCTCTGTCTCGAAGAATCAGAAACGACTGAACACATCCTTTGTCACTGTGAAGCAGTAGCTAGGAAAAGACATAATCTTACAGGGAAAGGGTTCCTTTCAACCAAAGAACTAGCTAACATGGCTCCCTTAAAGATCCTCAAATTAGCTAAAGCTATTGAGGTACGGTAGGGTGAAGGGGCTATAAACGCACAATAGGCCGAGAAGGTCGCAGTGCTCTCTCATGTTCCTTTATTTAAATAAATAAAAAAAAGTTATACCCAACCAGGCGGGGTGTTTGAATTATGCGTCGACCGGGATTTGAACTCACAGCCTTCGAATTGTAACCAACACGCTACCCACTAGGCCACACCCTAGCTAAGTAAAAGGAATATTACCATATATGTATAAAAAATCTGTCAACAAGTCAAGCGCAACTTTATTATGCTTGGGACTTGTTGGGGATACGTGGGAAGTCAATATTCAGGTTAGGGTGAAGAGGGAAGACTATGTGAATGGTTTGTGGGGATAAAGGGTGTGTGGATGTTGATAAGTTTTTAAATGATAGCTTTTTTCACGATCAAAATTGTCTGTATATAGGTAGAATGTTAGTTTTATAAACATATTTGCGTAGAATTTCTATAAAATTCGGTGTATTTTAAATTCGCGAAACCTGACATTTGTAAGGGAAGGGTGGGGGAGGTGAGAGAATCGCAAAATTTGTTTCTACAAAATTTCAAGTTGATAGCTTTTAGTGGTTTGGTGATAGACGATTATTTAAAAATGGTATAGAAAATACTTTTGTTTGAGAGGGGATATAAGTTTTGCAGGTATTCGACCAGTTAATATTTTAAACATTTACGCAATTTTTTTAAATGAGTTTCCAAAACTTTGAAGTTTGTAGCTTAAAATTTCAATCAAAAATTTTGAGTTTTTGTGTTGTGTTTTATTTCACATGAAACTCCGGTGGATAACAGTTTTGTTTCAAATTGTTATTTTTTCTTTATATATAATAAATGAATGTATGTACGTGCAAAATTAGAACTTTGCATCTTTTACCAGAACCCTAAAAATATATCTCAGACTTTTCAACATTTTGGCCCGCCACCTCCCTCCCCTCCAACTTAATTTTGTTTTGGAAATAATTATAAATCATAGAGTTCTACAATCTAACTAAATTTCAACTTAATATCTTTATAGGATTTTAAGATGCAGCGGTTTGAAATTTTGAAAAGTGCAACATTTGATGAAATTCTCCACATTCCCCCCTACTACTATTTTGTAAAAAAATTTTTTTTTTCATATTTCGCTAGTATAGCTTATTATATGCACCATGTTTCAACTGCATTACTTAAGAGATGGTGAAGATATTAATTTGTATGTGCGTTTCTTCGCACCCCCTCTGACCCTCCCCCATACAATTATTTGCCTCCATCAAAGTCAATAATAGTGAAGCTATATACATACTATCTAAATAGTTCTAAAATATGAACTTAACGCGTTTAGTAATTCCAAAGATATATTGATTTAAAAATAAATTCGGCAGGCAATTCGTTTTTAGGTCCCCTTCACCCCCTTTTCGGACCACATTGTTTAAACATTTTTTTTTTTTTTTTGCTTTTTTGCCCATAAGACAGTATATGCGCATGTTAAGTTTCAGCTTTCTATCGTTTTGAAAAAATTGCTTTTACTAAATTATTTCCCTTTGGTTTTAGTAAATTTTCAATACATGTTATCCTTTCGAAGTAGCCCGTACTTCGCACAGGAAGAAAAAATAGTTTTTCGGCGTCAAAAGTAAATTTTTTACATGTTATTTTTCTTCTAGTAATTTGCGAAGCCTTGTGACTTTTTCTTCGGTAGTTTGTTCTGCGTTTTGCTTTTATGTCCTGTTTTGAATTCTCTTATTTTAAAATAGATTGGTCGTTACTGTGTGTATTGAAATAAAATTCCTTACAGTGCTGGGTAACACTGTACCTTGGTCCTATTTATTACTTGTACCGTGGCCCGTAATGAGTTGTATGAAGTTAAGAATTGAGAAATCAAGGGTAGTGCAAAATATTAGCAAACCATCCATTTACTAAAAGTTTGTAGCCGAAAACCCAATTTTGGCTTTAACGCTATTAAAAAAGAACTCTATACCATTATTTAAGTTCAATTCTAGAACATTCATTTTAATTTTTTATAAAATTCATCGAATACTAATTTTGTAATGAATAATTGAGGTTATTTGTGTTCATAAATATTTCTATATTCGTAATAAAAATTTTTTTTTATTAAAAGTACACATTTTATATTTTTTTATAATTCATAAAGGTCCAAAGTACATGCCACGACGGACCAAGGTACTAGTACTACTTGTACCTTGACCGTTTTAACTTTAGGTACACTTTCGTTCATAACATTAATAATAATGCATTATATAAAAATGTTAAGATGATATTTTGAAGCTGATATTAGTACCTTTAAAACAAGATACACGAGAACTATCATGCATTAATATTTTATATGTCATAGTGCATTAAGTGAAATCCGGACCAAGGTACATGACGTTCCCCTACTGATACTGAATATTACGATAATTTAAAAAATAATAATTCATATTTTAATCGAGTAAAAAGATATCTCATATTAATAACACACATTGTATCTGGTATGTTGCTGACTGAATTGGTATGCATGCGACTACATCTCGGTCGTATGTTTAGAAAAAGTTGACAATACTTTATAGTGCAGTTTGCTTTGAACAGTTTCCTCCATTGAACCTGTTGAGTCTTAGATCCAATGCAAGATTACATTTCGTCCAACAAGGAGACTCATGTTCTATCTGCAGTTGTAGAAATACATCAGTTGTATAATTTTATTATTGCAGCAACAATATAGTCAGAATTCATTGTAGTTTAATTAAATTGAATGTGAATATGCGAAAAAATATCGAATGTTATCATAATTCTTGTATGAATAGAATATTGAAGTCGCAACAATCTTTTATTACTTCCTGTTGTTGTTAATTTTATTTTTCCCCTTCTATATTTCGAAAAAAAAAATCAAAAATTAATTTTTAATAATGGTCTCTAAGGACTATTTTATTATTTATATCTAATATCAGTTTCTAAGAAACGAAACCTTTCCTCAAGGCAAATAAAACACTTTAAAGTCAATAACATAAATTGGAGCTTTCTCATCAAATCTTTGGTACATGTACTATATGCGTTGTTTTAGGAATACTGAGTGTACGAGTATGAAACACATAGGAGAATTAAATAATTCTTTCCGATTATTCAGAAAAGGGGAGTATACATTCTGCGAATAATTGAAAAGATTCGTCGGCCCTTTAATTTGAAACTTTTGTAACGAAACGAAAGATAATCTCAAATCTCGTATGCAATCGTTAGAGGTTCGTTCGTCATTAGACAATGGGAAATTAGCACCAATTTATCAATCAGAAACTTTCGAAAGGTTTCATAGATGTAAGTGCGCATTTGGTTCGTGTAGGCAGTTTTATTGTTATTGTCTTACGTACTGTTTATCTTTTACAATTAGGTATTTGCGAGATATAAATTTTGAATTGAAATCACAACAAATTTCTTATTATAATATTAACGCATGGGTGGATTTTTGCATAGACTGACTAAACTGAAGCCTGGGGCAGACAATTTTCAGGGCCGACAAATTTTCAACTCGACAAAGTGAAGAACTGCTATATATTAATTTCTGAACCAAGCGAATTTGAGATAAGTATTGAGGCTTACAGTTTCTGTTAAAGAAATTCGCCAGCGAACCTGCTTTCAAACTGGCCACTCCTTAATTCTGGAAGATTACGAGAATTTAACCGAAAATACAGACTACGCTAAACCAAGTTTTGATTTTGATAATAATTTTCTCATTCACGACAGAAGTGAGGAGGGGGGGGGGTTATAGCCTGTCTTAAGTGTAATGTAATATATACTAAGGATATTGGCATCTTCACTGATAGCCACGCCATTATTGAATCCCTGGAATCAATCATGTCTACATCCAAAACTGATTGATTGTCGCGCGTCTCTGAGATAGAAAGCTAAAAAACTCAGCATTCGCCAGTGCTGGGTACCAGGACATAGGGCCATTCTGGAGAACTGCAGGGCCGACGTACTCGCCTAGGACGGAACCACCTTGCAGATTCAATCTGAGAAAGAGAAGCTGAGTACCCTCTCGCAACTTATAAGATGCAGCTTAAGTTAGATGCGATTAGCAAAGCCAACGAAAAACTTTCCGTTCAATGATTTTTGCAGCAGCTGCAAAGATGAGGATGAGGAAGAGACAATTCTTCATTTGTTATGTACTTGCCCTGCTCTCTGCAGAAGAAGGGAATGCCACCTAGGTTCACATTTCTTCGATAGTCTCGATAATCTGGCAAATGCTGACGCCAGGAAAGCTCCGGTTGGTTCACCGAGTAGGAGTCTCTTCTGAGATACTGTGGCATCAAAACGGACCAGCTTATGGTCTATGTGCGCCCAATCTTGAGTCTGGGCAACCACCTCTACCTACTTACCTACAGTTTCACACGGAAGAGTGAGGGGGGGGGGACTGTAGGGAGTGCTACAAAACTAGAAGATACATGGACATTGCATGCGCATCGCTCTAAAATTTGTAAAATCTGGCCCTACTGACGAGGCAGTAATCTTCGCCTGGGCCTTAAAATTCACATGTATTCTAATTCGATGAAACTTTTTCGTTATAAATTACAACATTTAAAATTCTACGAATCACGATAGAAACACGAATTAAATATGAAATCAAACATTTGTATTACTTTTAGCAAATAATAAAATAATAAAAATAAAAAATAATTAGGAAACAAAAGAACATGAGGAGTTCATTTGGCGGTATTATCTGCAAGGTACATAACCCTGGTTGAAAACAACAGAACTGGGCCTAAAGCCCAATCATATAATACTCTAGATGAAACGGAAAGAGAGAAATATCAAATTCTTTCGAATAGTGAATAGTAGCATTTGGATGGGAGTTGGTAGAAGTATAGGGGAAGGTTTATAATTTTCTTACATTACACAGAACGTGGCAGGCAAAATGTTTCGTACTGAATTTAAAGTTTGTAGTTTTCATTATTTTCAAAGAAATTGAACATAGCTTTTCTGAAATTGGGACATTTGTATGGTAGGTGGCAGAGAAAGTGGAGGTTTTCAGATGATTTTGAATGTGCTTATAAGCATCCTTATCATCATGCTTTGTTTCAATTTCATAGTCAATAGCTCTCATATATTCGAAAAAGAAATGCTTTTCTCGAATTTATAGTACTGATATTTGTATGGGAGGGAGCAGAAGAAGTGAAGCGAAGCTGACAATTTTTTTAGCATTTATTGTAATTGTTAAGAGATACATTCTGACAACATTTTAAGTTTGTACTTTTTCTAGTTTTAATGGAAATCGATACCAAAATTATACATTTGTATGGGAGGAAGTAGACGAATTGTACGGATCAAAACAAAATTTTACGTCGTCGATGATATTTCAATTATTATATGATACTTTTCACAAAACTTCAAGTTGATAGCTTTGAAAGTTCCGAAGAAAAATAATTTAATTGATATTTTAAAATTTCGTGAAACTCGTATGGGAGGGTGTAGAAAGAGTGAGGCGAAGTTGATAATTTTTTTAAAACTGATTGCAATTATAATAAAATGAATTCTGGCGAAAATTCGTCTTTTCAGCATTGCTAGTTTCAATGAAAATCGAAAAAATGTGGAGGAGCTAGAAGGAGTGAAGAGATTGTATCAATATTTTGTGATGTTAATGATATATACACTCCACGAAATAAATATAAAGGCACCTAAACTTCTTTGATAAAAACAATATATATGTTATTTCCGATTTCTTAACAATTAAATTCTTTAATTATTTTTTAATGTGGTTACAGACATTATACTTTTAAAAAATAATATAACTTTTTTAAATTATAAAAAAACAAAATATAAAAAAAAGGGAGCGAAATAATTGTAAAGGCAATAAAAAAAAAACATTTTTTTTTTACTTTTTAATTTTTTTTTCGTCATGTTAGTAAGACGTATGGCCACCATTGTTATTTATGACTTCTTCTAACCGCCTTGGCATCAAATTCAGTAAACTATGAAGGATACTGATATCAATTTCATTCCATTCCCTATTAATGGAATCTTTTAGCTCTTTTAGAGTGGAGTACTGCCGCCCATGATGAAAAACTTTTGATGATAATATGGCCCAAAGATTCTCGATTGGATTGAGATCCGGACTAATTGCAGGCCAATCGAGATCTGCAATACTCCGTGACATAAGGAATTCTTTTGTTTTCCTTGAAGAATGAATAGCCGCATTGTCTTGTTGAAAAACAAACTCAGCACCAGCAATATTCTCTCCGTGTTCGATTAATACATTGTCAAGAAGTTCAATATAATTCTCGGAGACACAAAGCAAATCGGCGTGACACCATTGTAAGACATTCCTGCCCAAAACATTAGAGAACCTCCGCCAAAATTTCTGCGTTTTCTATTTTCCCTTTTTAAACCTTTATTCCGCCAATGTTTGTGGGCACCATCTGGACCATCCAAGTTAAATTTTTTTTCATCGCTGAAGACTACTGTTTTCCATTCTTCGTCCCAAAAACGGTATTTTTCGGCAAAACGTAATCTAGCCCTCTTGTGTCTTGGTGTTAATGACGGTTTACCACATTTGAGATGATTTAATTCGGTCTTCATAATTTGTTGTACTCTACGTACACCTACTTGTAGATCCAACTGGCCTCGATTTTCGTTTGCGCTAAGGTTTCCATTAACGGCAATTCTCCTCATTGCCCATTTCTATCTTTTAGAGACCGTTGGTGTCCTTCCTGGTCGCTTTTTGGTGCCGTATATTTTCCTTATTTTAATGTAATTTTCAATGACACAGCTCGATCTGTTTAGCTTAATAGCTATTTGGCGATTTGATAAACCCTCGTCGTGATAAGTTGCAATTTTACCCTTTTCTACCTCATTGAGCACTTTTCCGCGCGGCATTCTAATGTACTTAGGTGTATTATTTTCAAATCACATTAAAAAGATTATAAAACTTTTTTAAACAGAAATACTTAAGCTTTATTGCGTTTTTCGCGGAGAATATAACCAATATCAACAACTTTTACAACATTCCTTTATACTTATTTCGTATCAAATAACAGAACATTTGACAGATCTTTTTTGATTCTCAAATAACAACAACAATAAGCATGGGTGATTGGGCTTATACTTCCAATGAAACCAATAAAAATATTCTTGTCTTCGTATATTTTGTACTGTCAAAAAAAATTCAATGATTGTTGTGCCTTTATAATTATTTCGCAGAGTGTATATCGTTATACTTTGACCTAAATTTCAGTCGATAGCTTAAACAGTTTCGAAGAAAAATCAATTTCTTAAAATTTCGAAATTTCATGAAATTTGTATGGGAGGGGCAAAAGGAGTGAGGGGATGTAGCTCGTTCACGAACTTTTGCTAAAAATTACAACAAATTTCAGCTCGATAGCTCGAAGCGTTTGAGAGCTATGTTGTAGACAGACGGACGGACGGTCACTCGGAATCGAGGTTTTTGAGCGACAACAAATATTTCTGTATCTATGGCGGCTCTCTGCGAGCATTATTTCTCAGCGTTACAAACGGTAAGGTAAACAGAATATACTCTCAGATTTCATCTAGATTATAAAGATGAAATTTTTAAAGTTAAAACGAAAGATTTCCAAATTTTACACTGTTTGATTTATTTTTTTTTTTTAAATCCAATTAACTCCATTCCGTATAAAATAATATTTTTTAATTGTTGATCAGTTTGATAAAGGTCTCAGCAGAGATCGAAACGTCACACATAATAAATCAAACAGTGTGAAATCCGGAAATCTTTCGTTTAATTCAAAATGCACTGTGAAAATGTTCATCAAACCAAATATTTAAAGTTTCAAAAAAGGCGCCCAATTTTTTGAAGCCTATGTTGGTTAAAAGTCTCAATCCGTCTCTGCACGAAGGTATGAAATTACTTGCGATAACCTTGATAAATTAGAGATAATCATTAGGTATGGAGATTTATGGTGTATTTATAAGTTAATTACATGTAAAATTATGAAAAATTGCCAAAGGATATCATAAAAGATTATCAGATTTACGAAAATGTTAGCTATGAATTTATTATCCGTAATAATTATACCTTAGGTTAACATCTATTTATAATATACTAGAAAGGTATGGTATTTTTAATGAGTAGTTGATTTTTATGATATACTCGATGATATATACATATAGTAAAGTACATGAAGTCATAAGTAATAAGAATTTTCTTAGTCGTTTTAATAATCTTTCAAAAAATATAAAACATAGGGCATATCTTGTTTCTACAATGGGCACTACAGCACAACTCGGGCCATGGCTTCCTAACCTTCAGGTTCCTTCACTTTTTTTTTTATTATATGCTAGTGTGGTAGGATTGTTAGTTCTTCGCACAACTCTCTATCTACGATTTTTTCATTTTCGTAGATGGAAGTGGCCAAGGTGTACCCAAGCAAGAATTATACGTCGATCGGGATTTGAAGTCACGACCTTTGCATTGTAGACCAACACACTACACACTAGGCTTCACCGTAACTACCATAGGATTATCGCAAAACTGGATGGTTTTTCAAAAATCCAACGAAAAAAAAAAAACAAAATTAATTATATTATTCGAAATGGAACAGAATTTCTAATTTAGAATCTAGCACGTGTATACATACGAAATCACTTCCGTTACGGGCAATTACTTCCTTTACGTGCATTGCACAAACACAGTTATGGAGGAAGTTAGTATGTATACATACTCTAGCCTGAAAACGCATTGAACTAGAAATATCAATTTTGCAAAAGTAATTTTTTTCCCAAAAAAAAGGTCTTGTACTAAATAACATATACTTTCACATTAAACTGATTTTTTCGGAAGGTACTAAAATTCGGGGCATTATGTTTTAATGTTATTTACAGTGTTCGATATAAAACATATAAGAATCCCCTAATACCTTCCATACCTCATATTCACATTGCACTATTTCACGAAATACTATAAACCAATTTTCTCAGAAATTTTTATTTGGAGTTATAGTAACTTTATACAGGGTGTTTGGTACTCCGTGCGCCACCTTGTAAGGGGTTATTCCTAGATAAATTTTGAGAAAAAAATTGTTCTACGGTGATGGTCAATTTTCAATATCGCGGAGATACAGGGTGATCAAGAAAATTGTTTCGGACTTGTACCCTCACTCACTCAAAACGCTATATCTTGAGAACTAATAATCGCAATTCAAAGTGTTATAACTTCTTTTTTAGGCAATCAAATTACCTTTCATTTGGTGTAATAGTTCATATTGTACCTGTACCCAATCCTGAGGTATTTGCTTCAGACCACAAATTTTTGATACTTTGACCCTCAAAATTCTGGGATCAATGTAGTTTTTCTCAAAAAACGCTTTATAAAAATGTCGTTTTGTGTGAGTGAGGATACAGGTCCGAAACACTTTTCTCGGTCACCCTGTATCTCCGCAGATATTAAAAATTTACCATCTCCGTGGAACAATTTTTTCCTCAAAATATATCTAGGAATAACCCCTTACAAGGTTGCGCACGGAGTACCAACCACCCTGTACAGACCTCAAATTGAGAACAAAATATCTTAGTAGCAGTTAAGCAAAAAAAGTAAGCCATAATTCTTACTTCGTCTATCATCTATACAAAAAGATACAATTTCAACACTTTATCAGTCACTTTTCTGAGAAGGTATCGAAACTACTGATTTATAAGAAATAATTTTAACAATGGTTGTAGTTATTCCCGGTAGAATAACTAATATCCCCCCTACTCCTTTTACAAACTATATAATTTCACAAAATACAATACATTTATTTTCTCAGTGCGCATTAAATGTATGAAGCTCAAATTTTGTTCAAAACATATCAGGGCTACGATTGCGCGTACAGCATAATCTTACAATACTCTAGATGAAATAGAAATTTTTGTGATGCTAAGAAATTTTGTAAGGGGAGTGGTAGAAGGGGAGAAAGCATTGAACAATTTATTTTCTCACTATGCATCATGCATATGCAGAGGTGGTAGAAGGAGTTGAGCAATTTGGTTCGTTCACAAGCTTGACCTTACTTTTTTGTCAAAAATAGTGAATGCAAAATTTGAACTTTCTTGCTCAACGTGTTCTTGAGCTAGAGACTAAAAAGACGGACGGACAGACATCCGGTTTTAAAATTTTTGAGTGATAATATGAACTTCTACATTTTCGAGTTTTTTCCGAGCCTTATTTCTTAGCGTTACAAACTTTGTGTCAAATTTATAATTCTCCCAAATTTGATCTAAAGTATAAATATTAAGGTAGGAATTAAAGTGAGAAGTGCAGAAATTAGTTACCCCCACTTATTTCTTTACCTCCCATACAAAACGATTATATTATACAGAAGTTCATTTTATTACTCAAATATCTGAAAACCGTATGTCCGTCCGACTATCAGTCCGTCCTTTTCCTCTCTAGCTCGAGAACGCGTTGAACTATATAGTTCAAATTGTGTACACGTCGTTTTTGACGAAAAAGTAAGATCAAGTTCGTTCATGCTTCACCCCTTCTAACCCCTCCCATACAAAATTACTCAATTTCGGAATGTTTTAATAAACGGATTTTCTCGAAACGTTTAAAAGCAATTGATCTGAAATAATGAATATATTACTTTTATGATGAATTGTGATATAAAAAATTTTGGACTTCTCTCCCTCCACCACCTCCCATACAAACTGCACATTTCCTCAAAATACTATAAATTTGTTAGGCTGAAATTGTGCACTAAATATTTATTTACAATTATTAGTAAGACCAAACAAGACGATTAGCTGCACTTCTTCTATCCCCTCCCATACAATATGGCACAATTTGACAATTTTGCTACTGATCTGCAATTTAAAACACGTCAAATGCATGACGGTTTCAGTTATCTCTGAAAAATTTATTAAGAACTCCTCACTCCTTCGCCCACCTCCCGTAAAAACTGCCCAATTTCAATTTGTTTAGCTCAAATATAGCATGATAGCAGAAAAATTAGTTCAATGCTGTCACCCCTTCTGCCACTCCTCATACAGAATTTTTCAAAATCAACAAATTTCTCTTTCATTTAGAGTAGAGGTTTTACGGCCAATCATAGTCCTGTTGTGTTTTTTCTTTACATTCGTTTTACACGCAAGCTCATTAGAGATTCGCTCCACGACTCGAAATATATAAGGCAATCAGGATATCTGATACGTATTTGTATGAAAATGCATTGAATAAAGTACATGTGCGAGGTTTTCAAGCCAAGCATTTTTCAGTAAATAAGTGAAGAAAATAGAACACGTGTGACTTATGCGAACTTCTATGGTCAACTAAAGTTTAAAATATTCTTAATAATAGCTTGATGTAAACTATGAAATTTGATAATCTCAAATAATATCGAAAGCCAGTGTGAATACACTATTACAAGAATTTGTTTGCTTTTGAGAAAAAAGTGCGAGCAAACTCCAAAATAATATTTCAAATTTACATAACAGCGTGATTTAAATTTCAACTTTTTGAATCTGTATTCAAACAATTTACTAATTTTCTCACCGAATAAACCTAATTAAGTAAACATGCACTGATATCATTTACATAATTTTCTCTTGTTTACAGAACAACCTCTTTCTCTAGCATTCTCAGCGATAACAACAAATATTCCAAAAAATCAATTCGATTTGTAAAATCTCACTTATCAGAATGAGATTACTTTTTTTTCTACTATCGATAAGATTGTTAAACTTAGGGGAATTCCCATTTATAATATGCCACAAATTTTGCTTAGATTTCATGTGATTCGAGGCGATAGAAAATCTAATTTTCGATGCATCCATGTCTTCATTTCGGAAGTTGATTAATTTCGAATAGACCAATAGTTCATCGAGCGGTGTGTGTGTTTGTGTGGATTTAATGATACGTTATCAATTCTGGATGTGAACCTCATTAGTAAGTTAATTAGTCAGTTGGTGTGCACAGGTGATAGGTTCAAGTGTTCCGTCATAAAAATTGATTGTCGAACAACAAAACACTTAAAGAGTTAATGTGGGGATGAGTTTCACTATCAATTTTTTTTTTACTTTGTTAAAACATATAGCCTAGACGTATTTTTCATAATTTTATCGGTGAGAATTTTGAATAGAGGACTAACTTTGGTATTGTGGTTGAAGGTAATGATACTTACAAACAAAATTAGCAGTTAAAACTTAATTAGTTCTGAATTTAAAAATGGTGCAATAGTTATAATTGAGTCGAATAGATGCAAACTCTAAGTAAAAAAAAAATGGCTACCAATGGATTTAGCTTTTCAATTGCTACTCGTCTGAACTAAAAAAAAGGATCAAAATCTTTTACATCTCCCTGAAAAATTAAAAAGAAAACATACAACCAATACGACACGTGCTAAGATCTGAAGATGGTATAAAGGGTGCAAAGCCTGTTAAATGACATGGGCCACGTAGGTCATTTTGGAGCTTCTAAAACAAAAACCTGATAAGTATGATTGTGCATTAGTTTTTAGTAATTATTGCTTTATTTTAATTAACTAATAACTAGTGGCAATATTACACAAAACCCTGAAAATGAACCAGGAGTAGTGGAGAAGGGTAATAGTGATGAATGTGTTGTTATTCTTCAAAAGGAAGCCACGATCAGACCAATGGAAGAGAAATCAGGAGAAAAAAAGCTACGAAATTCCGTAGAGTTTCCGCGATACCAACGATAGCATCCAAAAGATTCTAATCAAATAGCTTCTGCTGTACATCACAGAATATTTCAAACTAATGCTGATAGTAAAAAAAATCCAAAATTATTTTCCGACATGTGTGGGGACAAAACAAATATGGAATTGTGATTTGTATGGTACTTCATTAGATTTTACTACAAGTCTCCCTCAGGCTTAGACACAGTAGAGATCTGGTTCCCAGTTGATGGCCAATCATTCCTACCTGCCGACAGGATTTTTGGAGATTTGGAACGCCAATTTAAAATGCAATAGCAACTCCTCCTGGATACATTGATATTATCACCAAGTTTTTCACTGTAACAAATTTGGGAGATGCAGACTGAGGCCTTGTTTACGGCTAGAAGAATATATTTATTTATTTATTTATTAATCGCTTTGAACAAAAAGATAACATTTTCAATTATACAAAAGCAAAAATACGAGAGCAGTGATAATAAGATTTCAAACATTAAAGATTATAGTTTTTACTCTATTTTTAAATAAAACAAAAGAAGTAGTTAAAGATCCAAGTTGAAGTTGATCGTGGTTCCTTTGCATTCTCAACATCGGGGAATGGTAGTAAATATCGAGTGAGGCTCGAGGAAGATAGAAAATATCTGAATTCCTGGTTGAGACTGTTGCCTGCCGGAAATTCATGTCGTTACAGAGGTAGGTATTAAGCAAGTAGTTGTAAAGTTTATAGAGGAAGCAAGCATCAAGAAAAGCCCATCGTAGATGCAAAGGTTGAAGTTGAAGTGCTATAAGTCTATCATTGTAGCTGATATGAGGCTTTTTTAGTCTGTAGAAAAGGGTGCGAGTAAATTTACGCTGGACGGATTCGACGGCCGTAACATGGCAAGCATGGTGAGGGTTCCATACAATAGAGCAGTATTCTAAGACACCACGGACGAGAGTGGAAAATAGCAAGGCTGCTGCTCTTGGACGGTTGAACTGGACTGTCGTACGGAGGACGAACCCAGCAAGTCTGTATGCCTTCTTTGTAATCTCAGAATAATGATTAACGAATTTAAGCTTGCGATCGAAAGTCACTCCTAGATCCTTTATTGTAGATACTGCTACAAGGGTGGTTCCGTTAATAGAGTAAGTGAGGACAGGAGAGGTAGTCTTATACGAAAACTCCATAGCAAAACACTTCTCAATGTTCAGACAAATATCATTGTTATAACACCAACTGGACAAAGTCGACAAGTCAGTCTGGAGGTCCAAGCAGTCAGAATAAGAAGAAATTTCACGGAACATTTTGAGGTCGTCTGCGTATAAGAGACAATTTGATGATAGGAATTGGGGCAGATCGTTAATGAAGAGCGTAAATAGTAGTGGACCAAGAATAGATCCCTGTGGAGCACCAGAGTTAGAGAGAAACTCAGCTGAAGAATGTCCATTGAACGTTATTCGCAGACGACGATCAGTGAGGTAAGAATCAAACCAATTCAGGAGAGAGCCAGTGACACCGTACCTATCAAGTTTTGCAATAAGAATTTTTCTATTGACAGTATCAAAGGCTTTCGAAAAATCAGTGTATATGGCATGAACAGTGTTGTGTTGATCTAAGGATTGTGCTACGAAGTCAGTGAATTCACATAAATTCGTGGTAGTTGACCTTCCTTTAACGAATCCATGCTGGACGGGTGATATTAAATGATTAAGTTTCTCCCAGACCGCATTGTGGACTAATCTTTCAAAAAGTTTACCGAAGCAGTTTAAGGTAGAAATTGGGCGATAGTTGGCAACATTTTCGGTGTCTCCTTTCTTTAAAATGGGAACAACATTAGCTAACTTCCAGCAAGCAGGAAAACAGCCTTCCTCAAGTGATTTATTGAACAAAAGAGAAAGCGGCACCGAGAGCTCCGAAGAGGCAAATTTTACAAAGAGATTAGGAATCCCATCAGGACCGCCACTAGTCTTTGGATTTAGGGAGTTGATAATAGAGATAACATCACTCTCGCTAAAGGACAACTCACTTATGTGGTTCTGTGGTGGGAGAAAAAAGTCATATGACAGGTCTTTGTTGGAAAACGTAAACACAGAGGAAAAGTATTTGACAAAAAGCTCACACATTTCATGCGGAGTGGAAGTTGTAATATCCCCAAACTTAAGTTGGGAAGGAAAATAATGCTTTTTGCTACGCTTTCTAACGTGTGACCAGAATGGTTTGGTATCACTACGTGACAGAGACTCCTCAAGCTGAGAAATGTATTCAGAGAAAGCTTTCTTGATAGCCGATTTCACCTGTTTACGCTGGGAGGAAAACATATTATAATCAGATAAGAGGGAAGTACGCTTATACTTTTTATGTAGAAGTTTTTTCTTATGAAGAGCTTTAATAACCGAGTGGGTAAACCATTCTGGGTATTCTTGTTTAGAAGTCCCTCGATAGGGAACATTCCGATGAATTATGTCCTCAAGAATTAAATAAAGTTGAGTAGAAGATTCATTAGAGCTTTTGTTATTAAAGAGTTCGACCCAATCGACATTACTAATTTCACGACAGATTTGTTCATAATTGCCCTTATAGTAGTTATATTTTTTGATCGCACTATTAAGAGAGGGATTCGATAATTCAATCAACACATTAATCTGGAGAGGAGGATGATAAGGGTCGGGTGGCACTAATCCAATGGTGGTGACAACACTGATTTGGGAATCACTAACATTGGACAAAATTAGGTCTAAAATCTTACCACGATGATTAGTGTATTTATTATGTTGAGTTAACGAACATAGGCTCATAAAATGATCGACACATAAGTCTGCGGTAGACAAAGGCAGTGCAGGGCGTGTCCAATCTGCATTCCACTTTAAGTCAGGAAGATTGAAGTCCCCACAAATAAGAAAAGTGGAGTTAGGACCAGCAGAGTTGGCGAAATCAGAAAGGTTGTCAAAGAACTTATCGATAGTTCCCACATCGCAGCAGCATGGGATATAAACACAACAAATATAGAGGTATCGACCACGAGAGACCTTAATTTTAAGAAGAAGATGCTCAATAGGAAAAGCATCGAAGTTGGAACAACGTGACGATGGCAAGGTGTTTTTAACGACAATGAGTACTCCACCTCCGTCCTTTTTGATCGAGCGTAGAAGATCACGGTCATGCCTAAAAACTGTGTAGCAATTTGGGGAAAATTCGGAGTCAAGCACAGAAGGGTTCAACCAGGATTCAGTAACACATAGAACGTCAGGCATACTTTCAAGAGTGGACACCAGGAAGTCATTCAACTTGGTTCTGAGACCATGTACATTTTGATAAAGAATTGTAAGATTCGATAAATTATTAATGAGTGAGGTAGAACTACAGCCAACGCTAGATGTATAGATGAGTTCACTCGAAATTGACGGGTTGTTTACATGCAAACCTGTAGGATTTACATATGTTTCCGCTGTTTGGATCCCCGACGAAAATTCCGCTGAGAGCTATTCCTCGGTAGAAACTCCTGAACGATAACACCAGGAGGCCAAAAGTTAGCAGAGTCGGCAATAGTTAGGTTAGCTGGTAAACATACTTTAAAGGATGCTATAATTTTGTCCGGAAGATTTTCTTGTGTCAGCTTACTACAGCTGAGGATTGCTGGAACGTAACCCAGCTTCGTCGTGATGTAGTCAGCGACTTCCTTTGTTGACGTGTCGTAAGCCAGTCGAGACACAAAGAGCTGCTTGGGGGGCTCTACAACACGTAGCGTAAGTGCAGGGTTCAAACTGACCGATAAGTTCGATGGAGTTTTTTTGGTGACGGTGCCATCCAACGAATTAGGTAAACTGCTAGCAGGCACAGACGGTAGAGTTGCGTTTGTCACAGAAACCGGTGATTGCAACGGTGTTGGTGTTGTAGAAGTAGAAGTTTTTGTATGTTTTCTACTACTTTTCAAGCCTGATGCAACCGAAGAATACGAAGAATATAGCTGGAAATTAATTAAAAGTACAGGTAGCTGGCATTTCAAGCAAAGAAATAAAAGAGGAAACCATTTTCTTATTTCTATTCCGGATTACCAAAAAGCATTAAAGAGGGGACTTTTCCGACCGCTATTGAAAAAAGTGTTACAATAAAAGACGCAAAACTAAAAGATGTTAAAAAGCTTTTATTGTTGCATTTTGAAAATAAAATTTATCATTCTATGACTATATACTTGAAGAACAAGAACATATTCATACCAACGATGCTACAATTCCGGTGGAAGTGGACTTCGAGCTAATGAACGACGAAGAGGAGGAACGAAATTAATTAAATTATAAAGAAAAGGCAAATAAAATGCTCTTTGTATCACAATTTTATTTCATTATATTCTTTTAGTTGTTGCTACCTAATGCTTTTTATGTAGTTGGTTTATTCATTTTCTCGTTGTTTTAAAAAATAACAAATTATTATAAAATTAAATATACAACTTTTATTCTTTGCTATTGAATTTTATTTCAAAACCAATGGTAAAATGTGTGGGAACGTATTAATAATTAACAGGTTTTGCAGCCGTATCACAAATTTAGCTGGTTTTGCAACCTACATATGTACATCATTTCAAAGATTGCTGTCAGAAAGTTTTCAAAACGTGAAAACTTTAGCGTTGCAAAACCTGCTAAAATTGATTTAAATATTAAAATAAATAATTATTAATAATTCTGCGATTATACACAGATAAAAAGAAAGTGGCATTTATTTTTGATAATTTTTCTGAAAAAAAAATTGCATATTTGTACCTCTGACCGTTTGATTTTAGCAGTTTTTCGTCGTTTGCTGAAAATCTGTTTTATAAAAAAGTATCTTAATACACATTTTTATTAACAGAAATGAAGGCGTCGGACAGAAGGGTGTCTGTATGTCTCGACGTTAGCTCAAGTTATATTCTACAGAAAATAGAAGGAGTTATCTGAAAAATTCGGGCTCCTTACAGGACATCGCCGTATATTTTTTGAGAATAATTGTGAACCACATTAAGCACAAAAAAAAAACATGAAAATAAGATAACACAAAACCAAATTTTTCGTACTATTACGGGTTTTTGATACAGATAAATTACTTTTCCCTTTTTCTTCAGTCGAACCAAAATACGTTCCAAGCGAAATTTTTGGTTCTGAAAAATATATTTTCATTTTTTTAAGCTCTGTGGCAATGTTTGGGTTTCGCTAAATATCTTTGAATAACAAGCAATGACCTGTCCTTCCACTGTTGTTTACCTTTTATTTGAAGTTTATATAGAATCAACCAGTTAAACTTTTGATCGCGAGCTAGCTAGATTTATGGATAAAAAGATGAAGGCGCTGTTTGCTCGCTACGCGGATGGTCAGCATTACACTATCTTTTTTTCTAACGAGAAAGTCTTCTTGATCGAAAAGAAATTTGACCGCCAAAATGACAGGGTCCATGCTACCAGCTCTCCGGAAGCATGGGCTGTCATCCCATGTCAGTGATGGTCTCGGAGGAGCGGGGAGGGGGAGGGGTGGTCCAGCTATGAAAGTACAAACCTTCATTTCTGGGAAAAGTGCGTCAAAACTTGAGGCTTCCGTGGCGTAGTACTTGCTTCACAGTCAATAGGTCGTAGGTTCGATTCCCACTCCAGGCAGTCGGATTTTTTTAAGCACGAATTTTTGAGTTGCTATTGGAATTCAAAAAATTATTCGAAATAAAATGGTCAAACGGTGAATATGTACCAGGTGTGTAAGCTCAAATCCAGTGTTTTTTGTTAGAAAAACACATGTGTTTTTCATAGAAAGCATAAACAATAAACAAATTTATTCAAGGTACTTACCCTCACTAGCTACACATTTTTTCCCATCTCTCGAACAATTTGTGGATACCACGCAAAAACAAAAATACTCCTCCTTCAAGGTAAACCACTCATCAAGCCATTTTGGGAAGTATTCGTAAGAATTGAAGTGCTGCTCAGCAAGCGTGTGGCCCATCGACGAAAACGGGTGATAGTCGGGAGAGGCCAGGTCTTTTGAATAAGCGGGATGGGATAGCACCTTCCAGTTGAGTGTCGCCAAGTAGTTTTGAAGCACTTTTAACGTGAACAATGGTGCGTTGTCGTAGAGAAAAAAATTCTTGTCATGTCTTTGTGGATAATTCACCCTTTCTTCGCGCAAAGCACGGTGCGATTTGATCAGTTGTTGGTGGTAGAAGTAGGCATTGACATTTTCCCCAGGGTTCAACATCTCATAGTATACGATACCCTGCTGATCCCACCAAACATTAAACATCGTCTTCCGATCGAAGCGATTTGGTCTTGGGGAGATGGTGATGGTTGGCCGGCCGAAATCAACTCGCGATTTCTTGCGTTTAGAATTCTTGTCCACTTTTCATCGTCAGTCACAATCCGATTCAGAAACGACTTTCTTTTTTGTCTGGCGAGCAAAATTTCGCATGTGTTTTGGCGTCACGCCTTCTACCTATCGTTCAATTCATGCAGCACCCATTTTCCGATCTTTTAAATCATTCCCATAGCAGGTAGGGAATGATTGGTTGAGTTACACCCGAGTGCTCGACAAGAATTTCTTGCGATTGGCTATCGTCATCGTCCAAAAGAACCTGCAATTGATGGCCCTCAACCTTCACGCTTCTTGTCGTAAAGGACAAAATTGCCGTCACTATCATCATAGCCCTCCATAAGAATTCGATGCGATTCGGTAGCCAATTTCTTCAAATTGAAGCTGAAAAACAGAGCTTCCCGCAAATGCAATTTTTCTGGCACAAAACTAGACATGAATATCGAAGGAGAAATGTATGTTGTTGTACGAAATTGCTGCCGATGTGCACTGATTAATGTTGACAGATGTCATACCCATTAAAAAATTATGGCGTGCCCATGGTAGCTTAATGCACTCACTAACGCTATCTATGAGCAAATAGCGGATTTAAGCCTTTACACCTGGTATTCAGTAGCTGATTTATGTTCTTTTTCTATCATTCAGTACCACCCATAACATCTGCCAATATTTGTCAGTAGCAGCCAGTACAGCTGAAAAATATACCAGCTTCCCCACTAGTTACGGTCGATCTCACTGCCCTTCCTCTCCCTTCTCAATCCCATTCCTTTCCTCCATGACTGTGTTTCCAATATTCTACGCGAAAAGTCATCCACATTGGGTGAATATGAAATGCGCACACTGGACGCCAATTGGGAGGCAACCAGAAACACTTTTCTAACTAGTGCTGAAGAATCTGTGGGATATGTGCAAAGCGGTGAGAAACCCTGGATGTCGCAAGACACATGGGACAAGGTTAGCAATCGGAAAAAAGCCAAATTGGCAATCATCTCTCAACCCGATGTCAACCAACAAACGCCCAACTTGAGGTAGAGCTACCGCGATGCTCATATACAGCTTAAAAAGGCTGTTAGACGCGACAAGAGAAAGGCCATTGAAGATCTGGCAAACAAGGCAGAATCTGCGGCTTACCTTGGGGATATGGGTTCACTATTTAAAATCATGAAACAGTTGACGAACAGGAATTTCACCGCCAACCACCTGGTGCGAGATGTCAACGGAACTCTCCTTAATATGAGTGACCACCAGTTGCGACGATGGAAGGAATACTTCTCTGATATTTTAAACATCTTGTCAGAGGAAGATATTCCGGAAACAGAACAACTTCCAAACATCCAACCGCAACAATCCTCTATTAGGGGCGACCCCCAGATAATGAAGAGATAGTTTACGCCATTCGGTCAATGGCGGGAAGGAAAACTCCAGGTATAGACAGACTACCAACCGAACTACTCCAAACGGACTCGGAAATAACAGCCGATATACTCCTCTCACTCTTCACTAAGGTGTGGAATGAAGGAAAATATCCGACTGAATGGAAGGAGGGCGTAATTGTGAAAATTCAGAAGAAGGGCGACCTTCGGAGTTGTGGCAATTGGCGTGGTATATGTCTACTTACTGCCGTATCAAAAATTATGGCTAAGGTAATTCTCAATAGGATTAGTGATGTCGTCGAGAGCACTCTCGAAGTTTACCAGGCTGGATTCCGTAAAGGGTCGTCTTGTACCGACCACACAAATACCCTACGGATAATATTAGAGCAGTCAACCGAAATGGGTTCGCCACTACATCTCATGTTTGTGGATTTCGAGAAGGCGTTCGACAACGTTAAGCGAGATTACATATGGAATGCTTTGCGTAGGAGAGGTCGTAGCTATGATTAAAGAATCCAACGAAGATGCAAGGTGTTGCGTCTTGCATAGAGGAGAGCTGTCCGAGAGCTTCCCTGCGCGAACGGGTTTCAGACAAGGCTGGTGTTCTGGTGGTAATAAATGACATCTTGAAAGCTGCACTGAAAGGTGGGGAAGGTAAAGGTCTTCAATGGAGACTATTTAACATCTTAAGTCACCTTGACTATGCTGATGACGTGTGTTTGCTTGCACATAACCGTTCGGACTTAGAGTCAAATGTTCGCTCGTTGCATTCTAAATGCAAAGAGGCTGGATTGAAAATAAATGTGCGTAAAACCAAGTACATGCACATGGGTTTGAACGCAAGCACACCGATTGTTCTTAACAGACAGGATGTGGAAGAGGTGCAAGATTTTTGCTATCTTGGAAGCATTGTCAGCATAGACGGCGGAGCCGAAACGGATGTTAAGGCTCGGTTAAATAAAGCTCGTCAGGCCTTCGGTATCCTTTCCCCTTTCTGGAGGTTAAGAGAGATCTCCCTTCGCACGAAGCTGCGAGTTTTTGACGCATGCGTCAAATCCTTGTTGTTATATGGTTGTACTACGTGGAAAGTGACCGTTCGACTTACCAAAAAACTACAGACTTTCGTAAACCAATGCCTCCGGTGCATTTTAGGAATATTTTGGCCAGAAGTAATCTCCAACGACGAACTTTGGAGTACAACTCGCCAGACAAAAATAGATATTGAGATTCAACGGCGGAAGTGGCAGTGGATCGGTCATACTTTGAGGAAACCAGAGCGAAACATCGCAAAACAGGCTCTGGATTATAACCCTCAAGGTAGACGTCGGGTTGGTCGACCATGTAACACATGGAAGCGAGCAGTTGAGCAGGAGGCCAGAGGAATAAACAAGTCCTGGCAACAGCTTAAAGCCGATGCTTAGGATCGCGCCTTGTTGAAGAGAGTTGTTTCTGTCCTATGCCCCTATAGGGGGTCTTAACAGGAATTTGATTGATTGATGACTGTGTTTATGCATTGCACACAAAGGCCGAAATTGCCAATAACACACAGGTCATTCTGTAAAAAAAAAGAAAAAGAATACGTTTGGAATCCCAAAAATTTGTTCCAGCCGATGCAAATGTCTTCGTTTTCTTTGGTGCATAGCCACCGGCTCTTACCTATTGCTTAGACTATTGGTCTGGTGTGAAGTGATGAATCCATGTTTCATCCATTGTAATAAATCTGCGTAGAAAATCGGACGGATTCTCCCTAAAACAGCTCAAACATCGCGGAAAAAGTCGATTCCTATGTGTGATCAGAATTTAAAAAATGCGGCACCCATCTTGCACAAAGCCTTCTTATACTGAGTTCTTCGTGCAAAATGTGCAGTACCCTTTCTTCTGGGATGCCTACATTTTTAATTGTCTATCATCTAGAACCATATTAAGTATCTATCGATATTTACTTCGATAGTTGCAAATTTTGGGCGTCCTTCACGTTTAAACTCATACTCTAGATGAAATCTAAGGGTATTTTAAGTTTGCTCTAAGGTTTGTAACACCAAGAAATAAGGTTCGGAGAAAAAATTAATGATACAGAAGTTAATATTATCACTCAAAAATCTCAAAACCGGAAGTCCATCTGTCCATCCGTTCGTACGTCCGTCCGTCCGTTCGCTCTCTAGCTTGAGAAAACGTTGAGCTAGAACGTTCAAATTTTGTACACGTTATTTTTAACAAAAAAGTAAGGTCAAGTTCGTATCGCTCCACCCCTTCTACCCCCTCCCATACAAAATTCCGCATTTTCGAGTTTTGACAGTAAGCCAATTTTCTCGAAAAGTCTTAAAGCTATTGCGCTAAAATTTAGAATATATTATTATACTCTAGATGGAATCTGAGAGTATTATAAGTTCGCTCTAAGGTTTGTAACGCCAAGAAATAAGGCTCGGAGAAAAAAATGATGAATACAGAAGTTAATATTATCACTCAAAAATTTCAAAACCGGATATCCGTCCGTCCGTCCGTCCGTGCGCTCTCTAGCTTGAGAACGCGTTGAGCTAGAAAGTTCAAATTTTGTACACGTCGTTTTTGACAAAAAAGTAAGGTCAAGTTCGTGAACGGGCCAAATCGCTCCACCCCTTCTACCCCCTCCCATACAAAATGACACAATTACGCAATTTGACAATAAACGGATTTGCTCAAAAAGCATAAAAGTTATTGGCCTGAAATTCAGAATATATTACTTTTATGATAATGTCAATCTATCATATAAAAATTGTGCGTGTCCTCCCCCTCCTTCTACCACCTCCCATACAAACTGTACTTATCATGAATTACTCTAAGCCAATTTCCTCAGTGCTTATAAAATTCAGCGGGCTGAAATTGTGCACCAAATACTTATTTAAAATTGTTAGTAAGGTCAAAAAAAATGAGATGATTAACTTCACCCCTTCTACCCCCTCCCATACAAAATGACACAATTTTGCAATTTGACAATAAATGGATTTACTCAAAAAGTATAAAAGCTATTGGTCTCAATTTTGGTATATATTACTTTTTTAATGATTTAAATCTACAGTACAAAAATTATTTGCTTCCTCCCTTTCCTTCCACCCCCTCCCATACAAACTACACTTTTTCCTGAAATGCTCTAAGCCGATTTTCTCAGAACATATAACATTTGTTGAGCTCATATTTTGTAATAAATATTTAATTAATATTATTACTAAGGTGAAAAAAAAAATATTTGATTTGCTTCACTACTTCTACCCCCTCCCATACAATATGACATAGTTTCACAGCTTCACAAAAAATCGATTTTCTTGAAAATTATGAATGGCACTAGTCTGAAATTTAAGGGATGCCAATTTTATAATATTCCTAGTTATTTCTGAAAAAATCAACAAAATCCCCCCACTCTTTCTACCACCTCCCATACAAACTGCACATTTTCACTAAATCAAACTCACTAATTTTCTCAGTTCCCATTCAGTTTTTGGAGTAAGCATTTTGTTTAAAACATTTTCATAGCTACTTTAGCATGATGTCGAAAAAATTAGTACAATGCTATCATCCCTTCTAACACTCCCCATACAAAATTTCTTGGGATCACAAAAAATTCTATTTCATCTAGAGTATCGTAAGATTGCGCTTTACGCGCAATCGTAGCCCTGTTATGTTTTTTATACCAATTCCAAACTACGATATAAAAATTATTTGATTTCTCCTACTGCTTCTACCACCTCTCACATTTTCATGAATAGTTTATAACCAATTTACTCACTACGAATAAAATTTATCGAGCTGAAATTTTGAACAAAATATTTATTTAGAATTATTAGTAAGACCAAAAAAAAAAAAAATTTGATGATTAGATTCACTCCTTCTACCCCCACCCATAGAATATGACACAATTTCACAACTTTTGAAAAAGTCGATTTTCCTGATAAGTTTGCATGCTACTAATATACTAACATATCCAATGCAATTTCTGAAAAACTCACTAAGAATTCTTCACTCCTTCTACCACCTCCCATGCAAACTGCACAATTTCACTAAATCCAATACACCAATTTTCTCAGTACATATTAAATTTTGAATCCTAATTTTTGCATAAAACATTTTGATAGCAACTTTAACGTGATGTTAATAAATTAGTTTAATGTGGTCACCCCCACTACCACCTCCCCTACCAAATTTTTAAAAACAAAAAATTTCTCTTTCATCCGGAGTATCGCAGGATTGGGCCTTATGCCCAATTGTAGTCCTGTTATGTTTTCTATTGTTGATAATGAAGGTGCAGACTCAGTGTACACTACCAATTCTGGATGAATTTCTGTTGGCGATGAACCATCCAAAACGAAAAATTTTGTGACGGAGTTTATTCATTTTGTCAAAAAAACACAACACGCTTACTTTAAACAGTCGTATAAAACAAACTATTTGTCTCATCAAATTCACATTTGGCTCTTTTTTTTTGCAACAAGTGTGCCAACATAACAAAACAGTAATATCACTTTTAGTAATTGTATCCATAGGCTAGGCCGAGAACTTTTCACCTCGCCCTCGTATATTATGTTATGTCATAACTTTGCTCTATCACTAATGATGCTTTAACCCAATAAGAAAAATTGTATAAAATCCAGTAAATAAATGAAATTATAGAGATACAAGTCATAGCACTCTATGTCCAATACAAAATATGGATTCCCTCTTTCTGATAAAGTCAATATAGTAATAGAATGTTATCAGGACGTACAATATTATCTCCCCAAAGGAAGTAATATTCAATGAAATACCCGACGGAAAAATGCATTTTTGCAAGCTAGAAATATGGTGAGAGCTATATCGGTTCATTGATTTCATTAATGAAATACAATAGCATTGAAAACAGCTGCATTTCCTAGCCCAATACTTTATATAATCACATCATTGATACAGCACTCATTGAATACCTACCCGTACAGTGCCAGCATCCTTCTGCAGCCCTTCTTAAACTAAAACAATAATAATTCCCGTGTACGACAAATTGAGTAGACTTTGCTAGCCACTTTTTATTGCTGGTTTCTTTATTTATTTATATTTTGATACTTTGGCCAAAATTTCATTGGCGATGAATGTGTTGAAACGACGGTTGGTTATAACTATCTCATATATTGCTGTACACGCTCATGCACAGTAAATATAGAGAGCAAAACTTTTTTTCAATGAAAAGCTCCTTTCCTTGCAATCCTTTTCAATCCGATAGAAGAAGAGTATTGAATTATTAAAAAAATAGATTTAAGATTGCTGATACATCAGTTTTATGTTTCACCTCCTACAATGGCACTACAGCCCAAATCGCGCCTTGACCTTCTGACCTTCAGGCTCCTTAACATTTTTATATGTTATTGTGGAAGGGTTGCTACCTCTTCGCACAATCTCGTATCAACGAATCATCATGTTCGCAGATTGAGGGTACCCAGATACACTCACGTAGGTAGTGTGGTAGAATTATATGTCGACCGGTATTGAAACTCACGACCTTCGCAATATAGACCAACACGCTACCCACTGGGCTACACTCAGGCTTTTATGATTTGTAAACACATAATATTCACTAGTGATGTCAAAAAAGGAACTAATCGTTACTCGAGTGCTCGTTACCGACTAAAATTCGAAGTAAAGAGTAGCGATGCAGATTTATATTCGTTACTTAAGTAACTAAATGAGCTCACGAAAAAGTAGCTGAACTGTCAAAATAGTTCATTACTCGAGTATTCACTCCACATAAAAAAAAAGTACCTATACCGAAAGTAACGTTTAGCTACTTTTTTCGTTAGATCGCAGGACGGATCGCCATACCGCTATTCCAGAACAAGAAGGAATACTCATACTCTACCCTACAGCAATGCGTTTTGTGGTTTGTTTTTCGTTTCGCTTCTTTCAATTCTGAGTAGAGTTGGCACTCGGCTCGAGCGGCAGGGCAGGCAGTCGTTGCTAGTGTTAAAGTTGTGGGATCAATGATACCAGATTGTAGAATTTTGTATTGGCTGGGTTCATACAGGGATTTTTTTTAAAAAAATCGAACTAGGCATCGTTGTGTTGATACATGTACTAGACCAACGAAATCAAGAACGATTCACAAGCGATTTCTTGTTGCATATAGATACTACATGGGACACTAGAGGTGATTACTATTTGAATTTATGATTTGCAAAACTGGCTTACCCATCCCTTGCAACATGATATGGTGGTCATTTCAAATAAACGAGTACCTAGTAACGAATAAAATGTAACGATTACTTTACTTAAAGTAGCGAATAGTTACTGGTACCGAAAAGTAACGCAACTTGACATCACTAATATACACCAATTTCGAAACTACCAAACTTCTGAAAATTTGCTGCTAACCTGATGCACCATTTGTACCTTTGGACTGCGCGAGTTACATATGTGTCAAGCGTCAGCATTCTCACCTGACAATTCCTGAGTTTTGCTACAGGATTAAACAAGACACATGCAGCAAGTATCTTATGATCAATCAGCATTCTACCTGTAATGCAGAAGCCTTAACCCAGACGCTAGATCAGTGATTTCTAGTTTCCCACAGTTAGAATCTAGAAATTAGCAATTTTGTAAATTCCCACAAAATTTGGAATCATCAGGAATAAAATTATTATCCGTAAACAAATCGTGTTTTATTTTGATTCTCTTTTTGGCCGCAAGCCTCGACCACGTAATTCACACGGCCCTTCCTGTATTATACAATAAATATAGTACACAAATATAATGAAAGAAATTACTGCGCAATTTCACACTATTATGCTTTTTAATTGTGACGCTTCGGTCTCTGCCAAAACCTTTATCAAACTGAGCTCGATGAAGGTCTTAGCAGAGACCGAAATGTTACGAATAATAAAGCAAATAAGTTTTAACTCTTGAAATCTTTCCTTTAATTCGAAACCTATTGTGAAGAAATTCACTAAACCATTATACAAATTTAATTTAATTTGATTTAATCAAACAAAAAAAAATTTATATATTGTACAACTCTACACATAAAAAACTCATCTTAAAGTACCTCAACCATCAGGTACTCGTTCTCGCTCTAGATATTCTTTTCAAGTATGTTCACTGGAAATATGTTGTTGTAAATGATAAATTAGGTGAATGTCTTAATTCTTAATATACAATAATTGAAACGACTAACGAATTCTAATTTGAAAAGGGTTAAAAATTTAGCACCAATTCCTTTATTCACAATGACATGTAGGTTTTAATATTAGGTCGAGTACATGTACCTGAACATCAAAAAGATTAAAAATGAATTTCTTTCAGTTTCTTTAATTTAACGAGGCAGGTGTTTCGTATAAATGGACAAGTGCAAAATTCCTGGAAATTGGAAAACGTGTACAAAATGTAATTAGAATTGGTACGGAAAAAAAATCGCGATGTAGGTATTTTGTTCTAAGAATGAACAAATCTTGGCAGTCCCGCATTTACGTTTAGGCAAAGAGGGAAGTTACTTAGCGGTTGGCAACATTCTGAAAATTTGTCTAAATAGAAAATAAACTGCCAACAAGTCGGGCGAAACTTTATTATTCTTGGGACAAGTTGCGGATGAGTGGAAAGTCAATATGCAGGTTAGAGTGGTTAGGGAAGACTAAGTGAAAGGGAGTTCTTGGGCAGGGCTGTTGTCAATTTAACAATATTTCATTCGTTTCTGCAAGTTTGGGTTTTTATGAGGGGAGGAGGAGGGGTAATAGTAAGTGTGAGTGGATGTTAATAGCTTTTTAATTAATTGCTTGAATCACGTCCAATATTATCTGTATAGAATGTATTTCAAAGACGAAGTTGCATAGAATTTCCATAAAATTCGGTATATTTTACATTCACAAAACCGAACATTTGTATGGGAGGGGGTAGAGAAGGTAGGGGAATTGTAAAATTTGATAAGTAGTTTTATATCGCTTCTGTTGTAAGGTGCTTGCATAAAATTTCAAGTTCGTAGCTTTTAGTTTGTTGGTTATTAGTTGATTTAATGGAATTGGTCGAAATCATAGTTTTGTATGGGAGGGGGTAGAAGGGCAAGCGCGATTTCAAAACTTTTAAAGCAACTTCATTTGAATTATTTTTAAAAGTTCTTATGCAAAATTTGAAATTGATAGCCTTTAAGAGTTAGCTGATAACTGATTTCTTAAAAATGCTCGAAAAAATAATTTTGTATGGGAGGGGGTAGAGGAGGTAAGGAAATCGTAAAATTTGTGATGCAATTTTCTTTCTTTTCTGTTGCTAGGTGCTCACACAAAATTTCAAGTTCATAGCTATCAATTTGTTTGTTATTAGTTGATTTAATGAAATTGGTCGAGATCATACTTTTGTATGGGACGGGGTAGAAGGGCAAGAGCGATTTCAGAACTTTTAACGTAATTTCATTTCAATTATTTTTGTAAGTTTTTATACAAAATTTCAAATTGATAGCTTTTAATAGTTAGGTGATAATTGATTTCTTAAAAATGGTCGAAAAAATAATTTTGTATAGGAGAGGGTAGAAGTTTTAAAGGTTTTCGACCAGTTAATATTTCGAATATTTAGGGATTTTTTTTAAATGCATTTCCCAAATTTTCAAGTTTTTACCTTATAATTTCACTCAAAAATTTTCAGTTTATGTGTTTTTTTCAATGCACATGAAACACCTTGTGCACGTTAGACCGGGGGGGTCGGTTTATAACAATTATGGATCAAGTTATTATTATTTTTGTATGTATATTAAATAAAGGTATTCACATGCAAAATTTCAACTTTGTATCTTCCACCAAAGCCCTAAGAAAATCACTCAAAATTTTTGACATTTTGGCTTATCACCTGCCTCCCCTTACACCTCCCAACTTAAAATTTTTATCAAAATTAACTATGATGTAGTTCTACAATCTGACAAATTTGTGATTTGATATCTGTACTCTTTTTTGAGATATAAGGATTTGTAATCTTGAAAAGTGCGCCGTTTTCGAAATGCTCCCCATTTCCCCCCACTACTATTTTGTCAAAATGTTATATTTTTTTTATATTTGCTAGTAAAGCTTAGTACACGTTTCAAGTTTGAATTACATAGCTTAAGAGATAGTCGAGATATTAATTTTTAAGTGTTTACAATAATTAGCTTCTATCTAAACTGATTCTAGCACATGCGTATGCCATCTTAATGGTCTCAAAATATCAATTTTTTATGGGAAGTAATTTCGAAGATATAATCATTTGAAAAAAAAATTCGGCCGACAATTGGTTCTTAGCCCCCCCTTTTCGCACCCCAATGGATAAAAAAATTAAATTATTTTTAAAAGTTGTCCTACAAACTCCTCTATATGTATGTTGATTTTTAGTTTCCTAGCTGTAACCATGGTTGAGATATTTGAATTCGTATTTTTCGGTTTAAGCGCTCCCCCTGAACTCGTACACCCCCAAAATGAGTATCCGCCTGAGATCCGCAACTACCTATAATCCCTCCAAAAATGAACTTTCTATCTTGAAGGGTTTGGGAGTTAATGTGCGCTGAGCGTACACGTCGGCGTACGGCGTACGGCGGACGGCGTACAGACAGACGGATTTTATTTTTTTGCATTTTTAGGCTAATTTAGTCATGAAACGCGAAAAAAAAAATTTCAGGGTAGCAAAGTTTTTTTTTTCTTGTGTCGATCACAATACTTTATTATTAGAATAATAAAGTAATAAATCATCTAGTGCCTCCAATGATCTGTAAATAGCATCATCGTAAGATTTGGCATATTCTTATTATAGTTAACAGTTCCAAACATAAGTCAAGCGGACATCTTTTTAAAGCGTTTTATGAAAGAAAAATAAGTTTTGGTATATTTTTAAGAGCTACGGTCAAATTGTGCGAAATTTAATGACTTTCGAATGATCATGTAAAATAATAAATTCCAGCAAACAATAGGTACGGTGTAGACTAGTGGGTAGCGTATTCGTCTACAATGCGAAGGTCGTGAGCTCAAATCCCGATCGACGTATAATTCCAGCACGTTGCCTGCTTATGTATACCTTGGTCAACTCAATCCATGAAAATGAAAAATTCGTAGGTAAGGGTTGTGCGAGGAGCTAAAAATCTTGGCACAAAAAATAATGAACATATTAAGGACCCTGAAGGTTAGGAAACCAAGGCCCAATTTGGGCTGCAGTCCTAATGTAGATTAAATTGCAGTAAATAATAGGAAATCATAGTGAAATCTGTAAATAAACGTAAAATCACTCAAATTTCTTTTTCTTTCCTTTTGTAGTCACTTTGGATCCACTACTATATGATGCCTCCATTTCACTGAATATCACATGCTAATCTCTATCATTTCACGCACAAATGAATAAAACAGTAGATGTTGGTGTCCACTTCGCTGGATCTGCTAAAGTTCGCCCATGGTGAAATGATCTTGTTTCATTAATTTCAATATCAGCTCCAACGTATCATGATGAATCCTTTCAATGAAAGTTTACTGACTTTTTGTTTAGATATCATTTGAAAGAAAATACTTCCGGATTCTACACTGTTACGCTTTATTATTCGTGTCGTTTCGATCTCTGCTGAGACCTTTACCAAACTGATCGACAATTACAAAACACAATTACTATATAAAAGGAAGGGTAATTAAGGTTAATTAATTAGTAGCAGGTAGTTAAATTAGTTAAGGATTTCTGGGTACGGATTTTGTTCTTACCATATAACTTGTATCCGGTGTCTCGGTTGAAGTTCTGTGGATGTTTAGAAATTTCTATTGCTTCTCGTACTATTCGTTGATAATATTGATTTGTCCTGGCCATCATATCATTTATTTATCATTTGCTGGTAACCTTATGGTTACTTCCTACGATAACTTTCTGAATTCTTTATTTAAGTTCAATTCAGCACCACTTACGAAAACTTTTCGGAATCCATATTCTGATTTCAGTCTGCAGTAAACAATTTAATACTATAGTGGATCCGAAGTAACTTAAAAAAAGCATGTAAGGATTTCATTATGATTTCCAACTTTTTGTTGAGTTATCACTGACCGAACCACGACCACAACCGAATTTTGCAAAAAAGCTGTAAATTGGAACAACTATTTCGGTAATAATTTTGCATCTGTGGACTGCTGTATATTTTTCTTGAATTTACAAAACGACTTAAATGTTTTTTTTTATCGTGGGTGCATCGAGTATTTAATAACACTCGCCAGTTGGCTGAGATTTCCAAATCATTATCAAAGTTGATAAGGCTTCTGCTATTCTGCATAGGAGCTTAGGTGTGGAAAAAAACAGGACTCCAGCACACGATTTTTAAAGGTACTATATAGAAAGAAACGAACCGAATATCAAGCTCGTTAGCAGAAGGAAATTCTTTGCGGCTTACAAGATATTAGAATTACACTGTCGATACGTCAGTAACACACAACATATGCATAGTTAAATTTTTATTAAAGCCCCTTGGAGTACTCCCAGGAAGAAAAAATTAAGGGAATATTTAAATATGACAAATATGAGTTTTTAATTTTGGAACAATGAGAAAAGAAATTTTTCTCGATAGCCTTGACGCACGGCGAAAAACTTATTAAAAAATACAACAGAACTACGATTGCGCGGAAAACCTAATCATACGATACGAAATTTTGTTTGGGGGGTGATAGAGGGGGTGACAGCATTGAACTAATTATTTTCACATTATGTTAGAGTAGCTATAAAAATGTATTATGCAAAATTTTGGGTTCAAATATTAAATAGGTACTGAGAAAATTAGTGAATGTATTAGATTTTGTGAAATTGTGCAGTTTGTATGGGAGGTGGTAGAAGGAGTGGGAGTTTATAGTGATTTTTTTTTTCAGAAATAAATTGAAATATTATACAATGGATATTTCTGAAATTTGAAATCAGTAACATTCATACTTTCCCGCAAAATCGATTTTTTGAAAATTTTTTAAATTGTGTTACTTTGTATGGGAGGGGGTAGAAGCAGTAAAGCTAATCAGTTGATTTTTTGCGATCTTAATAATAATGCAAATTTAGCATATAGTACAACATTTCGGCTTGATAAATGTTACACGTACCAAGTACATCGGTTTAAAGTGTTTCATGGAAAAGTGCAGTTTGTAAAGGAGTGAAAGGATTCGAATAATTTTTATTGCATAGATTATAGTTATGATAAAAACTATATATTCTTAATTTCAAATTATGAACTCCAATAGTCTCCAAGAAAATTTGACTATTGTCAATTATTGAAAATTAGTCATTTTGTATGGGAGAAGCTAGAAGGGGTGGAGCCATTCGGCTCGTTTACGACCTCAATTTTTCATCAAAATCAATGCGTACAAATTTGAACTTTTTAGCTCAATGCGGTCTCAAGCTAGAGAGCGAACAAACGAAAAGACGAACAGACGTACGAACGGACATCCGGTTTTGAAATTTTTGAGTGATAATATTAACTTTTGTGTCATTCATTTTATTCTCTGAGCCTTATCTTCAAGCGTTACAAGTTTAAGAGCAAACTTATGAGACTCTCAGATTTCATCCAGATTATAAAAACATTTTACAAGCTGCTCAACGGCTTTGCAACATTTTTTTTTTGCTAAATGCTGAAATCATCCGCTTTCATTTGGAAATCATTTTTAACAATATCGGTCTGTCCGTGACCGATCTTTTGCGACCACTCCCACTCTTTTTTGTTTTCGACTTATCGTTGAAATAAACAGACACATTGTTAGGGAATTCATCTTTGGAATTATGCGTAACTCTATTAATAGATTGTTGATGCATCAAAAAGAGAAGGGACGCGAGGATTTGTGAGTCAATCTCAACAAATGCAAAAAAAACTCATCTCTTTAAGAACTGATAATTCCTTTGAGATGGGGCAGTAGAGTACACCCACATTAAGTCTAGTTTGCCCTAAAAATGGCAAATGAACGCTCACTAGATCATGGGCTTATCACCCGTGATCTTAAAATCTAACTGATTCGAGAGACAGATACAGCGTCTTTACAAGTACTGGCGACAATTAAGGGCCGATGTTCCGGATCGCGTCTTGTGGAAGAGAATCGTTTCTATCCTAGGGAGTCTTAACATAAAATTAATTGATTGTTTGACTGACACTTCTTTCTTCTTCTTCTCTAATGGCAAAACAGCCCAAATCGGGCATTAGCCTCCTGACCTTCAGGTTCCTTAATTATAGCTGTTATATTAAAAGGATTGCTAGCCCTTCGCACAACCCTCCATCTACTAGTTTTCAATTTCAAAGATTAAGGTAGCCCAGATATACCCACCCTGGCAGTGTGCCAGAATTATACGTATATTTATATTCCAAGAAGGAAGAAATTGGGTTTCATTATGCGGACCATTATCCAGTTTTCTCCCATCTCAGGCACTACTAGTTTGGAGCCTTTTTCGTCGATGAAGAAAATTTACTTACAATAACTATCAAAGACCTGAAACGCTTCATAATGCATTCTTTTGTGGGTTTTGCAGGGATAATTCATTTGGCCCATAGATCACGGTGCTAAGGACTCAACTTACTGAATTTGAGGCTTCCGTGACGTAGTGGGCAGCGTACTTGCTTCTCAGTCAATAGGTCGTGGGTTCGATTTCCACACCAGACAGGGGATTTTTTTTAAGCACGAATTTTACTTTATTATTCTAATAATAAAGTATTGTGATCGACACAGAAAAAAAAAATTGTCTACCCTGAAATTTTGTTGTTTCGCGTTTCATGACTAAATTAGCCTAAAAATTAAAAAAAAAATCCGTCCCGCCGTATGTCGTACATATGGACTCATATCTCCGAGACCTTTAAATGTAGAGTGTTCGTTTTGGGCAGTTTGTTGATTGGGTAAGTGAGCTCTAATTTCTAAATTTTGTGGAGTGTTAGGCGGAAGGGGGAGGCGGGGGGAGGAAAAGAGTCAAAAACTACACTTCCTAATATTTCCACCAGGAATGCAGATAGGAAGCTGAAAATCAGCAGAGATATAGAGAGAGTTGTGGGACAAACTACAAAAATAATTTAATTTTTTTATCCATTGGCATCCGAAAAGGGGGGGGGGCTAAAAACAAATTGTCGGCCGAATTGTTTTTTCAAATGATTATATCTTCGAAATTACTTATCATAAAAAATGTATATTTTGGAACCATTAAGGCGGCATATAGCTTCACCAGAATCAGCTTAGAGAAAGGCTAATTACTGCAAGGGGAAGGTCAGGGGGTGTTCAAAGAAAAACACTTAAATATGAATATCTCAACTATCTCTTGAGCTATATATATAATTGAAACTTAAAACGTATATTAATCTGTACTAGCGAAATACGAAAAAAAATATAATCTGTGGAAATAATAGTAGTGGGGGGAAATGGGGAGCATTTTAAAAATGGCACGCTTTTCAAAATTACAAATCGTTATATTCAAAATCGAGTACAGATATTAAATTGAAAATTTGTCAGATTGTAGAACTAAATAATTATTAATTTTGGTGAAAATTTTGAGTTGGAAGGTGTATGTGGAGGGAGGTGGTAAGCAGAAATGTCCAAAATTTTGAGTAATTTTTTTAGGGCTCTGGTGAAAGATACAAAGTTTAAATTTTGCATTTGGATACATCTATTTGATATACATAGAAAAAAAAATTTGTTTCACGATTGTTATAAACCGACCCCCCGGTCTAACGTGCACAAGGTGATTCATGTGCATTCAAAAAAACATTAAACTGAAAATTTTTCAATGAAATTTTAAGGCAGAAACTTGAAAATTTGCAAAAAGTATTTAAAAAAAATTGTTAAATATATGAAATATTAACTGGTCGAATACCTTTAAAACTTCTACCCCCTCCTATACAAAATTATTTTTTCGACTATTTTCAATAAATCAATTATCACCTAACTATTCAAAGCTATCAATTTAAAATTTTGCATAAGAACTTCTCAAACTAGTTGAAATAAAATTGCCTCAAAAGTTATGAAATCGCGCATGCCCTTCTACCACCTCCCATACAAAAGTACGATTTCGACCAATTTCATTAAATCAACTAATAACAAACAAATTAAAAGCTACAGAATTGAAATTTTGTACGAGCACCTTACAAGAGAAATGAAATAAAATTGCATCACAAATTTTACGATTCCCTTACCCGCTCTACCCCCTCCCATGCAAATATTCGGTTTCGTGAATGTAGAATACACCGAATTTTATGAAAATTCTATGCAGATTCGTTTATGAAACACATTCTATACAGAGAATATTAGTCATGATTCAAGAAATCAATTAAGAAGCTATTAACATTCACCAACCCTTACTATCACCCCTCCCACTCCCCTCATAAAAACCCAAACTTGCATAAACGAATGAAATATTGTTAAATTAATAACAACCCTGCCCAAGAATTATCTTTCACTTAGTCTCCCAAACCACTATAACCTGCATATTGACTTTCCATGCATCCGCAACTTGTCCCAAAAATAATAAAGTTTCGCCCGACTTGTTGGCAGTTTATTTCAGTTGCTACTGGCGATGAAAAATTATTCGAAATAAAATGGGCAAACGGTGTAAAAGTGAAACAGTTCTACTTCAAGAAGGCCTAGATACTCAGTAGATGATTTCTGTTCGCTTTCTATCATTCAGTCCTCCATAACATCTGCAAATATTGGTCAATAGCGCCAATGCAACTCAAAAATATACCAGCTCCTCCACTCGTTACGGTTGTTCTCACTCCTCTTCCTCCACCCTCCTAATCCCATTCCTTCCCTCCATGACTGTGTTTCTGCATTGCACATAAAGGTCGAAATTGCCTATAACACAGGTCATTCTGTAAAAAAAGAATCTACAGCATTGAATGTAGCTTTAATGGCTTAAATCTCACAGCTTTGCGCTTGCAAACTGTTTGAAAATCTTTTTAAGATTTCCACCTCCTACTTAAAAAAAAATGTAAAGTGTAAATAAATGTGTTGAAAACCAACTGTAGTGCTGTGAAATGGGTGTACATTTTTCTTTTGAGGTTTTTTTAATTTAAAAAAAACGGTATAGCAAACAGCGAAACGCGACAAACTTTAAAAAATCAATGCATAAGGATCGAAGCTGAAGCATTAAGAGCAAATTTGAATTCCAGCCATAGAAACTCCAGCGTTACGTGTTCTTCATTCTGAACTCTAATCTTTGCGCTACCATTTTCAGATGGAACATTAAGTTCGTAAGATTTAAAGAAAATAACACATGTGCTCAAATCTTAGAACATTTGTTCAAAATCGAAAACATTCTTAGCATTCTTCAAGAAAGTACTCGAATATCTAAATGTTTGGAGAACAAAAAAAAAACTGAAGAGACTTTGTGGCGAATTTTATAACTGCGTCTTGGGTTTAATCCCTAGTTTTGGGTTTAATCCCTAGTTAGCTGGAAATCAACTTTTTATACTCTAGATGAAACTTGAGAATATATTGTGGTTGCCTAACCGTTTGTAACGCTAAGAAATAATGCTCGCGCAGAGCCGCCAAGGGTACGGAAATATTTGTTGCCGCTCAAAAACCTCGATATTAAATGACCGTCTGTCCGTCTGTCTACAACATAACTTTCGAACGCTTTGAGCTATCGTGCTGAAATTCGCTGTGTGTCATTTTTAGCAAAAAAGAAACTTTAAGTTCGTGAACGGGCACATGCCCTTTCTACTACCTCCCATAAAAATTTCATGAAATTTCGAAACTTTAAGAAATTGGTTTTTCTTCAAAACTATTTAAGCTATCGTCTTGAAATTAGGGTCAAAGTATAGTGAAATTCGTTTTTCAATTTCCATTGAAACTATTAAAGCTGAAAAGATAAATTTTCGTCACAATTAAATTTATTATAATTGCAATCAGTTTCAAAAAATTCTCAACTTCACCTACTATTTCTCCTCCCTCCCATACAAATTTTACGAAATATTGCAATTTCAGTTAAATTATTTTTTATCGAAACTGTCGAAACTATCGACTTGAAGTTTTGGGGAAAATATGATAATAGAAATATCGTTTAGTGAATGGTTTCACAGTACATTTCGAATTGAAAGAAAAGATTTCCGGATTCTACACTGTTTTGCTTTATTATTCGTGATGTTTCGGTTATCAAACTGTTTGATAAAGATGTCAACAGAGACCGAAACGTCACGAATATTAAAGCGTAACAGTGTAGAATCAAGAAATCTTTTTTTTCAATAGAAATATCATTGGCGACGAAAAATTTTATTTTGATCCGTATACTACTTCTACCACCTACCATGCGAATGCATAAATTTGTTAAATGTATTATATAGATTTCCATTAAAACTAGGAAAAGTACAAATTTAAAATTTTGTCACAATTTGTCCCTTAATAATTGCAATAAATACTAAAAAAATTATCAAATTCGCTTCATTGGGCTTTACGCCCAATCATAATTCTGTTATATTTTTTATATAAAGGGTTTTCCAATAAGGACTTGACAACTTTTTTTCAAAATAAAATGCAAACCATTTGAGATATTTCAAAAACTTTATCATCGGGTTGAAGTACAATCAAAACATTTATGAATGAAACTCGACTTCGTTCATATGGCCACCGCGGGCACGTTTGCAGCGGTCGATTCGTTGGACCCAATTTTCGATGACTCGGCCACACATTTCGGCCGAAACGGCTGCTATTTCGTGTTCAATGTTGGCTCTGAGCTCTTCCAACGTCGTCGGCTTGTTGGCATAGACCAACGACTTGACGTGGCCCCAAAGAAAAAAGTCCAGAGGCGTTAAATCGCACGAACGAGGCGGCCAATCGACTGGTCCATTTCTTGAGATAGCACGATCATCAAACTTACTCTTCAATAAATCGATTGTAACGTGTGCTGTGTGGCTTGTGGCACCGTCCTGTTGAAACCACATGTTGTCCAAGTCCATATCTTCCAATTCGGGCCAAAAATAATCGGTAATCATGGCGCGATAACGATTACCATTCACAGTAACGTGACGATCATTATCGTCGACGAAAAAATATGGCCCTATGACGCCGCCGGCATGCAAACCGCACCAAACAGTTATTTTTTGTGGATGAAGTGGTCTTTCATGAAGCACATGTGGATTTTCACCAGACCAATAACGCATATTTTGCTTATTGACGAACCCACTGAGCCAAAAATGAGCTTCGTCACTGAAGATGATTTTGCAATGAAATTGATCATCTTGGCGCATCTTTTCCAGAGCCCAATCGGAGAACGTACGTCGCTTCAAATGGTCCATCGGCTTCAATTCTTGAGTTAGCTTGATCTTGTATGGGTGTAAACCAAGATCCTTACGCAAAATTCGCCATAACGTGGTCTGGGCGATGCCCAACTCTTGAGAACGCCGTGGAATTGACTGATTTGGATCATTTGCTACGGACGTTTCAACGGCAGCGATATTTTCGACACTTCGACCAACCCGTTGTCTCACTGGCACGGCAACATCACACAACGAATATGTAGACTCAAATTTTTGCACTAAACTTGTTACTGCCTGTCTACTAGGGCGAGAATTACGACCGAAAATCGGAGTTAACGCTCTTAAAGTAGCGGTCACCGACTCCGAATTTCTGTAGTAAATTTTTATAATTTCCAGACGTTGTTCCTTCGTGTACTTTACCATGATAAAAATGTTAAGCTTACTGAATAAATTGACAGTAACAGTTTGATGATTAGTGAAAGGGTGCGTTCACAAATTGAATTCAAAGTTGTCAAGTCCCTATTGGAAAACCCGATAGATCCAATCCAATATCAACGCATTAACAACATAAGTGATCCTATAGACGTTTCCCTGAGCGCAACATCGGTCAAAATATTCAATTTCGAGCAAAATTACGTTTCGTATTCAAGGCCCTTAAATCTATTTTCTTTTTGATTATCTTTGCTATTTATTCTGTCTTCTACTTCTATGCCACTACAGCCCAAATCGGTCCTTAGCACTTTACTTGTTATTGTGGAAGGGTTGGTAGCTCTTTGCACAACCCACTATCTACGAATTTGCATTTTCGAAGATTAAGATGGGCACAATATACCCACGCAAGTAGTGTGCTGAAATTATACGTCGAACAGGATTTGAACTTCCAACCTTTGCATTGTAGACAACACTCTACAACCTAGCTTAATAAAAGAAATATTTCACGTAAATTATATCAACATTTAAAATTGAACGATCTATTTTTTAAAACTCCGCTAAATTTTCTATTTTTTCGGTTAAACTGACAAATTTATTCATGATAAGCACATCCTGGCCAACTGGCCTGTGTTAACAGGTGTTCTAGCCAGTTCGTTGTTTTTTTTTTGTTCCTGTTAACATTTCCTGATGACTTCCGTCTGTATCCCGGCATCTCGTAGGCACTCATTCATTCGTCCTTTTCATGTGAAAAGCCTACCGCACGCAAAGCTTTCATAGAATCACACATTTTTGCCCAGCGTATCTGTGGCTAGCATTTACGGGAGCAGTGGACTCCGCAGTCCACATCAATATCATCATCACTGTCAGTTTTATCCACCTGCACGCCAACACAACGTGAAAGCTCCAAAGTCCTTCTGATTGGTTACGAATTCTGATTGTAACGGAACGTTCTTATATAAAGCGTTGGACGCAAGTTTCAAATCGTTCATTCATACATCGGCTAAGGCACAGGTTACACCCGAAAAGTGTTAGTTAACCAAAAAAAGAAGAAGTATTTTCGAAATTGTGCACAGTTTTCTCGAAGTGAACCGTCTCTCCAGTCGCTAGTGTCCTTTCGGCTCCGTTCAGTAGTTTTCAAGTGCATTATCACTAAGTTCGAAAGTTAAGACCAGTGTACTCATCCAAAGTGATTTCTTTTCAAAGAAGAGCGCATCAAGTGGTTAAGTGTTTTGTTGCTGTTGAAGAAAAAATCATGTATGTATTTAAAAAAAAAAAAACAATTTTTAGTTGAATGAAAAAGGTACGATTAGGATATGACATAAATTTTAACAAAAAAATCGCCTGGAAAAAAAATATATTTAAGTGAATATCTAACGAACTATAGGACTCGAATGATATTAATTTGGTTAGCTATTCAATGACGCTATAATTGAATATCGCACTAATTTTCCTCCCTGAAATTTCACTCACTTTTTAAGTTATTTAATAAAAAGACGTATCATATTTAAAAAAAAAAAACGTCGAGAAGAAATTAGTTTTGCGATATAATTTTAATTAAAATTTTCTATTCTTTAGTTTTTTCTTGTAGTCCAAAATTCTCTTCTCATCGATAGTAATAAAAGTAAGAAAAAAAAGCAGTAACAATGTTCTCTTTGAGCCGACCAGGACGAACCAGTTCCGATCGAAGGAACACTTTATAATGCAATCAAGCAATTACAAATTTAATTAGCCATCGTCTGTTTAGATTGAAAACATAGCCAGTATTGAGGAACGTCTGAGGACCAAGATACTTTACTTAATAAAAGCAATGCACTTTTGCTCTTATTAAGTCCTCAAAATCAATTAAATTTTTTTCTGGTTTCATAATGCTTCTGTGAGAATCTCTGATATAATATTTGCCGTTATAAGGAGCATTTCATTAATATCAACTTAAAACCACTAACTAGACGAAGGGTTGAATAAAAAATATCCACTTGTGCGAATATCAGTGTTAGGTTTATTAGAGCTTTACTTAGAACTGAAACCTAATTTCAAAATATGTATAACATAAAATCTGCTTATTTGACTAACGGATAATCTGCTTTAGTTGGCCGATATTTGATCATTACTATCTAATTTAGTTAATATTGTTAAAACTGATCATATACTGTGGCCATAATATTTTCATCAGCTTTTCAATACATTTTAGATTGATTTCGTCTTCGTATCAACATAATAATAATAGAGGGGCTATAATATGAGGAAACCTTCAACCTTTTACTTGAAAATAGCAAAAATCAAACATTGTCGAGCTTTTTTCGTAAACAAATTTTATATTTCGGGAAGATAGAAATGATAAAATTGAAATATATTCTAACCAGTTTCCTAGATCAGGAGTCCAAGGTTGTAGTGCCAGTGTAGAGTAGAATAGAATAAATCAAGCAATTCCGTTCTGATTTAGATACATATATGTTATTCTAAAAAATAATTTCAAATTTCCGGCAGTATCAGTAAAAGTTTTTGTTTACGATTCACTAAATTTTTGTTTAAAGCGATTTGGTACGAATAAACGTCTTAATAGCAAAAGAGTAAGTTGATTTGTTTTAATGAAAAACTTTGAAAATAAATTAACTAATTCACTTTCAAAAAAGATTTAACTCGAATGAATTTTTATTTTTGCCGTTTTTCAAGTTATAGATTTATTTGATCTTTCGATTCCTTAGAGGGATCTTAAAATATTATTTAAATATAGAAAAGTTGTGAACTTTTAAGTACGACAGACAGATAAATCCTCTGTAAGTAGAGAAATTTGAAAAGTGTCTTAATTTATTAATATACTAGCAAACGCCCGCGACTTCGTTCGCGTAAAAATAGCAATAATAAGCAATTTGTGAGAGTGTAGTTAGTAATACATTATGTGGGATATATAATCTGCTTACTTTAATGGCTCTTTGAAGAAAATGGTTTGTATATTGTTGGAATCAGAACCATAAATTATTAAGAATAAAAGCATGATACTCTCATTTTTATGGGAAAGGCTCGTGATCAAATCAAACCCGTGATTCGAGATCATATACGTGTTGAAGAGCGTTAAGGACATGTGAATAATTGTAGCTGGTGTTATTTAAAACAAATAAAATAACATTAAGCTTAAAAACATAACAGGACTACGATTGTGCGTAAAGCCCAATCATACGATACTATGTATAGATTAAATCGAAATTTTTGCGGTGTTAAGAAATTTTGTATGGGGAGTGGTAGAAGGGGTGACAGTTCTGAACTAATTTGTTTCACATCATGCTAGAGTAGCTATAAAAATGTTTTGTACCAAATTTAAGCTTCAAAAATGAAGTAGGTACTGAGAAACTTAGTGCATTGAATTTAATGAAATTGTGCAATTTGTATGGGAGGTGGTATAAGGAGTGAGGGGTTTTTGATGATTTTTCGAGAAACAACTATAACTATCATGCAATTGATATACTTTAAATTTCAGATCTGTATCATTCACACTTTTCAAGAAAGTCGAATTGGTATATGGTCGTGGAATGTGTCTCATTGTATGGGAGGAGGTGGAAAGAGTGAAACTATTCGGTTAATTTTTTTCCCGATATTAATAATAATGCTAATTAAGGATTAAGTTCAAATTTTCACCACGATGAAATTTAAATGTACTGAGAAAATTCGTTTAGAGTATTTCATGAAAAAGTGCGGTTTATATGGGAGGTGGTAGAAGGAGAAGGGGGTTTTTGGTGATTTTTTGAAAAACAACTATAATTATCATGCAATTGATATATTTTAAATTTCAGATGAGTAACATTCAGACTTTTCAAGAAAATCAAATTCTTGTGAAGTCGTGGAACTGAGTCACATTGTATGGGAGGGGGTAGAAGGAGTGAAGCTAATCGGTTAATTTTTTTCCGATCTTATAATAATGTTAATTAAGGATTTAATACAACATTTCAGCTCGATGGAAGTTACACGTACTGAGAAATTTGGTGTAAAGTGATTCATGAAAAAGTATAGTTTGTACGGGAGGTGGTGAAAGGAGCAAGGAAACTCAAACAATTTGTATACCAAAAGACTGCATTTATAATAGAAATAATATATACCGAATTTCAAATTAATAGCTTTCATAGTTTCCAAGAAAATTTGATTAATATATATTTGAAAATGAGTCACTTTGTATGGGAGGGAGTAGAAGGCGTGAGGGGAGTGAAATGAAACCAAAAGCAGATTTCATTCCGATGGACACCTAACAAACTGTGCAAGTTTCATTACAATCGGTTTAGCCGTGAGAATCCAGTAGATGTTGCTTTTGAGCGCCTAGAAAAATATTAAATTCGAACCATGACGATTAACAAATCAAAATCTCTTGAAAATACTGCAACGGTTACATTTCAAATTTTGCTTGCGCAGGGAGAGAACGACTGCCGAAGTTTCATTAGCAATCTGCGAAGTTCAACTGTAGAAGAAGATGTTGTGCAAAGATTCTAGGCCAGTAACTTTTTCTATTATACTATTTATTTAAATTTAATTTTTAACTTTGCATTTCATTTTTCACAATTTCATTTGTATCATACAGTAGTAGAGATTTTCACGTAGAAGTAAAATTATGATAATAAGAAGGGATGACGCTTTTTGCAATTAATTTAGTGTTACTCTGCGATAAGTAAAAAGAACTATTTATTTATAGTTCTTTATTTGTATCCAATATAAATAATAAGTGATGACACAATGCGTGTATATGTATAATACTTAAAAGTATGGATTTATTATATTTTTATACTCGAGATGGAATCTAGAACTAGGGTGTAGCCTACTAGATTGCGTGTTGGTTTACAATGCGAAGGTCGTGAGTTCAAATCCCGGTCGACGCATAATTCCAGCACACTGCCTGCTTTGGTGTACTTTGGTCACCTCAATCTAGGGAAATGAAAAATTCGAAGATAGAGGGTTGTGTGAAGGTCTAACAATAAATAATGAAAATTGTTAAGGAATCTAAAGGTCAGGAGGCCAAGGCCCGATTTGAGCTGTAGTGCCATTGTAGAAGTCGAAAAGAAGATGGAATCTGAGAGTATCATGAGTTTACTCTAAAGTTTGTTACGCCAAGGAATAATGCTCGCACAGAGCCGCCGGGGGTACAGAAATATTTGTTGTCGCTCAAAAATCTGAAAACCGGATGATGTTCGTCCGTCCGGTCGCTTTCCAGCTCGAGAATGCGTCGAGCTAGAAAAATCAAATTTTGTACATGTCGCTTTTAACGAAAAAATAAGGTCAAGTTCGTGAACGGGCCAAATGGCACCACACCTTCTTCACCATACCATACAAAATTACTAATTTTCAACCATTTACAATAATTAAATTCCCTAATAATTTGAAATATTTAATGCATTGTTTTTATCTTAAATGTGATGTATTGTATAAAAATTAATCGAATCCTTTCACTCCTTCCACCACCTCCCATTCAAACTGTACTTTTTCATGAAACACAAACCGATTTTCTCAGTACGTATATCATTTATGGAGCTCAAATTTTGAGCTAAATACTTAATTAGTATTATCACTAAGGTAAAAAAAATTAACTTATTAGCAACAATACAATACAATCATACAATATGACACAATTTCATCACCTTACAAAAAATTTATTTTCTTGAAAAGTATGAATGTTACTAGTCTGAAAAATATGATATGTTAATTTCATTATATTCGTGGTTATTTCTAATAAAATCACTAAAATTCCCTCACTCCTTCTACCACCTCCCATACAAACTGCACAATTTCACTAAATATAATACACTAATTTTCTCAGAACCTATTCAATTTTTGGAGCTTACATTTTATATAAAATGTTTTTATAGCATGATGGGAAAAAAAAATTAGTTCAGTCCTATCACTCTTTCTACCACTCCCCATACATAATTTCTTGGGATCACAAAAATTTCTATTTCATCGTAAGATTGGACCTTATGCGCAATCATAGCCATGTTATGTTTTATTCTAATTTCTTTTGTTGGTGGAGGTGTCTGCTTGTACCCCAAAGTAAATGTTCTCGTTAGTTTCCAAATACTTGTATAATTTTTTTTTGGGAATAGTCTGTAACAAATAAAACACATAGATTAAAAAAAAGATCATTTGTGTTTGTCTTAACACTATGCTGTAATAACTCGTCGTTTGTGTAGTGAGATCTCCACAGTCCCATTCTTTGCTAAGTAGAGTACTTCTTTCATTTTGGAGATTTCAAGCGCTTGAAATTCTCAGTATCTTTTCAGAATAGATTCATCTAAGAAAAAAAGAAACTAAATTCAGTCGTACATAGTTTTATATTTAGAGGATACCTACATAAAGTAACTAAGAGTCTTATTAAAACAATTTTATAATTTGTCCTCTGAAAATATATTTTTCAGCCTTTTATGGAAGCAATGAAAATGTAGTGACGATAGTCATAGACTTGAAACTATAGATAATTACTCGACCAAAGTAGTTGCTGTTATTAGTTTTTGTAGATTTCTTTATTGAACTGCGTTCATAAATCAAAGAATTTCCTGTTAAGACACGCTACACAATCACAGGACACAAGCAGCTCTCTTCCACAAGAAGCGATTCTGAATATCGGCCTTTAGTTATCGCCAAGCTTTGTTTATTCCTCTGGCCTCTTGCTCAACTGCTTGCTTTTATGCGCTATATGGTCGACCAACCCGACGTCTTCCTTGAGGATTGTAATCCAGAGCATGTTTGGCGAAATCTCGCTCTGGTTTTCATTTCCGCTTTTGAATATCATTGCCTATTTTAGTTTGTCCAGTTATATTTTAAATTTTCTCCGTGGATATCACTTCCAGCCAAAATATCCCGTCGGAGGCATTGGTTGACAAAAGTTTGTAGTTTCTCGGTAAGTCGATCGGCTATTTTCCGTACAGTACAATCATATATCAGCACGGATTTGACGCATGCGTTAAATAATCGCAGCTTCGTGCGAAGGGAGATCTTTCTCCGCCTCCAAAAAGGGAAAGGATAACATAGGCCTGACGAGTTTTATTTGTACAAGCTTCAATATCTTTACAGCTCCACCGTCCATGCTGAAGTGCTTCCAAGGAAACGAAAGTTTTGTACTTCTTCTATTTTATCCGTTAAGAACAATCGGTGCGCTTGTGTTCGAATTCAAATGCATGTACTTGATTTTACGCACGCACATTTATTTTCAGTCCTGCCTGTTTGCATTTAAGAATGCAATGAGCGACCATTTGACCCTAAGTCCGAACGGTTATGTGCAAGCAATCTACGTTATCAGCATAATAAATGTGACTGAAGATGTTAAATAGTCCCCAACTTCCAGTGCTGCTTTCAAGATATCTTTTATTACCATCAGAAACAGGAGTGCTGATAATATTCAACCTTGTCTGACACCCATTTGCTTCGGGAAGCTCTCGGAAAGCGCGACACCTTGCATCTTCGTGGGATTCTTTAATCATAGCTATGATTTTATCGGAATACATCTCCTACGCAAAGCATTCATACCATGTGGACCTACATATCATTTAGCTAGCCTCCTATACCGATGAAAGTAATGAGCTTCATCGGTTCAAGGGACAGGAGATCTTTCAGCTCGGCGAAGAAGTACTCTACGAGAATTTGTCCTAGAAAGATTCAGAGGCATGGGCAATGGCAGAGGAAATACTCTACGGTCTCATCCTTCGCACCGCAGCGTGTGTAAATGTTATCTGTTGTAAGGCGAAGCCTTTAAATGTGTTTTCTGAAAAAAACAGTAGCCTATGACTATACCTACTAGTGTCCGTAGGGAGTTTCTGTTGTTATTTTTATTGATTTCCCGGAGATGCTACGCTCCGTGGTACTACATGAGTCGCTTTGTAACCATTTGAGATTTTTTCCATTCTCACACTTTATTGGCATAAATTGTGTTATTGACTCTCAAAGCAATGCCACCATTGTCCGTTTCGTCGGCAGATCCGTTCCTGGCCAGCTATTACGGTTCCACCGTAAAAGGAGCGTAAATCACCTGTAAGTAAAAAAAGAAGAAATGAATGAACGTTGTAAGTGTCGAAATCCATGGCTTACATTGATCACGATCAGGCCAATACGTCGCGGAGCTCCTTTCGCATTCCTAGGCAAGAACTACACCTAGCGATTATTCCGCAGCACTAAGATTGGCTAAAAGAAACGAAATGTTATATGAGTAGTTAGTTAAAATTGTAAATTGAATTACCTGTAGAATGTTAGCGTCGAATCACGAGTCACCACGTGCAATGAAACCCAAGCTAGACTTCCCTGCTGAATTGCGGCATCGTTATCCGGCACCAAGCCAGGAAATGGATTTACATCATCAGGTCCAATCCCTCCGCCTTGACACCGCACACGCGACGCCAGAGGAGCACCCAATACATAACCTGCAAAACCTGCATCATATTAAATGAACGAAACACACATGAGCCGGCGAAGGACCGTACACACCACAATAATACACAATAACATCACAAGGACAATACGAAACATTTTAGGCGCGAGCAACAATCAACAGTCGTGGAGGTAAACACGAGAACTGTCAGATTCTCGATCGCACCCTACATTACTGACACCCTAAGAGAGAGAGTAAGATAGGAGTTTCGGCAGTCTTGGGGGCACAGCCACTGCTATTGAATTAAGCCTAAGCTGGGGAAAACGTTATAAATAATAAATAACGAGTACCAATATACGAGGCGGGAAAAATGCAAGGTTAAAGGCGAAGCAAAGAAAGTTAGAAGCCCAGATTTAAATGATCAAGGCTTCAAGGCCAAAGGGATCTGTTGAGAATCTCGCGACGAAGCTTGGCGAAAAGAAATCGAGCTTGGCGCGGTCTCTTTTAGAAGTGATAGCCAAAGTGCACGGACCCTCAAACGAGTCCTGGTGTTAACAAACTTCAATATTGATTTTAACGTAGAAAAAGTACCACAAGTTGGTCATTTTGATTTCCAAGTAAGATAGAATCAGTGCTGCGAGGGAACGAGAAATTTTCTTTGAGAAACTTCTGTCCAATAAAGTTGAGAGTGCGGAAAGAATTCAAAAGGCGAACGACGACGTGACGCAGCGCTAGTAGAATCGGTTTCGACGGCAGGAAAGTGCCAACAAGCAAACGAGGGAAGCAGCAAGGAACGACCAAATTCGAAACAAGTAAAATTCTTAGTTAGGGATTTTGATTTGCACTGGATTCAGGATATAACGCAAGTAATTTAGGCTAAGTGATTATACTCTAGATGAAATTTAAGAGTATTATAAGTTTACTCTCAGGTCTATAACGCTAAGAAATACGGCTCGGAAAAAAAGGAATAATACAGAAGTTCATATAATCACTCAAAAATCAAAAGGCGTTGGGCTAGATAATTCAAATTTTGTACACGTTAATTTTGACAAAAAAGTAAAGTCAAGTTCGTAAACGGGCGAAATCGCTCCGACTCTTCTACTCCCTCCCATACAAAATGGCACAACTTCGCAATTTGACAATAAACAGGTTTGCTCAAAAAGTATAAAAGCTATTGGCCTGGAATTCGGAATATATTACTTTTATGATAATTCAAATCTACCGTATAAAAATATTTATGTCCTCTCCCACCATACAAACTGCACTTTTTCATGAAATGCTCTAAACCAATTTACTCAATGCGTATAAAATTTATCGAGCTGAAATTGTGCAGTTAATACTTATTTAGAACTATTAGTAAGGCCACAAAATTAGACTATTAGCTCCTTCCATACAATCTGACACAATTTCGCAACTTTTCAAAAAGTCATCGTACTGATCTGCAATTTAAAATGAGTCAAGCGCATGATATATACAATTATTTCTGAAAAAGTCTTTAAGAACTCGCCCCTCCTTCTACCACCTCCCATACAAACTGCACAATTTCACTAAATCCAATACACTAATTCTCTCAGTACCTTTTAAATTTTTGAATCCTAAATTTTGTAGAAACCATTTGATGGCAACTCTAGCGTGATGTGAAAAAATTAGTTCAATGTCGTCACCCCTCCACTACTTCCCCTACAAGATTTCTTGAAATCAAAAAATTTCTCTTTCATCTAGAGTATCATACGATTGCACTTTATGCCCAATCGTAGCCCTGTTATGATTTTTTAATAAAGATTGTATTTTGATGGCCTGGAGCCTAATAAAGTGCAGGTTCTCCCCAATTCTTCTAACATGTGCATACAATGGTTCAATTGCAGCAGTAACCAGATATGGGCTACAGTGCAGCTTGGCTGTCCGAGCAATATCTAATTTGCTTGCCATTTCCTTTTGCACGCAAGGTCAGTTCCGCCCCTTTCGTAATAGCCAAGGCTCTCAGAAAATATGCCATTTCCTTCACTCTCTTCCATTTACGTACCATCAGTAAATGACATAATTGTCAATCCATTTCTGCGTGTCAGGTAGAGTGACTTCATAGTGTTTCACAAGTGCATCTTGAGAAATGAGATTGATTTTTTTTAATTAGTTAAAATTCTTTATCGTTCTTGTCGATGTTCTTATCTATCCAATACATAATTCAGCCTACTTCTATCTAAATTTTGAGTTAAAGTATTTTAGCTCGCTTCGTGTGTCGAGGATATTATGGTCATAAATTTTAAGAAAATTAATTTTTGTTTTGAAACAACATTTTGAAAATTTCATATGGGACTAATGTATTGGATCAATAATATTGAATCCATAGAAAAGGTTTTAGGTTAACTAAGCCATACGTTTCCAAATGCGGATGCTTACCTTCAATATTATGTTAGTAGCACGTTTGTGTACTGCCGAAGCAAGGACGACATGAATTCAGCATTTGAATTGAAAAAACTTAAATCAAAGTCTTATTAGGTATAATTCAGACTTTCTTTTCATTTTTTATTCTTCAAATATTACTAACCCAATTTTTACTGTATTAGTTTAAACTCACGACATCCACATTGCAGATCAACACACTAGGTTATACTGGAATAAATGCATAATTTAGAAATATAGGCTCCAAACAAATCCTTAATCCACTCATTGTCATATATTTACTTACTTACTTACGATGGTGCTACAGCCCAAATCGGACTTTGGCCTCCTGCATACTTTGCCTCCATCATCTCGGTTCAGTGACCGCGTTCTCCAGTTAGAAAATCTTAGCAGTGATTTGCTGTCTGAGTCAATCGAATCCTCCCAGCGCTTCCGTGGTTTTCCGACCAGTCTTTGTCCGTTGACTTTCCTTTTTAGTGTGCGTTTGGGAATTCTTCCGTCATCCGTACGCTCCACATGACCAGCCCATTGTAACTTCTTAAATTTTATGAGGGTTAACACTTCCGGATTGTCGAAGATGGCATGCAATTCTCTATTGTATCGTATTCTCCAGATCAAGTCTTCCCTTACAGGTACGAGGATTCTTCTGAGAACCTTTCTTTCAAAGACGTTAAGTAGTTTTTCGGACGCCTGAGTTAAAGTCCACGTTTCGCTACCATAGCATAGCACAGGTCTTATGATGGTTTTGTATAGCTTAAGTTTTGTTTTCCTGTGCACGTTCTTGTTTTTGATTATTGGAAGTACCGAATAATAAGTCTTGTTTGCCATCATTATCCTTCTTTTGATTTCGATGGGTTCGCTTCCATCCTTCGATAGGTTCGCACCTAGGTATATGAAGTTGTCTACGTTTTCTAGGTTATAGTCTCCTACCGTAATATTTTGTCTGATTGGCGTCTTTTTCCTAGTTTGCGTCATAATTTTTGTTTTGTTTTCATTAATGCGTAGTCCAACTTCCCTTGCTACCGAGTCAAGGTTTTCAAATACCTCCTTGGCACTCTCCAGAGATCTATATTGTCGGCATATGCTACGAGTTGTGTGGATTTGAAGCATAGTGTTCCCTCGGTGTCAACGGGAAGTTTCCGAACAACATATTCGAGTGTCAAATTGAACAGCATTGGTGCGAGGCCGTCACCTTGCTTAGGGCCGTTGTCTGTTTTAAAACTGGAAGTCAAATCGTTTCCTACTCTGACTCGTGACAAAGATTCGGTCATTGTCATTCTTATAAGCCGAACAAGTTTCGGTGGGACTCCAAACTCTAACATGATTTTATACAGTACGCGCCTGTCGATACTGTCGTATGCTTGCTTGAAGTCACCAAATATCTGGTGCACATCAATATTATATTCCCAGCACTTTTCCAGCACCTGTTTAACTGGGAATATCTGGTCCAGCTCTAAATCCGCCTTGGTATTCACCAATTACTTTTTCAGCATAGCGCTGAATTCTAATTTCCATAATTTTTGTCAAGATTTTATAAGACGTACACAACAGATATATGCCTCGGTAGTTTTCGCAGCAGAGTTTGTCACCTTTTTTATAAATTGGACATATGATGCTCTTGCGCCAATCTTCAGGAAGTGTTTCTTGCGTCCATATGTCCGTGACTAATCTACGTAGGAGATGCGCTATGCAGGTGTTGCCGGTTTTCAGAAGCTCAGCTGTGCTCAGTGCCCGGCGCTTTGTTGTTTTGGTGGTTCCTCAGGGCTGTTTTTACTTCTTCGAGTGTGGGAGGACTCAAATCGGATCCTTCATCAGTTGTTACATCAGTCATACCTGCAACTGTGTCTGCTGCTGCTGTTCGTGTGGGTGATGAGCTCGGATTAAGAAGGTGTTCAAAGTATTGCGCCCATCTTAATTTCATATCTTCCGCATTACTTAGAACGTTCCCTTCTGCATCTTTGCAGAGGGTCGTTTTCGGTTGGTATCCCCCTTTCATTCGTTTGACAAGGGAATACGCTCTTGTGTTGTGTAATTTGAAGTGTTCGTCCATGTTTTAAATTTCGTCATTATTGTACTTCCGGTTTTTTTGTCTGCATATTTTGTTTGCAAATCGTCTAAGATCATTATATTTGTCCCGTTTGGCTCGTGTCGGCCGTTCTGTTAATATTTTGTAAACCTGGTTTTTTCGGTCTAAGGCATATTAGCATTCGTTGTCGAACCATTTCTTTTGCGCCGGGGGTTGTTGTCCTATCACCTCCTCTGCGACAGATGTAATACCATCTTTGATATTTTGCCACATTTGTTCTATTGGCATGCTGGCGTTGTTATTCAGTATAGGAGAGAAGTGTCCCTCTAAGGCTGATACGTACTTCGCAACTACTTTCTCACCCTTGAGTTTTCCTATGTCGAATTTAGGAACCGGTTGTGTTTTTGGGTGCTCTCGGTCTTTACCAAATAGTGATCTGTGTCCCAATTAGCACCGCGACATGTGCGCACTTCGTGAATGCAGGAGGCCGTCCTTTTCTCTATTATAACATGGTCTATTTGATTAAATATTCGTTCGTCGGGTGATGCCCACGTTCTCTTATGAATGTCACGATGCGGGAAGCATGTCGAGCTTACAATAAGATTTTTCTGCTGGCAAAATCAGTCAGCCTCTGGCCGTTGTCGTTACTAATATCATGGAGACTGTGCCTTCCAATTGTCCCTATATACGTTTCTTCTTTGCCCACTTTCGCGGAAGGGAGTCGAATGTTGATTCTAGGGTGCTGTAGAAATCGTCTTTAACTTCGTCGTCTTTGTCTTCCGTTGGGGCATGAACATCAATAAGCCAAACATTAAAGAATTTTGTCTTGATGCGGATTGCACACAATCGTTCATTGACGGGTTTGAAGTTGGTGACCTGGTGTTTAAATTTGTTGTCGACGACAAACGCAACTCCATACTCCCGGCTTCTCGATGATTTCCCACTTTTGAAAACTCTGTGCGATCTAATGTCAGTAATCTCGCTACCTAACAATTTAGTTCCTTGGAGTGCAATTATGTTTATATTGTATTTGGCTGCCTGTTCCAGAAGCGATTCGAAGGAATAGTCCATTTTTCGTTTGCGTGGTCGTTGCCGTTGAATCAATCCAGTCCGAGGCGTTGCTTCAGGTTTCGAAACGGGTGTGGTTTTTTCGAGGATGAGTTGTTAGCACATCGCCCAACCCCCAACTTGGAGGGCCATATTATTATGATGCTAGAATTTTTCTGGTTCATTAGCACTCGCGCCTATCAGTTCAGCAAGTCAAGTCCAGATGGACAAGACCAGTACCCGGTGGCTACCACGTAGAGGTATGATGAGCACAATTGATGTGTATTTGATAGTTACAACACTGGGTGTCGCCTTATGACGCCGATCAGATGCCTACCCTATCTACACACCCAGCCACCATTGTCATATATTTGTCGCAGATTAATAGCAAATTATTAATTAAAAAAAATATATTAATATTTTTTGAAAATGTTTCTGAAAGTATTGTATTTCTACTACCGTTTTTAACGAAATGTTTTTGTTCAAATTTTCTGAAAATTAATGAGTATTTTTATAAAACGTACACGAAGGTGATAAAGGAAAAAGCAAAAAAAAAAGTCCAGTGGGACTACGATGATACCTTTTTCGATTCAGAGAACTTACTCATAATGATAAGCAGACGATTTAATTAAAATCATTTGCATCATGTTTTGCATGGAAATAATTGAAAACATCATGTTGACAACGGTTCACGTACCTAGATCAATGAAATGAGAAAAACATAACAGGAGTACGATTGGGCATTAAGCCCAATCGTGCGATATTCTAGATGAAAGAGACATTTTTGTATCTTAAGAAATTTTGTAGGGGAAGTGGTAGAGGGGGTGAGGACATTGAACTAATTTTTTCACATGACGGTAAGGTTGCTATCAAAATGTTTTATACAAAATTTAGGATTTAAAAATTTAATAGGTACTGAGAAAATTAGTGTATTGGATGTAGTGAAGTAGTGCAGTTTGTATGGGAGGTGATAGAAGGAGGGGCGAGTTTTTAATGACTTCTCAGAAATAACTATAAATATCTTGCTTTTGACATGTCTTAAATTGCAGATCAGTAGTATTCATACTTTTCATGAAAATCGACTTTTTATAAAGTTGTGAAATTGTGTCATTTTGTATGGGAGGGGGTAGAAGGGGTAAAGCTAATCGCCTATTTTTTTTGGTTTTACTAATAATTCTAAATAAATATTTAGTGCACAATTTCAGCTCGGTCAATTTTATACGCACTGCGTAAATTGGCTTAGAGCATTTCATGAAAAAGTGCAGTTTGTATGGGAGGTGGTGGAAGGAAGGGGAGGACTCAAATAACTTTTGTACAGTAGATTTTTATCATCATAAAAGTAATATATTCCAAATTTCAGATCAATAGCATTTATATTTTTCGAGCAAATCTGTTTATTGTGAAATTACGAAATTGTGTCATTTTGTATGGGAGGGGGTAGAAGGGGTACAGCTAATCGTCTTATTTTTTTTGGTCTTAATAATAATTTTAAATAAATATTTTGTGCACAATTTCAGCTTGATAACTATTATACGCACTGAGTAAATTGGTTTAGAGCATTTCATGAAAAAGTGCAGTTTGTATGGGAGGTGGTGGAAGGAGGGGGAAGACACAAATTATTTTTATAGAGTAGATTGGAATCGTCATAAAAGTATTACAGTCCAAATTTCAAATCAATGTCATTTGTACTTTTCAAGGAAATCCGTTTATTGTCAGATTGCGAAATTGTGTCATTTTGTATGGGAGGGGGTAGAAGGGGTGGAACGATATGGCTCGTTCACGAACTTGACCTTACTTTTTTGTTAAAAACGACGTATACAAAATTTGAACTTTCTAGCTCAACGCGTTCTCAAGCTAGAGAGGGCACGGACGGACAGACAGACGGACGGACGGACGGACATCCGGTTTTGAGATTTTTGAGTGATTATATGACTTCTGTATCATTCATTTTTCTCTCCGAGCCTTATTTCTTGGCGTTACAAACTTTGTGGCAAACTTATAATACTCTCAGATTTCATCTAGAGTATAAACAGAAATGAGGCCATTTAATTTGGCTGCAGTAACTTTAAATAGCTAAATCGGAGATAGTTTAGGCCAAAAACTAGAGCTGTCCAAATGAATTTTAATTTAGCGTGTAATGGTTAATTACTCGCATTATATTATATCTTATAATCTTCTATATTATATCTTATAATTTTAATCTTATTTCTATCAATTCAAGTAATAGTTTTATCTTTCTCTAAGTAATACTCGTACAATAGAATTTTACTTGTCCATTCCATTAAATGTTTAGCTTAACAAGCTTAAAAAAAAAGGTTAAACATTGTTTATGTATCTTTTTTTTCCTTAGAAGGGTACAATTATAGTAAATCCAGTAAAAATGAAAGGCAATGTAGGCAGAGAAGTATACAACTAACTATTATTAAAGCATATATAGATAGAAGCTGTTTTTATGGAATTATATTTAAATACACTTTTTATAAGTTAGACTGGTGCTAGAGGTATTTTCTTTGACTAATCACTCTCTTCGATGCAAGGATTTATCGAAAAATGAAGATTCGTAAAGGATGGTGAGTTTCATGCGTTAAGGAATTTTTATTAAAAAAATATTCGTAGTTCTATTTGAATTACGCCTATAAATTTTTAATTTCGAAAGTTTTATATGTACATATGTATAATTATTATTATTAATTATTGTGGAACACATGAGAGTACTGATACCTTTTCGGCCTTTTGTGCGTTTATTTCCTCCTGCCATAACTTGATAGGTTTGTCTAATTTAAGAATACGTTGGCTAATTCACCAGATGTAAGAAAGCCTTTTCCTAGAAGATTTTATTTTTTCCTTGCTATTGTTTCGCAGTGATATATAGAATTTGATCTGTCGTTTCTTAGTCGGTAAGATAGAGGCGCTACTTTTTGGTTTCAGCTGGACCCAGATTTTTGAGCTTACTCCACTGTGGCCTGTCAAGAATCCGATGTGAGATCTGATATCACTCTTGATTAGTTTAAGGATTTACTCCACGTTTTTTTTTTCTGTGGTGCGATTAATTTTTTTGATATTGATAAACCTGGAAGTCTGTTCCAGTAGATTCTGTGCTCTCGTTCAATTCGCTTTCTCAGTATAAGGTTGGAATGTCCTTTTGGCTTACCGCAGAATGACTCTAGTTCAATCAAATTTTCTTCCGCGTCATTTTTTGCAAGGTGATCTGCCTCTTTGTTTCCCTCAATCCCTATGTGTCCTGCGACTCACATTAAGTTTACTTTGTTCTTTTTTCCAAGCGCGATTAGGTATTGAAGGCAGTCCCAAAGTAGTCTCGATCCGTCTGTGTTGAATACAAGGACTTTTAGAACTATCTGACTCTCCGATAAGATATGAATTGTTTTGTTGCGATGAGCTCTCCTAAAATTTTCTTGAAAGCCCATTTCCTGCCAAACAAAATTTCACAAGCCCAAAACGCCGTTAACGATTTGGCATGAGTCCATTCTATGTGTTTATTCCATTTGAGTTTATTATCAAATATAATATCTAGATATTTGACATCATTCAAGAACGATTATATGAGGAGGTGTGATGAAAATTTTTCTTCTATTCGTAAATGGTACTATCTCAGTCTTACATGGGTTGATTTTCTTAGACTGACACCAGTTCATTATCACTCCACAGATTATATCCTTTCCGACAAATTTATGTCATATTTACCTCTAATGATAATGACGAGGTAATGGCATACCCTGTTATCTCGTAGCCTTGTTCCGCTAGACGGTCATCGGCTACAATTGACTGCAGAAGCGGAGATAGTATCCCTGCCTGGGACCAGCCCTCATAGGTCTTTATAGTAAATATGCTTTCACCTAAATCCGTGGTTGTCATTCGACTTTTTAGCATGGCGTGTATCTATTTTTTCGTTACCGATTTAAATCCATTTTCTCTAGTTGCCACTATTATGGCGACATCTAGAGTATTGTCGAATGCTCCCCCTATATCCAGAAATGCGCAATGGGCAATTTCTTTGTGGTCTTTAGTATTTTCAATTGGTCTTAGGTTAGGATCATGGAGAGGTTGGACACCAATATACGTACGCCACCAGTAGGCCCATTGTACACCTCCGTGTTTTCACCATACATATCATTTAGGTGTAACTAATGAGCTTCATCGGTTCAAGGGACCGGAAATTATTCACCTATGCGAAGAAGTACTCTACGAGAATTTGTCTTCGAATTATTCGGATGCATGGGCAACAGCAGGGGAAATGCTCTTTAGTCTTCAGTGTATCTTACTAGACTGTGAAGGGTTTATTTGGTCCTGTTCTTATGTGGAAGTTCACTAATTTCTCCACCTCTCACCTCTCCATAAGATTAAGGTTGTTCATGGTACGATTCCCTGCCTTTGGTACAAAGACCACCCTTGCTATCCTACAAATTTCTGGGATGTATGTTAATGATCTTTATCAAGATTGGCAATAATATCTTTAACCTCCTCTGCTGTAATGCTAGGAATATTTTATTTATTCCGGCCGATATCAAGGGCATAAAGGAGTTAATCATCCATCTAATATTTTCCTGTGTGAAGATTTTACCTGCAATACTTTTGCTGAAGGGAGTTTAACGATGCGTCCTTTCTCCTACTTCTAAATTTTCATTATTTATTCTGTTGCAGCCTGGGAAATGTACTGCCAATAACACTTCATGCGTTTTCGTGGTACTTTTTATTAAGCATCCATCTGGTCTCACTAAGAGTCCAATACCAGTCGGGTTGTCTTTTACAAACACCTTTTGCACTGTTTTTAAACTTCTTCAAAAGTTTATTGTACTCAGTAAAGGAGTTTCTGAATTCGTCCCAGTTATCAAAAGTTTTTGCTCTATTGAACAATTTCCTAGTTACTTTGCGTTTTATCGTCAGTTCCACTTTCCAACAAGGCGCTAGCTAAGCCCTTTTCTTGTGTAGATCGGGACAGCTTTGTTCGTAGGCATTTATAACTTTGTCCACGAGTTTGTTACTTATTTGATCAATGAAGTCTGGACTGCATTTAAATTATTTATCGTATAGTCTCTGGACACTTACATAATTTGCGTATTCCTTTTTAAGACTGCTGCACGATTGCGATATTTACAGTAGGTTACCATACCGTAACAAATTTACTCCATTAGGTAATGAATTTGATTTGGGCACTGAAGGTATATTAGGACCAGAGGTGGTACCAGTCATGAGTTAGCATCCAGTAAAATTCCGTGGTTCGTTAATCGCTCAATTTGAATACACTCTATACCATCAACTGTACTTCCCGGCACGTATGACATCCAGAAATTTAAGGCGAATATCCAATCATTTCTTCCAACATATCCTATCTTTTCTTATCCTTCCCTCCTCGCCTGTACTGGGCTTTTATATGGAATAACTTTTGTGCATAGGCAATTTCGGTCCTTATGTGCTATGTCCAAACATGTCATGGGGGAAAGGAAAGGGATTGGGAAGACAGGATAAGGGGGGTGAGGACGACCAAAATGAGTGATGAAACTGGTGTATTTTTCTGTTCTACTAGCTGCTACTGTCAAATATTCGCAGATATTATGGGGGACTGAATGATAGAAAGCAAAACTGAGACCATATACAGACTAAACAGATTTTCATGAAGTGAAACTGTTTCAGTTTTACATCGTTTGCCTTTTTTTCGATTAATTTTTCATTGCCAGTAGTAACTGAAAAATTCGTGCTTAAAAAAATCTACTGCCTGGAGTGGGAATCGAACCCACGGTCTATTGACTGTAAAGCAAGCACCCTGCCACTACGTTACGGAAGTCTCAAGTGGCAATACCTATAGTCCCGCTCTCACTCAAGAAAAAAAAGCTCAAGCTGTATATCCTAGCCGGTACTCTCAGACTAAAAATAGTCTTTAATATACGGATGTCTATTTGTTTGCTTTTTCTTATCTTCGCATTGCACTGAATCGAATAAAACTCTAAATTTTTAAAATATGATATTGATGTGTGTATGAAACTATTTTCGCCTTTATCTTCAATTTGATTTATTTCTATTTTCAAATCATAACACTTCTGATCGAAATCTTCCGAGTACATACTCGGTTATGTTAAGTTTCTCTTCTAGTATCTTACTTTTGGGAATTAACTATACTCGTATAAGAATACAAAACCTTTCCCAAACATCTAAAGTTTATATTTCCATACATGAAGTTCTTCTTTTAGATTGGTGAAAACAACATCTAAACATTTCCTTTCCTTAGGATTTCCAAGAAAAGAAAATCATCATAATTTCAATCTTCACGTACTTATCATAATCTTTACGGTAGATAATTTAATTCATAGAACATAGGATGTCCGTCCTATAACAGCAAATAATCCATCATAATAATAAGAGAAGCCAAGTTTATTGACGACACGATATTTTGTCAGTGTTTGTCTTTTCTTAATTACATTTGTTTAATTTTTATGGATAGAGAGAAATTTAAATTCTTTAAACTAATGAATTTCGGACCTAATTATTGGGAGTAAAAAGTTGTTGTGAATTGGGCTGGGTTTTTTTAAAGGTCGACTAGACGTCACATAGAAGCATTAGATCCATTTATTATTTCGGGTTTTTATACTATTTCTGTTAATTTATCATCAAAGCCGTCAATTTTGAGGTAAATTTTGAAAAAAAAAGTTGATTTTCTTTTTCATACGTTCTTAACACCGATCGGAGTGCAGTTTTTAATACTTAACAACAAACAAAAGTCGCAAACAAAAATTTAAAAGAACCATTTAGATTAATGTGGATGAAATTTTTGAAAAAAAACTTACCATACCACTCAAACAGTATCTTATAATTCGAAATTAAAAACGATTTTTTTTCAATAACTGCTGATAAAAGAATTATTGAATTGAATTCAATTACATCAGTCTATAGAATAATCTCGAAAAAATGATTACTTAAGATAAATTTTAATTGCATTATTCTACCCGGAAATTTCTCCATTTATCTCGGAGGTCTCGGTTGAATTTTAGCCGATGATAATGCTAATTAAAATCGACTTTGATCTCTTGACTTGAAGCTTCAAAATTCTACAGATAATTTACGCGAGAACATCGTAATTAAGTTATAAGAAAAATTAACATTTCCAAAAAACCACAAAGCATAATTCTCTCGGGAGAGTGATGTTGGTTGAATTATTCGAGAGAAGACAAGAAGAAGGAAAATTTATAAAACATCTTAAGTAGCATCTCGCCCAGTTTTAATTTTTTTTTTCTAATAAGCAGTATCGTAACATTTTATTAGAATGTCTTTAATGTCATTTTATGAGCTTTGACCGGACAATACAATATCTTCTACATCTTATAGATACAAACTTGATGTTATGGATATGCTGCTCGGTAAATCTCTTGAAACTTTGTTGATCCTTAAAATGGGTAAACTTTACCAAATAAATTGGTAATCACTTTACACAGTTAACTGCACTGGCGGAGAGATTTTTTCTCAATTGCGAAAAGCCTTTATATTAAAAAAATCCGATACTTATCTCATAAATTTACATTAACTTTTCTTTTTGGAGACATAAGGTTAGGTAGATATTTTACCGGCAATGATAGACTGACAAGACAATTTAAATTGGATTGGCTTGGAGCAGTAATAAAAATTAACCATCAACATTTTAGCCTAATAAAGATTATCACCTAAAACCAATTTATTTTCTCTGCAATATTTCGTATGCAAAAGAGAAATCTCAAATCTATAAATAAACGCAAAGATAACAAAATCATATTATCATCAATAGTAGTTAAAACCCCTTTCCATTAAGTGGCCACTTAGAACACTTTAAGGATTTTCTTCCTCTTCATCTTGAGGTACATTTCGCAATATTCAGGACAGTTAGCGAAATGAAAATGGTTCATTGTCTTGACTCTATAATAATAGATATATCGTATAAATAGAATTTGCATTTGCATTTCGCCAGAGATTAAGCTTTTAATTTTAATTGCAAAAAGTGGAAAAATAGATTTAAAGAGTGAATAAACTGCTTGCGGTGTAATGCTTATTAGGCTGTACTAGGCTACAGGGGTCTACAATGCGAAGGTCGGGAGTTCAAATCCCGGTCGACGTATAATTTCAGCTCACTAATTGCGTGGGTATAACTTGGCCATCTCTACCAGCGAAAAGAAAAAGATTTCTGCAAAAGGCTAACAACCTTTCACAATAACAAATATAAATGTTAAAGAATCTAAATGTGAGGAGGCAAAAGCTCGATTTGCGATGTAATGCCATCGAATAAGAAGGTATGATGCTATAATAAGTGCATTTTCCTTTATTTATTCTAATCTATACATACATAGTAATATAATTGTAGTGTCTGTCTGTTATTTGCTTATAACTGGCTATAAGTTAGTTTTTTGAGTTATTTTAGCATTAAATAAGCATAAAAACACATTTTTGAAATTTTTGTCTGTCTGTCTGTCTGTCCGACCGCTTTTCACGCACAAACGGCTGAACCGATTCTAATGAAACTTGCACAGTTTGTTAGGTGTCCATCGGAATGAAATCTGCTTTTGGTTTCATTTCACTCCCCTCACGCCTTCTACCCCCTCCCATACAAAATGACTCATTTTCAAAATATATATTAATCAAATTTTCTTGGAAACCATAAAAGCTATTAATTAGAAATTTGGAATATATTATTTCTATTTTAAATGCAGTCTTTTGGTCTACAAATTGTTTGATTTTCCTCACTCCTTTCACCACCTCCCATACAAACTACACTTTTTCATGAATTACTTTACACCAAATTTCTCAGTACGTGTAACTTCCATCGAGCTAAAATGTTGTATTAAATCCTTAATTAATTTTATTATTAATATCGGGAAAAAATTAACCGATTAGCTTCACTGCTTCTACCCCCTCCCATACAATGTGAAACAGTTCCACGACTTCACAAGAATTTGATTTTCTTGAAAACTCTGAATGGTACTGATCTGAAATTTCAAATATATCAATTGCATGATGATTATAGTTGTTTTTCAAAAAATCACCAGAAACCTCCTTCTCCTTCCACCACCTCCCATATAAACCGCATTTTTTCATGAAATACTCTAAACTAATTTTCTCAGTACATTTGAATTTCATCGAGGTAAAAATTTGAACTTAATCCTTAATTAGCATTATTATTAATATCGGGAAAAAACTTAACCGAGTAGCTTCACTCCTTCTTCCCCCTCCTATACAATGAGACACATTCCACGACTATACAATAATTCGATTTTCTTGAAAAGTATGAATGATACAGATCTGAAATTTAAAGTATATCAATTGCATGATAGTTATAGTTGTTTCTCGAAAAATCACCAAAAATCCCCCACTCCTTCTACCACCTCCCATACAAATTGCACTATTTCATTAAATTCAATGCACTAAGTTTCTCAGTATCTACTCAATTTTTGAAGCTTAAATTTGGTACAAAACATTTTTATAGTTACTCTAGCATGATGTGAAACAAATTAGTTCAGTGCTGTTACCGCTTCTACCACTCCCCATACAAAATTTCTTAACACCGCAAAAATTTCGATTTCATTTATACATAGTATCGTATGATTGGGTTTTACGCACAATCGTAGTCCTGTTATGTTTTTATGCTTAATGTTATTTTATTTACTTTTTTTTTTTTTAATTAACACCAGCTACAATTATTCACATGTCCTTAACGCTTTTCAACACGTATATGATCTCGAATCACGGGTTTGATTTGATCACGAGCCTGTCCCATAATAATGGGAGTATCATGCTTTCATTCTTAATAATTTATGGTTCTGATTCCAACAAAGTAGAAACCATTTTCTTCAAAGAGCCATTAAAGTAAGCAGATTATATTTCCCACATAATGTATTACTAGCTACACTCTCAAAAATTGCTTATTATTGCTATTTTTACGCGGACGAAGTCGCGGGCGTTTGCTAGTCATAAATAGAAAACATCTTGAAGCTAATCGGCATTGTCCTCAGGTCGAATTGAATTTCCAACCGAAACATATCCAATTATTATTAGAGACGTTACTTTAAAATTCTGTTAAGCAGGACTATTAATCTTAGCAATTTGCATACGGATGGCAAGAGGGATTTTCGATTTCCTTGCAAATCTCTAAAGGGTTGATTCAACGGCAAACAATCATATTACCTGTTGAGAAAATCATTTCAATGTGAGAAGCTACTGATTATTAAATTAAGCTCTGGCACGTCGACGATATTTATTACTATCTGCATATGTTATGTTATAAATCCAGCATTATATATGGTAGATAAATCATCAATCCTTCGGGATTATCCAAATTAGCATTATCTTCATAATTTTCATTACTTAGGTAAATACATAATCCTGCTGCGTACAGAGTATCACCGTGGTATATCTGATAATAATGATATTTCCTCACTACATGTCCTTCATATTCAACCCTTTTTTGTATGAAGCAATTTCATTTTACATTTTAACGAAGAATAACAAGTGGAAGGTATTTTTTATGTTTTTTCTATTCCTATTATTTTGCGAGAGCTTTGAGGAGGTTAGGAAAATGCAATTAAGCGTACCGAAGTAAATTATTTTGACAAATTTGTCCCGAAACATTGCAGCATAAATCGCGGAGACCAAGCCAGGTGAATAAAATTCTATGCCATGAAACAAAACATTTTCCTTAGAAAAGTAAATATTTTCTAGTGTAGCCAGGAAACAAGTGTATTTTGCAGAGATTGTTACGGCTCCATTGTAACTTTGAGCTATCTGCACGAGAAAAGAGATGAATGAAAATATCGCGCTTTACCAGATGTTTGAGCATAGACGTTCGATCACGGTTGGGCAAATGCCTTGCGGAATCCTTTTCTGTATTCTCGAGCGATTTGCTGCATGCAATTTAAACGAGTAAATGCGAGAATCATTTAATTAAAAGTAGGCAGTAGGAGAATTAAAGTAAGAGATAAATGTGAAATTAGATAATTATGTGTATAGACAAAATAGACACTAAAAGTGACTATGCGAGTAAACACTAAAAATGATGTGGGAAACACAACGAGGCAGAATTTTTGGTTCGGGCTCTTCGCTTTCTGAACGAAAACCCGCCGTGAGATTTGTGTTTCTTATCATATTCGTTTAGAAGATTCGAAAACAAAATGGCAGAACAGTGAACGTATGTCGGATAATGAGCCGAATGCCAGTATCGCAAATCGGAACCTTTTATCAACTATAGCTCTAGCGCTTGACATTGCGAAAACTTTTGACAGAGCTTGGCATAATTGCCTCTTTGCTAATCTGATGGCCATTAGCCTTGATGCTACCATCACTCGAAGGATTGAGGGTTTCTTGTTCGAATGCAATATACGAGTAGTATTAGACGTTACTTCTTCCTCCTTACCAATTAATTCCGGTATCCCTCAGGGTTCTGTCTAATCGCCTACTCTGTTCTTGATTCAGAACGGCCTTTTATTTTCTACTCTCAATCTAAGTACAGTACTTTAGATCTCACAAGTAATCTTAGATCTCACAAGTAATCTCTTGCTTCCAAACGCAGTGTGGTTGAAGTGGTTGAGGGTGACCCCCTAAGTTTTACTCAATGCTTGAAAAAACGGAAGGAGTTTCCGTACTCAAATTTCGTAATTTAGTACAGAAATACTTTAATATATTTGCACAACGACATTTCAGTCTAAACTAACATTAAAAACTTAACTTTTTTATCAGCCGTGGCCAAACCTATCCCTGATAAAAATATCAAAAGAGAACGAAACGGCACGATAAATAAAGCAGAAATCTTTTCCTTAAAACTTTTGTAGATACATAGACATATATTTTGTTGATTAAACAAAATTATGCAAAATTTTACCTAACATTCCTTTTAAAAATTAAACAAAAAGTAATTTGGAGCTTGCAAAAGATTAAACAATGACTTTTGTTGTTTGCTTGTAATAACCTACTTCATCAAATTTAAGAAAAGAAAAGGAGAAAAAAAGTTGAAATAATAATGATCAATTTGCTTTGTATTACTTAACACTAAATTTGCTTTATAACTAAACTACCAAATGCTGTGATAAATTCGAAAGTAAACATAACAGGATTATGGTTGGGCGTAAAACCCAATCATATAATAATCTAAATGAAATAGGAATGAGCTTAATGTCCCGGAAAATATATCATATCCAATTCTTCGAAGAGTGAATAAAAACTTTTGTATGGTAGTTGGTAGATGTAGAGGAGGAGGTTTGTCATTTTACTTTATTATTCTAATAATAAAATATTGTGATCGACATAGAAAAAAATATTGCTACCCTGACTTTTTCGCGTTTCATAACTAAATTAGTCTAAAATGCAAATAAAAAATACGTCCCGCCGTACGCCGCAAGCCGCACGCCGTACATATGGACTTATATCTCCAAGACCATTAAAGGTAGAATGTTCTTTTTTGGGTGGATTGTTAATTCGGTAAGTGAGCTCCATTATCTAAATTTTGGGCAGTGTCAGGTGAAAGGGGGAGGCGGGGGGAGGGAAAGAGTCAAAATCTACACTTGCTAATATCTACACTGCGAACACAGATAGGAAGCTGAAAATCAGCTTAGGTATAGAGAGGGTTGTGGGACAAACTTTAAAAATAATTTGATTATTTTATCCATTGGCGTCCGAATAGAGAGAGAAGAGAGAGGGGGGCTAAAAACAAATTGTCGGCCGAATTTTATGATGAAATGATTATATCATCGAAATTACTTTTCATAAAAAATTCATATTTTGGAACCATCAAGGCGGCATACAGATCCACTAAAATCAGCTTAGAAGGAGGCTAATTATTGTAAGGGGGAGGGTCATCTCTTAAGCTATGTAATTGAACCTTAATTTATATATTAAGCTATGCTAGCAAAATACAAGAAAAATATAAAATTTGGTAGCAGTAGTGTGGGAAATGGGGAAAATTTAAAAATTGTTGGACTTCCCAAAATTTCAAACCGTTATATCTCAAAAAAAAAATTCGTCAGATTATAGAATTAGATAGCCTTCAATTTTGGTAAATTTTAAGTTAGGGGGTGTAAATTTTGAGTGATTTTTTAGTGCTCTGGTGAAAGATACAAAGTTTAAATTTTGCATGTCGATACATCTATTTGATAAACATAAAAAAAAAAAATTGTTTCCCAATTGTAATAAAACGACCCCCCACCCTCCCCCGGTCTAACGTGCACAAGGTATTTCATGTGCTTTGTAAAAAAAAAAAAAAAACTGAAAATTTTCAAATTAAATTTTAAGATAGAAACTTGAAAATTTGCGAAATATATTTAAGGAAAATCCCTAAATGTATGAAATATTAACTGGTCGAATACTTTCAAAACTTCTACACCCTCCCATACAAAATTATTTTTTCGACTATTTTTATGAAATCAATTATCATCTAACTACTTAAAGTAATCATTTTAAAATTATGCACAAACACTTTTAGAAATAATTGAAACGAAATTGCGTCAAAAGTTTTGAGAAGTATGATTTCGTCCAATTTCATCAATTTCATATTTTATAATTATTTCATCATTCATATTATTTAACACTTAATTGCGGATACGATCAATAGCTCCAGTACATGTAATTAATATTTCATTCGTTTATTTATGCAAGTTTAAGTTTTTTTGAGGGGAGAGGTGAGGGGTGATAGGAAGTGTTAAGTTTTTTTAATAATTATTTTAGTTTTTTAATTAATTGCTTGAATTACGCCCAATATTCTCTGTATAGAGTGTCAGTTTCATAGACGAAGTTGCATAGAATTTTCATGAGATTCGGTGTATTTTACATTCACGAAACAAAACATTTGTATGTGAAGGAGTAGAGGAGGTAAGGGAATCGTAAAATTTGATATGCAGTTTTATTTCGTTTTTCTTGTAAGGTGCTCGTCCAAAATTTCAAGTTCGTAGCTTTTAATTTGTAATAATTATCAATTACAAACCGTTCAATAATTAATGTAATAATAATTATCATAATTCATCAATAAATAACCAACAAATTAAAAACTACGAACTTGAAATTTTGGACGAGCACCTTGTTTCGTGAATGTAAAATACACCGAATCTCATGAAAATTCAATGCAACTTCGTCTATGAAACTGACATTCTATACAGAGAATATTGGGCGTAATTCAAGCAATTAATTAAAAACCTAAAATAATTATTTAAAAAACTTAACACTTCCTATCACCCCTCACCTCTCCCCTCAAAAAAACTTAAACTTGCATAAATAAACGAATGAAATATTGATTACATGTACTGGAGCTATTGATCGTATTCGCAATTAAGTGTTAAATTGATAACAGACCCCCAAGAACCTCCTTTCACTTAATCTTTCCTAACCACTCTAACCTGCATATTGACTTTCCACGCATCCTCAACTTGTCCCAAGAATAATAAAGTTGCGCCTTACTTGTTGGCAGTTTATTTTCATATATCACCGAGCGCAGTACGTTGAATTTGAAGTTTGTAGCTTTCATAATTGAATAATTTTTATCTGAATTTATGGCATTTGTATGAGAGGCGGCAGAGGAAGTGGAAGGCTTTGGATAATTTTGAAATTGGTTATCAACATCCTAATCGCATTGCTTTGTTTCAAGTTTAAAGTTGATAGCTCTCATATGTTCGAGAGAAAAATACTTTTCTTGAATTCAGAATACAAAAATTTGTATGGAAAGGGTAGGAGGTTTGAAGCGAAGTTGATATTTTTTCTAGCATTTATTGTAAATATTAACACGCATCCATCGGTTACTTTTCCAATGAAAACAGTCGTTAATGTAAATTCTACACATGATTTAATTTCCACAATTGATGGGGGAAGGTGTTTTGAAATAGTGTCAAAATCCTAGTCAAGTTCATGCATAAATAACGTTTCTACAAAAGTTTAAATTTTTTTCGTTTGTGTAGAAATAACACAAACGACGGATGAGTGTTAAGGAACAAATTCTGGCAAAATTTTAAGTTCCTACTTTTTTTTAGTTTCAATGAAATTCGATTAAATACATTTACCAGAATTATGCATTTATATGGGAGGGGGTAGAAGAAGTATATTCTAATCAAAACCAAATTTTCGACATTAGTAATATTTACAATGGTATACCTTTCTCAAAATTTAAAATTGATAGCCTTGACGGTATTGAAGAAAAACGATATAATTGAAAGTACGAAATTTTTTGAAATTTGTATAGGAGGTGGTAGAACGAGCGAGGTGAAATTGATAATTTTTTAAAAATTGGTTACAATTTTAATAAAATCAATTCTGACGAAAATTCGTATTTTTAACTTTGCTAGTTGCAATGAAAATCGAGAAATGCATTTTTGAGAATTGCGCATTTGTATGGAAGGGGTAGAAGGAGTAAGAGAATTTCATTTAGAGTATAAAAATTATTAACTTAAGTTTGAAATTTATAAGATTATCTAGCATTTATTTAACGCGCTTACTTTTATTTAAATTTAATTGATTTTACATAGTATACTAGTCTTCAACGCTCATGAATTGAATTTTTGAATTTAGCTCCAGTGGTAGAACCAGACAGATCTTACATCTTTCCCGGGCACTTTCTAAGTCTTTTGTTACTTACGAATTTCTCAACCCCTAAATAATTTTATTTTTAATATTTTTCCAGTAATCTACATTTACATTTATTGACATTTTTTAAGGTAAGCCCAAGAGTTTCGCATAAGGGGGATAGTTGTGTAATCCAAAATACTTTTTTTTTATACCTTTTCTTGCAAGGATAAATGGAGGTCAGTTAACAGAATAATACAACAAGATTTTGAATATATAGTTTAAGTATAATTTTGAAGAGTATAAATGCATTTGTGGTACACCGGTTTCTAGATTTAACACGTAATTTGGCGTCGAAACTCGAAAGCCACTTTAGAAAATATCTGTGAATTTTATCTGTACTGAGGAGCCGCATAACAAAATATGGATCTAGATACAGCTAAAAATAAATCGTACTTGACAGAAAATTAATATCTTTTTTGCGATGAGACTACTCCAAATAGTGTTTATGCTAGTTTTAGCTTTCTTCCCCCTATCTGTTAGATGCGGTTTAAATGATAATCCTAGGCTGAGAATAACTCCTGTGTATGAATATAATAATTAACAATTTCAATTTCAGCACCATTTATAAACCATTTTTCGCTTATTTTATTTTTACCTCCTTTTCGGAAAATCATTATTTTGGATTTTTTCAAATTAATTTCTGAATCCCAAGGCATTGAGTATTCATGTAGATTATTTATCATTTTCTGCAAAACTGATTTATCGTATCGTCTGCTAGCAGTATTATATCATCTGCGTACGTTAAAACTCCTACTAGAATATCGTCAACATACAATTCTTTATATTTATTTTAATAAACACTGCAGTCCCATTTATTTCAAAGCTTCTAAACGACGGAAGTACCCGCAACCAGATTACTAACAAGCAAAGTACAGTCATCCTTTAGGAACTTCTACAATGTTCATGCCAAATGTTATTTGATCGGATTATATATGCGGCGAATCGCTGCTCAATAAGAAATAATTTATTTCGACAGCCATGCATCAAAACGAGAAAATACATTAATTACATAACCTGTTCTACAACTAACTATGTCACACAAAATATATCGATCAACCCAAGCGAAAATATAATTTTAAATACATTTTTTTTTTCGTAAAATGGTCATAGTTTTTGCTTCTAGTTGGCAATCTTTTCCAAAAACAATGCATGTTTCTTCGACGATGTGCCTGGTCTTATGCAATCGCAACCACTCTTTCTATTTAGGTTTAATTGAGTTATCTTGGAAACACACACCCAGACAAGCATACGTCTAAGCGAAAACCACTTTTTCGGATTCGTGGGAACCCAAATAGATAACAATAGATACCCTTTATTTCGTAACATTAGAACCAAAAAATGACTTCAAGCCTTTTTCCACCTCCCATCAAAAATGTACCATATGTATAATCGATATGTCAGGAAAGCTGATTTCTTTGAATAAAGATAATAACTAATATCGCCTGTGGTCGAAATTTGACCAATTGTGTGTGTAAAAGAACAAAATTCATCTTATTTTTGACATAATTTCTGAACCAGACTGCTCGAATATGGAACTCGCTGCCCATTCCAGTATTCCCGCATGACTACAACATTCAACAATTCAAAAGATATATTCATAGCCACTTCCGTCTCTATCCCCTTAATTCCCAAAAACCAATGTCCTTCCCTCCTCACCGGAGCTGTCGGTCAGTACAAAAGGGCAATCCCTCTAGTTCCGATGTCACATAAAAAAAAATAATTAATTGTGATTTAGTTGTATACAAAATCGTAATTATAACATATGAGTTTCAGTCCCCTCCTTGAAATACTAAAAAACTAACATAATTTTTGATCTTCACGTAGTAAGTCAAAGAGCATTTTTTTTTTTTATTTATTATTAATGCTTTTTTTTTATAAATACAATATTATACAATTTTATTTTATTTTAATTTAATTAGCACTACTCCCCCTTTTAAGGTTATAACCTTGAGTTAGGGGTGAGGGGTCAATTCATTCTATATTTATAGAAAATATTTAGCATTAGACATGTGTAGTATAGGGTTATTCTATATGAGGTGTTATTTTTAATAGCCCGCTATTTCGGTAGATGTCACTTTTGAAGCTGTCATTTTTTGACATTTGACAAGTAGAAACTACGCCATTAATAAAAATGGAACGATACATGCTTCAACAACGTATTGAAATTATTAAAATTCGCTTTATTAAAATTCACATTATAAAAATTCACTATTCTTGACTGATGAGGCCCATTTCCACCTCGGTGGCTACGTCAACAAGCAAAACTGTCGCATCTGGGGCTCGGAAAACCCAAGAGTTATTGTTGAAAAGCCTCTCCATCCTCAACGTGTGACTGTTTGGTGCGGTTTATGGTCCGGCGGGGTCATTGGACCTTACTTTCGAAAATGAGGCTAGAGCAACAGTTACGGTGAATGGATTGCGCTATTGAGAGATGATTAATGATTTTTTCTGGCCGGAATTGGATGATATTGATCTGGACAACAAGTCCTGGCAACAGCTTAAAGCCGATGCTCAGGATCGCGCCTTGTGGAAGAGAGTTGTTTCTGTCCTATGCCCCTATAGGGGGTCTTAACAGGAATTTGATTGATTGATTGATCTGGACAACTTTTACTTTCAACAAGACTGCGCTACGTGCCACACAAGTACCGAAACCATTGATCTTTTACGGGAAAAGTTTCGAAATAACACCTTTTATTGGAAAACCCTATACTTAGATGGGGGACCGCTTGCATCACTTTATTTTACCTGCCTGTTTACCTGTGTATGGAAACATAAACACATCATTTTTTGTGCATATTTATGGCACAGTACCTTTTGAAAGATATAAGTTTCACTTCCTCCCTTTAAATACAAAAAAAAATTCCAATTTTTGATGTTCACGTTGTAAGTCAAGCAGCATTGGATGCGTAACATGGTGCTGGCATTGAGTAGTAATGTAAGAGATATTCGTGTACAAAAGCTCTTGACTAAAAGCTCTTTACTAAAAGCTCAATGCCTCTAGAACTGCCACTGGTTTGCTGGTTCTCGTCCAATCACCAAAATCATGAACATTTATGGCACAGTACCTCATTAATGATGAAAGTTTCTTTACCCTCTTTTAATAATACATAATGAAAAAGAGGACCACAATTTTCGATACTCACTTATTAATATATAAGAAGAAGATATTCATTTATTCACCAACTGCCTAATTACTAAAAATAATACATTAAATTAATAAAACCTAATAATAAAGCATTGAAAGCCAAAATAACAAGTCAACAAATAAAATAAAAATAACAAAATACAATAGATAACAGCCAAGAATAGAAAGAAAACAAAATATAATAATAGTAAAAAAAATAATTGAAAAACGAAATAAACAAATAATACCATTGTCACATAGCGGTCCTAATTATAATTTAGCTAATTCGTAATTTAGCTCGCCTTCATCGTTAGTAGATTGGTGACACACAGCACTTTGCTAATTAAGAAGAGCCACTTACTCATATGTCATATTTTTAAATAATTGAATTGCATAGCCAATAGGCAATAAAATTTTACATGGAAGGCGACAAAAGAAGAAAAACGATCCTTTGTCCTGTTTTAGAATCGTTTGCGAGTCATCTTTCATAGCTCGGCGTCTAAATCACGTTTCCAAAATTTTGTATCAGAGCTGTTAGAAAATGATTTTTCTTCTCTCTTGCACGACGAAGCTTTTATGAAAGCTCCAACTCTTGTACTACATTCTTCATCGTTATAGCCTAAATTATGAGAAAAATGAGAGGATTTAGCTAAATGAGATGATTTAGCTGAGAGCACGATGAGATGATTTAGCTGATATATGATTACTATTTTGGTAGTTTAGCTAAATTAGTATATGACACACAGCCGCTTAATGATAATTTAGGCCTTAATTATATTTTAGCTGCGCTATGTGTCAATGGTATAAGTAATAAATAGGAAACCTAGAAAATTAAAAGTGACAGTGAAAATTAATTCAACGTCACAAGAGTCTTGACGTTCAGTTATTTTTCACTGTCATTTTTAATTTCCTAGTTTTCCTCAAGAGAGTCGAAGAGAAGTATTGACTGAAAAGTCGGAGCATAGATGAAATCGGTATAATTAGTGCGATGCTGTAGGACTCTACAAAATTCGTTATCTATGAAAAAACGATGCGGTACATTGAAATTAATCGAAGACAACAATTGGTCAAAGTCGATAACAGCTACCGACTTCAAAATTGGTACCTGGCATATATTAATTAGCTAGTAGTTTTAAAATTTTCAAAAAATCATCCCACAGACCTAAACTATTTCACACAATTGTTAAAAATACTGCAAACTCGAATCGTGACCTAAATTATAAAATAATATTAATTGTTAATAATATTATTGTGCTCACTGAAAGGACATAAGCGGTGCGAAAGAAAATCTATGACTTCATCATATACAAACCTCGGACCTATTCTTAAGCTCCTTTGATTTTGTCATGAAAATTGAATTGATTTCAAGAGCAAGAACGCCACGAGGTTGATATAACGCAACAGGTATACATCAACTTCATCTCTTTCGGGGAAAATATTGTGAATAATTATTCACCTGACGATCATGATTCATGAATTATTTTGCAGATTTAAGCCTATGATTATAAAAAGTTTGAAAATCAGGTCCGCATTTGTATCATATATTAACAGTTGGTAGACGAGTGAAGGCTGCAAAGAAATTCGATTTCTACTTGTTCGAAAGAAGTTTCTTAGAATATTCTCACCGTATTCGAAGGACCACTTAATGTAAATTTTCGAACTCTTTATTAAGTTTATACATATGCGATGTTAAATTCTGTAATGTTATAAATATCGACGTGAAGATTAAAAATCAACTACTACAATTATGGAAATTTAAAGTACTTTTGAGATATTTCTCCTCATGCAGTAAAATATGTAACTGCACCTTCATTCAATGGACTTAAGCAATGCTGTCGTAATAGCTATGCTTTGACTTTCATGTTTACGTATGTACGTATTCATTTCGCACCAGATCACCTTAATCTTATATTGTATCCTTTGTGTGACATGATTGCTCATATGCATATCATACGAATGTTTCAAATTTTATTATTCATTTGCTAAAATACATGCTACTGTCCTAATTCCAACCTTCACTTAAACTACTTCCAAGAGAGTGACGGTACCGACTACATACATTCAAATGTAAAACATTTGAATTTTGATTCTTCAGAATCATCTTTTGACAAAATGATAGCCAGTAAATGTATTATAAATCGATTTTGATTGTTAACTTAGTATTATAAACTAAATAATTTGTTGTTTCGTGAAGAAAAACTTAATTTTACGATTTTAGCTCTGAAGTAATTATATTAACAGGTTGACAATCTATACATATAAATATAATTGTAGTGTCTGTCTGTTATTTGCTTATAAATGGCTATAACTTAGTTTTTTGCTTTATTTGGAAATAACTAAGCAGAAACAGACGTTTTTAAAAACTTTCTCTGTCTGTTTGTCTGTCTTTCCAGCTTTCACGTTAAAACGGCTGAACCGATTGAAATGAAACTTTCACAGGTTATTAGGTCTGCCTCGGGAAGTAACCTGTCTTAGGTTTTATTTTACTCCCCACACGCCTTCTACCCCCTCCCATACAAAGTGACTCATTTTCAAAAATTTATAATAATCAATCTATTAATTTGAAATTTAAAACATATTATTTCTATTATAAATGCAATCTTCAAGTATATAAATAATTGGAATCCCCCTACTCCTTCTACCACCTCCCATACAAACTAAACTTTTCCATGAAACACTATACTCCAAATTTCTCTGTACGTATAACTTTCATCGAGCTAAGGTTTTGTATTAAATAATTAGCACTGTCATTAATACCAGGAAAAAACTAACCAATTAGCTCCACTTCTTCTACCCCCTCCCTTACAATGTGACACAATTCCACGACTTTGCAAAAACTCGATTTTCTTGATAAGTGTGAATCTAACTGATGTGAAATTGAAAAGATATCAACTGCATGGTGATTATAGTGGTTTCTAGAAAAAATTACCAAAAACCCCCCACTACTTCTACCACTTCCCATACAAATTGCACAATTTCACTAAATCCAATGCACTAAGTTTCTCAAGTTACCTATTCAGTTTTTCAAGCTTAAATTTGGTGCAAAATATTTTTATAGCTACTCTAGCATGATGTGAAATAAATTAATTTAATACTGTCTCTTCTATCACTCTCCACACAAAAATTCTTAAGATTACAAAAATTTCGATTTCATCGGTAGTATCATATAATTGGGCTTTAAGCACAATCGAAGTCCTGTTATGTATTTAAGCTTAATGTCATTTCATTTGGGCTTTTTTTAATTAACACAAGCTACAACTATTCACATGTCCTTAACGCTCTTCAACACGTATACATATGATCTCGAATCACGGGTTTGATTTGATCACGAGCCTGTCCCATACAAATGCGAGTAAAATGGTTTCATTTTTAATAATTAATGGTTCTGATTCCAACAAAATACAAAGCATTGTGTTCAAAGAGCCATCAAACTAAGCAGATTATCTATCTGACATAATGTACTACTAACGATATTCTCAAAAAATGTTATTATTGCGATTATTACGCGGACAAAGTCGCGGGCGATCGCTAGTTTCTAATAATATGCTTTATATATATGATATTGTTATAGATCTGGCAATGATCTTTCCCGTATATGCCAGAACAGTCCCCCAATATGTAAAACGCCATAATCAAAGATCTAGAATCTTCCAGTATAGTTGAGACACACACCCGATGGTTTGAGAATTGAAAAAAATGGTATAAAAGCACGAAACTTTTATACGGAAGTTAGTTATTCAGCGACATTCATGAAAGACGCGAACCAGTAAAGTGCGATAGTAAGACACGCGACGGTGTTGTCATAAAAAGCGATAGAAAAACACGCAGCGGTGTTGTCATAAAGTTCGAAGTGATCGGGAAATTATATTAGAGTACGAATAAATAAATTATCACTTATTCTTAAACGAATTGTGTTTTTACTTGAAATCCCGGCGAACCCCTAGCTTGCAACAATATTTTATCTAATTCATGCAAAGTGCTGACGTAAAGTAAACAGCTTTTAATAACTATATCGGCATTATTGGAGATTGACCGTATAAATATGTAATAAATTAACTGCCAACAAGTCGAGCGCAACTTTATTATTATTGGGACAAGTTAAGAATGTATAGGCTAGGGTGGAAAGGAAAGTCAAGGGAATGGGGGTTCTAGGGAAGGGCTGTCGCAAATTATGTATATAACACTTAAATACGTGGCTGAAGCGGGAAATGGGGAGCAATTGAAACAGTTCGTTCCTCTTTTCAATATTTCAAACTGTTTTATTTCAGAATTGAAAATACAGATATTAAATTGAAATTTTGTGAAATTATAGAGCTATTTGTTGAACCAAAATATTGAAATCTTTCACTAATATTTTTAGGGCTTTGGTAAAAGATACAAAGTTCAAATTTTGTACGTGCATATACCCATTTGATGTACATCAAAATAATAATAATAAGAACAATTTGGACTAAAGCTAAAATGCACCGCATCGTAGCCCTAAACTACACGTGGTGTTTCATCCGAATTAAAAAAAAAAACCAAAAAGTAAAAAATTTTGATTGAAATTTTAAGCCAGAAATTTTGTAAAATTCACTTAGAAAAGTGCGTAAAAGTTAAGGATTTTAAATGGTCGAATAGCTTCATAACAGCTGGTATGTACTGAATAGGACTGTAACCTGCACGAGGGGTTTCATTTATCTTGAAAAAGACAGAAGAACTTAACATTTTTGATTACAATTTTAAGCTAGAATCTTGAAATTTATTCGAAAAGAATTTTAAAATATTAATTGATTGAATACCTTCAAAACTTTTACCCCTCCCATCCAAAGGTTTTTTTTCGACCATTTTTACGAAATCAATTATTATCAAAACGAAATAAAACTGCAAGACAAATACACCAGAACGCTGTGTAACTTAGTTGAAGGACGAAAAATAAATTTTCAAATCTGTTATCAAACGGATCCTGCGCATTGGAACGAAAAAATTGCGTTTTCGTAGAAGATCAGGTAATTTCGAATTGAACAATTATGCGAATAGCGTGTAGGTCTGCAATGCGAAGGTCGTGAATTTAAGTCCCAGTCGACGCGTTATTCAAGCACACTGCCTGCATGGATATACCTTGGTTACCTCAATATACGAAAGAGAAAAATTCGTAAATAGAGGGTTGTGCGAAGAGCTAACAACTCTTCCACACTAAATAAAGAAAATATTAAGAAACCTTCAGGTCAGGAGACCAAAGCCCGATTTGAGCTGTAGCGCCATTGAAGAGAGAGAAGAGAGCTCAAAATGGTTCTAGTAGTGATAAATTGGCTTAGCTTTCGGTTAGCAGGATGGTCAGGAGCTGATTGGAAAAAAATTTACTTTGAAAATTTGACATACTTTTCAAAGGTCATAAGATCTAATTGATTGTGTGAATTTATATTCGATTTTTTTTCCCAGGATTGACACCATATCAAACCTTACTATGCCAAAAAAGGAAAAAAATTTTAAATCTACTATACATAATAAAAAAATACCACTACGAAAATATGAAAAAATTCAAAATCAAACGTTTTTTGCCTTTTAATATTATATTAACAAAATTTATAAAAATTTTAAAATATGTTCAATGGAAACCCTATTCGTGCCCTTGTTCTATTTTCGAAGAAAATCACTACTTGCAACAGACGGCCCCATAAGTGTCAAATAACTGACAGAACCTCCATTCGCTTAATCTTTTTTAGCCACCCTAATTTATATATTAACTTCGCACGCATCCTCAATTTGTCCCAAGAATAATAAAGTTACGCCCAACTTGCTTGCAGATATTTTACGCTGATTTAGCCATGAAACGCGAAAGAAAGGAAACGAAATTTCCAATTGTGATTGCATTTGATATGCCAACTTCAATTACCATACTTGCATCTTTTATAATTTTCAAAGAATTTGAAAATTTGACTTTCCCAAAATTAAGTCATTTGAATGGTGCTAGAAGAGGATGAAATAGAATTGAACAATTTTGAATAAAATAAATGTCACCAGCATTATTTCGGATAACAATTTTCAAATGATGAAAGTTTTTATTTAAATTGAAAAATTTTGACAGTATGATTTGATCCGTACATTTAAGTGAAAATACTTTTTTTTATTAAAACAAAATATGCTCTTGATCAATCAAGCAGATTTTTTTTATAATTGTGTATTTTTTAATTATAGTAATATGAAAAGAAATTAGTTTAATCGCACCGCCACCCCTCTGTCACCGCCATACAAAATTACGCAATTTTTTTTATCTTTTTAATAAGTCAATTTTCTTGGAAAATATCAATTTGAAAATTAGAACTTTTTCAGTAATATTATTTAGGTTCTATTAAAATATTCGAAATCCTGCCACTCCTTTTTTTCTTAGTACCTATTAAAGTTATGAAGCTCGAATTTAATACAAAAGTATTCTGAAATTCAAAAATAAATTCGATCCCGACACTCTTCTTCTTAGCTCCCACACAAAAAATAACACAATTATATATAATATGTCGATTTCCTTGAATAGTATAAAGCTAACTCATCTAAAATTTAAGTCAATTTCTGTATAGATTTTAGGTACATCTGCGAATATCCTCCAAATCTTCTGCCATTTTCCATACAAAAGTCACAATTTGGCGAGAAAACAAACGAATGGACAGACAGACAGGTAGACGGATAGACATCTGGTTTTGCGTTTTTTGGGCGACAACAAATATTTATGTACCATTGGCGACTTTGTGCGAGCAGTATTAATCGATGTTACAAACTTTAGATTTGATTGATTGACAAACTTTAGAGCAAACTTACAATACTCTCAGATTCCATATGTAGTATAAATAAACTGCCAACAAGTCGGGCGAAACTTTATTATTCTTGGAACAAGTTGTGGATGAGTGGAAAGTCAATATGCAGGTTAGAGTGGTTAGGGAAGGCTAAGTGAAAGGGAGTTCTGGGCAGGGCTGTTGTCAATTTAACAATATTTCATTCGTTTCTGCAAGTTTGGGTTTTTATGAGGGGAGGAGGAGGGGTAATAGTAAGGGTGGGTGCATGTTAATAGCTTTGTAATTAATTGCTTGAATCACGTCCAATATTCTCTGTATAGAATGTGTTTCATAGACGAAGTTGCATAGAATTTTCATAAAATTCGGTGTATTCTACATTCACGAAACCGAACATTTGTATGGGAGGGGGTAGAGAAGGTAGGGGAATCGTAAAATTTGATATGCATTTTTATTTCGCTTCTCTTGTAAGGTGCTTGTATAAAATTATAAATTCGTAGCTTTTAGTTTGTTGGTTATTAGTTGATTTAACGAAATTGGTCGAAATCATAGTTTTGTACGGGAGGGGGTAGAAGGGCGAGCGCGATTTCAAAACTTTTAAAGCAACTTCATTTGAATTATTTTTATAGGTTTTTATGCAAAATTTGAAATTGATAGCTTTTAAGAGTTAGCTGATAACTGATTTCTTAAAAACGCTCGAAAAAATAATTTTGTATGGGAGGGGGTAGAGGAGGTAGGGGAATCGTAAAACTTGTGATGTAATTTTCTTTTTTTTCTACTGTAAGGTGCTCGTACAAAATTTCAAGTTCGTAGCTTTTAATTTGTTGGTTATAAGTTGATTTAATGAAATTGGTCGAAATCATACTTTTGTTTGGGAGGGGGTAGAAGGGCAAACGCGATTTCAAAACTTTTAACGTAATTTAGTTTCAACTATTTTCATAAGTTTTTCTGCAAAATTTCAAATTGATATCTTTTAATAGTTAGGTGATAATTGATTTCTTAAAAATGGTAGAAAAAATAATTTTGTATGGGAGGGGGTAGAAGTTTTAAAGATTTTCAACCAGTTAGTAATTCATATGCTTAGGGATTTTTTTGAAATGCATCTCGCAAATTTTCAAGTTTCCACCTTAAAATTTCACTCAAAAATTTTGAGTTTATGTGTTTTTTTCAATACACATGAAACACCTTGTGCACGTTAGACCGGGGAGGTCGGTTTATAATAAATAAGGATCAAGTTATTATTATTTTTCTATGTGGATTAAATATAGGTATTCACATGCAAAATTTTAACTTTGTATCTTTTACCAGAGCCCTAAAAAAATCACTCAAATTTTTCAATATTTTTGCTTATCACCTCCCTCCCCTTACACCTCCTAACTTAAAATTTTTACCAAAATTAATTATCATGTAGTTCTACAATCTGACAAATTTTCGATTTGATATCTGTACTATTTTTTGAGATATAAGGATTTGTAATTTTGAAAAGTACTCCATTTTTGAAATGCTCCCCGTTTCCCCCCACTACTATTATTTCGATATTTTTTTGTATTTACCTAGTATAGCTTAATATACATTTTAAGTTTCAATTACATAGCTTAAGAGATAGTTGAGATATTCATTTTTAAGTGTTTTTCTTTGCACCCCCCCTGTCCCTCCCCCTTACAATAATTAGCCGCTTTCTGAGCTGGTTCCGATGAAACTATATGCCACCTTGACGGTCTCTAAACATGATTTTTTTACGATAAGTAATTTCGAAGATATAATCATTTGAAAAAAAAATTCGGCCGACAATTAGTTCTTAGCCCCCCCTTTTCGCACCCCAATGGATAAAAAAATTACATTATTTTTAAAAGTTGTCCCACAAAACTCTCTATATGTATGTTGAGTTTTAGCTTCCTAGCTGTTACCATGGTTGAGATATTTGAATTCGTATTTTTCGGTTTAACCGCTCCCCCCGCCGCCCCCTGAACCCGTACACCCCCGAAAATGGATATCCGCCTGAAATCCGCAACTATCTACAATCCCCTCAAAAATGAACTTTCTATCTTGAAGGGTTTGGGAGCTAATGTGCGCTGAGCGTACACGTCGGCGTACGGCGTACGGCGTACAGACAGACGGATTTTTTATACTCTAGATGAAATCTGAGAGTATATTGTGTTTGCCTTACCGTTTGTAACGCTAAGAAATAATGCTCGCACAGAGCCGCCAAGGGTACAGAAATATTTGTTGTCGCTAAAAAACTTCGATTCCGAGTTGCTGTCTGTCCGTCTGTCCGTCTGTCTACAGCATAACTCTCGAACGCTTTGAGCTATCGTGCTGAAATTTTGTGTGTATAATTTTTAGCAAAAAAGAAACTTTAAGTTCGTGAACGGGCCACATCCCCCCACTCCTTCTACCCCCTCCCATACAAATTTCACGAAATTCCGAAATTTTCAGAAATTGATTTTTCTTTGAAACTATTTAAGCTATCGATTTGAAATTTGGGTCAAAGTATTATGATATAAATGTCATTAATATGACAGAATATTGATACGATCCCGTCAATCCTTCTACCCCCTCCCATACAAATGCATAATTTTGAAAAATGCAGTTTTTCGATTTTCATTGAAACTAGCAAAGTTATAAAAACGAATTTTTTCCAGAATTAATTTTGTTATAATTTCAATCAGAATTCAAAAAATTATCAACTTCACCACACTCTTTCTACCCCCTCCCATACAAATTTCACGAAATTTTGAAATTCAAATTAAATTATTTTTCTTCGAAACTGTTAAAGGTATCAACTTGATATTTATCATAAAGTATAAAATTAGAAATATCAATAACAAGAAAAAAAATTGGTTCTGATACGTACACTCCTTCTACCCCCTCCCATACAAATGTATAATTTTTGTTAAGTGCATTATATCGATTTCCATTAAAACTAGAAAAAGTATAAACTTAAAATTTTGCCAGAATTTGTTTTTTAATAATTGCAATAAATGCTAAAATAAATTATCAGCTCCTCTTCACTCCTTCTACCCCCTCCCATACAAATATCTGTATTATAAATTCAAGAAAAGCATTTCTCCTTCGAATATATTAGAACTATCGAATTTGAAATTGAATCAAAGCGTGGTGATAAGGATGATGATAAGCAGTTTCAACATCATCTTAAACGCTCCACTTCCTCTGCCACCTTCCATACAAATGCCTCAATTTCAGGAAAACTATGTCCAATTGAAAATAATGAAGCTACAAACCTTAAATTCAGCACGAAATATTTTACATACCACATTTGGTGTCATATCCAAAAATTACAAACCTTCCTCCTCTCCTTCTACCACCTCCCATACAAAAGTCACTATTAATTATTTAAAAGAATTGGAGGTGACATATTTTCCGGTACATTGAACTCTTTTCTCATTTCATCTAGAGTATCATATGATTGGGCTTTACGCCCAATCATAATTCTTTTATGTTTTTTTTTGCATTTTTAGGCTTTTAGTCATGAAACGCGAAAAAAAAAAATTTCAGGGTAGCAAAGTTTTTTTTTTCTTGTGTCGATCACAATACTTTATTATTAGAATAATAAAGTAAAATCATAGGAATCTTGTGCAAAGTAGAAAATAATAACAATAAGAATATACATATATAAGTACAAACAATTTGATTGCTACGTTAGTCGCGCAGAACGAATTAGTGGTGTTTCATCAATTTAAAAACATTATAATCTATATATCTACTATATTTATATATATATAATTGTAGTGTCTGCCTGTTATTTGTATATAAATGGCTATAAGTTGGTTTTTTCGCTTTATTTTAGCAATAACTAAGCAGAAACACATGTTTGTAAAATTCTTCTCTGTCTGTCTGTTTGTCCGGCTTTCACGCGAAAACGGCTGAACCGATTGTAATTAAACTTTCACAGTTTACTAAGTATGCACCGAGATGTAATCTGCGTTTGGTGTTATCTCAATACCCCACGCCTTCTACCCCCAAACAAAATGAATCATTTTCAAAAATATATAATAATCAAATTTTCTTGAAAACCATAGAGCGAACAATTTAAAATTTGGAATATATTATTTTTATAAAAAATTTAATAAATGTGATCTATGGTAGACAAATTGTTTGAATCCCTCCACTCTTTCCACCACCTCCCAAGCAACTGCACGTTTTCATGAAATACTGGAAACCAATTTGCTCAGTACATATAACATTAATTAGTACTTTAATCAATATCATGGAAAAGTAAACCGATTAGCTTCTCCCTTTTACCCCCTCACATCTTTTCCAAAATTCGATTTTCTTTAAAACTATGAAAGTTACTAATCTGAAATTTAAAATGTATCAATTGCATTACGATTATGTGATTGTTTCTCAAAAAATCAATAAGAACCCACACTCCTTGTACCACCTCCCATACAAACTGCACAATTTCACTAAAACCAATGCATTAATTTTCAATTATCGTGTTCAATTATTGAAGCTTAAATTCGATGCAAAACATTTTTAAAGCTACTCCAGCGTGATGTGAAACAAATTAGTTCAATGCTGCCACCTCTTCTACCACTCCCCATTACAAAATTTCTTAAGATCACAAAAATTTCGATTTCATCTATTATATATATATATACCTACATATACATATATAGACCTCAGTTCATATTTATATAAAAAAAATTATAGGACCACAAAAACTGTATCTGCAGGTTGAAATGAAATCCTTTGTTGCTCTCTGCTGCTAACACCCACGCAAAGACCACTATCAACATCTTCGACATTCCACAGGCAAAATATTAGGGCACGCTTGAATTTCATCCCCAGGGCTCGAAAATCCTGTGTTGGTCTCTGCCAGCCATGCATCAACGTCGTTCATTGGACATGGTATTCGTACGCTGCTAGAAAGATGGGAGAAATTAGTGACTAGCGGTGGACAACACTTCAAATGACATGTTGCTTACTGCTTTTTAAATAAGGCATTATTTTTACGAAAAAACATTAATTTATTATAAACTAGCAAACGCCCGCGACTTCGTCCGTATAAAAATCGCATTAATAAGCAATTTTTGAGAATGTAGTTAGTAATACATTATATGGGATATGTAATCCGCTTACTTTAATGGCTCTTTGAACACAATGTTTTGTATTTTCTTGGAGTCAGAACCATAAATTATTAAGAATGATACCATAATATTCGCATTTGAATGGGAGAGGCTCGTGATCAAATCAAACCCGTGATTCGAGATCATATGTATACGTATTAAGGACATGTGAATAGTTGTAGCTTGTGTTAATTGAAAAAACCCCAAATAAAATGACATTAAGCTTAAAAACATAACAGGACTTCGATTGTGCGTAAAGCCCCATTATATGATACTACCGATGAAATCGAAATTTTTGTAATCTTAAGAATTTTTCTGTGGGGAGTGATAGAAGGGATGACAGTACTAAATTAATTTTTTTCACACCATGCTAGAGTAGCTATAAAAATATTTTGCACCAAATTTAAGCTTGAAAAACAGAATAGGTAACTTGAGAAACTTAGTGCATTGGATTTAGAAAAATTGTGCAATTTGCATGGGAGGTGGTAGAAGGAGTGGGGGGTTTTTGGTAATTTTTCTAGATACAACTATCATCACCATGCAATTGATATCTTTTAAATTTCAGATCAGTTAGATTCACACTTTTCAAGAAAATCGAGTTTTTGCAAAGTCGTGAAATTGTGTCATATTGTAAGGGAGGGGGTAAAAGGAGTGGAGCTAATCGGTTAATATTTCCCGATGATAATAATAACACTAATTAGGGATTGATCACAAAATTTTAGCTCAATCAAAGTTATACGTACTGAGAAAATTGGTTTAGAGTATTTCATAAAAAAGTGCAGTTTGTATGGGAGGTGGTAGAAGGAGTGGAGGGTTTTTGGTAATTTTTCTAGAAACAACTATAGTCGCCATGCAATTGATTTGTTTTAAATTTTGGATCAATTAGATTCACACTTTTCAAGAAAATCGAGTTTTTGCAAAGTCGTGTAATTGTGCCACATTGTATGGGAGGGGGTAGAAGGAGTAAAGCTAATCGGTTAATTTTTCCCGATAAAAATAATTATGCTCATTAAAGATTTAGTGCAAAATTTTAGCTCGATCAAAGCTATACGTACTAAGAAAATTGGTTTAGAATATTTCATGAAAAAGCGCAGTTTGTATAGGAGGTGGTGCAAGGAGTGGAGGGTTTTTAGTTATTTTTTTGAAAAGCAGCTACAATTATCATTGAATTAATATATTTTATATTTCAGAACAGTAACATTCACACTTTTCAAGAAAATCGAATTTTCGCAAAGTCGTGGATTTGTGTCTGATTGTATGGGAGGGGTTAGAAGGAGTAAACCTAATTGGTTAGTTTTTTCCTGACATTAATAACAATGCTAATTAAGGATTTAATACAAAATCTTTGCTCGATCAAAGTTATATGTACTGAGAAAATTGCAGTATAGTATTTCATGAAAAACTTTAGTTTGCATGGGAGGTGGTGGAAGGAGTTGGGGGATTCAAACTTTTTTATATACTTGAAGATTGCATTTATAATAGAAATATTATTTTTATTAAATTTCAAATTAATAGCTTTCATAGTTTCCAAGAAAATTTGATTATTATAAGTTTTTGAAAATGAGTATGGAAGGGGGTAGAAGGCGTGAGGGGAGAAAAATAAAACCTAAAGCAGATTACTCCCCGAAGCAGACCTAATACTCTGTGAAAGTTTCATTGCAATCGGAGCAACCGTTTTTGCGTGAAAGCCGGAAAGACAGACAAACAGAGAAATTTTTTAAAAACGTTTAATTCTGCTTAGTTATTGCTAAAATGAAGCAAAAAACTTATTTATAGCCATTTATAAATAAATAACAGACAGACACTACAATCATATTTATATAGATATTATCTCGGGGTCATTTTTTCAATTGCGCTATCTGATATTTAGTTATAATTTAAGGAATAATTTAAGAATTAGTAAGTAAATAAAAATAAAAATTATTAACAATTGTTCTTACTATTTACAGATTAATAAAAATGAAACAAGCCATCTACATTTACTTCGTATTAATTTTCGCTGCAGCGCTAGCAACACAAAGTGATGCGAAACGTAAGTACATAGAAATGCAACCAGAAAATTGTAAAATAGAATTTTTAGATACAATAAATGGAATGGTTTCAGCATACTTTAATTTTTTCCAATTAAGTAATAATACTGTTTAATGTTTTATTTTATTTTATTTTTTTTAATAAAAATCGATCATACATTATTACATTGATTATATTATAGTGCGTGGCCTACAATAATAAAATACGTTTCGACTTAAATCAATTGATTTGAAATTGATGAAAAAACTGTGTAAGAAAAACTTAAGAATACATTTTTGTTCTGGAAACATCTTTAACTTTCTTTGAGATTTTCAAATGAAACTTATTTATAAATGAAAAAAATTTAAAAAAAAAAGAAATTATCGAAAATTGTTTTTTCAATTTCAGTTTCGTTTCGAGTATATAAGATTTAGTTGGTTTTAGCGTTTTGTATTTTGGGAAAAAACAAATCCAGAATCTTGAATTCGATGTTAACTTATTTTGAATTGTATCTCTTTTTATATTTTAAGTTATTGAAAATTTTAATAATAGTGGAATAAAGGACAACCACTAAGGAATTTTTTACAAAAACTTTAGTCGAACTATCTCGTGTATGTCCTCGTATTTACATTTTTGTGACTAATTTTGTTTGTGTTCAATTCGGGATCGCAACAATTACGAATAATTGCAGTTGTTGCATTCCAAACAACAAACGAATGAAGCTATAAACTGTTCGAACTGTAATTACATCGCATTTTTTATTCGAAGGCGGCATATGGAATGCAATCGACAGTAATACATCCGATGCCTGTCAATGTCCTTTGTGAATTGCAATACATCCGCATGTATAGATGGTTGGACAGGCATCTCTGGCACTGGACACAATTTTTTAGACGAAATTTTGATCACATAGCAGTTTGAGTACGAAAAGTAAATTATGCCTGGATAGTTTCTATCGATAATGTTTGTGTGAAATTCTTAAGGATTGGGAAAAAACATTAAAATTTCGTTTTCAACAACTTAATAGTGAAACTTTCGTTTTCATTAAATAATTAATTGTAAGGCCTAGTACACTATTCAAGTGAAATTAGATTTTTGTATGAAAAATTAAATTTCATTTCAATTGAAGTTCAGCGTTCGCCACTACATCTCATGTTTGTGGACTTTAAGGAGGCTTTCGACAGCGTTAAGCTAGATTAAATATGGAATGCTTTACGTAGGAAAGGTATTCCAGATAAGGTCATAGCTTTGCTTAAAGAATCCTACGAAGATGCAAGATGTCGCGTCTTACATAGAGGAGAGCTGTCCGAAAGCTTTCCTGTGCGAATGGGACAAGGCTGCATATTATCACCGGCCTTGTTTCTGTTGGTAATGAACTCATCCTGAAAGCTGGACTGGAAGGTGGGAAAGATAAAGGTCTTCAATGGAGGCAATTTAACATCTTATGTGACCTTGATTATGCTGATGAATATAGAGTTAAATGTTCGCTCGTTGCATTCTAAATGCAAAGAGGCGGGACTGAAAATAAATGTGCGTAAAATCAAGTATATGCACATGGGTTTGAACACAAGCACACCGATTTTTCTTAATAGAGAAAATGTGGAAGAGGTGCAAGATTTTTGTTAACTCGGAAGCATTGTCAGCATCGACGGCGGAGCTGAATAGGATGTTGACGCTCGTCTAAATAAAGCTCGTCAGAAAGAAAGTGTCCATTTGACTTACCAAGAAACTGCAAACTTGCGTCAACCAATGCCTCCGACATATTTTAGGAATATTCTGGCTAGAAGTGATCTCCAACGACGAACTTCAAAGTACAACTGGACAGACCAAAATAGGCATTAAGATTCAAAAGCGGGAATGGCAGTGGATCAACCACACTTTGAGAAAACCAGAGCGAAACATTACCAAACAAGTTCTGGATTATAATCCTGAAGAGAGACGTCGAGTTAGTCGACCATGTAGCACATGGAAGCGAGTAGTTGAGCAGGAAGTCAGAGGAATAAACAAGTCCTGGCAACAGCTGAAGGTCGATGCTCAGGATCGTGCCTTGTGGAAGATAGTTGCTTCTGCCCTATGCTCCTATAGGGGGTCTTAACAGGAATATGATTGGTTGATTGATTGATTGAACGGCATAGTAAGAAACATGAATCAGCTCATTTTTATTGCGAAACTCTGATAAATGCTGTATCCGTCATCTGTACCAGTTCCCCATATACGTATTAAGTACTTCTAAACAGAATACCATTTACTATCAATTGGAAAATTTTAAAATTCGAGAAAATTATTTGTGGCAGATATGAAAATATCGCAAAAGTAAATATAGAAAAATTTTTTTATTCTGGAAGTTCAATCACTTTTATTCAGAATATTTTGTGAAACGATTGAGTTATAATGCATTCGGGGTTCAATATAACCAAAAAATGATCTTCTCGATATCCTTGCTTTAAAACTAAGAAACACCCATGATAAAAGAAATGTATTCTGTTCTACAATTTTGTCACACAGGTCAAAAAAATAAACAATCTCTTTTTTGGTTGAAAACTCATAGCTTTTGCTTGCGGCTGGCGCTTTTCTCCATAAACAATTTACGCCTGTTCTGCGATATGCCCAATCCTTTTTGACCACTCTTTTCTGGTGAGGCTTACTCGATTTTTTGTCGAGACACACAGACGGATGTCACAACGAAACCCAGTGGGGCCTCATGACCTTCCATAAAAACCATTTTATAATAAGTTGATTTTCTTGAAAAGTATAAAAAAAATCTCTGAGATTCCCCCATGATTTGCTTTCGCCCCCCCCCCCCCTACAAACTTCACAAATACAGTAAACCCTAATACGATAAACTATACACTATACTACATTTTACCATTTGCGGTCAATGTCGCCACAGTAATGACATTCGTCGGTAAGTCGCCGTAAAAGTCGGTGCCGCCAGCCTGACGGCATGTTGTCATTAATAATCATGAAACAACTTTTTACAATTATATACTAAAGGATAAATAAATCCGAAAAGGTAATTTTTCGACTAGCTGGTACTCCCATCAGAAAAATTTGCCGATCGCAAGGGGTTAATAGCTACAGTTGCAGTATGATGTAAGAGAATTATTAAATTCTGTCACCCCTTCTACCCCCCCTCTTATACAATTATTTCTTAAAGTAACAAAAATTTATATTTCATCTTGTCTAGAGTATCGCATGATTGGGCCTTACGCACCATCATAGATCTGTTATGTTTTTCCATTTGTTCTTCATTAGTTTGATTCTAATGGTTTCCTTTAATTAGGATGGATGTGCTTTATCATCCTTTATATGTCCAGCAATTTAAACTTAAATGTTTTAATAGTGAGACACCCACCTATTTATTTTTCGTTCTTTATAAAGCTTTAATTCAACAGTTTTAAATAAGTAATTGACGTATGAAGTACCAGATAATCCTGAACCATATTTATCGTATATAGTTAAAGACTCATGGGTAGATAACAAATATGAGCTGTTCTAATAAATTCTGATGTTATACTCGTATCTTAATTGTAATTTTGTGTAAATCAGAATTGCCTTCTACTTGCATCAAACCAAAATCGACCCTTTTTTGTTGAAATTCTAGATAGAATATGTTGAAAGGTTATGAAAAAAATCTAAGGATTTACGGAGAACCTAAAACATAAGTGCCCATATGTATAATTAAGTTACATCTTAAAGTGTCAGAAGTGGTAGATAAAGGAATGTCATATAATTTCAACTGATTTTCGACACGATAGAAGTAAACTTAAATTTAGTCTAATATAGCAAAAACACTTTAATTTGTGGTTTTCCCCTTCTTTAAGGTGAATAATCTCAGTCTTTTGCAGCCTATTATAAACAATAGAAAAGAAGTATTATTGTTTCTATTCTCGTTTGTATTATTAACAGAATTTCTTTTTTGTTCTCATTCAAACCTAATCAGTAAGTACTCAACAGAACTGATTATTCTTTTTATCCAACTTATAAGTTTATAATTGGAGACACCTCAAAAACTCGTGCTTTGTTAATCTCTAATGCCATCAGTCTCATCAAGTCCCCTATTATTCGTCCCTTAATGTCAATAAAAATCATGGCAATGTACTGGCTGTAATTAATCTTATCTGTCCGTGAATAGTTTATTTTTTCTGTCCTTCCGTAAGTTAAGCAAGAAATTTCCGCAAAGTTTTTCCATTCGGAATCGTTTGTCATTTCGAAAAGAAGTCTGAGCAACAAGTTGCGAATTAGTTACAAGAATAATTACACCTTTTATTTGTTCGGTGAAAGTTTCATAGAATCTTGAAAATCCTTTCTGAACGCAAGCGAACTGCGAAAGACAAATTAACTTTTCATATAGTTCTTAGCACGAGTAATATCAGATAAATTTGCATGTGGGACTGTTGAACATGAAATGAAGAGATTTATTTTTTGATTTAAATCTTTTGTTAAGTATTTCAAACATCGTGACAACATTTAGCAAACACAATTCACGGAAATCGGAAAGGAAATTGAATGTTATTATTAAGTGCCAGTAGGTGATTGGTTTATGGGTCATTGTTATAGATAAAATGTTAAAGTTATTGAAATGCAGTGGAGATAGAAAAATATTTAAATACACCTACCTCAGAATTACAATGAGAAATTGAAAATTTGATAAACTTCTAGGACAGGGCTATTGTCGAATATTTAACACTAAACTGCGTTTACGATCGATAGCTCCTATGTATAGAATCAATATCCATTCGTTTTTTATGCTAGTTCCGATTTGTAAGTGAGTGGTGTAGTAGATAGGGTGGTTGTTAATAATTATATAATTGATTGCTTGCATCACGTTCAAAATTTCCTGTGTGGACTGTTAGATTTGTAGACGAAGCAAATTCTACGGAATTCGGCGTAGTTTATATATATAAAACCACACTTTGTAGGGGAGGGAGCAGAAGAGTTGAGGGAATCGAAAATTTTGCAATGATGTTTTATTTTATTTGCCTTGAAAAGTGTTCGTAAAAACTTTTAAAGTTCGTATCTTTTAATTTATTCGTTATTAGGTAACTTATTGAAATTGGTGGTAGAAGGAGAGGAAGGATTTCAAAACTTTTGATGCAACTTTGTTTTGAATATATTTTTTTTTTACAGCACATAACATAACTTATGAGTCACCTTTTAATCCATTAGATGCACAGTCGAGTCGGTATAGGGTAGGTGAGCGATGGGGTCACAAGTAAGTTTCGGGAGGGGAGAGTAAACTGTTGATGAATGCTAACCTTGAAACAATGAATGTTGTAAGTTAATGGAAACACGTGAGGCGCGATGCATTTCAAAGTCTTAATGTTTGAGTGATGAAGGATTGACTATACCTCACTGTACGCGACGTTAAAGGCTTAATAGTAAACTTATGGGCACGTCGCACGTGCGGCTTGCCGAGTATTCCTAGGATAGCTGAAAAGAGGAGGGATCAGAATAGGCAGTTCTTTGCTGCAATATCGTGCAAAAATAACGCTGAAAACCGAAACGTTTCTACGATGTTCGAGGGAATCTAAAAAAGCTCACCTCCAGCTAGACGGAATGCATGCTCTTGGATTAAAGCGAGTACTGCAAGTTTTGTTTTGGGTGCCTTAGCCCATATGTGAGGGATCTAAAATTAAAACTTTTTAAAAAATGTAAACTGTATAAAAAATTTTCTTAGCTACTCCAGCATGATGTAGGAAACATTAGTTCAACCCCTTCTAACACTCCTCATGCAAAATTTCTTAAAATAAACAAATATCTCTCTCATCGAGAGTATCGCCTGATTGAGCTTTAAGCCTAATCATAGTCCTCTTATGTTTTTTCCTTAATCAAGAGATTTCGTGAGGGTCACAAAAATCAATTGATCAATAAACTTGAAACAATGTGGTTTCTTATTAATTTTAGACGTTTATTGCAGTTTTTAAAAAATTCCCAAAGGCGCAGAATGTAAGTTTTGCGTTTAGATCCCTCATGTGCGAGTTGTATTCAAGACAGGGACGAATGTAGGCCTTGTAGATATTAGCTAGATCGTGAGGTGAAGAGCATTAAGGCGTTTGGAAGCAAGTGCAATATCAAAAATATGTTTCTTCCAATTGAGATGTTTGTTAGGTTTTATAGTGAGTAATGTAAGTTCTTCTGAAGAGTATAATTGTGCATAACGGAATGCTATATTCGAAGATTCCGCCCAAACATCATTTTTGAGGGATAGATAACAAACCTGAGTTTTTGAGGCGTACAATTCGATGCGTTTAGAATTCACCGAAATACAATGAGCTTCAGTAACGAAGTCGAATTTAAAGGTGTTATCCAAAGTACTGTCATCTGCAAAGCTATTAATTGGATTGAGTGTTGTTGACAGAAGGTCATTGATGATTAAAAAGATAATGGGGGATAGAACAAAGCCTTGAGTGACGCCGGAGTCGATCTGCGATTATGGATAAGATGGTTACCTTCAAGGTAACTGACTAATTTGCGATTGACAGCCATTTCCATAATTTGCAATAACACTGAAGTGATAACTATAGTGCGGCAGTTCGAAGGAATAGCTTTGTTTACTTTCTCATGGATTGGCTGGACATTCGCCATTTTTCACATGGTTGGAAAGTGCCCTGATGAGAATGACAGGAAATAGATTGCGAAGAGCTTTGCCAAAGAGAAAAAATATTTCTTAACTGAAATAGAGGGATACCATCAGGACCAGCAGATTCGTGAATACCGAGCTCGCTTAATATCTTGGAGATAAGACGTGTTCAAAAGAGAGGAGGAGTGGAAGTCGAGATTTTCTTGCGAAGCTCGAAGCCAGAAGATTAGCTTTCTCAACAGGGTTCGTAATAATTCGTTCACCATATGTAAACGGAGATGTATAAGATTTGATGAAGTTTTGGTTGACCGTTTTAACGAATGACCTAAAAAATCTTGTGGTATTGAGGTTTCAAACATGTTCCGTCGAAACTTTAGTACGTTGTAAAGCAATTTTTTGTCAAGAGTTGGGTTACCTTTAAAAATTTCAAATGCTTTTTTCTTCTTTTGTACGGCATCTAAGCAATCATTGTTGAAATATGTATCCTTCAATGATTCAATTCGTTTGTGGCTGGATCTTCACTCCCTTTAGGATTGCTGTATTCTTTCGGCAAACGTATTACAATCATTATATTCGAAGCATAATTTCCAACCGAAATTTCTGTAGAACTGATTTCAATCAATCAAATTCCTGTTAAGACCCCCTATAGGGGCATAGGACAGAAACAACTCTCTTCCACAAGACGCGATCCTGAGGATCGGCCTTAAGCTGTTGCCAGGACTTGTTTATTCCTCTAGCCTCCTGCTCAACTGCTCGCTTCCATGTGTTACATGGTCGACCAACCCGACGACTTCCTTGAGGATTATAATCCACAGCCTGTTTGGCGATGTTTCGCTCTGGTTTCCCCAAAGTATGACCGATCCACTGCCACTTTCGTCGTTGAATTTCAATACCTATTTTAGTCTGGCCAGTTGTACTCCAAAGTTCGTCGTTGGAGATCGCTTCTGGCCAGATTATTCCTAAAATGCGTCGGAGGCATTGGTTCACGAAAGTTTGCAGCTTCTTGGTAAGTCGAACGGCCACTTTCCACGTAGTACAACCATATAACAACACGGATTTGACGCATGCGTCAAAAACTCGCAGCTTCGTGCGAAGGGAGATCTCTCTTAACCTCCAGAAAGGGGAAAGGATACCGAAGGCCTGACGAGCTTTATTTAGCCGAGCCTCAACATCCTTTTCGGCTCCGCCGTCCATGCTGACAATGCTTCCGAGATAGCAAAAATCTTGCACCTCTTCCACATCCTGTCCGTTAAGAACAATCGGTGTGCTTGCGTTCGAACCCATGTGAATGTACATGGTTTTACGCACATTTATTTTCAATCCCGCCTCTTTGCATTTAGAATGCAACGAGCAAACATTTGACTCTAAGTCCGAATGTTTATGTGCAAGCAAACACACGTCATCAGCAATTGAAGAACTTTACCTTACCCACCTTCCAGTGCAGCTTTCAAGATGTCATTTATTACCACCAGAAACAGGGCTGGTGATAATATGCAGCCTTGTCTGACACCCGCTCGCACAGGAAAGCTCTCGGACAGCTCTCCTCTATGCAAGACGCGACACCTTCCATCTTCGTAGGATTCTTTAATCATAGCTATGACCTTGTCTGGAATACCTCTCCTACGCAAAGCATTCCATATGTAATCTCGCTTAACGCTGTCGAAAGCTTTCTCGAAGTCCACAAACATGAGATGTAGTGGCGAACCCATTTCGGCTGACTGCTCTAATATTATCCGTAGGGTATTTGTGTGGTCGGTACAAGACGACCCCTTACGGAATCCAGCCTGATAAACTTGGAGAGTTCTCTCAACGACATCACTAATCCTATTGAAAATTACCTTAGCCATAATTTTTGATACGCCAGTAAGTAGACATATACCACGCCAATTGCCACAATCCCGAAGGTCGCCCTTCTGCGGAATTTTCACAATGACGTCTTCCTTCCATTCAGTCGGATATCTTCCGTCATTCCACACCTTAGTAAAGAGTGGGAGGAGTATATCGGCTGTGATTTCCAGGTCCGCTTTGAGGAGTTCGGTTGGTAGTCCGTCTATACCTGGAGCTTTCCTTACCGCCATTGACCGAATTGCGGAAACTATCTCTTCCTTATCTGGGGGATCGTCCCTAACAGAGGATTGTTGCGGTTGGATGTTTCGTAGTTGTTCTATTTCTGGAATATCTTGCTCTGACAAGATGTTTCAAATATCAGAGAAGTATTCCTTCCCATCGCCGCAACTGGTGTTCACTCATATTAAGGAGAGTTCCGTGGACATCTCTCACCAGGTGGTTGGCGGTGAAATTCCTGTTCGTCAACTGTTTCATGATTTTGAAAAGTGAACCCATATCCCCAAGGTAAACCGCAGATTCTGCCTTGTTTGCCAGATCTTCAATGGCCTTTCTCTTGTCGCGTCTAATAACCTTTTTAAGCCGTTTATGAGCATAGCGGTAGTTCTGCTTCAGGTCGGGCGTTCGTTGGTTGACATCGGGTTGAGAGATGATTGCCAATTTGCCTTTTTTTCCGATTGCCAACCTTGTCCCATGTGTCTTGCGACATCCAGGGTTTCTCTCTTCAGCGCTAGTTAGAAAAGTGTTTCTGGTTGCCTCCCAATTGGCGTCCAGTGTGCGCATTCCATATTCACCCAATGTGGATGACTTTTCGCGTAGAATGGTGGTGTATTCGCGTTTTTTGTTGGGATCTCTGGTTTTATCCACATTAAGCTTGCGCTTCATTTGAAGAATTTGTGGTCATTGGATAGCTGCTGTACACAATCTCAAGCAGACAACCATCAAGTGGTGACCGCTCCCCACGTCAGCTCCACGTTTCGCTCGCACATCGAGGGGACATCTTCTCCATCGTCGACTTATAGCCAAATGGTCGATCTGGTTCTGAGTAGCACCATCAGGGGAAACCCAAGATGTTTTATGATGACTCTTGTGTGGAAAAAGGGTACCTCCGATGACCATTTGTCGAGTACTACAAAACTCCACAAATAATTCGCCGTTTTCGGGTCTCTTAGTCCAAGGTAGTGACACGTCGACCCAAGGGTCACCATGCCTCCCCATGACGTGTTCTAGTCCAGTGTTGTCTGATCCAACCTCGGCGTTCATATCTCCTGAGATGATAATAATATCACCTCTTGGAACATGTTCGAATGTGGCACTCAGTTGGCTATAAAACTCCTCTTTGTCACCAGATGTTGCGGTATTAGTTGGTGCGTAGCACTGCAGAATTGTGACGTTTCTGACACTGGTCCTGAGCCTGACGACGATAATCTTATGCGAAATTGGTTCCCAGCTAATGAGACTGTTTCTCGCTCTCGGTGTAAGGACGAACGTCACGCGATTTTTGGCTTCACTTTCAGGGCCAATGTACAGAATAGTGTTTCCGCTAGGGGTTCGTTCTTCTCCTGATCCTGTCCACCTAACCTCGCTCAAGCCCAAGATTTGGATGGATTTCACGGCCGATCACTGATTGGCGGTGCAAGGACCGAGTAACTCCAGCTCTTCCCCCGTCATTTAATGTTCGAACGTTCCAGAAGCCAATCATAGTCCGTTTTCGAATGCCAAAAGTCGTTACCGTAGAATCAGTCCGTATCCGAGGCGCTGTATCTGTTTCTCGTATCAGTTAGGTCTTAAGATCACGGGTGATAAGCCCATGATCCAGTGAGTGTCTATTTTCCATTTTTAGGGCAAGCAGGACTGGCTGTGGGTGAATTCTACAGCTCCCATCCCACAGGGGGATACCTGAACTGATTTAGTGCTCCCCAATCTGCTCTTCGATAATACCAAATATTTCTTACAGAATATTTCAGCCAGGTAATGTTGTGAGTAGTGAAATCGCCCGTGATAACGATTTCAACGTCAGGGTTTGCAGAATGAGGGGATTGGATAGAGTTAATTTATCCAATTCATTTGCTGTGTTCTTTGCATTCTAAACTTGACTTCTGTGAACATAACAGAAAAAAATGACGTGTCTTCGGACGTTTAGTTTTATCCAGGAGTAATTGAGCTCAGTGTGGAGCAGGTTCCCAATTGAGGAACTAGTTGAAGGCAACATCATCTGGTATATACATTGCGATTCCCCGCTGTCGATAAAAGGTCGGGAGAAGATGGTACCCGGGGATAGTATGGAACTGTTCGTTACCAGGCAATAATTTAGTTTCTCAAAGCGCTGAAACATCCGGTCTTGCTGTTAGTGTATGGATGTATAGGAAAAGACGGACAGCCTCTTATCACGGAATATGTAGCTGATCTATGATGAAATTTACCATATCAGCTGTCAAAAATTAAAAGTAACAAAAATTAAAGAATAAAAGGCAATTTTTAACGTTAAAGCAAAACCAAAAATTAATTTGTACGAAATAGTACGTAAGGCACTAAATGTTGAGACCCCTAATTAAGTGCAAAGAACCCTTATACAGGTAGTTAGCTGACAAAAATTTTATCTGAAGGGTTTGGCGGTAATGCACTTCTTCTACCCCCTTCCATACAAGATGACTTAATTACACAAAAAGTCAATTTTGTTGAAAAGTATGAACGCCAGTGATCTGCAATTTAAAACGCATCAATTGAATGATATTTATAGTTATTTCTAAAAAAATCATTAAGTACTCCCACTCCTTGTATGGGTTGAAGCATACAAACTGCACAACTTCACTAAATCCAATACACTAACTTTCTCAGTACCTATTAAATTTTAAACATTTTTAGATTTCTTGGGAAATATCCCGCGTTACATTTGTAAATGGACATAGATTTTTTTTGTAGTAACAGTACTTAATCCGTGAGTAGTTCTGAACAAATTACTATCTCGTAGTATTCATCTATAAAAATTTAATTTTGACGATCCTTTTACTCCGTAGGACATTAATAATCTACATAGAATGAATTTCTACCAAAATTAATGGATACGATTGTGAGAAGGAAACAACCTAATAAAATTATTAACCGAATTTTCTAGCTAACATCAAAACTCATTTAAAATGTACTGCCGCGTTTTCTCTTCCATAAACAATTTTAGTACTAATTCGTAATAAAATTAATAATTTAAAAGATAATAAATTAATGCAAGGAAAACTTTCACAGCATGGCAACTCGGTTAAAATTGCAAACTGTGTAAGTTTTAAACAATGCGAAAAGGACGTCATCGAATTTAAATTCATTTAAGTGCAGAAACTGGAGAACAGCTAGACCCGAAGAACTTAAATAAGGAGCCTTATTAAACTCAAGTCACTGTCTCTGTACCGGTTCTATAAAATGCATTGTTTAGAAGTTGATGACACGCGCTATACATGAAAGTTGTTGATGTGTCGAAGTCACTATACTGGTCGGGAGCGATACCTGAAACAATAGCAGAGTAGACAAAACAAGGACATCTCAGAGCCGTATAAATTCAACATTCAGAAGCGTCCTTATTGGTCCTATTCGCTTTCCATATCGCACAAATGTGATCAGAAACAAATGGCAATTCATTACTTTGCCATAGTACCTGTATGTAGGTATTATGCAATAACGAAAAGCAAACATTCAGCTGACTCAGAAGAAGTCGCTTTACGCGAAATTTTCGCGGAGGACTCAGCTTTATTGTCTTACCACGGGTAGATCTAAATTAGAATTCTACCTATGCATGTCTTTAATTTCCATTTATGAGTCTTTAAATTGTATATCATATTCTAATAAGCTAATTTTTTGTTGGACTTAATTTTGAATGCTTTTGAAACGCCTAAGTTCATCGAAAACAAATTAATATGGCTTTCTGCTGAGGCTAAAAATTTTAAGTACGTTCATTTCAAATTTTTTCAGACTTAAGCGGCATTCAGACAATTTCTGTAAATTTCTTTTCATTCTTTCATTATAATTTATTTGTTATTTTGCAGGTTTGTTCATTCGTAGGATTGGTCGAACTCGTAGTAAGTTAATTTCAAGTTTATTAGACCAGACAAATTGTTGTTGCATTCGGTAGTGCATGCCTTTAATTTGGTTTTATTTAAAAATGGAGTCAAACAAGTAGGTTTAGTTTTCCTTTCAATTTAATGCTCTATAAATGCCAACTATGAGTTGAACTGCCCCAGCTTGATAGTTTCCTTTTTTTGTATTAATTAATGTTTCTTTTAGTAAATTTTATAAATTTTTTGATACTATCGCATTTCCTACGGGTTAGGATAGTACTTGTTGGTAGTAGTAGTATTAGCAATTAAGATGTACAGTAGATACTACGAGCCGGATTCACTATTATCCGAATTTTCGAATTGCGAGTATATTTTTCCTAATCGCGGAATAAGGCAATTTCGCAAGAAAATTTACAATCTTACCATAAAAAATTTTGAATAAAAATAGGCATTGCTTTTTTCGCTACCGAAAACTTGGAAAATAGCATATCTGGCTCCAATTTGATCTTCTTCGAAAGGAATAATCCATACTCATGAAACTTTTTTTGATCCGAAATTCAGGACGGGTAGTTCTGGGGATGTTAGCAGTTCAGCATAATATATTTGTGTTTTCTATCTGTTTCGATATACGACAAGTCTCTGCATTTTAATCAGTTTGCCAACAACTAAGTCAGTTTAATAAGAATATTTATTTCGTCACTTCCGTAATGTGCATTGGTCAATAGCTCACTGCATCATTTTAAGTCAATATTTAGGTTTTGCAAAGCACTCGCAAGACCTGCAGATTTATTTACTTGTATCTCAAAGAGAATCTGCACGGAATATTAAACACTATAAAACCGAATAGTTTGGTGAATGTTTTCACAGTGCATTTCGAATTGAAAGAAAAGATTTCCGGATTCTACACTTATACGCTTCATTATTCGTGACGTTTCGGTCTCTGCTGAGACCTTCATCAGCAGAGACCGAAACGTCACGAGTATGAAGTGTAACAGTGTAGAATCCGGAAATCTTTTCTTTCACTGTAAAACCTATTTAGAGCTCTGAAGATAATTACGAAGCGAAAGTAGTTCGCTTCATTCCGGAGAAATATATCAGAGACTGAATAGCAAGTTTTGCGATAGCAATACACATTTTCCTCAATCGACTTTCAATCCCTTTTTCAAGTAACGATTTCATAGTTTTGCAATCTTGCAACCATTTTCGATACAAAAAAAAAAATTTTTTAAAAAATGGTATTGCTGCAAATAATACTACAAAAAATGATATGGAAACTTAAGGATGGATTAACTCGTTGCTCAATTTTGAGGATAGATTAAAGTGGAGACGATTCAGTCCTAGTTATAAAGAACCCGCGCCTCTGTGCGTAAATCTTTGCGAACTCGCGAAAAGAAAACTCTGAGAAAAATATTTTTTTGACGAGCACAAAGTTAAATTCAGAACTCAATTTGTCATACCTAACGAATATTTTCAGCCCATTATCTTATAATTTACAGTTTTTGATTTCTTCGCGACGAAAGGAGCAAGGCGTTTATAATAACTGGGCGTTTATGTTTGTTATGCACCAAAAGCTACCTACATATTGTAAGAGCAACTACAAAGTGGTTTTATTTGATATTTTAAACGCTAAATGCTATAAAAATACATTTAAAGTGCATAAAAGAATTATGATTGGACGTAAAGCCTAGTTGCAAAATTCATAATTTTTTTTGAACTTCAAAATTCAAAACGCCATAACTTCATCAACTTTTGAAATTTTTGCGCGATTCTTGTGGCGTCCGCTTCAGAATTTTAAGATAAGGTTCCTTTTGTTAGTTCGCGTCACAAATATATTGTTCACTTATGTAGAACTTATGAGTATTGCACTTCTTAGGCTCAGGATCGCATCTTGTGGAAGAGAACTGTTTCTGTTCCTTTCATTCAATCAATTTCCTGTTACGACACCCTATGGGACACAGTTATCTTCAACAAGGTGCTATATTGAGCATCAACCTTCAGCTGTCACCAGGACTTGCTTAATCCTCTGGCCTCCTGCTCAACTGCTCGCTTCCATGTGGTCGACCAACCCTCGTCTTCCTTGTGGACTATAATCCACAGCTTCTTTGATTTCCCCAAAGTATAACCGATCCATTGCCACTTTCGCCTTTGAATCTCAACACCTATTTTAGTTTGTCTAGTTGTGCTCCAAAGATCGTCGTTGAAAAAGACTTTTCGCCAAAATATCCCTAAAATGCGTCGGATGCATGAAAGTCGACCATAGAAAAGCGAATTTTCTAGACCTGTGCTCTTCTATGTCACTGAATTATGAACCTTTATCAGAAAAACGTACACGATCACACTGTGATCCCCTTGCTGTAGGAAACAGTGTAATTTATACAGTCCATCATCTCTCGGACTTTAATTTTCTTAAATTCACTACCAAGCAATCTACTCCCAGCGGAGAGTAACCCTTGACAATTTACATATGAGCACAACGTTCACCGTCATTTCAGACTTTTCCCTCCTGTGTTTCCCTACTAAAGTACTGATTTCACTTTACATACAATAACCTTGTAAATTGTAAATTATGGTGGCCCTTAGCTATATAATTTGTTCCGAAAGCTAAAATTTTGCTGGTTCCACCCCTTAATCAACAAAAAACAGGCTGTACAAAATTTTACTTGAATCGAACAATTACTAGGCGACTCCTAAACGTCTTGAAAATGGAAAAATCCTTGAAATAACATGAAAATTTTAAAAATTATTTTATTTTCTTGATAACACTACAATTTCAAGGAAAACACATTTTTATTTAGAGCAATAATTATTTTTTCCTAAGAAAGGATTTGGTTGCAGTTGGGTAGTTTTTACGATCTTCGGCAACGATCTGTAAAATAAATTGTTTCTCATTTTCATCTTTTGTGAGAATTAGTTTAATACCTCTTTCTGCAACATAACTCACAGCAATTGTCTTATCAAGTTTTTCAATTCCACTTTTGTAATTTTAGTGCAGAATTTACTGCCTTTTTTTGATTTTTTTCTTCTTCCTGTTACTCACCTTTGCCTGCTTCCAGCATAACTGAGTTATATTTACTTTAACATTCGTAGGAAAGTTGTCATCAAATAAGAATAGAGCCAAAATTTCGAGAGCTAAGTACCAAAGGTGGCTTGGAAATTTTTTAACAGCGTCAACTAAATCAACGTTAGTGTAATTAAATTGAATAATGGTAAAATTAACAAGTATTTAATAAAAAGAAGATTAAGGATTTTCTATAGAATGGGGTTCATTGGGTGTGGTAATAAGGGTCAAATTAGTTAACTAAAGTAATTAAATTAGCGCATAATAATTAATTACATAAGATAATTCACACGTTAAATAGTTCAAACTCTTCATGGTCGCAGTTGTCCCATTGATCTAAAATTTTGAACATATCGTTTTTTTGTTGATTGAAACAAGATAGTGGGTGATAGCAAAACCTTAAGAATGTTGAAAAATAAAGGCCACCTATGTTATTTCGATTTCAAAAGTAACTAAAACAGCTTTAGAAGTATACCTCATTAGCATCATTGGATCAATTAAAACACAGAAATGTTTAAAAAAAAACCTTAAAATCGCAGAGCGATATTAATAAGTTATTCCTGAAAAATTCGAAATGGATGTAACAGATTCTTTCAAGTTCTAAGAATTACATAGCCACAGGACATAAAACGATTACCTATAAAAATCAATCGCTCTTAAAAAACCATAATTATAATACCATGAGAAAATCACCCAAAATATATTCTATCAATGATAAAAGCTTATTTTTATTAGCAACAAGGATTTCTGTTACATCGAAATGGGAAAGAGTGAATACTTCCAGTATATTTGCGAAAAAACGAGAAAAATTCTAATTTCATTGGCAATACATGTGGGATTCAACCTCAAATTTGTTGATATTTACATGTCGGCTAAAGAAATATGGACAAAAATATAAAACGAAAAAAAAAAATATGAAATGCAAATATTAAAGGGTCTCCCTATATTCCTTCCGTACTTACATATATATCTGTCTTCGTGGGTGGTATTCAAATTTCTTTCTAAACTCAAGATTAAGACTGTGGGGAATTTCAATATAGCAATCGGTAGCCAATTATCAGCATATTTATACCATTTGAATAAAAATAAACCAACTAACCTTCTTTAGTACCATGTCGAAACGGATTAGGGACTTGTTTTTCCTCATTCTCAAATATATTAATAAATATTTTTTTATTTAAATTAAATTTTTTATTAGGACAGAGATGTTAATAGGTCAAATTTTGCTAGTTTAAGCCTATTCATCAGATTCATGTACGGTTTAGCAAACATGGAAAACCACAATAGATGCATTAGAAAAGAATGATTCAAATTGATGACTTCTAGTACCTTCGCAAAAGTTTTTCATGTGCTTATGATGTCCATTTTGTATGCAAAGCATTCACAAATTAACGACTTACAGAACTGACTTCTAACTTCATGTCACTATATTGTCAATAAGCTATCACGATATTTATCGACAGTATTTAATAAAATTTAATTATAGCGCTGTTTTAGTTTATCCGCTCTTAAACAAAAGTATTATATTCACTCGGCAAAGAAGCCACAATCCTCCAGGTTGAACTAATTGCAATGGAGCTATACATCAAGGAGAATATAAGGATAGCTCATCGCAACAAATCTATTTATATCCTATTGGATAGTCAGGCGGTTCTGAAAGCCCTACAATCTAATAAACACGGATCGAGGATAGTTTGGGACTGCCTTCAAAACCTAATCATCCTGGGAAAAAAGGATCGATGGAAACTTATTGTGGGAACCCGGATATATGGAAATTGAGAAAAATGAAGAGGCTCATCGCCTTGCAAAAAACATCGTAGAAACAAATTTTATTGGTCCAGAGCCATTCTGCGGAAAAACAAAAGGGCACTCCAACCCTATACTTTGAAAGTGAGTTGAACAAGAACATAAGATCTACTGGAATAGACTGCCAGGCTTATCAATTTTTATTTTCACAAATTGTGGTGACCCAGATATACCCACGCAAACAGTGTGCGGGAATTATACATCGACCGAGTTTTGAACTCCCGACCTTCGCAAGGTACAAATTACAAATTTTCCGGTTCGATTCGCTTACCGCTGCTACTGCTTTCCATGCAAATGTACAACTTCAGACCAGTGGCGTGGCGTGACTTTATAGCTAGGGGAAGCAATTATTTTTTAAATATATTAGTTTATTACGGTTAAGAAATAGATTAATAATATTGCTAAAACCTCTCTCGTCAGCTGCTTGAAATGTTATTAATGCTGCGAGCGCCCAGGAATCACGAACGTGATATAAAAAAACGATTTACATTCACCCCTACTTCACATTAATAAATTGACGGACAATCCATATTGTTCAATCTCTTCAATAGATGGAATTTTATTTGCTAGGGTGGTGACGGACCGAAACTCGAAGAAATATTTTAGTGAACCTTCAACCTTTTTTTTATCCAATATTAGCCTTAAAAATGTTGAATAATTCATTAATTCAAGCTTTAGTCTAAGCTTCTAGTTTTTATTTTCTTAATACAAAAATAAAGACGTTCAAAAAAAGATGTCGCCCTATCTGTCGAAGTTTAAACCGATTCGTTTCCACTCAAAGCACGACAAATATGGGATATACCTACTCGAATTTTTCTTCCTGATCATTTTTCGGCTAGTACAGAAATTTCATCACTGGAAATACTTTGATCGAGAGCCAGAAATTTTACTCGTATTGTCCGGCGGTCTCGTTCTCTTGTATATGCGACTAAAAACAATGAGAGGAAAAGTGGAAACAATTTAATGAGATACATCTCCCCTTCCTATTGAAGTCGAACTTGCGGTCATCGTTCGAGAAAATTTTGCTCGTATTAGCTGGCAGTCTGTTATATGCGTTTTTAAAATCGCATCCTTTTCCCTGTGGAAGGTTTTCAACTTTCGTTGTTCAGAAAAAGAGTGAGAAAAAAGCTGTCCAGTGTACGTAAATTCTGTAAACAGTGGTAGACAAAAATAATGCGCGCTTTCTTTTAAAGAATTTTTTTAACAAATTTTCATATTCGTACTGATTTCAGTTTAACTTTTCTAATTCTGAATAAAGGGCAAAACGTAAGGGAAGCATTGCTTCCCTTGCATCAATGGACGCCACGCCACTGCTTCAGACAAGACGGTACTAAATTTTATTAATACCAATTATAATAAATTGTCAGATAATTTGCAACAATCATTTTTATCAACCATCTCCTATAACTACCTCTCATAATTCCGAAACTTAAGGAATCATTGATGAAACTATCAAATACCCTAAGCTAAAGTATAGCCTAATGGATACCGTCTTGGTCTTCAATGCGAAGGTCGTGAGTTCAAATCCCGGTCGACGTTTAATTCCAGTACACCGTCTGCTTGGGTCTACCTTAGTTAACTCGCAGATAGAGGGTTGTGCGAAGATAGAGGGTTGTGCGAAGGGCTAGCAACCCTTCCACAATAAGGAAATGAAAATGTTAAAGAACCTGAAGGTCAGGAGGCCACGGTTTGATTTGGGTTATGGTGCTTTTGCAAAAGAATAGAATCAAATAACCAGCAGAGTGATCAGAATGTTGATTTAAAGATTGAAATCGGAAAGCTTCCCATAAGAATTGTAATTGCGTAGTAGCACTGCGATTGCGCGGATAGCCCAATCATACAACACTGTTAATATTTTGTACAGGAGATGGTGAAAAGAGTAAATATATTACATGAAATTTGAGCTTGAAAAATGTGATGTGGGAAACAGGAAATTTATATTAAAATCACGAAATTGAGACCCTTGTAAGCACTCCATTCCTTCCATCACCTCCCATATAAATGTGCCATTTTATATGGGTAGGATTTTTTGACTTACACTTTTTATAAAACAAAGTAAATATACAAGTTCGTGACTTACTCTCTTCGCACAACAACATTTACTGGAGAGCGAACGGACGACCATTCGGTTAGGAGATTCCGGAAGAACATATGAACTTCTACCGTACCGTACTAAAGGCTTATACTCCGAGTCTCATTTCTTAACGTTACAAAAATCAGTGGATCAAACTTATAATACCCTCAGATTTCATATGCAGTACAATAATCATTTTAGTCTCTCTCTCCCTCACCTCCCACAGAAATTGTATGCAGTATCGAATTTTCGATTTTTTTCAAAAAATACTAGAGATATCAACCTAATAACTCATCATTCCACAAGAACTGTACTAAATATCTATAAATGCCAAAATTTACCAAAGCATATTTATTCTAGTAAAAAACATAACAGAATTATGATTGGGCTTAAAGCCCAATCATATGATACTCTAGATGAGATGGAAATGACTTTAATATACCGGCAAATATGTCATCTCAAATTCTTTCGAATAGTGAGAAGAGACTTTGCATGGGAGGTGGTAGAAGTAGAGGCGGAGGTTTGTATTTCTCCTATGTGACACCGAAAATGGCGTGTAAAATGTTTCGTGCTGAATTTAAAATTTTTAGTTTTCTTTATTTTTAAAGAAATTGGTCATAGTTTTCCTTAAATTGAGGCATTTGTATGGGAGGTGGCAGAGGAAGTGGTACGTTTTAGATGATTTTGAAACTGCTTATCATCACCCTTATCACTATGCTTTGATTCAATTTCAAAGTCGACAGCTCTCATATATTCGAAGGAGAAATGCTTTTCTTGAATTTATAATACAGATATTTATATGGGAGGGGGTAGAAGGAGGGAAGCTGAGCTAATAATTTTTTCCAGCATTTATTGCAACTATTAAAAAACAAATTCTGGCAAAATTTTAAGTTTGTAATTTTTCTAGTTTTAATGGAAATCGATATAATGCATTTAACAAAAATGATGCATTTGTATGGGAGGGGGTAGAAGGAGTGTAAGGATGAAAACAATTTTTTTTCCTGTTATTGATATTTCTATTTTTATACTTTATGCGAAATATCAAATTGATAACTTTAATAGTTTCGAAGAAAAATAATTTAATTTAAATTTCAAAATTTCGTGAAATTTGTATGGGAGGGGATAGAAGGAGTGAGGGGAAGTTGATAATTTGTTCAGTGCTGATTGAAATTCTAATAAAATTAATTCTGGCAAAAATTCGTTTTTATAACTTTACTAGTTTCGATGAAAATCGAAAAACTGCATTTTTCAAAATTATGCATTTGTATGGGAGGGGGTAGAAGGAGTGATGGGATCGGATCAATATTGAGTAATATTAATGGTGTCTATATCATAATACTTGAACCCAAATTTCAAATTGATAGCTTAAATAGTTTCTAAGAAAAATCAATTTCTGAAAATTTCGAAATTTCGTGAAATTTGTATGGGAGGGGGTAGAAGGAGTGGGGGGATGTGGCCCGTTCACGAACTTAAAGTTTCTTTTTTGCTAAAAATGACACACAACAAATTTCAGCGCGATAGCTCAAAGCGTTCGAGAGTTATGCTGTAGACAGACGGACAGACGGACAGACGGACAGACGGACAGACGGACAGACAGCAACTCGGAATCGAAGTTTTTGAGCGACAACAAATATTTCTGTACCCTTGGCGGCTCTGTGCGAGCATTATTTCTTAGCGTTACAAACGGTAAGGCAAACACAATATACTCTCAGATTTCATCTAGAGTATAAAAACAACAGAATTATGATTGGGCGTAAAGCCCAACGTAGTACACAAATTGTTACATGCTGAATTTAAGGTTTATAGCTTTCATAAATTTCGAAGAAATCGCACAATTTTTGTCTGCATTTATTGTTTTTGTATGGGAGGTGGCAAAGGAAGTGGGAGGTCTTGGATGATTTTGAATCTGTTTATCAACATCCTAATCACATTGCTTTGTTAATCATATGTTCGAAGGAAAAATACTTTTTTGAATTTTCAATACAAAATTTGTATAGGAGGTGGTAGAAGGAATGAAGCGAAGCTCGTATTCTTTAGCATTTATTGCAATTATTAAGGGACAAATTGTGGCAAAATTTTAAGTTTGTACTTTTTCTAATTTCGACAATGATATTTACATCATTATACTATGACCTAATTTTCAAGTCAATAGCTGAAATGGTTTCGGAGAAAGATCAAATTCCTTAAATTTGGAAATTTCATGAAATTTGTATGGAAGGGGGCAGAAAGAGTGGGGGGATGTGGTCCATTCACGAAGGCTACTTTTTTGCTAAAAATGAAAAATTTCAGAACGATAGGTCAAAGCTTTTGGGAGTTATGTAGTAGGCAGATGGACAGACAGACAGACGGACAGACAGACAGACAGATGGACAAACAAACGGACAGACAGACGGAAAGACGGTCACTCGGAATCGTGGTTTTTGAGCGATAACAAATATTTCTGTACCATTGGCGACTCTGTGCGATCAATATTTCTTAGCGTTACAAACGGTAAGGCAAACGCAATATACTCTCAGAATTCATCTAAAGTATAATTAGCTCAAGAAAAATTCAATTTCGTTTTCATAATTAGAGAGAAATACACAATACCCGTTTAAACTCCCCCGTAGATTTGTAAAGCAACTATTTGTTACTTTAAATGAGATTCTAAAAAAAATTAATTGTATTGAAATTGGTTAAAATGAATGTAGTATTGTTTATGCAATTAAAATCTAACATAAAAAATGCACCCCAGGGCATGTTGTACATATTGTACACCAATATGTTGGTAGGTACTCATTTATTACACTTAATTAAGTACGATTCAATCAAATTATTCGAGTAATCACATTTATGTACATCATACGTTTACCTTTTATCAGAGTTGACCTTCGATAAAAAAAGGAAAAAACATAAGAAAATTGTAACTTAATGACCTAGTCTACAACCATTTCATTTCAAGTTTAATTACGCCAAGTAAGAATAATTATTACTCAATCAATAAATAATACCCCCTCATATTTCAGAGACTAGCATACATTCAAGATAATACATCAGGATAATAAAGTTTTCTATATTTTATCCGTTGCCGGAAAAAATCTAAAATCCTACTTGTATCACTATCTTACAATTTATTTATGACGTAATATATTTATAACAAAAACAAAAATTAATCAACGAAATGTTCATAAATTAACTTCTTGTTCGGTTATAAATGCAATTTTATTTTTATTATTATTCTCTATGTAACATAAATTATAGATGATTTGTGTATTATACAAAAATATTAAATAGTCAAATAAAATAAAATATGTGTATAATATTAGTTTCAGATTAAAAGTAATTAGAAACGATTACGTAGTAATTATCATTATGACCAAAATGAATAAAATTAATTAAGTATAAGTATGTATATATCGAAATAGCTCATAAATTGCCTGTTTGTTTGTTTTTTCTTTGTTTTTACAGGCGGTTGTGCTTTATATGGACATTCTTGCTATGGAGGACATGGAAAACGCTCAGAAATGACCGAAGAGTTTCCACGAGATAAAACAACATCATACCGACAGATACCCAACGAAAATCAACAAGTACCTTATGTAAGAATTTATTGTCGTTTATGACATGTGCTTTAATGTGTAATGTATAATTATAGCATTAAGATGTGAATAATATTTTTGTATCTTTTTCGACAGCAGGCACAACAGAGTATCAGAGATCTGGACACATATCAACGATATCGTTTAGTGAAATTAATGAAACAATGGGTAAATATCTGTTGTAATATTATTTGTTTTAAAATAGATGAAAGGCTTGATTGGGTATTATTCCAAACTGAATAGGTCAATATTATAATAATAGTTAATCAGAAAAAAATAAAATTACAAAAGATTTAAAGATAAATAATTAGAAATGTAGTCATCCAATATCAAATTTAATTGCCACTAGCGATCTATCTTTAAGCTATTCTGCATTTCATTTCTATCGAAAGTCATGGAAACTGTAATCAATCTTGCCGAACTTAAAATATTTAACCTTCATGTTTCGTACACACTGTGGATCAGGCCAAAAGCGGCGGCCTTCCATCATCTTCGAACAAAAGCATCACTAAAATATTGTTAAAGATGACTGCCGAATCCGATGACTCTTATTTGGCATTTTCAATCATACATAGATATTATTAGTCCAGGCGTACATAAATCGAGGCTTGGTATGGGGGTTGACCATGTTAGATCAACTAAATGTCGCGTATAATTAAATTTATTTTTGGTTTAATGCAATTGCATTTTTTTAATTTTCTTCCTCATCGGAAGAATTCGTTACCTGCAAATTTGAAATGCTATTGATAATGCAAATTATTATTATTGCTATTAGAAGGGAAAATTTAGTTTTGTTAGAGATATTCGGATGGATCTACTCATTTAACATATTTTATATGTGAATGGTTTCGTTTAATTATTTGACGCTTTGATCTTGAAATTAATATTATAAACGGCAGCATCTAGAAAAAAAAACATTTACGTCAGAAATTAAATTAGATTCATTCACTTATTAGTATAATGAAAAAGGAATTTATTATAATCCAATAAATAAATTAAATTTATATCTACCAATCTGTCAAAAAAATTTGATAATTAAAATGAATCAAAATATTACAAAACTTTTGAACATTTGGACTCAAAATATCAATGGATTACAATTTAAATATGGATAAAAGGACATTATAGTCACCTCTCAAATTGTCAGTATGAATGCATACCAAGGAGGATATATAAAAGGAGTACCTGATAGTCTGTCTCATGTAGGAATATTTTTTGATTCGGAAATTTTCGAAAATTGTGTCCAAGCTTAACTTGGCTTCAAACTTTTACCAAAAAAATACAATAATTTGTATTCTTTCTTGGTTGCTAATATTCAGTCAGCAATAAAGTAATTTTCAATACAATGGTGTTTGCTGTTTCATTTCAGACATTTTTATTTTTTCAATTTTTATTAGTTTTGGTTTGTGTTTAAGCTAAGTACTTTAGCAACGGACAATTTAACGCGGGACAGAGACTTACTTTGGGTTTAAGTATGTCAAACAAGGATAGCGAAACAATTTTTTCGAAAATTTGACAACTGTTTCGAACAATTTATCGTGGGAAAGAGTTAGTTGCAATATTTTTAAGTGTGGCAGACAAAGATAGCGAAACGATTTTTTTCGAAAAATTTCGAGCATTTCGGTAGTAAGGGAGGGAAATACATTCATTCCCATTGTGTTTACAAGGCAAAGCATGCTCATAGTCACTCCTTTTTATATATCCTCCTTGATGCATACTGCTTAATGTGCGCTGATTTTTTTAATTTAAACAGTTGATTATTTTGGATTTGCGAAACAGTATATTTTGCGAAAAGTCTATGACAGCAGTTAATTTTTATAAAACAATTAAATTTGTGTCAGTTTACCCACAATCTACTAGCGGAGCTCAAACGATCTAAAATTCAATTCAAATTTTCTCAATTTACAGATGGAAAGCCAACGAAATCCCGATAAACTAAACGAACAAGAAAACAACATGTCCAATGAACTCTTCAAAGACAGTACATCATATTAATCTCATTTTCTCCTCTCCCAGATATTTTTCACCAACGCCACTATCTAATTTGTAAATACGAAATAAACTAAATAAACATCGGGCAGCTTTAACAAATCACAGGACTAACTTTCTACTATACTTAATTACAAACAAAAAAACAAAAGTTTTACAGTTATTAAGAAAAAAAAATTATCAAACTTTATTTTCATTTCATATTTATGTCAATTAAAAATTCAAAGTCAATATATAATAAACAAACTTAACACGACGAACAAGAATAACATGAAAATACAACAATATCAATTTTAAATTTGTTAAGTGAAGCTATTTTGTAAATAATTGCATAATTTTAAAATGAATAAAAAATAGAAATAAATAAAAAAAAAATCCATCTACTTTTGCGTACTTTAAGAATTAAATCTCTCGATTGAAATCCTTGGCTGGAAGTTATTTCAAACAGGAGATTTAAAACATAAAATAAAAACAAAAAAAAAGATTAAATCTTATCAAGAAATAAATTTATATCAAAATCAATTATTGTTCTGGATAATTTGGAGAAGCAATGAGTATGTATGTATTTGTATCTCTGATGATTATGTATTGTTACTGTAATTAAATAAAGTTTAAAGGCAAAATAAAATAGTATCTTATTTGTTGTTTTGTATTGAAAAAGAATAAAGTTGAAAGAAAATTAAATTCATTGATGATGGTTTGGTGAATGTTTTCACAGTGCATTCGAATTGAAAGAAAAGATTTCCGGATTCTACACTGTTACGCTTTATTATTCGTAAACGAATAATAAAGCGTAATAGTGTAGAATCCGGAAATCTTTTCTTTCAGTTCGTTGATGGTGTTATTATATTGTATTGTATACAACTGGTGGTAAAAATCTGCTAAGCAAAAAGTATCATCAATGGCGCTATAGCCCAAATCGGGCCCTGGCCTCCTGATGTCGTCGCCTTCAATCGTCTTGATCCAAAGACCGCGTCCTCCAACTGCTAATTTTTAAAATGGCTTTGCTGTCTTCATCAACCGAGTCTTCCCATCGCTTGCGTGGCTTGCCTACTGGCCGGTTACCACTCGCTTTGCCTTTCAGAGCACGTTTGGGGATTCTTATGTCTTCCATTCGCTCTACATGGCCAGCCCACTGCAGTTTACGTAGCTTGATGAGCGTTGAAGCTTCTGGCTCGTCGTAGAGTTGATACAACTCATGGTTGTATCTTATTCGCCATTCCGTTCCTTCCTTCACAGGTCCCAAAATTCTTCGGAGGACCTTTCTTTCGAATGTGTTAACTGCTTTTTCGGAATTTCGCGTTAATGTCCACGACTCGCTGCCATAACAGAGCACAGAGTCGTATAATAGTTTTATAAATCCGCAGCTTATTGTTCCTGTGCACTTTCTTGGATTTCATTATTGGAAGTACCGAATAATACGTCTTATTTGCAAGTATTATCCGTCGTTTGATTTCGTCTGTTTCATTACCGTCCTTTGCTAGATTAGCCCCAAGATATATGAAGTTGTCCACAGTCTCCAAATTATATTCCGCAATTGTTATGTTTTGTCTGATTGGTATTCTCCTTCTTGTTTGCGTCATTACTTTTGTTTTGCTTTCATTAATGCGCAACCCGACTTCTTTTGCGGCGGAGTCAAGATTGACAAATACCTCCTTAGCACTAGGGAAGGATATTGCTAGAATGTTAATGTCGTCAGCGTATGCTACTAGTTGGGTGGACTTGAATAGTAGTGTCCCGTTGGTGTCGACTGGGATTTTTAGTACAACATACTCTAGTGCCAAGTTGAAAAGCATAGGAGCTAGACCATCTCATTGCTTTAAACCACATTCCGTTCGAAAGCTGGTTGTGGAATCGGTTTGTATTCTCACTTGGGATTCAGTGTTCGTCATTGTGAGTCTTGTTAGTCGGACTAGTTTTGGAGGAATTCCAAAGTCAAGCATGATTTGGTACAGTACGCTCCTGTCGATACTGTCGTATGCTTGTTTAAAATCTACGAATATTTGGTGCACGTCTGTGTTATATTCCCAGCATTTCTCAAGCACCTGTTTCACCGAGAATATCTGGTCTGTTGTAGATCGTCCGGTTCTGAATCCGCCTTGGTATTCGCCAATTATTTGATTAGTATAGGGCTTAAGACGACGTTCAATTATTTTTGTCAGTATTTTATAGGACGTACACAACAATGATATACCTCTGTAGTCTCCTTTGTCTCCTTTATTGTAAATTGGACATATAATGCTTTTTCGCCAGTAGTCGGGTATGAATTCCTCTGTCCAAATTTTGCATATCATGTTGTACAGTATTTCAGCGACACAGTTTCCACCGTTTTTCAGAAGTTCAACTGGTATTTTGTCAATTCCCGGCGCTTTGTTTTGTTTTTGGTCACATAGGGCTGCTTTGATTTCAGCAAGCGTGAGTGGTGTCGATGATGGTTCATCTTCGTCAGTTGAGGCTTCAATTGAAATGTTGTCTGTCGTGATCGGTGCTACTGGGATGGGATTCAAAAGATGTTCGAAGTATGAAGCCCATCTTCTTTTGATTACTTCTGTGTCGCTGATGATATTGCCCTCTGCGTCTTTGCAGAGACTGGTTTTTGGTTTATATCCCTTTTTCAAGTCTTTTACTATGGCGTATGCGTCCCGCGTATTATTTTTTCTCATGTCGTCGTCCATTTTTTGTATCTTGTCATTATGGTACTTCCTTTGTTTTCGTCTGCAGGTCTTTTTCGCATATCGCCTAAGCTCGTCATATCTTTCTTTTTTGGCTCGTGTTGGTCGTTCAGTAAAAATTTTGTAAGCTTCGTTCTTTCTATCTATTGCGTCGCGACATTCTTGGTCGAACCAATCATTATATTTTCGCCGTGCTTGATATCGTAATACCTCTTCCGCGGAGGATTTGATGCCGTCTCGTATTTTCAGCCACGCATTCTCCACTGGCATATTTTGGATATTTTCATATATTGGTGTCAGGTGTTTATTACATGCTAAGCAAAAAGTATCCAAAAGAGAAATAGATTGCATTGATAGAGAGTTGTCAGACTTCCCATTTTAATGATAATCAAGTTTATACTCTAGATGAAATCTGAGAGTGTTATAAGTTTGCCACAAAGTTAATAATGCAAAGAAATAAGGCTCGCAGAAAAAAATAATGATACAAAAGTTCATAAAGGGTTTTCAAATAAGGACTTGACAACTTTTTTTCAAAGTAAATTTTTTATAATTTGCAGACGTTGTTCCGTCGTGTACTTTACCATGATAAAAATGTTAAGTTTACTGAATAGATTGACAGTGACAGTTTGATGATTAATGAAAGGGTGCGTTCACAAATTGAATTCAAAGTTGTCAAGTCCCTATTGGAAAACCCGATATTATCACACACAAATCTCAAATGCGAATGTGCATCCGTCCGTCTATCCGATTTTCTCTAGCTCGTGAACGCGTTGAGCTAGAAAGTGCAAATTATGTACACGTCGATTTTGACGAAAAATTAAGGCCAAGTTCGTGAGCGGGACCAATTGCTTCACCCCTTCTACCCCTTTCCGTTCAAAATGACTCAATTTCTGAATTTCACAAAAAACGGATTTTCTCAAAAATTATGAAAGCTATAGATCTGAAATTTGGAATCTAATATAGAATTTTTAGTAAGATAAAAGAAAGATTAACTGATTAGTTTTACTCCTTCTAGCCCCTCACATACAATCTGACACATAAAAACTCTACATAAGATCGATTGTCTTAAAAAGTATGAATAGCTATAATTGGTCTGAAGTTTGAGAGATATAAATTGTATAATCTTCATAGTTATTACCGAAAACCTTCCACACCTTTTACCACCTCCCGTACAAACTGCACAATTTCTCTAAATTTAATACTTAGTGTTTCTCAAAACTATCAAACTGTTGAAGCTTAAATTTTGTATAAAACAGTTTGACAGCAACTCTATCATGATGTGAAAAAATTAGTTCAATACCACCTCCCATACAAAATTTCTTTACATCAACAAATTTCTCTTTCATTTAGAGTATCGCACAATCGTTTTTTTTTTACAAACAATGTTCTGAAAGTATAGTCCCGCCTTTAAAGCGCTGTTCGCTGTTGCCCAAAAGACCCGAACATTTGAGAGTTATTGACTTGAAAATGAATACCGGGCAAGCAGATAAATATTTTGATTGAAAGTTTTACAATTAATAAAATCATCTCAACTCTTCTATCCGTAAAACTCATAAAAATGACACAAATTCAGAAAAGCCCATTTACCAGTAAAATGTTTCCAGATTAAAAACAATCAAAAGTTAATAAAAAACTTACTCTTTTCACCACCGTTCAAACAATTTGCATAAATTTTCGAGTTTTATCACTATCCTTGAAACATTTTAAAGCTATTAAACTGAAAACTATATCTGTAGTAATAGCATTCAAAAACTAAATATTTATAGAATTCAATTAACTCATTCTTCCACCTCCTGTACAAGTTTAATAATTTTAGAAAATTAATTCACAATTAAAAAAAAAAAAAACTATGCACAACACACATAAATGTAGGAAATTCGTACATTCTGCAAAAGGAAAAGAAACAGTTGAATCAGACATTCATAGCAAATGGGTACAAAGGTAGTAAAGTAAACAAAGCCTGGAAACCAAAATCCAAAGGCAAAAGAAGGTACCGAACAAGAAAACATAGACAAACGGTAGGTTAAACTAACTTACATCCAAGACATGACAGGGAAATCCTCCAGAAATCCACCATCCTCTACAATGACTAATATCCGAGAATTTTAGGAAACCAGATGAACCATTGGAAACTGAAGGAGTGTATAAAATACATCGCGGTTCATGCAAAAAACGACATAGGATAAACGAGACACACAGCCCAAACAAGGATCAACGAATAAACTAGATACAGTCATTAGCGATTGCGAAAAATGCAACAACATAAGATCATAAAATCCAATTCGCCAATGTACAAATTCTGTCCAAGACAAAATCTTTATTTTCAAATGATAGTACGATAAGCATTGAAATTTCCAAAGAACTTCAACCGATACACCGGATACTTAATATTAGCAGTTTGGCTCAATCAAATCAGGAGTAAGAACAAAATCCGTCCCCAGAAGTCCTTAACTAATTTAACTACCTGATACGAATTAATTAACCCTAATTACCTTTCCCACACCCAGCTAATCCCATTCTATACAAAAACATAAAAGAATTATGATTGGGCATAAAGCCCAATCATATGATACTCTAGATGAAATGAGAAAGAGTTCAACGTACCGGAAAATATGTCACCTCTAATTCTTTTAAATAATTAATAGTGACTTTTGTATGGGAGGTGGTAGAAGGAGAGGAGGAAGGTTTGTAATTTTTGGATATGACACCTAATTTGTATGGGAGGGGGTAGAAGGAGTGAGGAGGAGCTGATAATTTTTTGTAGAATTTATTGCAATTATTAAAAAACAAATTCTGGCAAAATTTTAAGTTTATACTTTTTATAGTTTTAATGGAAATCGATATAATGCACTTAACAAAAATTATACATTTGTATGGGAGGGGGTAGAAGGAGTGTACGGATGAAAACACATTTTTTTTTCGTTATTGATATTTCTATTTTTATACTTTATGCAAAATATCAAGTTGATAGCTTTAAGGGTTTCGAAGAAAAATAATTTAATTTAAATTTCAAAATTTCGTGAAATTTGTATGGGAGGGGGTAGAAGGAGTGGGAGGAGTGGGGTGAAATTGATAATTTTTTCAATTCTGATTGCAATTATAATAAAATTAACTCTGTCAAAAATTCGTTATTATAACTTTGCTAGTTTCAATGAAAATCGAAAAACTGCATTTTTCAAAATTATGCATTTGTATGGGAGGGGGTAGAAGGAGTGACGGGATCGGATCAATATTTCGTCATATTAATGACATCTATATCATAATACTTTGCCCTAAATTTCAAATTGATAGCTTAAAAGGTTTCAAAGAAAAATCAATGTGATGTGGCCTGTTCACGAACTTAAAGTTTCTTTTTTGCTAAAAATGACACACAACAAATTTCACCACGATAGCTTAAGGCGTTCGAGAGTTATGCTGTAGACAGACGGACAGACAGCAACTCGGAATCGAAGCTTTTGAGCGACAACAAATATTTCTGTACCCTTGGCGGCTCTGTGCGAGCATTATTTCTTAGCGTTACAAACGGTAAGGCAAACACAATATACTCTCAGATATCATCTAGAGTATATATATTAGTCTTTTGCAATTGTCGATCAGTTTGATAAAGCTTTTTTAAGGCACTGAGATCAACTTAAATGCTATTCACAGTTGAGTCGGAATAGGAAGGAGAATAATGGACACTAACGGAGTTTCGGCGAGGAGAAACAAAAGTGTCGGCGGACACTACTCTTGGAGTAATGCGGGTTGTACTCTTTAGAAAAATCACTAACTGACAACGCGTTCCACAGCGTTATAGTTCGAGAAATAAAAGATTGTCTATACTTCAGTTTATGAAAGGAAGAAGATTTGACAGTATACTCATGCGCGAGTTTATTTTGACTACCCGTTTTTGCTTTTTTGCCCATAAGCCCCTATATCCGCATGTCAAGTTTCAGCTTACTAGCTGCATTCGTAGTGGAGATATTAGCAAGAGCATATTTTTGCCTCTTTCCTCCCGCCACCTCCCCTTCCACCTAAAATTCCCCAAAACGTAAATAGTGGAACTCACTTACCTAAACTTTAATCCATTCAAAAATCAACTTCCTATCTTAAAGGATCTCGAAGTTATGAGTCCATATGTGCGTACAGACAGACGGATTTTTATATTCTAGATGAAATTTGAGATTATTATAAGTTTGCCACAAGGTTTTTATCGCCAAGAAATAAGTCTCGGAGAAAAAAATGAATGATACAGAAAATCACTCAAAAATCTCACACCGGATGTCCATCCATCCGCCCGTCCGCCCGTCCGTGTCCTCTCTAGCTTGAGAACGCGTTGAGCTAGAGAGCTTAAATTTTGAACACGTCATTTTTGACAAAAAAAGTAAGGTAAATTTTGTGAACGGGTCAAATCGCTTCACCCCTTCTACCCCCTTCCACACAAAATGACACAATTTCGCAATTTGGCAATAAACGGATTTATTCGAAAAGTATAAATGCTATTGTTCTGAAATTTGGAACATATTACTTTTATGATGATTTCAATCTACTGTATACAAGTTATTCAAGTCCTCCTTTTCCTTTAACCACCTCCTATTAAAAACAATTTTTCATGAAATACTATAAGCAAATTTACTCCTTCTACAGCCCGCTACAGCCCAAATGGCCTCCTGATATTCAGGTTCCTTAACACTTTTCATTACTTATTGTGGAGGAGTTGTTACCCCTTCGCACATCCCTCTATCTACGAATTTTTTAATTTTCGTAGATTGAGGTGACCAAGGTATATCCAAGCAAGCAATGTGCTGGAATTATATATTGCGTCGACCGGGATTTGAACTCACGACCTTCGCATTACAAGACCAACACGTTACCCACTAGGCTACACCCTAGCTAACAAATTTACTCAGTACGTATAAAATTGATCGAACTGAAATTGTACACTAAATATTTATTTAGAATTATTAGGAAGACCAAAAAAATGGACGATCATTTTCACTCCTTCTGACAAACTTTACAAAACGCTGATTTTCCTAAAAAGTATGAATGCTACTGATCTGCAAATTAAAAAATGTCAAAAGTATGATGTTTTTAGTTGTTTCTGAAAAATTCATTAAGAACTCGCTCCTCCTTCTACCAGCTCCCATATAAACTGCACAATTTCACAAAATCCAATACACTAATTTTCTCAGTACCTATTATATTTTGGAATCCTAAATTTTGTATACAACATTTTGATGGCAACTCTAGCGTGATGTGAAAAAACTAGTTCAATGTCGTCATCCCCTTCACTACTTCCCCTACAAAAATTCTTAAAATCGAAAATTTTTTTCTTTCATCTAGAATATCGCACGATTGGGCTTTACGCCGAATCGTAGTCCTGTTGTGGTTTTTTGCATTTTTGGACTAATTTGGTCATGAAATGCGAAAAAAAAAGAAACAAAATTTCAGGATAGCAATTTCATAATACTTGATCATTAGAATAATAAAGTAAAATGCATAAGCCCCCTCCCTTACAAAAGTATTTTTAGACCAATTTCATGAAAATAATTAACACCAAACAATTAAAAGCTATCTACTTGAAATTTTGTATAAACATTTTTCCTTCTTTCCTCTCCCATACAAAAGCACGATTTCGACCAATTTCAATAAATCAACTAATAGCCAACAAATTAAAATATACGAACTTGAAATTTTGTACGAACACCTTTTAAGAGAAACGAAAGAAAACTGCATTACAAATTTTACGTTGCCCCCAACTCTTCTTACCCTTCTCATTCAAATGTATGGTTTCATGAAAATAAAAGACACCGATTTTCTTAGAATTTTTTTTGTGAAAATAACTTTCCAAATAGAGAATTTTGAACGGAATTCAAACACTCAATCAAACAATTATTAATACAAACCCAAATTCGCAATCGCCCTCCTCCCTCCCATGCAAATCCCCACGAATTCAATATTTGCCCCAAGTAAAATAAAGTTGCTCTCGACTTGTTGGCAGATATTTTTTGGAACTGATCGAAAACTTATATTTAACCAAGTTGTAGAAGAGCCTAAAACATTTTTTGATAAATGTTTCAGTAGAGACCGAAACGTCACATTTAATTCAGCATAACAGTGTGAAATCCGGAAATCTTTCTATTAATTTAAAATGCGATGTTAAAACCTTCACCAAACTATTATGTCTCCAGTTTGTCCCACAAACGACTCTATCTATCAGCTTTTTTTATTTAGAACCATAGCTGAGATATTCACACCTGTAATATTTGGTTCTAATCCTCGTCCTCTTCCAGCCAACACCCATCAAATATGCGTAGAGTTCACAGCCCTTTTATAATCGCACCAATAAAAATTATTTTTCCAATATTCAAGAGTTTGTTAACTTTAATACGAATAATGTACACGCAAGGCGTACAAAATAAAAATCTCATTTAGATTCATATTTACCCTATAAGAAAAAACATAAAATTTGTGAAGAAATGTGCAATTTTTTTATGGTAACATTTATAAACATTTACTTTTCAGCTTTTAGATTAATTGTTATTTACATACCTCTTCTTAGAGGTAACTAGATTACTTTCATTTTACACATTTCTTTATTTCTTTTAGACTATAGGTAACCAAGTTGCAGATGATATTAGATTTTTTACAATCGTATTTTTGGAGAAGATTATTCTAGAGAAATATTAAATTTGTTATTGGATTTTAAATTCATTATGTATGTGAACATTTAAAAATCAATAACAATGAATTGAAACTTCCAAATCTAATAAATGATCTTCTAGAATTTTACCCTACATCTCGCATTTGCATAAATTCAACAACTTCATAATTTTGGGTGTTAAATTTTTTGCAACCTAGGTAAAATCAAGCCAAAAACGCCCACACTTTTTTTTCTATTATGGTAAGTAGAAGGTTTTCGAGATATCGACTTTCAACTTTCTATCTGACATATTAATCAAAGTTAACTATTTTAAACTATCTATTGAAAGTCCGACCTCTAACAGTTGACAGCGGTGACAAATTTCTTAAGTATTACGAGTATACGAGTGTTTCACTTGATTACTATAATCACAAACATGTTTTTCTTTCATATCCGTGAAAAGGCAAATATTTTACAAAAATTCTCATCATACTGAATACGAATGTGCTTTAAATATTTCAGAAAATTCACATTGGTTAAACCTTCGTCCAAAAAGGGTTGTTGATCCTTTTTAACAATAACGATTAAGTAAATGAAACTTTGAATAAGGAAAGAAATTAAATTAATTTGTATCACTGGAAGCCTCTGCGATAAAATTTTTATACCTCATGAATACAAAATGAGTCAAATCATAATGATGGAGGTTTCCCGTGAAGTATTTTTTGAGTGCAATTTCAGAAATGAAAAGATGAAATTGGGGTATCCTTTTATTAAAGTTCAATAAGGTTTGGTATGGAAAAAATTAGTCGAAGATATAAATTATATTTTAGGGGAGCCTTATTAAATTATAGGTATTCGACTAACCATCAATTGCTTCAAATCAACCCGCTAACCACTTGGAATTAAATCTACTGTTGCCAAAATAATTGTTTAAGTAAACTATTGGACAATAATTTTCTGTTTAGTCAGAAGAATAGAATCCTTGTAGATAGTTATTTTTTTAGATCTTCCAGCATTTTAACCATAAAAAACCTGTCTGGATCTGGAAATGAAACCTGACAAAAGTGGAAAGTCATATAACATACGGATCGCTAAATAACCATTTTTTTCCAAATCAATGGCGATATACGACGAAATATGACAAATAACGCGATAAAACTTTTATTGTATTAAACTTGGAAAATGATCTTTTGTCTTTTATATGGGAGGTGGTAGAAGGAGAGACGACGCTAAACTATTTTTTTTTTCACAATAACAAAATTTCAGATCAATAACTTATACATGTAATAGTGCAAAGTTCCGAAAATGTACTCCTCCATACAAAGAGTAAAGAAAAATGCTTGATCGAACTAAAATATTTTGAGCTCGATATTTGGTTTATTGTGCTTCATAAAATAGTGCAGTTTGTTTGAGAGGTGTTTGAGGAAAAGGGGATTTTAGCACTTTATCAGCTCAAGAGGAAATTTAATTTTGTTTCTGCTTTAAGTTTTTTAGCACCAAATAATAAGGGTCGCACAGGTACACCAAAGCAAATATGGTATGACGCTCAAAAACTTCTATTTTTGGTAACCGTCTATCTACACAACAATTCTCGAATGGTTTGAGATGAAATTTTTACCATAAATTAATCTAAGTTTGTAAACGCCACATCCTCCACACCTTCTACCACCTGACATATAAGTTTCAACATTTTTTTTTTTTTCTTTTTTCAAAATATAAGACTTAAATACCACTAATATCGAAAAATTCTATCGCATACAAATATGTGACATTTTAGAAATTTAAAACCATTTCCTTTTCGAACGTATGAACTACATGGTGATAACAGTACTGATAAGCACTTTCGAAATCGGTAAAGTCCTCCCACTACCTCCCATGCAAATGATGCAATTTTGGAAAAGTCAATTTATCAATTTTCATTTACATACCAAGTATAGTAATACTTTCAAAAATTAGAAACCCGACATTTGTATGGGAAGTAGTAGAGGAGGTAAGGGAATCGAAAATTTTGTGATGCAGGTTTATTAAGTTCTCTTGAAAAGTATTCGTACACAATTTCAAGATCGTAGCTTTTAATTTATTGATTATTAGTAGATTTTTTGTAATTGGTCGAAATCATAATTTTGCTTGGGAGGAGGTAGAGAGCTTAGGGGGTTTTAAAACTTTTGATGCAATTTTGTTTCGAATACTTTTAAAGGTGTTTGTATAAAATTTCAAGTTGATAGCTTTTAGTGGTTTGGTGATAAGTGATTTCTTAGAATTGGTCGAAAAAATATTTTTGTATGGGAGAGGTTAGAAGTCTTAGAAGTATTCAAGCAGTTATTATTTTAAAGTTTTAAGCACTTTTTTTTAAATAACTTTTCCAAGTTTTGAAGTTTGTAGGTGAAAACTTTAATCAAAATTTTGAGTTTTTGTGTTTTTAATTTCACAGGAAATACCTTGTGCAAGCTAGAACCCCCTGCAGATAACAGTTATGATTAAAATTATTATTATTTCTTAATTTGTATCAAATAGATGTATCCACGTGCAAAATTAAAACTTTGTATGTTTCACCAGAGCCCTAAAAAATAACTCTAAATTTACGAATTTTTCGGCTCACCACCTCACTCTCCTTACACCGTCCAACTTAAAAATTTTATTAAAATTTATAGGTCATATTAGCTCTACAATCTGACAAAGTTCAAACTTAAATTTGCATTGGGTTTTGAGTACTGGTTTGAAAATTTGAAAAGAGCACCATTTGCAAAAGGCTCTCCATTTCGCCCACTACACATCAGTCCGAATTTTATATTTTTACTTTATTATTCTAATAATAAAGTATTGTGATCGACACAGAAAGAAAAAAAATTTGCTACCATGAAATTTTGTTTTTTCGCGTTTCATGACTGAATTAGCCTAAAAATGCAAAAAAAAAAATCCGTCCCGCCGTCCGCAGTACATATGGACTCATATCTCCGAGACCGTTAAAGGTAGAATGCTTGTTTTAGGGCAGATTGTTAATTGATTAAATGAGCTCCAATTTTTAAATTTTGTGGAGTGTTAAGTGCAAGGGGGTGGCGGGGGGAGGGAAAGAGTCAAAAACTTCACTTGTTAATATTTCCACTGGGAATGCAGATAGGAAGCTAAAAATCAGCAGAGATATAGAAAGGGATGTGGGACAAACTACAAAAATAATTTAATTTTTTTATCCATTGGTGTCCGAAAAGGGGGGGCAAAAAACAAATTGTCGGCCGAATTGTTTTTTCAAATGATTATATCTTCGAAATTACTTATCATAAAAAATTCATATTTTGAGACCATTAAGGCGGCATATAGTTCCACCAGAATCAGCTTAGAGAAAGGGTAATTATTGCAAGGGGGAGGGTCAGGAGGGGTTAAAAAAACACTTAAAAATGAATATCTCAACTATCTCTTAAGCTATGTAATTGAAACTTAAAACATATATTAATCTAAACTAGCGAAATACGAAAAAAATATAACCTGAGGAATAATAGTAGTGGGGGAAATGGGGAGCATTTTAAAAATAGCGTACTTTTCAAAATTACAAATCGTTATATCTCAAAATTGAGTACATATATTAAATTTTCCGATTGTAGAACTAAATAATTATTAATTTTGGTAAAAATTTTGAGTTGGAAGGTGTAAGGGGAGGGAGGTGGTAAGCAGAAATGTCCAAAATTTTGAGTAATTTTTTTAGGGCTCTGGTGAAAGATACAAAGTTTAAATTTTGCATTTGCATACATCTATTTGATATACATAGAAAAAAAAATTATTTGTTCCACAATGGTTATAAACCGACCCCTCGGTGTTTCATGCATTGAAAAAAACACACAACTGAAAATTTTTGAATGAAATTTTAAGGTAGGAACTTGCAAATTTGCAAAATGTATTTAAAAAAAATTCTTAAATATATGAAATGTTAACTGGTCGAATACCCTTACAACTTCTACCCCCTCCCATACAAAATTATTTTTTCGAAATTTTCAAGAAATCAATTATATCCTAACTATTAAAAGCAATCAATTTAAAATTTTGCATAAGAACTTCTAAGAATAGTTGAAACAAAATTGCCTCAAAAGTTTTGAAATCGCGCTTGCCCTTCTACCACCTCCCATACAAAAGTCTGATTTCGACCAATTTCATTAAATCAACTAATAACAAACAAATTAAAAGCTACGAAATTGAAATTTTGTACGAGCACCTTACCAGAGAAATGAAATAAAATTCCATCACAAATTTTACGATTCCCTTACCCGCTCTACCCCCTCCCATACAAATGTTCGGTTTCGTGAATGTAGAATACACCGAATTTTATGAAAATTCTATGCAGCTTCGTTTATGAAACACATTCTAAAGAGAGAATATTGGTCATGATTCAAACAATCAATTAAGAAGCTATTAACATCCACCCACCCTTACTATCACCCCTCCGCTACCCTCAGAAAAACCCAAACTTGCATAAACGAATGAAATATTGTTAAATTAATAACAGCCCTGCCCAAGAATTCTCTTTCACGTAGTCTCCCAAACCACTCTAACCTGCATATTGACTTTCCATGCATCCGCAACTTGTCCCAAAAATAATAAAGTTTCGCAGTTTATTTCATACTATCAAACGCCCGCGACTTCGTCCGCATAAAAATCGCAATAATAAGTAATTTTTGAGAATGTAGTTAGTAATACATTACGTGGCATATATAATCCGCTTACTTTAATGGCTCTTTGAACACAATGTTTTGTACTTTGTTGGAATCAGAACCATAAATTATTAAGAATGATAGCGTGATACTCGCATTTGAATGGGAGAGGCTCATAATCAAATCAATCCCGTGATTTGAGATCATATATGTATTGAAGAGCATTTAGGACATGTGAATAATTATAGCTCGTGTTAATTAAAAAACATAACAGGGCTACGATTGCGCGTAAAGCGCAATCTTACGATACTCTAGATGAAATAGAATTTTTTGTGATCCCAAGAAATTTCGCATGGGAAGTATTAGAAGGGATGACAGCATTGAACTAATTTTTCCCCATCATGGTAAAGTAGCTATAAAAATGTTTTGTACAAAATGCTTACTCCAAAAATTGAATGGGAACTGAAAAAATTAGTGAGTTAGATTTAGTGAAAATGTGCAGTTTGTATGGGAGGTGGTAGAAAGAGTGGGGCGATTAAAGTGATTTTTTTCAGAAATAACTAGGAATATTGTAAAATTGACATCCCTGAAATTTCAGACTAGTGCCATTTATACTTTTCAAGAAAATCGATTTTTTGTGAAGTTGTGAAACTGTGTCATATTGTATGGAAGGGGGTAGAAGCAGTGAAGCATAAGTATTTATTACAAAATATGAGCTCAATAAATGTTATATGTTCGTCTTAGAGCATTTCATGAAAAAGTGTAGTTTGTATGGGAGGGGGTGGAAGGAGAGGGAGGAAGCAAATAATTTCTCTACTGTAGATTAAAATTACTATGAAAATAACATATCCGAAAATTCAGACTAATAGCTTTTATACTTTTCGAGTAAATCCGTTTATTGTCAAATTACGAAATTGTGTCATTTTGTATGGGAGGGGGTAGAAGGGGTGAAGCTAATAGTCTAAATTTTCTTGGACTTACTAACAATTTCAAATAAATATTTGGTGCACAATTTCAGCTCTCTAAATTGTATACGCAATGAGTAAATTGGCTTAGAGTAATTCATGACAAGTACACTTTGTATGGGAGGTGGTAGAAGGAGGGGGAGGATACGCATAATTTTCGTACGGTAGATTGATATTATCATAAAAGTAACATATTCAAAATTTCAGGCCAATAGCTTTTATACTTTTCGTGCAAATCCGTTTATTGTCAAATTGCGCAATTGTGTCATTTTGTATGGGAGGGGGTAGAAGGGGTGGAGCGATTTGGCCCGTTCACGAACTTGACCTTACTTTTTGGTCAAAAATGACGTGTACAAAATTTGAACTATCTAGCTCAACGCGTTCTCAAGCTAGAGCGCGCACAGACGGACGGACGGACGGACGGACGGACGGACGGACGGACATCCGGTTTTGAGATTTTTGAGTGATAATATTAATTTCTGTATTCATCATTTTTTTCTCCGAGCCTTATTTCTTGGCGTTACAAACTTTAGAGCAAACTTATAATACTCTCAGATTTCATCTAGAGTATAAAAAGGCCAAATAAAATAACATTAAGCTTGAAAACATAACTGGACTACGATTGTGCGTAGAGCCAATCATTCGATAATATAGATGAAATCGAAATTTTTGTGATATTATGAAATTTTGTATGGGAAGTGGCTGCACAGAACTAATTTGTTTCACATCATGCTAGAGTAGCTATAAAAATGTTTTGTACCAAATTTAAGCTTCAAAAATTGAGTAGGTACTTAGAAACGTAGTGCATTGAATTTAATGAAATTGTGCAATTCGTATGGGAGGTGGTAGAAGGAAAGGGGGTTTTGGTGATATTTCGAGAAACAACTACAGTGACGTGCAAAACTGAACCACCCTGAGGTATTTTTCAACACAAAGTCATTTCTTTAATCAGCGAAAGAAAATTTTATTTCAAAACTTAGCAAAAATTTAACTTCAAACAGTCTTTCATTGAAAAGTAACAAAAATATTATATACACTTCATTTTCATAATAAAAAAATTAAAAATCTTAAGACTCAGTTTTGCTCGATAAAATATATTAGTTAGAAAGTAACTATTTCGGGGCAGTTAATATTTTGTCCATAGACCCTTAGCTTTCAAAACCTCATTGATACGTTTTGGCATACTTTCTACTAATCTTTTAACATAATCGGGATTAATACTTTCCCATTGTTCTTTCAATCTGTGCCACAAAATGTCAACTGAAGACGGAGGTTGGTCATACCCATTGTGTATTTGAGTTTTTAAGTAGGCCCACAAATTTTCAATTGGGTTGAGGTCGGGGCTTTGTGCCGGCCACTCTAGCTGCGAAAATGGCTGGATGGTAATCCAATTTTTGTACCAACTTGGAGGTGTGCTTGGGGTCCCGATCTTGTTGAAAAACAATATCCGTCTCAGGTAGTGGTAAATTTTCTATGGTTTCCCATAAATACTCTTTTAAAATATTTAAATAGTAATGCCGGTCCATTATCCCACTAATTCTGTGCATTGAACCGACTCCCCAAGCGGTCATACAGCCCCAAACCATGACCGATCCTCCACCATGCTTCACAGTTTGTTTAACGTGTTTCGGTTGCAGCTTTTCATTTGGACGTAACCATGCCCAGGAACGCCCATCCGATAAAAATCTATTTACTTTGACTTCATCTGACCAAATAACATTTTTCCATTTATCTATTGTCCAATTTTTATATTTTTTTGCAAATTGTAGTCTTGCAGCATTTTTTTTTAAAGTGCGGGCTTTTTTGGCTTCTCTATTGATGTAAAACCAGTTCCTTTTAGAGATCGACGGGCTGTCCATTCACACTTTGATCCCAGTGCGTTCGGCCAATATTTTAGTAGCCATTGTAACAGATTTGGCTTCACCGCTTGAAACGCAACGTCCTAAAGATCTCACATCTTGCGGAGAAAGTTTTGTAGGACGTCCACCCAACAATATTGGGGTATCAACAGATAACTTTTTGTTAATTCTCACAACTGTACTTTGACTTACTTCGCATTTAGTAGCAATATGACGAGTTGAGAGTCCTTCTTGTACAAGAATTTTGACTCTCTGATATTTTTGCCTATTTTCACCATTTTATGTTAAATTTACAGTCGAGTATGATTACAAACGTAAATTAATACAAAAAGTATCTTTATTATGTCAACTAAGTATATAAAAAAATTAACTTGAATTCCCGTTACCGAATTATTCATAAACACACCTTCACGATCACATTTAATTGACGACTAAATGTGTTCCGATCTGAGCGAGCAAAACTGAGTCTTTGTAATGGTACTGCATTTTCCAATTGCAGAAGCTACTTGAAATTATTTGTGGATCTGAACTACGCAGTAGGCTTGAAAAAGTGCAGTTTGTATGGGAGGTGGAGGAAGGAGCAGGTGGTTTTAAGTGAGCTTTTGAGAAACAACTATAATCATTACGCAATTAATATATTTTAAATTTCAGATCTGTATCATTCACACTTTTCAAGAAAATCTCATTTTTGTGAAGTCATGGAATTGTGTCATATTGTATGGGAGGCGGTAGAAGGAGTGAAGCTACTCGGTTAATTTTTTCCCGATATTAATAATAATGCAAATTATGGATAAAGTACAACATTTAAGCTCGATGAAAGTTACACATACTGAGAAAATTGGTGTAAAGTGATTCATGAAAAAGTGTAGTTTGTATGGGAGGTGAAAGGAGTGGGGAAACTCAAACAATTTGTAGACCAAAAGACTAAAATGGAAATAATATATTCCAAATTTCAAATTAATAGCTTTTATGGTTTCCAAGAAAATTTGATTAATATATATTTTGAAAATGAGTCACTTTGTATGGGAGGGGGTAGAAGGCGTGAGGGGAGTGAAATGACATTTTTAATGACTCATCGATCATCCGAGATCATCAATTGCTTGTGACTTTGAATTGCTCGCTCGTACTCAGAAACAGCATAGAAGGCCGAGAAGCAGCCGAAAAGTAGTCGAATAGAACGAAAAAAAAGAGTGACCGCTTATGATAGGAGGCAGTCAGAAATTAGAAGGCGATTAAATCGTGAGATCGACAGCGTGAAAGGTGCGAAGAGTAAAAGCGACATATTGAGAGCGAAAAGTGTAAAAGTTATTTAATTGAAAAGCGATAAATAAAATTTGTGGTTATCTATGCATATTAATATAATTGTAGCGTCTGTCTATTATTTGCTTATAAATGGCTATAAGTTAGTTTTTTGAGTTACTTTAGCATTAAATAAGCATAAAAACACATTTTTGAAATTTTTGTCTGTCTGCCTGTCTGTCCGACCGCTTTTCACGCACAAACGGGTGAGCCGATTGTAGCGAAACTTGCACAGTTTGTTAGGTGTCCATCGGAATGAAATCTGCTTTTGGTTTCATTTCACTCCCCTCACGCCTTCTACCCCCTCCCATACAAAGTGACTCATTTTCAAAATATATATTAATCAAATTTTCTTGGAAACCATAAAAGCTATTAATTTGAAATTTAGAATATATTATTTCTATTATAAATGCAGTTATTTGGTCTACAAATTCTTTGAGTTTCCTCATTCTTTTCACCACCTCCCATACAAACTACACTTTTTCATGAATTACTTTACACCAATTTTCTCAGTATGTGTAACTTTCATCGAGCTTAAATGTTGTACTTTATCCATAATTTGCATTATTATTAATATCGGGAAAAAATTAACCGAGTAGCTTCACTCCTTCTACCGCCTCCCATACAATATGACACAATTCCATGACTTCACAAAAATGAGATTTTCTTGAAAAGTGTGAATGATACAGATCTGAAATTTAAAATATATTAATTGCGTAATGATTATAGTTGTTTCTCAAAAGCTCACTTAAAACCACCTGCTCCTTCCTCCACCTCCCATACAAACTGCACTTTTTCAAGCCTACTGCGTAGTTCAGATCCACAAATAATTTCAAGTAGCTTCTGCAATTGGAAAATGCAGTACCATTACAAAGACTCAGTTTTGCTCGCTCAGATCGGAACACATTTAGTCGTCAATTAAATGTGATCGTGAAGGTGTGTTTATGAATAATTCGGTAACGGGAATTCAAGTTAATTTTTTTATATACTTAGTTGACATAATAAAGATACTTTTTGTATTAATTTACGTTTGTAATCATACTCGACTGTAAATTTAACATAAAATGGTGAAAATAGCTTGAGAACGCGTTGAGCTAGATAGTTCAAATTTTGTACACGTCATTTTTGACCAAAAAGTAAGGTCAAGTTCGTGAACGGGCCAAATCGCTCCACCCCTTCTACCCCCTCCCATACAAAATGACACAATTGCGCAATTTGACAATAAACGGATTTGCACGAAAAGTATAAAAGCTATTGGCCTGAAATTTGGAATATGTTACTTTTATGATAATATCAATCTACCGTACGAAAATTATGCGTATCCTCCCCCTCCTTCTACCACCTCCCATACAAAGTGTACTTGTCATGAATTACTCTAAGCCAATTTACTCATTGCGTATACAATTTAGAGAGCTGAAATTGTGCACCAAATATTTATTTGAAATTGTTAGTAAGTCCAAGAAAATTTAGACTATTAGCTTCACCCCTTCTACCCCCTCCCATACAAAATGACACAATTTCGTAATTTGACAATAAACGGATTTACTCGAAAAGTATAAAAGCTATTAGTCTGAATTTTCGGATATGTTATTTTCATAGTAATTTTAATCTACAGTAGAGAAATTATTTGCTTCCTCCCTCTCCTTCCACCCCCTCCCATACAAACTACACTTTTTCATGAAATGCTCTAAGACGAACATATAACATTTATTGAGCTCATATTTTGTAATAAATACTTAATTACTTTCATCGAGCTTAAATGTTGTACTTTATCCATAATTTGCATTATTATTAATATCGGGAAAAAATTAACCGAGTAGCTTCACTCCTTCTACCGCCTCCCATACAATATGACACAATTCCATGACTTCACAAAAATGAGATTTTCTTGAAAAGTGTGAATGATACAGATCTGAAATTTAAAATATATTAATTGCGTAATGATTATAGTTGTTTCTCAAAAGCTCACTTAAAACCACCTGCTCCTTCCTCCACCTCCCATACAAACTGCACTTTTTCAAGCCTACTGCGTAGTTCAGATCCACAAATAATTTCAAGTAGCTTCTGCAATTGGAAAATGCAGTACCATTACAAAGACTCAGTTTTGCTCGCTCAGATCGGAACACATTTAGTCGTCAATTAAATGTGATCGTGAAGGTGTGTTTATGAATAATTCGGTAACGGGAATTCAAGTTAATTTTTTTATATACTTAGTTGACATAATAAAGATACTTTTTGTATTAATTTACGTTTGTAATCATACTCGACTGTAAATTTAACATAAAATGGTGAAAATAGGCAAAAATATCAGAGAGTCAAAATTCTTGTACAAGAAGGACTCTCAACTCGTCATATTGCTACTAAATGCGAAGTAAGTCAAAGTACAGTTGTGAGAATTAACAAAAAGTTATCTGTTGATACCCCAATATTGTTGGGTGGACGTCCTACAAAACTTTCTCCGCAAGATGTGAGATCTTTAGGACGTTGCGTTTCAAGCGGTGAAGCCAAATCTGTTACAATGGCTACTAAAATATTGGCCGAACGCACTGGGATCAAAGTGTGAATGGACAGCCCGTCGATCTCTAAAAGGAACTGGTTTAGTGTATTTCATGAAAAAGTGCAGTTTGTATGGGAGGTGGTGAAAGGAGTAGGGGGATTCAAATAATTTGTATACCATAGATCACATTTCTGATAAAAATATTATGTTCTAAATTTCAAATGATTTGCTCCTATGGTTTTGAAGAAAATTTGATTAGTATATATTTTTGAAAATGAGTCATTTTGTATGGGAGGGGGTGGAAGGCGTGGGGGTATTGAAATAAGCCTACATGCAGATTACATCTCGGTGTACATCTAACAAATTGTCAAAGTTTCATTACAATTGGTTTAACCGTTTTTGCGTGAAAGACAGACAGACAGACATATAGACAGACGGAGAAAATTTTTAAAAACGTTTGTTTCTGCTTAGTTATTGCTAAAATAAAGTAAACAACTTATTTCTAGCCATTTATAAACAAATAACAGACAGACACTACAATTATATTTATATGTATAGATTTCGCTAGTATATCTTAATATATGTCCCAGTTTCAATTGCTTCACTTTTCACCCCATTGACAGTCCCTCTTAAAAGAATTGGCCTCTCTGTAAGTTGATTATGGTTAACCTACGAGACACCTATTGAGTTATAAAATATGAACTCATTCTGTCAAGTAGTTTCGAAGATATAGTCGTTTGAAAAAAAAAAATTTGGTCGACAATTGGTTTTGTGCCACCCCTTTCTTGAACAAAAAATCAATTTATTTTCACTTGTTTCCCAACAAATTTCCCTCCCCAGGCTCCCCTTTCCACCCTTCACTGCGTAAAAATTAGGGAATGAAAGTTCCCTACTCATTCTGCAATCCACCCAAAAATTACTGCAATATCTGTAAGGGTCGCGAAGTTATGCGGCTTTGAATGTCGTTGGAGTGTACACGTACGGGCGACGGCGTACAGACGGACGATTTTTTTTTTTTTTTTTAATTATACTCTAGATGGAATCTGAGAGTATTATAAGTTCGCTCTAAGGTTTGTAACGCCAAGAAATAAGGCTCGGAGAAAAAAATGATGAATACAGAAGTTAATATTATCACTCAAAAATTTCAAAACCGGATGTCCGTCCGTCCGTCCGTCCGTCCGTCCGTCCGTCCGTCCGTCCGTCTGTCCGTCCGTCCGTCCGTCCGTCCGTCCGTGCGCTCTCTAGCTTGAGAACGCGTTGAGCTAGAAAGTTCAAATTTTGTACACGTCGTTTTCGACAAAAAAGTAAGGTCAAGTTCGTGAACGGGCCAAATCGCTCCACCCCTTCTACCCCCTCCCGTACAAAATGACACAATTACGCAATTTGACAATAAACGGATTTGCTCGAAAAGTATAAAAGTTATTGGCCTGAAATTCAGAATATATTACTTTTATGATAATGTCAATCTATCATATAAAAATTGTGCGTGTCCGCCCCCTCCTTCTACCACCTCCCATACAAACTGTACTTATCATGAATTACTCTAAGCCAATTTCCTCAGTGCTTATAAAATTCAGCGGGCTGAAATTGTGCACCAAATACTTATTTAAAATTGTTAGTAAGGTCAAAAAAAATGAGATGATTAACTTCACCCCTTCTACCCCCTCCCATACAAAATGACACAATTTTGCAATTTGACAATAAATGGATTTACTCAAAAAGTATAAAAGCTATTGGTCTCAATTTTGGTATATATTACTTTTTTAATGATTTAAATCTACAGTACAAAAATTATTTGCTTCCTCCCTTTCCTTCCACCCCCTCCCATACAAACTACACTTTTTCCTGAAATGCTCTAAGCCGATTTTCTCAGAACATATAACATTTGTTGAGCTCATATTTTGTAATAAATATTTAATTAATATTATTACTAAGATGAGAAAAAAAATATTTGATTTGCTTCACTCCTTCTACCCCCTCCCATACAATATGACACAGTTTCACAACTTCACAAAAAATCGATTTTCTTGAAAATTATGAATGGCACTAGTCTGAAATTTAAGGGATGCCAATTTTATAATATTCCTAGTTATTTCTGAAAAAATCATCAAAATCCCCCCACTCTTTCTACCACCTCCCATACAAACTGCACATTTTCACTAAATCTAACTCACTAATTTTCTCAGTTCCCATTCAGTTTTTGGAGTAAGCATTTTGTATAAAACATTTTCATAGCTACTTTAGCATGATGTCGAAAAAATTAGTACAATGCTATCATCCCTTCTAACACTCCCCATACAAAATTTCTTGGGATCACAAAAAATTCTATTTCATCTAGAGTATCGTAAGATTGCGCTTTACGCGCAATCGTAGCCCTGTTATGTTTTTTAGGCTAATTTTGTCATGAAACACGAAAAAACAAAATATCAGGGTAGCAATTTTTTCTGTGTCAATCACAATACTTTATTATTAGAATTATAAAGTGAAATTACAATTTAATGTTATCTCCTTCAATGTATGATACAGCTGCTCCAGCGATTTTTCCACTCTTCATATCAGGGAATGAATTCATTTTCTGTAGTTCTGCGGAGAGCGCTCATCACAGCTTGTTGAAAGTTTTCAATTGCCCCAAAATGAGTTAACTTGAGATGTAATTTCAGCTTGGTAAAAAGAAAAAAATCGCAGTGAGCCAGATCTAGAACGTTGCGTGGACGGGGAAGAGTTGGAACGTTTTCCTGAGCCAAAAATCGCGCATGGACAGTAGCAGTGTGGCAGGGAGCAGTTTCACTGGTTTCGATCCAGATTTATTGAATTTCCCGCAAATTTTAATTGTTATTCGATGGAACGTTGCTTCTTGTCTTGTGACGACCAGAAAATAGAACATAAACGCGTAATTGAATTTCACTCGACTGAAAGTCTCAAAGTGATGGATGGCCGGAATCTTTATCTTAGGACCCCTCCTCCACTCCAAGTCACCTCGATGGGCCCGCCCCAGCGCCTTCATTATTTGACACCATTCGGACACTACTATTCAAGCCCAGCCAACTAGTAGCATAGCATACACGAACGACATTAACATCCTAGCAAGATCCGTCATTAGTGCTAAGGAGGTGTTTGTCTTGATCTTGACTTCTCGACAAAAGAAGTCGGACTCCGCATTAACGAACGCAAAACAAAAGTAATGAAGCAAACAAGAATGAGAACGCTAATCAGACAAAGCATAATAATTCATCTACTTAGCTTGGGGATAACCTAGCAAAGGATAACACTGAAACGGACGAAATCAATCGACGAATCATGCTGGCAAATAAAACGTAGTATTGGATACTTCTAATAATGAAATCCAAGTACAAAAGAGCAGTAAGTTCCGAGTAAATTGTACTAATTTACGACCTGTGCTCTGTTATGGCAGCGAGACGTGGACATTAACGCGAACTTCTAAAACAGTAGTTAACGCATTCGAAGGAGAGGTCCTCCGAAGAATTTTGGGGTCTACGAAGGAAGGAACGGAATGACGAATAAGATACAACCATCTTCTTCTACTTCTACAATGGCACTACAGCCCAAATCGAGCCTTGGCCTCCTGATCTTCAGGTTCCTTAACATTTTTCATTATTTATTGTGGAAGGGTTGTTAGACCTTCGCAAAAAACTCTATCTTTAAATTTTTCATTTTCGTAGATTGAGGTGACCAAACAGGCAGTATGTTGGAATTATGAGTCGACCGGGATTTGAACTCACGACCTTCGCATTGTAGACCAACACGCTACCCACTAGGCTACACCGTAGCTAAGATGCAACCATGAGTTCCATAAACTTTAGGATGGGCAAGAAGGTTCAACGTTTAGCAAGCTATGTAAACTGCAGCGGGCTGGCCGTGTATAGCGAATGGAAGACTTGGTTGGTGAAGGTTGTAAAGTCATCAAGACAGCGATTACAGAAGGGCAGCGCCCGAGTTGGGTTATCGCACCATTGATGATAATGACGAATATTGTAGTTTGATTTCGGAAAGTTCAAATGCCGATCGAATGCAATATATAAGTTTATAAAGATTGATGGCATTCGCAGTTTATAATACTAGCTGCTATTGGTATTTGAAGTTGCTGACCATAATTTGATGGCGAAAACTAAAAAATTACTTTACTAAGTCGGATTCGCTGTCTGTGCCAAAGGAGTATTTTAGATCACTGATCACGATTTTATAACAAAACTAAATACAGCAAGTTTAATGATCCGGATTTAATATAAAAGCATATTATCGTTAATTTCTGACTCACTACCATTAGCTTTATAACCATTATGGGGTCACCAAAAGATCCACAATCGGAATAATAAATTTCACTAAATATACCGAAATACGATGCAATATCAATAAAAACGGTCGATAGAATTTTTTTTTTTTATGAAACCATTTCAAAATAGCCATAAAGTTCGGAAACTAATAAATATTGGCACTCCTCTAAGATGAGTTGTAGGCGAGCAAATGCAATATGCAAAATTGAATTTCATTGCTTTCACTTTTCCTAAAGACAAAATCAAAAAAAAAAAAATAAAATAATATGTGTTTTTTTTATAAAAAATTAAAAAGTTTTATTAAAATACTAAGCAACTGAAACTTAATAATGTGGCTTGCCAACATAGCCATCATGTTCTTCTTCGGGATGAGCGGCATTCCATTCCAGTGATCTCAAGATGTAATCTGGGATTGGATGATCTTGTGGCAAATGGGCGCCTTCTGCGTGGAATCCATTCTCATCGGCAGTGTAAGTAAGATGGATTGGAATACCCTCGGGAGAGATATATTTCGATTCTCCGACCGCTTGGTGACCACCTACACCTTGTTCTCGGGCATAAATTCCATTACTAGTTTCGAAAGCGTTCTGGTACGATCCGTCCGGATGGATATCACTTCCGTAGCTCTTGATTTCAGCAAGTGCTTCTGGATTTCCGGCATGACCATCATATCCATGTTGGGCGGCGACCAAACCAACTACGGCTGCGAGTACAACCTGCATAAGAAAAAACGAAATGACTTAGATAATAATTGAAAATTTCTAATTTCGCCGCTTCGTGGGCATTGCAAGAGATTGCGATTATCCACTTACGAATTTGAACATGATCGCTAAGATGAAGATTGTTTCGATAGTGAAAAGTTGCTATGGAACGGTTGTCTGTTGCTGATTACGGGAGTGACTGGGTCTTTTATATGAAAATTTTTTGATGAATGGATTTCGGGGAATGAAAGGCATAGTGGGGTCGTCAAGTGTTGATATTATCAAATTTGTACCTTTGATTTATTTTCTTTTTCACACTTTTTAATATTTATTTATATTTTTTTTAGATTAAAGATATATTTGATTGTTACATACATAATTTTAGTTATTTTTGAATGAAGAAAAAATTGAAATAAAATTATGATTAGTAGATTTATCAAATAATAGGGAAAATATAATTTTCTAATGCCAATCCTAAAAATAATTATGAATTTGAATGATATTTCGATTCAAACTGCAAATTTTGTAAAGTTAAGATTTTATCAAAATATCCTAAAATAAATTGTAAATAGACTACGAAAGTTTAATCTAGATAAAATAGAGACGTTTGTGACTTTAAGAATTTATTATATTTTGTATGGGAGATGATAAAAGCAGTGACAACTTTCAACTAATTTTGCCATATTATGTTACAGTTTGTACCAAATATTTCTCACCAGATTTGAGCTTCATAAATTCGATAGGTACGAGTACTGGGAAAACTATTATTATGTGTTTCAAATAATTGAAATTGAAAGTTCCGTTTAATCAAATATTCTAAAATAGATTAAATCTTATCTCACAACGATTGGCGAAAATCTTCATCTGGTTTGGTTCAGGTTCCTTAAAATATCTTTGTTATTGTGGAAAAGTTGTAAGCAAAAGTTTTGTAACAAACTTTAATTTTCACAGATATAGGGTACAGGACAAGACCACCCATAAAGAGTATTGCAATAATACGTCGACAGTGATTTGTGCTCACTATCAAGTAGATGGACACGCAACCCAATATTTGTCAATAGCGTCCCATTCCTTCCCTCCATGACTGTGTTTGTGCATTGCACATAAAGGCCGAAATTGCCTATAACACAGTTCATTCTGCAAAAAAAAAAAAAAAAAACTTGGCTGCACCCAATCTTCTTGCGAAAATCAATACCACAAATTCATCGTTTTCCATTTTACTATCCGGTGTGCTCCAGGATAGCTAGGATGTAGCCTAGTAGGTAGCGTGTTAGTCTGCAATGCGAAGGTCGTGAGTCTAAGTCCCGATCGACACATAATTCCAGCACACTGCTTGTTTGTATAGACATTGGTTACCTCAATCTACGAAAATGAAAAATAAACTGCCAACAAGTCGGGCGCAACTTTATTATTCTTGGGACAAGTTGAGAATGCGTGGAAAGTCTATATGCAGGTTAGCGTGGTTAGGGAAGACTATGGGAAAGGGGGTTCTTGGACGCAATTAAATGTTAAATTGATAACAGCCCTATCAATTTAACATTTAATTGCGGATACGATCAATAGCTCCAGTACATATTCGTTTCATTCGTTTATTTATGCAAGTTTGGGCTTATATGAGGGGAGGGGTGATAGTAAGGGTGGGCGGATGTTAATAGTTTTTTAATTCATTGCTTGAATCAAGTCCAATATTTTCTGTATAGAATGTCAGTTTTATAGACGAAGTAGTATACAATTTTCATAAGATTCGGTGTATTTTACATTCACGAAATCAAACATTTGTATGGGAGGGGGTAGAGGAGGTACAGGAATCGTAAAATTTATAATGCAATTTTATTTTGTTTCTCTTAAAAGGTGCTCGTATCAAATTTCAAGGACGTAGCTTTTAATTTGTTGGTTATTTGTTGATCATCAAAAATCATACTTTTGTGTGTGAGGGTAAGCGCGATCTCAAAACTTTTGACAGAATTTCGTTTCAACTACTTTTAAAAGTTTTTACAAAATTTTAAGTTGATAGCTTTTAATAGTGGGGTGATAATTGATTTATTAAAAATGGTGTGAAAAATAATTTTGTATGGGAGGTAGAAATTTTAAAGGCAATCGACCAGTCAATATATCATACATTTAGGGATTTTTATACTGTAGATGAAATCTGAGAGTATTATAAGTTTGCCACAAAGTTTGCAACGCCAACAAATAAGATTCGGAGAAAAAAATGAATGATACAGTAGTTCATAAAATCACTCAAAAATCTCAAAACCGGATGTCCGTCCGTCCGTCCGTGTCCTCTCTAGCTTGAGAACGCGTTGAGCTAGAAAGTTCAAATTTTGTATACGTCGTTTTCATCAAAAAAGTAAGGTCAAGTTTGGGCCAAATCGCTCCACCCCTTCTACCCCCTCCCATACAAAATGACACAATTTCGCAATTTCACTAAACTTGAGTTTATCTGCGTGGCTCTTGCAATTGGAGATAGAAAGCTTTATATCATCACTACTTACCTCTCAACATCAAGTGATTCTAGCGTTTACGAGTCCGTCTATAATGCCTCTGAGAGCATCTGCGATCTTATGCGTCCTTCCGATGAGCTGCTTATTTTCGGAGATTTTAATCTACCTTATGTGACATGGCGTCGCTCCGAAGATGACGATTGCCTAATGCCATCTTTCACTGGAAAGGCTTCTCGGCAAGACCAACATTTTTTGGACTGCATGCTATCGACAAGTTTAGTTCAGTCCAATCATATAGCCAACAGTTTTGGAAGGTACTTAGACCTAATTTTTTCTTCGAGTTCAAGCAGCATGACTATTAACCATTGTATTGCTCCACTACTGCCAGAATCCGCACTTCATCCTGCGCTTCACGCAATTTTTCATTTGGATTCAAGTGCAAAAAGTAACGTTGCTAAAGAAGTATCTTATCAATTTAATTTTAATAAAGCTGATTTTACTGTTTTGAACCAGGACATACTATCATGCGATTGGTCGCGCGTTCTTAAAGAACAAGATGTTGAGATTGCTACTTCAAATTTTTATACCGCGCTTTTTACTTGCTTTACACGGTGTGTACCGTTCACCCTCGAGAAGCAGGTAAAACGATTTCCATGGTTCGATGACGATTTGACTCATTTGAAAAATTTAAAAATTAAAGCATGGAAGTCGTACTGTCTCTCGAGAACCGATGCGGACTACATTTTTTACTCAGAGCTACGTGATTTGTTCGTTAGTCAGTCTACTGCGGCGTATAATAATTACGTCAGTAAAATTAAGCGATCAATCAAGGATAAGCCTAAGCAATTCTGGAATTTTGTAAATTCCAAAAGGCGCACCGACGGTTATCCCGCTTCTATGTCTTTCGACGGTGTAATCAGTGATGACCCCTTAGTTATAAGCAACTTTTGTGCTGACCATTTCCGTACTGCTTTCACTACCTCAAATCGTACGATTAGTCCTGAGGATTTCCATTACATATCGAAATTTCCTTCGACCTCATTAGAGATGAAAGATCTTGATATTGAGGAAGCGACCATTTTAAAGTTTATTTCAAGCATTACGGATAGTTTTTCCAGAGGTTCAGACGGCATCCCTGCTGCCGTACTAAAGCGTTGTAGTACCTCTTTGGTTCTGCCTTTATGCCATATATTTAACGCTTCTCTCAGTTCGGGGATATTTCCTAGTTTGTGGAAATACTCCACTATCAGACCATTGCTTAAGAAAGGTAAAAGAAGTGATGTATGTAACTATCGTCCTATTGCTAATCTTTCTTGCATACCTAAGTTGTTCGAGGCTGTTGTTTGTGATATAATGAATTTTCATTGTAAATCAATCATTAGTCCTGCCCAACATGGGTTTACCAAAGGTAGGTCGACCACAACAAATCTGATGGAATTTTCCAATTTCACTATTCCTGTTATTGAAGACGATAAGCAGGTTGACTGCATATATACCGACTTTACCAAAGCTTTTGATAAAGTCGATCATACTATTCTTGCCTACAAGCTATACGCGCTTGGATTTCCTATTATTTTCATAGATTGGATCAGACCTTACCTATCTAATCGTACTCAAAAAGTGATTTTTCGAGGTGTTTATTCCTCTGCTATACCCAACACATCTGGTGTGCCACAGGGAAGCCATCTAGGACCACTGTTATTTATTTTATTTATTAACGACGTGAGTTCGGTTATTTCCCACTCGAAAATTTTGCTCTATGCTGACGACGCGAAATTGTTTCGCGATATTTCGAATCAGAATGACTGCGCATTGCTTCAAAGTGATTTGCAACGTTTTTTTGACTGGTGTACATTAAACTGTATGCCTTTGAATATTAGTAAATGTGCAAGCGTTTCATTCTTTAGGACCAAATCTCCCATACATTTCGACTATGTCCTAGACGGTAGCACACTACAACAGACAGATAAGGTACTGGATATAGGTGTATATTTTATTTCCGCATTTACGTTTGACGATCATATTGACTACATAATCAGCAAGGCCAACTCCGTTTGGGGTTTCGTTAAAAGATGGTGCAAGGACTTCAATGATCCTTATATAACTAAGACTTTATACTGTACTTTTATACGCTCTATTCTGGAGTATGCGTGTCAGGTATGGGCTCCGTATTACGAGGAACATAAGAGTAGGATTGAGACTGTACAGCGAAGATTCTTAAGGTTCGCTCTAAGAGACCTTCCTTGGTCTGATACGTTACGTCTTCCTCCTTACGAACAGCGCCTAAAACTCCTTTCTCTAGAGTCGCTTGAGAATAGACGGATTATCCTTAGGGCGACTTTTGCATTTAAATTAATCTTAGGAGAAATTGATTCCCATATTTGCTCGAAGCCGTAACGTTTAGTATTCCGCGTCGATCCTTGAGAAACTATGTGCCACTCCACATTTCTCATCATCGCACCAACTACGGACAAAACGAACCAATCGCATCTCTTTCGCGTATTTTCAACAATAATTACTACCGAATTGACTATAATTTGTCTAGCATGCAGTTAAAGTCAGCTTTATGCGATAAATAATTTGTGATTGTTGATTGTTTTAAATTGGATACTCGTATGATGTATTTTTTACGTACTTGTTTGTAACAATATTTTGTAAGTAATCATTATTTTGATGAATTTGAAATAAATAAATAAATAAACTGCACTTTTTAATGAAATGCTCTGAGCCAATTTACTCAGTGCATATAATACTTATCGATCTGAAATTGTACAAGAAATATTTAATTGGAATTACTAGTAAGATTAAAAAAAAAATTAGACGATTACCTGTACCCCTTCTACCCCCTCCCATACAAAATGACACAATTTCGCAATTTCACTATAAACGGATTTGCTCAAAAAACATAAATGCTATTGATCTGAAATTTGGAATATAATACTTTTATGATGATATAAATCTACTATATAAAAGTTATTGAAGTCCTCCCCTTCCTTCCACCACCTCTCATACAAACTGCACTTTTTCATGAAATGCTCTAAACCAATTTAATCAGTGCGTATAAAATTGATCGAGCTGAAATTGTGCACGAAATATTTTTTTAAATTGTTAGTAAGACCGAAAAAATTAGATGATTACATTCACTCCTTCTACCCCCTTCCATACAACCTGACACAATTTCACAACTTTATAAAAGGTCGATTTTCCTGAAAAGTATGAATGCTACTGATTTGCAATTTAAAACATGTCAAAAGCATGACGTGTTTATTTCTGGAAAGTCATTAAAAACTCGCCCCTCCTCCTATCACCTCCCATGCAAACTGCACTATTTCACTACATCCAACACACTAATTTTCTCAGTACCTATTAAATCTTTAATTCCTAAATTTTATATAAAACATTTTGATAGCAACCTTAGCGTCTTTTGAAAAAATTAGTTCAATGTCGTCACCCCCTCTACCACTTCCCCTACAAAATTTCTTAAGATCCAAAAATTCCTCTTTCATCTAGAGTATCGCACGATTGGGCTTTACGCCCAATCGTACTTCTGTTATGTTTTTAAATGCATTTGGCAAATTTTCAAGTTTCTTCCTTAAAATTTTATTCATAAATTTTCTGTTTATGTGTTTTTTTCAATGCACATGAAGCACCTTGTGTACGTTAGACCGAGGGGGTCGGCTTATAACAATTACGGAACAAATTATTATTTTAGTTCTATGCATATTAAATAGATGTATCCACGTGCAAAATTTAAACTTTGTAACTTTCACCAGAGCCCTAAAAAATCCCTTAAAATTTTCGACATTTTTGCATACCACCCCCTCCCCTTACACCCGCTAGCTTAAAATTACCAAAATTAAAGATTATGAAGTTTTATAATATGAGGAATTTTCAGTTTGATATCTGTACTCAATTTTGAGAAATAACGGTTTGAAATTTTGGAAAGTGCACCATTTTTAAAATGCCCATTTCCCCCCACTACTGCTATGACCAAGTTTTATGTTTGTTTGTTTTTCACTAGTATAGCTTAATATATGTTTTAAGTTTCAATTACTAAGCTTAAGAGATAGTTGAGATATTCTTTTTTAAGTGTTTTTTCTTTGCACCCCTCCTGACCCTCCTCCTTACAATATTAAGCCTTCTTCTAAGCTGAATTTGGTAGATCTGTACGCAACCTTAATGGTTCCAAAATATTAATTTTTATGATAAGTAATTTCGAAGATATAGTCGTTTGAAAAAAAAAATTCGGCCGATAATGGAGCTTACTTACCCAATTAATAATCCACGCAAAAAATGAACATTCTACCTTTCACGGTCTCGGGGCAGAACGGGGCAAATGATATTATTTTCTACTTTTGAAAACAAAAATACTGTTGGTTTGGTCAATGTTTTCACAGTGCATTTCGAATTGAAAGAAAAGATTTCCGGAATAAAGCGCAACAGTGTAGAATCCGGAAATCTTTTCTTTCAAAAATACTGATCTTTTGTTTTCTTTAAATACTATCGTATTAATGTGATTATTATATTACAATGTGTTTATTGAAAGAAAAGATTTCCGGATTCTACACCATTTCGCTTTATTATTCGTGACAGTTTGGTCTATGCTGAGATCTTTATCAAACTACACTAATTTCTTTATAGAGAAATTTTTAGCTTCCTTATTTAACCATTTTGTGTTTTTAAACCATATTTCAACTAAGTACCCTATTCTGCCCCGGGTTCCCCGTCAATCAAATCAAATTTTTGCTATGACCCGCTATAGGGGCATAGGACAGAAACAACTCTCTTCTACAAGGCGCGATCCTAAGCATCGGCCTTTAGCTGTTGCCAGGACTTGTTTATTCCTCTGGCCTCCTGCTCAACTGCTCTCTTCCATGTGCTACATGGTCGATTAACCCGACGACTTCCTTGAGGATTATAATTCAAAGCTTGTTTGGTAATGTTTCGCTCTGGTTTCTTCAAAGTATGACCAATCCACTGACACTTCCTCCTTTGAATCTCAATGCCTATTTTAGTCTGTCCAGTTGTACTCCAAAGTTCGTAGTTGCAAATCACTTCTGGCCAGATATTTCCTAAAATGTGTCGGAGGCATTGGTTCACGACAGTTTGCAGTTTCTTGGTAAGTCGAACGGTCACTTTCCACGTAGTACAAGCGTATAACAACACGAAAACTCGCAACTTCGTGCGAAGGAAGATCTCTCTTAACCTCCAGAAAGGGAGAAAGGATATCGAAGGTCTGACGAGCCTTATTTAGACGATCCTCAATATCCTTTTCGGTTCCGCCGTCCATGCTGACAATGCTTCCGAGATAACAAAACTCTTGCACATCTTCCACATCTTGTCCGTTAAGAAAAGTCGGTGTGCTTGTGTTCGAACCCATGTGTAAGTACTTGGTTTTACGTAAATTTATTTTCAGTCCAGCCTCTTTGCATTTAGAATGCAACGAGCGAAAATTCGACTCTAAGTTCGAACGGTTATGTGCAAGCTAACACACGTCATCAGCATAATCAAGGTGACTTAAGATGTTAAATAGTCTCCATTGAAGACCTTTACCTTCCCCACCTTCCAGTGCAGCTTTCAAGATGTCATTTATTAGCACTAGAAACAGGGCTGGTGATATTATGCAGCCTTGTCTGACACCCGTTCGCACAGGGACAGCTCTACTCTATGCAAGACGCGACACCTTGCGTTTTCGTAGGATTCTTTAATCATAGCTTCCCCTATATTTTATACATTTTATTCCCATATAATTTAATAATTAATTTAATTTTTATCTAACAAACTACTTTGTGATTTTTAAAAAACAAACCAGAAAAGCATTCTTTGAACCAGAAGGTTTGTTTTAGTGGTTGAATAAAAATGTTTATACCTCAATTTATTTTTTTAGTAAACTAGGACCTTGGCCGAATCGTAATTATGAAACTCGCAATATCTAATAAAAGCATCGTAAACAGAAAATTTCTGAAAGTGCTTTGATTTAAATAAATCGATTGGAATTCTTCATTCCGATACAGTTTTGCGTAGTAGGAGACTTGCTCAAATTTTACAGGAGTTGGGATTTTCGAAAGCAATCTTTTCTTTGATTTGCTAATAGTTAAATGGTCCAACGGACATTGTAGAATTGCTATTTTAAATTATATTTCTATTTATATTTCCACTCTGCATACCAATTGGTTGACCATTTTTAACCAAAAGATTTTTTTTTATCGCAAGCCGCTAAATTGCTCATGTTGCTGTTTAGAAACGATGCGATTAAGTATCTATAAGAAGCGTTTAGAAAAAGTGATGGGTCCGAGCTTTTAGCAAATAAATTCTCGCCTTTATATGTGATTTTATGGGTATTCGGAAAGTCGAATGAAGGATCTGACTCGTCCCAGAAAACAATATTGTCTCTGTCTACAGGTGAAATATTAGAGTACGGGATGGACTCTTATAAAAGAAAATACAGTAGAAAACAAAGAGTTATTCATAATTTTTCAATCATAATTTTATTCTGCAGTATTGCTGTATTTTTTGGAACCATTGTTATAAAACTTATATTGACAGTATTGGAAGAATTCAACGAAAATTCGTCAGATTATCTTTGCGCAAGCTAACTTAAGCTATAAATTACGCACATATGAGATAAGATGTCAATTACTTGAGTTGATAAAATTTAGCTCCGAATATGCTGTGTATTAATATTGTAAGAAGCTTGACCCGAAATACACTCTTAATTTTTTACCATTTAACGGATTTTGTAGCCTAGATTTCTTCTTTATGAGACTAGACATAGATTGACATATCTATGGACTTAATAAACCAGTTAGAAGGGGGTGTAGATCGTTTGAAAATTATTTAAGCAACAACATCCACATTTGCATTGATAGAAACGTTTTTAGAAATGTTGTTTCAGACACTTTATAATTTTTTTCTTATTTTTATTCTTTCTTTTAATACTATTTCTTGTGCATTATAATTCAGTAAATAGCAATAAATAAAAATAATGGCGCCAGAGCCCAAATCGAGCAGTTTATATGGTTATTATTCTTAACGGAAAAAGAAGTGGGGACTTTTAGTAATTTTTAAATAAATAACTGCAGGAAGGCTAATAATGCCTGAGTATAGCCTAGTGGGTAGCTCGTTGGTCTACAAAGCAAAGGCCGTGAATTTGAATCCTGGTCGACGTATAATTCTACTACTTGATAAGAGAAACGGTCATTTCCAATGTTGCATAACAACAAAAATTTTACACATGCATCAATTTCGTGCGAAGGCAGATCTTCCTTAACCTTCAAAGAGGAGAAAGAATTCCAAAAGCTTGACGAGATTTATTTATGCGATCTTCAATATCATTTTCGGCTCCGCCGTCTATGCTGACAATGCTTCAGAGGTAACAAAAAGCTTGCATTTCTTCCACATCTCGTCCGTTAAGAATAATCGCGCATGTACTTAGTTTCAGGCACATTTTTTTTTTTCATTTCTACATCTTTGCATTTACAAACATTTGACTCTAAGTCTAAACGGTTATGTGCAAGCAAACACATTTCATCAGCATATTTAAGGTAACTTAAGATGTTAACTGCACTGAAGGCCTTTAACTCCCCCACCTTCCAGTACAGCTTTCAAGATGTCATTAATTACTACCAGAAACAGGGCTGGTGATAATATGCACCCTTTTCTGACACCCTTTTGCACAGGAAAGCTCTCGGACAGCACATACCACCACAGTCCCGAAAGTTGCCCTCCTTAAGGATTTTCACAAAGACGCCCCCAGCCGGATATTTTCCATCATTCTATACTGCAGTAAAGAGTGGGGGAAGTACATCGGCTGTGCATTAAGGAGTTCGGTTGGAAGTCCGTCTATACCTGGGGTTTTCTTTACTGACCGAATGGCGAAAACTGTTTCTTCCTTATCGTTCCTAATAGAGGATTGTAGCAGTTAGATGTTTGGCAAATGTTCTGTTTCTGGAATATCTTCCTCCGACGAGATGTTTAAAATACAAGAGAAGTATTCCTCCCATCCACGGAAATGGTCTTCACTCATATTAAAAAAAGTTTCGTTGACATATCTCGCCAGGTGGTTGGCGGTAAAATTTATGTTCAGTAGCGAGTACATATGTATAGATTCAATATTTCGTGCGTTTATTTATGTAAGTTTCTGTTTGTATTGTATCTTTTCCGGAGCCGAACAAACAAATCATTCAAAATATTCGGCATCTTGGCTCACCACCTCACTTCTTTTACATTCTTAACCTAAAATATTTTCAAAAATTATAAACTAACTACTATTCATAGGAAAGTGGTTTTGTGTTCCCTGCGTCTTAATCAAGGGTAGTAAGAAATTTGTCGAATCCAGAGAACGAAAATATTACTAAATTTCTCAATTCCTATTCGAAAAGTTTTGAAAAATGATATTTTATTGTGAAGTTATAAATGTCTTAAGAAAGTCACTGCGCTTGGATAGAAAAAAAAATATATATATATGTTTATACTCTAAATGAAATCTGAGAGTATATTGTGTTTGCCTTACCGTTTGTAACGCTAAGAAATAACGCTCGCACAGAGGCACCAAGGGTACAGAAATATTTGTTGTCGCTCAAAAACCTCGATTCCGAGTGACCGTCTGTCTGTCTGTCTGTCTGTCTGTCCGTCTGTGCGTCTGTCTACAGCATAACTCTCGAAAGCTTTGAGCTATAGTGCTAAAAATTTTTATGTGTCATTTTTAGCAAAAAATTAACTTTAAGTTCGTGAATGGGCTACATCCCCCCACTCCTTCTACCCCCTCCCATACAAATTTCATGAAATTTCGAAATATTAAGAAATTGATTTTTCTTTGAAACTATTTAAGCTTTCGACTTGAAATTTATGTCAAATTATTGTAATATAGATATCATTAATATCACGGAATATTGACTCGATCCCCTTACTCCTTCTACCACCTCCCATACAAATGGACAATTTTGAAAAATACATATTTTCGATTTACATTGAAACTAGTAAAACTGAAAAGACGAAATTTTGTCAGAATTAATTCTACTATAATTGCAATTTATTCAAAAAATAATTATCAACCCCACCTTACTCTTTATACCCCCTCCCATACAAATTTCACGAAATTTTTAAATTTAAATTAAATTATTTTTCTTCGAAACTGTTAAGGCTATCAACTTGAGATTTTGTACGAAGTATACAAATAGAAATATTAATAATGCAAAAAAAAATTATTTTGATCCGTACACTTCTTCTACCCCCTCCCATACAAATGCATAATTATCGTTAAATGCATTTTATCGATTTCCATTCAAACTAGAAAAAGTACAAACTTCGAATTTTGCCAGAATTTGTTTCTTAATAATTGAAATAACTGTTAAGAAAAATTATCACTTCACTCCTTCTACCACCTCCCATACAAATATCTGTATTATAAATTCAAGAAAAGCATTTCTCCGTCAAGTATACATATGAGAGCTAACGACTTTGAAATTGAATTGAATTGAAGCATGGTGATAAGGATGATGATAAGCACTTTCAAAATCATCTTAAACGTTCCACTTCCTCTGCCACCTCCCATACAAATGCCCCAATTTCAGGAAAACTACGACTAATTTCTTTAAAAATAATGAAAACTAAAAACTTTAAATTCAGCAAAAAACATTTTGCATGCCATGTTCGGTGTCATATACGAAAAATACAAACCTCCCCCTCTACTTCTACCACCTCCCATGCAAAAGTCTCTATTCACTATTCGAAAGAAAAAAACTCAAAAATCTGCTGTATAGAAAATTAGTACTAGAAAAACATAATAAAGTTAAAATAAAAAATATTTTTACATATAAATTATTATTAACAAAACTCATTAGAATTAAAAATATGTTCAATGCAAACACTTTTCGTTACCTTTTTCTATTGGCATAGCAACAAAAAGTAAGTAATCATCTTTTGAAATTTAGGTAAAATATTCATTAGAAGTTTTTAAAAATTTGCAGTTTTCAAAAATTTGTAAGTGCATTGGTGGTCAAATTTCATTTCTGGAAAAAAAACTTTTAAATTTTATTCAATACATACCATAGTAAATTTAATAAAGAATAAACTGAAAAATAAAAGGTTTCATTATCTTGCATCATTAATCAGGAATTTTCGTTCGAAAATAGGAAATTTTCGAAGAAAAAATATTGTTCTTGCGACGCATTGGACCTTATGAAATGCACAGTGCAGTGTTCGTGTGGAAAAAAAGTCATCATTTTCTTTATGGTTTCTACTATGTTTAGAATCTGCTTCTATAATGAATTTGTGAAAATCCATTTAAAACTTTTGGCGCGCAATTCAAACCGCTTTTTTTTAAATCGATATTTCAATCTTTCTGCAACAATGTGAATGGAAGCTGAACAGGATCGTTTTCCAAATGGAGTTTTCTTATAACTAAAAAAAAATTAATATTCGGTTTTCAATGGATGGCGACTACTTTTACAAATTAGTTACACAAAGGATGTGTTTCGAATTAGTTTTTTTGCAGATTTTTTTTTTGTTTTTTTTTTCTTTACTAGGATTAATTTTTTTACTCCTTTCTTATTTAGGGCGTGATTTTCCTACTGTTCATGGGTACGATTAGTTTACTTTGTAATTTTATTGTATAATTTATTTCTGTATTACGATTTATTATTTAAAGCTAGGGTGTAGCCTAGTAGGTAGCATGTTGGCCTTGAAATGCGAAGGTCATGAGTTCAAATCCCGGTCGACGCACTATATAATTCCAGAACATTGCCTATTTAGATATACCTTGGTCACCTCAATCTACGAAAATAAAAAAAAAATCGTAGAAAGAGGGTTGTGCGAAAAGCTAACAACTCTTCCACAAAAAGTAATAAAAAATGTTAAGGAACCTGAATATCAGGAGGCCAAGGTCCGATTTGGGCTGTAGGGCCATTGCAGAAGAGGAAGTTACGATTTATGTGTGTGTTGTTCGCTTAAATCTCGCAACATGACAGATATATAGATCATATAGGTCATAAGACGGTTTTCAAGCGTTCTCCGGATGTCGGGTAAATATTCGTTAACGTCCTGAGTGATACGCGAATGTTTTTTTTTTGAGGTTTTTAGGATTGTCTTCCGCTAAATCGAAGTAGACGAAAGTGCGGTAGACGAAAACATCCACCTAGGCGGATTTACCGCTTAAGGTATTACGGGATCGTCATGGTCTTTCTCCCGATCCGTTTTTTTTTCAGCACAAACAAGGATAAAGTTTTCCTGGGCCAATAGCCCATCCCATGCTCCTGAGCATCTGGCAAATTGTGCTACCCCGGCAATTTCATTGCTCTGTTAGTGGGATAAAGGATTCCCTTCATTCCGTTACAGATGATACCCAGAAATTTTGTTTGATTATTTTTTAAATAATTTCTTATCATTAATTCATACGTCTTAATACGTAGAACGCCATGTAATGTAAATGTAAATTAATGCACATTGCAACCAGTGCTACAGTCTTGAATAGAGAAGAGCGCATACGCTGTAAAATTTAATTCTTTCTAGCAAATACCCTTTAGTATCTAGTGCCATCTAATAACACTTTCCAGCGATTTTATACGTTAAATCTACCTAGAAAGCGAAAGGTATACGGCGTATACCCCATATATCCCAGAACTAGAATTTCATTTCACATATGAAAGTCATTCACGCTAATCATTGATTTCGAAATTCCTTTGGTGTGTGATAACCACCTATAAACATGGTTCTGTATCACTGCAAAGTGCCCAAAAAGTGTGCTTTACACTTTCTAAATATTTAATAATTTTAATAAGTGTAGAAATATTTTCATCAAAACAAAATACAAAATTCAATAAACTGACAAGTTGATTTATCGTTGAGCCTATTAATTACCTGCAGAGTCAGTATTATCTGCTAACAAATTAAATTTTAAATTATTTTAGCAAAACCCCTGCTTTTATTATATTAAAAGTCAGGAACTTGTTATTACCCAATGGATGGATGTTCTGAGAGAAATCAAAGAAATTACTGTTTTTTTATAGTTTGTAAGTAATTACAATAAAATTCCTAATTATGTCAAAGTTGTTGAAAAACGAGAGTGAATAATAAATGATTTTTTTTTCAAATAAATTTGGTCCACTAATTTATGTAAATCCAAATCAGTAACAGTCATGGCTTATAGTTTCAATGGCAATCAAACACAATAATTTAAAATATAAAAAACATTTTATTATTAAAACCTAAGCCTCTTAAAGATCACGTCTTAATAACGTTGTTTGATAAGTTGACCAGCATAATCGTCACGTTCTTCTTCTGGATGGGCAGCGTTCCATTGCAAGGACCGCAAGATGGCTTCTGGGATTGGGTGGGGTTGGGGTAAATGTGCGCCTTCGGCACGGAAACCATTCTCATCAGCAGCGTAGCTAAGGGTGATTGGAATTCCTTCGGGTGATACATAGGAACTTTGACCAACAGCCTTAACACCTCCTACTCCTTGTTCTTGGGCAGCAATTCCGTTGGTGGTCTCGAAAGCGTACTGATAGGAACCGTCTGGGCTGGCATCATTGGCGTAGCTCTTGATTTCAGCGTTAGCTTCACCATTTACATTTACATTTGGATGGTATCCAAGTTGGGCAGCGGCCAAGCCAACTACGACGGCGAGTACTACCTGTGAACAGCAGAAATGTTTTGAATTAGCATCATTAATTAGATTTTACAGTCCAATCGTCAAGAAGTAAGTAAAGTAGTCCAAGAGATTGTGATAATACGCGAACATCAACTTACGAATTTGAACATGATCGCTTAAGGTGAAGATCGTGCGCTATGAAACTGATGCTGATTAGTAGAGTACCCAGGCCTTTTATATCCAAAATCGAGTTGGATAAGGCATACGCAGTTTTAGGTTAAGTGGGGCATTTAAGCATATTCAAATTGTAAAAATTGGTTAAAATTTTCATAGTTTTATTATACGAAACTGTTGAGATAGATAAATTCATTCAAATTTAAATCGAATCCAAAAAAAATGTGTAATTTATAAAGAAAAAAAAGCTGATTCAAATTGTCAACTATGAATTTTGATTAAAATGATATCTGAAATTAATTATAAGAATCAGAGAAGGTAATTAACTAAAGTGGCTACTAAGCAATATTCTTTAGAACACTTTATCTAAAATCAATAGCATAGGCTGTAAGTTACTTCGGGAAACCTACGATGCTTAGGAAGTAAATTTTATGAAATATGTGTATATCAAGTGTATTAATGCGTAGCTAATCTAAACTGAATCTACGGATACATGTAAATATACTATATGTAAATGCGTAAGTCTAAATTGGAATAATAAGAATTAACTTTGATTTTAATGTGATAAAATAAACTTAATTACACACATCACACTCTTTACAGATTCATCATGAAATGCAATTTATTTAATAACAAAATAAATTTAATCTAAGTATTATTCTTCGTGCATAACACATTACATGTTTGAGGTTTTTAAATCTTACTATAGTTATGTCTTATGCTAACAAATCTATTTTATACTAGCAGTCCCCCGCGACTTCGACCGCGTAAAAAATGTAATAACAAGCAATTTTTGATAATGTAATTAGTAATATAGGTATGGTACCGTTAATCTGATTAGTTGAATGTCTCTTTGTACACAATGTTTTGTGTTTCGTTGGAATCTTCTTCTACTTCTACAATGGCGCTACAGTCCAAATCGGACCCTGACCTCCTGATATGCAGGTTCCTTAACATTTTTCATTACTTATTATGGAAGGGTTGTTAGCCCTTCGCACAACCCTCTTTCTACGAATTTTTTCATTTTCGTAGATTGAGGTGACCAAGGTATATCCAAGCAGGTAATGTGCTGGAATTATATATTGCGCCGACCGAGATTTGAACTCACGACCTTCGCATTACAAGACCAACACGCTACCTACTAGGCTACACCCTAGTTTCGTTGGAATCAGAATTATAAATTATTAAATTAGAGGAATCACTAACTCGTGAGCATGCTACAATAACTACCCATGAGTAAAACAATATTCAGCCATATCTAAATTCACGTCTACTTTTCCAAAGATAGGTCCTTGTGATTTGTTTATTATCTTAACAAAGGGAAATCATAGGCGTTTGAATTGGTGGGAAGACTGCTGGATATAATCAGATATTTCCTTTGAATTAGTCAATTACTTTATGATTTTAATAATAAAGTATTGTAATCGACTTGGAAAAAAAAAAATTTGGTACCCTGAAATTTTGTTTTTTCGCGTTTCATGACTAAAATAGCCTAAAAATGTAAAAAAAAAAAAAAAAAATCCGTCTGTTTGTATGCCGTCCGCCGTGCGCAGTACGCCGACGTGTACGCTCAGCGCACGTTAACTCCCAAACCCTTCAAGATAGAAAGTTCATTTTTGGGGAGATTGTAGATAGTTGCGGATCTCAGTCGGATACCCATTTCGGGGGAGTGTACGGATTCAGGCGGAGGCGGGAGGAGCGCTTAAACCGAAAAATACCAATTCCAATATCTCAACCAAAGTTACAGCTAGGAAGCTAAAAATCAACATACATATAGAGGAGTTTGTGGGACAACTTTTAAAAATAATTTAATTTTTTTATCCAGTGGGGTGAAGGGACTAAGAACCAATTGTCGGCCGAATTTTTTTTTCAAATGATTATATTTTCGAAATTACTTACCATGAAAAATTGATATTTTGAGGCTATTAAGATGGTATATAGATCTACTAGAATCAGTTTAGATAGAAGCTAATTATTGTAAGGGGTAGGGTCAGGGGGGTTGCAAAGAAAAACGCTTAAAAATGAATATCTCGACTGTATCTTAAGCTATGTAATTGAAACTTGAAACTTATACTAAGCTTTACTAGCGAAATGTGAAAAAGTATAGCATTTCAAAAATGGCGCACTTTCCATAATTACAAATCGGTATATCTCAAAATTGAGTACAGATATCGAATCAAAAATTTGTCAGATTGTAGAATTATGTAGTCTTTAATTTTGGTAAAAAATTTAAGTTGGGGAGTGTAAGGGGAGTGAGGTAGAAAGCAAAAATGTTGAAAATTTTGTGTGATTTTTTATGGCTACAAAGTTCAAATTTTGCACGTAGACACATCTATTTTATGTACACAGAAAACAAATAGTAATTTGTTCCAAAATTGTTATGCATCGAAGTGGGGGTCTAACGTGCACAAGGTATTTCATGTGCAATGAAAAAAACACATAAACTGGAAATTTTTGAATGAAATTTTTAGGTAGGAACTTGAAAATTTGTGAAATGCATTTAAAAAAAATCTCTAAAAGTTTGAAATATTAACTGGTCGAATATTTTTAAGACTCCTACCCCTCCCATACAAAATTATTTTTTCGACCATGGCATGGGGATTTTGCGGCTCCACATAAAGTTTTTTCTTATCATAGGGATTCTTACTTAAAAGTATTGAAATTATTTACTTATTACTTATTGTTTATGTTAATTCGAAACCCTTATCCCCTTAGACAATATTTGCGTACGTCGCTGCTAAGGGAGGTTCTAGAAGGGTTTGGGAACTCAATTAGTTCTGAATGGGATAACCCAAATTATTACTAAGACATCTTACATAAATTAAATTTTAGTTGACTAGCTTTCACATATTCCAAAAAAATGATCCATAAAATTAAAAAAAAAAAAGAAAAGAAAAAAAAAACATTTGTATGGGTGGAAGGGTGGAAGAAATGGAAGAAAATTTTAAACAGCTTGCTGCTTAAAACAAAAAACAATTTATTTGACTTTTGAATGGAGGATGATAGATTTTCTTTTACTTGTCTAACGAGTAGGGGATTTTTATTGCCTTAACTTTGTGGAGCTTGCTAATGTCTTCACTACGGATATGGATAGAAAGCTAAAACTCGACCTTCAGGGAAAAGTAAAAATAAATTATCTTTTTTTATTTAGTTTTGCTAAAAATAACTCACAACAAATTTCAGCACGATAGCTCAAAGCGTTCAAAAGTTGTAAACAGACGGTCACTCGGAATCGAGGTTTTTGAGCGACAACAAATATTTCTGTACCCTTGGTGATTCTGTGCGAGCAAAATTTTTTTAGTTTAGTTTACAAATGGTAAGGTACAAACACAATAAACTTAGATTTCATCTAGAGTATAATTATTTATCCCGACAACTATGCGTCAAAACTAAAAAATTCTCGTCAACAATTCTGTCTGGTCACCATTTTTTGTTGAAATTTACTCAAGTTAACGTCAAGACACCAGGCATACAGGAAGAGTGCGTACAAGCCCGACGCAGAGCCCAACGATCACAGGAAATAGCAGATTTTCAGGACCGATTAGACACTTTCAAAGTGGCGAGACGAGACCTCGATTATACAGAGTGAGGCAGTTTATATCAAAAATCTCTGTAACGAAGCGGATATAAGTCCCTGGGGTACATCATACAGGATGGTGATGACAAGGCTTAAGGGTCAAAGGTCCACACAGATAGCTTGCCCGATAATGGTAGGACCAATAGCACCTGTTCCCCAAAAGGCCAGCTACTATGTGTATCATAACCATAGAGATCAGCATAGAGTCCATTCCTGCAATTACGTCAGAGGAATATTTGAGGTTTGCAGGAAGATAGGAAACAGCAAGGCACCTGGATCTGATGGCATTCCAAATATGGCAGTAAAAGTTGCTTTTCAAATGAGGCCCGACATCTTTATAACAACCATGCAAAAATGTTTAAAGAAAGGAGTCTTTCCTGAACTATGGAAGCTCCATAATTTGGTACTGTTACCAAAAGGAAACAACCCTCCTAGAGAACCATCGTCATATCGCCGAGTATGTTTACTTAACACGCTGGGGGAAAAGATCCTTGAACGAATTATAAACAACAGACTGCTTGTCATAGCAGAGGAGTGCCAAAGAATAGGTACTGGGTCCTCTCCTGTGCATGGAGTTCTTTGACTATCGTTACCGCAAGGAGTGGAATTAATCGGGTTTGCTGACGACATCATCTTTGTTACCGTGGCCAAGCACATCCACGAAATAGAGTCAGCAACAAACGAAGCAGTATCAAAAATTAGGGGCTGGGTGAAGTCTGTCGGCTTAGAACTAGCTGACCACAAAACGGAGGCTGTTCTAATAACAAGTCAAAAGAAAATTGAATACGTGAACATTTAGGACGACAGTCAAACCATCAGATCCAAGGAAGTAATTAAAATCCAAGAAATATGCTAGATAATAGACTGAAATTTAAAGTTCACGTGGACTTCGCGAGCAAAAAGGCATCACAAATGCAGGCAGCGCTTTCCCGAATGCTGCCAAACGTCGGTGGACCTAGATATGCCAGAAGGATTCTACTTCCCAGAGTAGTCAGCTCGGTCCACCTATATGCTGCTCTGATTGGGCGGTGGCATTAGCGACAAAGCAAACGAGGAAAAGGTTGTCATCAACGTATAGGCTCTGCGCGATAAGAGCAATCAGCGGTTTCCGAACAATCTCGGACGAAAGAGCCGGAATGATACCCATTGACATTCTCGCGAATGAGATGCTAAAGATCTACGAAAGAAGATCCTCGATCCAACAAGAGGTCGCTGTTGCCAGAAAAATAAAAGGAGAAGAAAAGGCAACATCAACAGCTGTGTGGCAAGCCAAGTGAGACAACACTACAAAATGCAGATGAGCCCATATGCTAATCCTCGCAATTGGGGTCTGGAGAACGCGAGCGTATGGGGTTTGCAACTATCACCTCACGCAGTTCCTATCAGGTCACGGCGGCAACCGCAGATACCTACATAGGTTCGGACACGATAACTCGCCTCTTTGTCCAAATTGCCCAGATCAAAAAAAAGACACAGAACACGCGATTTTCAACTACAGTCGCTTCGCAGAATGGAGAAATAATATGCCGCGGCCACCGTTCATCATAGATGGAATCAGAGGGAAATTGGATAGAAATTAATTTGCACACTCGTAACGAATGTGCAAAAGAATCTTCGGAGAATCGAGAGAGAAAGGATAGCAGAAGCAATATATGTATCGCAGCATAAAATGCTAGCCAGCTGCGCGAAGTAATACCTAACGGTCACGCGGGGAGAGTGGTTGAAGTCTGTGTGCCGAGGTGCGGTTTAGTACGCAGGCACATATCGGCTGACAGTTCTCTGTCAGGATCAGGTGTGTGAATCGTGCATACCAATGACACGGGCTATTGGTATCTAATGAAGATTCCACACCTCCCTGGCATAACCAGAAAAAAAACACCAAGCACACACGCACAGTAATTCAATCGAATCCTGCGAGCTAAAAGAGCATACAGCACGAGTGTAAACTAATGGGTAGTAGGTTGGCCTACATTGCGAATGTTGTAAGTTCAAATCCCAACTGACGTATAACTACAGCATGCTGCCTGCTTGGGTATACCTTCATCTTCTTCTTCAATGGTACTACAGTCCAAATCGGGCTTTAGCCAGTTGACCTTCAAGTTCCTTTATTTATTATTGTGAAAGGGTTGTTAGCCCTTCGCCCAACCGCGAAAATTGTAATTCATAGATAGAGGGTTGTACGAAGGGCTAACAGCTCTTTCGCAATAACATACGTGTGTTAAGGAACCTGAACTTAAGAAGGCTAAGTATCGATTTGGGCTGTAGTATTATTGAAGAAAGGAAAACTTCTAACGGACTCTAAGCTATAGTCGTGTTATAATCAATATATGAGATTGTATAGTTTTGGAAAATGCCATTCTACATGTTTATTAAAAAACAAACAGGATATAGAAAAACTTTGAATATACATGAAAAATTCAACCTACAGCTTAACCAAACATTTTGAATACCAAATGAAACTACTCCAAAATAGTCTAAAGATGTTTTCTAGAAATGACAAAATAGCTTATTTAAACAAAATTAAATGAAGACAAGTTGAAAATGTTCCAAGAAATTCAAAATTAGGTAAATTAAATCAGTTAAGACAAAGTCAATAAAAAACCCATCAAATTACAATTAATGCACAAATATACAGCAATAAAACGATAATTACCATAAATATCCATAAATTAAAAAAGAAAAAAACTAAATTTCGGAAAAAAATCAACCTGATAGTTGGCATTGTTGTAATTATCTGTTTAATGAATTGAGACAAACGAGCAAATCTCTGTTCAGATGTTGTTTCAAGTTTTAAACTTGAAATAAAATCGCATAATGCACAAAAATGAATATTACTTGATTATCTTCAAAACGTCCTTAAATTGCGATTTATTATAAACCATGTAGATATATCAAAAACATTATAATATTTGAATAACATATAATCTTTGGTTAGCGACAAGGATTTTCGCTCTAGCAATAGTAAACTATTTTATGTAAATTAAAACGAAAGTATTTTATTAAGTTTCTTATGATAAGACCTTAATTCAATTATTATCAATCATAAAATTGTGGAAGTATGAAATACAATGCATAATATCATATATTTAACTGGCAATATTTTCTAAAACGTTATCTATAGTACAATATTTGAAGAGAGCTTTTTTAAGTTATTGTTCAATAACATATAAAAGAAAAAAAAATATATAAAAAAAGTTTAACTATGAATTAAATCAATGAATTATTTAATGATTAACAAATCAAACAATTTTTGCATATTCAAATTAACAGGGTGATTTGAAATTCATGAAATATTCATTTCATAGAGTATTTCAGTGAGTTTTCGGTAAACTACATATTTAAATTTACGATAAAATAAATTTTCTGGATTTACAAAATTTTATAATGCAATTGAAAATATAATGCAATGAAATCTGACCTTCGATTTGGTAGATCGATTAGTTCAAAAATTGTTTGATGAAATAAACTAGGGATAGGGCATTTAGGTTTGTGTAGTGATAAGAAATGGAAGCAATTTTCGTGTCGTGATTTATTTTTACAATAATATGGAATAGTTAGCTCAAATTTATCAAAGAAAAATGCATACGTGATATACAAAACAAAAAATGTTAAATTAGTTGCTATGCCAAGATAAATTCAAAAGATCATTAACTTGTGCTACCAAAAAATTAAGTTAAATTATATTATTCATAAGTGCTATTGAAAAAAAACATTTAATTGCTAAAAGTGAATAAAAAAAATTATCACAAATCTTTTATCACCCAATCCAAACTATGGCGACCTGTCGAAATTCAGATCAGATAAGCGCTCTAAGACTTAACGTAATATTGCAGCTCCAAATATGTCATAGCCGTGACCTTTATTTCAGTCCGTTAAAAATCGATATCAAAAGTGCACATCGAATGGCGTAACTGATCCATTCGAATTTTTTGATATAAAGGCCCCATCACTGCCATAATCAGCATCAGTTTCATAGCAGACGATCTTCACCTAAGCGATCATGTTCAAATTCGTAAGTTTTTGATCGTTATATCGTCATAATAACACAATCTGTTGGACTACCTGCCGGCGATTGATCTTGGAAATCGAATTAAAAATGCTAATTTAGAAAAAAAATCATTTCTTTTTCATATAGGTAGTACTCGCAGTCGTAGTTGGTTTGGCCGCCGCCCAGCACGGGTATGCCGGAAATGCAGGAAATCCAGAAGCTCATGCCGAAATCAAGAGCTATGGAAATGACGCCAATCCAGACGGTTCCTACCAGTACGCTTTCGAAACCTCCAATGGTATTTCTACCCAAGAACAGGGAGTAGGAGGAGTTAAGGCTGTCGGACAAAGTTCCTATGTATCACCCGAAGGAATCCAAATCTCCCTTAGCTATGCTGCTGATGAGAACGGTTTCCAAGCTCAAGGCGCCCATTTGCCACAGGATCACCCAATCCCAGAGGCCATCGTCCGTTCCCTGCAATGGAATGCTGCCCATCCAGATGAAGAGCGCGCCGATTACGCCGTTCCACTTAAACCACACTATTAAGATCGCTGTTAAAGCTGGATGTAGGATTTAAATAAAACTTATTTTTGTTGAAAATTTCTAATTGTTTATAATTTTTATGTATTGGAAACGAATTGAATATGGGATTTTGAATGTTGGTAGTGAAGCCTTGAAAACTATTTGGCCCTATTGATATTTTTGATGCAAGGTTATGAAGACGGAGTTTGAAAGTGATATTGATAAATAATTAGTGAAACGAACAAGTTTCCTTATACATTCACCTTTCTTTTCTATTCGCATTTTATTTCATAATTCTTTAGCCATGATGCGTTTTGACGATAATTCCTCATGATCGAATTATCGTCAAAACGCAAAATCGGCAAATTTAAAACTGGCTTTATGACATTAATCCAAATTCCAAAGCTGCTTTAATACATAACTTTTTTGTACGCACGAGTACGTGCATTCGATTTTTTTTTCTATTATGAAAATTAAATCCAAGATACATAATCGGCTAATTTTTTTTTATTATTTTTGTGCTTACTTTCAAGTGAACAGGTACCGAATTAAAAGAAATTTAAATATGCAGCTTTTATCCTTAATAGCTTCGTACATATGAATAAAATTTAAGTTAACATTTAGTTTCTGCAAATACTAACTATAATTTTTTTTGTTAACCAGAGTTGGTTTTGGAATATTCTTCAAAAATGCTCAAAAAGCTCAAACATTGCACTTCTTTAATGTAACGTAAGATCAAGTTAAATAAACTGCCAACAAGTCGGGCGCAACTTTATTATTTTTAGGACAAGTTGAGGATATGCTAGTCAGTATGCAAGTTAGAGTGGATAGGGAAGACTATGTGATTGGATGGTCTAGGGCAGGGCTGTTATCAATTATTTAATACTTAACTATGATTACGATCAATAGCTCCAGGATATAGAATCAATATTTCATTCGTTTATATAAGCAAGTTCGGGATTGTATGGGGGAGGGGGGTGTGATAGAAGAGATGTCAATAATTGTTAATTGATTGCTCGAATCGCGCTCTAAATTCGCTGAATAATATGTTAGTTCATAGACGAAGTAAATTCCTTGAAATCCGTGGTGTATTTTATATTCTTATTCATTTGTATGGAAAGGGATAGCGGAAGTGAGAAAACAGTAAAATATGTGATGCAGTTGGAGGTATTCGACTAGTTAATATCTTAAACCTTTAAGCATTTTTTTCTTTTTTAAATAAATTTTACAAATTTTCAAGTTTGTAGCTTAACATATCACTCAAAAATTTTGAGTTCTTATGTTGTTTTTTTTTCAATGCTTGTAAAACACCTAATGAAGGTTAGGGCCTCCCTTTAGTGGATTTTGTTTTGATTTTGTTTCAAATTATTTTCTTGATGTATATCAAATGGATGTATACAGGTGCAAAATTTTAACTATGTATCTTTTACCAAAGTCCTAAAAAAATTAATGAAAATTTTCGATATTTTGGCTAATTTCGCCATGAAACGCGAAACGTAGCAAATTTTTTTTTCTGTGTCGTTCAAAATATATTAGAATAATAAAATAAAACTTACTGAAACTCTCTAAGCGACATAATAATTCATAGTGACGTGAAAAATTCATAAGGGACCTTGTAGCGAAATTTGCCACAAGGTGAACTCTTTGTTTTCTGTAACCGCGATGACTGCATTTTATTTGATTATTCCGGAAATTTTTGTAAAGGAGTTATATTTAAATTTCTACCTTCAAAATAAAATATGTTTCACCAGATTTAAATTAATTAGCTTGTTTTGTGAGAAAATCCCATAGTTCTTTAAATCATTGTCATTTAGTTATTAAAAAAAATATAACTGATTAATGTACTGATACAACGCGGAAACTAATAATTCAGTAATTCCCAATATCAAAAAATTATCTTGATTTGGAATCAGTAGATAAATTTTACAAAACTTTTAAACTATAGTAGAAGAGATATTTTAAACTTTAATAGTTTTGTTATTGTGCTTTGTAAAAAATTGTTTGGTCGAAAGACTTAAACCATATCTTAAGTCATGCAGATTTAAATAGGATTTAAGTAGTACTGCACCGACTATTCACCATTTTCTTCAGAATCTTTGCTTGTGATAGTTTTCAAGTATCCGACTGGATACTTGGTCACTTGGATACCCGTTACGTAATATTCAATTATTCAAGACTCGGTACATGACTAGACTAAGATAATTTGGCAGATATTCTACTCATCAGTCATGTAGCTCGATGTTTGGCTGATATGAACAATTTTCAAAGCCAAATTATTTTTGAACTAAAAATTTAGCCCTGCACTGATCGATTCTTAAATTCAATGTGCATAACAACTGCAAGAAACTTTCGTAAAAAAGTTAAAATTGTGTAAAATTAACCTAATGGACTACCAATTACTTCTCAAAACTTGCAGACAATAAACAAATAAGATAATCTACTTGAAAACGTGATGTCGAATATTTTTGAAAGTAGTATTTTTATATTTTTCAAAAATTAGATTTTCTTCGTGCAAAAAATCAAATTATTATACAATTAAAACTAACTTGGTTTTCATTTTTGTTCGCAATTAGTAAACTTTGAATAGGAAGAGCACAAAGTTAGAGTTCTTAAACCAGAAAACTTTGAAATTAACAAGCTTTGATATTTATAAACCAAATGGTAGCGCTTTGATTGATTGATTGATAACATTAACGTATGCTAATTTAAAGACGGATCCAATGAAACCTGCCTCAGCTGTTCCGGAACAATTTGAACATTTGACTAATTCGATCTGTTGACGATCGGAATAAATTTAGCGAAGTACGGTGGCTGACAGATTACTTAAGAGATAACTTACTACAATGACTGACCGATATCATTAAATTGTTTATTCAAGAAAAAAACGTTGTGATTTAATCACGCTGGGGTGGTCCAGACTTCCTGAACTCCCTTGAATACGTCACTGCTTGCACGTCACTTACTGTACATGTCTTAACTAACTACACTTACAGAACAAGAGCCCTGGAACAAAAAATGTGCAGTAAAATACAAGCAAAAAATGAAGGTATATACGTGCATACTTATTTTATGTCATTAAAGAGATCTTACGAACGAAATAAATGTACCCATGTAAGTTGTTGCCATTAATGATAAACTATTAGTAAACTAAAAAAAAAAACAATTAAAATAAAAAATTAACAGGAACTATATTTTTGAAGTGCTTGAATCTCAAAATATAGAGATTCATCAAAAATGCAAGTCAATTATGTTCACAAATTACTCTGCAGTAATTTACAACGGAGTAAACTTATAACAAAAACATAACACAATTATGATTGGAGCCAATCATATGATGCTCTAGATGAAATGGGAAAGAATTTAATCGACCGGAAAATATGTCATCTCAAATTCTTTCGAATAGTGTATTATGACTTCTGTATGGTGGTAGAGCAGAGGAGGGAGGTTTGCAAAAAAATTTGAGAGTATATTGTGTTTGCCTTACCGTTTGTAACGCTAAGAAATAATGCTCGCACAGAGTCGCCAAGGGTACAGAAATATTTGTTGTCGCTCAAAAACTTCGATTCCGAGTTGCTGTGTGTCCGTCTGTCTACAGCATAACTCTCGAAAGCTTTGAGCTATAATGCTAAACATTTTTGTGTGTAATTTTTAGCAAAAAAATAACTTTAAGCTCGTGAACGGGCCACATCTCCTAACTCCTTCTACCCCTTCCCATACAAATTTCATGAAATTTCGAAATTTAAAGAAATTGATTTTTCTCCGAAACTATTTCAGCTATTGACTTAAAAATTAGGTCATAGTATAATAATATAAATACCATTAACCTCCAGGTCTGATCCCCCATTCCTTTTACCACCTCCCATACAAATGCACAATTTTCAAAAATGCATTTATTCGGTTTGCATTGCAACTAGCAAAGCTAAATGAACCAATTTTTGTCATAATTAATTTTATTACAATTGCAACTAATTTTGGAAAAACTATCAACTTTACCTCACTCCTTCTACCCCCTCCCATACAAATTTTACGAAATTTCGGAATTTCAATTAAATTATTTTTGTCCAAAACCGTCAAAGCTATCAACTTTAAAATTTGAAAAAAGAATACTATTTTAAATATAATTGATGTCAAAAAATTTGGTTTTGATTCGGATATTCCTTCTACCCCCTCCCATACAAATGCAGAATTTTGGTAAATGCATTTAATCGATTTTCGTAGAAACTAGAAGAAGTAGAAACTTGAAATTTTGCCAGAATTTGTCCTTTTATAATTGTAATAAATAATAATAAATAAAAATAATAATATCGCCTTCACCTCACTCCTTCTACCACCTCCCAAATTTTTGTTTTGTAAATTCAAGAAAAGTTTCTCTCCTTCGAACATACGAGAGCTATCGACTTTAAAATTGTAACAAAGCAATGTGATTCGGATGTTGATAAGCAGATTCAAAATCATCCAAAATCTCCCACTTTCTCTGCCACCTCCGATACAAATACCATAAATTCAGACAAAAATTGTTCAATTTCCTCGAAAATTATGAAAGCAAGAAACTTTAAATTCAGCTTGAAATATTTTATATACTACGTTCAGTGTTACATACAAAAATTACAAACCTCCCTCCTCCCCTGTTTTTATCACCTCCCAAGCAAAAGGTAAGTAAGTATTTCATCTAGAGTATGTTTTTTGTATGACACCGAACGTGGCATGCAAAATGTTTCGTACTGAATTTAAAATTTGTAGTTTTTATTAAGTTCAAAGAAATTGGACATAGTTTTCCTGAAATTGGGGCATTTGTATGGGAGGTGGCAGAGCAATGGGAGGGTTTTTATATGATTTTTTAACTGCTTATTAACATCCTTATCACCATGCTTTGTTTCAATTTCAAAGTCGAAAGCTCTCGTTCGAAGGTGAAATGCTTTTCTTGAATTTATAACATAGATATTTGTATGAGAGGGGGTAGAACGAGTGCAGCGAAGCTGATCAATTTTTAGTACTTATTATTAAGGGACGAATTCTGGTAAAATTTAAAGTTTGTACTTTTTCTAGTTTTACTGGAAATCGATATAATACATTTAATAAAATGATGTAGAAGGAGTGGCGAGAACTCACATGTTTTAGATTGCACACAAGAAGCATTTATACTTTTCAGAAAAATCGACTTTTTTAAAGTTGAGAAATTTCGGCAGATTATATGGAAGGGGGTAGAAGAAGTGAAGCTAATTTTCGAATTTTTTTTTATCTTACTAATAATTCTAAATAAATATTAAGTGTACAATTCCAGCTCGATAAATTTTACACGTACTGCGTAAATTTGTTAAAAGTATTTCATGAAAAAGTACAAAAAAAAATAAGGGAGGACTCGAATAATTTTTGTACAGTAGATTTAAATCACTATAAATGCAATATATTTCAAATTTCAGATAAATAGCTTTTATGCTTTTCGAACTAATCAGTTTATTGTCGAATTGCGAAATTGTGTCATTTTGTATGGGAGGGGGTAGAAGGGGTAAAGCTTATCGTCTAATTTTGTTTTTTTTTTGTGTTGTACTAATAATTATAAATAATTTTTCAATGCACAACTTCAGCGTGATAAATCTTATACGCACTGAGTAAATTGGATTAGAGCTTTTCATGAAAAAGTGCAGTTTATATGGAAGGAGGAAGAGGACACAAATAATTTTTATGCAGTAGATTGAAATTATCATAAACGTTCCAGATTTCAAATCAATAGCATTTATACTTTTCGAGCAAATCCGTTTATGGTCCAATCACGAAATTGGGTAATTTTGTATGGGAGGGAGTAGAAGGGGTGGAGCGATTTACTTCGTTCAAAAACGACGTGTACAAAATTTGAATTTTCGAGCTCAACGCGCTCTCAAGCTAGAGAGGACACGGACAGACGCACATCCGGTTTTAAGATTATTGAGTGATTATATGAACTTTTGTATGATTCATATTTTCTCCGAGCCTTAATTCTTAGCGTTACAAACTTTGTGGCAAACTTATATTACTCGCAGATTTCGCCTAGAGTATAAACATAACAGGACTACTTTACATTACTCTACATGATTTTAAGAAATTTTGTAAGGGAAGTAGTGGAGGGGGTGACGATATTGAACTAATTTTTTCGCATCACGCTGGGGTTACTATGAAAATGTTTTTTTTTACAAAATTTAGGATTGAAAAATTAAATAGGTATTGAGGAAATTAGTTTATTGAATTTAGGTAAATTTTGCAGTTTTTATGGGAGGTGTTAGAAGGAGCGAGGGTTTTCAATGTTTTTCCAGTAATACCTATGAAGATTATGCAATTGACATCTCTCAAATTTCAGACCAATAACATTCATAGTTTTCAAGGAAATCGATTTTATAGAAAGTTCTGGAAATTTGTCACTTTGTATGGGATAAGAAGGAAGGAGTGAAGCTAATAACCACCCGGGTTTTGAATACAAATCCTACACCTCTTGTTGATACACCCCATTTATTACGAATGAGTATGTTATTATTTTACGCCTTAGTAAATTCGATTAAATTAATCCAAAAACAAGTCGTATTTTCTATAGTTCTTTCATATAATTGACACTATTCCTTCTTCTCTCCTATTGGGAAAAAAAATTGAATCAACTAGAACAATGAATACGTTAACCAAATAACCACAAATAAGTATTAACTTTACAAAACGTACTTCAACATCGAACTGAGATAAATATCACTTAAATTAATTCACACGTTATGGATATCAGATAAAATTATCAATCTAACGCCGACGAATTGCGTAATATGTACGTCAGTTTTTTTTTTAAATGATTATATTTCAGCACCATTAAATAAAGTTTGCAAAATTTTTAGCTTCTTCGGAAGTATAGTTTGGCCAGGAGAAAAACATGAAATTTGCCACTAAATGAGTGTGAATAAATTAAATTAACTGCACTTAGCGTTTTTCTTAAAGTTTGCAAATATTTAACTAACCATAGATAATAACCTAAATAATTTTACCACATAAACGAGTGTATTACATATTAATTTCAATCTCATAACTTTTTTCACGATTATGTGTGAGCTGTTTTTAGTGCATTATCTAGTACAATCTTAGAGGAAACAATATCCTATATTCGAATGGTATGCCGTCACAATACTTTGGTCGAAAGCTAGGCAAATTGCATTTCTTAACCATTTATCTATAATGATCTAAATTCGATTTCTATGAACGCATCACTTAGGATTCATACATATTTATTAAACGGAGAGTATTCGATTAATGTTCTTGTATATTAAATTGTAAACCACCTTTAAAACATTTTGGCCATGGTGTACTAAAAAGCGTGCAGCATTCATTTTTGACTTGTGGTTTGGTTGGTTTAAAATGCAAATATGTATACATATATACATGTAATAATATAATAAAGTATGATATAAAATTGAATAGAATTATTGATTATGTGACAGACCAAACCAGCAGCCAATTCCATTTTTGGTTTTGATCGCACAGCTATGATATCAAAATAAAATCTTTAATTACACTTAAGTTTTGTTGCGTTTACCGTGGACTCAACTGTTCACGGTCCCTTATATTTATACTCTAGATGAAATCTGAGAGTATATTGTGTTTGCCTTACCGTTTGTAAAGAAATAATGCTCGCAGAGAGCCGCCAAGGGTACAGAAATATTTGTTGTCGCTCAAAAACTTCGATTCCGAGTTGCTGTCTGTCCGTCTGTCTACAGCATAACTCTCAAACGCTTTGAGCTATCGTGCTAAAATTTGTTGTGTGTCATTTTTATCAAAAAAGAAACTTTAAGTTCGTTCCATACAAATTTCACGAAATTTCGAAATTTTCAGAAATTGATTTTTCTTTGAAACTATTAAAGCTACCGATTTGAAATTTGGGTCAAAGTATTATGATATAGATGACGGAATATTGATCCGATCCCGTCACTCCTTCTATCCCCTCCCAAACAAATGCATAATTTTGAAAAATGCAGTTTTTCGATTTTCATTGAAACTAGCAAAGTTATAAAAACGAACTTTTGCCAGAATTCATTTTATTATAATTCCAATCAGAATTGAAATAATTATAATCTTTACCTCACTCCTTCTACCCCCTCCCATACAAATTTCACGAAATTTTGAAATTTAAATTAAATTATTTTTCTTCGAAACTGTTAAAGCTATCAACTTGATATTTTGCATAAAGTATAAAAATAGAAATAGCAATACCGGCAAAAAATGTGTTTTGATCCGTACACTCCTTCTACCCCTTCCCATACAAATGTATAATTTTTGTTAAGTGCATTATATCGATTTCCATTAAAACTAGAAAAAGTATAAACTTCAAATTTTGCCAGAATTTGTTTTTTAATAATTGCAATAAATGCTAAAAAAATTATCAGCTCCTCTTCACTCCTTCTACCCCCTCCCATACAAATATCTGTATTATAAATTCAAGAAAAGCATTTCTCCTTCGAATATATTAGAACTATCGAATTTGAAATTGAATCAAAGCGTGGTGATAAGGATGATGATAAGCAGTTTCAAAATCATCTTAAATGCTCCACTTCCTCTACCACCTCCCATACAAATGCCTCAGCTTCAGGAAAACTATGTCCAATTGAAAATAATGAAAGCTACAAACCTTAAATTCAGCACGAAATATTTTGCATACCACATTAGGTGTCATATCCAAAAATTACAAACCTTCCTCTTCTCCTTCTACCACCTCCCATACAAAAGTCACTATTAATTATTTAAAAGAATGGGAGGTAACATATTTTCCGGTACATTGAACTCTTTCTCATTTCATCTAGAGTATCATATGATTGGGCTTTACGCCCAATCATAATTCTTTTATGTTTTTTCTAGCAGTTTCTGTATTCTATTTGAAGAAAACTTCTACACTTCTACAATGGCGCTACAGCCCAAATCGGACCTTGGCCTCCTGATATTCAGGTTCCTTAACATTTTTCATTACTTATTGTGGAAGGGTTGTTAGCCCTTCGCACAACCCTCTTTCTACGAATTTTTCATTAACTTAGATTGAGGTAACCAAGGTATATCCAAGCAGGCAATGTGCAGGAATTATATATTACGCCGAACGGGATTTGAACTCACGACCTTCGCATTACAAAACCAACACACTACCTACTAGGCTATACCCTAGCCAGAAGAAAACTATCTCTCCAAAAAATGGCTTCTAAACTATCCCTGGTAGAAAGCTGCCACCTAAAAGTTACATTTCTCGCCCTGTATTTTTCGACGGTTCACATTATAACTATTTTCAAATTCAGCTTTGGGCACACTGGTAGAAAGTTCCCTAAAATCCTCTTACCAACCCTGATTCTGTTATTAATTGAATATTCATTTTACATGATAGAAGTCCATTTATATTCAATGTTTCGGTTTTTTTTTATTGTGCAAAATAATTTTTTTTAAGTGTAAATTTTATTCGTTTTTTCTTTACAATTTGCATTTTGTCGCGATATCAAATTCGCAGCTTTTAATTTTTTGGTTATTAGTTGATGTATTGAATTTAAATAAACTTTACAAATTTTCAATCAATTTCACTCAAAAATTTATAGGTTTTTGTGTTTTTTTTTCTATTCAACTGAAACACCTAGTGCAGCTTAGGGCACCCCTTTGGTGGATAACAGTTCTGGTCCAAATTAATATTTTTTCTTTAGGTATATCTGATGGATATATGCTCTTGCGAAATTAGAATTTTATATCTTTCACCAGAGCCCTAAAAAACTTAGTGAAAATTTTTGATATTTACCCAGCACCTCGTTCCCCTTACACCACGCATTTTAAAAGTTTTACAAAAACTATAGATCATATAGCTCTATAATGTGACACAATTTCAACTTAATATATGCATTGTTGTGCACCATTTTTGAAATACTTCCCATTTCCCCCCACTACTATTATGACCAAATTTTATATTTTTTTTGTATGGCGCTAGTATAGCTTAATATAAGTTTTAATTACGTAACTTAATTGCAACTGTGTCCTAGACAGTTGAAATATTAATTTTTAAGTGTTTTATTTACTCCCCTGACACTCCCCCTTACAATTATTGGCCTCTATTTTAGTTGATTATAGTTAAACTGTATGCCACCTAATTGGTCTAAAAATAAAAAAATGTTTGAGTTCCGAAGATATAATCCTGTGAAAAAAAAAAATTCGGCCACCAATTTGTTTCCAGCCCCTTCTTTTCGGACCTCAATGGATGAAAAAATTAAATTATTTTTAAAGTTTGTCCCACAACCGCCTCTTACATGTGCTAATTTCCAACTTCTTATATGCATTCATAGTGGAGATTTTAGCAAGTGTAGTTTTTGACTCTTTCCTTCCCCGCACCCGCCTTCCGCCTTGCACTCCACAAAATTTAGGTAATGGAGCTCACTTACCCAATTAACAATCCACCCAAAAGCGAACATTCTATCTTTAACTGTCTCGGAGATATGATTCCATATCACAGCCGCGTATGGACAGATTAGAATAATAAAGTAAAACTATTTGTAAGCTTTATGCTTTTCGCCGACCAGTCATCACGTACAATTCAAATTCCAATGAGATGGTGCTCGTCAAAACAAAATGTACAGCGTGTTTTTTAGAGATGAAGAACTTTAAATTGGAATAAAACACAGAAAAGTGTCGTTAATATCCATGAAATTTACTTTATTTGAAAGATAATTTTATAACATTAATGTTTGAATATGATTTCGGGCATGTTGCCGCCGCGGCTAGCGCGTACATGGCGTAATCCGGAAGTCCAATTCACACACTCTTTGCAATAAATCAGGCTGTATTTCGGCAATAATAAGTCGAGTGTTGGCTTCCAAGTACTCAATAGTTCCGTCCTGTTGAAACCGCATATCTGTGACATTAATGCCTTCAAATTGAGGTACGAAAAAGTTAGTAATCATGTCTCTGTACCGCTCACCGTTGACTGTAACATTCTGACCATCATCATTTTTGGAGACATATGGACCAATGATTAAAGCGCACCAAACGGTGACTTTTTCTGGATCTATTGGTGTTTCAACAATGGTTAGTGGATTATCATCACTCCAAATGTGGGAATTCTGCTTTTTGACATAACTATTTTCCCAAAAGTGGGCTTCATCACTGAACAAAATTTTCAAATGAAATTGTTGACTTCCACATTACGCCATGTACGCGCCAGCTGCGGTGGCCACATGTCCGAAATCATATTCATTCATTAATGTTATAAAATTATCTTTCAAATAAAGCTCATTTCATGGATATTAAAGACATTCTTCTGTGTTGTATCCCAATTTAAAGTTCTCTGCCTTTAAAAAAAAACATCCTATACTAGCAGATGAAACAAGAATGTGATCTTAAATGCTGACTAAGATAAAGGTTTCCAAAATGCATTTCGAATTGAAAGGAAAGATACCCTGATTTCAGATTGCTTTGAAGTGATTCAATCCACTCCTTCTAGCGCCTCCCATTTGTGTAGGATATTGTAACTATAATTCTGAAAACCATTGTACATTACATCCATATCCTTTTTCTATTGTAAATTGACCTGACGGACGGAACTGAGAAAAATGAGTACCAAACTGCAATAATTTTGCAATTTAAAAGGCAAAAATGGATCACTTTTCACAATTTGGGTTTTTTATAGGGTGATCGGAGGGGTAGAAAGTTAGGGTGTAGTCTAGTGAGTAGCATCTTGATCTACAATGCGAAGGTCTTGAGTTCAAATCCCGGTCGACGCATAATTCCAGCATACTGCTTGCTTGGATATACTTTGGTCACCTCATTCTACAAAAAATGACAAATTCGTAGATAGAGGGATGTACGAAGGTCTAACCACTCTTCCACAATAAATAATGAAAAATGTTAAGGAACCTTCAGGAGGCCAAGGCCCGATTTGGGCTGTAGTTCCATTGAAGAAGGAGGAGTAGAAAGGGTGGATGTTGGTAAGTTTTTAAATGATTGCTTGAATCACGTCCAATATTCTCTGTATAGAATGTCAGTTTCATAGACGAAGTTGCATAGAATTTTCATGAAATTCGGTGTATGTTATATTGAAGAAACCAGACATTTGTATGGGAAGAGGCAGAGGAGGCAGAGGAAGTGAGGGAATCGCAAAATTTGTGTTACAGTTCCATTAAGTCTCTCTTGTTCGTACAAAATTTCAAGTTCGTAGTATTTAATTTGTTGGTTATTAGTAGATTTATTGAAATCAGTTGAAATCATACTTTTGTATGGGAATTTTGATAATTTTAAAGCTTTTAATGCAGGTTAATTTGAAATATTTTTAGAAGTTTTTGTACAAAATTTCAAGTTGATAACTTTTAGTGGCTTGGTGATAACTGATTTCTTAAAAATGGTCGAGAAAATTCTTTGATATAGGAGGGGTAGAAGTTGAAAAATATTCAGCTAGTTAATATTTCCAACTTTAGTGCACTTTTCATTTAATAAATTTTCCAAATTTTGAAGATTGTAGCTCCAAATTGTGATGAAGGCGACGAGTGAATGAGAGAATGAGGCAATGGAAGTACATTCCACGATGCTTCCACTCTTGCTATGCCAGTCGAATTTTTTAGCGGGCGCGAAGATTTTTCTATTGATGGGAGTGTGGAGAGTGGATCTCGACGTTTTTCTATTGAGAGTATGCACTTTAGGTGGGCTCTTGGGCTTTCGAGTTAGATGGGTTGGTTGTGTGCCTTGCTGAGCCAAAATAATGCCGAATTTTCATGTTGAGCATGTATATAATATTAAATGATTTCACTAGTTCTTTGTAAGCTAAGTTTACCATTTTTGAACACATTAAAGAGATAAAATAAAAAGGAAACAATGCTTCCCTTGCATGAATGGACGCCTCGCCACTGCAAGTTGAACGCACATTGGACCTCAGCATCAAACTTTTATTATTTGGAACTGTGATAATCACTAATTTCTTGAGCTACAATTAAACTGTGCTAGGTAGGGATTTCTATGATAAAAAGAACCTCGAATGGTCTAAGTATAGCACCATCACTTATCTCTCACTGCAAAAATTCTTCACATGTAACCGATTTTACCCCTTCCTATACTACTTATGGTATATTATTATACGAATTATATTGCTTAGCTGAAGTTTATTTTAATAGAATTGTAAGGATCACAAAAACTCATCTGTAGGTGCAAACGAAATCCTTTGTTGGTATCTGCTGCCTCCACCCACACAAAAGCCATGATCACCATCTTAGACTCTCCATATGAAAAATATTAGGGGGCCGATTGAATTTCATCACGAAGACTCGAACACTCAGTATTGGGGCCTTTTTGTACGTAAACAGTTTATACCGTATCAAGTTGTTTTACTGGCTGCATGCAGGGCAAATGCTACTAATGCTAATGAGATATTGTAGTTATGATGGTTCTTATTGTTCGAACCATCACACAGGGCAAGCAAGATGTTCACAGCGGGGCCGGGGACCAAGCATCAGTTTTTAAATTTGTTGCCATACTGCCTAATCAGCTGATACGAAATGCGCGTCCATTCCTTTTTCTTAAATATTTTTTTTTAATTTTATTTTTTATTTCATGGAGCGGATCTCCATGAATTCTTGATCCGTTCCTGTATTTTTGCCATGACTCTTTCTTCGTCTTTTATGTAATTTTTTTTTCATAAAATCTTTATAATAATAATAATAAATTATTTATAAATATAACGCAACGTAAAACAAACAACAACGACATCTAGTGTTTGAACAAGAAAAAAATAAAAACCAATTTGTGCTTACTACCAGTCATTTGGCGCGAAGATTAATAGAAAATAACCGTTGAGACCGAATAGAAAGAGGACATGATCATGAATCTAGGGGGTTTTTGGTTAACCTTCTTGGGTGTTAAAAGGTGTTACATCAAGTGGTCGCTGGTTCTAGTGGGATTCGTTAAACGATAATATCTAAGAATAATAATATATGATAACTGGTGAAAACGAAGTGAGTTGAATTAAATAATTAAAGTGATAATTCGAAATAAATTCTGGAGAAACTAAAAACTAGGAGTGAGTTAAAATTATGACTCATTATGAGTTGTGAAGAGCCTTAAGAAGGAAAAAGTGAAATAATCATAATAACTGAAGTGTTTAAGAGAAGAGTTAATAATTGAATAATAATTGAAGTGAATCGAATTAAAATTATCATCGACGAACATCCAGCATCGCAAACAGCGCAACATCGCATCAAATCAACTTTAGAAAGAGAAATCACAGCTCCAGAAAAGTTTACGGCGTTATCAGGACGAATCAGGTACCCAACGGAAAATTTTAGTTAGAGAATATTATATTAGGGAATTAGTGAAATATATTCTTATAAATACACAATTCAAACTCTTTCACCCAGCAATTAATTTCCTAAGTAATTTTTTTTTTGTAAGGCATTGGTACAGTTACGGACAAAGTGCGTAGGGTTTTTTTTTCTTTCTTCAATCTTTTAGGATAATTAGAGCAGAAAACAAAATGATGAACTGCTAAGTCGCCCGAATGCGGCCTCGGCACTCACGATGCCCGAAGAGGCCCGCCTCCGTTAGGCTACGCTCCTCTGATTTTGCTGTACTGCCCTGGGGCCCCGTATAGCCTAGGTGGCTATATGCGGAGCCCCGGGCCATAATGATCGGCAATATAGAGCACACACCTCCTTAGCGACTGCACCCTCAAGGATGAGGGACTCCCAGGTGAAGTTCCCCACCCCAAGCTCCTGAGCGGCCGGCACAAGTGCTGTCCTGACCTGGGGAAGTGTCCTCATTAAATTCTGTATATGGAATGGGCCTCCAGAGGCTCATTTCGTATCACAGCCTAACAATCCTATGGAATATGAACTGTGCAGAAAAGGCAATGTATTTTCTTTTTCAAGGGCCCATTTGCCTCTCCAGTCGTGATACAGTTGGCACCGGTATACTGTATTTGAAGAAATATGTATAATTTTCGTATCGTAACTGAGAACTGCACACACCTTGATACATAATTAAGCTGAATTTTCATAAATATTGTGTTTTTAAATAGAAAAAGTTTAAAAATAGTACATATACCATCTCGCTCTTTTACTTACTTTACAAAACTAAACAATAAAGCTAGGGTGTAGCCTAGTGGGTAGTGTGTTAGTCTTGTAATGCGAAGCTCGTGAGTTCAAATCCCGGTCGACACAATATATAATTCTAGCACATTATTTGCTTGGATACACCTTGGTCACTTCAATCTACGAAAATGAAAAATTCGTAGAAAGAGGGTTGTGCGAAGGGCTAACAACTCTTTCACAATAAGTAATGAAAAATATTAAGGAACCTGAATATCAGGAGACCAAGGTCCGATTTGGGCAGTAGTGCCATTGTAGAAGAAGAAGAAACAATAATTTTAAGTTCTTCGCATTTCGGTTTCAGGAAGTTTTTTGCTCGATCGTAACAAAGGCTAAAAATTATATAAATGGTGTCCCATCAAGGCCGCTTATTTACCGCCTATTTTGAATTTAGTCCCTTTTTTTGTCGGTTGTGCAGCGTTTGTCAGATATTCTATTCCATACATAACTTCCATGTCTCCACTTTTTACTAAAATAAAAACGGTGTAAATCTCATATGACTGCCTCTCCTAAAATGCACTAAAATGAATTTTACTGCAATTAAGTATTATGTAGTAAAACCGATAAATGAAGTGGTTTTTGCTCGGCACTATTTCCTCGAAAATGAGGAATATTGGGTTTTAAGGTCTCATTTTTGATAAAACGTAGTTCTCTGCATAGCCGTAGTTCGATACGAAAAAGTGCCGTGTGCTCCTAAACCACTTCATCTTTTGGCTTTACTACATAAAAAATGAAGAAAAATTCATTTTAGTGCATTTTGCGAGAGGCAGTCGTATGAAAATGTATTATTATACTAATTAGGCGGTCTTAATTAGAGTCACTGTATAAATGAGCAACTTTCTCGGTATAGGAGTCCGCCATGTTGCTATTATAGTACAAAAATTGTGCGTTTTAACGATCAAAGTGTTAGTGACAATAGGTGTGGCCTGCGTAGTCATTCTGATATATCCCAGTAGGGAGTGGAATCATTACCGCACCGACGGTTCATACCTTGAAGCTATTACAGCTACTTCCTGCCGTAAAACATAGATTACTTTAACATTGCGATGTCATAGGCGAGCAACTGTTTTTGCTACTTTCTTCATAACAAAGAATTGACATTGGAATCTAGGGAAAAGAATGAATAATGTAATGGAAGGAAAAGAATCGACAATATAATGATCGCAATAGAATTGATGATGGAGTGGTTGCAAAAGAAAAGAAAACATATTAATCTTTGGGAAGGTATTCTAATATTGAAGGAGCGATTCATTTTGAATTAATAATGAAAAATGTGATGAAATTGTATCCTGTTTTTGATATGAATTCAGTATTATAAATTCTGTTGCTATTATTTAACCGATTTTGTTGCTGGAAACGTACGATATAATAACTTAAGATTTTTTTCTCGCAACAAACGACTTGTAAAATTTTACAGGAATGTTAGAAAACAAATGAGATATAAAATTTATGTTTTCTAATCAATAATCTTTCGTTTTGTGCGCGACAATGCAATGCATATACAATTCCCTAAATAAACTGCTACTTTATGCAATGCCTTTACATAATTTAAGAACGCTTTGCAAATTTCTTAGGTCGAAATGAATGATTTCTTGCATTGAAAAGGGAATGGATTGCGAAAATCCCTATTGGTATGTTTCCCGCCAAATGTTAACAAACAGAATCGTGTGAGTGATGGAAATTGCAAAATGAAATTGAATTTTTGACTGGTTCTAATGAAATGCCACAATGATATTTATTTTTCAGGGATAGATAAGATAATTATCAAACAGAATATTTAAATATACCAAAAAATCCAAACCTAACGGTTTCAAGCCTGGCGTAGGCGAGTAACCATTTTTGCTACTTTCTACATTACAATGAATCGACATTGGAATCTTGAGATGTTTTTTTCCGCCAAATGTCAACAAACAGAATCGTAAACTGGGCAAAACAACTGTTTTCAGCGCGATTTTTGCGATCGCCCGGTACCTGCCGGCACCATCACTGTGTAAGGTGCCTCGGAAATTGCGAAGCCACGGGTGTAAGGTGGGCTGCTGCAGCCAATTTATGCATGATCGCATGCTGCGGATAACCTCTCGCGGGTTAAAAGGGGGGATTGTTGTCGCATAACCCGTTCCGATTCCAAAGATGTTCACTAAAACCGCTAGCGGCACTATCGGCCGCAGTGTCCCTCCTCTCAGCAGCGGAGCATCCTCGGGGCGAAAAACCAAAAAAAAAAATATGCGGAATAATGCACGTCGAGGTAGTGCGGTGTGCTGGTGGTGTGATCGTGGCGATAGCCAAACCCGCCCACGCCTTCGATGAGATTAAGTTTGTAGTCGTAATTCCGACACATTCGACCTATGGTATCGGCAACGCATCTAGATTTGTGTCTACTCGTAATATTCCCAACCAGCTTAATCAGAGGAATGATTGCGCTCGGACCCTCCTTCCAGCATTCCCTAATGATCTGCCTCGGGGTGAGCATCAGCCCATCCTCAATTTGTGGTACTTTACTTAAGTTGTCTGCATGCGCATACTTCCGCGTCACCCAATCTATGAAGACAGCAAGCGTCACGGAGTGTCCACGCCACGAGAGGCTATCGCAAGTCTCGCCACGCTTCTTATCCCAGTTTCGGCGATCTCTCAAGAATTCTCGCGAAAATGCCGTTCGCAGCGCGATGTCGTCCTCCTCACTTGCGTGGATTAACCTCACGCAATGATCGGTGAGTCTGCAGAAACGACGTTTCGTCTCAGCTAACGACCACCCGCCAACACTTTTGAACGTTGCAATTGTGTAGGTCGTGTGGTTGTGGGTGGTCCTCCTCCACTTGTCGAAGTCCTCAAAGGAGTAAAACTCCAACTCCACCTCTTCCTTCCTTGCTATTGCAGCAGGCATTAACAAAACCTCAGCGAATGGTGTTTTTAGAAATTGCGGCCATTTTGCGTTAATCATATTTAGCAAAAGGCTTGTAAAATGAACGCCATCGTCGTCCGCGTCGCCAACTATAACAATCTTTGCGTAGCGGCTGGATTTGACTTCCTCCTGTGCGCAATCATTCTGAAGTTGCGGCAACCCGAGGCTGTGCACCAGTCTTGCTATCACGGTACTGTTTCGTATCTGCGTGTCGGTGGCTTCCGTCATATTCAAAGCCTTTTCTGATAGTGCGAGGACGCCGAAGCGGTCGCACCCCACCGTGTCCGTAATAACTTCTGCCAATACCGCCTTGGCCGACATTCCCTCTGCTATCAAGAGCGTACAGGCGGCAGATGTGCTGGGCCTCCCCCGCATCCAAAAGCCACGTTGAAGCTTGCCGAATTTCGCGCTCAATGACCTCTGCGGTCACCGTACAGGCAGATCTGGCAGCCTCCCTCGCATACGAAGGCCTCATTGAAGCTTGCCGAATTTTACGCTGAGTGTCCGCCGCGGTCACCGCCCAGGCAGATATGCCGGCCACCCCCGCATACAAAGGCCACGTTGGAGCTTCCAATGCCTCAGGCTCGGTGAAACTGTCCCGCATGTGTGGCGGTATTGTTTTGCCATAACGGGCATCTATTTCGTCAACAGATAGAGTTGGTGTAATGGGAGAGGGAGGGCTGACTTCTTCGACACTGCAAGAAAGTTACAGGAAAAGGAACATATATTCCCATAATGAAATTATTGCTCCCTCACAAAGTTTCTTTACATTACCTCCAAGCACCATTTCCCTGCGGTTCTACCGCGACAGCTCCTGCTCCAATCCAGAGGAACAAGTCCTTTCCACGCAATTCTTTGCAGTGTTCAGACGCAGCGGCAGCTCCTCCTCTTCGCAAATTTCGATAGTAGTCTGAAAATCGGAAATAGCTCGTTACAAATAAATTTTTTACACAGTCATTTCATCTCGCTCGTACCGTCACCGAATCCGGTCTTTCTACGTCTGCGTCTGCTTCTTCTTTTCTGCTGTCGCGCCTTCTCGCGTTCCGGAACCAAGTGCTCACCTGAAACAAAGGATGCGATTGGATTTATGATTGCCTGGTCACCAAAGTCAAATAAAAATTACCGGCGGCCTCCGCCAAATCCCTCTTTTCTGCGTCGCATTGCGGTGACGATTCGCCTGCCAGACTCCTAATACCGAGTTGCTCAGTTATACAGTGACTCTAGTCTTAGTGGGACATTCATTAAGACCACCTGTTTTAAATTTAGTCTCATTTTTTTATGTCGGTCGTGCAGCGTTCGTCGGATATTCTATTCCATACACAACCTTCATGTCTACACTCTATATACATATTACATAATAATACATAATTTGGGCAAATATAATAATTAAATACCAAAAAAATAAACCGCTTGAAAAACTACAGTGTTTAAGCGATTTCAGTCAAAATCGATGTAGAATTTATCTAATCAATATTCCACTAAGGACTCAAGAGTATTCTTTGTAAACACTGAAATGTTTTTCTTACGTAATTTTTTGCTAGAAATTTATTTCGAAAAACGTTCGTGAAAATTCTAAAACACCGAAGAAACGGTTTCAACTTTTTAAATTATTCCCGCCCTCACCAACTAAACATTTCGAACTAGCTCCATTGAAGCACGTGCATCCGCAGTTCACACTTGACACTTCAGTCTGACGTTTTCCTCATGTTGTAAAAAGGAAAACACGCGCGCCGTTCCATTAAAAAAATATTACGCACTTGTGAAAATCAATTTTATGTGTTAAAGAATGTCAGGCAGTCGAATATTTCGTCGAAACCGTGCTCTCGGCTATGTAAGCAATAGCGTGCCAGCTATTACGCGCTACATTCATCGTCGCAAGGATAATTTGATAACAACTTGCATTGGCCGAGCATTCCAAGTTTACACCGCCGGTCACTTTCGTCTATTGCACGTCAGCGCAGTCCACCCGGACGAAATCACTTGCCTCGCATCGGATAAACGCTACATTTATGCGGCCAGCGATAAAGCGATTTACGCTTGGCGTGGCGGCAAACACATCAAACATGTCTATAAGGGGCACGAGAAGAATGTCCACTTGCTGTTGCCGTTTCGCAGCCATTTGATTAGCGTGGACGAGGCCAATGTCCTCCGGGTTTGGTCTATTAATACGGAAGAGGTCTACCTGGAGATTCCGTTCAAAGCTGCCGAGTTCCAGATCACAGCTATTGCACATCCGCCGACGTACATCAACAAGATTTTGCTGGGCAGTGCTCAAGGACCGTTGCAGCTCTGGAACATCAAGGACAATAAACTGGTGTACAGTTTCGCTCGCGGTGATTGTAAGGTTACCGCCCTGGAACCGGCACCAGCCCTCGATGTTGTTGCTGTCGGATACGTCGACGGCAGCATTGTTCTTCTAAATTTGAAATACGACGAACCCGTGGTGAAATTCAAGCAAGAGTGGGGCCCGGTTTTGCAGATTTCCTTCCGCACGGACGATCTCCCGATAATGGCCACTTCGAGTACGAAGGGAAAAATCGCATTCTGGAATCTGGAAGAGCGGAAGGTTGTCAGTCAGATTAAAGCGCATCAAGATCAGGTCACCACGTTAATTTTCTTGCCCTGCGAACCACTTATGCTGACGACATCGCCCGATAATTCAATGAAGTTATGGATCTTCGACTTACCCGATGGCGGAGCAAGGTTGCTCCGACTCCGCGAAGGACACGACGCACCACCGCTTTGTATTCAATTTCACGGAGCGAAAGGCGTGAATATTCTTTCGTCCGGCGAGGATAGTTCTATGCGCATTTTCAGCACGATTTCCGAAAGTCTGAACAAAAGCATGGGGCGTGCAAGTTACAACCGAAAGGTATCGAAAAAGAAAAGTACGCGTATGTCAATTAACTCACGAAGAAAGATTAATTCTTGAATTTTGTTTATAGATAAAAACCATTATGATAAATTCCTTATGCCACCGATCGTGCAATTCACCACTGAAACGACGCGAGAGAAGGAATGGGATAATATCGCAGCCATTCATTCGGGTCTGATTCAAACGACAACATGGTCTTTCGACAAGTGCCGAATGGGCGAGCTGAAACTTGTTCCGGAGAAATTTCAGAATAAAGTTAGAAAGGATTTTACTTCGGAAGCAGCCTGCGTTGCACTCACACATTGTGGAAATTTCGTTATTATTGGTGAGTTTTTGATTTCTGCTTTGAAATATTCATCTTCGGTTGATCAGGATTCAAAGAGTTAATACGCTTCGTGGCGCTATCTGATTGGATTCATAAAGACGTGGGGACGGTGCAAAGGGCTCAGTGGTTTTAGTTTTGGTGGAAGCCCCACACTGCTCAGAAACAGCAGGTGATTGCCGTCTTTATGTGGCAAGCAGGCAACCACACCAAGAAGAGTCAGTCTCCCGCCAATTTATATGGTGGATGAGGAAAAGTCTCATACTGTAACTCGTTTAATTTTTGCATCGTATCATGGATCAGTATGACTCCATCTCTGTTGATGAATTTAAAACAATTTCTAATGCTTTCCATCGAGTTGAATACAATACTTCTCTGCATTAATGGTTTTACCACATTGCAAAAAGGAGCAGTGAATAACACAGCTGCAGACCACCAAACTGTCACCTTCGAATGAAGGCATGTGTTTTGGGGCCTCAACAATATCTACTTTTCATCACATGTCACTATTCTGTTCAGAAACGGATTGTTTCTGTTCCGGGAGAGCAGAGAACTGCAAATTTCCATTCTACGCGTCATGTTTTGTTCAGTAAGTGCATGTGAAACTCACTTATAAGTCTTCTTGACTTTCCAAGCTGTTGCAAGTGCCGGTAAACTGTTGAGTAGTCTGCGCCCAATTTCTCTGCGATGTTCCTTACAGTTTGCCGTGGGTCAGACGCGATGATCGATGGTGTTCGAGCAATGTGGACTCGCTTTGAAGGGTCACATCTCCTGATCGGAATTTTTCGAACCATAGCCGTGTGATTCATTCGTGTACAATGTCACCACTGAATCCCCTATTGATGTTACTGGCTGCCTCCGTTGCGTTGTGTCCAAGTTTAAGGGAGTTACTGACTTGACCGTTTTCCATTGAAAATGCGGTACCATTTTCTCGGGAACGGCTTGACTGATTTTAATAATTTTTTGTACACTTATTACTTTAGTGGAACTAATGCTACGTAGCAAAGGAATTTCAAAAATATTCAAAACTGAGTCATTGATTGGCTGTGAAAATTTCAAAATTTTTCAGTTTTTTTTTTTTTTGCAAAAAAATAAACTTTTTATAACCAACTATTTGAAATTCTCTCTGATTTGTGGTTACCACCCTAGTACTGCTACCTATCGACCAAAAAAGACATCTTGGTATCTGTTATCATTTTCAAGGAAAATGTACCGATGTGGAAAAAATAAAAAAAAACATACAGTGCTGTGAATAATTATAAACTCAAACACATTTTTCGATTTTTTTCCAAAACATTTCTAGGAAATGAATTTTTTTGTCTGGAAATGTTATTTTAGGATGATTAGAAAACCCTTTCAATTATCTACCTATATCTTTCTTTCAACCACGATAAGTACCAGGTAGAAATCTCAAAAAACTCCTTTTTCAGCTGTGAATAATTATAAACTCACTTGCTGTTTGGAGTTTGCCAAGAGAGGTTAAAGCGCGGATTTGAGATTTTATCAACTAGATTTTATCTTAAGTGTTTTTTAAAAGTTGAAAAATTTTGTTGACGTCTGAAATGCCACGTGGAAAAAAATTAAGTGATGTCGAAAAACATCGAATTATTGATTTAAGGAACTGCGGCAAAACTCAGAGAGAGATCGCAAATGAAATTAAAAGATCGCAGACTGTAGTAAAAAACTTTTTGAAACTTGGAACCGAGAATTATGGGAAAAAGAAGTCATCTGGACGTCCTTCAAAATATTCGCCTAGTGTGAAAAGAGCAGTTTTAAGAGAACTATCGAATACTGGAGCTTCCTCGTCGAAAATTGTTAGCCGGTTAAACTTGAAATGTGATTCTAGCTTAGTTAGAAAATGGGCGGCATCATCAAAAAATTTTAAATATCAAAAATGTTTGCAAAAACCCAAATTGACAAAACGTCACATCGATGCTAGACTTAAAATCACCGAAAATTATAAACAAAAAGGAACCATTTGGGGTCATGTGATCTTCAGCGACGAGAAGAAGTTCAATCTTGATGGACCAGATGGATTTCATTACTACTGGCACGATTTACGGAAGGATAGAAGAATTATGCCACGAAGAGCAAATGGCGGTGGATCTGTGATGATTTGGGCTGCTTTCAAAAACAATGCTAGGAGCGAAATAGCGTTCGTCAACGGTAGAATTAATGCTGTGGGTTGTCAGGAGTTACTAGAAGAACATCTACTGCCTTTTGTAACACTAGCGGAGAACAAAAACGTAATTTTCCAGCAGAATAATGCACCCATCCATACATCTACCTCCACCAAAAAATGGTTCCAGGACTTCGGAATCCAATTATTACCATGGCCAGCGTTAAGTCCCGATCTGAACCCTATAGAAAATTTATGGGGAATCTTAGCGAGGAAAGTCTATGACCAGGAGAAACCATCCATTGAAAATGTTGCAGAGCTGAAGGAAAGGATAATAGTAGCCTGGAACGAGGTATCAGATAGCGTATTAAATAGTCTTATTAATAGCGTTCCGAGTCGATTATTAGATGTTATAAAAAATAAAGGCAAATGGACTAAGTATTAAATAAAAAACTTAACAAACATTACACTGAGTTTATATTTTTTCACAGATTTTACAACGAGTTTTTATGTTTTTCTTTTTTATTTTTTTTTTGGAAAGGGATATGATCAACCTTCACCCCTAATACATTTACTTAAAGGCATATGATCGAAGTAAATAAACAGTTATTTGAAATATTATCCTGTTTTTAAAAAAGACTTAAACATATGGTTGAGTCTGTAATTATTCACAGCACTGTATCAGAATTATGATTGGGCATAAAGCCCAATCAAACACGACGAGCCAGAAGCTTCAACGTTCATCAAGCTACGTAAACTGCAGTGGGCTGGCCATGTAAAGCGAATGGAAGACAGAAGAATCCCCAAACGTGCTCTTAAAGTCAAAGCGAGTGGTAACCGGCCAGTAGGCAAACCACGCAAGCGATGGGAAGACTCGGTTGATGAAGACAGCAAAGCCATTTTAAAAATTAGCAGCTGGAGGACGCGGTCTTTGGATCGAGACGATTGGAGGTGACGACTTCAGGAGGCCAGGGCCCGATTTGGGCTGTCGCGCCATTGATGATGATAAAGCCCAATCATTTGATACTCTAGATGAAATGAGAAAGAGTTCAATGTACCGAAAAATATGTCACCTCTAATTTTTTTGAATAATTAATAGTGATTTTTGTATGGAAGGTGGTAGAACCAGAGGAGGAAGGTTTGTAATTTTTGGATATGACATAGTTTTACTGAAATTGGGGCATTTGTATGGGAGGTGGCAGAGGAAGTGGAGGAGCTTAGAAGATTTTGAAACTGCTTATCGACATCATTACCGCCAGGCTTTGTTTCAATTTCAAAGTCGATAGCTCTCATATGTTCGAAGAAGAAATGCTTTCCTTGAATTTATAATACAGATATTTGTATGGGAGGGGGTAGAAGGAGTGAAGAGGAGCTGATAATTTTTTTTAGCATTTATTTCAATTATTAAAAAACAAATTCTGGCAAAATTTTAAGTTTATACTTTTTCTAGTTTCAATGGAAATCGATATAATGCACTTAACAAAAATGATGCATTTGTATGGGAGGGGGTAGAAGGAGTGTACGGATCAAAAAACATTTTTTTCTATTGATATTTCTATTTTTATACTTTATGCAAAATATCAAGTTGATAGCTTTGACACTTCCGAAGAAAAATAATTTAATTTAAATTTCAAAATTTCGCGAAATTTGTATGGGAGAAGGAGTGAGGTGAAGTTGATAATTTTTTCAATACTGATTGCAATTATAATAAAATGAATTCTGGAAAAAACTTGTTTTTATAACTTTGCTAGTTTCAATGAAAATCAAAAAAATGCATTTTTCAAAATTATGTATTTGTATGGGAGGGGTAGAAGGAGTGACGGGATCGGATCAATATTCAGTCCTGTTAATGAAATCTATATCGTAATACTTTGACCCAAATTTCAAGTCGATAGCTTAAATGGTTTCGAAGAAAAATCAATTTCTGAAAATTTCGGAATTTCGTGAAATTTGTATGGGAGGGGGTAGAAGGAGTTGGGGGATGTGGCCCGTTCACGAACTTAAAGTTACTTTTTTGCTAAAAATAACACACAAAAATTTTTAGCACTTTAGCTCAAAGCTTTCGAGAGTTTTGCTGTAGACAGACGGACAGACAGCAACTCGGAATCGAAGTTATTGAGCGACAACAAATATTTCTGTACCCTTAGCGGTTCTGTGCGAGCATTATTTCTTAGCGTTACAAACGGTAAGGCAAACACAATATACTCTCAGATTTCATCTAGAGTATAAAAATCAGGAGAGCGAAAAAACTTCCAGAGTGCTAGTACGATTTACACCGACCTCTCTAGCTTTGAATTAATTTTTTGAACACTCTTACTCATCATAAAAATCTGCGGTTTGTCTTATTTTGTGTTAAATTAAATAAAGAATAATGAAGTGCTCAAGGGGTCGCTAGAAATCAAGTAAATAAGTAAAACCACCAGTTTCACTTTAATTTAAACTAAATCGTTTTTACACTTTCACTTGACTCTTTCGCTTATGACTGACTCTTCGATCGCTACAAACTGTCGCTTCAATTTGACATTATTTAATTTAACTAAATCGCTTTTAACTCGAGCCTGTTTTTTTTCGCTCACAAATTATCTCTTATTAATCTTCACTCTTTCGCTTTCTAAACTACGACGGCCCCAAACCAGACTGATTGTTCACCAAAAACGCTCGCCTATTTATATTGGTTTTTGTCAACCGAATCATTCCCCTTGTCGTGCGAATTTTCTTCTCGGCCAAGCGCTGTTAATTGTTTCATCATTACCCGAATATTTTCCCAATCGTACGAGCCCATACGTGTAGTTGTTTTTGCTTTTTATAAAGTATTTCAGCCAGTGGCGTGGCGTGTTTTTATAGCTAGGAGAAGCAATTATTTTACGCCAAGATACAAGCGCTGCGTCAGTATGTATGACTCTACAAGTTTACTTCATTATTTGAAACACTTCTGCTCATCCGACGGGCGGTTTCCGGCAATCGATTTAGAATCCAGTCTACATTTATTTAAAAAAAAATCCATTTTTTTAATTTTTTAGGTAGTGCTCCCCTGAAACCGATTCTTTTCACTCAAAGCATGAAAAATATGGGCAATATTGCCAGATCTACCTCTTCACATTTTTCTTCCTGATAATTTTTCGGCTAATACACAAATTTCAATACTGGTAATATTTTGATCGAGAGCCAAAGCTTGCGACTGAAAGCACCGGCTGAAAGCAATTGCATTAACGCGTCTCTCCTTCGTATAGAAGTGAAACTTGCGCTCGCTGCGAGCGAAAATTTTACTTGTATTGGCCGGCGGTCTCGTTCTCTTGTATATGCAAGGAAATGAGAGGAAGAATGGAAGCATTTTAATGCGACGAATCTCTCCTTCATATTGAAGTCGAACTTGCGCTAGTCGCTCGAGAAAATTTTGCTCGTATTGGCCGGCGGTCTTATACATATATGCGTTTTTAAAATTGCATCTTTTCCCTGTGGAAGGCTTTCAACTTTCGTTGGTCAGAAAAGGTGTGAGAAAAAAATCTGTCGTGAGCACGTAAATGCTGTAAACAGTGGTAGACAAAAATAATGCCCGCTTTCTATTGAAGAACTTTCTAATAAATTTTCATATTCGTGCTGATTTCAGTTTAGATTTTCTAAACTGAATAAAGGGCAAAACGTAAGGGAAGCATTGCTTCCCTTGCATCAATGGACGCCACGCCACTGATTTCAGCGCAGTCAGCCGTTTCTCTACATTGCCCGTGTTGTTTTTGTTGTAGACCTTCGATGATCGTGCGAGCTAGAGTGTTTATTCCCAACAACCCAAACCTTCCAATTAGTTTACGACGATTCGGAACCTTTTCGCAAGCCATTTAGCACTAAGACGGCAGTGTTATTTCGAAATTTTGAAGACAGTTCTCCAAAACATTTCGCCCCCCCGAGTTATTCTTCTGTCGCCCGATCGTTGTCGTTGCTTTCTAGGTAAAGAAAGGTTTCATATTTCATTCTGATTCGATTCTGTTTCCTGTCGGTCGAGTATACATATAGTTTGCTTGTTGATAGTCCCTGAAAACTCGATATTCATAAGGTAGTCGCCCGAGTTCCATATCGGTCGAGTGTAGTTGTTGCTCTTTCTTTGGTAATTCGTAATTAGCGTTCCTTATAGTGGTTTGGTGAATGTTTTCACAGTGCATTTCGAATTAAAAGAAAAGATTTCTCTGCTGAGACCTTTACCAAACTATTACTGTGAAAACATTTACCAAACAATTTGAAAATTCTTATTGAAATTTTTTATTTCAGGATATTCATCTGGCGACGTTGAACGTTTCAATATTCAATCCGGAATTCATCGTGCCACATACGGACCGCCAGCACATAAAAGTGCCGTTCGTGGCGTTGCATGTGATAATTTGAATCAATTTGTCATAACGGGCGGCACCGATGGTCTTGTAAAGTTTTGGAATTTCAAAGAAAATGGTAAATACACCTTAATCCACTCTACCGCTACTGTTATTCTATTCAAAGAGCAAGTAAACTTGTTAGTTTAACGTAAACAAAAAAAAATCTTTTCTTTCCATTAAAGTAACCGAGCCTCTATCCATAATTGACTTACATTACGGCATTACCAAGTTCAAATCGCATCGCGAAAGTGCTATGCTGTGCATTGCACTGGAAAATTTCGCTGCCTACATCATGGACTGCGACACCAAAACTGTGGTACGTAAATTCGTTGGCCATATCTCACTGATAACCGATGTCACGTTCAGCCCCGACAGTCGATGGCTAATAACAGCTTCAATGGATTCGACCGTTAAAGTCTGGGACATACCTTCATCGTATATGATTGATCATTTCAAGGTAACATTAAATCAGTCATTCTGCTTATCGCCTATTACATAAATTTATCGGTTTCAATCAGGTCGAACGTCCATGTGTCTCGCTAACAATGTCACCAACCGGTGAATTCCTTGCAACTGCACATGTCAACTGCCTTGGAATCTATCTCTGGGCAAATAAAATGCTTTTCAATCAGATTTCGTTGCGTTCCATTAATCCGAGCGAAGAAGCCCCATACATTGACCTACCGTCGCACATTCAAAACGAAATGGAGAGCCTCGAAGACGACATTGCCGATATCGATTTGGACGAGGGTGAAGAATTGAATTTGAAATACGAAACACCCGAACAGCTAAGCAGCGAACTTATAACGATGTCGACATTGGCTGCATCACGATGGCAAAATCTTCTGGATCTGGACATAATCAAGAAGCGAAATAAGCCGAAAGCGCCGCCAAAAAAACCAAAGCAGGCTCCATTCTTTCTGCCGACGCTCGCTGGAACCGAACTGAAATTCGATTTGTCCAACGTCACGGCGGAAAATGAAAATTCGAAAATTTTGATACCCAAGAATTTCATTAATCTGACTACGTTCGGAAAAATGCTCCAGGAAACTGTGGAAAGCGGTAACTATCAAACTTGTGTCGATCATTGCAAGAAACTGGGACCATCAATGATCGATTTCGAAATTAAATCGTTGCATCCGGATGGGGGCGGAAGTCATGAAATCATGTTACAATTTTTACAAATGATCGTTTTTATGTTTAACACGAATCTAGATTTTGAATTGGCCCAGGCTTATTTAGGGACGTTTTTAAAAGTACACGGACAAACATTGATGGTATCGAATGAATTTGCCGATTGTTTGCGTGATGTCGAAGAAGCGCAGAATAAAAGTTGGAATGCACTCGAGGAGAAGTTGCTGTATGGATTGGGTGTTGTAAGTGCTCTGAGGAATTATGTGATTTCATAGAGCAAGAAACAAAGAATTGTTCAAGTTAAATATTGTTCTACTTTTATGTTTTGTAATAAATTTACATTGAAAAGTTTTTACTTAGATCTTCTTTTTTTTAATTGCATATTTGTGGAGTGTGTATAATTATTTATGTAAAGAGCCTAACGATTATAAATTCGTCGTCTCTGAATACGAAAAATAATAAAGGTAAACTGCAGGTAACTGGTCCCAGCTTTTAAGCTATTTAGTGCGCGGTCTTGACCAACCCGACGTCTGGAGAGGTTTTGCTTTGGTTCCGTTAAAGTATGACCAATCCAGTGACAGTTCCGCCCTTGAAACTCAATGACTATTTTAGCCTGTTCAGTTGCCTTCGAAAGTTTTTCGTTGGAGATTACATCTGGACAGAATGTCCCTAAAATGCATTAGTTCACGAACGAAAGATTCTAATTCCTTAGTAAGCCACTTTCCGTGTAATATACCCATATACTTCGTGGGAAGTGAGATCTCTCTTAGCCTCCAGAAAGAAAAAGGGGAAATGACACTGAAGGCCTAACAAGTTATTCGAGTCTGAATATCCTTTTCGGCTCCGCCGTCTATGCTAACAATGCTTCCAAGGTATCAACCATCTTGCACCTCTTCTACATTTTGTCGCTTAAGAACAATCGATGTGTCTGTGACCGATCCCATGTACATATATGTATTTGGTCTTACGCACACTTATTTTCAGTCTAACCTCATTGCATTTGGAATGTTATGCGCAAGTAAACACACATAATAAGGGTGAGTTAAGATGTTAAAAGGCCCATCGAAGGCCCTTATCCTTCCCACCTTTCAGTACAGCTTTCAAGATGTTATTTATTACCACAAGAAACAGGGCTGGTGATAATATGCAGCCTTGTCTTGACACCTGTTCTCACATTAAAGCTCTCGGATAGTTATGTAGGACGCGACATCTTGTAGCTTCGTAGGATTCTTCAATCATACCTTTCAACTTATCCGTAATATCTCTCCTGTGCAAAGCATTCCATATGTAATCTTGCTTAACACCGTCTGCTTTAATAAATGAAAATGCTATCATCTTTCGATCCGATGCCAACCAAACAACTTTTGATTTACGAAAGAGCTACGATGCACATGCGCAGCTTAAGAAAGATGATGGCTACTTCACACAAAATTAGCTGACTGCACAAAAATTAATTGCCTGCACATAAAATTAACTGCCTGTACATGAAACTAACTGCCTGCACCCAAAATTAACTGCCTGCACACAAAATTAATTGCCTGCACTCAAAATTAACTGTCTGCACTCAAAATTAACTGCCGACACACAAAATTGCCCGATAATGCTAAGATCAATAGTAGAGCACCTGTTCCCCAAAGGCCATCTACTATGTGTAGCATATCCAGAGAGATCAGCATAGAGTCTATCCCTGCAATTACGTCGGCGGAACTATTTAAGGCATGCGGAAGGATGGGAAACAACAAGGCACCTGGACCCAAATATGGCAATAAAAGTTGCTGTTCAAAAGAGGCCCGACATCTTTATAGCCACTATGCAAAAGTGTTTCGAGGAAGGAGTCTTTCCTGAGCCATGGAAGCTCCAACATTTGGTACTTTTACCAAAAGGAAATAACCCTCCTGAAGAACCATCGTCATATCGTCCAATTCGTTTACTTGACACGTTGGGAAAGATCCTTTAACGAATTTAAACAACAGACTGCTTGTCATAGCAGAGGAGAAAGTACCACTACCAGACCACCAGTTCGGATTTAGGAAATCGCGTTCAACTGTTGACGCCATGAAAGCGGTAGTCGATACTGCAGCTGAGGCAATACAAGGAGAAAGATGGCGATGTGGGGCAAAGAAATATTGTGCAGTAGTGACACTTGACATTAAAAATTCCTTTAACTCGGCAGATTGGTCACTTATAAACAGATCGTTAGCCAAGATGGATACACCACACTACTTGTTGAGAATAATTGCAAATTACTTCACCAACAGGAAGTTGAGGAACCAAACTGATGAGGGGGTAAGGTACTACAACGTCACCGCGGAAATCCCTCAAGGATCTGTACTAGGCCCTCTCCCGTGGAATATTATGTACGATGGAGTTCTTCGACTATCGTTGCCGGAAGGAGTAAAATTAATCGGGTTCTCTGACGACATCACTGTTGTTACCTTAGCCAAGCACATTCACGAAATAGAGTCAGCAACAAATGAAGCAGTATTAAAAATTGGGGACTGGTTAGAGATCGCTGGTTTAGAATTAGCTGACCACAAAACGGAGGCTGTTCTAATAACAAGCCGAAAGAAAGTTGAATACGTAAACTTTCAGGTCGGCAGTGAAACCATCAGATCTAAGGAGGCAATTAAATATCTAGGAGTTATGATCGATAATAGATTAAAATTTAAAGTTCACGTGGACTTCGCGAGCGAAAAGGCGTCACAAATGCAGGCAGCCCTTTCCCGAATACTGCCAAAAATCGGTGGACTAGGATATGCCAGAAGGATACTACTTTTCAGAGTAGTCAGTCCTCCTATACGCTGCTCCAGTTTGGGCGGCGGCGCTAGCGACAAAGGAAAAAAATTTCAGCAACATATAGGCTCTGTGCGAACAGCCTGTGTCATGCCGGAATGATCCCCATTGACATTCTCGCGAATGAGATGCTACGGATCTTCGAAAGAAGATCCTTGATCCAACAAGAAGCAGCTGTTGCCAATAAAATGGAAGAATAAGAAAAGGCAACATCAATAGCTTTGTTGCAAGCCAGGTGGGACAACACTATAAAAGACAGATGGACCTATAAGCAAATCTCCGCAATTGAGGTCTGGACACAGCGAGCGTTTGGGGACTGCAATTATCACCTCACGCAGTTCCTATCAGATCACGGCGGCTACCACAAATACCTACATAGGTTCGGACACGGTAACTCACCTATTTGTCCAAATTGCCCAGATCAAGAAGAAGACACAGAACACGCGGTTTTCAATTGCAGTCGCTTCGCAGAATGGAGAAATAATATGCCGAGTCCACCATTCATCATTGACTATATGATGGAATCAGAAAAATTAGATGGAAATTTGCACACTCGTAACGAATGCCAGCCCCGCGAAGTAATATCTAACGGCCATCCCGCGGGGAGAGTGGTTGAAGATTGTGTGCGGGGGTGTGGTTTAGTACGCAGACACATATCGGTTGACAGTTCTCTGTCAGGATCAGGTTGTGAATCGTGCATAGCAATGGCACGGGCTATTGGTATCTAATGAAGATTCCACACCTCCCTGGCGTAACCAGAAAGAAAAAAAACCACAAAATTAACTGCCTGCACATAAAATTAACTGCCAGCACACAAATTAATTGCCTGCAACCAATTGGAGACAATGAAGAAGTTGAAGCTTGGCTAAGTAGGTGAGTGGAAAAGAATATGGTCAAATACTTTCTCAGTGCATTTACCAAAAAAGGAACGACAATGTATGTCGCGTTTGTTCCGTGTTCGATGGACCGTGTAGAAACCGTGTTGTCTTCATCAGTCGGAACGCATGTTTTCGAACATCGCAATTTGCGTTTCGGTTGCCTTGCCCATAAGTGTAAATTATATATAATCCAGGCGATAGATATTGGCTAGGTCGATAGGTTTGTAAGGCCGAGTGGCCTGCGATGGCATGCGGTGGTCGAGAGTGGCTAACGATGGAAATTTTAGCCGGTTTTTCGCGCAGAATTTTAAATATTGACTCCAATATTTTCCTTTGCACTCCTAGTGTTTTTTTACCCGAGTGCAGCAACTTTTGACTTGGAATAATTAGCGGCACCAAAGGAGTTAGTGCTATGATTGTAAGTGGCGCAGTAGCGGTGCCAACGGAGTGCGAAGGGTTAAAATCCTGTAACATTTGACGAATCACTTGGTAAGAGATTGCAACGGAATTTTTAATAAAAACGAATGCTCGATTGCATTTGAACCAACAGAGTTCTTTGCTACTTCGAGTTCAATCACATCATGAAATGAGATGCGCAATACCGAAACCACTCGAAACTCGAATTTGACGCTCGATTCGAGTTACATAACTTTATCTCTGGGCATGACCCGCGATATTATTTTTGTAAACTCGCAAAAAACATTTATTCTGTCCAAATTGAAATAAAGTAAGCAATACGAAGATTTTTTTAAGACAAACACACAAAATGTAACACGGGCAATACACGTCTCGGTATCAAAAACATTATCCTAAAAACACAAACATTTCATTGAATACAGCAATTGCTTTATTTTTGATTTATTTATCTCTAATCTGTTTTATATCAACTTAAGAGTTTTTTGTGTGCTATCTTATGAACTAAAAATCGTTTAAATAATGTAAAACTGAACCAAAAAACAAAACGATTAATTTCATATAAAATATATTTTTTTAATCTATAAAGAATCAAAAATCTCAAACAGATCGTTTTCCTTCTCCTTTCTCTCTTTCAGTTAAAAACATTTAAAGTTTCCCGTTCTACTTTCTTATATTTCAAAGAAAATAAATAACTAATCAAGAAAAAATTTTAACAATTTTGTTGATTTTTTATAAAAAAAAAAAAATCGGAATGAAATTCGAACCGAAAACAATACACAACAAACGAATTCGCTCAGATGGGAAGAAATCGTACTAAAAATGATTTAAAAAGAAACAACAACAAGAAATCATTGAAATTGTAAATGGTTGAGTTTAGTTTTATATTTAGAGTTTTCGGAAGAATAGGTTTTTTTTTCTTTACTTTTCAGTTGACAAATAATTATGTACTTAGATTTTTTTCTCATTTTGACTTGAACTTGTATATTTTTACCGTAGATAAATATAACTGATGTAGCGAAGAATGCGATGTAGAAATAATTGGTGAAATTTGAAAATGTGAAAAAGGAGGGAAAAAAATAATTACGTTAAGTGTTAGTGACGCGACTAAGTGTACATTATTTTTATCTAACTAGTTGCACATTGTTGCACTCGTGGACCATGATGGTAGCCGGCATCATCATCTTCCTCGTATGCATGTCGTTGCCGTCTTCTGTTGTCTTGTTCTGGATCAAGATCAACCTGAAAAAACAATCGAGTTCATTATGAAAATTCAATTGTACAGTGCAAAAAAAAAAAGACTTACCAAATCGCATTCTTCAGCATCGATTGGAATTGATGCTACAACAGGTCGGGGAGGTAAGCACTGTTCAAGCGTTGGAATCAACTCTGGTGCAATTCGATCGGGGAATACAACCGAGAACTGAATGATCAAACGTCCCTTCTCGAACGGATTCTTATACATTGGCATACCTTCGCCCAAAATGCATTTAGTCTGATCGTTTTTGATTACTTCGCCCGGAAGTGATGTGATTACAAGATCGCGCTGATCCAAAGTTTTAATAACCATTTGAAATCCGCATAGGGCTTCGACCAATTGAATCGGTCGTTTCATAACCAAATCATGTCCGGCTCGCATAAATGTCGGATGCTCTTTTTCGTCGAGCACGACAACTATATCGCCCGGCTGTAGTCCTGGTTCCTGATCTCCTTCGCCCGAAAATTGAATTTTCTGTCCGTCACGCATACCCTTTTCAACGTGAACTTCTAAGATTTTCCGATCGCGAATCGTTTTTCGGCCGCTGCACTGCTTGCAGCGATCCTTCTCGGCAATTATCTCACCCTGTCCGGAACATCTACGACAAACCTGTTCGATCTGTTGCATTATGCCGGGACCGATCGATTGAACTTTTGTCTGTACACCGCTACCGCGACACTGTTGACATTTTTCGACTGCTCCCTTTCGACCGCCACGACCTTCACACTTATCGCAAATGACGCTCTTTTGCAGGGCCAATTTTCGCACAGCACCGTTGTATACTTCTTCTAGTGTAACCGACATTTGATGTACCAGATCCTTGCCACGCATTTCACGACGTCTAATAAATAAAAAAAAAACAATAAAATAATTTCAAACCATCTATAGAAAAAAAAAAAATCAGTTCTCACCTTCCACCGGAGAACGCATCGCCGAACAACATCTCAAACAAATGCATTGGACTTGTGAATTCATTGGGTCCACCGCCGCCCTTTTTAATAGCCGATTCACCGCCTTCATCGTAAATTTGTCGCTTCTCGGGATCCGAAAGAATTTCGTAGGCCATCGAAATCTGTTTGAATTTCTCTCCTTCACTGGGATTCTTGTCCGGATGATATTTCAAGGCGAGTTTTCTGTATGCTTTTTTCAGTTCGTCTGGCGTCGAGTTCGGCTTGCAGCCTAACAAATCATAATAAGCCGTTTCCTTAACCATTTTGTTGTCGATGTGTTGTTATAGCTGTAAAAGAGAGAACTAAAGAAAATTATTTCATTCAAACTTTTCGCCGACTTGGATTTATGAGAAATACAACAATAAATGAGACGAAACTGGGCCACTGAATGAAAATGACTCACTAGATTCTGTGCGAGATATGTTTTTCTTATGTCTGAACAAAAGTGGCTTTGTTATCGCCTTCTTATCAAAGGTGCGATACAGTTCGTCACGATTACCTATGCTCTACTACTTTGTGTTCATAATCAGTGAACATTTCATAATCGTGATTGGAACGTGGCAGGCAAGAGTAAAACGTTCTTTTGCTATACGGCTAAACGGGAATGAACTGGAATGAAACGAATTGCACACATTCGAGTAGTGCCTGTGCAATTATAGAAAAGTTTGTAATATCAGCTATGAGAATCCCCCGTATTTAAGTTATCAACTTTAACAAATAACTAGCAATGTTAGTTCCAAGGGGATAATCATGTAATTAGCATATATACATGCTTGTACATTGTCTTAAATTGTAAATTGTTTTCACATAAATTTATTTATTCGAGCTCGTCGCTCGGATAAATCTTGTGGAAAAAACTGTGCTGGAAAAAACATTTGCACCCGAAGTCAAAAAATAACTTTTTCCTCCAAAACTTTCTTTATTTTGAATTGAACTTAACAATTTTTTAACACAATAATTTCTTGTAATGTACTAAACACAAAAGCTATAACCAATAATAATTTTCAACTCTCAGAAAAATAAAAATGTCAACTGAATGTCACACTTTTAGTTGGACAAAATATTTGCAACTTTTATTTAAAATGTTAATTTTTGAATATTTATTTGAATGGCCATGACTTTTGATGACTTGTGCAGATCTTCTGGGCATAAATGAAATCAAGTCATCGATAATGCATTTTGGAATTCTTTCCCAGTCTTCTTTAACGGCTGTGGATAGATCCAATTTCTTAGAGAAATTTTACTTACGAAGATTATATTTTACAATCTCCCAAAGATTCTCAATTGGATTGTGATCTGGGAATTGTGCTGGCCAATCCTGACTCCATTATTCCTAATCCAACTCTTCACCAATTTTTAAGTGTATTTAGGATCGTTGTCATGTTGAAACGTCCACAATAAAGGCATATGCTCATCAGCATCGATTCCTCTAAAATTTCTTTATATTTAGCGGAATCCATTATACCATCAATTTTAAAAAGAGGTCCAAGGCCATGACCAGAAAAACATCCACAGAACATTAAATTACCTCCACCTCACTGTTTTATTTGTGTACCGAGGATTCAGTCTTTCACCTTGAGGCCTTCTTACATGACGTAACCCATCAGTACCTCTTAAGTTAAATTTACTTTCGTCCGAAAAAAGCACTGTCTTCCACTTTTGTAAATTCCAATCGATATTTGTGGCAAATTGTAGTCTGGAAAAAAGATCACTTCAAGATAGGTCAAAACTTAATGTCATCACTGTGTGATTTGCATTTCAGATGAAACTCGGGAGCAATCATATCACAGCTTCAAAATAATTACAACACAGTTTCATGTTCCCGAGGCTGCCACAATTCATCAACACGTTAGGGTTTAGATTCCAGAGAAATCTCAGTACATTGCGAACTGTGATTGGCTGTGCCGCGACTGCTTCGAAACTATGCCCTGTGCTGGTACGTTAATCACACTGTCTGTTCCGAAGTGCCACACAATTGTATCACAATTGAATCCCCCTTTTAAATAAATTCGGAAACTAAAAATTGTCCGAACGTCAATGTCAATGTCTAATTCTTAAGTGTATAGGTGGACAAATTTTTTGTTCGGAAATTTGCTAGTGCCTGGGATTGTACAAAATTATGACTTAATAGTCCACTAGAATATCGAAATCACTGAGAACACAGAATATCAAAATCACTGGATATGAAAAAGAGGATTTGATAATAAAAAGCCCCGCAGGGCTATTCAAAACGTAGTTCTATGCGTAGCCGTAGTTGGATAAAAAAAAAGGGTTTGATGATAAAAAGCCCCGCAGGGCTGCAATCTAGATTGTAATTTTCCCAAATAATAAATTTAAAAGTGAATTTATGTAATTTTTAATAATTTCCCAAAAGAAAAGTATTTTTTATTTTGGTTTTTGTGTAGGGCATTACTGAATAATTGAACTGTCATTCGGAGAACGTGAAAACGTCGAGAAGCCCGGAAGTTTCTTTATTTTCGTATTAATTTTTTAATTTTTGCCTTCCGGAAGGCTGAAAATACTTAATAAATAGTGTTTATAGTTAAAAAAAAAAATCCCGCCGAGAAAAATGCCGAAATCGCCGTTTTAGAGAGAATCAGTTTTTCAAACGCAATGCACGTCATTTTTCGGGTGGAAAATCGGCAAAAAAATTGCCGTCCGCGCCTTGAAATTTCTTCATTTATTGTTGGTTGTACATAATAACTACTATTAACTTTTTTAGTGAATTTTGAGATTGCCCTCATAACGAAGTTATTCCAAACATGAAGAACGAGATCGAGATTGCCAATTTATTATTTACTATCACGGATAAGAATTTAATTTTTATTGTTTCGCTTTTGACAATTATTTTCCAACTAAAATTACGTTTCTTTTTAGGTTATTGGTACTCGAAACTGTAACCTTCTCACAGTTCCAAAAGTTCGAATTCAGAGCGTGCAAAATGCAAGTACAGTAGAATCCGGTTATACCGAACCCGGTTATCGTGGCGCTAGGTTGGCTAGTCGCCAAATATTTATTTAATGATGTTGCCCGATACTTATATTGAACGCAAGTAAAAGTCACGTCTGTGCTACTCGGCTGTCGGATCAAGAAGGAGTGATTTGACGTTTATTATTATGTCATTATAATTGTTTGTGTTGCCACATTGTTTGGGGCTGCCACAGTACTTCCCCTTTGGGAAAGTTTTTATACTAACTTAAATTTCTAGTTGTTACGTATTTATTATAATTTGTGATCATTTTTTGCTTTGCTTATTGAATAAATTCATATTTTGGAAATGGTATAAAAATCTAATGGTTTAAATTGTGTTTTTTTTTTGTACTTAGCTTATTGGATAAATTCATATTTTGAAAATGTTATAAAAATATAATGTTATTTACTTTGTTATTGCAAATTACATAAAATTGAGTATTTTTCTTTGCTTATATGTTAAATTAAATTTAAAGTTTTAGGATCAATCTAAATTGCATTACATTGCAGTATATAAAAAAAAGTATTAAATTTGGTGTTTATAATGAAAATGTAACTTTTTTTTATTGGATTTGAGTTATGGTTGGACTGGAGGTCGTCAGGATTTAGAATAAAAGCAGGTTTAAGTCTGTCAATGTTAATTTCTTGTGGTCTACCATCCAAAAGTACTTTGAAAACTTTATCACGTTTCTCTAGGACTTCACGAGGTCCTGTGTATGGTGAATTCAAAGAGCTTTTATATACAGGGTGTTTGGTACACCGTACATAACCTTGTAAGGGGTTATTCCTGGATATATTTTGAGCAAAAAATTGTTCTACGGAGATGGTCAATTTTCAATATCCACGGAGATACAGGGTGATCAAGAAAAGTCCTTCGGACCTGCACCTTCACTCACTCAAAACGCTATATCTTGAAAACTAATAATCACAATTCAAAGTGTTATAGCTTGGTTTTTAGGGAATCAAATTACCTTTCATTTGGTGTAATAGTCCGCATTGTAACTGTACCCAATTCTGAGATATTTGCTTCAGAACACAAATTTTTGACAGTTTGACCGTCAAAATTCTAAGATCAATGTAGTTTTTCTCTAAAAAAACCCATTATAAAAATGTCATTTTATTGTTGTTTTCTTTTGTGCCATATTATTGCCTACAAAAGACGCATACACTTGCATTGCATAAGTCTTATAGTTTAGAAGAAATTATCATTCCAATAATGTAGCACTTTTGTCAAAAAAGCAAGAATAGGTTGATCAACACTCTCCGCTTGAACTAAAAGAACTTAAGAATGGTTTTTATGGTTTATTTCAAATTTCCTTAATTACAATAAATGTTCAAAATGGCTACCTTCATTTTGAATGCATGCTAAAGCTCGTTTTGCCAGTGTTCTCTTTGTGTTCATACTCCTCAACTGCTGCCTTACTTCTGTTGCTGCCGCATCGATTCTGGTGTTTAGATCCTGCAACATTACTACTTCCGTTGCGTAGACAAGGTCCTTCATCCGTCCCCATACAAAGAAATCCATAATAGTTAAATCAGGGGATCTTGCAGGCCAGTGTATCGGTCCATTTCTACCGATCCAGCGATTGCTATAATTGGAATTTAACCAATCTCTGATTTGTCGGCCGTAATGAGCTGTAGCACCATCGTGTTGGTAAAACATGGAAGCCAATCGTTGCAGTGGCATATCATCCAATAACTCCTGTAGATCATTTGTCAAAAAATGCAAGTAATTGGAACTATTTAAGGTAGGCGGAAGCCTAATAGGACCAATAAAATCGTTGCCAATCACACCTGCCCATAAATTGACACTGAATCTGTGCTGAAATGATGCCTCTCTTCTTGTATGTGGATTGCTCTTAGCCCATGTGTGTAAGTTGTGGAAGTTTGTGATACCGCCCCTGGTGAATTGGGACTCATCCGTCCAAAGAATGTTGCTGATAAAATTCTCGTCACTTATTTGTCGTTCAAGGAGCCAATTGCAAAACTCCATCCTTTTGGGTAAATCAATGGGTAACAGCTCCTGCACTGGTGTGTGGTGGTAGGGATGCAAACGTTCTGCTTTCAGGACACTCCAAACTTTCCACGTAGAGACGTTAAACCGCAATGCCAAGCGTCGTATACTAGTTGATGGATCATTTTGAACTGCAGCTAGGATTCGTTGATCAATTGAAACAGCGATTACCGGCGCAGGATTTGCATTCACTCTGCTTGTCCTAACACTGCCTGTTTCCCTAATCCTTCTGTAAACGTCTTGGAATACTCTCGCGTAAGGTATTCGACGATTGGGAAATCTGTGATGATACAAAGATCGCGCCGCTTGCTCATTTCCCTGACACTCTCCATAGACGAAAATTATGTCTGCATATTCTTCGTTCGTGAACTCAGGCATTTCGAAATTCTTTTCTAAATTTTAGTGACACCTTGTTCTTTTACAAATTTAACTAAAAGTGATAAAAATATGAAGTATGGTTTGCTTTTATAAGCTTTTCATTTTGTTAGGTAACCCATTAAAAAGGGCAAAGTGCTGCACCTAGTTGTGTTGAAACTCATTTTAATTTAATTCATTTTCTCGATAATTTTAATACTACCTAAAGGACATTCATTGATAATTTAAATAGTAATTAAAGGACACAAAGAATATTTCAGTTTAACAACATTTCAGGTAGTTTTTTTAGAACGAGGGTTGGTTTATGGCATATTTTATTTTTAAGCCATATGTATTTTCGCTTATTACCTGGAAAACGGGAAAACCTAAGTCATAAGCATGTGTGCATCTTTTGTAGGCAATAATATGGCACATAAAAAAACAACATTAAAATGACATTTTTATAATGCGTTTTCTTGAGAAAAACTACATTGATCACAGAATTTTGAGGGTCAAAGTATCAAAAATTTGTGGTCTGAAGGAAATACCTCAGGATTGGGTACAGGTACAATACGGACTGTTACACTAAATGAAAGATAATTTGATTCCCTAAAAAACAAGCTATAACACTTTGAAATGCGATTATTGGTTTTCAAGATATAGCGTTTTGAGTGAGTGAGGGTACAGGTCCGAAGGACTTTTCTTGATTACCCTGTATCTCCGTGGATATTGAAAATTGGCCATCTCCGTAGAACAATTTTTTGCTCAAAATATATCCAGGAATAACCCCTTACAAGGTTATGTACGGAGTACCAAACACCCTGTATAGGGTCTTTGACGAAAATGTGGGTGCATGTTTTTAACTGTTGTGGCACAAAAGTGTAATTTTGTTTACGTGTTTTGTTGGTAGGTGGATGAATGTTAATAATCGTATCACGAATCTCTTTTGCTAGTTGGGCTGAAGGTTTAGTATGTGCAGAAGTTTCATGCGTTACTAATTCGCGGATTCGTCTCAAGACGGCGACGGCAAGCACGATTTTTGAAACCGTGAAAAATTGTATGTGAAGGGAAAAGAACGATTTTTGTCTTCTACCGGAGGAGCAGCGAAGAAGAATTTTGCACAGAAGAATTCTGAATGCACTACGTTGCTTTTGTTGAGTGCTTTTGCGTTCACTGATTAGCGATGATTTCACTTTTTTTAATTAGTTTATGTGGCGAAGTTGAAAACTGGGCGAACGGTAATCGAGAAAATGCGAATATAAACGATGACGTCGTCGTCGTTGTAGCGGCGATTGTGCGGCTATAACCTTGTCGGGGTCACCAATTATCGTGGCGCTAGGTTGGCTAGTCGCCAGATATTTATTTAATGATGTTGCCCGTTGCCCGATACTTATATTGAACGCAAGTAAAAGTCACGTCTGTGCTACTCGGCTGTCGGATCAAGGAGTGACCTGACGTTTATTATTATGTCATTATAATTGTTTGTGTTGCCACATTGTTTGGGGTTGCCACATTGTTTGGGGCTGCCACACCGGTTATAGTGAACTTTTGGATATAGCGATCGTGTTAAAAAGTCCCGAAAATCGCTTCTTACAAATATATGAAGTTATTGTTCGGTTATAATGAACTCGGATATAACGAACTTTCTGATATAGCGAACGACAATTCGCGCGAAGTTCGTTATAACCAAATTATTGTACCCTTGAATTCATTGAATTGAACTTAGCTACGTTTCTGTTATAGGGGATTTCCCGAACTTGATAGTTTTTCTGCAAGTGTATCGGAAGCTATATGTGTGTATCGCATTTGACATATGTTTTGATGTGTTGTAGGCAAATTAAGTAAAAGCGTGTCTTTCGGAAATGGCAACTAAACGCTTAAGTTTTTCAATCAAAGAAAAGTATGAAATAATAAAAGATTTGGAAAGTGGAAAGAAAAAACAAATTGATTTGTGCCGCGAACATCATTTAAGTAAATCTACAGTTGCAACTCTGTGGAAAAATCGTAAAAAAATAATAACTCAGTTTGAAAATAAAAATTGTGCCGTCAAAAAAATGAGGAAATCGAATCATGATCAAGTTGACAAAGTAGTTGCGTGGTTTAACCAAAAACGAAAGGAACATGTTGCTATTAGTGGCTCGATTTTGCAAAATAAGGCTGAGCAGTTAGGGAAAAAAATTGAAGGGTCAGATTTTGTGTGCACTCTTAGCTGGATAAGCCGATTTAAATAAACTGCCAACAAGTCGGGCGAAACTTTATTATTCTTTGGACAAGTTGCGGATGTGTGGAAAGTCAATATGCAGGTTAGAGTGATTAGGGAAGGCTAAGTGAAAGGGGTTCTTGGGCAGGGCTGTTGTCAATTTTCATTCATTTCTGCAAGTTTGGGTTTTTATGAGGGGAGGAGGAGGGGTAAGGGTGGGTGGATTTTAATAGCTTTTTAATTAATTGATTGAATCGCGTCCAATATCCTCTGTATAGAATGTGTATCATAGACGAAGTTGCATAGAATTTTCATAGGATTCGGTGCATTTTACATTCACGAAACCAAACATTTGTATGGGAAGGAGTAGAGGAGGTAGGGGAATCGTAAAATTTGTGACGCAATTTTATTCCCTTTCTCTTGTAGTGTGCTTGTACAAAATTTCAAGTTCGTAGCTTTTAATTTGATGGTTATTAGTTGATTCAATGAAATAGGTAGAAATGATACTTTTGTATGGGAGGGGGTAGAAGGGCAAGCGCGATTTCAAAACTTTTAAAGGAATTTCATTTCAATTATTTTTATAAGTTTTTAGGCAAAATTTGAAATGGATAGCTTTTAAGAGTTAGCTGATAACTGATTTCTTAAAAATGCTCGAAAAAATAATTTTGTACGGGAGGGGGTAGAAGAGGTAGGGGAATTGCAAAATTTGTGACGCAATTTTATTTCCTTTCTCTTGTAAGCGGCTCGTACAAAATTTCAAGTTCGTAGCTTTCAATTTGTTGGTTATTAGTTGATTTAATGAAATTGGTCGAAATCATACTTTTGTATGGGAGGGGGTAGAAGGGCAAGTGTGATTTTGAAACTTTTAAAATAATTTCTTTGCAAATATTTTTATAAGTTCTTATGCAAAATTTCAAATGGATAGCTTTTAATAGTTAGGTGATAATTAATTCTTAAAAATGGTCGAAAAAATAATTTTGTATGGGAGGGGGTAGAAGTTTTGAAGATATTCGACCAGTTAATATTTTATACTTTTAGGGATTTTTTTTAAATGTATTTCCCAAATTTTCAAGTTTCTACCCTAAAATTACATCCAAAAATTTTCAGTTTTCGTGTTTTTTTCGTTGCACATGAAACAGCTTGTGCCCATTAGACCGGGGTGGTCGGTTCATAACAATTGTGGATCAAATTATTATTTTTTTTCTATGTATATCAAATAGATGTATTCACATGCAAAATTTAAAGTTTCTATCTTTGAGCAGAGTCCTAAAAAATTCACTCAAAATTTTCGACATTTTTGCTTACCACCTCCCTGCCTTTACACCCCCTAACTTAAAATTTTTATCAAAATTATAAATTATGTAGTTCTATAATCTGACGAATTTTCAATTCGATATCTGTACTCAATTTTGAGATATAATGATTTCTAATTTTGAAAAGTGCACCATTTTTCAAATGCTCCCCATTTCACCCCACTACTATTATGACCAAATTTTATATATTTTTTGTATTTCGCTAGTATAGCTTAGTATATGTTTTAAATTTCAATTACATAGCTTAAGATATAGTTGAGATATTAATTCTTAAGTGTTTTCCCTTGCACCCCCCCCCCCCCCCCCCGACCCTTCCCCTTACAATAATAAGCCTATTTCTAAGCTGATTCTGGTGGATCTATACGCCATCTGAATTGTCTCAAAATATGAATTTTTTATGGTAAGTAGTTTCGAAGATATAATCATTTCAAAAAAAGATTCGGCCGACAATTTGTTTTTAGCCCCCCCTTTACGGACGCCAATGGATAAAAAAATTAAATTATTTTTGGAATATGTCCCACAGCTCTCTCTATACGTGTGCTGATTTTCATCTTTCTATCTGCATTCGTGGTGAAGATATTAGCAAGTGTATATTTCGACTTTTTCCATCCCCCCGCCTCCCCCTTCCACCCCACACTCCCCAAAATTTGGATAATGGAGCTCACTTACCAAGTTAATAACCCACCCAAAAATCAACATTCTACCTTTAACGGTCTTGGAGGTACGAGTCCATATGTACGGCGTACGGCGGGACGGATTTTTTTTTTTGCTTTTTTAGGCTAATTTAGTCATGAAACGCGAAAAAACAAAATTTCAGGGTAGCAAATTTTTTTTTTTTCTGTGTCGATCACAATACTTTATTATTAAAATAATAAAGTAAAAGCGACATGATATTTCTAGTGGTAAAATTGTTGGAGAATCTGCTTCCGTGGACGAAGAATTAGTGCAACAATGGTTAATAAAATGGCCACAGTTAAGAAAGTCATTCAAGGACGATGACATATTTAACGCAGACGAAACGGGTATTTTCTTTAAGCTAACGCCCGATAAAACTTTAAAATTTAAGGGCGAGAAGTGTTTTGGCGATAAACGTCTAACTGCTATGGTATGTGCAAATTTATCGGGAACTGAAAAAACCAGATTATTAGTGATAGGAAAATCAAAAAAACCTAGGTGCTTTAAAAATGTAAAGTCTTCCGGTAGAGTATAAAGCAAATAAATACGCCTGGATGACTTCTGAAATTTTTATTGAATATTTACGCTTGTGGGATTGCGAGCTTGGACAAAAGAAGCGCAAAATTTTATTGTTGGTAGATAATTGTCCAGCGCATCCCCATGTGAAAAATTTAATTAATATTAAATTGGTTTTTCTTCCCGCGAATACAACATCCGTTTTACAACCTATGGATCAAGGTGTCATTTGGGCTTTAAAAAGTCACTATCGAAAACTTCTGTTATCAAAAATAATTGATTTTATTGACCAAAATATAAAATTAAAAATAACTTTGCTGGATGCTATACATCTCATTCACAAAGCTTGGCAAAGAATATCACCAGACATAATAAGGAACTGTTTTCGTCATGCTGGATTCTTACTCGAACTAGAACATAACGCATTTGATGATGAAGATGATTTACCATTAAGCGAATGGGCTAAAAGGCGCCAAAATACGCTGTCTGAAGTACATATAGGAATTGGAGGTTTAACGAATTCAAAATTTAATTGCTACGTTGGAATTGACAAAGATATAATAACATCAACTCGTCTTACCGACGACGAAATAATTTCTCAGGTATTTAAACCAAAAAACTCTGTATTAATTATCCTTAATTATCAAACTTTATTATCAGGTCGTGGTGGAAGATTCATCTGATACCGACAACAGTGAAAATGAAGAATATTGTGCAGCTAGCTTACATCGAATAACAAATGAGGAAGCGCTACAGAAAATAATGAACCTACGCCGATTTCTCGAATCCTGCGAAGTGCCTCAACAAATTTGCAGATGTAGAAACATTTGTAGAAGATATGCACTTATCTTCGAAAAATATTAAAAAAAAAATTATTATTATTTTCAATCCTTAAACTACTGAAACAATAAAATACATGTATTATTTCATTAAATGATTGATATTAGTTTCAATTTATTGCATCATCGGTTATTGCGAACTTCGGTTATTGCGAACTTCGGTTATAACGAACGAAAATTGATGGTCCCTTCGAGTTCGTTATAACCGAACTCTACTGTATTTCGTAATCCATCTTGAAATCAAAGATTTGTTTATATTTAACGATCTCTATTTGCGTTTTTCCAGAATAATATAGCGAAATTACATTTGATTTAAATCTATTATCGTATTGATCACGCTGCATTTTAAATATTATTTTTTTAGACACAATTAAACCCAAAGGGAAGACGATCTATACTGATCTAATTGACACGAACATCAGAAAACCAAAACAACATCGGGAAATCCCCGTTATGTTTTGTTCTGACTGGGAATCGCAGCTGCGTTTTGAAAGTTGCTTAGATTTTGCACAGCCTTTTTTTGGTGTATTTTTTTTTTTTTTTTTTAAGAACAGTTAAAATACTGATGTACTTTTTTTATTGCAGAACTTTAAGTTGCTTAAAATGCTAACGTGTAAATTTAAAAAAAAAAAAAGAAAAAAAAATTCTTTATATTTTGATTGCAATTTTCATTTTCATTCCGACATGTAGTGAGTTGCTTAAGTTTTTCACAGCACTGTATGTACATGTAAAATGACTGAGACAATAAGCTGTTTAAATTTTTGGAAGAGCGAACCAATCAAAATCGTTCATTTGAGAGGTATAGATTTTTTATGCCAAAAATTTGTTGGTCGAAGGGCAAGATAGAAAGCTTGTGGACTCTTTGAAATGTTTTGGCTCTGGTTAGAACGATACAGTCAACAGGGAGCGGTACAGAGACATGGTTACTAACTTTTTCGTGCCTCAATCGGAAGGCATTAATGTCGCTGACATGTGGTTTCCACAGGACGGCGCAAAATGCCTCATAGCGCGTAATATAATTAATTTACTGAAAGAAACATTTAATGATCGACGAATTTCACGAAATAGACCTATTAACTGGCCATATTGTTCGTGCGATTTCACGCCATTAAATTTTTTGATACAATTTTTATTATTTGGGAAAACGACAATCCAGATTGTAGCCCTACAGGGCTTTTTATCATCAAACCCTCTCTTTCGTATCCAACTACTATCCCAAATAATAAATTAAAAATGAATTTCAATAATTTCCCAAAAACACATTTTCCCTCGGCGGGAAATTATGTAATCCCACTTGGTTTTTGTGTTTGGCAATACTAAATAATCGAACTGTCATTCGGAATACGGAAAAACAAAACATGAACGGTGTTTATTTTTCGCAAAATTTGTTAATTTTTGCCTTCCGGAATGCCAAAAATATGTAATAGTGTTGGAACAGTGTAATAAGTGTTTGTGTGGCGGCCCCATGCCCAAAATCAAACATTAATGGCATAAAATAATCTTTCAAACAAAGCCAACCATGGATATCCAAAAAATTTTTCTGTTTTATTTCAGTTTAAAGTTAAAACACTGCACAAGACTTCAACAGATGCTTTCTTATGGACTACAATAACGATCTAAAAACCGCTTTTCTTTCGACAATTCCAAACTTCTTTTTTTCTTCTATACAAAAACATTTAATATATTCGAACAATTTACATGGAAATCACCAAACTCAGAACGATACTAAAAATGCAAACTACTCTACAGAGTCAGCTGATTAATTCTCAAAGTTCGGACTGTTTCGCTTTTGACGAAGTCATCAATGACATTTTCAGGGAAACGACGCACGACTGGAAACTACCCCAATCACGGGAGCCCCAATAGAAGTCCGAAAAATTGGGATTTCCCAACGGACTACTTCTCGATGAAACAAAGTTCATGACTTCAAATTTTGCACACATTTGCAAAACAGCTACACATAAATTCAAGCATCGGATGCCGTTGTATTGGAGCGAAACTACACCTAAAAATTGTGTAGCGCCATGCCATGCCATGAACTTCACGAAACTTCGATGTCCGTTTTGTCGTGACGCTGCTTTTGCAATATTTTCTCGCAATTTCTGAATGAAAACTCGATAGAGAATCGCCTGCCGATTGCAACGAAAACGAGCTGACGAGGAAATTCCGGAGAATTTCAAAATATCGACGTGGAAGCAAAGCCAGAAACGCTGCGCAGTTGAGTTTTTAATTGAATTAGTCAACGGCCCTGAAGAAGGACGTCTCGCTATCGATTATTCCAGGGGTAGAAAGAAGCTCGTCAAACGCTCACCGCAACCCGAAGATTTGCTTGCATACGGTTCAATCGATTTTGTTTATCGAGAAAAGTAGAAATTTCCCACTCAAGTGCCAGGGTCACAAGAAAACACGCGTTGTCGACATTTCCGCATTTTCTGCTTCATCATTTTTCATTCACTGCGGAGCTGACGACTCAATTACATAAAACAGATCGAAATCGGTACGATCCGGGCCAAGTGAAGGGACAGAAAAACGGACCGCAAAGTGACCTTCCCAAGGCAATTTTTCCAGCCAACACAAAGTTCACTCGCGTTAATCTAACGTCGCTTTTCCACACACGATTTCTCTACGAAAAAAATTAGTTGGCAGCGTGTTCCACTGCGATTTTCCTTTGCTGTTTCAAGAATTTTCACTTTGAGCGGAACACAACCAAAACGAAAGCGGAGATTCTTTGTATTTTTCTAACCTGATAGACTTCCGAATATTGCACTTTTAATATGGAAAAAACTACTTTTTTGCACTTGGTATTTTGGAGAAGTTGAATTAAAGACTGAAAAACTTACGTTCACGGACTGCTTTTCAACACGCGCCCTCTCGCGCCGCCTGTTTAACAAAGAATTCCCGAACAATTTCTAGAATATGTTTATCGGACTGCCATATGACTGCGCGAAAATGCCATAAGCTAGAAAGAAAAATTGCTCGAAATGTGGGCAGCGTTCGGAAAACCAAGCGCGTTTGAAAAATGACCATTATTCGAACGCACTCACTCAGTTTCCGAACCCCTCCTAGCCACTTTGACATTTTTTATCTGGTTGAAGTGTTTATATAAAGCACTAACATCAATCCAACATTTGTTATAATACCAAGATAAATAATAATAATCTATACATAGTAATATAATTGTAGTGTCTGTCTGTAATTTGCTTATAAATGGCTATAAGTTAGTTTTTTGAGTTATTTTAGCATTAACTAAGCATAAAAACGCATTTTTGAAATTTTTGTCTGTCTGTCTGTCTGTCCGACCGCTTTTCACGCACAAACGGCTGAACCGATTGTAATGAAACTTGCACAGTTTGTTAGGTGTCCATCGGAATGAAATCTGCACTTGGTTTCATTTCACTCCCCTCACGCCTTCTACCCCCTCCCATACAAAGTGACTCATTTTCAAAATATATATTAATCAAATTTTCTTGGAAACCATAAAAGCTATTAATTTGAAATTTGGAATATATTATTTCTATTATAAATACAGTCTTTTGGTTTACAAATTGTTTGAGTTTCCTCACTCCTTTCACCACCTTCCATACAAACTACACTTTTTCATGAATTATTTTACACCAAATTTCTCAGTACGTGTAACTTTCATCGAGCTAAAATGTTGTGAAAAATCCTTAATTAACATTATTATTAATATCGGCAAAAAATTAACCGATTAGCTTCACTCCTTCTACCCCCTCCCATACAATGTGAAACAGTTCCACGACTTCACAAGAATTTGATTTTCTTGAAAAGTCTGAATGTTACTGATCTGAAATTTCAAATATATCAATTGCATGATGATTATAGTTGTTTTTCAAAAAATCACCAGAAACCCCCTTCTCCTTCCACCACCTCCCATATAAACCGCACTTTTTCATGAAATACTCTAAACGAATTTTCTCAGTACATTTAAATTTCATCGAGGTAAAAATTTGAACTCAATCCTTAATTAGCATTATTATTAATATCGGGAAAAAATTTAACCGAGTAGCTTCACTCCTTCTTCCCCCTCCCATACAATGAGACACATTCCACGACTATACAATAGTTCGATTTTCTTGAAAAGTATGAATGATACAGATCTGAAATTTAAAGTATATCAATTGCATGATAGTTATAGTTGTTTCTCGAAAAATCACCAAAAACCTCCCACTCCTTCTACCACCTCCCATACAAATTGCACAATTTCATCAAATTCAATGCACTAAGTTTCTCAGAACCTACTCAATTTTTGAAGCTTAAATTTGGTACAAAACATTTTTATAGCTACTCTAGCATGATGTGAAACAAATTAGTTCAGTGCTGTCACCCCTTCTACCACTCCCCATACAAAATTTCTTAACACCGCAAAAATAATTTCGATTTCATCTATACATAGTATCGTATCAATGGGCTTTACGCACAATCGTAGTCCTGTTATGTTTTTAAACTTAATGTTATTTTATTTGTTTTTCTTTTTTTTTTTTTAAATAGCACCAGCTACAATTATTCACATGTCCTTAACGCTTTTCAACACGTATATGATCTCGAATCACGGGTTTGATTTGATCACGAGCCTGTCCTATAAAAATGGTAGTATCATGCTTTCATTCTTAATAATTTATGGTTCTGATTCCAACAATATACAAACCATTTTCTTCAAAGAGCCATTAAAGTAAGCAGATTATACATATATCCCATAAAATGTATTACTAACTACACTCTTAAAAATTGCTTATTATTGCTATTTTTACGCGGACGAAGTCGCGGGCGTTTGCTAGTTCAATATAAAATGATAAAATGTGTGCATTCTTTTGGGTTAATATAACTGCCTCCAAAATTGGCAGTTTTATCTGAACTCGAAAGAATGCATGCATTTTGCCATTTTATATCAATTTAATAGTAGAGAATGGGAATAGTTTGAATCACAGTTTAATCATACGTAAAACAGTTTACAAACTGGAGAGAACTTCTCGAATCAAACTCATCAATTTGCGTGCAGTTTTCACGCAAACATGCGAACAATCTACGTGTAAAGATAAACTTTAGTAATCAGCTAATCATTTGAGAAGGATGAATTTGAGAGGTATGATTTTTTTTAAGCGAAAAATTTTTTGATGTATGGGCAACATAACAAGTTTGTGCACTCTGTCCTCTTTCGCTCTGGTTTTAATCACAGTTTAAATATACATACAAACACAGTTTACAGACTGGATCCAGCAAACAATGAGAAATCACAGTGAACTCATAATGAAATCTTTATATGAATGTGAAATCACTTAAGGTTCATTTTGGCTTCTTTTTGAAGTCACGTCGAATCCACTATCGTACTAGAAACTTTACCCCAGACTGAAATCAGTATATGAATTCAGAAAAGCTTACGTAGGTGATGCAGAACTAAACTCAAAAAACGACATCGGAAAGATGTCACAGAATGGACCCACAACGTTATCAGTAACTGGTTAAGAACTGATATCCATATTATCCATATTCAGAGCGTGAATTCATTTCATTTTTACTAAGTGACAAAAGAATGAAAGGCTTAAAAGCATGTTCAGTAATGATTCGTACGAAGAAAAGAACCTGATTTATTCACAAGTTAATCAGTTTTTGCAACCGAAGTGAAACGAAATCTCAGCAAATGATTTCATATAGGCTTCATTTATTGAAATTTCACCAAATTGTTCGCTGGGGAGAGAACTTCTCGAAATAATCACACCAATCTGCTCACAACCTACACGCACACATGCGAACAACCTACGTGTAAAATATGACTGTCATCAGCCGTTTAAATTTTTGAAAGATATAAAACATGGAGTGAGCCAATTAAAATCGTTCATTTGAAAGGTAGGAATTTTTTATGCGAAACATTTTTGAGTCTATGGGCAAGAGCTTGAGGACTCTTTGAAATATTTCGACTTTGGTTTTAATATACGCCAAAATAATTTATCAATCATTTATCATTATTTCTGTAAGTCTCTGCTTAATTGGAACAGTATGTTGTTGGGTTTTCCCCGAAGATCCTTACGTATAACTGGTTTTATGACGGTAGGTTATAGAACAGAATGTAAATGAGACGTGAAAGATTTTTTTTAAAGGATGGAATGTTTTGGATTTTCCTGTTGATCCTTAAGTATAAATGGGTTTATGAGAATGGTTATGAAAAGATGAAATAAGTGAAGTGTGAATTATATAAGAAATTACATGTGAATGATGTTTTGAATGTGTTTGTAGGACATGTCGATTTTACCGATCGCGATGTTTAGCATGTATACATCAGGACTTCAGTTGATCAGTGACATTAATGTTGTGAGGTTAGTGTGATGTGCAGTGCAAAGTTATCGTGTAGTAAGCATTGGGGTGAGTATTTACTGAGTTTATTTGGGTAGCTAGTTATTGCATGTTATATTCTCTTGTTTTCCCTCAGTTATATAATTGAATTTTTAAATTTGTAGCGTCAGACGAAAAAAAAGAGGGAACAAAGAGAACCGTATCGCCCATCCATGGCGGTGTGTGTGTAAATGCAAAAAAAAAACAACGACGACAGTCGGTCGGCTGCTGACCAGCGAACGCTTCGTTTTAAATTTTCTTAACCTATCTTTGTTTTTCGAAATGATTAAAAGAATTATACGTTTTCTGTAAACGCGCGAGTTTTAATTCGTTTTACTCCCCTTTCTGTTACAATTGACGCCCAACTCGTGGCCGAACTCCGACTTTGTGTGCACGATTAAAGATTATTTTTCTATTTCCACAATGCCGCGCCGTAAAGATAGTGCCGACGAAAAAGTACAGACGGGAGCTAATTTAGTTTTTTCGCCGGATCAGTTTCGGGAGTTGTTACAATCTATCCAAGGTCAGGTGTTGTCGCCTACGACGCCATGTGAACCACCAATAGCATCGTCGCAACAGGTTCAATCCGGTTCGTTCGTTAGGTGCACGTCGCGATTCAGTGCACGCGGAGACGATTGTGTCGAAGCATTTCTCGACGCCGTTAACACATACAAAGACTGCGCATTTGTATCGAACGAGAATGCCGTTCGCGGCCTTTCTATGCTATTAACGCAACCTGCAAGTGTGTGGTGGCAGGGAGTGAAGAATACAACCGCAACTTGGAGTGACGCTGTTGAGTTTTCTTATAATCCTTTATTAAAACATAATCTTTTATTAAAACACACTTTGGTTTGACACATAAGACTTTATTGTCTATTAATTTATTTTAAATATTTAGATTTTCAATGATATTTTCAATTCACTTATTTATTTTAAACAACAAGATTTTCAATGATATTTTCAATTCACTTATTTATTTTAAACAACAAGATTTTCAATGATATTTTCAATTCACTTATTTATTTTAAACAACAAGACTTTCAATTCATTCGACCGCGTCGAAGTCAATTCTCTTATTTATTTTAAACAACAAGATTTTCAATGATATTTTCAATTCACTTATTTATTTTAAACAACAAGACTTTCAATTCATTCGACCGCGTCGAAGTCCGTTCATCAACTCCGAGCTTTTCGAACTCCATCGAGACCCCTGAAATTGCTTGCATTTCTCGTTTCGCGCGACCTACATTAAAGGTTGCTCACCTCGCAGGTCACGTAAACAAAAAATACAATTATGCACAATCATACTGGCAAGTTATTGCCCGTATAATTCTGCACTTGCAATTTCAAAGTCCAAGGAACCCTTGCCTTGCGATCCATCATACGTTACAATTTCTTACGACATATGTTAGATCGCATAAGCAAAAATCGCTTGTTTCGACGGAATTATACCTTCGGCACCTCGCACTATGAAAGCATGTCAGGTCATTACACTGAAAGTGCAATGCACCTGTATGTTGCAATTTCACAGGGCGAGAAGTGCCGAAAGTCACACTCAACAACGCCGTAAAAAAACTAAATGACGCGTATGGTGAGAATAAACCAGACTATCGTATACAGGGTGTTTGGTACTCCGTGCATAACCTTGTAAGGGGTTATTCCTGGATATATTTTGAGCAAAAAATTGTTCTACGGAGATGGTCAATTTTCAATATCCGCGGAGATACAGGGTGACCAAGAAAAGTGTTTCGGACCTGTACCCTCACTCACTCAAAACGCTATATCTTGAAAACTAATAATCACAATTCAAAGTGTTATAACTTGTTTTTTAGGGAATCAAATTACCTTTCATTTGGTGTAATAGTCCGCATTGTACCTGTACCCAATCCTGAGGTATTTGCTTCAGAACACAAATTTATGACAGTTTGACCCTCAAAATTCTAGGATCAATGTAGTTTTTCTCTAAAAAACCCATTATAAAAATGTCATTTTAATGTTGTTTTCTTATGTGCCATATTATTGCCTACAAAAGATGCATACACTTGCATTGCATAAGTTTTATAGTTTAGAAGAAATTATCATTCCAATAATGTAGCACTTTTGTCAAAAAAGCAAGAATAGGTTGATCAACACTCTCCGCTTGAACTATAAGAGCTTAAGAATGGTTTCTATGGTTTATTTCAAATTTCCTTAATTACAATAAATGTTCAAAATGGCTCCCTTCATTTTGAATGCACGCTAAAGCTCGTTTTGCCAGTGTTCTCTTTGTGTTCATACTCCTCAACTGCTGCCGCATCGATTCTGGTGTTTAGATCCTGCAACGTTACTACTTCCGTTGCGTAGACAAGGTCCTCCATCCGTCCCCATACAAAGAAATCCATAATAGTTAAATCAGGAGATCTTGCAGGCCAGTGTATCGGTCCATCTCTACCGATCCAGCGATTACTATAATTGGAATTTAACCAATCTGTGATTTGTCGGCCGTAATGAGCTGGAGCACCATCGTGTTGGTAAAACATGGAAGCCAACCGTTGAAGTGGCACATCATCCAATAACTCCTGTAGATCATTTGTCAAAAAATGCAAGTAATTGGAACTATTTAGGGTAGGCGGAAGCCTAATAGGACCAATAAAATCGTCACCAATCACACCTGCCCATAAATTGACACTGAATCTGTGCTGAAATGATGCCTCTCTTCTTTATGTGGATTGTTCTCAGCCCAGGTGGTAAGTTGTGGAAGGTTGTGATACCGTCCCTGGTGAATTGGGACTCATCCGTCCAAAGAATGTTGTTCATAAAATTCTCGTCACTTAGTTGTCGTTCAAGGAGCCAATTGCAAAACTCCATCCTTTTGGGCAAATCAATGGGTACCAGCTCCTACACTGGTGTGTGGTGGTAAGGATGCAATCACTCTGCTTTTAGGACACTCCAAACTTTCCACGTAGAGACGTTTAACTGCAATGCCAAGCGTCGGACAGCGTCGTTGTGTTGAAACTCATTTTAATTTAATTCATTTCCTCGATAATTTAAATACTACTTAAAGGACATTCATCGATAATTTAAATAGTAATTAAAGGACACAAAGAATATTTCAGTTTAACAACATTTCAGGTAGTTTTTTTAGAACGAGGGCTGCTTTATGGAATATTTTATTTTTAAGCCATATGTATTTTCGCTTATTACCTGGAAAACGGGAAAACCTAAGTCATAAGTATGTATGCATCTTTTGTAGGCAATAATATGGCACATAAAACAACAACATTAAAATGACATTTTTATAATGCGTTTTTTTGAGAAAAACTACATTGATCCCAGAATTTTGAGGGTCAAAGTATCAAAAATTTGTGGTCTGAAGCAAATACCTCAGGATTGGGTACAGGTACAATACAGACTATTACACCAAATGAAAGGTAATTTGATTCCCTAAAAAACAAGCTATAACACTTTGAATGGCGATTATTAGTTTTCAAGATATAGCGTTTTGAGTGAGTGAGGGTACAGATCCAAAACACTTTTCTTGGTCACCCTGTATCTCCGCGGATATTGAAAATTGACCATCTCCGTAGAACAATTTTTTGCTCAAAATATATCCAGGAATAACCCCTTACAAGGTTATGCACGGAGTGCCAAACACCCTGTATATCGGGAAATGTTCTAGCGTGAACAGTTAGACAAAAAATCTACCGAATTATTTGTGTGCCGGTTACGTGCGTTAATCGCTCAGTTAAAAACAAGTGTAGTGGAATCAGTCCAATTGGATATGGTTTACGGGCTACCACATAGACGCATTCGAAGTGCCCTTCCGCGCGATGACGTTGCGACGTTCGAGCAACTGCTAACGCGCGCGCGTTCTATTGAAAACTCCCTGGCCGAGGGGACTGCGGGGCTTTCGGGTGAAGTGAAACACAAACCAAACGTAAAAATTATGGACAATGCAAATAATAAGCGACCGAGATGTGGGTTTTGCAAAGTGATTGGACATAATACTCATGAGTGCCGAAACCGAGAAATGAGTGAACTTACTGCGAACAATCCGTCGGGTTCGCTCGCCGTTAAAATGTTATGGGTGCGGACGACCCGGGGTAATAAAAAGCCAGTGTCCGGTGTGTAGTGCAAAGCCACAAGCGGAGAAGAACATTGCCGAGTTCTATAGTGTGTGTGACGCATCGAATGCAATCCGCCCACGAATAAAAATTGAAATATTGGGACTGGTCGGCTCAGCATTGGCTGATACAGGTGCGTCAAAAAGTATTGCGGGTCGAAAGCTCTATGAACTGTTAAAAATTAAAAATTGTGTCAGAGAGGTGCAGGGTGGCCTTGCGGATGGAACAGCTATCGATCGAGAAGTATTAACTACAACGTTGAATGTGTTGGTTGGCGGACGAACAATTTCAAACAAATTTTGTGTGCTGCTTGGCCAGGAAGATAACCACACATTACTCGGCGCAGACTTTCTTCGACAAGCTGGTATTGTGCTGGATCTCGCGCGTCTTCAGTAGCATTTTGAGGACGATCCAGCGGAACGATGCGAATCCGATTCGCTGACAGTTACCTAGAGTATAAAAAGGACCAAGTTGTGGTATTTTTAAATTCTGTTCTACATTTCGAAGTTAGCTAACGACTTAATATAACTTTGACAGACTATTTATTTTGTTAATTTTCTAATAAACGATTTTAATAAATGAACTAAAGATTTAAGTGCAATAATGTTTAACGTAACATTTTATTTTAAACGATTGATTTTTATTTAGAAACACAGTTCTGTACTTGACTGTGTTCAGTGCAACCCCCAGTCATAGAATGGGCAAAAGAATATGTTCGACATTCTGAAACGTCAGCTACGTTCAGCAGCTGACGAAAATACGCCACCGAGTCGAGAAAATCGTTTCGAGCCTTTCGAATGTCCTGAGCTCGGCTCGGCGCGACCGAAGAATTTATTTATTTTTCAAATTGCATGATGTCGAAATCAAAAAGGGTTTGCTGAGGATTACGGTTTCTGTATGCCGACATGGAATCGATCATTAGCCGAGCTAAAATAGCTGACGAGCTCTATTCTTGGCCGAACTCTAGTACCAGTCTTGTTCTTTCTTTTTCATAGAGTAACTCTAAGGAACACAACAGAGCACAGAAGTCTGTTCAATGAAACGGTGTGTTATTTAAACACACCACCGCCATATAGTTCTCACAACGCAAAAAACACAACGCACCTATTGTGTTTCACTGAACACCTCCTCAATACTGGCGAACAGGCTTCCGTGGCGTAGTGGGCAGCGTGCTTGCTTCACAGTCAATAACTCGTGGGCTCGATTCCCACTCCAGGCAGTAGATTGGTTTAAACACGAATTTTTCAGTTGGCAATGAAAATTATTCGAAATAAAATGGGCTAACGATGTAAAAGTGAAACAGTTCCACTTCAAGAAGGTCTGTATACTCAGTATATGGTTTCTGTTTGCTTTCATTCAGTCCCCTATAACATCTGCAAATACTTGTCAGTAGCAGCCAGGACAACTGTAAAAATATACCAACTTCATCAACATTATAAGTAATGCGGAAGATATAAAACTAAAATGAGCGCAATACTTTGAACACCTTCTTAATCCGAGCCCATCATCCGCACGAACAGCAGCAGCAGACATAGTAGCAGGTATAATTGATGTAGCAGTTGACAAAGGATCCGCTTTGAGTTCTTCCACATTCGAAGAAGTAAAAACAGCCCTGAGGAACCATCTAAACAACAAAGCGCCGGGCACTGATCAAATTCCAGCTGAGCTTCTGAAAACCGGCGACATCTGCATAGCGCATCTCCTACATAGATTAGTCACGGACATATGGACGCAGGATACTTCCTGAAGATTGACACAAAAACATTTAATTTCCAATTTATAAAAAAGGTGACAAACTCTGCTGCGAAAACTACCGAGGAATATGTCTATTGTGAACGTCTTATAAGATCTTGACGAAAATTCTAGAAAAGAGAATTAAGCCAAATGCTAACAAAGTAATTGGTAAATACCAAGGCGGATTTAGAAGTGAACAGGTGCTGGGAATATAATATTGATGTGCAACAGATATTTGTTGACTTCAAGCAAGCATACCACACTGTCGACATACGCGTATTGTATAGGATCATTTTGGAGTTTGGAGTCTCTCTGACCGAGTCTTTGTCACGAGTCAGAGTAGAAAACGATCTGACTTCCAGTTTTAAAACAGACAACGGCGTTAAGCAAGGTGACGGCCTCGCACCAATGCTTTTCAACTTGACACTAAAAGATGTTGTTCGGAAACTTCTCAGTGGCACCGAGGCAACATTATGCTTCAAATCCACACAACTAATAGCATATGTCGACGACATAGATATCAATGCAAGATCTCTGGAGAGTGCTAAGGAGGTATTTGTGGACCTTGACAACGTATTAATGAAAACAAAACAAAAACTATGACACAAACTAGTAAAAAGACGCCAATCAGACAAAATATTTTAGGAGACCTAGAAAACGTAGACAACTTTATATATCTAGGGGCTGGTCGTGTGGAGTGGATGGACGACGGAATTCTCAAACGCACACTAAAAGGGAAAGTCAATCGACAAAGACCGGTCGGAAAACCATGGAAGCGCTGGGAGGATTCAATTGACGCAGTCAGCAAATCTCTGCTAAGATTTTCAAACTGGAGGACGCGGTCTTCTACTTCTTCTACAATGGCGCTCAGCCCAAATCGGACCTTGGCCTCCTGACATTCAGGTTCCTTAACATTTTTCATTACTTATTGTGGAAGGGTTGTTAACCTTTCGCTAACCCTCTTTCTACGATTTTTTTTTCATTTTTGTAGATTGAGGTGACCAAGGTATATCCAAGCAGGCAATGTGTTGGAATTACATATTGCACCGACCGGAATTTGAGCTCACGACCTTCGCATTATAAGACCAACACGCTACTCACTAGGATACATCCTAGGAGGACGCGGTCACTGAACCGAAATGGATGGACGCAAAGCATTTAGGAAGCCAAGGTCCGATTTGGGCTGTAGCGCCATCATAATTAAGCAAGTAAGAGATACTCTATGCAGGAGGAAGAACAAGGCAACTTCGAGTGAGTTAGGTCAAGCTGTCAAAGTGGTCAACCTTTTAGTGGTTTTACATTTCAAATATCTTTCATTTTCAGCACTCTTGAGGGATGAAATTTGGTAGGTTTTATGAACTAATGAACAATTTGCAATCAAATCTGTTTACTTATCGCATGCTTGAAAATAGGTGTGCGCTTTTACAAATTTAACAGAAAAGTTGGTTATCACCTTGACCAAACCAAGACCATGTGTCTTGTTCTTTATTCTTCATTGAGTAATATCAGTGTCACACAGCGGTCCTAATTATAATTTAACTAATTCATAATTTTGCTCGTCTTCATCATTAATAGATTTTTGACACATAGTACTTTGATAATTAAGAAGAGCCACTCACTCATCTGTCACATTTTTAAAAAGTTGAATTGCACAGATAATATGCAATAAAATTTTGCAAGGAAGGCCATAAAAGAAGAAAAAACGATCCTTAGACCTGTTTCGTATTCGATTGCAAGTCATCTTTCACAGCTGTCATAGCCGGAATGATCCCCATTGACATTCTCACGAATGGGATGCTACGGATCTACGAAAGAAGATCCTCGATCCAACAAAAGGACGCTGTTGCCAGAAAAATAAAAGAAGAAGAAAAGACAACATCAACAGCTTTGTGGCAAGCCAGGTGGGACAACACTAAAAATGGCAGATGAACCTATATGCAAATCCCCACAATTGGGGACTGCAACTATCACCTCACGCAGTTCCTATCAAGTCACGGCGGCAACCGCAAATACCTACAAAGGTTCGGACACGGTAACTCACCTCTTTGTCCAAATTGCCCAGATCAAGAAGAAGACACAGAACACGCGGTTTTCAACTGCAGTCGCTTCGCAGAATTGAGAATTAATATGCCGAGTCCACCATTCATCATAGATGGAATCAGAGAAAAATTGGATGAAAATTTGCACACTCGTAATGAATTTGCAAACGGATCTTCGGAGAATGAAGAGAAAAAGGAGAGCAGAAGCAGTATAAGGAGCACATCATAAAATGCTAGCCTGCCCCGCGAAGTAATACCTAACGGCCGTCCTGAGGGGAGAGTGGTTGAAGACTGTGTGCGGGGGTGTGGTTTAAAACGCAGGCACATATGGGCTGACAGTTCTCTATCAGAATTAGGTATGTGAATCGTGCATGCCAATGGCACGTGCTATTGGTATATAATGAAGATTCCACACCTCCCTGGCGTAACTAGAAAAAAAAAGCTGGGCGTTTAAATCACGTATCAAAGATTTCATATAAGTCAGAGCTGTCAGAAAATGGCTTTTCTTTTTCTTTGTAGCACAAACAAAAAACTTTTATAAAATGGGCAGCTCTAGTACGCTCTTCGTCGTTATAGCGTAAATTATGAGAAAAATGAGAGGATTTAGCTAAATCAGATGATTTAGTTGAGAGCATTTAGCTGATAAATGATCACTATTTTGGTAATTTAGCTAAAGTAGCATATGACATACAGCCATTTAATGATAATTTAGGACTAAATTATAATTTGCGCTATGTGTCAGTGGTATAACTCTTGTCACAGTAAATTTATTTTTTTTTCACAATTTTTCTCTCAATTTATGGCATTTGCATGGGAGATGGCAGAGAAAGTGGAAGGTTTTGGATGATTTTGAATCTGCTTATCAATATCTTAATCATATTGCTTTGTTACAATTTTAAAGTCGATAGTTCTCAAATATTCGAAAGAGAAATACTTTTCTTGAATTTCAAATACAAAAATTTGTATGGGAGGTGGTAGAAGGAGTGAAGCAAAATTCATATTTTTTAGCAGTCATTGCAATTATTAAGGGACAACTTCTGGCAAAAAAGCTTGTACTTTTCCTAGTTTCAATGAAAATTGATTAAATGCATTTACCAAAATTGTGAATTTGTATGGGAGGAGGTAGAATGACAATTCGAATCAAAACCAAATTTTTCGACATCAATGATTTTTGTAATACTGTACTTTTCTCAAAATTTAAAGTTGATAGCTTTCACGGTTTTGAAGAAAAAAAAATTTAATTGAAATTCCGAAATTTCGTAAAATTTGTATGGGAGGAGGTTGAAAGAGTGAAGTTAAGTACATAGTTTTTCCAAAATTGGTTACAATTGTAATAAAATTAATTATGGTAAAAATTGGTTCTTTTAGCTTTGTTAGTTGCAACGAAAACCGAATAGTGCATTTTTTTTAAGATTTTGTATTTGTATGGGAGGGGGTAGAAGGAGTGAAGGGATCAGATCAATATTTGTTGACATTAATGATGCTCATATCATTATACTATGACCTAATTTTCAAGTCAATAGCTGAAATAGTTCCGGAGGAAAATCAATGTCTTTAAATTTCGAAATTTCATTAAATTTGTATGGGAGGGGAGTGGGGGGATATGGCCCGTTCATGAACTTAAAGTTACTTTTTTGCTAAAAATGACGAATTTCAGCACGGTAGGTCAAAGCTTTCGAGAGTTATGTTGTAGACAGACGGAGAGACGGTCACATGGAATCAAGGTTTTTGAGCGACAACAAAAATTTCTGTACCCTTGGCAGCTCTGTGCGAGCATTATTTCTTAGCGTTACAAACGGTAAGGCAAACACAATATACTCTCAGATTTCATCTAGAGTATAAAAAGTTAACCAAAGTTTGATATTCGCTGAAAAGAGCCACCCCATGATGGGCTTCTCTGATACAGAAGCTTCTTCGGAAGCTTTTCTTTCGGGAGAATGGAAATCAAACATCCCTCTAGCCGCATTTCACAGTGTTCAATCAAATATTAAAGGATTCGGACGGAAGCGCTTCCGGTCGGTAATGTACACGTTTTCGAAATCGCGTTTTTCGTGTGAATTGTGTCCACTAAGCGTGTTCTGTTTGTTTCTTATTCTCGCCCCTTGCTGCACTAACTAACGATAAAATTACATAAAGTGTTGGTGAATTATCGAGTGAAAAACAAACATTATTCAACCGCTAAATTCTGTAATTATAAAAAAATAGGGAAATACGATTAGCAGTTACGACGTAGGTTTACTAAGGAATATTCGCAGTGGTCATTCGGTCAAGTTGCAGTCACTCGTACTTCGGTTGAACGCAACTCCAGAAGAGTTTTGTAAGTTTCAAAAAATTTTAAAATCCATGGTCACGTTAGCATAGCCAAAAAAGAATTTCTTTTTATTTAAAATCGATACTGTTTTTTTTTTATTTGTCCTCATGAAATCATCACAACATTTTTTATTTTCGTTCTCCATACATGACTTCCTTGGATCCTCTTTAAGGCTTCCATTCAAGCTTTTTGGCACGAAGATGTTGTCTGCTGGTTACTACCGCATTGACTTCTCTCCGAATTTGGAACACGCACAGGATGGAGGCATAATGTCCTTGTGTTTCGTTGAGAAGACAAAACATTGTGTAGGACACTCAACGTCGAGCGGAGTCCTCTAATGCCATGTGCTTTAATTAACATCTTCTCTGCTTTGAAACCGGATCCTGGTAGTCCTGCTCCTGAAGCAGCACACATACCGGAAAAAGCCTGTAATAAGAAAAGTTTTTTCTATGTTTGGTTTTGGGCTTGCCTCCGGCTCCGGGACGAAAATAGAACCGGGTACTTCATAGTTGTTAAAACAACACTTTTTGTGTTTGAAATTGTTTTTAGGATTCGACCGATTGCAATGGCAAAAGTTCTCAGCTTTACATTGCGAAGGGTTAACCAGGAGTAGAATGGAGTTAATGGTTGTTCCGATCACAATGCTTTACGAGAATCACATTAATCAGAGGAACATTCAATTCGAATCCGGTACGGTCACTTAATCACTGCAAAATTGGCAAAATTATAAAACACCTTGATTGCGACTTGAGCTTCTTGGCTCGTCACAATATCGAGAATCGATTCACATAATTTGGAAGGATATACCGAATGTTTGGTGGACATACCATAATAAAACAAATGATTTTCGACATTCTTGCCAGGATTCGTTCGTCAGGTTCTAACCGGAAGGAACTTTAACCTTTTCGGGGTAGCCAATTATTTTGATTGTTTTTACATCCCAACGGATACACAAAAAAAAAAGAAATCTTTCCATTACAATTCATGACGAATCAATAAATTTCGTTATATCTTTTACTGCAAAACCAAAAACATTTTATAGATGATTTTTTACAATTGTCAGTAATCAACAAATAAGGTTTGTTCTCATAAATAATGTTTGTAGAGAAAGTCTTATTTATTATTGAGTATTCTTTGCTCAATATTGTTGAGATTTGATTTAATTTGAAAAGGGAAGTTTTTCGGTTTTCTTAACAATAACAAAAAACAAACTTCCATCGATCAAATCAGAAAAACTTCTTAAAATCAAGGTAAAAGTTTTTAGCAACTTCGAAGCAGTGTTACGATTTTCATTTCGGGTGAAAAACGAAATCTGTTACACTTGAGGGATTTTCAGACTTCCTTAGCCATTTGCAGTCAATTCAGAATAATCTATATAAGATACTGAGTTATCTAAGAAGTATAAATTTCTTCTCTTTGTTATTTCGTAAATAACATTAGAAACATATGTCAATCATAGCCAGAATTCCGAATGGAAAACTAATGCAATTTTCTTGGAAATCCGTCGGAATCCTGTGCAGTGCCAATTATACCAGTAATCAGCCCCTCCCAAAAGATTATAAAACTGTATATGGTGTGAAGGGCGAGAGGTTTGTAAAAAATGTTTATTTTATTAATAAACACAACTTTCATAAGCCTGAGTTAGTTTCTCAAGCCAGACTTACATTTCCCAGATTAACAAAAGTCTGACAAAATGTCTAGGAGTTCCCAGACATTACATACAAATAACAGGAAAAAAAAGTTACTTGACATTTAATGTTTCATAAGTTTTGCATTTTTTGCTGGAACCACCGCCATCTTAATACTATTAAGGACTGGTTAAGACTCGAACAGCTGTTAATTAAGCTAGGTTGTAGCCTAGTGGGTAGTGTGTTGGCCTACGATGCGAAGGTCTGTGAGTTCAAATCGCGAGCGACGCATAATTCAGCACACTGCCTGCTACCTTGGTCACCTCAATTTACGAAAATGAAAATTCATAGATAGAGGGTTGCGCGAAGGGCTAACAACCCTTCCACAATAAATAATGGGAAATGTTAAGGAACCTAAAGGTCAGGAGGTCTTGCCCCGATTTGGACATGTTGTGCCATTGTAGAAGAAGAGCTGTTAATTAAGTGACCAAGAGCACCGTAAACAATAACTTTAAAACTCACTTTTTATCAACTGAAACTGTATAAGCACTAATTATGAAAAATCTTTGTATACTCGCCACTAAAGGTTTTTATTTAAGAGTTAGTACGAAAAATAGCACAGAAAACGAAGAAATCTGAAAAATTTTATCCGTTTTTTTGAGCTACAGAAACTTGCGACACAACTATTATATTCCAGTCCGGCTGTAAATTATCCTTAGCCCCAAATTTTTCCAAGATGCTTTTCTTTCGTTCAAAATGCTTTAGAAATGAATTATTCAGCAGGTAACTTAGGTAAATAAACTGCCAACAAGTTGGGCGCAACTTTATTATTTTTGGGACAAGTTAAAGATGCGAAAAAGTCAATATGCAAGCTAAAGTGGTTAGGGAAGACTAAGTGGAACCCCCTGGAGGGAAGGAATGGGATTAGGAAGGTTGGGGAAGGGGAGTGAGAACGACCGTAGCGAGTGGAGAAGCTGGTTTATTGCTCAGTTGTACTGGCTGCTTACTGACAAATATTTGCAGATGTTATGGGGGACTGAATGATAGAAAGCAAACAGAAACCATCTACTGAGTATCTAGGCATTCTTGAAGTTGTTTCACTTTTACACCGTTTCCCCATTTTATTGCGAATAATTTTTTATCACCAGTAGCAACTGAAAAATTTGCGCTTAAAAAAGGCCGTCTGGAGTGGGAATCGAACCCACGACCTATTGACTGAGAAGCAAGCACGCTGCCCACTACGCCACGGAAGCCTCTATTGAAATTGGTCGAAATCACACTTTTGTATGGGAGGTGGTAGAAGGGCAAATGCGATCTCAAAACTTTTGACGCAGTTCCGTTTCAACTATTTTTGAAAGCTTTTGTGCAAAATTTCAAATTGATAGCTTTTAATTTTAAGGTGATAATAGATTTTTTAAAAATGGTCGAAAATATAATTTTGTATTAGAGGGGGTAGAAGTTTGGAAGGTATTCGACCAGTTAATATTTCATTCTTGTAGAGATTTTTTTTAAATGCATTTTACAAATTTTCAAATTTCTGCCTTAAAATGTCATTCAACAATGTTCAGCTTATTTGTTTTTTCATTGCAAATGAAACACCTTATGTACGTTAGACCAGGGGGTTCGGTGCATAACAATTGCAGAATTTTTATTATTTTTTCTGTATGTATAATAAATAGATGTATCCACGTGGAAAATTTAAACTTTTTATCTCTTACCAGAGCCCTAAGAAAATCAGTCAAAATTTTCGAAATTTTTGCTTACCACCTCCCGACGTAAAACTTTTACCAAAATTCAAAACTATGTAGTTCTACAATTTGACAAAATTTGATTTGATATCTGCACTCAGTTTTGAGATATAATGGTTTGAAAATTTAGGAAGTGCAATGCTCCCCATTTTCCCCCACTACTATTTTGTCCAAATGTTATATTTTTTTCGTATTTCTCTAGTATAGCTTAGCTTAATATAGGTACCAAGTTTCAATTACATAGCTCAACAAATGGCCGAGATAATGATTCTTAAGTGTTTTTCTTTGCACCACCCTGACAATAATTAGCCTCTATGTAAGCTGATTCCAGTGGATCTATATGCCACCTTGATGCTCTAAAAATATAAATTTTTTATGCTAAGTAATTTCGAAGATATAATCATTTGAAAAAAAAAAAATTCGGTCGGCAATTGGTTCTTAGCCCTCTTTTTTGCACCCCGATGGATAAAAAAATTAAATTAATTTTAAAAGTTGTCCCACCAATTCTTTTATATGTATGTCGATTTTTAGCTTCCTAGCTGTAACCATGTTTGAGATATCTGAATTCTTAGTTTTTGGCTTAAGTGCTCCCCCCGCCTCCCCCTGAACCCTTACACCCAACAAAATGGGTGACCGCCTGAGATCCGCAACTATCTACAATCCATCCAAAAATGAATTTTCTATCTTGAAGGGTTTGGGAGTTAATGTGCGCTGAGCGTACACACCGGCGTACGGCGGACGGCGTACAGACAGACGGATTTGTTTTTGCATTTTTAGGCTATTTTAGTCAGGAAACGCGAAAATACAAAATTTCAGGGTAGCAATTTTTTTTCGATCACAACACTTTATTATTAAATTAATAAAGTAAAAATATCTTATTGCAATAGATGCGAACGCGTATAATACGATTTCTCACCCGCCAGCTTTGAATGTGGTAGTTGCGAATGCACTGGGATGACATCAGAAACAAATGTGTCGGTGCAAAAATTGTCCTATGAACACTGTCCGTGTTTGATCGAATTTTTCACACACTATCGTAACGAATGAAACCGACCAAAAACCGAGCGCCATTTTGCCTATTGGCAAGCCCGTATAACCTAGAAAGCCGTGCTGGAACACCCTGTGCTGTCACAAAAAAGATAATGGTTCAAAATGAATAAAATGAAAAGACAGAATTCATTATTTGCAACAATACAGAACTCTGGAGCACAAAATAATACGTCACAATCTGATTACTTACTTACTTACGATGACTACAGCCCAAATTAAACCTTGGCCTCCTGAATGCTTTGCCTCCATCCATTTCGGTTCAATAACTGCGTCCTCGAGTTTGAAAATCTTAGCAGGGACTTAGCTGACTGCGTCGATCGAATCCTCCCAGCGCTTCTGTGGTTTTCCGACCGGTCTTTGTCCGTTGACTTTCCTTTTTAGTGTGCGTATGGGAATTCTTCCGTCATCCATTCACTCCACATGACCAGCCCATTATAACTTCTTAAATATAATGAGGGTTGACACTTCTGGATTGTCGAAGATAGCATACAGTTCTCTATTGTATCGTATTCTTCAGATCGAGTCTTCCCTCATAGGTCCGAGGATTCTTCTGAGAACCTTTCGTTCAAAGGCGTTAAGTAGTTTTTCGAACGCCTGAGTTAATGTCCACGTTTCGCTGCCATAGCATAGCACAGGTCTTATGATCGTTTTGTATAGCTTAAGTTTTGTTTTCCTGTGTACGTTCTTGTTTTTAATTATTGGAAGTACCAAATAATACGTCTTGTTTGCCTCATTATCCTCCTTTGATTACAATGGTCTCACTTCCATCCTTCCATAGGTTCGCCCCTAGGTATATAAAGTTGTCTACGTTTTCTAGGTTATAGTCTGCTACTTTTTCCTAGTTTGTGTGAAAACTTTTGTTTTGTTTACGTTAATTCGTAGTCCAACTTCCCTTCCCCCAGTCAAGGTTCAAAAATACCTCCTTAGTACTCTCCAGAGATCTTGCAATGATATCTAAATACATCTTTGGTATGTGCTACGAATTGTGTGGATTTGAAGCATAGCAACATATTCGAGTGTCGAGTTGAAAATCCTTGGTGTCGTGTGCTTGCTTGATGTCAACAACTGTCTGGTGCACATCAATATCATATTCCCAGCACTTTTCGAGCACCTGTTAAACTAAGAATATCTGGTCCGTCATCGATCGTCCAGCTCTAAACCCGCCTTGATATTCACCAATTACTTTGTCAGCATAGGGCTTAATTCTCTTTTCTAGAATTTTCGTCAAGATCATATAAGACGTACACTACAGTATCCCTCGGTAGTTTCGCAGCAGAGTTTACCACCTTTTCTATAAATTGGACATATGATGCTCTTGCGCCAATCTTTAGGAAGTATTTCCTGTTGCTCTTAACAAGGAAATACGCGACTCTTGTGTTGTGTATAACAATCTGATTAGCAGGTGTGAAATTTAAATTGCTTGGAAATTAATTAACCACATATATATCAATGGGTGTATCAACAAGAGGATTAGGGTTGGGAAAGCCTATAATTTGACAGCTGGTCGCTTGGTAGTTGTCAAATTTTGACATTAGGCATTTATAAACGCTGTAGACGTCGTTTCGAAAATAACGACGTAACATCTGTTACAGTCAATGGAGTGCTCTTCAGACAAGGAGGATATATAAAATGGAGTGCTTCATAGGCTGTCTCATGTGGGAATACTTTTTGATTCGGAAATCTTCGAAAATTGTGTCCAAGCTTAACTTGGCTTCAAACTTTACAAAAAAAAAATACGAGAATTTGTATTCTCTCTTGGTTGCTAATATTCAGGCAGCAATAAAATAATTAGAATGGAGTTTGCTGCTTTATTTTAGAAATCTTTATTTTTTGGCAATTTTTATTAGTTTTCGGTTCATGTCTAAGCTAAGAACGATTTTTTTTGAAAAATTTCGAAAAAAGAACGAAGGTCTGCATGCAAAGCAAAAGCGGCTATTTGTCAGATATTGTATTTCATACAGAATATGGGGATTCTGTTTTACCAACTTTATAACGCAATACAAATTTCACAGACATCTAAACAATTGTTCAATTCATTCAAAAAATAAATCTTACACCTCTTGTTGATACACCCTTCACATAGATTTCCCTTTTTGGACCTTTTTTTAAAATTTTCAAACACTCGAAAATCCAGCAAACTTCTGCCTGGCAATAGCTCAATTTTGTTGTGTCCTTCAAATTTGTTTTTTCACCCTGTGTGCTTCTGCCTACACTTACAGAACTGAATGATCGTGCATGTATTTTACGAGTAAGCTTTGTAATTTCATTTCAAAAATTCGGTTGCATGATTTGATATTTTATTTATTTAGTATACAAGGGGAAACATTAATTTTAATTTTTTCAACTCAAGCGAGGGATCCAAATTATTTGAAATTATGATATTTTTACTTTAGTGAAATAGTAAAAGAAATTCCGGTCGGGAATCGAACCCGGGGTGGCCTGCGTTGCAGGCGAGTTCCGATACCGATGAAATTATATCGCCAAAACTTAGTCACCTACTTCACGTGACTTCATTTATATGCACAGTTTTTGCTTATTATTATGATGATTCTTGCTTACTGTTGGGATAAAACAAGATTATTAATCTTTTATAAGTATAATGTGGTAAATAATCGAATCTAATATAAATTAAATCAGAAATAAATGAAAGTAGTTCTAAAAGAAACTAATAATAGAGAGAGTACAATAGTATTTGTTAATGAAACAGAAAAAAAAAATTATACAATTTCAAAAAGAAGCCAAAAGTATATTTTGAAGAAAGAAAATACTAAGTAAAAATCAAATCAAAGAAAAATGAAGGGATACACAAATCGCCTGAACGCGGAATATGAGGCGGAAGACTGTTCCATATTCTTATGGTCTGGACAAAGAAGAAACACTCACCAACCGTCTTAAAGAAACTGCGGAGCAAGAAATTTACTATGTTTAATGGTTTTCACAGGTATTAAGTAATCGCATATGTATATGTTGCGAAGGACTAACGACCCTTCCACAATAAGTAATGAAAAATGTTAAGGAACCTGAATGTCAGGAGGCCAAGGTCCGATTTGGGCTGTAGCGCCATTGTAGAATATGTATATAAAGCGGTTCACCGGTCTGTAAGATATTATACAAGAAAATTATTGATCTGCGCTTCAGGAAAGATGATAATGTGCACACTAAAATGTTCGCCTGATATTGTGATATATGGTCACAATGCCTTACTCCAAAGACAAAGCATATACAGTCGTTTCAAGCTACGTTTAGCCTGTGTTGACAATTAGAATCATATCTAGAGAATACTAGACTATCCTAAGTGAAGAAAGGTATAATTAGAGATTTAACGAGCATCAGCCTGGTACAGTATACTATTAAAAATTCATAGTCTTTGCAGACTACCATATAACATTTTTAGGACAGAAGCGATATGCTTGCATCCACTCACAGACGAGTCAAGAGTTACTCCTAAATCCCTCACATAAGTTTGAACACGAGGGGTGTAACGTTGACTACTGGATGGGGAAGATCCCAGGAATTTGGATTATTTTGCTAGTATAGCTTAATATACTTTTTAAGTTTCAATTACATAGCTTAAGAGATAGTTGAGATATTCATTTTTAATTGTTTTTCTTTGCACCCCCCTGACCCTCCCCCTTACAATAATTAGCCTATCTCTAAGTTGATTCTGGTGGATCTATATGCCATGTTAATGGTCTCAAAATATGATGTTTTTTTGATAATTAATTTCGAAGATATATTCATTTGAAAAAAAGATTCGGCCTACAATTTGTTTTTAGCCCCCTCCCCCTTTTCGGACGTCAATGGGTAAAAAAATTAAATAATTTCTAGATTTTGTCCCACAACCCTCTCTATACGTATGCTGATTTTCAGCTTCCTGTATGCATTCATGGTGAAGATATTAGCAAGTGTAGTTTTTGACTCTTTCCCTCCATCCGCCTCCCCTTTCCACCTGACACTCCACAAAATTTGGTTTATGGAGCTCACTGACCACACATACTGCCAAACAGGCTCTGGATTATAATCCTCAAGGAAGACGTCGAGAAGCGAGCAGTTGAGCAGGAGGCCAGAGGAAGAAACAAGTCCTGGCAACAGCTTAAGACCGATGCTCAGGATCGTGTGGAAGAGAGTTGTTTCTGTTCTATGCCCCTATAGGGGGTCTTAACAGTAATTTGATTGATTGATTGACTTACCAAATAAATAATCTACCCAAAAACCAACATTCTACCTTTAACGGTCTTAGAGGTATGAGCTAGATGTATTATTCACGGAAAGGGCATTTAATTCGTCTGCATTTAAATTAGTGCTAGATCATTCCTTTACATACATACAATCCTCTTTAAATTGCTTCATAGGCGTTTCAAAGGTAAATTTGGATCAAGTTTTCTGCTAAAATAGCAACGCTTTGCATTGCGTATTGCACAAGTTGCTGCGTTACGTGCGGATTTACATATATAGGCTACGAGCGCTATCAGATTTGTGCTCATATAATCGCGATAGAGGTATTCTCTTTCCACAATGAGTCGAGCAACTTCCCCCGAATACCAGGGACAAGCAATTTAAGTTGGTTTCAAAGTTCTGATGGGTATATGAAGGTGCAGAACAAGATTGTTGAACAATTCTAGTTTATCATCGATGCCAGGAGTAACAAATAAGTTATCCCACGGAAGTGAGTGTAACTTAGCCATGAGATCGACAATGTTAACATTGCTGTAGTCCTGAAAGGCTACCAATGAACGGTGAGGTGAAGGAACCTCATGGGACCTAAAAATGATAGCATGATCCATTATACTGGGTGAAGATGATTGATGCAAGAGTAAGATACGATTGATGTCAGAGACAAGAAATAAATTGAGCAGCGAAGGACGAGGAACATTACAAAAAGATGGTTGAAAGTTAATTACGGTAAGGTTCATAGTTTGAACAAGATGTATATTTAAAGCATCTGGAGGACAATAACATGACGAGAGGACTACTTTCTCAGACCTAAAAATAATTTCGATACAGATAAACTCAAAGGGCCCGATGGCGAAACCGCAATGGTCATGGAGACAAAGTGCTCTCTAATGTAAATAGTAGCACTACCCTAAGTAAGATTTTTGCGATCATTACGATATCCACACAGCAGCACTAGAAACGTGGTCCTTCAAACCCGGTTCACTAACCATAATAACATAAATATCTGCGGCAGAAGCAATGAACACAATTCTGTCATTTTGTTTCTTGCATTAATATGACAGACATGGAAACCTTTTAACTGATCTCTGAAAGTTGTAAGAGTTTCTGTTTCGTCCAGTTCCAAATCTTAAGCCATTATCAATAATAATGAAAATTGCGTGACGATGAACCGTAGAATCATAGACAGACGATTTGTGTACATAAATTATTTTGGCATGAAAAGTTGATTTCGAAATTTCAAAAAGTCAACTTAACTTTCAAAATTTGCAATAAATAGAAAATGAGAGTATTACGACTGATGTAGGATTATGGGAGCATACTAAAAAAATAGGACCATAAATACTCCGATGGCAGTATAACGATAGCACTGCCCTGAAGTAGGCTCTGTTCAAGGCCCTCTAGAAATACCAGGCCGTAATGCTGAGCTGTTTTACATCAGCTGCAGGAAATATAGCAGGTTTTTGATGACGTCAGTGATGAGGTTGTGCTTTGACAGTTCTCTGGGCTGACAGTTCTCTTGGCTGACAGTTCTCTTGACTGACATTTTGCGGAGAACTTCGTTGTTGGATTCGCGCCAATATGAAAGATAAGTAGTAGGTAGGTAAATTTATTTAAAATTGATAGTTTTTAATTTTATTTTCAGCACAATGATGAATAAATGTAAAATATTAAATATTATTGATAAACAGGCGCGACGTGAATCCTGACATCCAGAAGCAGACTGTCAAATCGAATTGTCAAACTGACAAATCTCAAACTTGGGTGAGCTCCGACTTGCTCGGACACCTTAGGTATAGTTCAGAAAAACCTGGTATTCTACGTCATCGTTTTCAGCATTACGGCCTGGTATTTCTAGAGGGTCTTGCTCTGTTATGCTCTTTCGAGTTTTGGCACGGAGCCGTTAATCGAGCTGTCACTCGTCGATATTTAAAAAGTCGACGAGTGACAGCTCGTACTGAAAAGATGATAGAAGATTGCAATTTGACTAAAAACGACTTGAAAAGTATTTCTCGGGAGTTTGAATTTATACTAGGCCTAAAATTTCAACGAAATAGAAAATCTATCGGAGAAAATAAGGTAAAATACTTAGCCAAAAATCTTCAATTTGAAAAGTTCTCACTCTTTGCTGCTCTGGTATCCAAACTCTAATAAGAGAGGGTCCGTTCCTATAACTCTACCCTGAAGCACATAGTTGAACGAAATATCTACAGCTAGCTATTTAGATGAGCCATATTTACATTTGAGGACAATTTCTGCAGAATTTGCGATATCGAGATATGAATGCTAATAAAATTGCTAAAAATTGAAAGGTAGGGTGTAGCCTAGTGGCGTTTTGGTCTTGTAATGCGAAGGTCGTGAGTTCAAATTATGGTCGACGCAATATATAATTCCAGCACATTGCCTGCTTGGATATACCTAGGTCACCTCAATCTACGAAAATGAAAAATTCGTAGAAAGAGGGTTGTGAGAAGAAACAACTCTTCCACAATAAGTAATGAAAAATGTAAAGGAACCTGAATGTTAGCAGGCCAATTGAAATAAGGTAAAAAAATTTATAATAACAAGAAACTGCATAATATTCTTACTTCGACAGATTTCACATTACATTTGTTGCAAAAGTATTAAGAGCAAGTTGTAAAAGTAAGCTGATTTTTCCTACAACGAAAGTCACTACTTTCGACGAAAGTGACTATTTTGTGCATATTGCAAAACACAAAGTATCACGCGTATCAAATTCATTATCCATTTCCAATGCATTGTTTCAAATATTCGTAATAGGAGCTCGGTGTGAACTACATGAATTTCGGGGTGACATAAACTCATTTACTTTCGGATGTGTGAACATACTATATATATAAGATAAAATCAACCCTTCAACTGTTTCCGAATTTATATCCTTCGTCTTTCAAAACTAATAAATTTTCTGTTCCCTCGTTTTTTTAACCTTCAGCTTTCAAATAACCTTTGAACTTGAGAGGGTTCTAAGAAAAAGTCGCAAAAATCACGAAATCTATGCTAATCCTTCTTAAATCGATTTTTTTTCCGTTAAAAGCAAAACATGTATTTTTACTTCTTTCGAATTATTTTTACTGAAAGCCTACCTCGGTTTAATGTAGTCAAATTCTGGTTGTTTTTGTTGTCTATCCCTTATCAGAAATTACTATGTTAATGTTTTTCTTTATTTCCTTCATAGGGAAAATACTTGCCGTTTAACCCTCCTTCTAGGTATGCTGTTTATGTTCTATTGATTTGCCCTTTAATAAATTATGGGAATGGATTTTATCTCTTAATTTGATTGGGACTAGTGATAACTGATACGTGATACAAAATGGCATTTGTGCTACGATACTATACTTGTGAGGCGAAATTTGTTTTTTATGCAAAAATGAATTTCATCTTATTACAAGTATGTATATCTATCTCAATTAAGTATATATGTAAATTGCTCGTTGGGAGTGTAATAGCCAAGCGTATAAAACGTACGCTTGTTATTAATTACTAGTGCTGAAAAGATGTTCGCTCCCTTAAATTTAAACCTATTAATTGATATTTTTTCTTTTTGGTTTGTTGAATGTTTTTAAGTGCATTTCGAATTGAAGGGAAATATTTTTGGATTCCACTCTATTATGCTTTATTAAATGTGGCATTTCGGTCTCCGCTGAGACCTTTTCAAACTGCTTGAGTTTGATAAAGATCTCAGCAGAGACCGAAACGTCAAAATTAATAAAGCACAACTGTGTGGAATCGGGAAATCTCTCCTTAAAAATTTTATTTTCTTATTTTTACTAACTCATTTGTTTAATTAATGTGAATGGCCAGTAATACCAGTGCGTCTCAGGAAGTAGGCAAAAAGTATGACATAAAGACTAGCAGCATAGCTGTGAGAACTTCAGCATGTCATATTTAGCTGAAAACTCCCACTCTTTTTTTACCAGGGTGTAATAAATAAGTAGGACCGGTCTACTAGGTCGGGGGCTGGGCGAGGCGTCGACAACGCATCACCGAAAAAAAACACTGTCCAGAAACTTGAAGAAGAGCCTCGGAAAGGATGGACTCAACCTCGCAAACGTAAAGTGGACTACTCTTTTGGATCTTAGAATCTGGATCTTATAATCTGGATCTTATAATCTGGATCTTATTTAGGATAGGAGCTTTGAAAGAATTCTTCGAAGAAGTGGCAAAACACAACATCAACATAACTGGCATCCAAGAAACGAAATGGCTCGGTAACGAAATCATGGATATGAGATCAAACACAATCTATCCAAGTGGAAAATTGTCGAGAAGCAATCAACTCCGGTGTCCCTCAGGGCTCTGTTCTATCGCCTACTCTGTTCTTGGTATTTATCAACGACCTTTTGTCTTCTACTCTCAATCCAATCCATAGTTTTGCTGATGACAGTACTTTAGATAACACCTTTGAATTTAACTCTGCTGCGGATTCTCACAAGCAATCTGTTGCTTCCAAACGCAGGAAGTTATTCGGTTCGTTGAACTCCGACCTCGCCTTAATCCTGGAATGGGGCAGGAAAAATAGAGTAGAGTTCAACGCTGCTAAAACACAGGCCTGTCATCTTTCCCATAAACGTGATGTTCCAGCGACATCGTCCAATTTAGACCTTAATGGCGTACCAATTTGCTCTGTAGATGAGTTTATCGTATTAGGCGTAAAATTAAATAACCATCTTGATTGGAGCAAACATATCTTTGATGTTGCCGTTGATACCTCCAAACGCCTAGGTATTCTTCGCAAATGTAAAAAATATTTTACGCCTCGCGACTTAGCTACCATCTACAAGGCTTAGTACAATTCGCATTTATGGGCTGGGGCAACCAAAACTCACCTTGCTCTGCTCGATCGAATTCAAAAACATGCGTTCCGACTAATTGGAGATGAAACTATTACGGTTTCTATTGACTCCCTCGAGCATCGCAGAAACGTCGGAGTACTCAGCATTTATTATCGCTACTTTCATGGTAAATGTAGTGCGGAACTTAGATCACTCATTCCTTCACTTTACACCTTTGCCCGAAATACTCGTCAAGCTAAACGCGCACACGAGTAAACCGTCAACCCTATTCCTACTCGTACAGTGAAATATAGACAATCATTCATCTCCCGAACGTCCCGACTTTGGAATGCATTGCCGGCTAACGTTTTCCCAAGTAGGTATAACCTCCAGTCCTTCAAGAATAATCTTCACCGTCACTTCCGTCTCTCTCCACCCTAATTTCCTTAGTACACCCAGATTCTATCCACTTCCTTTACCGAATTAATTGTGCAATGCATTAAAGGGTGACCCCCTAAATTAAACTCGGAGCCTTAAAAAAAAAACTTCATATATCTTGGGGCTAATCTAATAAAGGACGGTAATAAAACAGACGAAATCAAACGACGGATAATACTTGCAAATAAGACGTATTATTCGGTACTTCCAATAATGAAAACCAAGAAAGTGCACAGGAACAATAAGCTGCGGATTTATAAAACTATTATACGACCTGCGCTCTGTTATGGCAGTGAGACGTGGACATTAACGCGAACTTCCAAAAAAGCAGATAACGCATTCGAAAGAAAGGTCCTCCGAAGAGTTTTGTGACCTAGGAAGGAAGGAACGGAATGGCGAATAAGATAAAGCTTCACGCCTAATCATAATTTTGTTTTTTTTTTTGCATTTTTAGGCAAGAAACGGGAAAAAACAAAATTTCAGGGTGACAAATTTTTTATCAGTATCGATCACAATATTTTATTATTAGAATAATAAAGTAAAATTTGTTTAATATTTATTGTGAAATTGAGGCATTTGTATGGGAGGTGTTGAAGGCGTGGGCTAACTTTTACAGAGATGACTAAGATTAACGTAGAAATGAGATATTTGAAATTTCTGATCAGTATCTTATACTATATATAATACTTAACTTGTTATTAAAGTTGTGATATCGATACCATAGTGTTAAGTGACAAATTTGGGAAAAAAACATAACAGGAGTACGATTGGGCATAAAGCCCAATCGTGCGATACTCTAGATGAAAGAGAAATTTTTGTATCTTAAGAAATTTTGTAGGGGAAGTGGTAGAAGGGGTGACGACACTAACTAATTTGAACTAATTTTTTTACATGACGCTAAGGTTGCTATCAAAATGTTTTATGCAAAATTTAGGATTTAAAAATTTAATGGGTACTGAGAAAATTAGTGTATTGGATGTAGTGAAGTAGTGCAGTGTATGGGAGGTGATAGAAGGAGGGGCGAGTTTTCAATGACTTTTCAGAAATAACTATAAATATCATGCTTTTGACATGTTTTAAATTGCAGATCAGTAGCATTCATACTTTTCAGGAAAATCGACTTTTACTTTATTATTTTAATAATAAAGTATTGTGATCGACTTGGGAAAAAAAAAAAATTTGCTACCCTGAAATTTTTTTTTTTCGCATTTCATGACTAAATTAGCCTAAAAATGCAAAAAAAAAAAATCCGTCTGTCTGTACGCCGTCCGCCGTCCGCCGTACGCCGTACGCCGACGTGTACGCTCAGCGCACATTAACTCCCAAACCCTTTAAGACAGAAAGTTCATTTTTGGGGGGATTGTAGATAGTTGCGGATCTCAGGCGGATACTCATTTTGGGGGGTGTACGAGTTCAGGGGGAGGCGGGGGGAGCGCTTAAACCGAAAAATACGAATTCAAATATCTCAACCATGCTAACAGCTAGGAAGCTAAAATTCAACATACATATAGAAGAGTTTGTGGGACAACTTTTAAAATAATTTAATTTTTTTATCCATTGGGGTGCGAAAAGGGGGGGCTAAGAACCAATTGTCGGCCGAATTTTTTTTTCAAATGATTATATCTTCGAAATTGCTTCCCATAAAAAATTGATATTTTGAGACCATTAAGATGGTGTCAAGATCTACTAGAATCAGTTTAGATAGAAGCTAAATATTTTAAGGGGGAGGGTCAGGGGGGGTGCAAAGAAAAACACTTAAAAATTAATATCTCAGCTATTTATTAAGCTATGTAATTGAATCTTAGAACCTATATTAAACTATACTAGAAAAATACGAGAAAAATATAACATTTGGAAAAAATAGTAGTGGGGGGAAATGGGGAGCATTTCAAAAATGATGCACTTTCCAAAATTTCAAACCGTTATAATTCAAAATTGGGTACAGATATCAAAATAAAATTTTGTCAAATTATAGAACTAACTAGTTTTTAAATTTGGTAAAAATTTTACGTCGGGAGGTGTAAGGGGAGGGAGATGGTAACCAAAAATGTCGAAAATTTTGAGTGATTTTTTAAGGGTTCTGGTGAAAGATAAAACATTTAAATTTTCCATGTGGATACATCTATTTGTTGTACATACAGGAAAAATAATAAAAATTCCACAATTGTTATGCACCGACCCCCCTGGTCTACCGTGCACAAGGTGTTTCATGTGCAATGAAAAAACTATTTAAACTGAAAATTTCTTAATGAAATTTGAAGATAGAAACTTGAAAACTTGCGAAATGCATTTAAAAAAAATCTTTAAAAGAATTAAATATTAACTGGTCGAATATCTTGAAAGCTTCTACACCCTCCCATACAAAATAATTTTTTCGACCATTTTTAAGAAATTAATTATCACCTAATTGGTAAAAGCTATCAATTTCAAATTTTGCACAAAATCATTTAAAAATAGTTGAAATAGAACTGCGTCAAAATTTTTGAGATCACACATGTCGTTCTACCCCCTCCCATACAAAAGTACGATTTCGACCAATTTCAATAAAACAACTGCTAACCAACAAATTAAAAGCTACGAACTTGAAATTTTGTACGAGCACCTTAAAAGAGAAAAAAAAGAAAACTGCGTCACAAATTTTGCGAATCCCCTACCTCTTCTACCCCCCCCCCCCCATACAAAATTATTTTTTCGGCCATTTTTAGGAAATCAGTTATCAGCTAATTCTTAAAAGCTACCAATTTCAAATTTTGCACAAAAAATTATAAAAAGAATTTAAATGATATTATTTTAAAAGTTTTGCAATCGCGCTTGCCCTTCTACCCCCTCCCATACAAAAGTATCATTTCGACCTATTTTATTGAATCAATTAATAACCAACAAATTAAAAGCTACGAACTTGAAATTTTGTACGAGCACACTACGAGAGAAAGGAAATAAAATTGCGTCACAAATTTTACGATTCCCCTACCTCCTCTACCCCCTCCCATACAAATGTTTGGTTTCATCAATGTAAAATACACCGAATCCTATGAAAATTCTATGCAACTTCGTCTCTGAAACTGACATTCTATACAGAGAATATTGGACATAATTTAAGCAATCAATTAAAAAACTATTAACATCCACCTACTCATAAAAACTCAAACTTGCATAAATAAACGAACGAAATATTGATTATATGTACTGGAGCTTTTGAACGTTTCCGCAAAGTGTTAAATTGACAATTGCCCTGACCAAGAACCCCCTTTTACTTAGTCTTCCCTAACCACTCTAACCTGCATATTGACTTTCCACACATACGCAACTTGTCCCAAGAATAATAAAGTTTCGCCCGACTTGTTGGCAGTTTATTTATAAAGTTGTGAAATTGTGTCATTTTGTATGGGAGGGGGTAGAAGGGGTAAAGCTAATCGTCTAATTTTTTTGCGGTTTTACTAATAATTCTAAATAAATATTTAGTGCACAATTTCAGCTCGATCAATTTTATACGCACTGAGTAAATTGGCTTAGAGCATTTCATGAAAAAGTGCAGTTTGTGTGGGAGATAGTGGAAGGAAGGGGAGGACTCAAATAACTTTTGTACAGTAGATTTATATCATCATAAAAGTAATATATTCTAAATTTCAGATCAATAGCAGTTATATATTTCGAGAAAATCCGTTTATTGTGAAATTACGAAATTTTGTATGGGAGGGGGTAGAAGGGGTACAGCTAATCATCTCATTTTTTTGGTCTTACTAATAATTTTAAATAAACATTTCGTGCACAATTTCAGCTCGATAACTATTATACACACTAAGTAAATTGGTTTAGAGCATTTCATAAAAAAGTGCAGTTTGTATGGGAGGTGGTGGAAGGAGAAGGAAGACACAAATTATTTTTATAGAGTAGATTGGGATCATCACAAAAGTATTACATTAAAAATTTCAGATCAATGTCATTTGTACTTTTCGAACAAATCCGTTAATTGTCAGATTGCGAAATTGTGTCATTTTGTATGGGAGGGGGTAGAAGGGATGGAGCGATTTGGCTCGTTCACGAATTTGATCTTCCTTTTTTGTTAAAAACGACGTGTACAAAATTTGAACTTTCTAGCTCAACGCGTTCTCAAGCTAGAGAGGACACGGACGGACGGACAGACAGTCAGACAGACAGACAGACAGACAGACAGACAGACGGACGGACGGACATCCGGTTTTGAGATTTTTGAGTGATCATATGAACTGCTGTATCATTCATTTTTTGCTCTGAGCCTTATTTCTTGGCGTTACAAACTTTGTGGCAAACTTATAATACTCTCAGATTTCATCTAGAGTATAATCAGGTTAGGTGACAAAATGAAATTTTTTCTTGATAGAACACACGAATGCATAGTTGTTGCAAGTGTATCTAAGAACTTTCAGGGAAATCAAAGATTCTAATGCACTTATTTCAAAGTCAATAGAAAGCACTTAACACATTTATGTACTATGGTATCGATATGTGCCTTTTGTATGGACGATGGTAGGAAGCGTGATTAAACTAATTTTTACTCAACTTAAAATATTTAATTTTCAATTTGAGCTTCATCAGTTGGATAGGTAGTGTTTCTCACTTAGTGCATTGAATTGCATAATAATATTCCCAGGAGTAGAAGAACGAGAATAGGAAAATAATTTTCTTAAAATTTCATAAAATTCGGCATAACGACTGGAATGAAAAGTTGATAATTTTTTTCTTCATTACTATGAAACACAAATTGTGATTATTATAAGAGAAATTCTAATTCATGTTTCTGTAGTGCAGCTGGATATTGCAGAATAACTGATTAATCAATAATTTGATTAATAAAAACAAAGCACTACATTTAAATTAACATTTATTAACATTTGTATTATAAAAATTTATTTATTATACTCTAGATGAAATCTGAGAGTATATTGTGTTTGCCATACCGTTTGTAACGCTAAGAAATAACGCTCGCACAGAGCCACCAAGGGTACAGAAATATTTGTTGTCGCTCAAAAATCTCGATTCCGAGTGACCGTCTGTCCGTCTGTCCGTCTGTCTGTCTGTGCGTCTGTCTACAGCATAACTCTCGAAAGCTTTGAGCTATAGTGCTAAAAATTTTTGTGTGTCATTTTTAGCGAAAAAGTAACTTTAAGTTCGTGAATGGGCTACATCCCCCCACTCCTTCTACCCCCTCCCATACAAATTTCATGAAATTTCGAAATATTAAGAAATTGATATTTCTTTGAAACTTTTTAAGCTATAGACTTGAAATTTAGGTCAAGGTATTACGATATAGATATCATTAATACCACGGAATATTGATCCGATACCCTTACTCCTTCTACCCCCTCCCATACAAATGTACAATTTTGAGAAATACATATTTTCGATTTTCATTGAAACTAGTAAAGCTGAAAAGACGAAATTTTGTCATAATTAATTTTACTATAATTGCAATTTATTTTAAAAATAATTATCAACTTCACCTTACTCCTTCTACCCCCTCCCATACAAATTTAACGAAATTTTGAAATTTAAATTTAATTATTTTTCTTTGAAACTGTTAAAGGTATCAACTTGATATTTTGTATAAAGTGTACAAATAAAAATATTAATAATTCAAAAAAAAATTGTTTTGATCCGTACACTCCTTCTACCCCCTCCCATACAAATGCATAAATTTTGTTAAATGCATTTTATCGATTTCCATTCAAACTTGAAAAAGTACAAACTTCAAATTTTGCCAAAATTTGTTTCTTTATAATTGAAATAAGTGCTAGAAAAAAATATTGTCCCCGCTTTACTCCTTCTACCCCCTCCCATACAAATATCTGTATTATAAATTCAAGAAAAGCATTTTTCCTTCAAGTATATGAGAGCTATCGACTTTGAAATTGAATCAAAGCACGGTGATGATAAGCAGTTTCAAAATCATCTAAAACGTTCCACTTCCTCTGCCACCTCCCATACAACTGTCCCAATTCAGGAAAACTATTACCAATTTCTTTAAAAATAATGAAAACCAAAAACTCTAAATTCAGCAATAAGCATTTTGCATGCCATGTTCGGTGTCATATAAGAAAAATACAAATCTCCCCCTCAACTTCTACCAACTCCCATGCAAAAGTCTCTATTGACTATTCGAAAGAATTTGAGATGACATACTTTCCGGTATATTAAAGTCATTTCCATCTCATCTAGAGTATCATATGATTGGGCTTTAAGCCCAATCATAATTCTCTTATGTTTATTATTTGTTATTGTTTAGATTAAATTTTACGTTTAATGTGAATGAAAATCTTTTTTACACTAAAAATAAAAAACAATTACATTTATATTTTTCATAATAATAGTTCACTCGATTATTATTAAAAATAAATATATAAAGTATATTTCTGTCAGTGTAATTATTTATTTTTAGTAGAGTGTATTTTAAAGTGTAAAGTGTATTTGCATGTGGAATTGATTAAGTTTAACCAATTCCCCACACACCCCCTTCCTAGAGGAGGGCTAACAGTCCTTCTCGTTAAGATTTAATGAACCCGTCTGTGATCTGGTTCGTATCGTGGAAGTTGGAAGAACAAAAGTTACGCGCTTTTTAGTTGATGCTTGATGCTGGGAAGAATCAAATGAAGGTTTCAGCCGATCAATTGAGACATTCTTTTCTTTACCATTAATGGAAAGTGTAAAGAATTTGTCATTACGTTTCAAAACTTTATAAGGTCCTTCATAAGGTGGTTGAAGCGATCTCCTCACTTGGTCCTGTCGGACAAACACGTGTTCGCAATCTTTAAGTGAATGAAAAACGAAAGTGTTAGTGGGAGTGTGAGCGGAAGGTACTTTGGGTTTTATCGAACTCATGAGTTGTCGAAGACTTTGAACGTAGTCGCTAGGAGATACAATCTGTGGTGTACTAGAATTAGTGTCTAAAAGTTCGTATGGGAAACGTAAATTTTGTCCATAAACTAATTCTGCAGGAGTGGCATCGACATCTTGTCTAACGATGAGCGAAGTCCGAGAAGAATGAACGGTAGTTCGCGTGTCCATGCTTCAGAAGCCTTGCACATTAGAGAACTTTTAAGGATTCGATGCCAACGTTCTAACATACCGTTAGCTTTGGGATTGTAAGCTGTAGTTCTGCTTCTTTTGAAGCCTAAAACTTTGCCTAATTCTGCAAAAAGTAAAGCTTCAAATTGTGGTCCTTGGTCAATTACAATTGTGACTGGAGTGCCGTAACGAGGAATGTATTCTCTGACCAAAGTGTTAGCCACAGTTGTTGCTCGAATATCCACGATTGGGTAGGCTTCAGGCCAACGAGTAAAGCGGTCAATGACCGTAAGACAATAATTGAAGCCTTCCGAAGTCGGAAGAGGCCCAAAGAAATCAATATGGATATTAGCGAATTTTTTGATTACTGGTTCGAAATTGCCGAGCGGACTCTTAACGTGGCGAGAAATCTTGGCTTTTCCGCAAGCTATGCATACTCTGCACCAGATGTGTGAGTCTTTATTAATAGATGGCCAAACGAATTTTTTAACTAACAATTTAGTTGTTGCTCTAATACCTGGATGAGCCGTTCCATGGACCACATCGAAAATCTTCTTACGCAGCGTTGAAGGAATGTAAGGCCGCAGAGTGTTTTGCGAAGGCGTCACACCAAAGTTGCTTAGAGGAATTTTCGATGTTAAAAGGTATCATCTTAAGACTCGTTGATTTTTTAATTGAAGGTAATTCTTTGTCGGCTAGCTGAGCGTCAGCAATTTCAGAGTAATTAACTGATGTTGGAATGGAAATCTCGTCAATGCGAGATAATGCGTCGGCGACGACATTATCTGAACCGGATTTATGTCGAATATCCGTCGTAAATTGACCGATGAAATCCAGATGTTTTAACTGACGTGGTGAAGCTTTTTCAGCGTTTTGCTTGAAAGCAAAAATAAGCGGTTTGTGATCGGTAAAAAGTGTGAAAATTCTACCTTCTAGCATGAATTTAAAATGCTTAATTGCAATGTAAGCTGCTAAAAGCTCACGATCGTAGGCACTGTATTTTTGTTGAGCTGTGGAAAGTTTCCGCGAAAAGAATGCTAATGGTTGAAAAGCATTAGAAATTTTTTGCTGTAACACAGCTCCGATGGCTGTATCTGAAGCGTCAACCACTAGCGAAAGTGCTGCAGAAGGAGAAGGATATGCTAGTGTAGTTGCCTGAGCTAATTGTTCTTTGCAACGATTAAAAGCTTCTACAGACTCAGAATTCCATGGAATAATGGACTTATCACGTTTTTTCTTGCTTCCATGTGTGTATTTGTCTAAAATAGATTGAGACGTTGCTGCATGAGGAATAAACCTTCGGTAAAAGTTAATCATACCTAGAAAACGTCTCAACTCGTGAACAGTAGCCGGTTGTGGGTAAGAGATAATGGCTTCTATCTTTGAAGTCATTGAAAAAATTCCATTAGAATTGATGGAATGACCCAAGAAATCCACTTGAGTTTTAGCAAAGTGGCATTTAGCTAAATTGATTATTAAACCGTATTTTTCTAGTTGATGAAAAAGTTTATCTAGGTGAATGAAATGTTCCTCAATTGACTTTGAGGCGATCAAGATGTCGTCAATATATACGAAACAAAAATCAAGATCCCTCAAAATTGAAAAAATTAATCTTTGGAAAGTTTGCGCGGCATTGCGCAAACCAAAAGTCATTCGAATAAATTCATATGAACCGAAAGGTGTGGAAATTGCTGTTTTTGGAACGTCATCATCGTTCAGAGGAATCTGGTGGTATGCACGTTCCAAATCAACTGTTGAAAAAATAGAACAACCATCAAGTTGTTGAGCAAAATCCTGTATGTGTGGAATAGGATATTTGTCCGGGACTGTTTGTGCATTTAATGCCCGGTAATCCCCACATGGTCTCCAACTTCCATCTTTCTTTTGAACCATGTGAAGTGGTGAAGCCCAAGGACTGTCTGATGGTCTACAAATTCCAAGGTCTACCATTTTGCCGAACTCGGCCTTCGCGATCGCAAAGCGAGAAGGTGAGAGGCGTCGCGGTTTACAAAAGACTGGACGTCCTTCGGTAATAATGAAATGACGAATCGTGTGCAAATTGTTTGAATTTGTTCTATTTGATTGGAAAATTTTTGGGTTTTGTGCAAGCAATTTTTGAACTCGAGGATTTTCGTGATTGGCTGCTAAGACAGACAATACTGTAGAAGATCCTTTTAAAATTTGTCCAATAGCTGAACTGACGTTAGTAAGTGGATCGATTAAACGTCGTTGCTTAAGATCCACAATCAAACCGAAATGACGAAGGAAATCCGCTCCTAAAATTGGTCGTTCAACGTCGGCAATAATGAAATTCCACTCAAAATTTCTTTTAAGTTTGAGTGAAATTGTAATTTTGTGTGAGCCAAAAGTAGGGATTTTAGTGCAATTTGCAGCGGTCAGAATCAAGTTTGGATTCATAACGCGTTGACCGAAATTACTTTTAGGAACTACTGAAATTTCCGCGCCGGTGTCTACTAAAAAACGTAAACCGGATGTTTTATCTGGTATAATAAGGCGACTTGAGTTTGAACTAGTGTTAAATGTCGCCATTTTTAACACTCGTGTTGGTTTTTTTCTTTCGGAAATTTACAAGGTTCTTTACATTTATTGGCTCTAAGCCCAAAACGTTTATGATAATAGCAAAAATCTTCAGACTTTCTTGATCCGCTTTGTGAACGGTTATGCGATTTTGATCGTCCATTGCGATTACTATTATAGGACCTATTAAAGTTTCGACTTTGTCTTGTAAATTGTGTTAGTTCATTAACCGTTGAAGTCAAAGCGGTAATTTGTTTTCGTAATGATTCAATTTCTGAACCCAGCGCATTTGGCGAATTACTTATCGAAGCGCTTGCTAATTGCGGAAAACAAGAAGTGTCTGCAATTTTATCGGCGATTTCACTCAATTCTTCAAGGGAACCTGAAGATACTGTTAGAATGGCTTGTATTTGAGTAGGAAGACGTTGTACCCAAAATTTTTTAATAATATTAACTGGAAAATTGTTTCCAGCGAGGGAACGGATTCGACCTAATAGTTGAGAAGGCTTAAAATCTCCTAGGGCGATTCCATTCATAAGTCGTTTTAACTTATGGTCTTCAGATTCTCCAAACATTTTTATCATAGCATCTTTGAAATAAACGTAACAATTTTCCGCCGGAATGCTGTCGATGATGTCCATCGACTGTTCACATTCCGCTGCACTTAGCATACTAAGCGCATGATTGAACTTGGTTAGTTCAGCTGTTATATTAGCTGCGGAAAATTGCGCATCCATGATGCGAAACCAAGCAGCGGGGTTGGCAATCCAGAAAGGAAGTTTCTGAATTGCAACCGCGGCCAATTGTAAGTTATTAGATGAAGTATCGGTAACTTCATCATTTGATACTGACGATGTATGATTAATAAGAGACATGTTGTATATATTTTTATGAGAAGTTGATATTGAATTAAACAGAAAAAAGTAATTTTTGTATGAGAATTTGAATAAATGGAAAAATATAGATGTAATTTTACAATTTAAATATAATGAGTAAATATATTATGTAATAATTTTTATTAAATTTAAATGTAATTATTAATAAAATACCATAAATCCTCTTGAAATTTGTGTCGCTAATTTTCAATTATTGTTGTTTTTTTCTTGAATTAACGATGCTGTTGTTGATGCTGCATCATGTTGAATATTCAAATATCGGTATAAGCTTCAAGTTGTTGTATTTAGAGTTGATATTTTCTATTTTATAACAAAATTCTTGAAGATGGTTAAGATTTCAATTCTTGAAATTTCTTAGGTTTCTTCTCTGTAAATTCGATGAAACTTCTCTCGCTGATGGTTATAGAAATTTGTTCAATGTAGAAAAATTGTTCTCGACTAATTTCCTCTATACATCACCATTTGATATGGTGAAATAACGATTGACGAAAAATAATTTTTCTGCGTTGATCTCTTGCTTGATGGGGTCACCATTTGTGGCCCGATTCCAGGACTCCAAAAGCGTAAATCGGGGTCACCAATTGTTATGGTGAAAATATTTAGTTCGTTAATGTTGGGTCACCATTTGTTATGGTGAAAATATTTAGTTTGTTAACTTCGGGGTCACCATTTGTAGTGCAGCTGGATATTGCAGAATAACTGATTAATCAATAATTTGATTAATAAAAACAAAGCACTACATTTAAATTAACATTTATTAACATTTGTATTATAAAAATTTATTTATTATTATTTGTTATTGTTTAGATTAAATTTTACGTTTAATGTGAATGAAAATCTTTTTTACACTAAAAATAAAAAAACAATTACATTTATATTTTTCATAATAATAGTTCACTCGATTATTATTAAAATAAATATATAAAGTATATTTCTGTCAGTGTAATTATTTATTTTTAGTAGAGTGTATTTTAAAGTGTAAAGTGTATTTGCATGTGGAATTAATTAAGTTTAACCAATTCCCCACTTTTCTACCTTTTCTAATTTTAAAGAAAACCAATGTAATGTATTTATTAATATTGTTCATTTGTATTAGACGGGGCAGAAGAGATGATGGCATTAATATCGTTGTATTTGGAAATTTTTGTGAAATTTGTGTGGAAGTTGTAAGAAGGGGAAACGCTCACGAACTTAAAGTTCATTTTTTCACAAAAATTACAAAAAAAAAAAAAATTTCAGCTCAAAGCATTTTAGAGTTATGTTGTAAACAGACGGTCACTTAAAATCGAGATTTTTGAATGACAACAAAAACTTGTGTACCCTTGACAACTCCGTGCAAGCATTACAATTGTTAGAAGAAACCACAATATGTATTGCATTTCATATAGAGTGTAAGAAATAAACTATCTGTCGATCTATGAAATCGAGAATTGATAGCTTCGATACACTTTAAGGAAATTTATGGGAATGTAAACTTATTGATTACTAGAGTAAATTCGTAAAATTCGTGACTTGTTGTAAGTAATGTGGAATATGAACAAATTTGATTTAAAGCTTAGTTTCACAATATTGCTATCCTCTTATACCTACTACGAGTACTAGACGATCGAAATAGAAAAATAAATTCTTTTTGTTTTGAAAGAAAGTTTTCCAGATTTCAAACTGCTAAAATTTATTGCTTCGTAACGTTTTGATCTCTAGTAAGATTTTTATTAAATGAAATACGAGTAATATAGGTCTATGTAATTTCGTTTTGGGTTATTCCTCGCAATTTTAAGGACCAATGACCCTCTGGAACCAATTAGGACGATTTTGTCAGAACAAATAATTTTCGTAACTTTTCTTCCATACTTGTCGAATAAATAGGTCCTACGGGATGTTTTTGTCATCAATTGTGAGAAGTAGGTACTCGTAAACTTAAAAAATAAAAGCTGGAGGATATCATCATTATTTATTACCAATGGGAATATTGTGGTAAAAACTTTTATTAAACTTCAAGTTTTCATAATATTCAGTGCTTGTTGTTGATTGCTGAAATAAAGTTACATACTCAATTTTAAGGATTTAAAAAGTTTTTGAAGAACATTTGTGCGAAATATTTACGACAGTTAATGTTTAGCTGGCTTGTCTTGTACACGACAATCTTTAGTTTAGACATTTGGAGAAAGTAATGCCGATAATACTTGAATTGTACTGAGATGTTGAATCTCTCTTAATCCAACCTTTCACAACTGGAACTTTTCCATGAATGGAGCTTTTTATACTCTAGATGAAATCTGAGAGTACGCATCGTTTTTAACGGAAAATGAAGGTCAAGTTCGTGAACGGGCTCAATCGCTACACCCCTTCCACCCCCTCCCATACAAAATGACTAATTTTTAATCATTTACATTAATCAAATTTTCTTGGAAACCATATAAGCTAATAATTTGGAAATTGGAACATATTTATTAAATCGTAAACGTAATCTATGGTAACAAAATAATTAAATTCTCCCACTCCTTCCATCACCTCCCATACAAACTGTACTTTTTCATGAAATACTATAAACCAATTTTTAAGTAGCCTTATGAAACAAAATTTTAAAGGAAATCTGATAATTAAAATGAAAGATTTCCGGATTTTACACTGTTTGAGTTATTATGTGTGCCGTTTCGGTCTCTGCTGAGATCTTTATCAAATCGACAATTAAAAAAAATATATTTTAAGGCAGATAGCTAGTTGTCTTGTACTTATCAAACAATTTGATAAAGGTCTCAGCCGAGACCGAAACGTCACACATAGTAAATCAAACAGTGTAAAGTCCGTAAATCTTTCATTTTAATTCAAAATGCACTGTGAAAACATTCATCAAACCATCAAATATGATTATTTTATATTTTCATTGACGACATTGTTATAACCTTGCGCCTAGAAAATATTTTTTTAATTTTTAAAAATAATTGCTAATTACTACTCACAACAATCACGCAGAGTTTAGAAATTGAGGATTTAGACCAAGGTAACGGATTCATCCTCATACAAACAGAGCCGGTTACGCTTATCACACACGTACTTCACATCATCGAATTAAAAGATTTTGAAAATATATACAACACTATAAATCAAAGCATAACCACACTTAAAATACTAACGCCATCAAATATAGACTCATTGTACAGCTCATTGCATCATTTAGGATATGAAATAACTACACTACAACCACACATAAGACAAAAGAGAGGATAAATATTTGGGTACGAACAATGAAAATGTTGGCAGGTACCATGGATGATCAGGACATGGATAGAATAAATGAAAAATTAGATAACATAGAAAGAAATGGTGGAAATTTAACTAAGGCAGTCAACTTAGTGATAGATATTAACGGTAAATTAAATGCACAAATTCAAAATCTAACTAAAACTATAAATACAAATCAAGCCTTGATTACGGAAAAAATAAAGGCAATGTCAAGTAAATTTGAGACAGATCAAGTTATAATTGCAACTCATAACAGAAAATATTGATAGAACTCTTCAAAATATTGCAAGAAGAATTAAAGAAATAATCTTAAATCTAGATCTCTATTGAAAAGTTTAAAGATATATATATCGCTATTACGTTAAGAAATACAGAAATTATAATTATAATTAATATACCTAAATATTGTAATGAAACTTATAATAAAATTTTAATAGAACCTATACCCACAGGAATAAGCTAGAAATTGTCATCCAAGAAAAAGAATATTTAAGAAAATAAACTGCCAACAAGTCGGGCGAAACTTTATTATGCTTGGGATAAGTTGCGGATGTGTGGAAAGTGAATATGCAGGTTAGCGGGGGGGGGGGGGGGGGGGGAGGGTGTAGAAGGAGTGGGGGATACAGCCCGTTCACGAACTTAAAGCTACTTTTTCGCTAAATATGGCACTCAATTTCAGCACGATAGCTCAAAGCATTCGAGAGTTATGTTGTAGACAGACGGACAGACAGACAGACGAGCGGATAGATGGTCATTCGGAATTGACAACAAATATTTCTGTACCCTTGGCGGCTCTGTGCGAGCATGATTTCTTAGCGTTACCAACGGTAAGGCAAACACAATATACTCTCAGATTTCATCTATTGTATAAACATATGACATTTTTGAATGAAAAATTTGACTACAGGGGCGTTTACGATTGGGCTTAACTTTTCGGCCTTTTGATGATACCGTCCGGTGCAACTGATCCATTTGCACCTTGGTAGGGCCGGCCCTGCGCACATGCGTCAGTAGGAGAGCTATTATTATATTTTTTGTTGATACAATTGGTACCCATTTTCAGTTCGATAATTCTCATAAATTTCCGATCAACTTTGCTCACATTTTCGAAGCCCTTGCCCTTTGGGTTTGGGTAATTACCTCTTTAACGAACATACTTTATTTTTCAATAACAACGATATTTCCTTTTTATAGCTATAATGACAATTTTCAATCCCACTCTCATTGATAGATAACCGCACGTGACACCTGATTAAATTTTTGTCCCGTAATACCTACATAATAAATTAATTAAGATAATTGAATTGTTATATAAATAACGAGATCTGATAGATAACATAGTTACATGTTATGCAATAAAACTAAGAGCTGGCTGAGGTTTTCCTATTTATTGTATAAACGTGTTTATTCATTTCTACCCATCCAATTAAATTCTAATAATAAACATAAGGATCATCTATCGGTTAATAACCTATACACAATGAGCACGAAAACATATCAAATATGAACCGAAAACACCTAAAATTGGAAGCAATACTCTTTAATTCGTGCTATTTAGCATTCAACAGAAATCTTAGCGAACTAACATAAACTATTAGGGCTTATTTCTATGACAAGATAACCCATTCAACTTGCAAAAATTATTAATTTTTTAAAAAGAAAGAGAGACAGAAAATTTAAGTTTATGGTTTTGCCCAGTAATGTAACATAACAATCTGTTTTTTTTTTCATCTTTAATGGCTAATCGTTTCAATTTCAGTTCAATTCGCTTGACTTGATCATTATTAATGGTGCGATGAGAAGATTTTTTCCTACTAACTTCACATTTTTTTCTGCGAAGAAAGAAACATTTATCAAAGTACGGTCCTTCAAATTTTTATAATTTGTTCCATTTAATTGGTTCAAATAGTATGGCTATGAAATTCTGGCATTTTATACGGGAGATGCTAGAAGCAGTAGATACCAACATATTTTGAGTACTGGGATAATTATTTTGTTGAACATCGTGAAATTGTACATTTCGTATGGGAGATCGTATAATCAATATAATTTGTATTTCAAATTTAAGATCGATAGTTTCTCTATTTCGTAAGAGAAATGACTGATTGTGAAGTTTCGAAAATGTTTAATTTTGTATCGAAAGAAGGAGAATCGGGATTTGGCCATTTCATGAATTTGATTTAACATTAAAAATTCGAAATAAGACCGAGCTAACTTCTTACGCCCAATCAAAGTCGAGATTTTTTGCGTTTTTTCGACTTCTAAGATTTTCATCTGTTGAATGAAAGTGAATGAATCCTTACAAGGAGGTCGAAAATTTCGCGGAATGACAGGGAAGGGGGGTTAAATTAAACAAGTTATAGTTTTTCCTTTTCAATATATTCTCTCTTAAGCCTAATACATTTATCACATCTCAAAAAAGGCTGAAATTGCCAACTTCTTCATTGGTGGTTAATTTTCTTCCCCGAAGTTCTTTCTACAGTTTTGGAAACAAATAGTAATCGGAAGGGGCCAGCCTGGTCTATGAGGGATGGAGGGGGGGGGGGGCGGTTCAATATTTTGTAGCAGCATTTCTTTAAGGCAGTTATTGAAACTTGGCTCTTGTGAATATATGCGTTTTCGTGCAAAAGCAGCAAGCTTTGAGTCTCTTCGCTTCACTTTCTTCAGACATTTTTCCTTGATGGCGTCCTTGATTTTTTGTAGTAGGTTGGCATAGTATCCCCGCTATGATATTTTGTCCTTTTTCTTTATAGTCGATCATCAAAACACCATCTGAATCCCAAAATATAGTGGCTATGATTTTTTCGGCGGATTGTGAGACCTTGAACTGTTTGGGGGTGCAGCGCCTTTACGGAGCCACTGCATCGACTCATGCTTTGACTTAGGCTCATAATGATGAATCCAGGTTTCATCTCCAGTAACAATCCGGGTCAAAATTTCATCCCTGTTCTCGCTACAGAGATCCAAAAACTCGCGTGAACACTCTACGCGCTGCTTTTTCCGAACCGCTGAGAGCTTTCTCGGTACACATCTTGCGATGATTTTAGACATGCCGAAATGATCATGGACGATATTCAAAGTGGTTGTATCTGATACTCCAATCATTTTTACGATTTATTTCTTCTTGTTCTCGAAGATGCTCGTTTAAGCATCTTTGAGAATAAGTTTATCCACTTTTTCGAAGATTTTTGAGGAAGTGGCCTAAATCGGCCTGCCTCCATTGACTCTCTGCCTTAATCATCGTTTTTCCAGAACAAGAGTCCCCATAAACAGATGACGTTTCTTCTAAAATGATTTGTGGCGTTTTTCCTTGCTTAGCAAGGAACTTTATGCCAGCACGATACTCAATTTTGTCCATAAACAATTTTATTTTTGCTGATAATGTTAAGTGTTCTAGTTTATTGGAACTTTTCAATATCAATGTTCGATTACGTACCACTCGTAATTTCGTTTTCTCTTGATTCCCGCTACTGTTAAACTCAACTACGAAGCCCATGAGCCAATTAACTCAATGAGCAGAGATTCCAATAGTAATTTCCATTTAATTGATTTTAATTTATCTAGAAATGTCAATAGAATAAATTTATTAAAATCATCTATGTGATCATTTAAATCATATATTAATTTTGTATAATTATTTATTTATTTGTCATAATAAGATATTTAGTTAGTTTAGTCATTAACTTATATTTTTTAATTTAATTTAATTTAATGTAACTTAAAACAAATTAACTTACATAACTTAATCTAAACTAGTAAGATGGGCACTGGTAGAAGGATGGTCATACAAGGTTTTGGATACTTTATAACACAGAGCGCAGTCTTAGTTTGTATGTCAATTTACTCATTGGGGGTGTGTAGTGAGCACAGAATTTGTTAAATACTCTACAACATCTGTTAATAGGCTCATTTTGTCCGTAAACTGTACTATGCGGATATTCCTTTAGTAGTCCTGAATGTCAAGTCAGCCTGACATTGTCACTGAGTCTGAATTTATTTGAGATTTGATCAACCATAATATCGCCATTCAAAACATCTAAGGTAAAACAGGATGTGAGCATAGTTCTTCTAGAACTTAGAGGTAAAAGATTTAATATTTGGAGCCTAGTTGCGTACGGTGGAAGTCTCAAAGTCACTAGGATCATATAAGTCGCTAAGAGCAAAGAGAAGGAATTGCTTCTGTATTGACTCTATTCTGTTGCTGTATAACTGGAAAGAGGGATCCCAAATGGGACATACATATTCCAGAAGAGGACGGACAAGGGAACAGAATAATGTTTTAGTGACCCATACATTCTTAAACTCTTTGGCTCTTTTCTTAATAAATCCAAGAAGTTTATTGGCTTTTAAGATCAATCGGTTGTAGTGAGATTTAAAGCACAGTTTATTGTCGAGTAGAATGCCAAGGTCCTCAATTTGATCTACGCGATGTAGTTGAGATCCACTTAGGAAATAGTCAGTCATGTAGGTATGTGGATCTTTTATGTGAGAAGCTTATCGTGTGGCATTTACCGACATTAAGCTCTAACTTGTTCTGACTACACCACTCATCTAGTGCAATAAGCTTGGATTGCAGGAATGCGGCATCATCGGGTGAGGTAACAGTATGATATATTTTCAGATCATCAGCGTACAATAGATGCGAGACATTTTTTAATACATCAGATAAATCTGAGATGAAAATGTTAAATGTTATCGATTCTTTTTTTAGTAATTATACTCTAGATGAAATCTGAGAGTATTATAAGTTTGTAACGCCAAAAAATAATGCTCGCAAAGAAGCACCAAGGGTACAGAAATATTTGCTATCGCCCAAATCGCTCCACCCCTTCTACCCCTTTCATATAAAATAACTCAGTTTCACAATTTTATAATAAACGGATTTTTTCGAAAAACATAAAATCTGAAAACATAAGATCTGAAATTTAGAATATATTACTTTTAGAACCACTTCAATCCACCGTATAAGAATTATTTGTGTAGTCCTGCTCCTTCCATCACCTCCCACACAAACTGCACTTTTTCATGAAATGCTCTAAACCAATTTACTCAGTGCGTATAAAATTTATCGAGCTGAAATCGTACACTAAATATTTATTTAGAATTATTAATAACGCTAAAAAAATTAATTCTACGATTATATTCTACCCCCTCACATACAAAATGACACATGTTCGCAATTCGACAGCAAACGGATTTGTTCGAAAAGCATTAAAGCTATCAAAATCGATTGATCTGAAATTTTGAATATATTACTTTTATGGTGATTTCATTCGAATGTATAAAACTTATTTAAGTCCTCCTCTTCCTTCCACCACCTCCCATACAAACTGCATCTTTCCATGAAATACTTACTTACTTACGATGGCGCTACAGCCCAAATCGGACTTTGGCCTCCTGAATGCTTTGCCTCCATCCATCTCGGTTCAGTGACCGCGTCCTCCAGTTTGAAAATCTTAGCAGTGACTTGCTGTCTGCGTCAATCGAATCCTCCCAGCGCTTTCGTGGTTTTCCGACCGGTCTTTGTCCGTTGACTTTCCCTTTTAGTGTGCGTTTGGGAATTCTTCCGTCATCCATCCGCTCCACATGACCAGCCCATTGTAATTTTTTAAATTTTATGAGGGTTGACACTTCTGGATTGTCGAAGATGGCATACAATTCTCTATTGTATCGTATTCTCCAGATTTCCATGAAATGCTCCAAACAAATCTACTAAGTACGTATAAAATTTATCAAGCTAAAATTGTGTACTAAATATTTGTTTAGAGTTATTAGTAAGACCAACAAAAAATTAGACAATTAGCTTCACTCCTTCTACCTCCTCCCATGCAATCTGACACAATTTTACAGCTTTGCAAAATTTTCCTGAAATGTTACATACTTATCAAAAGCATGATGTTTAAAGTTATTTCTGAAAAAAGTCATTAAGAACTCGCCCCTTTTTTCTACCACCTCCCATACAAACTGCGTAATATCACTAAATCCAATACACTCATTTTCTCATTTTGATAGCAACTCTAGCGCGATGTGAAAAAATTGGTTCAATTTCGTCATCCCCTTTACCAGTTCCCCTACAAAAATTCTTAAAATCAAAAAATTTCTCTCTTATCTAGAGTATCGCACGAATGGCCTCTACGTGCAATCGTAGTCCTGTTATATATATTTTTTTTAATCTTAAGCAAAGTACTGAGATTATATTTATCTGTAGTAAATAAATAAAATATTATAGTGAAAATGTGAAGAAGAAATATACAATATTAAATTCCGTCGCCACCACAGATCGTCACATCCCATCCCTAGTTGTTGAGTTACTTGTAAGACAATTTTTTCGGGGTGTCTTGCTATTTTCGTATCCCAACCTTTATTTTAATCCACTCTAAATATTATCTAATTCTGCACGTTTTCTTTCCCCATTCGCCCACAGTCTTTAAACGTGTATGTAACTAAGCATAGAATTGGTACACGAATTTCAACATTTCAAACAGGGGTCGCTTTATTATAAGACTCGTCCTTAAAAAACGAAATATGTTCCCTAATAAAACAAATAAAAGTCCCTTACATACTCCTTAATCTGGCTTTCATAATAATGCATAATGAGTACACCTTTTCATATTCGCATACTCTAACTCTATCCATACAGAATTCATTCTTCTCTTTGCATAGACATTTAATGAAAGCTAAGCTAAATAAAAATTTTGTTTATTTTTTCATAAGAAAATTTACTTTATTCTATTTACAGGTGAAATCTCGAGAAAATGTCGCTTCGGTCCTTTTACGTGATTCTAAGCTTATTATGTTTGCAGCAAATCGTTATGGCCTCGCCGCCTATGAACATACGAAAATTATACGGTGAGTTGATTTATTTGAAGCGATATCCTTCTTATTGTAATGAACATACATATGTATCGTATATTAATCTAGAAAAGCTCATACGCATATTTATCTTACCGGCAGTATAATTAGCAAAGCTCGTAATTCCATTTAATCTCTTTGATGATCAAATATTGCTAATTATAAACAAGCAATTATATGTAAATTTAATTGATAAATGAATTGAGTCGATATTAATTAGGTAGTTTTTAAATTTAAAGTAGATTGTATGAGAAAGCTGTGTTTTAGACCAGGTGGCACGAAAAATTGAAAAATGTGGTCAACAAATAATAACAAGGATATAAAATTAGTGAATTCTTTGTTTTGTGATACGTCTCTTTTACTAATACAATTTATTTTCATAATCCATTATGCATTGAAGTAGAAAACCATAGAAAAAGAAAATTGTGAATCTGAGCCCAAAATATAAACCAATGTCGGGCGCAACTTTATTATTCTTGGGACAAGTTGCAGTTGCGTGGAAAGTCAATATGTCACTTAAGGTGGTAGTAGATAGTGGGGATGAAAGGGATGGGGTTTCTAGGAGTGGGCTATTATCAATTATTTAACAATTGACTGCGATTATTATCAGCTCCAATGATTACATTTTTCATTCATTTAAAAATGCAAGTTCGATCTGTATGGGAGTGTTGGAAGATGTTGATGAATGTTTTTTAATTGATCGGAATAATCAAGTTCAAAATTCTAGCGCATGTACAGAATATTAGTTTCACAGATGTATTTCCTTAACGTTTTTTCATTATTTATTGTGGAAGGGTTGTTAGCCCGTCACCTAACCGCATATCTACGAATTTTTCATTTTCATAGATTGCGGTTGCCTTATGAATGAAATAAAAAATTATATTTACCATAAATCTTATTAACAGAATTTCAAATGTTATAAGAGTTCAAGTCCAATAAGAAGATTACTATTTCCATCCAGGATTTGTTTTCAATTAAATTGTTTTTAATGAACATTATATCGAGCAAGAACTGTTACCTCATTGTTCCTAAGCATTGTCAGATGATTAATGAACAATGAGTTTGCTAAACTGTTCATATTAAAATTTCTACGGCGAACATTTCGAAAACAGAAATCAAAATGAAAATTATTTATTTTCGGGGCACCTCTGACCTCTGTTTACTGAGTTAAATCAAATATGTTTTTTGTTTTTTTAAGATTTTAGATTAATGCCCACATAACACATTTTAAAGGCAATAAAACGTCGTTATACATTTTTTTTTCACCACATGGAATCACGTCAAAAGAAAGTTTTGTTAAATCGCGAAGCTGCGAATTTTTTTATTGATTGAGTAGTATACATTTTACATTTAAGGTGGCGCTACAGCCCAAATTGGACCTTGGCCTCCTGAATTTTCTGGTTTTGTTAATAAGTTATTTAAACATTTCTTCTTCTTTAATGGCACTGTAGCCCAAATCGGACATTGGCCTTCTGACCTTCAGGCTCCTTAACATTTTGTTTATTTGTTATGTGGAAGAGTTCTTATCGCATGCAGGGCCGGTCCTACCAAGGGCCAAATGGAGCAGTTGCACCGGGTGGCATGCTTGAGTGGAGCAATATTATCAAGAGATCGGAATGCTAAAATTCAGCGGAACGCAATGGAGAACTCCGGGCTGCCAACAAATAATGGTCTTTTTCTGGACCTCAATATATGGTTGCCGGCAAGGCAGAGCGTGGGGAGAAAATATGAATCGGGGAAGACGCCATCCTAGTAAGGCCGTAATTATAAGAGCGAAAAAAAAAGCCGATAAGGGTTCACGTTGTCTACCAGTCCAACCTTAAACCTCACGTTGGGCGCCACTGTAATGAAATGAAGAGCTCCGTGCCGCCAAAAGATAACAGGCATCCTAAGGACCTCACAGCATGACGAGGACGTCAGGAGAGGGAGAGACTGCTTGTTAGGACTTTCTAGTAATGGTTTTCCCAAAGCAGACTTGAGAATGAACCAGTAGGCAACCCCTATCGTCTTCCATTTTTAGCTCCCTTTCATCACAGCTCTTCAAATATGGTGTCTGGAAACTAAATCTCATACCAGATGTTCACATCGACCTCGCGCTCATCATTTCATAACAATTTTATAACTTTGTCGTAATTGAAGAAAAAAACATAACAGGGCTACGATTGCGCGTAAAGCGCAATCTTACGATACTCTAGATGAGATAGAATTTTTAGTGATCCCAAGAAATTTTGTATGGGGAGAAGGGATGATAGCATTGAACTAATTTTTTCCCCATCATGCTAAAGTAGCTATAAAAATGTTTTATACAAAATGCTTACTCCAAAAACTGAATGGGAACTGAGAAAATTAGTGAGTTAGATTTAGTGAAAATGTGCAGTTTGTATGGGAGGTGGTAGAAAGAGTGGGGGGATTTTAGTGATTTTTTTCAAAAATAACTAGGAATATTATAAAATTGATATCCCTTAAATTTCAGACTAGTGCCATTCATACTTTTCAAGAAAATAGATTTTTTGTGAAGTTGTGAAACTGTGTCATATTGTATGGGAGGGGGTAGAAGCAGTGAAGCTAATCAAATATTTTTTCTGATCTTAGTGAAAATGCTAATTATGTATTTCTTACAAAATATGAGCTCGATAAATTTTATATGTTCTGAGAAAATCGACTTAGAGCATTTCATGAAAAAGTGTAGTTTGTATGGGAGGGGGAAGAAGGGGAGGGACGACGCAAATAATTTTTCTACGGTAGATTGAAATCATTATGAGTGTAAAATATCCCAAAATTCAGGCTAATAGCTTTCATAATTTTCGAGTAAATCCATTTATTATCAAATTGCGAAATGTGTCATTTTGTACGGGAGGGGGTAGAAGGGGTGAAGGTTAGGTTAGGTTAGAGTGGCGGCCTTAGTCCACATAGACCCTTTGGGATCCATAGTGATACCACATCGGACAATAGGGAGAACCTAATGGATCGCTGGTATTGCGAGTTCCTTGTTGAGCTCAAAGGATTTCGCTGCTGCCGCAAAGTTCAGAACGTTTCGCATACTACAGCTCGATACCTGTTTGAGGTCGGAGAAGAACGGAGAGCCGAGGGTTTTAAGCCTTCTTCTAGCAAGCGCCGGACACTTACATAGCACGTGCTCCATTGTCTCTCTTTCTCCCGGCTGGTTGCAATTCCTGCAGCGATCATGGGTTACCAAACCCATCCTATAGGCATGTGCTCCTATAAGACAATGGCCAGTGATGATGCCAACCATTGTCGCACATTGCTTCCTGGGTAGTGATAACAAGAGTTTTGTTTTCTTTGCATCATACTTGTTCCACATTGATTTTGTGGTTCTACAAGTTGTGATGGTATGCCATCTAGCTTCGGCTAGATTCGTGAACTGTGTGTCCAAATATCCTTTGATGATCATTATAGGCGGTGGTACGTTTTCTGCGAGTTCGTGGTCAAGATTTGCCCCTCTTTTCGCCAGATCGTCCGCGGCCTCATTACCTGTTATGCCACTGTGGCCTGGAACCCAGCAGAGTTCTACCCTTCTGTTGACACATAGATTCTGTAACGCGCGATGACAGTTAAAGACTACCCTAGACTTTATAGTACAGGCTTCTAGTGCCTTTAGGGCAGCCTGACTATCTGTGTATATAATTATTCTTTCGTTACCATTTCGCGACGATCTGCTGGCGATCTCGGCTGCTCTCTGGATTGCCAGGATTTCCGCCTGAAAGATACTGCAGTCGTTTGGTAACCTGAGAACTAAATCCGTTGTGAGGTCAGGTGTGTGCACTGCTGCGCCCACCCCTCCTTCCATTTTGGATCCATCAGTATAGATATTTATCGCTCCCCTAGGGTCTCCGGTTCTTGTTGACCAGTATTCCCTATCCGGTATACGTATCGAGAACTTCCTGTCGAAAACTGACTTCGCAATCATCGAGTCCGTGTTTCCTGCGGGTAGACTTATGTTGCTGTGACCGTACGGTCGTGTACTAAGTTGCCTGTGCTCCTTGAGTCGTAGAGCACTCTTGGATGCCACGTTTAATGCGACCAAGTCTATTGGTGGTAAATACAGTAACACGTTCAGTGAATCGGAGGGCGTGGTCCTAAGAGCGCCAGTGATTCCCAGACATGCCTGCCTTTGTACTTTTTCCAATCTTTGCCTGTAGGTCGTCTTATTTAGAGCGGGCCACCATATCATTATGCCATACAGGAGAATTGGCCTTACGATAGCCGTATATATCCAGTGCGTTATACTCGGGTCTAGTCCCCAGCTTCTTCCGAACATCCTTTTGCACGAGTAAAAAGCGATACTAGCCTTTTTTGAACGCTCTTCAATGTTTAGTTTCCAGGTTAGCTTACTATCTAGGATCAGTCCCAGATACTTTGCGTGGCTGGTGAGAGTTAGTTCGGTGCTTCCTATTTTAGGTAGCCTAAACTCCGGAGTTTTAATTTTTCTCGTGAACAGAACTAGTTCCGTTTTTAGCGGGTTTACGTTTAGTCCGGCGCTTTTCGCCCAGTCGTATAGTTTTCTGAGTGCTCCTTCCGTGAGCTCGGATAACGTGTTTGTGTACTTGCCTGATACCAGTATCACTACGTCGTCAGCGTAGGCCACCACGTTTACCCCTGAACTGCTTAGGACCTTAAGTATGTTGTTGAGAGTCAGAACCCACAGGAGTGGAGATAGTACCCCTCCTTGTGGCGTTCCCCTACAGCTTTGTTTGCGAGAACTAGCATTACCCCATTCCGACGCTATGGTTCGATTTTTAAGCATAGTCTCGATCCATGCGCTGATCGTTTTGTTAACTTGAGCAGAGCGGAGAGCTTCCCCAATGGCATCCGTTGTGACATTATTGAAGGCTCCCTCTATGTCTAGGAAAGTGCCTAGAGTGTACTCTTTATACTGCAGTGATTTTTCAATGTTTATCACCACCTCGTGGATGGCAGTCTCCACCGATTTCCCTCTCATGTATGCGTGTTGAGCTTGGGATAGATGTTCTGGGTTCATCTTATCTCTGATGTATACATCAAGGACCCTTTCTAATGTTTTTAACAAGAAGGACGTAAGACTAATGGGCCGATAGTCCTTAGGGTTAACGTGATTGCCCTTACCTGCGGGGTGAAGCTAATCGTCTAATTTTTTTTGATCTTACTAACAATTTGAAATAAATATTTGGTGCACAATTTCAGCCTACTAAATTTTATACGCACTGAGTAAATTGGCTTAGAGTAATTCAAGACAAGTACAGTTTGTATGGGAGGTGGTAGAAGGAGGAGAAGGACACGCATAATTTTTATACGGTAAATTGGTATTATCATAAAAGTAATATATTCAAAATTTCAGGCCAATAGCTTTTATACTTTTCGAGCAAACCCGTTTATTGTGAAATTGCGCAATTGTGTCATTTTGTATGGGAGGGGGTAGAAGGGGTGGAGCGATTTGGCCCGTTCACGAACTTGACCTTACTTTTTTGTTAAAAACGACGTATACAAAATTTGAACTTTCTAGCTCAACGCGTTCTCAAGCTAGAGAGGACACGGACGGACGGACGGACGGACAGACGGACGGACGGACGGACATCCGGTTTTGAGATTTTTGAGTGATTATATGAGCTTCTGTATCATTCATTTTTTTCTCCGAGCCTTATTTCTTGGCGTTACAAACTTTGTGGCAAACTTATAATACTCTCAGATTTCATCTAGAGTATAAAAATCAAATTTCTGTCGAAATAATTTGTCATAAGGAGCTACCTCTCTTTTGTGTACGTGTTACTTTTGTACTTCCATTAAAATATCGCCAGGACTGTGCTAAAAGTGTATCATGACTTTTAAATGCGACACTTTTTGACAAAATAGTTATTAAAAATTTCTTGTTAAGAAATTTGTCGCAAAATTTAAGTACAAAACTAAGTTTAAGAAAGTTTGTAATTCCTTACACTTAGTAGCAGAAATTTGCAGTTAATATTTTCGACATTATTATATTTTTTTCACCAATTGTAGCTCTGCAAAATTTTTGTCGAAAAAACTCGTGTACAAAATGTCACAATTTTAATCTCAAATGTCACATTTATACTCTTTTGTCTCACAATTTTTTAGAAAAAAAAATTATTTTTTGTGGCCTTTTTGTCGGAATTTTATGACGACATTTGCGTCGGATAGAAATGTACCCAATTTTATTGTTAGGCTCTTTCTCTGGCGTTTGAAAGAGATCTAACCTTTGAGTGGCACAAATAATTACTGAAATCCTAATTGACTGAATAGTTTGAAAACACAAAATGGGCTCTCGTCCACAAGAAAAGTTATTTTTAAGGGCGGTCTATCAGTAAATTGATCCTGGCGTCAAATTAACTTGGCCCTATGAATAGGTAATTGGGTAAAAATGCCTGCGCTTTCAAACTTCAGTAATATATTGGAAGTACACATTTTTTCAAAATTCGAGCCTGAAGTGTGCAAAAATGGTTAAGTATTTATTATTCAAGGAATTATCCATCGCTAGCCACAACTTTTTCCCATCTTTCTGGTAGCATACGAATTCCGCGTTGAAAAAACTCCTCTTCTTTTGAACCGATCCACGAATCGACCTAATTTTGGGCTTCTTCGTAAGAGTGGAAGTGTTGCTCAGCCAAAGCATGCGTCATCGAACGGAATAGATGGTAATAAGAATGGCAGATGTCTGGAAAATACGGCAGTTGGGGTAGAACGTCCAATTTCAGTGTTTCCATGTAGGTTTTCATAGCCTAAGCAGCATGTGGCCGAAAGTTGTCGTGCAGCAAAATCATTTTGTCGCGTCTCTCTTGGTACTGTGGCCGTTTCTCCTTTGATGCTCAGCTTAAACGCATCAGGATCCTTAATCTTGTTTTATGTGGTGCCTTACTCACAGAACGGAATTGCCACACAGTTGTCTTTAGCAACCGGATTGTTTCTGACGACAATTATTAACGCCCCCAAAGTATTCATACTGCTGGCTGCGAGACCTATCTAAATCTCTGCCAATCTGTCGTTCATGGCAACAGGTTGTTGTGTTAACGCAACCTTACGCCGAGCAATTAATGCCCTGTCCGTGATATGGGCACCATCAGCCACCTCGTGTATGTCGAAGACATCCTCAACCAACGCTGGGGGTGGAAGTAACCTTCCATGGGCTCCCCAGCTCCCGAGGTACCAGATAACCTCTGGTAAGGCTACACATCTGAAGCATAAATCCTTGCACTATGATCAGTTGCACCCTTCGGGTACGTGGGGACGGTCAACCCCAAAAGTAGTTACTGGAATCGCCGAAGCTTTCTGGACTTTCTTCCCTGCGAGATAGGTTGCGGAGCTGACTGACCATACGGTCTGTTCAACTTTCTCCCCCCTATCGTTGTAGGTTTCGGAGCCGACGCTATTAGTATGATTAAATTGATAAATCAATTTAATATGCAAGCATTCGACTTAATCCCCCCTACTGGGTATGATAGGTTGGAGCTGACGTACCGTTCAACTTTATCCCCTCCACCTAAATGGGTTACGGAGCTGACGGTCCATCAACTTTATCCTCTCTATCATTGTAGGATTCGGGGCCGACGTCAATAGTATGATTGAACTGAGTAATCAGTTCAAGATACAAGACATCGACTTAGTCCCCCCCTACTGCTTGTCGGGTTTCGGAGCCAACGAATATAGTGTAATAAACCTTCTTTAAAAAGAAAGTTCAATACACCAATCGTTGACTTGCTCCCCCCCAGTTGGATAGGTTTCGGAGCCGACAACAAGCTGCCGACTTGGTCCCCCCTATCCATTGTGCTCAATCGTACGTCCAAGGTTTGCTACCAAGCAATGCCGGCTATACCGTACATCTATTTTTCACGCCCCGTGTCAGTCGTATTGAGCACCAACATGCTTAGCATCTACTTTCGCTGCTGTCTCTCCAACTACTGGTATCAGCCAAATTAGTACAACATGTCAGCTTCTTTAGTATCAACATTTTTCATACGTCGATTTCGTCCTACTGGTATTAGAACTACTTTCATTGTACTGCATGTCTCACTACGTTTATGCTTCCCGTTGTGCAACTAATTTACAACATGTTTTGCGTCCACTTTCGTTGCAAATGGGTCTCTCCAACAACTACTAGTATCAGCCCAGTTAGTGCAACATATCAACTATAGTATCATCATTTTTCGCACGTCGATTTCGTCCTACAAGTGCTAGAACTACTTTCTTGTGTACTGCTCTAACTACTAGTATTTCTTGTTGTACAACTAATTTTACATCATTCTTACATCATTTTTACCTCCGTTCTTACATCATTTTTATGCCAGAGCCGATGGCAATATAGTGCAATAAATCCAATGAATTGGATTACCTGAGACCCTTATCAAAATTATGAGTTTGATAAAGGTCTCAGCAGAGACCGAAATGTCACGAATAATAAAGCGTAACAGTGTAGAATCCGGAAATCTTTCCTTTCGACTAGGGACTTGTCTGTCTATCATTGCTTTCATCTCCCAAAAACGAATCATTTTTGCATCGATTTCTGAGATGTGATATAAAGGAGACAATAATCATTATCGCTCACGCATGTAGTTGGATAAAAATAAATCACCTAGGCAAACCCAAGTTTGAATCCCAGGAAGGTCATGGCGACGGTTAAGTGGCCCAGGCAAGGTGTTATCCACTATTGCTTCATGCGACCCGGTACATTGATAATTCCAAGGTTTATTGTCCAACTGGAAAATACTTGCGAATAAATAACAGCGTTTTTTCAATCGTTCGATACTAATACTCTTGCATGACCACGCTCGACTGATCGACGCACAAATGATCATTGTGAAGGTTAAATAGTTGAAAATACATAGAAATTATATGCAATCAATCTAAAATTCTTAAAATATGTTGCAGCCGCCCTTCTTGCCCATCTCCCTCCATGGGAACACCTCTGTCTGACTTTTGCTATCTTGATATTCAAGACCTGGCTGTTGCCCGATCAGCTGGTATTTGAGCGCCCAAAACAAACAATGTAAACTAAAACTTTAAAATTCACTTTTTATGAACTCGTCATGACCCCCACCTTCCCAATCCCATTTCTTTCCTCGATGACTGTGTTTGCGCATTGCACATAACGGCCGAAATTGCCTATAGCACAGGTCATTCTGTACAAAAAAAACTCAAACTTATAAGGACACTTATAAATACAAATGGAAATATTTTCGTTTACTCTATATACATATATGGTTGCTAATTCGTTCGAAATTTTCGCTTTTATTTCGCGCAAAATGCCAGCCAAGTATAATCTAGAAAGCAGTGCTAAGACTGCGAAATACTCCTTATGACGAGATCTGCTGTGTGTCGCAAAAAGCGATTTATTTTATAAATAGCATAATTTCAAACGAATATTCTTAGTAGATAATAAAACATATTGTTGCGAGCTAGGGGTTCGCCGGGATTTCAAGTAAGACACAATTCGTTTAAAAATAAGTGATAATTTATTTATTCGCACTTTAACTTAATTCGCACTATATGGCACCACCGCCGATATTGTTCTATCGCGTTCTTGCACCAGTTCGCGTCTTCCATAGATGTCGCTGAATGACTGACTCCTCCGTATAAAAGCTTCGTGCTTTTATACCATTTTCCCCAATTCTCGAAGCTTCCGTCGGGGTGTTGTTGGGTGTGTGTCTAGACTATTCGGGAATGTTCTAGATCTTTAATTGCCTACATTTTGGAGTATACTGTTCCGTCGGGTGCATGTCTAGACTATACTGGAAGGTTCTAGATCTTTGATTATGGCTTTTTACATATTGGGGGACTGTTCTACATAATTCTTCCATATTCCAGAAAGGTCAAATTACGTGGTTGCCAGATCTATAACATTACCCTCTCCTTAGTCAATGTTCGTCCTGAACACTTCCTCAATGGCACCATGGTACTTTGTTAGCCGGTCGAGATGTACCACTTTCATTTTAGTACGAGGTTTTTTGCTGGTTCCATCCATCCTTTGGTTCGGTCGTTATCCTCTGAATAGTTTTTCCGGCTTATTTTTCCTTCTCACGTTCGCGTTCTTTCTCCATGTCCTTTTCGCGCTCCTTCTCCTCCTTGGCAGCACGTTTACTTTCCTTTTCACGTTCCGCATTCTTCCTTTCGCGATCTTCTCGATCACATCGCTTCTCATGTTCGGCCTTGTCATGATTATTGTACTTGAGCGTCACGACTTCTACCCGTTCGTTCGCGATCCTTATTCGAATTCCTATCTTTGCTTCTATAATCTTTCCCGATGTATTGTTCTTGTTGCAATCGATCTTGCCGACTCGGGGTTTTCGATCGACTCCGGCGTCTTTTATTAAAACCGTGTGTAAGATTTGAACTCTGACGACTAGTTCTTGGCCAAGATCTACCTTCACGATCTCTACCTTCGTGTTGTTTAGCAGCGCAGCCGGAACAAAAGCTGGTCATTTTTCTGGGTTTGCGGCAGTCGAGTCTCAAGTGTGCTGCTTGTCCACAATTCCAGCATAGGGGGGCACCAGATCTTTCGCTCCGCTTGGTGTACTCTGCTTTCTGACACACACACTCTTTTGCTATTTGTCGGACTCGATAGAGTTACTCCGCGAGCTTTGCTTGGCAGCTTCGAACGTCAGCCCATATACTAAGGCTTCGCCAATCGTTTTCTTACCTGCCAATTTTAACGCCTGTTACAGCTCTCTGTCCTGTACAGCATTGTTAAATGCAAAAACAGCTGTATCATTGCATTGCTCTGTTTGCGCATTGGCAAGCGATAATAGTGTGAGTCGTTCAATATCGCGTGCCAGCTCTTGAAGTGTTTCAGCATTCTGACAGACGGACGGACGGACAGATGGACAGACGGACAGACGGACATCCGGTTTTGAGATTTCTGAGTGAATATTAAGTTCTGTATCATTAATTTTTTTCTCCGGGCCTTATTTCTTGGCGTTACAAACTTTGTTACGGTTCCACCGTAACAAGGGCCAGGACACCTGAAAGAGAGATAAGGAACAAGTTAATAGCAAGTTAAAACTGGATTTCGATTAAATACTTACCTCGATCACGATCAGGCCGCACCTTCCGTAGCAGCTTTCAACACTATGACTAGGTTGCTCGCACCTAAAAATAAAATAGCGAAAGACGGCACACGACAGGCAAGAAAACTAAGTCTTGTAATAAATTTATGTTAAAACAAAACAGCCCCTGAGTGCGCGTAATTTCCATCGATCGACAATCACATTCAAAACAATACACAAATCGCGAGTGCAAATACTTTACGCGGATCTTCGCTTTGCGAACGAAAACCCGGCCATCACAGAACATCACTAACGAACAACACAAATCGCGAGTGCAAATACTTTACGCGGATCTTCGCTTTGCGAACGAAAACCCGGCCATCACGGAACATCACTAACGAACAACACAAATCGCGAGTGCAAATGCTTTACATACGGACTTCCGCATTACGGACGAAAACCCGGAGGAGCATCTCCAACCAAAACATCTCAGTCGGCGATTTCGGTACGTGGAGCGCGATCTGCAACTTCCTGGTTGGCACGTCGATTGCCAACCCGCGACAATAGTAGAACAAAGCGAGCCGAATTACTTACCTGGAACGTTTGGGCGGCATGGGTGGAAGTCGGCGCACCATATTCACTAATCACTGTCTAGAATAACTCGCAATTAATCAAGAAAAAAAGAAAATAACTACCTTTATCGCGGCTACACTCAAAACCCGAAAGTAAACAAATGCGAACTGTCAGGTGATACGAGTCGCAATTGCGTCACGAGAGGCGCTAGCTGCGGTTCGGAGTCGGAGATAAACCAGCGTTACCCACTCGACAAGGAAGTTATGTTGATACGGAGGGGAAAATTTGATATTAAGTTATAAGAGCGGCGAATGACGAAAAAAATGAACTCGATCGAACCCCGATGAGGGTGATGACCGGGGTTAATTAAAAACGGTCGGGAATCACCGAACGATTTTTCCCGCAAAGAGTTTAGGCGGAAAGTCATGGGAAAAATAACGTCCTCTTTTATCGCCAAGCCTGAACGCGAGTAGTAGGAAAGCTCGAACCGTCGCAAAATTTAAAAGTGTTGGATTTTTGAAAAAGTGCCACAAGTCGGTGGCGAGGAGTAACGTAGAATAGTGAAGAAAAAAACCGAAGAAAACGAGTAAAGCAGGTTCGACGAGCAGCGATAAAACGATTGGAGATAGAAAGCGATGAGAAACAGAAACAGATTCGAGGGACAGTAAGAAAGCGATTGATATTGGAAAGCCGGCGAAGCAGATTCGGGGGACACCGCTGGACACGCAACGACGGGCCCCAACGAAGTACTAGATAGATAGATTGATAGATTAAGGTAAACGTAAGACTTTGTTCCTTTATTTTAGATTAAGATTATATTTTCTTTTGCTAATGAAACTACAAATAGATTTAAGAAATAAGTGAATAAAAAGAGTTGGTGTAAATTAATACGACTAGAATCGAAATTTTAAAGACCCCTAGTAAAAAAAAAAAAACAAGCGTGTATAGTTATCTTGCCTTTCGCGAGAGTTTCGGATTTTGAGGTAATTTTCTTCGGTCCTGTGGCTCGGTCCGAGAGGAGATAAGGAGGAACGCCGCCTAAATTACGAGCCACTGGCGCCCACGGCCCGTCTCCACGGGTTGGCCGGACAGGCAGCGTTCCGCCCCTAGTGCGAGGGGTTTTACGGTGAATACGTTTTCCCAGCCGAGGAGAAAATCGTAACAACTTTAGAGCAAACTTATAATACTCTCAGATTCCATCTAGAGTATAAATATTTGATTAGCTTTACTGCTTCTACCCCCTCCCATACAATATGACACAGTTTCAGAACTTCACAAAAAATCTATTTTCTTGTAAAGTATGAATGTTACTGGTCTAAAATTTAAGACATATCAATTTTATGAAATTCTTAGTTATTTCCGAAAAAATCACTAAAATCCCCCGACTCTTTCTACCACCTCCCATACAAACTGCACATTTTCACTAAATCTAACACACTAATTTTCTCAGCTCCTATTCAATTATTGGAGTGAGCATTTTGTATAAAACATTTTTATAGCTACTTTAGCATGATGGGGAAAAAATTAGTTCAATGCTATCACCCCTTCTAACACTCCCCATACAAAATTTCTTGGGATCACAAAAAATTCTATTTCATCTAGAGTATCGTAAGATTGCGCATTACGCGCAATCGTAGCCCTGTTATGTTTTGTTAATAAGAAAGTACGTGTAGAATTCCTGAAAATTTGTCTGTGAATTACTTTTTTTTTTTTGAGTAAAGGAAGTTTGATTTCCAGATTTACGTGTTTGTGTTTTTTTTTAGTTACCAATCCATAAGTAACTCAATCAATCTTAATGTCTTTATCATTATGAAAACCATATGTCAGAGAGTATGAAATTGAATTACGATCAGAAAATCAAAAGACGAAATATGAGCTTATTACTAATTCGACAAGAACATAGCTCCCAAGCACCATATATGACATACAATTCTCATATCTAACATGATATATTCCAAACACAAGCGCTGGGAGAAGTCTTTCTAAATTAATTACAAATCACTCGATATATTGAATAATTGAGCTAATCCAATTTCTAGAGTATATTGGTTGATTTATAGGTACCTACATAAATTTGGTGCGGAATAAATTTCTCCCTGCCAAGTCTTACGTCGTATTATACTCGAATCAGAAACTTTCACATATGGACTAAACTTGTGTAGGTCGAAAAGGACGTTCAACTTTCATGTTTCGATTCGCGAAATAAACAAAATTCTATACAAACTTCTCTTTTATTGGCCAGCTCTAAATACCCTCCAATATCCTATCAAAAACCGATGAAACATGATCAGGACTAGCCTCGGAACTACCCTTGATAACTTTCATAGAACTGATTCTGATTACAAAATAAAAAAAAAAAAATCGATAGCACAGTAAAAAATGGAAAATAAACATGCCATTCAGCATACAAAGGACCTTTACCGAAAAAGTAAAATTTTTATTTGCTATAGTCCTATTTTTAGTGCTTGACATATCCTTTACAAAGGCCACAAGGCACGGCTCAATGGGCTCTTCTTATCGAATCAATGTGAACCTTTAATTTTGCTACGGAAAAGTACTACGGTACTAAGTATGAAAATAGTTCCGGAAAAAAATATGGAACCTTTTTTTCTCGGTGAAATCGGGCATGTTTCCTAGTTAAATTCTATTACAACTCGTGTTTTGCTTAAAATTTAATTTTAAGTTGCATCATATTAAAATGCATCATGCATCAGATATTAAGCTATTTAAGCTTTTATAACAATTCCTTATATCAAAACATAATAGGACTACGATTGGGTGTAAAGCCCAATCATACCAACTCGAGATCAACGAGAAATTTGTTGATTTTAAGAAACTTTGTGTGTGGAGTGGTAAAAAGAGTGACGGCATTGAACTAATTTTTTCCCATCATGATAGAGTTGCTAGCAAAATGAAGAATTTAAGCTTCAAGAGCTTGATGGGCGTTGAGAAAATTAGTGTATTAAATTTAGTGGAATTGTGCAGTTTGTATGGGAGGTGGTAGAAGGAGCAGAGAGATTTTTTAAGTAATAACTATGAAGATTATGCAATTGACATCTCTCAAATTTCAGACCAATAACATTCATTCTTTTCAAGGAAATCGATTTTATGTAAAGTTTTGAAAATGCATCACCGGTATCGAAGAATTCCTTGGGCAACTTGGACAGCCATGTGCGCACAAACTCCTCTACCTCTTCGTCGGTGTTGAATCTTTGACCTCCGAGGGCTTCTTTTAGTGGTCCAAACATGTGGTAGTCGCAAGGTGATAAATCCGGACTGTAGGGGGGGTGCTCTAGTACCTTCCACCCCAATTCTGATATTGTATCGAGCATGAGACGCGCGGTATGAGGGCGCGCGTTATCCTGGAGAAGAATAGCACTTCGCGCTGGGATGCTCCTCCGTTTCGAGCGATAAGCGGGTTTCACGTATGTTTTCAGAAGGTTAGAGTAGTATGCAGCATTGATGGAACGTTTTGTGCGCAGGAAGTCTACATACAGCACTCCCCGCCGGTCTCAGAATACAGTACACATAACCTTACCCGCGGAACTGGTTGTCTTCGCTTTGATTGGCGCCCCTTCCTCCTTCTTTCTCTACTCCTTAAACGACACCTTGCTTTCGGGAGTATAATAGTGTACCCATGTCTCGTCTGTAGTGAAGATTCACGTCAAAAAGCCATCCCCCTCCGCCTCGTATCGCGTCAGCAAGCGGCGACAAGCGGCGACAAACTTCCAACCGCATGAATTTTTGCTCGAAGTTCAACGATTTCGGAACCCATCGCGCCGTTATTTTGCGATATTGAACGTGTTCGTGGATGATAGACTCTACACTACCAATACTAATGCCGACTTCAGCCGAAATGTTTCGAACATTCACCCTACGGTCCTCCAAAATGAGTTGTTCTAGGGGGCGAATGTTATCTGGTGTGATGCTGGTTCGCGGTCGACGATGATGCGGCTCATTTTTGACGGTTTCGCGGCCATCTTTGAACGCTTTGGCCCATTTAAATACAGCAGACCTACTCAGGCACTCACTACCGAACTGATTTCGGAAACACCGAAGAATTTTCGTATTTTTAACGCCTTCCCACACTAAAAAACGAATGACAATACGTTGCGCAACGCGGTTGGCACTTGATATTCACTCATGGTCGTAGCACGCGCGTGACACGTACGTTCGCGACGAAAACTATGCCACACTGTTCGTAAGGGACCCAGCTATTACATACTCAAGCCGCGACCTTCAAAACTTACAGGCGCGCCATCTACAGCGTTTCTCTCGAACATATTTGAACCGCACTCGTATATTCTAAATTTTAGATCAATAGTATTTTAATTTTTTGAGCAAATCCGTTTATTGTGATATTCCGAAATTGTGTCATTTTGTATGGGAGGGAGTAGAAGGGGCTGAGCGATTTGGCCCGTTCACGAACTTAGCCTTACTTTTACGGCAAAAATGACTTGTACAAAGTTTGAACTTTCTAGCTCAATGCGTTCTCGAACTAGAGAGGACACGGACGGATGGACAGACGGACAGACATGCGGTTTTGAGATTTTTAAGTGATTACATGAACTTCTGTATCATACATTTCTTTCTCCGAGCCTGTAATTGTGGCATTCACCAGGAAGGTTATTCAAGGCGGAATAGTGATTCGAAAAACAGTGTTTCTGTAAATCCAGTCATGAGAGTGTTGCGAAAAAACATGAAACTGGATGTAATTAAAGCCGTCATCGTTGTAGGAGGCCTAGAACAACGTCGAATCGAGAGGACAAGTTCATCTGTGTTCAAAGTAAAAGAAATCGTTCTCGCACTGCTCCCTAAATTCGCGAAGAAATAAACTCCGCGCGGGTAACACCAGTATCTGTTTCAACTGTAAAACGACTTCTTCGCAATTACGGTTTGAAAGGATGTACTGCCGCCAAAAAACCATTACTATGCAATCAAAACAAAGTCAAGAGATTGAGTTGGTCACAAAAACTAAAGTCTGGACAACTGAATAATGGTCCAAAGTCTTGTTCACGGATGAATCAAAGTATGAAATTTTCGGAGAACGGGCATGATAAATCAATGCGTGATTTCAACAGTCAAGCACGGTGAATCGTCATGGTCTGCAGATGCTTTGCTGGAAACGTACTTGGTGACCTTGTGCAAATTGTGTGTATCGTGGATAAAATATTATACCGCAAAATTCTGCAACGACATGCTTTTCCATCCAGGAAAAAGAATTGTGGGTCGCGAATTTGTTTTCCAACAGGATAACGACCCCAAGCGCATTTCCAAATTTTGTCAAAATTACATTGCAGCCAAAAAATAGTAAAAAGATCTCAAATATATGGAAAGGCGTCCTCAGTAGCCTGATTTGAACCCGATCGAATTGTTGTGGGGCGAGTTAGACAAAAACATGAGGGAACTGCAACCAACCAATCAAGAAAAGCTTTGGGCATTCTTACAAACTTGTTGGAATCATATCGCAAATGAATCATTGCAGAAACTGATTAAAAGGATACACCGAGTATGCGCTGAATTGTTATAAATGTAACGGAAAGATACTTCAAAGACTCAAAATTTCAAAAAAAAAACTGAAAGATCTTTGTAAAGCTCATCCTATTTTGTTGAGGAAATGATTATTTTATTGTAAAGGATAGGAATAAATAACAGTGATTTGAAAAAAAACCCTGTTTTTAGCATATTATGAAAATTATTAAGTCAACCCAAACTTTTGAATGGTGGTGTACATCGGCTGAGTTTCTAACAAACTCCGATGTCCCACAAGGTTCCATCCTTGTCTCTCTACTATTTCCTCTGTTCTTTAACAATCGGCCGGATTGCTTATCTATACATCTATACATCTATACATAGTAATATAATTGTAGTGTCTGTCTGTAATTTGCTTATAAATGGCTATAAGTTAGTTTTTTGAGTTATTTTAGCACTACTAAGCATAAAAACACATTTTTGAAATTTTTGTCTGTCTGTCTGTCCGACCGCTTTTCACGCACAAACGGCTGAACCGATTGTAATGAAACTTGCACAGTTTGTTAGGTGTCCATCGGAATGAAATCTGCTTTTGGTTTCATTTCACTCCCCTCACGCCTTCTACCCCCTCCCATAAGAAGTGACTCATTTTCAAAATATATATTAATCAAATTTTCTTGGAAACCATAAAAGCTATTAATTTGAAATTTGGAATGTATTATTTCTATTATAAATGCAGTCTTTTGGTCTACAAATTATTTAAGTTTCCTCACTCCTTTCACCACCTCCCATACAAACTACACTTTTTCATGAATTACTTTACACCAAATTTCTCAGTACGTGTAACTTCCATCGAGCTAAAATGTTGTATTAAATCCTTAATTAATATTATTATTAACATCGGGAAAAAATTAACCGATTAGCTTCACTCCTTCTACCCCCTCCCATACAATGTGACACAGTTCCACGACTTCGCAAGTCTGAATGTTACTGATCTGAAATTTCAAATATATCAATTGCGTGATGATTATAGTTGTTTTTCAAAAAATCACCAGAAACCCCCTTCTCCTTCCACCACCTCCCATATAAACCGCACTTTTTCATGAAATACTCTAAACGAATTGTCTCAGTACATTTAAATTTCATCGAGGTAAGAATTTGAATTTAATCCTTAATTAGCATTATTAGTAATATCGGAAAAAAACTTAACCGAGTAGCTTCACTCCTTCTTCCCCCTCCCAAACAATGAGACACATTCCACGACTATGCAATAATTCGATTTTCTTGAAAAGTATGAATGATACAGATCTGAAATTTCAAGTATATCAATTGCATGATAGTTATAGTTGTTTCTCGAAAAATCACCAAAAACCCCCCTCTCCTTCTACAACCTCCCATACAAATTGCACAATTTCATTAAATTCAATGCACTAAGTTTCTCAGTACCTACTCAATTTTTGAAGCTTAAATTTGGTACAAAACCTTTTTATAGCTACTCTAGCATGATGTGAAACAAATTAGTTCAATGCTGTCACCCCGTCTACCACTCCCTATACAAAATTTCTTAACACCGCAAAAATTTCGATTTCATCTATACATAGTATCGTATGATTGGGCTTTACGCACAATCGTAGTTCTGTTATGTTTTTAAGCTTAATGTTATTTTATTTGTTTTTTTTTTTTAAATAACACCAGCTACAATTATTCACATGTCCTTAACGCTTTTCAACACGTATATGATCTCGAATCACGGGTTTGATTTGATCACGATCCTGTCCCATAAAAATGGGAGTATCATGCTTTCATCCTTAATAATTCATGGTTCTGATTCCAACAATATACAAACCATTTTCTTCAAAGAGCCATTAAAGTAAGCAGATTAAATATCCCACATAATGTATTACTAACTACACTCTCAAAAATTGCTTATTATTGCTATTTTTACGCGGACGAAGTCGCGGGCGTTTGCTAGTTTTATCATAAAACTATTTCTGCATGCACCTCCAATCTGATCTGTCTATGTTGTCTGGTGGGTATTCTAGCTACAACATCAACATTGTGAAGTTTTTTGTCATGAAATTCTCTTAAAAGGTTATCCCCTCCGACTTCACTTACTCTATCAATACGAAGTATCGATCACATAAGGTCTAGGAGTGACCTTCGACCGCTAGCTTAAATTCTATAATCATTATTGGGTGTAATAAGGCTAACAGTCTGGTTTCGTCCTTTGTACTATGACAGCGCAGTTTACTTTTCATCCGTAGTATCTTGAAATAAAGCTCCATTCAGCGTAGACTTACACGCTCTTTATGCTCTAGATGAAATCTGAGAGTATATTGTGTTGCCTTACCGTTTGTAACGCTAAGAAATAACGCTCGCACAGAGCCGCCAAGAAAACAGAAATATTTGTTGTATCTCAAAAACCTCGATTCCGAGTGACCCTTCTGTCCGTCTGTCCTTCTGTCTGTCTACAGCATAACTCTCGAAAGCTTTAACCTATAGTGCTAAAAAATTTTGTGTGTCATTTTCAGCAAAAAAGTAAGGTCAAGTTCGTGAACGGGCCAAATCGCTCCACTCCTTCTACCCCCTCCCATACAAAATGACACAATTACGCAATTTGATAATAAACGGATTTGCTCGAAAAGTATAAAAGTTATTGAACTCAAATTTGGAGTATACTACTTCTATAATGACTTCAATCTACCGTATAAAAATTATGTGTGTCCTCCATCTCCTTCCACCACCTCCCGTACAAACTGTACTTTTTCATGAAATGCTCTAAACCAATTTACTCTGTACGTATAAAACGTATCGAGCTGAAATTGTGCATTAATAACTTATTTAGAATTATTATTCAGACCAAAAAAAAATTAAAAGATTAGTCTTACCCCTTTTACCACCTCCCATACAAAATGGCGCAATTTCAGAATTCGACAATAAACCGATTTTCTCGAAAAGCATGGATGCTATTGATCTGAAATTTGAAGAATATAACTTTTATGATGATTTCAATCTATCATATAAAAATTATTTCGCCCCTCCTTGTACCACCTCCCATACAAACTACACAATTTGGATAAATCCAATAACCTAATTTTCTCAGCAACATTAAATTTTTTAATCCTAAATTTTGTGTAAAACATTTTGATAGCAACTTTAGCGTAATGGGAAAAAATTAATCCAATGTCGTCAACCCCTGTACCACTTCCCCTACAAAATTTCTTGAAATCAAAAAATTTCTCTTTCACCTAGAGTATCGCACGATTGGGCTTCGTAGTCCTGTTATGTTTTTTCTATCAAATTGTAGCTGCAACATTTTCATCTACGATGGCTTCTATCGATGCTTGCTTCCTCTTCAAATGTTACAGGTTCTCACTCAATACTTATCTTTCTTGTGAATGAATTTTAGAGCAGAAGTTTTTATTAATAATATTACATTCTGGAAAAGCTGTTTTTTTTACTAAAGAAGTTTGATTTTGATTTTGATTTTAAATATTTTGCATGTAAATGATATTTTTTCGAGGAGATGCTGGTAATTTTTATACTCTAGATGGAATCTGAGAGTATTATAAGTTTGCTCTAAAGTTCGTAACGCCAAGAAATAAGACTCGGAGAAAAAAATGAATGATACAGAAGTTAATATTATCACTCAAAAATCTCAAAACCGGATGTCCGTCCGTCCGTCCGTTTGTTCGCTCTCTAGCTTGAGAACGCGTTGAGCTAGAAAGCTCAAATTTCGTACACGTCGTTTATGACAAAAAAGTAAGGCAAGTTCGTGAACGGGCCAAATCGCTCCACCCCTTCTACCCCCTCCCATACAAAATGACACAAATGCGCAATTTGACAATTAACGAATTTGCTCGAAAAGTATAAAAGCTATTGGCCTGAAATTTGGAATATATTACTTTTATGATAATATCAATCTACCGTATAAAAATTATGAGTGTCCTCCCTCTCCTTCTACCACCTCCCATACAAACTGTACATGTCATGAATTACTCTAAGCCAATTTACTCAGTGCGTATAAAGTTTAGCGAGCTGAGATTGTGCACTAAATATTTATTTAAAATTGTTAGTAAGGCTAAAAAAAATTAGACGATTAGCTTCTCCCCTTCTACCCCCTCCCATACAATTTGACACAATTTCGCAATTCGACTATAAATGGATTTGCTCGAAAAGTAGAAAAGCTATTAGCCTGAATTTCGGGATATATTACTTTCATAATGATTTCAATATACAGTATAAAAATTATTTGCTTCCTCCCTCTCTTTCCAACCCCTCCCATACAAACTACACTTTTTCATGAAATGCTCTAAGCCGATTTTCTCAGAACATATAACATTTATCGAGCTCATATTTTGTAATAAATACTTATTTAGCATTATCACTAAGATCAGAAAAAAAAAATTGGATTAGCTTTACTGCTTTTACCCCCTCCCAACCTCCCATACAAACTGCATATTTTCACTAAATCTAACACACTAATTTTCTCAGCTCCTATTCAATTTTTGGAGTACGCATTTTGTATAAAACATTTTTATAGCTACTTTAGCATGATGGGGAAAAAATTAGTTCAATGCTATCACCCCTTCTAACACTCCCCAAAATTTCTTGAGATCACAAAATATTCTATTTCATCTAGAGTATCGTAGCCCTGTTTTTAATAATTTTTTTTTCTTCCATGTTATTTTTACCACCCTTCATATAAACTTTGAAACATTTAACAAATCCTTTTTCGGAGTAGTAACAAAAGATGAATTAAAATCTATCGATATATTCTACATACGCTCATAAACAATTTCAGAAATTGTCTTGTATGTATTTATTTTTGTAATACAAAGTAGATGCTTGAAATTAGCTTTAAATATTTTCCTTAGATGTCCAACTATCAATTTTATAGTAATTCAAATTACTTTTTACCCGCCTTTTACTAGCTCCCTTAAAAATTTCATTTTTGTTGCAAATGTTTTAAAGCAATCATCTGAAAATCAGAAACTTTCCAACCAAAAAAATGTAAAGCAGAAAACCTTAGTTGCATAATTAAATCTTCCCTTCTACAGATTAAGTAAACTTCCTAGTAATTCCCTTCATTCGAACTTCTGATTGCTTCTCTCTAACTTCAGATCGGCACAAGCTTCATACATATCTTTCTTAGTAGTAAGCTGATATCCTTTCGTTAAATTTACCTTGAATGCATGCAAATTCAAACTGAAAGGTAAATGTACCCTTTCGAATTTTGTCATGTGCATCTAAAATCGAGGACGATCTAGAGTAGAGTTAAGTTATGAAAGGCTTTCGTCACACCGTCTCCTCTTTAAAGGACCAGTTATATAAATCTAAATATTCTCTTCTGTAGAAATACATACTCGTATATAGTTTGTCAGTTTACGACATCTTGGAACCAAAATGGAATGGAGTATCTATCTATCCTTCCTGTCACGAGTGAAATGTGTTTTCGCAACAACTTTTATCAGTTCATTTTCAACATGCCGGAATATCTTTCATCTCGACTGAGATACAAAGTTTGTTAGATCGTATCCTTTGAGGTAAACTTTTTCATTTTTTTAAAATGCATTTCCGAAGTGTGTATGTAGGACAAATATATAGAGCATACGAGTATGTTATTTAAATATTATATGTTTGTGCTTTTCCGCCATAATACTGTTATGTGGAAGGGAAAAGAATCTTAGGAGATAAGGTAGGATAGGTAGCTAAAACGACATTGGCAATTCCTTTTATTTTCTTGCGTGTGGAAGATTGGTTTAACGAATAAATTTTGCAAAGGTTTCCTACATTATCAGTGCTAGCAAGGGATAGAAATTTCTATAACAATAGTCCAGAATGAATAATGTTCACATGCAATATTCATGAAATCGTTGATGGTACGCGTGTAGTTGGTGATTTCGTTTGGGCATTATGTAGATTTAAATCATAAAAAATTCAGAAATTTCTCTGAAAAGGACCATTTTTTGACCTTTATTTTATTGGTTCTTGACTTGGGTTCATACGGTTCCTTGGATGCTTTTGGGCATATCACATGAAAAGATTTTTTGAATATAAATCTGTAAAATCTGTACGTCATCAGTGGAGTCGTGCTACCAATAAATTGTGTCAGCATGCAACCCCTTACACCATCCAATTTAAAAAATTTACCAAAATTATAGATTTTTTTTTACGGCATCAAGTATAATTTAGGGGGTGATCACCCTTTAATGCAAAGCTCAGTTATGTCGGTATAGGAAGTGCAGAAGTATTCAGGTGGAGAGAGAAGAAAATGACGGTGGACATTGTTCTTAAAACACCGCAGGTTGTACTTGTTAGGAAACAAACCAGCTGGCAAATCGTTCCAAAGTCTTGGCGTTCGGGAAATGACTTCCTGCCTATATTTCACTGTACGAGAAGGCAAAGGTTTGACGGTGTACTCGCGTGCGCGTTCAGCTTGGCGAGTATCTTGGGGAAAAGTATACAGTGGAGGAATGAGTGCGCTTGGTTCCGTATTAGAATTAAATCCATGCCTAAAGTGCTGTCATCTACAAAACTATTGGTTTGAGAGTGGATTGAGAGTGGACAACAGATGATCGTTTATGAAACTAAGAAAAGTGTTGGAGATAAAACAAAACCTTGAGGGACGCCGGAATCAATTGGGTAGGAGGAAGAAGTAACGCCATCTGGTACTACTCGTATAGTGCGATCAGAGAGATAACTCTCAATCTGTTGAACAAGGGTCTCATTAAGGCCTGTGGCCCCAAGTTTAGTCAAGAAACTTTCATGCCAAACTCTGTCAAAAGCTTTTGCAATGTTCAGTGCGAGAACTTGACCTTCGCCATATTTATGTAAGCATGAGTTCCAACGATCTGTCAAGTAGATTAAAAGATCCCCCGTCGATCGTCCACAACGGGACCCATACTGACATGGATGAGCTGTTTTTCCTCCAGATATTTGTCGATTTGACGATTGACAGCAGTTTCCATTACTTTTGATAAGATTGCGAAGAGGTTTAGCTAAAGAAAAGGCGCACTTTTTAAGGGTAATGGGGACCAGCAAATGCTTCCCATTTTGCCGCCTTCAAGCAGGTCTCGAGCTGCGGTATACTGAATTTGTTGAATTTTGCTACGGTAACGAAAACCTTTGAGCTTAACAAGGAACCCGTAATACCGTGGGATGATACACATTAAATTTTCCTCAAATTCATGTGTTATCACTATGAACCCTAAGGGGCCTACATGGCATACGCCACACTAACCTAACCTAGCTTAATACATGATCCAAGTTTCAATTGCGGCATACGGACACACGGATTTTAATACTCTAGATGAAATCTGAGAGTAAATTGTGTTTGCCTTACCGTTTGTAACTCTAAGACATAATGCTCGCACAGAGTCGCCAAGGGTACAGAAATATTTGTTGTCGCTCAAAAATCTCGATTCCGAATGACCGTCTGTCCGTCTGTCTGTCCGTCTATCTACAACATAACTCTCGAAAGCTTTGACCTATCGTGCTGAAATTTTTCATATATCATTTTTAACAAAAAAGTAACTTTAAGTTCGTGAACGGGCCACATCCCGCCACTCCTTCTACCCCTCCCATACAAATTTCATGATATTTTGATATTTAAAGAAATTGATTTTTCTCCGAAAACGTTTCAGCTTATGACTTGAAAACTAGGCAATTGTATTATAATGTGAATATCATTACTGTCAAAAAATATTAATCTGATCCCCTTACTTCTTCTACCCCCTCCCATACAAATGTGCAATTTTCAAAAATGCATTTATTCGGTTTGCATTCTAGTTACAAAGCTAAAAGAACCAATTTTTGTAAAAATTAAATTTATTACAATTGCAACCAATTTTGTAAAATTTGTCAACTTCACCTCACTCTTTCTACCCCCTCCCATACAAATTTCACGAAAGTTCAGAATTTGAACAAAATTATTTTTCTCCAAAATCAACTTCAAATTTTGAGAAAAGTATACTGTTATAAGTATAATTGATGCTAAAAAATTTGGTGTTGATTCGAATACTCCTTCTACCCCCTCCCATACAAATGCACAATTTTGGTTTTTACATTTAATCGATTTTCATTGAAACTAGAAAAAGTACAAGCTTAAAATTTTGTCACAATTTGTCCCTTAAAAATTGCAATAAATGCTAAAAAAAATATGAACTTCGCTTCACCCCTTCGACCACCTCCCATACAAATTTTTGTGTTGAAAATTCAAGAAAAGTAATTCTCCTTCGAACATATGAGTAACAAAGCAATGTGATTAGGATGTTGATAACGAGATTCAAAATCATCCAAAACCTCCCTCTTTCTCTGCCACCTCCCATACAAATGCATAACTACAGGCAAAAATTGTTCAATTTCCTCGAAAATTATAAAAGCTACAAAAAGAATGAAAAATTGTGTATACTACGTTCGGTATTATACACAAAAATTACAAACCTTCTCCCTCTGCTTTTACCACCTCCCATACAAAAGTCATAATTCACTATTTGAAAGAATTTAAGATGACATATTTTACGTACATGGCGAGGTGCAAACAATAGCCTCGGATCACTACATCCTAATGGAGGAGTTCGAGTTAGAGTATCCTCACATAAGAGACACGCTGGCAGAAGACCGCAGAAAATAAACGTGGTAGTGCTGACATTTTTTTTTTTCGTGACCCAACACAACTTACGGGGTCAGCCTTTAATGCAATTTACACAGTCATATCGGTAAGGGAGAGAAAAAGAAGCTAAGGTTAAACGGGATTAAAAGGAGGGAAAAGCCTTAAATGCCGGTGGGCGTTAAGTTTGAAACGTCGAAGGTCGTATCACAATTGGAATACAGCTTCTGACACTGTATTCCAAAGCTTTGAAATTCGGGGTATGAATGACTGCGTATATTTCACTGTAAGGGTAGTTGAAAGCTTCACAATAAGCTCGTGTGCGCTTGAAGCTAGTCGAGTATTTCTACGAAATGTGTAAAGCGGTGGAATAAGTTTAGCAAGTTCCTCACTACATTTACCATGAAAGTAGCGGTAGTAAATGCTTCGTACTCCGACATTTCTGCGATGCTCTAGTCTATAGAAACCGTGTTGGCTTCATTTCCAATAAGTCGGAACGCCTGTCTCTGTACACGATCGTGCATCGCAAGTTGCGTTTCGGGTGCCCCAGCCCATAAATGCGAATTGTACTCGAGGCGTGGTCTAATTTAGGCCTTGTAGATATTTGATAGGTTAGTGGGAGTAAAATATTTTTTACTCCTAGGCGTTTGGAAGCGTCAAGTGCTACGTCGAGTATGTACTGGTTTCAATTAAGATGGTTATTTATTTTAATACCAAGGAGTGAGAAGTATTCGGAAGAGTCTAGCTGGAGACCACCGAAGTTACATTAGAGACCGACACATCACTTATCTGGGGGATAAAACGGAGCCTTGGGGGACTCCGCAATCTATGGGAAAGGGGAAAGATGCCCCGCCATCCAATACGACTTGTATGGTGTGTTCATATAAGAAACTCTCAATCCATTTTACTTGGTTATTATTAAAGCCAACTGCTTCGAGCTTCACTAGGAGACATTTGTGCCAAACTCTGTCAAACGCTTTAGCGGTGTCACGTGTCAGATCTGGACCTTCGCCAAAATTATGTATGCAAGAGTTCCAACGATCAATCAGATAAACCAAGAGGTCACCTGTAGAACGTCCGGAACGGAATCCGTATTGGCGATCATTGATAAGTTTGTTATCTTCAGATAGCGGACTATTTTGCGATTTACAGCCGTCTCCATCACTTTCAACAGAACGGAAGTAATGGCGATGGGGCGATAGTTGGCGGGTAAGATAGATGGAATAAATCGAGCGGCGGTGTAGCCAGGGAAGAAAAACAATTTTTAAGGACTAATGGGCAAATACCATCGGGACCTGCAGATTACTGAACATTGAGCTCACGAAGAATTCTATTGAAGAAATCGTCAGAGGCAGTCCAGGAGTATGCTGAAAAGTTCCCCCAAATGTTGCAGTTCTTTCCCATAAGCAACAAGTCTTCAGTTGACGAACTTCTGCATCTGAAATGGCGCTATAGCCCAAATCGGACCTTGGCCTCCTGATATTCAGGTTCCTTAACACTTTTCATTACTTATTGTAGAGGAGTTGTTAGCCCTTCGCACAACCCTCTATCTACGTTTTTTTTTAATTTTCGTAGATTGACGTGACCAAAGTATATCCAAGCAGGCAATGTGCTGGAATTATATATTGCGTCGACCGGGACTTGAACTCACGACCTTCGCATTACAAGACCAACACGTTACCCACTAGGCTACACCCTAGCTCAGTTGACGAACAATGGACCCGATTTATTCATCAAAAAACAAGCCGCTGAAGAGATTGTGGGTGCAGCACCACAACCTTTCCGCAACCAATGGTTTGATGATGGGTGCAGAGAAGTCACTGAGTCAAAAAACTCTCCGTATCAAAACTGGCTCCTGAGGAAGACAAGAGGAACCTATGAGGATTACAGAGGCTAAGGACTGAACAGCGGAAAGTCATTTGGTGGAAAAAGAGAGCTTATGATGAGGAGTAGTTCTCGGAACTGAAAGGAATGAGGGGCGGAAACGAGGGCTGAAAAATGAAACGTGTCTCAAATTAAAGATTTCAAGCCAGGACAACCGTTTGCAATAACAAAGAAGGGAACACTCCGACTTTATCTTTCACGATTCCGTGATACCGTACTCCAATGATTTGCTGTCTGCGTCAATAGAATTCTTCTGTGGTTTTGAATTTTAGGAACTTTAACACTTGTGGATTGTCGAAGATGGCATAAAATTCTAACCAGTTTCTATAGCATACGATTGTTACGAATAATTCTCAACACCACTAAATTTTAGAAACATCTAGTTGTTCTCCCACCTTGAAAATATTGAGACATGAAATTTCAGATCCCTTCACAAATATCAGGATACGCTGCTGACTTGCCTAATAAAAACAGTACAAGTTAACGAACACCAACATCATCAGTCATTTAATATTTCAACTAGAGTTGAGAAAATTTGCTTACTTTGACTAAGATTAAATAGATGTGCTAGTGAAGTTTTTCATCTACTTCTACATACAATGGCATTACAGCCCAAATCGGGCCTTGTGGAAGGGCTAGCAGCTCTTTGCCCAACCCTCTATCTACGAATTTTTCATTTTTGTAGATTGAGGTAACCAAGGTACATATATCCAAGCAAGCATGGTACTGGAATCATGCGTCGACCGGGATTTGAACACACGACCTTCATATTGTAGACCAACACGCTACCCACTAGGCTACACCTATGTTTGTGAAGATTTTGGTAATTTATAATTCGTTGACTTCTTTATTATCTGCATTGTATATTAATAATAATTTTATGGTCAATCATTATTCAAAGATAATATCGATAAATTGTTTTCGATCAAGAAAGATATAAAACATATAAACGCCTTTCTCGTTTGCAAAATGAAACTATCACTTGATTTCTCTCTACCAATTTTCTAACAACGTTTGTATTGAAAACTTAACAATATCTTCAATGCGCAATAACCAAACCATTAATTTCGAGCAGAATTTGAATCAATTTACGACATGCCAAATTTTTTTACAAAGTGTATGGGTACACAATTTTGTGTAATAATTGAATAAAAGGATTCAGTATTGATCCTTTCATTACGGGCCTAACAGCAGGCAAACGTTGCCTGTAATTCGATATAGGCAACCGTCCAACAGCTTACATAAGTCGGATACAAGTTGGCCTTTCTGAGTTACATAAGCTCTGGTCATACTGTATTTTCAATATTTACTACATAATCTTTCTGACAAAAGAGTTGCCAGACTATTCTATTTGTTGGTTGCCAGCCTCAGCCCAAATGCGGGATTATCGATTTTATTTATTTTGCCTACAAAATGCTTTTATGGGTATGATAATAAGGTGAACGGTTAACACCTTCTACCGAGGGGACTCCGTATGTTAAAAGATATGGCGAAGTATTAGATATGTTGACATTTTGATAAGGGATGGAATTTTTAATTTAAAATACATTTAGCGTGCAAATTGAAAAGGAAATTGGAAAAGGAAGGAAATATTCATTAATATGTAAATATTTACATACATCCTTGAAAGAGAACCATAATTATTATTTTAATATAAATTACATTCAGTGTATGTAGGTACAATGTAAAATAAATGTTTTAGTTTGAAAGCTTTAATAATAATAATACATAATTTTTTTTTCAGAATCTGCTACTGAAAATCGGGCAAAGAAAGAAGAGATTCAATTTCCACTGGTATGTATGGCCTTTTTATTTTTTTCTCAAAACTAAAGTATGATGTCCGTGGAGTAGTTAACGTTACTTTTCAACTTAAAAAATATAATGTTTTATAAACAAACAATTTTGCAGAAGCCGTTGGAAATCGTAACTTGTCTTAAAATATCCTTCACTCAAAACTTTGGTATGGGAACTGGTTTAATGGCAATGTGATTGGTTTTGAAGATTTTAAAAAAAATATAAAAGAGAAAATTTTATAAACAAACACTTTCTTATATTTCGTGAGAAAATATTTATTTTTTCCCATAACCGAAAAATAAACCATTTCACGGATGTCCGGATGTCCGTTCGTCCTTTTTTGACAAAAAAGTAAGGTCAAGCTCATGAACGGGCCAAATCACTCCTCTCCTTTTACCCCCTCCCTTATAAAATGACACCATTTCGCAATTTGACAATAATCGTATTTGCTCGAAGAGTATAAATGCTATTGATCTAACATTTCGAATATATTACTTCTATGATGATTCCAATCTACCGTATGCAAATTATTCGTGTCCTCCCCTCCTTCCACCTTTTTCAAACAAACTGCGCTTTTTCATGAAACGCTTTAAGCCAATTTACTCAGTGCATATAAAATTTATCGAACTGAAACTGTGCACTAAATATTTATTTAGTATTATTTGTAAGGCTAAAAAAAAATAAACAATTAACTTCACTCTTTCTACCCCTTCCATACAATCTGACACAATTTCACAATTTCCCTGAAAAGTATGTATGCTCTGAAGAAGTCATTAAGAACTCGCCCTTTCTTCTACCACCTTTCATACAAACTGCACAATTTCACTAAATCTAATACACTAATTTTCTCAGTACCTATTAAATTTTGTACAAAACATATTGATAGCAATTCTAGCTCGATGTAAAAAAAATTACTTCAATGTTGTTACCCCCTCTACAACTTCCCCTACAAAATTTCTTAAAATCAAAAATTTCTCTTTCATCTAGAGTATCGCACGATTGGGCTTTACGCTCAATCGTAGTCCTGCTATGTTTATACTCTAGATGAAATCTGAGTGTATTATAAGTTTGCTCTAAAGTTGAATGATACAGAAGTTAATATTATCACTCAAAAATCTCAAAACCGGATATCCGTCCGTCTGTTCGCTCTCTAGCTTGAGAACACATGGAGCTAGAACGTTCAAATTTTGTATATACTTTATTTTTGACAAAAAAGTTCTGAAAGGGCCAAATCACTCCACCCATTCTACCACCTCTCATACAAAATGGCGTTTTTTGAGATTTGATAGTAAACCGATTTGCTATTGAACTGAAATTTTGAATATATTATTTTTATACCAATTTCAAACTCATTGCAATGGAGCTATGTATCCAAGAGAATATTAGGAGAGCTCATCGCAACAAATTCAAGTATATCCTATCGGATAGTTAGGCAGTTCTCAAAGCTCTTGTCTCCACCGAACACGGGTCAAGGATTGTATGGGACTGCCATCAAAATCTAATCATCCCGGGAAGGAAGAGCAAAGTAACATTAATGTGGGTCCCAGGACATACAGGGATTGAGGAAAATGAAGAGGCAGACCGCAAAAAATGGCGTAAAAACAAATTTTATTGGACCAGAGCCATTCTGTGGAAAACCAAAAGGACACTACAACCTTATACTTAGAGAGTGCATTGAAAAAGAGCATAGAATCTACTGGAATAGACTTTCAGACTTATCAATCTACCACAAAAAATAAACAAAGTGGAGGATATTTTAAAATTCAGCAAGAGTACTCAGTACATATAAAATTAATCGAGCTGAAATTTTGAACAAAGTATTTATTTAGAATTATTAGCAAGACAAATAAAATTAGATGATTAGCTTCACTCCTTCTACCCCCTCTCATACAATATGACACAATTTCACAACTTTTCTAAACGCCGATTTTCCTGATAAGTTTGAATGCTACAGATCTGCGATTGAAAACATTCCAAATGCATCATGTTTATAGTTATATCTGAAAAACTCACTAGGAACTCCCCACTCCTTCTACCGCCCCCCATACAAACTGCACAATTTCACTAAATACAATTCACTGATTTTCTCAGTACCTATTAAATTTTTGAAGCTGAAATTTTCAATAAATTAACTCAGCAACTCTAGCATGATGTAAAAAAATTGGTTTTATACCGTTACCCCTTCTACCACTCCCCATACAAAATTTCTTAAAATCAAAAAGTTTCTCTTCATCCTGTTATGTTTATAGCAACTTTAGCTTGATGGGGGAAAAATAGTTCAATGCTATCACCCCTTCTATCTCCACATACAAAATTTCTTGGGATCACAAAAATTTTTATTTCATCTAGAGTATCGTAAGATTGCTCATTACGCGCAATCGTAGTTATGTTATGTTATGTTTTTATTATAATTTCAAATGTTTTGTGAAAACTATTCCCATACAAATTTCACAAAATTTTGAAATTTCTATTAAACTAATTTTCTTCAGCCAAAGCTATCTATTTGACGTTTCGTGGAAAGTCTAATAATAGAAAAAAATTTTGATTTGATCCGTATGCTCCTTCTACCCACTCCCATACAATTGCATTATTTTGGTAAATGCTTTATATATTATAGATTTCCATTGAAACTAGAAAAAGTAAAAACTTAAAATTTTGGGAGAATCTGTCCCTTAATGATTGGAATAAATACAAAACAAAATTATCAACTTCGTTTCACTCCTTCTACCCCCTCCCATACAAATTCCTATATTATAAATTCAAGAAAAGCATTTCTCCTTCGAACTTATGAGAGCTATCGACTTTGAAATTGAAACAAATCATAGCCATAAGGATGTTGATAAGCAGTTTTAAAATCATCTAAAACCCTGCACTTCCTATGCCACCTCCCATACAAATGTCCCAATTTCAGGAAAACTATGTCCAAATTCTTTGGAAATAATGGAAACTATAAGCTTCGAATTCAGTACGAAACATTTTGCATGCTATGTTCGGTGTCATACCATTCTCTGCTTCTACCACCTCCCATACAAAATATACTATTCACTTTTCGAAAGAATTTGAGATGACATACTTAAGTCTTATAATTCGACACATGATATTACTGCACTCTTCAAGAAGTGTTCCCTGCGTTCATGTGTCCATGACTAATCTGTGGAGCAGATGAGCAACGCAGGTGTCGCCGGCTTTCAGAAGCTCAGCTGGAATTTGATCAGTGTCCCGCGCTTTGTTATTTGGGAAGTTCCTCAAGTCCGTTTTTACTTCTTCGAGTGTGAGAGGACTCAAAGTGGATCCTTCATCAGTTGTACCTTCTATTATGTCTGCTGCTGCTGTTCGTAGGAATGACGGGCTCGGATTGAGGAGGTGTTCAAAGTATTGCGCCCACTTAGTTATATATCTTCGGCATTACTTCTAATATTGCCTTCTGCATCCTTGTAGACGTTATTTTTAGCAAAAAAGAAAATTGAACTTCGTCAATAACCCATATCCTCCTCACTTCTTAAACCAACTTCCATATTAATTTCACGAAATTAATTTTTCTGCGGAGCTACCAAAGTTGTGGACTTCAAAATTTGACCAAATTATGGTGATGTGAAAAAAATTTCCGTCGTTTTGATCCGCCCACCTTTCCACCACCTCTGCTTCAAATTAACGATAAGTCGATCTATTGTTTTCATGACTCGCATATATCAATTACGTAATCTTTTCAGTAGAGTACGCGAATACATGTAATTTCATTCAACGCGAATAATATCTCAGTTCCTTCAATTTTAAAAATTCTGAGGAATTGACTTAGTCGGTCAAAAGAGCAAATTAGTAAAATTGTTCTGGGACAATTAAAACAGGTGCTTTAGGGCTTAGCATAGTGGGTGTAGCAACTAGGGTGTAGCCTAGTGAGTAGCGTGTTGGTCTATAATGCTAAGTCGGGAGTTCAAATCCTAGTCCACGCATAATTTCAGCACATTACTTGCATGGGTATATCTTGGCCACCTCAATCTGCAAAAAAGAAAATTCGTAGATGGAGGGTTAAGAACCAACAGCTAACAACCCTTTCCCCCCATTACCCTTAAAATGTGTTCCTCTTCTTTAGCTAAACCTCTTCGCAATCTTTTTTATCTTTCGTACTCTTCTGGGTGCGAATGTTCAGCCAATCCTAAAGAAAGGAAACAAAGCGAACCCCGCAAACTACCGCCCAATAGCCATTACTTCAGTGCTCTCGAAAGTAATGGAAACTGCTGTCAATCGCAAAATTGTTGAATATCTCGAGGATAATCAGCTAATTCATGATCGTCAGTATGGGTTCCGTTCTGGAAGGTCGACGGGAGATCTTTTGGTCTACTTAACAGAACGTTGGAACTCGTGCATACATAAACACGGTGAAGGTCAAGTTCTTGCACTTGACATTACAAAAGCTTTTGACAGAGTTTGGCATGAATGTCTCATAGTTAAGCTTAGGGCTATAGGTCTTAATGCTACCCTTGTTCAATGGATTGAGAGTTCCCTTTCTGAACGCACTATACGAGTAGTACTAGATGGCGTTACTTCTTCCTCTTTCTCAATAGATTCCAGCGTCCCTCAAGGCTCTGTTTTATCTCCAACTCTTTTCTTAGTTTTCATCAACGACCTTCTGTCGTCTACTCTCAATCCAATCCATAGTTTTGCGGATGACAGTACTTTAGATAGCACCTATGAATTTAACTCTGCTGCGGAATCACACAAGTATTCTATTGCTTCATATCGCAGGGAGCTATTCAGTTCGCTGAACTCGGACCTCTGCTTAATCCTGGAATGGGGCAGGAAAAATAGAGTAGAGTTCAACGCCTCCAAAACACAGACCTGTCATCTATCCCTCAAACGTGATGTCCCAGTGTTATCTCAAAGTGTGACCTTTGGTGGCGCACAAATTCGCACCTCGAATAACTTCACACTTCTTGGCGTTAAAATTAATGACCACCTGAATTGGGCCCAGCACATCTTTGATGTTGCCCTCGACGCCTCTAAACGTTTGGGTGTTCTCCGAAAGTGCAAAAAATATTTCACGCCGAACGACTTCGCAACCATATATAAGGCATACATTAGACCACGTTTAGACTACAATTCGCATGTTTGGGCTGGAGCACCCAAATCATACCTCGCGTTGCTCGACCGTATTCAAAAACATGCATTCCGACTGATTGGAGACGAGAACATCACGTCTTCTATCGACTCTCTCGAGCATCGCAGAAATGTCGGAGTACTCAGCATTTACTATCGCTACTTCCATGGTAAATGCAGTGTGGAAGTAAGCACACTAATACCCCCACTCTATAATTTTCCCCGAGATACTCGTCAAGCTGAACGCGCACACGAGTACACTGTTAAACCCTTGCCTTCTCGTACAGTTAAATACAGTCAGTCTCCACCTAAATTAAGTTGATCCAACTTTTTTCTTTTTCTCCAATTCCTTCACCAACACAGCTGTGCATTGCATTAAAGGGTGGCCCCCTAAGTTGTGTTCGGCTCCTTAAAAAAAACATTAACAAATAAAATGTTAAGGAACCTAAATGTCAGAAAGCCAAAGCCCAATTTGGACTGTAGTGCCATTGAAGAAAATAAAGAGTAGCGTGTTGGTGTACAATGCGAAGGTCGTGAGATTTCCAGCACAATGCTTGGATATACCTTAGTTACCTCAATATACGAAAATGAGAGTTCGTCGAGCTAACATCCCTTCCTCAATAAGAAAATTAAAATGTTACGAAAACTGATGTCATTAGTGCTGACTTGGACTGTAGTGTCGTTGTAGAATAGAATAGAAACCAGGTATCTGGAAGTTTTCTGTGTAGTTGCTTTAAATCCAAAATTTACTATTTGCAAAGCAAAATAAATAAACTGCCAACAAGTCGGGCGAAACTTTATTATTCTTGGGACAAGTTGCGGATGCATGGAAAGTCAATATGCAGGTTAGAGTGGGTAGGGAAGACTAAGTGAAAGGGGGTTCTTGGGCAGGGCAGTTATCAATTTAACACTTTGTGGAAACGTTCAAAAGCTCCAGTATATACATATAATCAATATTTCGTTCGTTTATTTATGCAATTTTGAGTTTTGTGAAGGGAGGTTTGAGGGTTGATAGAAAGGGTCGGTGGATGTTAATAGTTTTTTAATTGATTGCTTGAATCACGTCCAATATTCCTTGTATAGAATGTCAGTTTCATAGACGAAGTTGTATAGAATTTTCATAAGATTCAGTGTGTTTTACATTCACGAAACCAAACATTTGTATGGGAGGGGGTAAACGAGGTAGGGTAATCGTAAAAATTGTGACGCAATTCTATTTCCTTTGTCATGTAGTGTGCTCGTACAAAATTTCAAATTCGTAGCTTTTAATTTGTTGGTTATTAGTTGATTTAATGAAATAGGTCAAAATAATACTTTTGTATGGGAGGGGGTAGAAGGGCAAGCGCGATTGCAAAACTTTTAAAAGAATTTCATTTCAATTATTTTTGTAAGTTTTCGTGCAAAATTTGAAATGGATAGCTTTTAAGACTTAGCTGATAACTGATTTCTTAAAAATGCACGAAAAAATAATTTTGTATGGGAGGGGGTAGAAGAGGTGATGGAACTGCAAAATTTGTGAAACAATTTTCTTTTTCTTCTCTTGTAAGGTACTCGTAAAAAGTTTCAAGTTCGTAGCTTTTAATTTGTTGGTTATTAGTTGATTTAATGAAATTGGTCGAAATCATACTTTTGTATGGGAGGGGGTAGGGCAAGTGCGATTTAAAAACTTTTAAAGTAATTTTATTTCAAATATTTTTATAAGCTCTTATGCAAAATTTCAAATTGATAGCTTTTAATAGTTAGGTGATAATTAATTTCTTAAAAATGGTCGAAAAAATAATTTTGTATGGGAGGGAGTAGAAGTTTTAAAAGTATTCGACTAGTTAATATTTCATACTCTTAGGCATTTTTTTTAAAGGTACTTCCCAAATTTTCAAGTTTTTACCTTAAAATTACATCCAAAAATTTTCAGTTTTCGTATTTTTTTCGCTGCACATGAAACACCTTGTGCCCATTAGACCGGGGTGGTCGGTTCGTAACAATTGTGGATCAAATTATTATTTTTTTTCTATGTATATCAAATAGATGTATCCACATGCCAAATTTAAAGTTTCTATCTTTGACCGGAGTCCTAAAAAAATCACTCAAAATTTTCGACATTTTTGCTTACCACCTCCCTCCCTTTACACTCCCTAACTTAAAATTCTTATCAAAATTAACTATTGTGTAGTTCTACAATCTGAAAAATTTTCGATTTGATATCTGTATTTTTTTTTGAGATGTAATAATTTGTAATTTTGAAAAGTGCGCCATTTTTGAAATGCTCCCCATTTCCCCCCACTACTATTATTTCAACATGTTATATTTTTTTTTGTATTTTCCTAGTATAGCTTAATATACATTTTAAGTTTCAGTTACATAGCTTAAGAGATAGTTGAGATATTCATTTTTAAGTGTTTTTCTTTGCACCCCCCGTGACCCTCCCCCTTACAATAGTTAGCCATTTTCTAAGCTGATTCCAATGGAACTATATGTCACCTTAATGATCCCAAAATATGAATTTTTTACAATAAGTAATTTCGAAGATATAGTCATTTGAAAAAACAGTTCGGCCGACAATTTGTTTTTGGACGACAATGTATAAAAAAATTAAATTATTTTTGAAGTTTGTCCCACAACCCTCTCTATATGTCTACTGATTTTCAACGTTCTATCTGCATTCTTGAGGGAGATATTAGCAAGTGTAGTTTTCGACTTTTTCCCTACCCCCGCCTCCCCCTTCCACCTAACATCCCCCAAAACTTAGAAAATAGAGCTCACTTACCCAATCAACAATTTATCCAAAAACGAACATTCTACCTATAGCGGTCTCGGAGATATGAGTCCATATGTACGGCGTACGGCGGGACGGATTTTTTTTTTTGCATTTTTAGGCTAATTTAGTCATGAAACGCGAAAAAAAAAATTTCAGGGTAGCAAAGTTTTTTTTTGTCTTGTGTCGATCACAATACTTTATTATTAGAATAATAAAGTAAAACTATATGGTCGAAGGGAACAAATTATATTTTCGTAAAGTGCTCAGCGAGACCTTTCGAATGACACCATCAAATTATTTTTTTGTTCCGCTACACAGGACCCGTCTGGCATCGGTTTTGAAAATTAATTTTTCGTTCTTCGCCTTAGTTACTTCTTCAATGGCGCTACAGCCCAAATCGGGCCTTGGCCTCCTGACCTTCAGGTTCCTTAACATTTTTCATTATTTATTGCGGAAGAGTTGTTAGCTCTTCGCGCAACCCTCTATCTACGAATTTTTCATTTTCGTAGATTGAGGTAACCAAGGTATATTCAAGCAGGTAGTGTGCTGAAATTATGCGTCGACCAGGATTTGAACTGACGACCTTCGCATTGTAAACCAAACACGCTACCCACTAGACTACACCCTAGCTTTCGCCGTAGTTACACCGCGTTCTATCATTATATGCATTTCATATCCTTGTCACTATTCGTTATTTATTGTTATAGGGATCTTGCTCTGTAAGTCATATATAATACTTCAGATATGCACTATACCCTTCAAGCAAATATATTTTACAAAACTGAATGTCAGTGTAGCGGCATTTTTTTGAACCTCTTCTTTCACAAAAACCTGCATACGCCACTGCTAGGACTGGACTTATGAAACGCGACTTCCATCCCTAAGAGTGAAAGAGGTTAAATCCTCAGATTAAAGTAATTCAGCATAATAATTTTTTTAAACTGAATGACTTGTATGATAGGCAATTTCGACCTTTATATGCAATGCACAAACATAGTAGGGAAGGATTAATTAGATCCGAAAGGTATGGGTGAGTGAGAGCAACCATAATGAGTGGTGAAGCTGGAGTATTTTTCAGTTGTACTGACTGATACTGACAAATATTTACAGATGTTATGGGGGACTGAATGACAAAATAGAAACTATCTATTAAATGGAACTGTTTCACTTCTACATTGACAAACTCTACAATATGAAAAGCTAGCTAAGAGTTTACCAAATGTAAGCTTTAAGCATTAGTTCCTCCCTAAACATAATTTTTTTTATTTTGCAGAATAGATTCCTAGAATTAACCTACATCCTTTAAATTCCTCTAGAAACATGCTTAACATATATGATCTCTTCAATTACCCCGAAGCATGTCTTAGGGCTAATATGTTATCGCTAAAACGGATATAACCGTCGTTCTTAACATCTAAAATATGATTATGTTTATAATAAAAGTCGTGTGCTACAAGTTATGACGTCGATAAGAAAAGCTATGCATGAAAATTGTGTACTATACATAGAGTTCTCTGCATGTAAGTTACCTAGTATTCATGAAAATTCATATCGTGAAAATGTTCAATAAATAAAATATTTTCTCGTTAGTGTTATCGTAAAAGCAGTAAACAATTTACGATTTTCTTCAAGCACTTTTCCCCTATTATATACACCATCAATTAGATGTGATGTATGACAAGGCGGCCGTAAGCACTTTCTTGTATTCACTTGCCTAATTTTCTGTGAAATTGTATTATCCAAAAGTTTTTTTTTTTCATCCAAAAAGATTTCCTCATGAACAATTACTTCATTTCATTCTACGAGTATCAAAGCACTCTGTGTATTGAAAATATTCGATAATTCTTTAATGTAAGAGGTGGAAATGGCTTAGCATTTATAGAATACCAAAAAGACGCTTTCGTTGAAAAGAATGTAAATTGGAATCGAAAAATACTTTTAGAAGCGGGAAAATTGACTAAAAAAAGTTATCCGAATCGAATATCTAAAACTGTAATGGTATAAATTGAACTGCAATTTCTTATCTCTAAGCTAAAAATAAACCAAACTTTACTTTGAAATAGAAGAAAAAAAAAATATAAATTCTTTTACTTAGAAATTTAGCAATTCAAAAATGGAGAAAAAAATCAAAACAACTTTTATCCTTAGCATTATTATTAACAAAAATTATAAATATAGAAAACATGTTAAATCCAAAATTTATTGGGAACTTTTTTTTAAATTTTCATGATAATAGTAAAAAATAAGTGGCCATATTTTGTCTTATAAGTGATAAATTCGTTTGAAAAATGCAATTTTCCGTAATTTTTAAAAACTGATCAGATTTTTTCCCAATAAATTAATTAGCAATAAATTTGATAGAAATTTTTGGGCGAAATCGTTATGACATACACGGCCCATTTAATTTTGCCTGTCGTAAAAGCGAACTGCGTGATTATATGAGTAGTAATGTATTTCTATTTGAGTGGTTTATTGGAATGTTACCTCTAAATCGTAAATTCGTACTTGTTGTAATTAAAATCACGCCACGATTTTGTGTACAAATTGAATTGTTATTGGCACGCAATGAAATATTCTGAAAGACTTCCTCACTCCAATAAAACATGAATTAATGCGTGTTTTCACTCTTCTAATTTTTTTTTTCAGAGCTATTAATTTTGTTACTCTGCAATAATAACATTATTAAAAGCGATAAAATCCGAAGTGGAGACAATGTGTTATTGGAGAATAATAACAATCGATATAATTGATGTTATGTTATTTGCTGTTTGTTAGGTATTAGGGTTTTTTTTTATGAAAGCCGTGCTGTAGAAATGGAAAAATGTTTTAATTCTGTAAAATAAATTTATTTCAAGTAAACTTAATTGCAGCAATTTACTCAGAAAGATTTAAAAAAAAATTTAATTAAAATTGTAAAGCTTTTTAAATATCTGAAAATGATCAGCTTGATTCGCACTCAAGGAACATAAACTACGTAAGCAAGATATGCAAATATAATACAAGAAATTATTCAATTTCCGATGTTTTTGAAACACAGTAACCAACCCCTCGAAAAATCGAATCTAGTGAAATTCTGACTCCTTACAAAATAGAGCCGAAATATTTATGTATGGTTGCCTTTGAAATTATAACTTTCGATTCTAATTTCTGATTTTAATGAACTTAATCAAAGGATCTTTGTTGTTGAACATTAGTTTTACTTTATTATTCTAATAATAAAGTATTGTGACAGAAAAAAAAATTTGCTACCCTGAAATTTTATTTCTTCGCGTTTCATGACTAAATTAGCCTAAAAACGCAAAAAAAAAATTCGTCACGCCGTACGCCGTCTGCCGTGCATATGGACTCATATCTCCGAGACCGTTAAAGGTAGAATGTTCATTTTTGGGCAGATTGTTGATTGGGTAAGTGAGCTCCAATTTCTAAATTTTGGGGAGTGTTAGGTGGAAGGGGGAGGCGTGGGGAGGGAAAGAGTCAAAAACTACACTTGCTAATATTTCCACCAGGAATGCAGATAGGAAGCTGAAAATCAGCAGAGATATAGAGAGGGTTGTGGGGCAAACTATAAAAATAATTTAATTTTTTCATCCATTGGCGTCCGAAAAGGAGTAGGGGCTAAAAACAAACTGTCGACCGAATTGTTTTTTCAAATTATTATATCTTCGAAATTACTTATCATAAAAAATTCATATTTTGGGACCATTAAGGCGGCTTATAGCTCTACCAGAATCAGCTTAGAGAGAGGCTAATTACTGCAATGGAGAAGGTCAGGGGGGGTTCAAGGAAAAACATTTAAAAATGAATATCTCAACTATCTCTTAAGCTATGTAATTGAAACTTAAAACATATACCTAGTCGTGCCATAAGTTCTGTCACACGTATATGGGCAATTTTTGTATAAATGAAAAAGAGTTTTTGACAAAGGAAAATATATTTTATTTTGGCATACTAATGGAAGTAAAATAAGCAACAAATTATTCAAAGTGGCCGCCTTTAGCCTTAACACAGCTCTTTAATCTGTTGGGCCAGTCATCGATAGCAGTACGCACTGTTTCTAGCGGAAAATTAGCTACTGCTTCTGACAAAGATCGCTTAAGGCTCTCGATATGTGGGTATCGTCTCGTGCACACCATGGACTCTAACTCCGCCCACAGTTTGTAGTCCAGGGGATTCAAATCTGGGCTCCCAGAAGGCCATTCCGTCGCCCTTATAAACTGTGGAATATTGGTTTCCAACCACGCTTGTGTGGTTCGAGCTTTGTGGGCTGGCGCAGAATCTTGCTGGAAAACCCAATGTCGATTGTTGAATAGCGTAGAGTTCAGCGGCTTCACACATCCCTCCAGGATGTCCGTTTGATAATTTTTCGCTGCAGTTTTTACGCCTTTTTCGCAAAAATGAAGCTCGGTGACCCCTTCGTAGCTGACACCCCACCATACCATGACTGATGCTGGATGATGTCCTCGCTGTACCCTAGTGGCAACTTCTCGGGCTTCTATGGAGCTGTGGGCATACACCTTATCATTTTGGCGGTTGAAATGTTCCTCCACCGTAAAAATTTTTTCATCGGTAAATAAAATTTCTCGATGTTTGTTGTTGCCGTACCGCCGAAGGAGCTCTTTCGATCTGGTGCTCCTAATTTGCTTCAACTGCTCAGTCAGCAAATGTCCCGTTGATCGTCGAAAGGCACTCATCCCGAGGTCAGATTTTATGATGCGAGACATACTTCGGGTGGAGATGTTCATCTCTCGAGCCATGATTCGTTGTTTACGAAGCGGATTTCGACGAATTCGACTCTCGACCGCTTTGATGGCAGCAGAAGAACGTACATCACGCGGACGTCCAGAACGAGGTCGATCTTCAATAGTCTGGATCGCGTTATATCTCTGGATCGCACGATACACAAATCTTTGCGTTATTTTTAACGGGCACAACAACTTGAAAATTTCACTCGCGGATTTTCCACACTTATGTAGTGCAATCACTGCAGTTCGGTTTTCTATTACACCCCATTCCATCTTCATACGTTAACGAACACACTTTAAATGACCATCAACTGTCAACAACATTATGACGTTTATAAAACTGGCCGATATTGAAATGTCACTCATAAAATAAAGTTGTTGCCAATGTGAGAAATTATGTGACAGAACTTATGGCAGGACTAGGTATTAATCTATACTAGAAAAATACGAAAAAAATATAACCTGTGGAAATAATAGTTGTGGGGGGGGGAAAGGGGGAGCATTTTAAAAATGGCGCACTTTTCAAAATTACAAATTGTGATATCTCAAAACGGAATACAGATATTAAATTGAAAATTTGTCAGCTTGTAGAACTAAATAATTATTAATTTTGGCTTAAAGCTCAATCATATGATACTCTAGATGAGATGGAAATGACTTTAATATACCGGAAAATATGTCATCTCAAATTCTTTCGAATAGTGAATAAAAACTTTTGCATGGGAGGTGGTAAAAGTAGAGGAGGAGGTTTGTATTTTTCGTATATGATATCGAACATGGCATGCAAAATGTTTTTTGCTGAATGTAAAGTTTTTAGTTTTCATTATTTTTAAAGAAATTGGTCATAGTCTTCCTGAAATTGGGGATTTTGTATGGGAGGTGGCAGAGGAAGTGGAGCGTTTAAGATAATTTCGAAACTGCTTATCATCATCCTTATCATCATGCTTTGATTCAATTTCAAAGACGATAGCTCTCATGTACTTGAAGGAGAAATTCTTTTCTTGAATGTATAATAGAGATACTTGTATGGGAGGTAGTAGAAGTAGTGAAGCGGAGCTGATAATTTTTTCTAACACTTATTTCAATTATTAAGAAACAAATTCTGGCAAAATTTGAAGTTTGTACTTTTTCTAGTTTGAATGGAAATCGATAAAATGAATTCAACAAAAATTATGCATTTGTATGGGAGGGGGTAGAAGGAGTGTACGGATCAAAACAATTTTTTTTGCATTATTAATATTTCTATTTGTATACTTTCTACAAAATATCAACTTGATAGCTTTAACAATTTCGAAGAAAAATAATTTAATTTAAATTTCAAAATTTCATGAAAATTGTATGGGAGGGGGTAGAAGGAGTAAAGTGAAGTTAATAATTATTTTCAAAATAAATTTTAATTATAGTAAAATTATTACTGACAAAATTTCGTCTTTTTAGCTTTACTAGTTTCAATGAAAATCGAAAATATGTATTTTTCAAAATTATCCATTTGTATGGGAGGGAGTAGAAGGAGTAAGAGGATCGGGTCAATATTTCGTGATATTAATGACATCTATATCATAATACTTTGACTTAAATTTTAAGTCGATAGTTTAAATAGTTTCAAAGAAAAATCAATTTCTTAATATTTCGAAATTTCATGAAATTTGTATGGGAGGGGGTAGAAGGAGTGGGGGGATGTAGCCCATTCACGAACTTAAAGTTACTTTTTTGCTAAAAATTACACACAAAATCTTTTAGCGCTATAGCTCAAAGCTTTTGAGAGTTATGCTGTAGACAGACGCACAGACAGACAGACGGACAGACGGTCACTCGGAATCGAGGTTTTTGAGCGACAACAAATATTTCTGTACCCTTGGTGGCTCTGTGCGAGCGTTATTTCTTTGCGTTACAAACGGTAAGGCAAACACAATATACACTCAGATTTCATCTAGAGTATAAACATAACAGGGCTACGATTGCGCGTAAAGCGCAATCTTACGATACTCTAGATGAAATAGAATTTCTTATGATCCCAAGAAATTTTGTATGGGGAGTGTTAGAAGGGGTGATAGCATTGAACTAATTTTTTCCCCATCATGCTAAAGTAGCTATAAAAATGTTTTAAACAAAATGCTTACTCCAAAAATTGAATGGGAACTGAGAAAATTAGTGAGTTAGATTTAGTGAAAATTTGCAGTTTGTATGGGAGGTGGTAGAAAGAGTGAAGGAATTTTAGTGATTTTTTCAGAAATAACTAGGAATATCATAAAATTGACATCCCTTAAATTTTAGACCAGTAACATTCATACTTTTCAAGAAAATAGATTTTTTGTGAAGTTGTAAAACTTTCGTATTGTATGGGAGGAGGTAGAAGCAGTAAAGCTAATCAAATATTTTTTTCTGATCTAAGTAATAATGCTAAATAAGTATTTATTACAAAATGTGAGCTCGATAAATGTTAAGTATTGTGAGAAAATCGGCTTAGAGCAATTCATGAAAAAGTGTAGTTTGTATGGGAGGGGTTGGAAGAAGAGGGAGGACGCAAATAATTTTTATGCTATATATTGAAATCATTATGAAAGTAATATATCCCGAAATTCAGACTAATAGCTTTTATACTTTTCGAGCAAATCCATTTATAGTCGAATTGCGAAATTGTGTCATTTTGTATGGCAGGGGGTAAAAGTGGTGAAGCTAATCGTCTAATTTTTTTTGCCTTACTAACAATTTTAAATAAATATTTAGTGCACAATTTCAGCTCGCTAAATCTTACACGCACTGAGTAAATTGGCTTAGAGTTATTCATGGCAAGTACAGTTTGTATGGGAGGTGGTAGAAGGAGGGAAAGGACACGCATAATTTTTATACGGTAGATTGATATTATCATAAAAGTAATATATTCCAAATTTCAGGCCAATAGCTTTTATACTTTTCGAGCAAATCCGTTTATTGTCAAATTGCGCATTTGTTTCATTTTGTATGGGAGGGGGTAGAAGGGGTGGAGCGATTTGGCCCGTTCACAAACTTGACCTTCCTTTTTTTGTCAAAAACGATGTGTGCGAAATTTGAGCTTTTTAGCTCAACGCGTTCTCAAGCTAGAGAGCGAACGGACGGACGGACGGACATCCGGTTTTGAGACCTTCTGGTATCATTCATTTTTTTTCCGAGCCTTATTTCTTGGCGTTACAAACCTTAGAGCAAACTTATAATACTCTCAGATTTCATCTAGAGTATAAACATAACATAATTATGATTGGGAGTAAGGCCCAATCATATGATACTCGAGATTAAATAGGAAAGAGTTTATTGTACCGGAAAATATGTCATTACAAATTCGAATATTGAATAATGACTTTCGTATGGGAGGTGGTAAGACCAGAGAGGGGAGGTTTGTAATTTTACTTTATTATTTTAATAATAAAGTATTGTGATCGACTTGGAAAAAAAAAAAATCTGCTACCCCGAAATTTTGTTTTTTCGCGTCTCATGACTAAATTAGCCGAAAAATGCAAAAAAAAAATCCGTCTGTCTGTACGCCGTACGCCATCCGCCGTCCGCCGTACGCCGACGTGTACGCTCAGCGCACATTAACTCCCAAACCTTTCAAGATAGAAAGTTCATTTTTGGAAGGATTGTAGATAGTAGCGGATCTCAAGCGGATGGGGGGTGTACGGGTGAGGCGGGGGGTGTACGGGTGAGGCGGGGGGGAGCGCTTAAGCCAAAAAATACGAATTCAAATATCTCAACCATGGTAACAGCTAGGAAGCTAAAACTCAACACACATATAGAGAGGTTTGTGGGACAACTTCTAAAAATAATTTAATTTTTTATCCATTGGTGTCCGAAAAGGGGGGGCTAAAAACAAATTGTCGGCCGAATTGTTTTTTCAAATGATTATATCTTCGAAATTACTTATCGTAAAAAATTCATATTTTAAGACCGTCAGTGTGGCATATAGTTCCTTTGGAATCAGCTTAGAGAGTGGTTAATTATTGTAAGGGGGAGGGTCAGGGGGGTGCAAAGAAAAACACTTAAAAATGAATATCTCAACTATCTCTTAAGCTATGTAATTGAAACTTAAAACTTATATTAAGCTATACTAGGAAAATACAAAAAAAATATAACATGTTGAAATAATAGTAGTGGGGGGAAATGGGGAGCATTTCAAAAATGGCGCACTTTTCAAAATTACGAATCCTTATATCTCAAAAAAGGGTACAAATATCAAATCAAAAATTTGTCAGATTGTAGAACTGCATAATGTTTAATTTTAAAAAAATTTTAAGTTGGGAGGTGAAAGGGGAGGGCGGTGATAAGCAAAAATGTCGAAAATTTTGAGTGATTTTTTTAGGACTCTGTTGAAAGATACAAAGTTTAAATTTTGCATGTGAATACGTCTATTTGATGTACATAGAAAAATAATAATAACTTGATCCATAATTGTTATAAACCGACCCCCCCGGTCTAACGTGCACAAGGTGTTTCATGTGGATTGAAAAAAACACATAAACTGAAAATTTTTGAGTGAAATTTTAAGGTAGAAACTTGAAAATTCGCAAAATTCATTTAAAAAAATCTCTAAATATACGTAATATTAACTGGTCGAAAACCTTTAAAACTTCTACCCCCTCCCATACAAAATTATTTTTTCGAGCATTTTTAAGAAATAAGTTGTCAGCTAACTCTTAAAAACTATCAATTTCAAATTTTGCAGAAAAACTTATAAGAATAATTCAAATGAAGTTGCTTTACAAGTTTTGAAATTGCGCTTGCCCTTCTACCCCCTCCCATACAAAACCGTGATTTCGACCAATTTCTTTAAATCAACTAATAACCAACAAACTAGAAGTTACGAACTTGACAAAGGCTTCTATGTTACGTCTATCTTTGTAGATCTTAAGAAGGCATTTGACACGGTAGACCATAAAATATTGCTTCAAGGTCTAAATGAATTAGGTATAAGAGGAAAAGCTAATGATTTAATAAAAACTTATCTCCTAGGACGTACTTATATAACAAAAAATTTGGACAAATTCAGTGATCCTAAAACTATTAACATTGGAATTCCACAGGGTTCAATTCTTGGCCCTACTCTTTATCTATTTTACATCCATAACATACAGTACATAGGTCTAAGAGCGAAATATATAGTATATGCGGATGACACACTATTGCTCTATAAAGCAAAAAATCAGCCAGAATTGGAACTTCTTATCAACACTGACCTCAAGTTGTTTAAGAAATGACTATTGGGAAATATATTAACCCTAAATATTTCCAAGACTAATTTCATGATATTTAAACAATTGAACAAAGATGATATTAATCTAAAACTCAACATAGATGGAATTGAATTATCTAGATCAAAACAAACCAAGTATTTAGGATTAACGATCGATGAGAAACTAACATGGACTCCGCATATTAATAACGTACGCAAGAAAAAAGCACCCATCACTGGAGTCCTTCGGCGTAATAATTTTCTACCAACACCAATAAAAGAAATTTTATATAACTCGTTTATTTTATCCAATATAACCTATGGAATTGTAATATGGACCCAAACATCTATGTATAACATGGAAAGAATATCGAGAATTATGAATAAAAGCATCAAGGCCGTTTATAATTTACCACCCCTAACACCAACAGCAGATCTATACGAAACTTACAACAAGCTAAACCTACAGCAAACATTTAACCTAGAGAGGTCAAAATTAATATACAATTTAATAAACCGAGGACTAAAATCTTCAATACTCATTACGTACAACGAAGATATTCACAATCACAATACACGGAATGCAACTTCAATAAGAAATCGAAATTGCAGAACGAATCGATTGAGGAAGGATACCATCTATAAAGCAATTCGATACTACAACTCCTTGCCAATATATATTCGACAGGCGAAAAATATCAAGTGTCTCAAGATTGCAGTAAAGAAGTTTATACACCAATTGTAATTATATTATTTGTATTATTCACTATTTTTTTTTTTAAACGATCTCTTGATATTATGAAAATTTCCCTAATACCAGCTCTTAGCTGTCTGGGAAAATATCCAAAGAATATAAACAAATCCATTGTAACTCTGTAACGCATTTATGAAAACCAATATTAATGAATAAATATTATTATTATTATTATTATAAATTTTATACAAGCACCTCACAAGAGAAGCAAAATAAAACTACATATCAAATTTTACGATTCCCCTACCTTCTCTACCCCCTCCCATACAAATGTTCGGTTTCGTGAATGTAAAATACACCGAATTTTATGAAAATTATATGCAACTTCGTCTATGATACACATTCTATACAGAGAATATTGGACGTGATTCCAGCAATTAATTAAAAAGCTATTAACATCCACCCACCCTTACTATTACCCCTCCTCCTCCCGTCATAAAAACCCAAACTTGCAGAAACGAATGAAATATTGTTAAATTGACAACAGCCCTGCCCAAGAACTCCCTTTCACTTAGCCTTCCCTAACCACTCTAACCTGCATATTGACTTTCCACTCATCCGCAACTTGTCCCAAGAATAATAAAGTTTCGCCCGACTTGTTGGGAGTTTATTTGTATATAACACTGAATGTAGTATACGACATGTTTCATGCTGAATTTAAAGTTTGTAGTTTTCTTAATTTGTAATGAAATCGAACAATTATTGTCTCAATTCATGGAATTTGTATGGGTGGTGGCAGAGGAAGCGGAAGGTTTTGGACGATTTTGAAGCTGGTTATCAACATCCTAATCATATTGCTTTGTTACAATTTTAAAGCCGATAGCTCTCATATGTTCGAAGGAGAAATACTTTTCTTGAATTTCCAATACAAAAATTTATTTGGGAGGCGATAGAAGGAGAGAAGCGAAGATGATATTTTTTTTAACATTTATTGCAATTATTAAAATATCCTAGGAAAATTTTAAGTTTGTACTTTTTCTAGTTTCAATGAAAATCGATTAAATGCATTTACCAAAATTGAGCATTTGTATGGGAGGGGATAGAAGGAGTAAGGAGATCGGATCGTTAGTTTTTAGTCGTTCATATATTTGCATCATTATACTATGATGTAATTTTTAAGGCGATAGCTGAAATTGTTTCGGAGAAAAATCAATTTCTTAAAATTTCATGAAATTTTGATAGGATGGAATAGAAGAAGCAGGGTGATATAGCCCATTCACGAACTTAAAGTTCTTTTTTACTAAAAATTACTTAAGACAAACGATAGGTCAAAGCGTTCGAGAGTTATGTTGTAGGCAGACGGACGGACAGATAGACAGACAGACAGTCACTCGGAATCAAGGTTTTTGAGCAATAACAAATATTTCTGTACCCTTGGCGACTCTGTAATAGTATTATTTCTCAGCATTACGAACGGTAAGCCAAATACAATATACTCTCAGATTTCATCTAGAGTATAATAATATCAATGCCGTCGGATCATGAAATGGTTTCAAGACGGTGCTTACCTTTACAGTAATGGAATTATGTAACTCGACTCGAGTGCAAAATTGAAGATTTAGTCGGTTTTGGTATTATGTATCTCGACTCGAGATCATGAAATTGCTCTTATCAAGTTTCGATATTATACGTATGTACATATACTAATTATTTTTTACACAGAATCATCTTCACACCAGCCAATGTATTCGTTTCTCATCGAAGCTGTGTTTCAGCATAAAAGGGTAACCCTTCTAGTTTCGGTTTCATATACAAACAATATATACCTATGCGCGTACGTCAAATTTTTGCTTTCTATCTTCTTTCATATTTAAAAGTCCTAGCCCTCCGTTCACCTTCGTCACAATTCCATTACAAAAATTGGGAAATGGAACTTCTCTACAATTACTGGAATTCATCAAAAAACAAACGTCTTATGGTTTTAGAGAACTTGCATTTTTATACTCTAGATGGAATCTGAGAGAATTATAAGTTTACTCTAAAGTTTCTAACGCCAAAAAAATACTGCACGTATAGAGTCGCCGAGGGTACAGAAATATTTCTTGTCACTTAGAAATCTCAAAACCGGATGTCCGTCCGGCTATGCGCTCTCTAGCTTAAGAACGTATCGAGCTACAAAGTTCAAATTTTATACACGTCGTTTTTAACAAAAAAGTAAGGTCAAGTTCGTGAAGGAGCCAAATCGCTCCACCCCTTCTACCTCCTCCCATACAAAATGACTCATTTCCAGTAATTTGCAAGAATAAAATTTTCTTAGAAACTGTAGGAGCTCCTAATATGAAATTTAGTGTAAATTATTTTTATCATAAATGTGATCTTTCGTACAAAAATTATGCGGATCCCCCTACTCCTTCCACCACCACCCATACAAAATGAACTTTTTCATATAATACTGTATACCGATTTTCTCAGTACGTATAACAATTATCGAGCGAGCTCAGATTTTGTAATGAATGCTTAATTAGCATTTTTAATAAGATCGAAAAAAATTAACTGATTAGCTTAACTTTTTCTACCCCCTCCCATAGTTTCTTCAAAACTATGAATGTTGATCTGAAATTTCATAGATGTAAATTACATGAAATTCACATTTATTTCTGAAAAAAAAACTACTAACAACCCCCCACTCCTTCTACCACCTCCCATACAACCTACACAATTTCACTAAAATTAATGCATCAATTTTCTCAGTACCTATTTGATTTTTGAAACTAAAATTTTGTATAAAACATTTTTAAACCTACTTTAATATGATATAAGAAAAATTAGCTTAATGCTGTCACCTCTTCTACCACTCCCCATATAAAATTGATTAAGATCACAAAAATTTCTATTTCATCAAGAGTATTGTATGATTGGGCTTTACGTCCAATCGTAGTCTTGCGTTTGTGTTTTTTATTGCACTTTCAGACATTATTATTATTGTGTTGTGAAAAAGAAACTATTAGGGTGGAGATTTTTTTCCAAACCGATCACTTTGCTTGATTATTCGAATAATAAGGAAAAAAATTTACAACCAACCAGCTTGTACATCAAAACATATACCTACATATATATATGGATTTAACGCCAGACAGATACATAAATTCCGAGTATTTTATTCTTATGCTTTCATAGCAAACATTTCAATTATAGTACGAAATTTCCATTTCACAAAGTACTTTATCAAATTGATAAGGTCTTATTTTTCTTTCAAAAGACTTCCCTTAAAAGGATCAAACCCAAAAGATTACATTTGCCATCTCAAAGGACGACAATGACAAGCATGTTGATATTACAATCCGAAATAACAGTCATAATCGTTAAAGCATCCATTAAAGTTTTAAGATGCTTAGCTTTAAGGAGCTATACACATATACTCTTATTCATCCACTCACGCATAACCTGTCAAAGTCAATTTCAAAATTGAAGGTTTTGAAAAAAATGGCTTCTGAAAAATCCCTGAACTGTTTATATACTGATTTTCTCCCTGGTATTATTTTTAACGTAGGTTTAAATTTCACTTTAAATTGATATTGATTAATTCTTCGTTATATAACGATGCAGCATATCTTGGCCGAAAGATTTTACAGGATAATATCAGAATTTTGGAATTATGAACCTTTTAAAGAAATAAAAACAAAGCCAAGGATATTGATACTCTTTCTATAATCTTCTTATTGGATAAGCAATATTATAGAGAGCATTATATATATAATGGAGTTATAAAGACGCATCCGATACACATTTGTATAGCAAAGATCTAAAGATTTTATCTTGATAAGGAACACAATTAAAAGGCTGAAATGGGGTCATTACACGTCTAAAGATTCAGTAATCTTTGGAAAATAAAGGAAAATTTCTAAGTTCGGAATAGGACTGTAATTTATAGCCGAATGGTGATTAGTCGTGTGGAATAATCTTTATTAAATTTCAACTTAAATTGTATGGTTTCGAGTTATTATTTACATTATAGGTAGGGCAATCACTATCCAATGCCCTGAAAATCAAGGAAATATTCCCGAAAAATTTGAAAAAACACGCATGAAAGTATACGTCGACAATCAAAGAAATAATAGAACACACAGCAATCCAAATTAGGAATAAATAAATCGCTGCGAAGTTCGTAGGGCAACCGTATAACTCTATATACATATATGAGTGGGAAGTTGGTCAGCAATTTCGTGCTTGAGCAATAATGTGTAGAACTAACTAAGAGCATTTCCACTGGAAAATTTCATAGCATTCTACCCCAGAGCGTTGCGTTACACTGAACGAAATACTTCCATTTTGCACCCTCTGAGTCTGATTTTTACTTTTTTATTCTAATAATAAAGTATTGTGATCGACACAAAAAAAATAATTCGCTACCGTGGATTTTGTTTTTTCGCGTTTCATGACTAAATTAGCCTAAAAATGCAATTTAATTTTTTTATCCATTGGCGTCCGAAAAGGGGGGCCTAAAAACAAATTGTCGGCCGAATTGTTTTTTCTAATGATTATATCTTCGAAATTACTTATCATAAAAACGACTACATCGTTGTGAAAACGATTTATGCATGAGTGGTCGAGTCGGCAAATTAAACTGCATCATAACAGTTGACACGGGCGCAACACGGTCAGTACTAAGATCTGACCTCGTAGACCGTACTTGGCTTCACAACACCAAGAAGTACGCACTTCGCACTGCTACAGGAGAAACTACAACGGTCCATGGAGAAATAGCTCGTGACATACAGCTTGGGGATTTAACCTTCTCGCATGTATTCGTGGTAGCTGACATTACCGATGAGTGTATCCTTGGAATGGATTTTCTGAAACCACACGGTATCCAGCTGGACTTAGGACAACGAATAATGAAGTGGCGGAATATTGAAATCCCGATGGAAATAACATCCTCCAACACAACAAAGCTGCGAGTTATATTATACGAAGATGCGGATATACCAAAGTCATCTGAGAATGTTATTTGGGCAGAGCTCGATGGTGATCCCGGGAACCACCGATTCTACCTCATAGAACCAGAAACGACACCTGCATTACGAAGTCTAATACTAGGAAAAATGCTTGCAAAAAGGAATGAGAAGAATGATGGTACCAATAAGAGTCCTCAATGTTTCGGACAGCATTACCAGCGTAAAGAAAGCAGATATAATTGGCAGCTGTGAACCAATATCGGCGGTGACGAGTATCGACAAGGCAGAACCACATGACGTACCCTCTGAAAATAAGCCAAGAAGGAAGGACAATGTAACATTAACACTTCTTCAGTCAAGCAACCTTAGAGGAGAACAACACAAGCAAGCAGTAGATCTAATTGAAAGATTCAGCGACGTCTTTTCCACCGGTGATGACGACTATGGCAGAACAAACTTAGTGAAGCATCGTATAGATACCAGAAGTGCTACACCTATACGTCAACCTCCAAGAAGAGTACCATTAGCGAAACAAGGAGAAGTCAATTCAAAACTATGGAGCATTAGGGAATCATCGAAGAATCAAAGAGCCCGTGGATATCGCCAGTGGTGCTGGTAAAGAAGAAGGACGGCAATACCCGTTTTTGTGTGGACTACAGGCAACTGAATGATGTTAGCTATCCACTACCTAGAATCGATATCATGGACACCCTGACTGATGCTAAATGGTTCTCAACGTTGGATCTGAAAAGTGGCTACTGGCAAGTGGAGATAGATCAAAAAGATAGAGAAAAAACAGCATTCTCTGTCAGCAGTGGACTGTGGCAGTTCATCGTAATGCCATTTGGCCTGTGCAATGCTCCAGCTACGTTTGAAAGACTAATGGAATTCGTTTTGCGTGGCCTGAGTTGTAAAACTTGTCTCGTTTACCTGGATGATGTGATCGTTATCGGCAAAACATTCATGGAACATCTAAAAAATCTACAGGAATTCTTCCAGCGACTGCGAGCGGCAAAATTAAAGCTGAGTCCGAAAAAGTGCACTTTGTTTAGTGCAGAAGCCAAGCCTTGGGTCACATCGTTTCAGCTGATGGCGTAAAGACGGGTCCGGAAAAGATACTGACGATGAAAAATTGGCATACTCCGAGTGATAAACACCAGTTGCGCAGCTTCCTAGGCTTAGCGACATATTACCGTCGATTCGTAAAAGACTTTGCCAACACGGCGAAATGTCTGCATCAGTTAACAGAAAAAGGAAAGCCATTTACATGGAGTCAACAGTGCCAGGAAGCATTTGAGAGAATAAAAGACCAACTCTGCGACTCCCCAGTTCTGGCGTATCCAAAACCAGGTCACGGTTTCATCATAGACACTGACGCCAGCAATGTCGATATCGGAGCAGTACTATCACAAGAGATCGACGGACAGGAGAGAGTGCTATCATACTACAGCCGAGTACTCTCAAAATCAGAAAGGAACTATTGCGTAACTCGCCGAGAGCTATTAACCATTGTAGAAGCAACAAAGCATTTTCACAAATATCTCTATGGTCAAAAGTTCCTTCTTTGAACAGATCACGCATCGCTTAAATGGCTACTTCAGTTTAAGAACCCCGAAGGCCAAGTAGCCAGATGGATAGAAAGAGTCGAATCCTACGATTTTGAAATTGTTCACCGAAGAGCAAGAATCCACGATAATGTCGATGCGCTTGTCCACCGAACTGCAAGCATTGTCACCGTGTAGAAGGAAAAGAAGCCGGAGAAACCATTCAGAGGATAACGACCGAACCAAAGGATAGATGGAATCAGCAAGAACTGGAAGATGCCCAACGTAAAGATCCAGATATTTCACCGATCATGGCATCTAAGGACGAAATGAAACGGCCTGAAAGACATCTCACAATTCAGCGAAACCTTAAAGTGTTATTGGGCACATTGCCTTCACCTAGACGGCGGATTATTAAAACGGAAATGGGAAAACGCTGACGGCAAATCGTATCACATGCAAACCATCGTCTCGCATTCTAAAGTCGAGGAGGTTTTGAAGGAATATCATGGAGGTACCTGGGGGCATTTGGGTGTAAATAGAACCTTGGCAAAGATACGAGAAAGGTTCTATTGGATCCATCTCCGAGATGATGTTGAAAATTGGTGCCGTAAATGTACTACGTGTGCACCGAGTCAGGGCCCACAACGCAGATCAAAGGGAGAAATGCAACAATACAACGTGGAAGTCCCATTCGAGAGAATTGCTGTGGATATTGCTGGACCATTTTCGGAATCAGAAAATGGTAATAGCTACATTTTAGTGGTCATTGATTATTTCAGCAAGTGGCCTGAAGCTTACGCAATTCCAAACCAAGAAGCAGTAACCGTCGCAGAACAAATTGTTACCAACTGGGTGAGCAGATTTGGAGCTCCACGTGAACTACACTCCGATCAAGGGCGCAATTTTGAATCTCAAATATTCAAACACGTGTGCCAAATGCTGGGAATAAACAAAACCAGGACAACTCCATTACATCCACAGTCCGATGGAATGGTGGAACGTTTCAATAGGACATTGAACTCAAACTTATCCAAACTCGTTAGTGAGAGGCAACAGGACTGGGATCAGCGCATCCCTCTATTTTTAATGGCCTACAGAACATCGGTACATTCAACAACAGGAGAAACTCCCTCCCGAGTCATTTTTGGAAGAAATATTCAAGTCCCTGCGGAACTAATGTTTGGAGTGCCACCAGACCAACCAACCAATGCCAAAGATTACGTCTCGGATCTTCGATGTCGACTAAATACAATTTATATCCTGGTCAGAGATAAAATTTTTTGGCGACCGACCGCATGAAGATGAGGTATGATCAACGGGCGAATTCATCAGGATTCCAAGTGGGCGATTTGGTTTGTTTATACAATCCCAAACGACAGAAGGGCAGATCGCCGAAACTACAGCGCAATTGAAAAGGCCCTTACCAGATCATCAACCGGTTAAATGATGTCGTCTATCGGATTCAGCTGCATCAAAAACCTCGTACTAAAATGAAAGTGGTACATCTCGACCGACTAACAAAGTACCATGGTGCCATTGATGCAGTGAACGACTCTGTTCGGGACGAACAGGGACTAAGGAGGGGGTAATGTTACATGCAGATCTGGCAGCCCCGCAACTCGATCTCTCTCGAATAGACAAGAATTATGTAGAACAGTATACTCCACTATGTACAAAGCTACAATTAAAGATCTAGAGCTTTCCAGTATAACACATACACACCGAAGGAAGCTTCGAGAACTGTTCGCACATAGTTCACACATACACACTGAAGGAAGCTTCGAGAACTGTCATAAAATGTATAAAACCGCGAAAGCTCTCAGCGAGCAGTTCAGTTATTCAGTGACTTTTATTTATGGAAGACGCGAACCAGGAAAGCGATAGAAAAGTAAGCGGCGGTAGTGCCATATAGTGCGAATTAAGTTAAAGTGCGAATAAATAAATTATCACTTATTTTGAAACGAATTGTGTTCTTACTTGAAATCCCGGCGAACCCCTAGCTCGCAACAATATACTAGTAGTGGGGGGAAATGGAGAGCATTTCAAAAATGGCGCACTTTCCAAAATTACAAATCGTTATATCTCAAAATTAGATATAGATATTAAATCGAAAATTTGCCAGATTGTAGAACTACATATAGTTTGTAAAAAAACAATTGTTATGCACCGACCCTCCATGGTCTTTCATGTGCAATGGAAAAAACACATAAATTTTTGAGTAAAATTTTAAGGTAAAAACTTGAAAATTTGCAAAATGCATTTAAAAAAATCTTTAAAGTTTTGAAATATTAACTGGTCAAATATCTTCAAAATTTCTACCCCCTCCAATATAAAATTATTTTTTCGACAATTTTAAAAAAATCAATTATCACCTATCACAAAAACTTTTAAAACCAGTTAACATGAAATTGCGCCGAAAGTTTTGAGGTGGCGCTTGTCCTTCTACCCTCTGCCATACAAAATTATGATTTCGACCAATTTCAATAAATCAACTAATAACAAACAAATTAAAAGCTACGAAATTGAAATTTTGTATGAGCACCTTTCAAGAGAAATAAAATAAAAGTGCATCATAAATTTTACGATTCCCTTACCCGCTCTACCCCCTCCCATACAAATGTTCGGTTTCGTGAATGTAAAATACAACGAATTTTATGAAAATTCTATGCAACTTCCTTTATGAAACTGACATTTTATACAGGGAATATTGGACGTGGTTCAAGCAACCAATTAAGAAATTATTAACATCCACACACCCTTTACCCTCTTCACGATGCGATGCAAAAAACTTTTTTTTTTTCCTTTGGAGCAGCTGTTCGCATGTGAAAAAGGCCGTTCGACGATTCTTGGTTTCAACTCGCATGGCACCCGATTTCCTTGCTTTTACATCATCCCTAAGCTTTTCAAATGATGTGAAATGGCTTTTTGAGTCACGCCCAATGAATCTGTTAGTTATTGTAAGTTGTAATGACTCCAATTCTGCGTCTTCAAACTTTCTAACCACTCTAGGACGCTCCTTCTCATCCACCTCGAAATCACCCATTTTATAGCGTTGAAACCATTCGCGGGACGTTCTTTCACTACTAGCGCCCTCACTGTAAGTTTCGACAATCATTCGACGCGCCTCAGCCACAGATTTTTTTGAATTGAATGGAAAAAGCTAAACTTCCGGCAAATGACGCTTATTTGGCTCAAACTTCGACATATTCGCGCACAAAAAAGTATATGACGCCGATAAAACTTCACAAATCTAATGATGAGGAGTTGTTGACAGACGCCTAAGTTTACCATGTGACGTTTCTGATTCGCCATTGTTGATCAACATTTACTGCTGGCGCTTTCTATTGTGAAACGGCGGGTTTCAATTTGCACTCCAGATAGTTCTACTTGGAGTATTGGAGAGTATGTATCGTAGTCTTCTTCTATAATGGCGCTACAGCCCAAATCGGAACTTGGCCTCCTGATATTCAGGTTCCTTAACATTTTTTATTACTTTTTGTGGAAGGGTTGTTAGTCCTTCACACAACCCTCTTTCTACGACTTTTTTCATTTTCGTTGATTGAGGTGACCAAGGTATATCCAAGCAGGCAATGTGCTGAAATTATGTATTGTGCCGACCGGGATTTGAACTCACGACCTTCGCATTACAAGACCAATACGCTACCTACTAGGCTACACCCTAGCTAGAGTATGTATCGTAGTAGACAACTATAATTTTTATTACGTAGACGATTCTGTGAGTATAAGACAAATTATAATCGCCAATACATCTTGGTACATCTATGCTAATAATAAGAGAAACATGACGATAATAATGCCTTTTCTAGTGTTATGGTAGCAAGAGATGGATATTAAGAAATTATGATCCATAGGAGAATTCATCGTAAGTATGTAGCACTTTTTTTATTGTTTCTAATATAAGGGAAGCGCCAAGTTCAACTTGGGCCCCGGGCGCCATTTTTTCCACTGCACGGCTCTGTAAATGCTTATATGCAATCATCGAAAAATTTTGAAAAGTATTCAAAATGTTTAATTGAGTTGTTAAAATCTGTGGAAATAAAATAATGAGTATAAATAAATTAGAGAGTATCAACTGAAAATTTGCTAGTATGTATCTGAAACCTGAAGTGTATGTTACGTACCTAAAATAAACTAAATAAATAAAACTAGAAAAATTGCAACGTCTGATGTTCTGTTCCAGTTTTTAAGCACATTCTATAAGCTAAGTACTATGAATAATAAAAGCATACACCGTACCAACTCTACACTATTTATTCATAAACATGAGCATACTCATATTTCAATAATTACTGGCATTTTTTTTTTTTGAATGGGATATTTTCTGTTTCATTTTGTACTTTTATTTTGTAATGTCGGATATTAAGTGCTGCCTTGTGTAGTATAGTTGCATCCTTAATGGCATCGGGCAACCCTCGTATATAAAGTGGAAAAGATAAAAACCATGTCAATTAAGGAAGATGGACAACTTTGACATATTTCCTGACTGTGAATCATGGCTAGAATAAATTTATTTCTTGCTCGAAATAAATTGAGTTTTACTTTGATAAAGAAGAAGAAAATTTATTTTATGGAATGTGGAGAGTAAGCAGTTTTCGATTGATTTAATCACATTTATTGAGGGTGAGTAATAGCGTTGGTAGCTTTGAAGTTTTTGAGCATGCTAGGAAGGAAATGAGTTTTTTGCATTTAGATTTGTATGGAAAAAGAGATGATATTTTTAAAAAAGCTGGCAACCCGGTCGAATTTCAGCCTTTATGCGCAATGCACAAACACTGTCATGGAGGGGAGGAATGGGATTGGGAAGGGGAGTGAAAACGACCATAACGAGTAGTGAGCCTGGAATATTTTTTTCAGTTGTTCTGGCTGCTACTGCCAAATATTTGGAGATGGTATAGGGGACTGAATGATAGAAAGCGAACAGAAACCATATACTGAGTATACAAGCCTTCTGGAAGTGGAACTGTTTCACTTTTACATCATTTGTCTATTTTATTTCGAATAATTTTTCATTGCCGCTAGCAACTCAAAAATTCGTGATTAAAAAAATCCTTCAGCCTGGGGTGGCAATAGAACCTATGACCTATTGACAGAGAAGAAAGCACGCTGTCCACTACACCACGGAGGCGCAAATTATGGGCATAAAAGCATGGCTGGATATATTGCTGATGCTGTGGTTCGCAATGAATTTTACTCCTCCTGTGCTAGCCACTTGGTTCTAAAGCAGGCTCGAATGTTTGACGCCTCTGAGGTCGTCTAGTTCTGAGAAAAATCTAGAGCCTAAGCAAAGAAGACGACTGTTGGAGACTTGCGGATAGTGATACAGAGAATGTTCGATAGATTCTTCGTCTTTCTCGCAACCTCAGCTAAGGCTGTCTCTGCCAATCCGCAGCCTGAATGCATGCAGCTTTAGCAAGCAATGACCTGTTGTCAGGCTGACAATAGATCGGACGCTACAGCGACTACGTTGTAACATCAATCAATCAATCAAATTCCTGTTAAGACCCCCTATAGGGGCAAAGGACAGAAACAACTCTCTTCCACAAGGCACGATCCTGAGCATCGGCCTTAAACTGTTGCCAGGACATGTTTATTCCTCTGGCCTCCTGCTCAACTGCTCGCTTCCATGTGTTACATGGTCGACCAACCCGACGTCTTCCTTGAGGATTATAATCCAGAGCCATTTTTGCGATATTTCGCTCTGGTTTCCTCAAAGTATGACCGGTTCACTGCCACTTCCGCCTTTGAATTTCAATACCTATTTTAGTCTGGCCAGTTGTACTCCAAAGTTCGTCGTTGGAGATCACTTCTGGCCAGAATATTCCTAAAATGCGTCGGAGGCATTGGTTTACGAAAGTCTGTAGTTTCTTGGTAAGTCGAACGGTCACTTTCCATGTAGTACAACCACACAACAACACGGATTTGACGCATGCGTCAAAAACTCGCAGCTTCGTGCGAAGGGAGATCTCTCTTAACCTCCAGAAAGGGGAAAGGATACCGAAGGCCTGACGAGCTTTATGTAGCCGAGCCTCAACATCCTCTTCGGCTCCGCCGTCCATGCTGACAATGCTTCCAAGATAGCAAAAATCTTGCACCTCTTCCACATCCTGTCCGTTAAGAACAATCGGTGTGCTTGCGTTCGAACCCATGTGCATGTACTTGGTTTTACGCACATTTATTTTCAGTTCCGCCTCTTTGCATTTAGAATGCAACGAGCGAACATTTGACTCTAAGTCCGAAAGGTTATGTGCTAACAAACACACGTCATCAGCATAATCAAGGTGACTTAAGATGTTAAATAGTCTCCATTGAAGACCTTTACCTTCCTCACCTTCCAGTGCAGCTTTCAAGATGTCATTTATTACCACCAGAAACAGGGCTGGTGATAATATGCAGCCTTGTCTGGCACCCGTTCGCACAGGGAAGCTCTCAGACAGCTCTCCTCTATGCAAGACGCGACACCTTGTACACCACTCTTCGTAGGATTCTTTAATCATAGCTATGACCTTATCTGGAATACCTCTCCTACGCAAAGCATTCCATATGTAATCTCGCTTAACGCTGTCGAAAGCCTTCTCGAAGTCCACAAACATGAGATGTAGTGGCGAACCCATTTCGGCTGACTGCTCTAATATTATCCGTAGGGTATTTGTGTGGTCGGTACAAGACGACCCTTTACGGAATCCAGCCTGATAAACTTCGAGAGTGCTCTCGACGACATCACTAATCCTATTGAGAATTACCTTAGCCATAATTTTTGATACGGCAGTAAGTAAATATATACCACACCAATTGCCACAATCCCGAAGGTCGCCCTTCTTCGGAATTTTCACAATGACGCCCTCCTTCCATTCAGTCGGATATCTTCCTTCATTCCACACCTTAGTGAAGAGTGGGAGGAGTATATCGGCTGTTATTTCCGGATCCGCTTTGAGGAGTTCGGTTGGTAGTCCGAATATACCTGGAGCTTTCCTTCTCGCCATTGACCGAATGGCGGAAACTATCTCTTCCTTATCTGGAGGATCATCCCCAATAAAGGATTGTTGCGATTGGATGTTTGGTAGTTGTTCTGTTTCCGGAATATCTTCCTCTGACAAGCTATTTAAAATATCAGAGAAGTTTCCTTCCATCGCCGCAACTGGTGCTCACTCACTCGTTGTAACAGTTGAGCTCTAATATTTTCATTCGTTTCTTCCCAAAACGATTTGTCCGTACTGCACCTGTCCAGCTGCCACCACATCGCCAAGAAAGAATCCAAAATAGTTTGAAGCTGGTCTTCAGGAATGTTGGTGCGACATCAACTGACTTAATAATGGAGTTAATGTTTTCAGATCTATGCCGTGCAAGTGTGTCTGCTGCCTCGTTTCCTAACAGGTCGCTATGACCCGGTATCCAAATTAGAAATACTTCCGTTATAGCCGCTAGGTGACTCATATTGTGTCTACAAATGTACACTCGTTTGGACGTGGTCTTGTAGGATTAGAGTACCAGAAGTATTGCCCTGCTGTCCGAAAAAATGTAACAATTTGCGAAACTGTTCTGCATGTCTAAAATAATTTTTGTGCACTTGTTAATGGCTTATACTTCTGCTTATAACACAGTCGCGAGTTCTAGAAGATAAAATGAAGTGTGGATGTCGAGGCCATGGGAATAAATCCCAGCACCTGCCCCATGGTTAATTTGACATTTGTCCGTATAAAACTGAGGACCTGTACAGTTGCTTCGTATCGTGTGTGCTGCCCATTCGTTTCGTTGAGGAAACTTAAATTGGTTTTTAGTATCACCGCCGGCCACCACACCAGCGCACCATAGCAAATAATTGTTCTGACAATACTGGTATACATCCAGTGGATGAAGTGCGGCTTAAGGCCCCATCTCAAACCGAATGGTTTTTTGCGAGCAAAGAAGGCTGCGGTAGCCTTTTTTGCTCGTTCTTGAATGTTTGCATTCCAGGATAATTTACTATCAAGAATAAGACCGAAATATTTCACTGGGTCTTAGAGGACCATGGTGATACCCCGAAAATGTTTGGTGGATTGAAAACGTATAGTCTTCTTCTTCTGGAGAAGAGGATCAGATCTGTTTTTTGAGGGTAAATGGTAAGCTCCTTATCTAGTGCCCAACTGTCTAACAGCTGTAAAGTGGACTGCATAAGATCCCCTAGAACTTGTGCAAACTTATCATTTAGCATGATGACAAGTACAATCCACTAAATTCGAGAAGAATAATTTAAAACAATCTGATTTCCAAAGTCAATGCTTAGTATATGGGTCATTCTTTTACAAACCGTACACCTAATTGGACGACATATTTTCTATTGCTTCCAAAATTTTTCTATAGGTAGTATACATCGAATAAGCCGACACGTATGCGGGAATTTTTTTTTAAATTGTTTATTTTAAAAAATATGGATGTTTAAACATTTTGAGAATCGTTGGTTTTGCTCTTCTTAAAAAGCTATTATCTTCGGTTCTATTTGTGCCACAGATTTCGTTTTTATCTCATTTTGAAGGTAATTTTGTAACCTTTTTACTACATTGTTCCAAAAAAACTGTATTGTTAAATAATTGTAGTTATTAGCAATTAAAGCACTTAAAGTCGATTTTCATACTTGCGCCCAGCCGATAAAAAATCGAAAAAAATACCATCGCATTCCTTGATTGATTCTCTAAGAAATACATTTAAAAAAAAATGGAGAAGTAACGGGATCAGCAGAAAAAAAATAATTTGCACCACCGAGCGCGTATGAATAATAAAAAAAAAATTTAGGGCAAAATGAATGCATTGTTATTTGTGATTTTTCTGAGAACTACGCTTTTGTGATCCGAAATGCTATTCAAGGCGTACATTGGAACAATGATCAGGCAACAGTGCATCCGTTTGCGATTTACAACAAAAGCAATAAACACGTACTATAAATGAAAAGCTTAGTAATGATTTCCGAATGTTTGCATCATGACACCGTAGCCGTACACGTATTCCAATGGCATTTCCTCAATTTTATCAAAACGAACTTACATAATATCAATAAAATCATACATTTTTCTGACAGAGCAAGTGCACAATTAGTCCAGTCGGATTAGATCAAAAAAGGTCTGTTTGGCGAAATGTTGCGATTTCGATGTTGTTTTTAACATCATTGTTTTTTTTTGCGTAGATTACGATAAAAATATTGCGGCCACTGGGGGAGTGGGGGGAAAACTCGAGAAATAGCAAAATTCGCAAATTTTCGTCTGTTTTAGAGGTTTTTTGAGCTTTATTACGTTACACTAAACAGTTTCGAAAAACTAAAAATGAGGTTCGATTCCAGACACTTAGACCTTTCATTTGAGTTGTACATTGTTAAATTCGGTTTATTTAAACCTGATATATAGGCTGTTATTCAAGACGTTTTTTCAAATTTTCAAAGAATCTGTGTTTTTGGAAGGAAATGAGTATCTCATAGACTGTAAAAAAGATATTCTACCAAAACTTGCGGCATTGTCTTTTAATAATTACACTTTAAATAACTGAATCAAAATTCAGCCCAAATTTAGCCGGTTTCATAGAAATTTCACCTCATGAATTTATTAGAAAATGACTTTTCGAGTAAATTTTTTCTTAACTCCTTTTTTAAGGCAGAGGGACTAAATGAAATTTCCAACTAACCTTTATAGTCTTATTGTATTGTGGACATTGTGATAAAGAATTTGCGGGGCTTGAAGTTCAATTTGACTTACCCGGAGCCGAGATATCGAACTTTTTATTGCAGATTTTAAGATTTTTTTAATAATAACGTTATTTTTACTCGTAATAAGTGCAGTTACAGCCTATTTTTTGATGAATAAATTCATATTCCTTTCAATTATTTATCCTTAAAATAATGAAATCAGGATTTTTGGCCAAAGCAGAGGAATAAAAAAGTCGACGCGTCACTAACACACTAAATTGTTTCGTCGTGCTGCGCGCCCGGTGGTGCAAATTATTTTTTCCTGCTGATCCCGTTATTTCTCCATTTTTTTTTTAAATGGATTTTTTAGAGAATCAATCAAGGAATACGATGGTATTTTTTTCAATTTTTTATCGACTGGGCGCAAGTATGAAAATCAACTTTAAGCGCTTTAATTGCTTAAAACTGCAATTATTTAACAAGACAATTTTTTTTGGAACAATGTAGTAAAAAGGTTACAAAATTACCTTTAAAATGAGATAAGAACGAAATCTGTGGGACAAATAGAACCGAAGATAATAGCTTTTTAAGAAGAGCAAAACCAACGATTCTCAAAATGTTTAAACATCCATATTTTTTAAAATAAACAATTTAAAAAAAAATCCCCGCATACGTGTCGGTTTATTTCATATATATAACACATAAAAAAAAAATAAAGCGATTCTAGAAACAGACGTGAATTTTTTCGGCAAATCCGTACGGTTTGTAAAAGAATGACCCATATACATAATAGCTAAGAAAAGTTTGATCATCAATCGCAAGTCAATTAATATTCTAACTTTGGTTTGAGGCGAACGTGAACGTCACTAACGAAAATTGAGGAGAGGGTTGGAGAAAGAACTGAACCCTGTGGGACACCTGCCTCAATTATATAGAAAAACATAACTGGACTACGATTGAGAGTAAAGCCCAATCATGCGATACGCTAGGTGAAAGAGAAATTCTTGTGATTTCAAGAAATTTTGTATGGGGATTGGTAGAAGGAGTGACGGCATTGAACTAATATTTTCGTATCATGCTAGAATTTCTATCAATATGCTTTATAGGTACTGAGAAAATTAGTGTATTGGATTTAGTGAAATTCTACAGTTTGTATGGGAGGTGGTAGACACATTGGGGAGTTCTGAATAATTTTTTTACAAATAAATATAAATATCATGCAGTTGACAAGTTTTAAATTGCTGGTAGAGGTGGTGGAAGGAATGAAGGGATTCTAATACTTCTTATACCTTAGATTAAGATCGTCATATATTCCAAGTTTCAGATCAATAGCTTGTATATTTTCGGAGATAATCAGCTTATTGTCAAATTGCGAAATTCTGTCACTTTGTATAGGGGGTGGTAGAAGGGATGGAGCGATTTGGCTCATTCACGAACTTACTTTTTTGTTACAAACAATGTGTCCAAATTTTAACTTTCTAGCTCAACGCGTTCTCGAGCTAGAGAGAGCTTTTCTACTGAACTTCTGATACCGACGAAATTATCTCGCCAAAACTTAGTCACCTACTTAACGTGACTTCAGTGATGTGCATTACTAGGCAATCTCTTTCCAATGGGATACAACCTTCAAGAACAACGTTCACCGCCACTTCAAACACTTCTCTTTTGGGTTTCCCTACTAATTTTCCTATATCCACTTATTTCCCCGTACCCATGTCGACTTAACTGTGCGTCGCGCATTAAAGGGTGACCCCCTAGGTTATTGCGATGGCCGTTAAAAAAAAGTCGAAGCTGTTGAAGTTTCGAATAGAAGAATTTTTTATAGAAAAATTCTTTGTGCATAGTAAAATTCCTTTCCAGTTTGATGTTCTTGAGTTTCAGATTTTAGTTTTAGATTTAGAATTTTACTGTCTGTGAAAGGCATTCTAAAGAATAACGTTATTATATATGTGTATCTCTACTGGTTGCTTAGAATGTGAATGTGTGAATGAGAAAAATGCGGTTTACAAATAAGCGAGAAAACTACGTTTGATCCTAGCATTTCGTTATTGCACAAGTCATCGACATTCCATTTTGACCCAATTTACGAGGACGCTACATAAACTTCTACTTTGCCAATAATATAGAGTTAGTGTAAACGGATTTATTTATACCAAAACGAGAGAAAAAAAAATAAACCCCAAAAGATTTCAATTTAAAATAAGAATAATGACTTCTTGCAAGGGTAATAAATAAAGGAAGAAAAAAAATGAAGAAAAATGGCAAGAAAATAGGAAATACTTCAGAATTTTTCTTGTATCTCATAAAAGAAAAAAAATTACAAGAAAATAAAGCGTAATTAGCATATTGAAAGGAGAGTTTTTTTTAACACTAACGGGCTCTCAAAGAATCAGGAATAAGGTGGATTTATGGTAAATTTATTTAATATGTCTGAATAAGGATAAGAGTTAATTTACTCCCTTGTCGTAAGCATACAATGGCATATTTATTATTATAGTGTCTCGTCCAGATATCCTGTTCAAGAAAAGCAACGATTTATGCACAGAAGTGACCTTAAAATAGCATTGAAAGCTCAATGGCAACAACACTGAATGGGTGGAATTTAATTTAGTTAGAATATCTGATATATAGCTGATCCACTGTAAGTGCAGAAGGCGTTATATTTGTTGAATTTTAACGTCGTTAAGAGATTGGTAAAGCTCTTTATTTTTAGATATTCACATTCCTTAAGGGATATAAATCTGAAGAAAAGCTTGGTTTGATGGAGAGCATTTCTTATGTGGTTCAAGAATCTCAAGTGGTATGTCTGATGTAAGAGTGATGTCATTTTATCTTTTATAAAGATTTTGTAAGTTATTTAACATTCTAATGATGCTAAGAGAAGTGTATTAACAAAATTTTAATTAAACTTGTGTTTTTCGGTGAGATTTTAATTAGTTAGATATTAGCTAAAAAAACATAAACAGGACTATGATTGCGTGTAAACTGTAACTCAAGGAAATATTGTATGGAGTGGTGGAAGCGGTGACAGTATAGAAGTGATTTTTTTACGTCACGCTAGAGTTGCTATCAAAATGTTTTGTACTAATTCAACGGCGTTTTACTCGCTTGATACACTTTGAATATAATACGTATATCCTTCAACGATTACGAGGAAAGATTAAAAAACTTGAACATATTGGGAGTGCAAATTGGAAACCGCCATTATTTTCCAAAAATGGTTAAATATTTATTATTCAAAGAAAAGCCCTTCGCTAGCCACAACTTTTTTTCCCATTTTTCTCGCAGCATACGGATTCCGCTTTGAAAAAACTGCTCTTGTTTTCATCCACGAATCGACCTAATTTTTGGCTTTTTTCATAAAAATCGAAGTGCTGCTCAGTAAAACCATGCGTCATCGATCGAAAGGGGCGATATCTAGAGAAAACAACAGGGGGCGGGGGTGGGGGTAGGGAGGTAGGTAGGTAGGTAGGATGTCTCATTCCAATGCTTACTGTATATCTTCTTTTCGTGTGTTCCAATGTCTGTTTGAATTTCTTCTGATTTCTTATTTTTTTTCTTCTCATTATTTCGGTTTCCATTCAATTAATTAATTCTGTTACTATTGTTAAAATTTTTTCATCCAATTATTTTTATTATTTTTTTTCCCCATCATATTTTCGCTCTTTAGTATATTTATTATTGAACATTTTTCAATTTAATAATGAATATAAAAACTTGATATTTTCCAGGCTTTTTTGATTAGACTGTAATGTGAGCAAATGTATATTTAATAGGTACTTAAAAAAATTAATGTATTGGATTTGATGAAATAGTGCAGTTTGTATGGGAGGTGGTAGAAGGAGTTTAAAGTTTGTAGTGATTTTTTGAGAAATAACTAAAATCGTCATGCAATTGATGTTTTAAATTGCAGATCAGTACCATTCATACTTTTTAAAAAATCAACTTTAAGTAAAGTTATCAAATTGTGTCATGTTATATAGAAGGGGAGGGGGGAGAATTAAAGCTATCAATTCGATTTTACGTATAATGTTAATTAAATAATTAGAGAACAGCAGCTCGATTAATTTTACACGTATAAAATTAGTTTATATTATTTCAGGAAATAGCGTAGTTTATATAGGTAGTGGTACAAGGAGAAATTTAAACAGTTATAGTTTACCCAATCCGAAGAAAAGTTTATTTAAATTCTTATACTCAAAAAAATATCGCAAAGCTCCGCCTTAGGGATGGGGGCTTGACTGTTAGATATTTGAAGTGAAACTTCCCATTTTACATAATAAATCGATTAACAAAATTCGTTTTTATTCTCTTTCAGATTGACGAAGATGTTCTTGAACTAGAACAGTTAAGACAAAGGCCTCTCGAAAGTAGTGCGACCACGAAATCTGCTGATGAGACTTCTGAAGTAGAAGGTGGCGAATCTAATGCTGAAGATATTGCATTACAAGCCCTTCAAAAGCAGCAAGTTGAACTTGAGAAGGCGAAAAGTCCGATAGTTCTAGGACAACCAGAAGAAGAAGAACAAATGGTCGTACCGTATCGACCACATCATCCAACCGTTAATATCGAGCTGCCTCGTCAAGAGGAAACTATCGTCGCCACCGAAAAGATACCTTCCAAGGTAAGAAAAACTTCGCTTCATACGGGGCTGTAAAGTTCGCAAAAATCAATTTTCAACCCACTTTCCCATCGTTTAAATTTACTCCTGGTTTTTTTTCAATATGTGCGAGTATTTTCCATGTATGTACTATGTCAGTCGTTATTTAGGTTAATCTGTGGTAGACCGTTGAACATGACGTCATGAAGAGGTGTACTTCGATATCATCATTATAAGGGATTAACAAGAATTCGATATTATTAATGATGGATGTCAAACTTGCCAGCAGCAGTTCGCTGTATTATGTATAAGGTTCTACTCTGAACTGCAGTGAGAATCTAATTACAGCCGTTTTGTTTTTATTTTGTATAAGGTGGAGAGCATTATCGATTTTCTGCTCTTGAAATATCATATCGAGCCGGAAATAAAATCATAAAAAATTTATGGTTTCAGATCGAATTTAAAAAGAATTATTTATCTTCTGTAATTACGAACTTTAATTAGATTTAAAGTGCAACGTTATATAAAACATGAATGCCATCAGTTAGCTGCAATTTCAATAAAATGAATCAATTATGAAATTCTGCGAGCAAAAATGACTCCAGTTTCTAGCAAGACTTAACGTAGTAGAAGCAAAAGGAATCTGGTTCCTTCTAAATTTATTTTCGGCAAGTCATACGACAGAATCAAAGTGGTTTACTTTGAACCTTAAGGTTTTTCTATACCTTTCATCTTCTTCTTTGATGATTTTCGCTAAATTTTACACCTTTAAAGTTTAAATCTGCACTTTTCTTCCTTTAGTTACTAAAGTTTTGTAATTTAAATCATGGGTGAATTAACTGCACTGTAATTTGAAATTCAGTAAGCGAACGGATTCAATTCCTAAAATATAATTATTAATACATGAGAATAATCGCCAGTTATTTTAATTGGTCGAATTTCGACCATAAGCGATACTAGTTCAAATTGAAATGTGAACATTTCTGCTTATAGAGCAAGATCTCAAACAATAATAGCGGAAATCGACAAGGATAATACACTTCACAGCTAAGACGAATTATGAAAAATCAAAATCGAGGCAAAACGGGTCCTGCGTAATGGAAAGAAAAAAATAATTTTAAGGTACAGATACAAACTTAGGTAGGGTGTAGTCTAGTAGGTAGCGTGTTTGATTTACAATGTGAAGGTCGTGAGTTCAAATCCCGGTCGACGCATAATTCCAGCACACTACCTGCTTGAATATACCTTGGTTACCTCAATCTACGAAAATGAAAAATTCGTAGATAGAGGGTTGTGCGAAGAGCTAACAACTCTTCCGCAATAAATAATGAAAATGTTAAGGAACCTGAAGGTCAGGAGGCCAAAGCCCGATTTGGGCTGTAGCGCCATTGAAGAAGAAGATACAAACTTGGTGTCATTGGAAATGTCTTTTTAAGGAGTTGGCTCGCTACTGAACGTGAATATTTTTTCGCGTACGAAATATTTACACAGCAGACAGCTTGAGTCGTGGTACGAATATGAGTACGAGAAATTGCTCACGGCCAAAGGCATTTTATTACTAGTGCCCTTCAGCTTACAGCATATTATGAAGATGATAGAAATTTAGCGCCTTTTACCAACGATGGATTGAATTGAATCGAACTCATTTTGATTTTTCCATTATTATCACTTGAACGCTAAGAACATATAATAAAACAATACAATAAGTGATTGAAAAAATCTTCCAAAAGGAATCACACCATCGAACGAAAACTTGAAAAGTTTTGAATCTTTTATAAACTTATTTCAACACAACATTCATGCATCACTTGTAACCTGTTATGGATTATATGGTCCGTTGGGTTCTTAAAAAAAAAAAAAAAAAAAAACAAAGTAATGTATTGTAATATCCATTCTGTCTGGAGCACTAGCCATACACAGGCTATTTAGATATCCACTAGTATAAGATTTTTACTATTTTTTCCCATAACTGTTGACTCAATTTTCACTTAGAGGTTTGAAAAATTTCTACAAATGTTTACGATTCGCACATGACAGATTCTTCAAGCTTTATACTCTTACAGAAAACTCATGTACACACTTATGGACTTGAATTTGTACAATTGTTTATAATCTATTAAAGTAAATTGCACAAGATTGGAATTATTTTGATAAGTAACAAAGTTTCGTACGCTGTGGTGATGTGAAAAGTTCTGTAGAGATATCCATTCGTATTGCTGATTGAGGACTTACCTATTGCTAAATTATTTGTGACGAATTATCGAAAACTTTGTCATTTACCATGAGATATGAAGCTATGGAGTTAGAAATTAATACCCACTATAAAAGCTTCTTTCCAAAATTTCGAGTAAATCAATTATTAAATGGTGTTTCAACAAGACCGCAGACTTTGAATTATGCCAGATTATCGATATGACAACTGTTATAATATACATTTGGGCCTGGGAGCGCGGAGGAGGTGGTGAGTCAAAACACGTTTTGAAATAAATAATATTTTATTGAAAAACTACGAAGTGAACGCTGAAGTGACTGAACTAATAAAACCGGAACTGGAACTAGAACTCCAGTCAAAAGGCCAGCGCGACTGCCTTTTAATCCCCGTCTTTCTGCTGACGCTGCGGCGTGTCTGGCTGCGTACTTTGGCTCTACTTGTGTGCGATAAGCACAAAGTAATTGCTGATCGCGCGCGTCGTCGGGCATGCCACTTGATATCTTTTTCGTTGGGGACGGTTTACTTGTGCGCGATAAGCCGTATACGTCCGCGAGATGTGCACAGTGTATCGTCAGCATATCTGTCGATATGCAAAAGGGGACCGTTTGCTTGTGCGCGAGAAGCACACCTAGGTCCGATGTCATTAATGCTGGAATGTGTCGACGACGTCGTATCGCCACATACATATGGGTTTTAGGTATAAAATCTTAGATTACAAGATTAAAAATCCCGAAATTCAAAATACCGAAGTACATAATCCCGGACCACATACACGCGCGTTTAATTCCAAATGATCTAAAATCGGTCTCATAATTCCAGGCAGGTATGTCAATTAGCTTCTATAAGGCTGTATAGCTTTGAGCAACATTTTTAATAAATGGTGCTTTATTTTTATAAATAATAATGCAATATTTTATTTTTTATAAATGTTGAATCAATTTGCAAGTGCTATCGTAATTCAGATACTTAAATTTTTCATCATTTACAATGAGTTACTCTGTCTGTAAAGCTAAAGCCACGTTGCATCTAACTAACATATGATTGATGAAACATGCGCATGGTGAGGTTATCCATATTCGTTTAAAGAAAATTATTCAGATATATTCTAAAAATAAACTGCCAACAAGTCGGGCGAAACTTTATTATTCTTGGGACAAGTTGCGGATCCTCTTCATACCTCTGCTGATTTTCAGCTTCCTATCTGCATTCGTGATGGAGATATTAGCAAGTGAAGTTTTTGACTCTTTCCCTCCCCCCCGCCTCCCCCTTCCACCTGACACTCCCCAAAATTTAGATAATGGAGCTCACTTACCCGATCAACAATCCACCCAAAAACGAACATTCTACCTTTACCGGTCCCGGAGATATGAGTCCATATGTACGGCGTACGGCGGAACGGATTTTTTTTTTTGCATTTTCAGTCTAATTTAGTCATTAAACGCGAAAAAAAAATTTCAGGGTAGCAAATTTTTTTTTTTCTGTGTCGATCATAATACTTTATTATTAGAATAATAAAGTAATACAAACTTTGAACTCCAAATATCCCGGAATAGCTCCGGGAGTCGATATTGTTCGATTTTATATTAAGCTTTTCCAATATCAGCGAATGATCGACGCTGTCAAATGTCATTGAGAATTTTGGAAGCACCAGCAGAAAGACGTGGCCTAAGTTCTTCTTCTACAATGGCGCTACAGCCCAAATCGGACCTTGGCCTCCTGATATTCAGGTTCCTTAACATTTTTCATTACTTATTGTGGAAGGGTTGTTAGCCCTTCGCACAACCCTCTTTCTACGAATTTTTCATTTTATTAGATTGAAGTGACCAAGGTATCCCCAAGCAGGCAATGTGCCGGAATTATATGTTGCGCCGGCCGGGATTTGAACTCACGACCTTCGCATTACAAGACCAACACACTACCTAGTAGGTTATACCCTAGCTGTGGCCTAAGTTAATATAATATCTAATAGCAGTTGAATCCTTCCGTATTGCTGATTTATTCGAGTAACCAGTTTGGAAACCAAGCTCTCCGAGCATCATTTCTAGACGTTACAAACTGTGTAACTAACTTATACTACCCTCAGATTTCATCTAGAGAAAATTCGTCTGTTATTTGAGTTTTAGACAATGAAACTTAAACTGTACTATCATCTCAATAAATATCAAACATGTTGTCTAAATTTTCCTCCTTTTTTCCGTAAGTACTGTTTCGTACTCTGAAGAGCTGAACCATTCACTCGTAGAGGCTTTGGGCTTTAGCCCCCTGACCTTCAGGTTTCTTAACATTTTTAAATGTTATTGTGGAAGGGTTGTTAGCTCTTCGCACAGCCCTCGATCTACGAATTTTTCATTTTTGCAGATTGAGGTAGCTATATGCACCCACGCAAGCAGCGTACTGAAATTAAGCGTCGACCAGAATTTGAAATCACAACCTTTGCGTTTGAAACGAACACCCACTAGGCTACACTCAGGTTTCCGTAGGAGTATCTGCGCGTCAGATATTTCGAATACGGATACAGGTCAGTATATGACACTCACTCTTTTTGGGACACATTATCCAATAAAGCCTAGTACTCAGCTCGAGCGACAAAAGAAATCCAATGCTTTTGGTATTGTCAGCTCAATATTCGTGAAAATTTCACGCATAAATTTCACTCAGGCCATTCTCACCTTGCGAAAATGTAATGTTACCATAGGGGAATTTAGTATCTGTTAGCATTCTTTATGCTGACACTGGTGACAGAAATTCGCTAAAAAATAGCGGATACTATGGTTATGACTTAAAGTTTTTTTTTATCGTAACTAATACGACGAAAATTCCTAATATGAAAAGACAAAGGCTCCCCAGAAGCGGGGGCGTGGCATCCATTGAAGCAAGGGCTTTCAATTACAATGCACCATTCACACCTTCCTTCCTGACGACATACTTAATGTATGGTGATGTAATCATATCTTTTAATGACAATACATCAGATATTGTTATGACTGTTGAAATATGACTAGAATTTTTTTAGATATTTCATTTAGAAACAGTTTTAAGCCAGTGGTGTGGCGTGATTTTATAGTTAGGGGAAGCAATTATTTTTTAAATATATTAGTTTATTACTCTTAAGCAATATATAATAAATATTACTTAGACCTCTCCCGTCAGCTGCTTAAAACATTATTAATGTTGAAAGTAGGAATCACGAACGTGATATAAAAAAGAGTCATTCACCCCTACTACCACACAGGAGCTTAAAGCGCCTAATTTAATAAATTAACGGACAGTCCATATTGTTCAATCCCTTTAATAGATGGCATTTTATTTGCTAGGGTGGTAACGGACCGAAACTCGAAGAAATATTTTAGTGACGTCTTGCTTTGACAAACCCTTCAACCTTTTTTTTATTAAATATAAGCTTTAAAAATGTTAAATAATTAATTAATTCAAGCCTTAGTTTAAGCTTCTAATTTTTACTTTCATAATAAAAAAAAAAGATTTCAAAAAAAAATGTCGCCGGATCTGCCGAAGCTTAAACCGATTCGTTTCCACTCAAAGCATGACAAATATTGGCAATATTACCAGATATACCTCTTCATGTTTTTCTTCTTGATCATTTTTCGCACAGTACAGAAATTTCAATACTGGCAAAACTTTAATCGAGAGCCAGAGCTTGTAACTGAAAGCACTGGCTGGAAGCAATTGCGTTAACGCATCTATCCTTCCTATAGAAGTCGAACTTACGCTCTCCGCGAGCGAAAATTTTACTCGTATTGGACAGCGGTCTCATTTTCTTGTATATGCAACGCATCTCCTCTTCCTATTGAAGTCGAACTTGCGCTCGTCACGCGAGGAAGTTTTGCTCGTATTGGCAGGCGTTTCTAAAATCGCATCTTTTTCCCTGTGGAAGGCTGTCAACTTTCGTTGGTCAGAAAAAACGTGAAAAAAAAGCTGCTCTGAGCACGTAAATGCTGTAAACAGTGGTAGACGAAAATAATACGCGCTTTCTTTTAAAGAATTTTTTTTTAATAAATTTTCATATTCGTGCTGAGTTCAGTTTAGCTTTTCTAAACTGAATAAATGGCAAAACGTAAGGGACGTAAGCTTGCATCAACGGCACGTCACTGTTTTACACCCAAAATACATTGTTTTTGTGATCAGTGGTTCTCTGTTACTCGAACCTTACATTTCTGACCCTGCCGAAATTTTTAGGGGATAATATTTGGACGGGTGCTCTAAGTGAATATATAAAAAAGATCAGTTGAGCTATTTATCCTTTTAATTTTAATAAGATTATTTCAAAATTTAAACCAAGCGATAGCTGGAATATAGAAGGGGTGGATGTATGTTAGAAAATTGATAAGTTACTTCTCTCAACAAGAAGAAGAGTGTGTGCATTAAATCGAGAATTGTAGATATTGGTCATTCAATGCAAATATCTGATTTTTCATTTTTCGAATATTTCACTTGTGCAAGGGAGGTGACGATTACTATATTATGAATCTCTTGTCGCCTTACGGTAAATGTTTAACAGGCAGGAACCGATAGCTGGTGTTATTTTTTCTGTTTCCACAGGAAATTTATTTTTTTATTCTTATTTACGATGGCGCTACAGACCAAATCGGACTTTGACCTCCTGAATGAAGGTCAAAGTCCGTGGGGAAGCATCCAAACATTATATCTGTCTTTCCTCTTATACTGCTTTTTTTCCCTTATACCATCTCCCACACAAATGTTGCTATTCAGTATTCTAAAGAACTTTAAATGACTTGCCTTGCCTTTATAGAATATTGCCTGATTGCGCTTTACGTCCAATCAGAATTCAGTTTTATTTGAATTGAATAAAAATTTAATTTAAACGCAAAATGAAAATTGTCTAGGTAATTATTAATTACTAGCTCTTGAGACATGATGCTTTACTAAGACCCTAGCTAATTTTCCAACCTCAAGTCCTGCATAGATACGAATGACTTGCCAACTTCTAAAAAACAATTAATATCGTACAAACGATTTCGCAATGTTATCAATCAAAATTCAAATCGCAAAATTCTGTAGTTGCTCTACAGATACTATTTTTAGCCAACTAACTCGCATTCATTCATTCATCATGTCTTTATTTCTATCGTAACAAACATGAAAATCGCAATGAAATTGAATCATTGGAAAACGGTTTGCATACAGAAAGATCTCTAAACCATTGAACATGCACAATTTCCATCGGTTTTAAATCAATAATATCGTATATATAGTCTCTCCTTGTTTTATTTAAAAAGCACGTTTCGATGTCTGATCTGACTTGAATCAATTAAATCGGCATCAAATCCTTTCCAAGAATAAATGAAATATAAATTGAATCGTGACAAGACTGAATTGAATTTAAGTATTTTTATTCTATTTTATCTTTCCATTAAAAATTGCAATCGATTTGATTTAATTCCAATAAAATACTCGTAAGTTAATAAAAATTGCAAAAGCTTTTTTAAATGAAAATCTTTTTAAGAAGTTTTTCCTGTGTACTGATTTCACAAATGCAATTCTTTATAATACAAAATTTACTTCTCTGCTAACACATCCCCCCACTACTTCTACCCCGTCCCATACAAATTTCATGAAATTTCGATATTTAAAGAAATTTATTTTTCTCCGAAGCCATTTCAGCGACTGACTTGCAAATTAGGTCATAGTATAATTCTGTGAATATCATTGACGACGAAAAATATTGATCTGACCACCTTACTCATTCTGCCCCTCCCATACAAATGCACAATTTTCAAAAATGCATTTATTCGGTTTTGATTGCAACTGGCAAAGCTAAAAGAACTAATTTTTGCCATAATTAATTCTATTACAATTACAACCAATTTTGGAAAAATTATCAACTTCACCTCACTCTTTGTACCCCCTCCTATACAGATTTCTCGAAATTTCGGAATTTCAATTAAATTATTTTTCTTCAAAACCGTCAAATTTATCAACTTTAAATTTTGAGAAAAGTATACTATTACAAATATCATTCATGTCGACAAATTTGGTTTTAATTTGAATACGCTTTCTGCCCCCTCTCATACAAATGCACAATTTTGGTAAGTGATTGATTTTCATTGAAACTAGAAAAAGTACAAACTTCAAATTTTGCCAGAATTTGTCCCTTAATAATTGCAATGAATGCTAAAAAATATGTGGACTTCGCTTCACTCCTTCTACCACCTCCCATACAAATTTTCTCCTTCGAACATATTAGAGCTATCGACTTTAAAATTGTAACAAAGCAATGTGATTAGGATGTTGGTAAGCAAATTCAAAATTATCCAAAACCTTCCACTTTCTCTGCCACCTCCCATTCAAATGCCATAAATTCAGACAAAAATTTTTCAATTTCCTCGAAAATTATGAAAGCTTCAAACTTTAAATTTAGCATGAAACATTTTGCATACTATGTTCGGTGTTATATACAAAAATTACAAACCTCTCTTCTCTGCTTTTACCACCTCCCATACAAGTCACTATTCACTATTCGAAAGAATTTGAGATGACATATTTTCCGGTATAATAAACTCTTTCCTATTTCATCTAGAGTATCATTTGATAATTCTGTTATGTCTTATTTGCTGTCATAATTCTTCTTTTAATTTCGATGGGTTCGATTCCATCCTTTGATAAATTTGCCCCTAGGTATACAAAGTTGTCTACGTTTTCTTGATTGTAGTCTCCTACTGTTATATTTTGTCTGATTGGCGTCTTTTTCCTAGTTTGTGTCATAGCTTTTATTTTGTTTTCGTTAATTCGTAGTCCAACTTCCCTTGCTACCGAGTCGAGGTTTACAAATACCTCCTTAGCACTCTCCCGAGATCTTACAAGGATATCTATGTCGTCGGCATATACTACGAGTTGTATCGATTTGAAGAATAGTGTTCCCTTACTGTTAACGGGAAGTTTCCGAACAACATATTCGAGTGTCAAGTTGAAAAGCATTGGTGCGAGGCCGTCCTTTTATTTAAGGCCGTTGTCTGTTTTAAATCTGGAAGTCAGATTGTTTTCTACTCTGACGTATAACAAAGACTCGGTCATTGTAATTCTTGTAAGCCGAACCAGTTTCGGTGTGACTATGATTTTATGCGATGATGATGATGATGCAACGACGCTACAGCCCATATCGAGCCTTGGCCTCATGAATGCATCTCCTCCAGTTGTCTCGGTCCAACGACCGCGTCCTCCAGTTTGAAAAATCGAGAAGCGATCTGCAATCTGCGGCGACTGAGTCCTCCCATCGCATTCGTGGCTTTTCCTGCAGTCGGTTGTACTGAGCTTTGCCCACGAGCACTCGTTTTGGAGTTCGTTCTTCGTGCATTTGCTCCACGTGGCCACAGGACCATACTTTGAACGCTTAACGTGAACGTACCGACAGAAAGCCACGAGTTCACGGCTGTCTTTAGCAGTCACGGATTGTTTCTGACGACAATCATTAACGCCTGCATCCTCTAAGCTTAACGCTAGTCATTGACCAACGTGTCTCGGCAGATGATACCAGTCTATGCTTCTTCGTGTGTTCTGCAATCACACTGGTAAGAGCAAGGCCAATGTAAAACCTTTCCCAATCTTTGCATCATGAGATCCGGTTGAAACGCAACTCCACGTCGAGCACAAGGTTTGCACAGGGCATTCAAAGAACCTGTATACTACACAAGTACAGCAAAACAGTACTCAGGTACTCTACCCGCGATGTAGGTGGTAAACAACAGCCACTACGTGTACCCCGAAGGGACCTCTGGCTGCATTGGTTTGCCCATACCCCGTCGCATCGATCAGTCTCAAATCATTCGTGCTCATTCGTATGATCAATCGATGTTCGATTCATACCGTCTGTGCTGCGTAAGATTTTGCTCTCCTATGTTCTACTATGACACCGGGGGGGGGGGGGGGGGGGGGGGGGCTGAGATCCAATGTGTCACCTCGAACATAAGATCTCTACTTTCTTACGCAAAATACCATGTACTACCAATTCGACTCTATCAATAATATAGTCAGTTCTGCTTAATCATTGCTTCAATTAGCTTTTGTCAGGTTGCTACGACGGCCGTCCCGGCTAAACCGAGCTCCTGCTCCTCACACACCTACAGCCAGCCTAATATCCACATTTAAGGATCAATTTTCACTTCCTTTGGTCGGTTACGCAGTCCACCTATGACTTCTTGCCTTCCTCAGTCCACTACTACTTTTACCCATATACCAACATACATCCATTGCCTTACATTCTTCTTGCTTCATTTTTCGCACTTTTCGGTTGATTACTCAATCCAAACTGGCTTGTCCAGACTTCCGCATTTCACCTGGCTTACTAGTTGCTACTAGAATCCACATACCGCAACAACATTCAACTTTCAACTTTTGCATCATTATATTCTTTATTATTGCTTCGATTTTCGCATCCTTCAGTTAGCTAATAAGCCGTGCCGGTTATACCGGACACCTGCTTTTCGCCTCCTTCAGTCAGCTACTACTCGCCGCGGCTTTCTGATGCTTAGATCTTATATTCTTCATTCATTCATTGAGACATGATCGATACAACTTTGTACAGGGTTCCCAATACTTCCTCCCGTAGTACCAAGTTTTAAATCCTTGGTGAGGACCTTCGTGAAGCAGGATTCACTTCGGTCTTAGTTCACACGCAACTTGATACCGATCGAACAGCTCGGGTTCATGGAGTTGCCACGCTCCAAAAGAAGTTACTGGAATGGCCGTAGCTTTTTGGACCAGCACTTACTTCCCTGTGGCCGTTCAACTTTATCCCCCCCCCCCCACCTAAATGGGCTTCGGAGCTGACGGTCTGTTCAACTTGGTTCCCCCCTATCTGTGTAGGGTTCGGAGCCGATGTAATATAGTGCAATAAACTCAATAAATTGAGTTCAAGGCTCCTACCATTCGACTTGATTCCCCCCTATCTGTAGATCTTTTAGCGTTATCCAGCCTGCACCACGTGGACGTGGATCTACTTCGCAGACCCTCCACGTGGCCAGTCCATTGAAGCTTGCGGAGTTTGACCATTATAGATGCTGGTGGGTCGTCAAATAGTTGATACAGCTCATGGTTGTATTGCACTCGCCAGTGATCTCCGTCCTTAACTGCTCCATACACCTTCCAAAGAATTTTTCGCTCAAGCGAGTCGATTAAATTCTCCGATAGCCGCATTAGGGTCCACGTTTCGCATCCATATAGTACTACAGGACAAATTAATATCTTATAGAAGCTCAGTTTATTGTTTCGATGGACCTTCCTTGATTTCATTATGGAAAGGACCGTGTAAAATGCTTTGTTAGCTATCGCAATTCTTCTTTGAATTCCATGTTGTTCATTGCCGTCCTTTGTGAGAAGAGCTCCCAGGTTTAAGAATTCATCCACCTGCTCCAAGTTGTATTCGTCCATAGTAATATCCTGTCTCTCTGGGACAGTCCTTCGTGTGTTGGTCATGTATTTAGTTTTCGCTTCATTTATCCTGAGCCCTACTTCTCCCGCTGCCGACTCCAACTCCTGGAATATCTCCTTAACACAAACTATTGACCGGGCCAGAATATCTACATCGTCTGTGTCCGCCACCAACTGTTCAGATTCTACGAGTAGCGTACCTCTGGAGTCCCCTGAGGCTACTGAAGTTGCCTTTCTGACGACATACTCAAGCACCAAGTTGAACAGCATGGGGGCGGGACCATCTCCTTGTTTGAGACCTGACTCCATCGGGAAGTTTTGAGTCAACTCGTTGTAGATTTTTACTTGGCACTCATTGCTTTCCATCGTGGCTTTTATTAACTGAACTAGTTTCGGTGGGACACCTAGTTCAATCGTTATTCCGTACAGAGCATGAAATAAAGAGGCAGACCACCTCGCAAAAAATGGCACAGAAACAAATTTTATTAGACCAGAGCCATTCTGTGGAAAACCAAAAGGACACTTCAATTTTATACTTAGAGAGTGGATTGAACAAGAGCATAGAATCTTGTGGAATAGACTCTCAGGCTTATCAATTTCAAAGTAATTTATCCTACCACAAAAAAACAAAGTGGAGTACATTCTAAAATTCAGCAAGAGTGACATTAGTACTCTGGTCGGCCTATTAACGGGGCATAGTGGAGTAAGCCCCCACCTCAAAAACATGGGCCTCGCTGAAACCAATATCTGCCGCCTCTGTCTCAGAGACTCAGAAACGATAGATCATGTCCTATGTCACTGCGAAGCAGTAGCAAGGAAAATATGCAATCTTCTAGGAAAAGGTTTCCTTACAACTGATGAACTAGCCAACATGGCGCCCTTAAATATATTTCAATCAAATTCCTGTTAGATAGGGGCATAGGACAGAAACAATTCTCTTCCACAAGGCGCGATCCTGAGCATCGGCCTTAAGCTGTTGCCAGGACTTGTTTATTGGTAAGTCGAACGGCCACTTTCCACGTAGTACAACCATATAACAACACGGATTTGACGCATGCGTCAAAAACTCGCAGCTTCGTGCGAAGGGAGATCTCTCTTAACCTCCAGAAAGGAGAAAGGATACCGAAGGCCTGACGAGCTTTATTTCCTTTACCATCCCCTCCTTCCAGTGCAGCTTTCAAGATTTCATTTATTACCACCAGAAACAGAGCTGGTGATAATATGCAGCCTTGTCTGACACCCGTTCGCACAGGGAACCTCTCGGACAGCTCTCCTCTGTGCAAGACGCGACACCTTGCATTTTCGTAGGATTCTTTAATCATTGCAATGACCTTATCTGGAATACCTCTCCTACGCAAAGCATTCCATATGTAATCTCGCTTAACGCTGTCAAAAGCTTTCTCGAAGTCCATAAACATGAGATGTAGTGGCGAACCCATTTCGGCTGACTGCTCTAATATTATCCGTAGGGTATTTGTGTGGTCGGTACAAGACGACCCTTTACGGAATCCAGCCTGATAAACTTCGAGAGTGCTCTCGACGACATCACTAATCCTATTAAGAATTAACTTAGCCATAATTTTTGATACGGCAGTAAGTAGACATATACCACGCCAATTGCCACAATCCCGAAGGTCGCTCTTCTTCGGAATTTTCACAATGACGCCCTCCTTCCATTCAGTCGGATATTGGCAAAGCCTGCTGGAACAAGTTGTACTTATATTCACCATATTCAGCTGCCGACTGCACAATGATATTAAAACCTTTTTTAAATAAAAAAACCAATCCCACTTCTGAAGAGTATTTAAGAAATTAATAATTTATCAATATTGTTGAAAATTGCGAGCAGCCTTTCTACGGTGCAGCCCGCTTAACGTATGGGCAAAATCCGATTCCTGAAGTAAAAATTGAATCAACATCGACCACAATGTCAACGACGAGTGCCTCAACAGTTGTAGAAATTGAAACAACTACACCAACACAATTATCGCCATCGTCCTCAACAATAACACTACAAACAACAACAGCAGCTAGTGCTAATTTAATTAGAACCGAATCGGAAACAGAATCGTCCGAAGAGTCAATATCGGGCGAATTAGAGGCCACCAAGAACGGAGAAAGACGATCGATGGACATACGTAGTCCCAAGGTTATTTTAGCTTACAAGTTACCAAGTTTTTAACTTTAGAAAATATTGATTTACTTGTAGTTTACGCTTACCAAATTTAAATTTCTTTGTTTTTCACAATTTAATTTAATCGATAGTTTGCTAGATGATTCTTGTACGCTTTTATTTATTCTCTCTTAGAGAAAGTTTGAACGCTTTTAGCCGTAGTGGAAGGATATGCATTTATAGCAAATTGGAATTTTATTTTTAATAATGCGTACAGTTGTGAAACTATGCTATTCGCGGCTTTGATCTCTTGCTACTAAGCGAACAAAAGTTTCGATTTTTTTTTCACAATACGGAAATAAAATTGTATCTTTTCAGGCCGCCGAAAGTATTGTGAAACATCCCGATGGTCAGTATTCGTCCTTTGATATGGCGCAGTATGTTTTCTGGACTGGTGATGAGGCCGGAGTTGCAAAAGCTGTTGAAGAATTCATACAGGAAGGACTTGTAAGTACATATATGAAGTTTTATTGGAATTCTGAAAAGTTTTTAGATAAATAGTTTAATAAAAATAAATAATTGTTTTCATTTTCTTCTTTTACCGTAATTAAAACAACTAAATTCTGAGCTTTTTCTACATTATTACTTCGTTGTATACAAAATTTTTTATCGGTTTTGTTTTTAAACCTTACTGATAGTTTTTAGACTAATGATAGAATTAATGACAGTTTAAATTATCTATTATGATTGTTTTAATTTGAATAATAATTCATAAAACGTATAAATGCTTAAGATTTATTTCACATTTTTATCAAACTGTATTTCAGCATTAAATAGATTCGGCAGAAAAAGTTTGCGTACATACCCAACACATCCGACATAGGTATCTATAAAAAACATCGTTTCTAACAATTTATTCCGAAATATTTTTTTTTCCTATTTTTCATTCCTTCATTATGAACATAAAACAAAACAAAAATGAGAATTACTGTACTCTAAAACACGGTAAAATTCGGAAACGAAAAATAGTCTGAAATTCCAGGAATAAAAAGTCTGCGTTCAAAGCGTATAAAGGGAAGTCAAAGTCTCTGAGTTGCAGTTAAATCATTAATAACAATAAAGTTTGTGTAGGAAAGTTGATAAATGTGTTTTTATCTAAGGTTTGCGTTAAAAATAATTGCTAAGAAACGTTAAGTAAGAGATGTCTAATAAAGGAAAGGAAATTGAATTTGGGGAAAGGAAAATTATCGTGGATTTGTGGAAAAAAGGTACGTCATATCGTGAAATAGGTGCAATAGTCAGCAGAAGTCATTCATCTGTCCAACGAGTCGTAAACAACTTCAAAACACAGGAGTTTTGGTTTCAAAACCCAGATCTGGCCGTCCTACAAAGTTGAGCCCTCAGCAAACTCGGAGTTTGCTCCGAACGATGAAGGCTAATTCTAGATTAATTGCAGCTGATATGGCAAAGGACATCAAAGCAAAGTACCGCAAGTCTATTTCTGATGATGGTGTTCGTAAAATTCTTAGGAAATATGGGTATCACGAACGCGTTGCCCGTAGAAAGCTACTTATAGCAACAGTAAACAGACTCAAGCGGCTGGTGTTTGCTAAGGAACACATATGTAAATAAGCCAAAAGAATTTTGGAAACAAGTTATTTTCTCGGATGAAAGTAAATTTTGTATTTTTGGAATCAAAGGTCGGAAGATTGTATGGAGAAAAACTGGCGCGGCCTTCGACGTAAAAAATCTCTGTCCAACAGTAAAGACGGTGGTGGCGGTGTTATGATATGGGGGTGTATGGCTAGTGGAGGAGTTGGAAAAATGGAGTTTATTGAAAGTATTATGAATAAAATAGACTACCTTAATATTCTCAAGCGCAATTTGAAGAAAAGTGCAGAACATTTGGGCTTAAGCGACGACTTTTACTTCCAACAAGACAACAACCCTAAGCACACTGCTGATGTAATAAGACTCTGGTTGCTGTATAATGCCCAAAATCAGCTTCGTACACCGCTCCAATCTCCTGACCTTAATCCAGTAGAGCATTTGTGGCATCACTTGGAACAAAGGATTCGAGCGCACACAATAACGTCGAAGGTAATGCTCAAGGAAGTCCTGATCCAGGAGTGGAAGCTCACTAAGAACCTGGTAGATTTCATGCAAAAACAGTTGTGGGAAGTAACAAAGAGACGAGGATATCCCACAAGCTATTAACGAGGAAAAACAATTGTTTTATTTTGAAAACAAATATTTGTACGCAGACTTTTTATTGTTGCAATTCAGGTTTTGTTTTTCGTTTTTTAATTTTAATATTTTTATGGAGTACAATAGTCATAATTTTTGTTTTGTTTTATGTTTGTAATAAAGCCATGAAAAAAAAAAAAAAAAATTATTATGAAATAAATTACTTAAAACGATGTTTTTTATAAATATTTTGGATGTGTTGAGTGTGTAAGCAGGCTTTTTCTGCCGAGTGTATATGAAGTTTATTGGAATTCTGAAAAGTTTTTAGATAAATAGTTTAATAAAAATAAATGATTTCATTTTCTTCTCTTACCGTAATTAAAACAACTAAATTCTGAGCTTTTTTACATTATTACTTCGTTGTGATTTTTTATACAAAATTTTTTATCGGTTTTGATTTTAGACTAATGATAGAATTAATGGCAGTTTAAATTATCTATTATGATTGTTTCAATTTGAATTATATTTCATAAAACGTAAATGCTTAAGATTTATTTCACATTTTCATCAAACCGTATTTCAGCATTAAATATATCGAATGCCAATATAAAGTCTCACAGCTGATAATGATACAACGGGAGGTCAAAAATTTCGCGGAATAACAGGGAAGGGGGGTAAAACTAAACAAGTTATTATTTTTCCTTTTAAATATATTCTCCCTTAGGTCGAATACAATTATCACATCTCTCACAAAGTTTATTAATTCCTTCTAAAAACACAGAATTGTGATTGGCAGTAAAGCCGAATAGTGAATAGTGGCTTTTGTATGAGAGGTGGTAAAAGCAGAGAGGGAGGTTTGAATATAACACCAAACGTAGTATACAAAATGTTTCATGCTGAATTTAATTTTGGGGGGAGGAAAATGCACAATTTTTTTTTGAATTTATGACATTTGTATGGGAGGTGACAGAGAAAGTGGGAGTTTTTGGTTGATTTTGAATCTGCTTATTAACTTCCTAATCACATTGCTTTGCTACAATTTTAAAGTCGATAGCTCCCATATGTTCGAAGGAGAAATACTTTTGATGAATTTCCAATATAAAAATTTGTATGGGAGGTGATAGAAGGAGTAAAGCGAGGTTCATACTTTTTTTAGCATTTATTGCAATTATTAAGCGATGACTTCTGGATAAATTGTAAGTCTGTACTTTTTTTTAATGTTTCGAATTGACTTGTTGATTTGGCGATAAATAAAATGTTAGATATTCTATTTGCATAAGCTTTGTATGTGTATCTGTCAATCAATCAAATTCATGTTAAGACCCCCTATAGGGGCATAGGACAGAAACAACTCTCTTCCACAAGGCGCGATCCTGAGCATCGGCCTTAAGCTGTTGCCAGGACTTGTTTATTCCTCTGGCCTCCTGCTCAACTACTCGCTTCCATGTGTTACATGGTCGACCAACCCGGCGTCTTCCTTGAGGACTATAATCCAGAGCCTGTTTTGCGATATTTTGCTCTGGTTTCCTCAAAGTATGAACGATCCACTGCCACTTCCGCCATTGAATCTCAATACCTATTTTAGTCTGGCCAGTTGTACTCCAAAGTTCGTCGTTGGAGATCACTTCTGGCTAGAATATTCCTAAAATGCGCCGGAGGCATTGGTTTACGAAAGTCTGTAGTTTCTTGGTAAGTCGAACGGTCACTTTCCACGTAGTACAACCATACAACAACACAGATTTGACGCATGCGTCAAAAACTCGCAGCTTCGTGCGAAGGGAGATCTCTCTTAACCTCCAGAAAGGGGAAAGGATACCGAAGGCCTGACGAGCTTTATTTAGCCGAGCCTCAACATCCTTTTCGGCTCCGCCGTCCATGCTGACAATGCTTCCAAGATAGCAAAAATCTTGCACCTCTTCCACATCCTGTCCGTTAAGAACAATCGGTGTGCTTGCGTTCGAACCCATGTGCATGTACTTGGTTTTACGCACATTTATTTTCAGTCCCGCCTCTTTGCATTTAGAATGCAACGAGCGAACATTTGACTCTAAGTCTGAACGGTTATGTGCAAGCAAACACACGTCATCAGCATAATCAATGTGACTTAAGATGTTAAATAGTCTCCATTGAAGACCTTTACCTTCCCCACCTTCCAGTGCAACTTTCAAGATGTCACTTATTACCACCAGAAACAGGGCTGGTGATAATATGCAGCCTTGTCTGACACCCGTTCGCACAGGGAAGCTCTCGGACAGCTCTCCTCTATGCAAGACGCGACACCTTGCATCTTCGTAGGATTCTTTATTCATAGCTATGACCTTATCTGGAATACCTCTACTACGCAAAGCATTCCATATGTAATCTCGCTTAACGCTGTCGAAAGCCTTCTCGAAGTCTACAAACATGAGATGTAGTGGCGAACCCATTTCGGCTGACTGCTCTAATATTATCTGTAGGGTATTTGTGTGGTCGGTACAAGACGACCCTTTACGGAATCCAGCCTGATAAACTTCGAGAGTGCTCTCGACGATATCACTAATCCTATTGAGAATTACCTTAGCCATAATTTTTGATACGGCAGTAAGTAGACATATACCACGCCAAATGCCATAATCCCGGAGGTCGCCCTTCTTCGGAATTTTGACAATGACGCCCTCCTTCCATTCAGTCGGATATCTTCCTTCACTCCACACCTTAGTGAAGAGTGGGAGGAGTATATCGGCTGTGATTTCCTGGTCCGCTTTGAGGAGTTCGGTTGGTAGCCCGTCTATACCTGGAGCTTTCCTTCCCGCCATTGACCGAATGGCGGAAACTTTCTCTTCCTTATCTGGGGGATCGTCCCTAATAGAGGATTGTTGCGGTTGGATGTTTGGTAGTTGTTCTGTTTCCGGAATATCTTCCTCTGACAAGATGTTTAAAATATCAGAGAAGTATTCCTTCCATCGCCGCAACTGGTGTTCACTCATATAAGGGAGAGTTCCGTTGACATCTTTCACCAGGTGGTTGGCGGTGAAATTCCTGTTCGTCAACTGTTTCATGATTTTGAAAAGCGAACCCATATCCCCAAGGTAAGCCGCAGATTCTGCCTTGTTGGCCAGATCTTCAATGGCCTTTCTCTTGTCGCGTCTAACAGCCCTCTTAAGCTGTATATGAGCATCGCGGTAGCTCTGCCTCAAGTCGGACGTTCGTTAGTTGACATCGAATTGAGAGATGATTGCCAATTTGGCTTTTTTCCGATTGCCAACCTTGACCCATGTGTCTTGCGACATCCAGGGTTTCTCACCGCTTTGCACATATCCCACAGATTCTTCAGCACTAGTTAGAAAAGTGTTTCTGGTTGCCTCCCAATTGGCGTCCAGTTAAAATTACTTTACACTCCTTTGTCCATCATTTTGACCTCCCCTCTTACATAAAAAAGCAAATACAAAAAGGTCAGTTTGGTAGCCGAATTTAAAACCGAACATTTGTTTTAAGCTTCGACTGTGAAATCGACTCCAAAAAAACGTAATCAACAAACGGAACTAATTATATGATAACTTCTGCAACATCCTGCATAAATTCCAATTTTTATGTTTTTCTCCTAATTAACTAAGTACTCCAACAAAGTTAATATCCCCTAGGTAGAACTGAAATTCGTCCGTGAAAATTTGAACTAAATGAAATTTTCAAGCAGACCCGGGATAAAATTCCACGCTTTGTTAGTAATTTGTACATTTATAACAAGCAACATGTCAATAAAACCGAAATATTTGTATTACACGTGGCTCGAAGCAATTGTCCTGGGTCCAATTAAATTAAGTCGTAAAAATTTCGAAACGAAAAGTTTCTCGATGTAGTTCGTATCTGCTAAAGGACTCCGAAGATTAATTATACGCAAGCATTATCGCAGTGTACACCTGAATGCTTTTCATAACCTTCCGGGGCACGCAAATGTATAGCTTTCCATAACGAAGCCATTAACGCCTTCTCCAGTTCACACCACTAATTTTAATTAACAGAAAAGAATTGCCAGTACGTTAGACTGCGACCCTTATGATTATTCTAGAGCCGTTTCAATTAGATCTGCAAACTAATTCCATTCTGTTTTTTGGCAGATGTCGCGCGAGAATGCCATCAAGTTCTTGAGAGACATTCGGCTCGGTATTGAATATCTGCAAAACTCCTACGCCAATCGGGTATTTCCCGAGCACATGAAATTGGGACCGCAACATGTGGTAAGTGTTGGCAACTGCAAATCGATTTCCAAGCAATTCTAAATCGATTTGTTGTAATCGTAGAAATCTTGTTTTTTTTTTCTTATTAGAAGTCCATCTCGACATCTGCTTCAACAATTCCGTCGACCACGACGACCGAAAAGCAACCGTACGAATCAGAATCACACTCGGTATTTCCTTCGAATGTGCGGAAAGCTCTTGAGGCTATTCCGTCGCTATTAAGGCTTCAGGAGCTCAATAACGACCGAAATAAAGGTATTTCTTGTCCCGTGTCCTTTTCTCTGCTCAAATACCGTCCCTAACATAACAATAGCGTATCCTCAACAATTTCCATTCATCCTATAGAAAATTCTCTGGACTATGACGAGATGGCTGGCAGGATGCGATTAGCAGACTTCCTTTACGCGGAATATTCGTTGGAGGAAGTGATTTACCAGTTGGCTAAGGTCGGTCTAATCGAGATTAGTGTGAATCTCGGGACAGATATTATCAACCTCTTTGTATCTAATTATCTTGCAGGTCATGTTCTCACAATCGTTAACGAATGGATCCGAACAAGCGCAACGTGCCCTGCAAAGATTAACCGGCTTCCTGGAAGCGGAGGGCGAACATGGACGAATTTCGCCCACTCTGCAGAAGAAGATTTTAGGTAAATTTATCGAAATGGAAAGATACAGAAAAAAAAACTTCATTGATTTTATGCCTGTCTTGTTTCAGATGTAATTCTAGCCGCCCTTTCCGATACGCTCGCCGATCATCCGGAATTGCTGTCGGCTGCTCGTGCCGGTCTTGGCAATTCATTCCACAAGCTTCCAAAGCATATTATCGAACCGATAAAAAATTAGATAAAACGGAAAAGCTGTATTATGTTAAATAGGCATCTTATACAAAGTATGATCAATAGCTAAGCACTCATATAGTCAAATATTAAAGATACAGTAGAAAACGAATCTCAAAGCAGTTTCAAGGATACGTTCAGGACGGTTCCATTTATGTTTCCATTCTCATCGTATTCCTCTTTACTCTCGAAATTTATAATCTCACGATGTGGCTATTTAAATAAATAAAAATGTAATCGATAAATTTTGCTTTTACATGTAAATAATAAAGAAAACAAAAATTATATCAAAGAGTAATATCTAATGGACTGTAGTAAATATAAAATGGTTAAAAGTTATAAAAATTTATGATAAATATAGTTTAGTCAGAGTGGGTTTTGTTTTCAGTCTCGATTTAGTATTCCTTTTTTCCCAGGAATTGTTTTAATTATTATCAATATTGTCTTAAAGTTTTGGAAATAAATTATGTTATATTTTAGTTTTCCGATTGAAATAGTTAATAAAGTATTTGTTTGAATAAAAAACATAAGTTGGTGTCTTTCAAATTTGTTGGTAACTCTGCCATTTTTTAACTGATTTAAATCATTTTTCAACTTTCTTCAAGAGTGGTTTGGTAAATGTTTTCACAGAGTATTTCAAATTAAAGGGAAAGATTTCCGGATTTTACACTGTTTACTCTCTGCCGAAACGTCACACATAATAAAGCAAACAGTGCAAAATACGGAAATGTTTCCTTTCAATTTCTTCAGGAAGTTCTAAGAAAGCATTAACATAGTTATAGGTAACTGTTCGTGTAACATCATACATACTCATACATTTACTCCTTTACCATCGTTATCGCAACCCCATTTTCGAAATCTCTTCTTAAGATAAATAATGTTATTTCCTCAACCTTTGATGTTGAATCAGGTGTACCCAATGGTGGCTTGTGTGGTAAAGTGCATGAGGCGGCGCCTCACCCGCTCTCCTATACAATTTTTAATATTCGTAAATTAAATATAATACCAGAAAAACATGGTTTTCTGGTATTTGTTGTTATTGTAGGTATAGCTTGAAGCCAACGGAATATTTCGATACCAAAATACCGAAAAGAGAAAGGAAAAATTAAGGTTTGAGAAACAATCTGGTCCGAGATCCACCAACATCCACCTCGGTGGCAGTATCGGGCTGGAGCGACGTGCTAGCGTGTTGCCAGGTCTAGCTACGGGAGCCGTGGGGGGGTTTGTTGCTCTGACACTGACCATAAAAACCATAGCCTATAACAACAAATCGAGCTTTAGAGCTCGTCACGTCGACTTACCCCAGAGTAGGTACTTCGACAGAAATTTGAACTTGCTCTGATCGCGAATGTTGACCCGATCAGATGCCTCGACGATGGCGATGGATGTTGTAGCCATACAGTCTCCAGCACATCTTTTTATGTAAGGCCCCATGGAGAGAAGAGGAGGAAGTTGTGGAGTTTAGAGGGGCTCTTTTAATGAGAAGATCACCAAATCATTTTCATTTCCTTTTCATTTTTTTTATTCTTCTGAAGGCGTTTAAAGTACATTTGAGTACATTTTTTAATAAATATCGCATTATGTGAACAGCCTTTACATTTACTATTTTTTTTCAGAGTATAGCGACCGAAAATAAAATTAAGTGAGAGTAGAAAAGAAACTCCATACAAAACCTTGTATACAATTGTAAAAATATCGTAAACTGATGTTTATTGCCAAAAAAAAAATATTTAAGTACTTAAATATTTGTTTGTAAATAAAAAAAAACACTTTAAGGTCCTTTTCTTAATGCTACATTTTATCACAAAATATATTTTGTTTTATTTTCTTTTTTTACTAATTTTCTATTATACGTAAATAAAGGCGTTGCTTAGATGAGGTTATGAAAATGACTTTGTTTACCACTTTAGACCAGTTTAATTTATTTATTTAATGTAATTTATCTAATTGTTTGTCAATTCAAAGATTGTAGTGAAAGAGAAAGAAAAAAAAAATTCAAAATTAATTTAAAAAAAATCGGGGAATAGAATTTTCGGATCGGGTCCGTCTTAGACAATAAAAAAAATTTATTTTTTCTTTGTAGATGATTATTATTATTATTTCCCTTTTTTTCTTGTTTTTTCTCGCGCAGGGGTATTTCTAGCCGCAACGACACCGGACTCAATACACTCGAAGAAAAATGCCGGCCTGTACGATAGCGAAGACGGCCATTACCAGCGAAAATTGAATAAGCAATAAAATTGAGTCGACGGACGAACGAAAATGCCACCATTTGAAACACAATTTCGGGCTCGCATCGATTCTAGTCAACGGAAATCCTGAACGTAGCAGTTTTTCACTCTTTTTCTCGGAAAATTGTGTTGACAAAGCAAGAGCTCTTCGCGATCCGCCCGTCCGCGATCAAATTCAGAAGCCGATTCCACGTTTTTTCTGATCGTCGTTCTCTTCTTTTCGTTTCCGCTTTTTGTCCCTTGTCCCGTTATCTCCAACCGAATCGAGTTAGGGTGGCCAGATCATTATTTTTTTTTTCGTTCAATTTTGTTTTTCGTTGTATTTTTAGGACGCGATGAATATTTCGTCAGACCCTAATTCGTCACACACAACATATTGATCTCAAAATTCTCACATCAGCGATCAGACTCTGTCTTTTTACACTTTACCTTCCATGCAACAGCAAGATAACGAGCTCAAAGAAGAAAAAATCAAAAGAATTAGGTGAAAAGGGCCCGAGCGCGAATGAACGATCAGCAGAGGCGATAACAAATGCGCTGCAACCACCGCGTCATGATCACGAAAGCTCTGAGGTGCAAATTTCATCGCCTAATCATTCTATGGTTGTGGTTTGTCATTTTCGATTGTAAAGTAGAGTGGGGATCAATGGGACATCTTCGAGTCATTTCGGTTGAAGAGTATTGTGGGGCTCGATAAGACCACAGTATATACAGTTCATTGATCGAATCCCTATATTACCTGTCTTAACAGGTGTTTTGTGAGAGACCTCTGAATTTTGACGTCATTACCTCCGAAAAAGAGGGAGACAAAAGCACTGACCGACACGTTCGCGACGTGTCCCGCCGAGTGTGCGACACCTCTTATCCCTCATTCTCGTGCATGACATTCTTAGACCTTTTGCTCGTGTCGTATTCAACTTGGACGGCGGTGCTTACAATTTCTCTTGCTCTTGTCTAATAAAAAAAAAAAAATGAAATAGAAATACCAGATTAAATGTTCACTCTAAGCTTGAGGGAGAGGAAACACACGTGTATATTCGAAACCAAGCCGCATATTTGGAAGAGTGATTCTACTATATATACTGTGGATCAGACGAGACTGAACAGTGGTCGGTCTTAATTTTGAGACCTTGCTAAGCTGAGCAAAAAAGTGACGAGAAGTTCATATTTAATTTATTTTTCGATTTATTTATTTAATTTATAAAACTAGTGGTTTCATTTATTGAAAGTATTGCTAGTACATAAATTTGCACGCTAACAAATTATTAAGTATACACGCAATAAATACAAAACTAAATATTTGAAATTTGAAACTTTCACCAGAGCTCTAAAAAAATTACTCCATCCCGAAACTTGAAAAATTGACGAAAATGAAAAATCACATAGTTCTAAAACCTGAAAAAAATTTTATTTAATATTTTTATGAGGTTTTGAGATATCGGCTTGAATTTGTGAAAAATGAACCATTTTTGAAATTCTCCTGATTTTCCAAATATAATTTTTTTTTCATTTTCCGCTAGTACAGGTTGATAAATTTTTTAAGTTTCAATTACCTATCTCAAAAGATTGTCGTGATATTAATTTTTAAGTGTTTTTTTTTTGCATCCCCTGACCCTTGTCCTTACTGATATTGACGTCCTTAAAAATGTATAATAGTAAAGCCGTACCCCACCTAGAGTTTCCGAAAATATGATCCTTTTAAAAATTATAATTTTGTATTTTCACATTTTACATGGTGGTAGAGTGACAGTGACAGTTTAACATTTCATATAATAATCACAAACTAAATAAAACATCGAAATGCCATTACATTTAAGATTACATCAAAAATCAATCAAAATTCACTTACTGTTCCGTGTTTTTCTAGTAATGCTATTTAATAAAAAAAAGTTATTATTGTTTGCATATGCTTTCATACACACAGTCAAATTTTTAATGCAAAAAAAGAAACGCAATTTATTAGCAAACCGCATAGATAATAAAAATTATATTAAATTTCTTTCAGTCAATACGTCTGTTTTTCTACACATTAATTTTTTATTTAACACTAATTTTAATTTTATTTATGTACATCGTGATTCACTATCATTCATTGATTTCGAATACACTAAAATCATTATCTCTTTTTTTCGAAGACAATCAAATCGCGTTTATATCAAAAATACAATTAAATCTCTATCGGAGAAAAAAAAACTTAATTTCTAAAAGAATATTGTGTTGAATTATTTTCTATATTTTAATGCAAAAAAAAAAACTATGTATTAAATTGAATTATCCCATTTTAAATTAATCTAAAAAAAACCTTTTTCAATTTTAAAAAAAGGGAAATATCCAACAAAATATTCTTTGACAGTTTTAATACTAAAAAAAGAAAATGATTAGAAGCTATTTTACATTGACATCTCTTAAATTTAAAATAAAATTACATTCAACTATTTAACAAAAGCTTCTGGCGGTATTTTCCCTTGCTTATGCAGTTCGGTGAAAACCGATATTGCATGATTGTAGTCCCAATTGGTTTCATCTAGACATTTTTTGCTCCATTCGATATTCATGTTGCTTTGAGTTGACATGGCTTGCACCATTTGCAATTTTGTGATTTGATCGATTGTATGCTGCGGTACAACGGCAGCAACCGGCATGCTAGCAACAGGAGCAGATAGCGCAGGTGTTGGATTCACTGTACGTGGCTTAAAAGCGATTTTAATTTGCGCTTGTGTTGGATTCGAAATATAAATCATTTCATTGCGTATACAGAATCCTCCGCCCGATGGTACAATCATAAATATCCTTTGAAATGAACGTAAAACTTTCGGTACATTGTCGTCGGAACCTTTGTACGGCTCTTTCTTTGGAAGTTCCCTGAAGACTCCGGTAACAACGAAATTTATCAATTTAGGCGTAAATAAAGTCAGATCTACTGAAAAAGATTGTGGATCGTGTTGCGTGTTTGGCATTTCGGATAAAAATGAAACTGCCGGCAATCGTCCGTACCGAACGTGTCGCGATTTATCACCTGACATACGTAGTAGATTACGATTCCAATCGTAATATTGTGTTAATCTGGATCCTTGGGTACTATTAGCGGCCGAAAGCGAAACCATAGCACTCTCATGATATGCATCTAAAAGTGGTTGACGATTCGCTGAATCGAAAATTATGAAATACTGTTCGATAAATTGTCGAACAATATCGGCGCCGGCTGCATCGCATAAAAACGAACCTTTGGCTGGCGGTAGAAATGTTTCGGCTACGTCAAAACCGATTTCCGGAAATCGGATTTTCGGGAAATCGGCCGCTAATAGTACCCAAGGATCCAGATTAACACAATATTACGATTGGAATCGTAATCTACTACGTATGTCAGGTGATAAATCGCGACACGTTCGGTACGGACGATTGCCGGCAGTTTCATTTTTATCCGAAATGCCAAACACGCAACACGATCCACAATCTTTTTCAGTAGATCTGACTTTATTTACGCCTAAATTGATAAATTTCGTTGTTACCGGAGTCTTCAGGGAACTTCCAAAGAAAGAGCCGTACAAAGGTTCCGTCGACAATGTACCGAAAGTTTTACGTTCATTTCAAAGGATATTTATGATTGTACCATCGGGCGGAGGATCTAACAGTCGCAGCATTATAGCGCTTCGCCATCGTCAATTTCATTCGTTCGCGCACGCCATCGTCGATTTGAATGGTCGGGACGCTACTACGAACGCGAATGCCCATTTTAAAGCCGTCAGGCATTTGTATTTCGCGATTCACGCTCAACAAACGCTCGGCAATCTTCAAATCATCCACGTAGAACGTGACGCAGTCCTTTTCCAATTTCCAGTAGTGCGGAATGAAGATTTCCGGTGAAATTGCGGTAAGCAAGTGCCGTATGATAACTTCCTTGTCATATTTGTGTCCGTAAAGTATCGTGACCAAGAACCATCCACTCGTACTAGTCGGCAGCCGTTTTGGAATTGGCGAGCCTTTTCGGCGGTTGTTTTTCTTTTGATAAAACTTACTGCCGCCAAAGTCGACCATTTCTTCATCTTCCTCGAGGCGAGCCTTGGCCGCAAACTGCAGGTTGCGATTTTTAATGCTGCCCCGATTGTAAGCCGTCCCCGTCTTGAAGGTTACTTGGCGCAAGGAGTTGCGCGGTTTTCGATCGCGATCATCGTGATCGTCGTGGGACCAACCGTGGCCGCCGCCACCAGCGTCTCCGCTGAAATGCGAGCCTTTATTTTGATTCCAGTTGCGACCGCGATTGTTTCCGCTGAAGCCTCCGCGTCTGGACATTTTTCTGCGATCGACTTTTGTTCTTTGCTTGGGAACTAAAATATGCGATAAAATTGTTAAAATCTTGCAAGAATTGACACCAAATTCGACACTTTTCAGCTTTACAATTCCGATGATATAATGATTTGAAAAAAAAAAATTAGACGACACTTTGTTTTTAGCACCCTCTTTTCGAACCCCACTGGATACAAGAACTAATTAATTTTTACTTTTTCCCCATAAACCAATATATTCGAATGTAGAGTTTCAGCTTTCTATCTGCAAATTAGCAAGTGTTATGTTTGACTCTAGCCCTCCCCACCGCCTTCACTTCCAACTGATCAGTGGCGGCTCGTTTTTATAAGATTTGGTGGAACTTAACCATCTGATGGTTATCCAGCTTCTTTTCAATTCCTTGGCAACAATAGTAATGGTCAATTTACTATTTGTAATTTTTTTGCGACATTCTTCAGTGGCTCTTTTTCTGGTAGTAACTTTATCCCCTGACATGTCGTACTTCGATAACTTGAGAGGTACCGCTTCAACTACTTTGTCTACTATACCGATTTCTTATAATGATATAGTTAACCATATTTCTCGCGTTAAGGATGTTTCTTCTCCTGGCCCAGATGGAGTTCCTGCAGTTGTCTTGAAACGCTGCTGTCTTTCTATTGCTGAACCACTCTCCCTCCTCTTTCAAAGGTCCCTAAAAACTGGGATTTTCCCGAACGTATGGAAGACCCCCTTTATCATACCGACTCATAAGGGCGGTGCAAAATCTGATGTTGTTAACTATCTACCAATAGCTAAGCTATCAGCTATTCCAAAGCTTTTTGAGTCTGTAGTGTATGAGTGCTTGTCGTTTCACTATAAATCCCTGATTTCAAGTAAACAACATGGTTTTGTCAAAAATAGGTCAACAGTCACTAATTTGATGGAGTTCACGAATAAATCCATTGTGGATATTGAGGAGGGTAAGCAGGTGGACTGTATTTATACTGATCTTAGTAAGGCTTTCGATAAACTACCCCATTCCATTATTTTGTTGAAGTTAGACATGTTGGGTTTTCCTACATGGTTTATTAATTGGATTCATATCTATTTAATAGAACTTATCAAATTCTCTTTTGTGATTGTATTTCTATGCCATTTACTGCGTATTCCGGTGTTCCTCAAGGAAGTCACTTGGGGCCACTTTTGTTTGTCCTGGCCATTAATGATGTTGCATCTGTTCTTAAATACTCGGAAGTACTTATTTATGCAGACGACATTAAGATCTTTAGGTCTCTTAGTTCCAACTTCGACAATTTTCTTCAAGAAGATTTGATTAATTTTAGTAATTGGTGTCGCCACAATGATCTTCGTTTGAATGTGGATAAATGTCATGTTATGTCATTTACTAGGAAAGTCTCACCGCTTGTAATAATATATACTCTTAATGACTGTATTTTGGATCGTGTCAAATCAATTATTGACTTATGTGTTACATTTGACCATAAGCTTGATTTTAGCTTGCATACAAATAAGATTGTGCAAACGGGTAATTCTATGTTAGGATTCACCACACGCTTATCCAAGGAATTTAACATCCCTTTATTAAATTGATTCTTTATAACACCTTCGTTAGATCTCACCTTGAATATGCTTCTCAAGTTTGGTCTCCTTATTATGATAAGCACATTGGCAGAATTGAATCAATTCAGCGTAAATTTTTGAGAATTGCCTTATGCCACCTTATTTGGAATGACAGAGTTCGTCTTCCTCCTTATATTGATCGACTTAAGCTATTAAATATGTCATTACTCTCCAAACGACGTGAGGTAGCTGATGTAGTTTTTGCTCATCAACTTCTTACTGGTTTTGTTGATTCTTCCACACTTTTGGGATTGATGCAGTTTGCTGTTGGTCGATATTTACCAAGACAGCCTGGATTGCTTCAGATTTGCTTTTACCGGACAAACTATGGTATGAATGAGCCGATTTCGCGTCTCGCGAGAGAAGTTAATAAGCATGCTGATGTATTCGACTTCTCTATTGATAAGATGTGCTTAAAGCGTAGACTTAATGCTGGTAGATACCATTTTTTTTGTCAATTTTTTGTTAATTTTTTGTGTTATTTTTATTTATGTACATGGTGTAGGGATGTTCTTGTTTGTTTCGTCCCTTCACTAAATAATGAGTCAGAGGATAATTGGATTTCCATCTTTCGAATTTGGAACCGATTTATGGCATTTCCTTGCATTAAGGAATTCTGACAGTGACCAAATCTTTCGAATTATTTTCGTTTATATCATTGCTTTTCAAAATCACATCCAGATAAAAAGAAAAAAATGAAATTTTCGAAAAAAATAATTCTCAATTGTGGATAATGGACATGAAATTTCCTAACAAGAAATTTAGAGTAATAAATTTTTAGCCTAAATCTACCTAATGACAAAAATTGGAGACATTTTTTCCTAAATGATTAATTAAAAATAAAAGAATTGATCAATTTTAAAGCTTGAAAATTGAGAAAAATGTTTATTTTGTGATACAAATTTTGAAAGTCGAAAAAATTAGATATATTAATATGTCGGTCTTTTAAGAATTAAAAGTCTACGATTCTCAAAAATAGAGTTTGAAAGTTGATAATGAAACTTTAGATACTAGGATTTTGTTTTCACGAGAGAGCAGAACTCGAAATTTCTCAATCTAACTAAAAAAGACATATTTTGAGTTGCTATTATTTCAATGGCTTAGCCAGTGAACTTTCAACTGAATTAACTTTTTTAAAATAGAATTTATGAATAAAAAAAATTAAGAATGTAAAACCAAACCAACAAACGATCCAATTTTACAAACTTTAAATACTTTTAAAATATTGAAGACGCCCGCTTTACTGACGCATCGGCGAATTCGCCTTACACAATTCACCATTCGTATAGTGGTGAGTTTAATGATTTCTTTTGCAAATTTCATCCCGCGGCGGCGCGCGCTGGTGTGATGTGTGATGTGTAATCTTCGGCTCCCGAGCATTACACATCACCCGAAAGCACACTTCGGGTGATGTGTACGACATTCGCTTGCGAAACGTCACAATGACGTTTCCGACATCATATTTTTTCGCATACGCGTAAGTACAAATCTTTAAACCGCGATTAAACAGCGCTTAAACAAACAACGCCACGGAAAGGCCGTCATTTCCTAAAAAAATCATCAATCTTACTCTTCAAGTTATTTGGTGGCCCTGAAAAGGGCCTTTTTTGAAAAGTTGGTTGGTTGGCCCAACAAGCAACGCGAATTGCCCGTGAATAATTAACTCTCCCCAGTTACGTCCTCAGGATCGGATTGTGGATTATATAGGATTGTGTCGACAGGATGTTTGGTGTCTCCTTAAATTGCTGCGTGTGTTGAATGTTGCGCTGCAGGTACACCGGAACGGCCTCTTATCTGGAAGAAAGAGCTTAGGTTAGCGAGGTTTTCACTAACAAAACGTTGCACTTACCCGTATGGATAATGGTATGTCTCCTGAAGGTATGCGTGTCGCGGAAGCCCACCTTACCGCAAACCGCGCATTTCAAGTCAGGCCGCGGCAGCTTGATGGGTGGCGGAGATAGTTGTCGCGCAGATGACTGCATGGGGGGTGGCGCGAACCATACAAGTGGCGGTGGAGACGATGACCGGACCGGCGGCGGTGTCGACAGAAGTGGTATCTCGTCTGTTTCTGACTCTGTTGAGCTGGTGCCAGCAGACGTGGTGGGCAAGTGCAAATCCACGGTTGTGGTGGACGACGGCGGCGGCGGGGTGTTCTCAGTCCCGTCCAATTTTCTCAATAATCGCCGCAAGTCTGCCTCCCAAATGCTCTCGGGGGTAGTGGCGGCTCCCAGGACACCTTCTTCTACCTGGCGATTGTGCCGCGCAGTATATAGATGGATGCGCTCCGTGTACCACGACCTCAGCATTTCCGTCGTCGTCGCGAACGTCTCCAAAACGCCGTCTGACCCGTACGCGTACAAGCTTTTGACTATGGGCTTGCGCAAACCCAACTTCCGCACGATCGCGCCCGGACGCTTCTTCAGCTCCGTGAGCAGCCCCGGCACTAGGGTTACAATGAAGCGCATCGACGACGTGCCGTCGATGCACTCTTTCACAAATCTGTGTACGATCCGCCGTCGATTCAAAGACGCTGTTGACAGCCGCCCCAGCACTGCACAGTACATGGCAGTTGTTATGCCAACTGGAAGGACGGTAACAATTACCGTGTCCGCGTCGTCGTCAGGGAGTATGAACCTCCCGACCGATTCATACTTTCCATTTTCACCCCCGTGGATGTCGCCTTCGAAACGTTCGAAGAAAGGGACCATTGCTGTCGGCTCACTCCCGGCCAGCATCCTCATCAAATTGTCGATAACCCCGCGGATGTTATGCGGTGGAATCCTTACGTTGCACGCTACGGTGACGGTGGAGACACCATTCACCAGCGAAACCGGTATAATGGGTAATAAAAATACCGGGTCGCCGTTATCGCGAAACTGCAGCTCGGGCTCGTCCTCGAGGAGACAAATATTTTCGGCGATTTCCGAGATTGAAGCGCGGATGTAGCGGGGGCTGCCGCTATCTTTGCCGCCCTCCTCCCGCGTGCCGAACTCGCCCTGCGCCTTTAAAAGTGGCCAGTTCTTCGCCCCGGCGTAGTCCGCTGCCAGTCGAACGGTGGTGCGACACAAATTACTCGCTGCGTGCTCGTACGCTGTCCTGCTGGCTGCTCGGTGTGCCAATCTGTCGACCTGCTGCGTATCCTTCCCTCTGTCCAGCATCATGTGGCGGACGATGGTGCGCTGAGCTTGGGTAAGGCCATCAATGAGTAGGGGAATTTGGCGTTGGTTGCACGTGGCCCAGTACTCTACCACAGCCTTCCCGAAGTAGTCGGAGTACGATATTTGCGGCCCGGTGTACAGTGGCGGATGACATACCCCCTCACGTGTTTCGCACACCCACCTCTCGACGAGGTTTCGTCGATGGCATTTTGAGTCTTTGTCTTGCGCGAAAGCCTGCCGGATGCATTCGTCATCCCCGTCCTCGTAACAAAGTGTAACGCAGTGGCTCTCCAAATCGGTGAAAAACGCTGCGAGTTCCTCTCTTGCCATTGAACATACGGAACCTGTACGCTTTACGCTATGGGGCCAGCCGCTCTCCGCGCTGTGCAACCACTCGTGAAGTTCATACGGCGTGTGGAATTTGCGCGTCGACGCTTCACCCTCCATCTGAACCGTCGCGTACGGGATCATGAGTTTTGTCAAGAAACGCAACCGCAGCAGCGACGGCCAAAAATTATGTATGAAATTTACGAACAGCGCGGTGATGTGCGCCCCGTCCTCATCCGGGTCCGTCATTATCAGTATTTTTTGGTACCTCAGATCGTCCAGGCTTGTATACACTTTCCCGTGCTCGAGGCCGATCGCTTCAGTGAGATCTTTTATCACTGCATTGTCGGTTTGCGACATGTTCCTAACATTGGCCAGCTTTCCCCCCATTGCGAAAGCCCCACATGTACTCAGCATGTTCGCGCAGGAGGCTGCACCTATAGCGGCGGTCATACCGGAGCGTCCCTCCGCAACAATTAGAGTGCAGGCACGGTCAGTGTGCACGACGGCCAGTATGCGCTAAATAAGCAAATGTAATACACGGACACGTTGCACGCATACACATGAAAATAAAAAGCGCCCAATCTGAAAGATTGACCTAATTCATTCAGGTGCCTGATTCTTTCTTTTTCATAGAGTGTTAGTCAAAATTAGAGTACCTTCATGCAAGAGGTAGAGTATGGCAGAGTATGGCGTGGAGTTTTTCTCCTCTCCCTAAGATAAATTGTTGCTTCAAAATTTTTGTTTGTGACATTCTTAGTTAAGTATTATAAACCGAGCACAGTTCTTGATGTTCAGAACGTATCAAAAAAAAGGTTGACACTAAATTTTGCTCCAAATGTTGGGCCTCACCTTTGACGAACTATGGAAAAGCGCCTCTATAGTCTCCCATGGAGTAACTATATGTGGAATTAACAAAAATATTAGTAAATGTTGTAATAAACGAAAATTTAATGAAACTTTATATACACATATTTATTGAATAGCTCAATTGTCTTAATGGGCAGTTTATTCTGATGCCCATCTCGATTTACACTTACAATAAATTCATCGCTGAAAAGAAGGTGCAGTGATTTTTGAACGGAAGTTTTGTCATACCAACCCTTTTGTATACTTGAACTTGCGAAAAAAATTAATTAACAAAATATTAATGAATTATTTAAATACAATTGATGAGAAGTTGTAGTGCTTACTTTATTCAAATACTTTACTTTTTATAAATTAATTAATGATCTTGGAGACGATAAGCCATCTCATCTTTTAAGTAAGATGAAAGCTTTAGCTGGGTCTTCTGTTGGAGAGCCTCTTTTAAATAAGCTTTGGCTTCAAAAATTGCCACCTAATGCTCAATCGATTTTAGCTGTAGCGAGTGTTTCACTCAACGAATTAAGCATTCTAGCAGATCGAGTTATTGAAACTAATCCTAATTTCAATTGGAACGTTTCAAGTATCTCTCAACCAAAAGCTAATGAAATTAAAACTGATTGATTTAGTTTTGAAAGTTCAATTATTAATCAGATGTCCTTGTTAACTAAACAGATTGAGTTATTGACTTTGAAACAAAATCAATTCTTTAGAAGGAATCGATCACGTTCGAGAAATAGTTCACGTTCTTTTAGTAACAATCGCGATAATTCAACATCAAATTCAAATTTCTGTTACTATCATAGAAAATTTGGAACTAATGCAACTAAATGTCGTAAACCTTGTTCCTTCAACAATTTAAAAAACTAAAAAAGTTGTCGGAAGTGGCGATGTTCGACAACAATTCTTCAAGTCGCCTATTCATTTTAGATAATTTATCTAAATTTAGTTTTTTAATTGATACTGGAGCTGATATCTCTGTTCTTCCAGTTAATCCCAAGGAAAACAGGGTTTGTGATAAATCTATTATACTCACAGCCGCCAATTCTTCAAATATCAAAACTTTTGGATTTAAATTTTTAGATATTTCTCTCCAGTTACGAAGAATATTCAATTGGAAATTTATCGTAGCTGATGTTGAAAAACCCATTCTTGGTGCAGATTTCCTTAAACATTTCGGTTTAATCGTGGATATCCGACGAAAATGTATTATCGATCCACTATCACGAATTAGTTCAGCAACTGGTTCTTTGGTTAATGGACCATCTTCGAATCTCGCTGTTTTGTCAACTACACCTACAAATCCAAAAGTTGAGTTGTTGTTATCTAAATTCGAAGGATTACGACGCATATTAAATTATAGTTTCATAGAGTCGAGCACAGTGCGACACTTTATCGTTAATGAAGGTCGTCCAATCTTTGCTAGACCTCGTCGTTTAGATCGTGTAAAGCTCAGAGCAGCTAAGGCCGAGTGGTAGTTGGAGGCCTTGTGGTGTTTATAGGGCTTTAAACGCTATAACTACCCCTGATACTTATTCTATCCCACATATTCAAGACTTCTGTCAACAGTTGGAAGGATGTACATTTTTTTCAACCGTGGATTTAGAAAGAGCTTATCATCAAATTCCCATTAATGAAGATGATATTCCAAAAACAGCCATTACTACGCCTTTCGGACTTTACGAGTTTGTGCGGATGACCTTTGGTCTTCGCAATGCAGCACAAATTTTTCAAAGATTCATTTTCTCAATTTTAAATGATTTTGATTATTGTTTTGTCTATATCGATGACATTTTAGTTGCTTCTAAATCAGAAAGTGATCATTTAAATCATTTAGAGAAATTGTTCGAACGACTTAACTCTCATAATTTGGTAATTAACCAAGCTAAATGCTCGTTCTTTAAATCTTCGGTCGATTTCCTAGGTCATTCGATTGACAAAAACGGAATCAAACCAATCGCTTCACGAATCGAAGCTATATTAGCATATCCACGTCCATCTAATGTAAAAGATATGCGACGATTTTTGGGAATGATAAATTTTTATCGCCGATTTATCCCTCACGCTGCCGAAGCACAATCAATTCTTGACAGCTTCACTACTGGTAGTAAAAAAAAGAATGATAAAACAGAATTGATTTGGACGGTTACTTCAATCGAAGCGTTTGAGCGTTGCAAAAATCAACTCGCTCAAGCTACCACTTTGGCTTTTCCCTCCTCTTCTTCATCTCTTTCATTAGCAGTGGACGCTTCAGACACAGCTTTGGGAGCCGTTCTTCAGCAACGATTTAGAAACGACTGGCAACCGCTAGCCTTTTTCTCGAAGAAACTTTCTTCAACACAAAAGAACTACAGTGCATATGACAGAGAACTTCTAACAGCTTATGTTGCCATTAAACATTTTAAATTTATGCTTGAAGGCAGAGACTTTATTTTGTTTACGGATCATAAGCCGTTAATTTTTGCTCTAAAACAAAATCCTGAAAAAGCTTCGCCACGTCAGCTCAGACATTTGGATTTCATTAGTCAATTTACTTCAGATATTCGTCATGTTTCCGGTCAAAACAATGTTGTTGCTGATGCTTTGTCGAGAATTGAAGCATTAAATCTTCCAACAACTATTGACTATTCCGAAATTGCTGACGCTCAACTAATTGATTCTGAATTAAATAAAGCTAAAAATTTACCTAGCTTAAAAATCATTCCGGTTGCTATTGAAGGCACCATGAATCCTCTTTGGTGCGACAATTCCTTGCATAAACTTAGACCTTACATTCCTTTAAATTTACGAACTCGCGTTTTTCGTACTGTTCATGATTTGTCGCATCCAGGAATTAAGGCTACATTTAAACTTATGCGACAAAGATTCATTTGGCCTTCAATCAATAAAGATTGTCGTAAATGGACTAAGGAATGTATTGCCTGTCAAAAAGCAAAAATTTCTCGACACGTCGCAAGTCGTTTAGGAGATTTCAAACCAGTATCAAACAAATTTGAAAAATTTCAAATTGATCTGGTTGGTCCTTTACCAACTTCGAACGGTTTCAGATACTGCCTTACAGTTTTGGATCGTTTCACCAGATGGCCCGAGGCTTATCCCCTTATAGATATTCGCGCAGAAACTGTTGCCTCTACTCTATTCAAAGAATATATTCCACGTTAGGGAACGCCAGTTTCTATTATTACGGATCAAGGTCCTCAATTCGAATCGCGATTATTTCACGAATTAGGAAAAATGATAGGATTTAAACGCTGCAGAACTACTGCATACAATCCCAAAGCTAACGGCATGTTGGAAAGATGGCACAGAGTTTTTAAAGAAACTTTAAAATGCAAGCCAAACGAAAGTTGGTCGGATGCACTCCCTTTTACACTTCTCGGCTTACGAACAGTAATTCGAGATGATGCCAACGCGACACCCGTCGAATTACTTTACGGTCAGAACATTAGACTTCCTTATGATTTTGTTCAAAACGAGAACAAATCGAGCACAGTGTCCGGAAGTGATTATGTAGAAATTCTTCGTGATCGGATCAACAAATCGAGTCCACGCCCCCCGTCAAGACATGGTAATGAAACTCCTTTCATTTTTGAAGTTCTCAAAACATGTACCCATGTTTTCGTGAGAACAGATTCAGTTCACACCTCTCTTCAAACTCCATATGAAGGCCCTTTCGAAGTCATTCTAAGAAACAACAAGTTTTTCGAATTAGACTCCATTGCATGTATAATAGTCTCAACATAAGGCAAGAGATTAGTCATTGTAGACTTCCGTTTTAGAAAACCATGTTGGTGAGGGGTAATATAGCTTCTCAGTAATGGTGTTAATTTGTTCGTGACGATTGCATCAAAAATTTTGGATAGGGTCGATTGGATTGAAATGGGCCTGTAATTGTGAACATTGCATTTATCATTGGACTTATGAATTGGTATAACAAAAGAAGTCTTCCACAATTCAGGAAAAAGACCCGAACGTAAAGATAAATTTAAAATAATCGTAATGGGTAACGCCAAAAACTGACGACAGTTAAACAGAAACAATGGTGGAACACCATCGGGTCCCATACCTTTAGATGTATCAAGGGTATCAAGCATTGATGTGACATCTGAGATGACAACATTTAACGACGACAGATTTAGGTAATAGTTGCCCAGTGATGATAAATTCGGCACTGCAGATGGAATAGTGCTATTATCGGAGTACACACTGGAGAAATACTTAGCAAAGAGGTTTGCAATGTTAGAAGGATCAGATGCAATAATATCATCAGCATACATACAGGAAGGAAGAACATTGTCTGACCTAAGAGAATTAACGTAGTTCCAGAATGCCTTAGTGTTATTGGAAGAAATATTAGCTTCAATATTACTAGTGTATTCAGTATAACAGGAAGCCTTTTTAGCTTTACAGAGACTGCGTAAACGTGAGAATTCCAGGTAGTCACTTTGGGAGAGCGATTCCTTATATTTAGCATGTGCTCCTTTTTTGTTTTTGATAAGTTGACGCAATTGCGCGTCGTACCAACGGGGATATAACGAGCTAGAAATAATTTGATAAGGGACCAAATCATCGATAACTTTGTACAGAATGCCATAAAATTTAGAAACGGCTTCGTTTATGTCAACTATTTCGAGTAAGAGTGGCCAGTCGATTAATGAGAGCTGCTCACAAATGAAACCATAGTTGGCAATTTTAAAATTATAGGTGGCAAAGGGAATATTGTGAGCAATATTAGTGATAGAATTTAAATTAATGATTATATTGAGTGCTGGATGGTACCTTTTATCAAGCGGCAGCAATTCGTCGTGCGATGAAACCACTTCAGGTGGTGGTGAAAGGTTAGAAAATACCAGATCAAGTAGATTCCCTTTGGCGTTGAAAATGCGGTTACTTTGCGTAAAGTTAAGATCACAGAATTGATCAATAAGACCACTGCTCGCGCAATTAACACTGGATTCATACCAGTTTAGGGAGGCCCAATCAACTTCAGGCTGGTTGTAATCTCCAACAATCAAAGTATCCGCAAATGGAAAACTGTTAAATATGCCTTCGATAGACTGGCAATGGCTGGCGTAAGTCTCGGCTGATGATGATGGTGGTATGTATACACATCCAATAAATAATTTGCGTTGGCTGAGGCTGAGTTCGACGAAGATATCTTCCACATCGTTAGAGGACTTAATTAGAAGTTTGGCAGAATAACAATTTTTTACAGCTATTATGCAGCCACCACCTCTGGATTTCGTACTCCGAGTATGGCACCGATCCAAGCGGAATACATTGTAGTTCGAAAAACCAAGTTCACTGGTTAGTATATCGTCATCCAACCAAGTTTCTGTAAGAATGATGGCATCGAATTCAGCGTTTAATAAGCTCAAGCGAAGGAGGGGTAGCTTAGTTTTCATTCCTCTAACATTTTGATAGTAAATAGAAAGATTGGAGGCCCTCATGAGCAATGATGAACTGGAGCATGAATCCACACGATTTAGGTCTGGTTGGTATCCTTTATGCGCACATCGTTTTTTGGAACGTGTTTGAATGGTCGAATAACGAGTCCAGTGGGCCAAAACTCGGATGTGAAGCAAGAGCTAAAAGCGTGGACAGGAACACCCACTTTAAAATTGACAAAATGTAGGTCATCCAGGTTGGTATCCTTCTTGCTCAGTTTCACACACCGCACACGATCTTCATCGATCGAGAGACTTTTAGCCACAAACGCAATAATAGAACTTTCTGTTGTATCAGTATTAAATCTGCCTAGATGAAGCCACTTATGACCAGTGACAACTTTAAGGTTATCCAACAAGCAACCATTGCCTATAATTTTATTGTTGTTCGAGCGTTTTTTATGAACTGGTATCCAACCAGATGAAATTGCATGTGCCGGACTTAGTGCGATGGATTCGGAGGGCGGTTTATTGATGTAAATAGCCGGAAGCTCCACAGCAGCCGAAGTGTTGGCACAGGAACTCGCAATTGAGCCAGTAGCATTATTGTTCGAAGTAGAACTTTCAATTATATTATCATCCTTGCTGGTGGATGGAACGGCGGGCGAGGGCACATTTGGTCTTGGTCTTAATCGTTTCTTCCTATCTATGGGAGTTATTGTAGTGACCGCAGCAGCAATATAGCCGTGAAACGCGCGAATTTTTTTCTCTTTCTCATTTTCTCTTTTCACATTACTTTATTATTAGAATAATTAAGTAAAAGTGGTGAGATCGGGTAAAACAAATTTTGTGTAGTTAACAAGTTTCCCTTAAAACCGTTACAGAAAATTATTTCAAAATTTCTTTGATGCTTTGCCAGCGCCACAGTTCACCTACATTGGTACGAACTTCACTTTTATTTTCCTTTAACATTTGAGAAACGTCAAAACTAAGGAAAACATTCAATTGAAATCTCTGAAAATAAGTTGTTTATATTGAAAAGCGCAACACTTAAATCCGTTGAAATGGACCCCGATGTTGCCCGGCATCTCTTCAAAAACGGTGCCGTCCTTATCATGACTGGAGTTCCGGTCGCGACAGAATTCGGCATCGATTTATCGTCGTACGCTGTTGGTGAGCGCTTTCGCGGGGTCAAAATGATTCCGGCCGGACCACATTTTGTCTACTGTGCCTCGCAAGATGCATACGGTGGAGTTGCCGCCCCTCGAGTTGGTTTCATCCACTACTTCCAGCCGTCTGAAATCGTGATCCGGGAGTGGGATCCGCAAAAAGAAGAAATGCGACTTCGCCGGACCGCCGATACGGAACTGGAAAAACAACGAATCCGGGAAAATCTAGAGGAACTGGACCGCTTCCTGGCACCGTACGCTTACAGCGATTTGTCGCGATGGAAATACCTGACCGACACGATAACCGAAGAAATAGTGGTCCGCTGTTCGCCTGAATGCGGATTCGTGCGCACCAGTGTCGAGTTCCTTTCGTGCCCAGATTCAGAAAGACCACGCGGTGGCTACCCCGGCAACATCAAACTTACGCAACAAAACATCGACGAGAACGATTTACTTCCGGCGCTGAAACCGATTCCGGGTACCGCTTTGAATTTCACCGCAGTCCCGAGTCGCGTTCCGAAAGGTGCCAGTCCGGCGGAAATCACACATCACCATATGGACTGCATCGAAGCGGTCGCTTCCTACTTTGAGCGAATCCTTGATGTTAATTTAGCTATGCAGGAGAATCAGCTCGCATTTATTTTCTTCTGTTCGGGTCACTCGTTGGACGGACTCGGTCATTGGCGCAAGATTTTGAATATTTTAAGCAATTCCGAGACTGCTGTGGGTAAATATAAAATTTTTTACATGAAATATTTGGAAGTGTTGCAATATCAGTTGCCCGAATTGCCGGAGGAGCTGATGGAGCCGACCGATAAGAACACCGTCTATCGCGACGTTCGAAATTTGCTTGTGAATTGTACAATCGGCGGACTGCACGTGAGTGCCGATCGATTAGCGAAACGACTGAAGAAAAGTATGAAATGGAGTTTTAGCGGATTGCTCGATGAAGATCCGGACGATATGCCGGTTATTGTAGAAAATTTAGAATAAGTTTTTGTTTTTATTGAATTAAATGTTTTATCAAAGAAAACTACAATTTTAATTTTTCTCAGATTAAAATTACTTTTAGCCAATTTAATTTAATTCGATCATTTACTCAACAATGCTCGCTGTAACGAACAGCAAGGCTGCCCAATGTCGACCGATCCGCCACGTCACGGAAAATATCATCCACCAGCGAGATCGGCGAGACCAGTCAGTAAGGATCGAGCAGACAACCTGTGCAGACGAGCGGCGCGTTTTGTGCAAAGTTCAGATTAATAAAAATAATTGTAAAAATCGGTGGTGTCCCTGGTTTTTCTGTAGAGCCCTTTCCGCCTCCTTAACAGTATCATTAATATTTTTCTCCGAGCCTTATTTTATTTATTTATTTATTTATCATAACAAAATAGTTTACATAATAATAAATTGCTTAATTGAATTATTATAAAACGGAGCGTAGTCTCAGTTTATTTGTCAGCTTATTTATTGGAGGTGTATAGTGTGCGCTGAATTTGTTAAATACTCTACAGCATCTGTTAATAGGTTCATTTTGTCCGTAATCTGTACAATGTGGATATTCCTTAAGTGGTTTTGAATGTCTCCTCAGCCTGACATTGTCATTGAGTCTGAATTTATTTGAGATATGGTCAACCTTACTATCGCCATTCAGAACTTCTAAGGTAAAACAGGATGTGAGCATAGTTCTTCTAGAACCAAGAGGTTAAAGATTTAATAATTGGATCCTAACTATGTAGGGTGGAATGTTTTCAAAGTTTCTAGGGTCATACAAGTCCCTGAGAGCAAAAAGAAGGAATTGCATCTGGATTGATTCTATTCTGTTGCTGTATAACTGAAAAAATTAATGAACCCAAGAAGTTTATTGACTTTTGAAATTATTCGATTATAGTGAGATTTGAACCACAGTTTGTTGTCTAGTCGTAAGCCGAGTTTCTCAATTTGATCAACACGGTGTGGTTGAGTTCCACTTAGGACATAGTCATGGTGATATGAGGATGATTTACGTGAGAAGCTTATCACGTGGCATTTACTGACATTAAGCTCTAATTTGTTCTGACTGCACCAATGATCTAACGCAATAAGCTTGGATTGCAGGAATGCGGCATCTGCGGGCGAGGTTATGGCATGACATATTTTTAGATTATCAGCGTAAATCAGATATGAAACATTTTCCAATACTTCTGAAAGATTTGAGATGAAAACGTTAAATAAGAGAGGTCCCAAGTGTCTTCCCCAGAGAACACTAATATTTCCTTGGAAATAAGACCTTTAAACTTAACAAATTGAGTTCTATTATTAAGATAGGATTTAAGCCAGTCAAGTAAGGATACTGTCACACCAATTTGTTTTAATTTTAAAATCAGGACATTGTGATCAACTCGGTCGAACTCTTTGCTAAAGTCGGTGTATATTGTGTCGATTTGATGCCCATTTTCAAATCAATAGTTTTGAGAACATCGAGCACCTCCTCAATATACAATGAGATATTATCAACAAGTGTAGGAGCCGAAATATTGGGTTCGCTGTGGGTTGAATCTGGCTGGGCACCAAAAACTTCTTGAAAACGGTCAGCAAACATATCGCAGATATTACGCCGGCAGGAAGATTGCGTGATCCCATTGGACATGGTTACGGGATAACCCGAACTTTTTCGTTTTGTATTAACAAATTCGAAAAATCTTTTTGGTTCTGTTATGATATCTTCACCAATTATTAATTATAACTCTGAGGCCAGCATGTCATAACTTCTCTGAAGATTAGGAGTAATCGCTCCCGTTTTTTTAAGTTTTTTAAATTGCTTATTTCTTCTTGAGGTTTTTATCTACCCAGAGTTCTGAAACTTTGTCTGTTTGTTTTATTACAGCGACATAATTATCGGCAATTTTAAAGATCCCATCATAGAAAGATGTTATGACATTGTCAAGATCAATACATGAGAAAAGGGATGTCCAGTCTATCGAAGAAAGTTCATTATTAATGCAATTGCAATCAGCATTTCGGAATTCAAATACAATTTTATTATTGTAAGTGAGTGAACAAAATTAATGTTGTCGCATGGTACTTCTACTATGATAGCAGAGTGATTTTGTGTATTAGAGAAAAGATTCTCCGCGTCAGAAGCAGGGCTAATAATCACTCCATATGCGTCGGTAAAGATCATATCAAGCCATCTCCCAATTGTGTTGGGAAAATTCACTACCTGATGTAAGTCGTTATTATACAGTGTGTCGATAATAGTGGTGTCAATTAGCGTTACAAACTTTGTGGCAAACTTATAATACTCTCAGATTTCATCTAAAGTATAAAAAGAAGAAGAAGAAAAAACGAGAAACTGGTTTGAATCCCAGTGCCGCCGATAAAGTTTTAACAATTCCACGGAAGCCTTTGAACATTAAGTAACGTACAAAGCTGTGTGCTTACTTCAGTAACTTTTTTCCCCCAGCAGTACAACTCTTTGTACTACGCCACTCCACTAATAACAAGCCACGCCTTTCATTTTGACAAAAATGGCAGAGATAGAATCATCTCATAGATTTCGTGATTCACAGAAGAAAAAACACAAAAACCAACTAGAACCACTTTTAGCCTTTCAATACTTACCTAAAAAATGAAATCACCTTAAAAAAATATTACTTCATTCGCTGGTTTTTTAAATTTTTCGCACCACATGGATCATACCAACAAAAAAAAAGGCGAGTCTTGAGCAACTAAAAATAGACCGCTTTTGTAGGAACTTGTGGAGAGAAAATGCAAGGCGAATGATTTACGATAGAGAATCGAATACACTTTTACTTGTTTTCGTCGGGTTGAGAGAGAATTTGCTGGTCTTAGGGATCTGAGAGCGGTTTTTTTTTTTTAAGGCACCGAGTATAATTTAGGGAGTCACCCTTTAATGCATTGCACAGTTAAGTCGGTAAAGGAAGTGGATTAAAATTTGTAGTATTATGGAAATTCGGATGGATAGAGAAGGAAATGACGGTGAACATTATTCTTGAAGGACTGGAGGTTATACCCGTTCGGAAAAACGCTAGCCGGCAATGCGTTCCAGAGTCTGGATGTTCGGGAAATGAATGACCGCCTAAATTTCACTGTACGGGTAGATAAAAATTTGACTGGATACTGGTGCGCATGTTCCGCTTGTCGAGTATGTCGTGGAAAAGTGTAAAGTGGAGGAATAAGTGCGCATAGTTCCGAACTGAATTTACTATGGAAGTAGCGATAGAAAATGCTGAGTACTCCGACATTTCTGCGATGCTCGAGGGAGTCAATAGAAGCCGTAATGGTTTCATCTCCAATTAGTCGGAACACATGTTTTTGGATTCGGTCGAGCCGCGCAAGGTGAGTTTTGGGAGCACCAGCCCAAAGATGCGAGTTGTACTCTAAGCGAGGTCGAATGTAGGCCTTGTAGCTAAGTCGTGAGGCGTAAAGTTTTTTTTTCATTTACGAAGAATACCTAGGCGTTTGGAAGCGTCAAGGGCAACTTCGAAGATGTGTTGACTCCAATTGAGATGGTTATTCAACTTTACGCCTAAAAGAATAAAATCTTCGGAAGAGCAGAGTTGCAACACCATTAAAGGCTACATTAGAAGACGACGCTGGAACATCACGTTTGAGGGATAGATGACAGGCCTGTGTCTTAGCAGCATTGAACTCTACTCTATTTTTCCTGCCCCATTCCAGGATTAAATCGAGATCTGAGCTCAGCGAACGGAATAACTCTCTGCGATTGGAAGCAATAGAATGCTTGTTTGATTCCGCAACAGAGTCAAATTCATAGGTGTTATCCAAGGTACTGTCATCCGCGAAACTGTGGATTGGATTGAGAGTAGAAGACAAGAGATCATTAATAAATACTAAGAACAGGGTCGGCGATAAGACAGAACCCTGAGGGACACCGGAATTGATTGGGAATGAAGAAGAAGTAACGCCATCTAATACTACTCGTATAGTGCGTTTAGACAAGAAACTCTCAATCCATTGAATGAGGGTAGCATCCACGCCAATGACCGTGAGCTTAACAAGAAGGCAGTCATGCCAAACTCTGTCAAAAGCTTTTGCAATGTCAAGCGCAAGAACTTGACCTTCGCCGTATTTATGCAAGCAAGAGTTCCAGCGTTCCGTTAGATAAACCAAGAGATCTCCCGTCGATCTTCCAGAACGGAAACCGTATTGGCGGTCGTGAATAAGCTGTTTATCCTCGAGATATTTAACGATTTTGCGATTGACAGCAGTTTCCATCACTTTCGAGAGCACTGAAGTAATGGCTATTGGGCGGTAGTTGGCGGGGTTCGCTTTACTTCCTTTCTTGGGAATTCGCAACTTTCCACAATTGTGGAAAGCACCCAGAAGAGTAGGATAGATGGAAAAGGTTACGAAGAGGTTTTGCCAGAGAAGAGGAGCACATTTTAATGGTAATGAGGGGAATACCATCAGGGCCAGCGAACTTGTGAATATTGAGCTGTTGCAAAATCCTGAAAATGAGACGTGTGCGAAAATGTAGCAAAGGCAGCGAAAAACCAGAAGGTGTTGCGATGGGAGGGCTTCGGTTTGAAGGTGGTAGTAATTCTGTTGAATTATTTTTATTATTTTTTATTGTAGTAATGTAGTAATCCATTTTGAATAAATTATTATTATTATTATTATTAGTGTGAAGTTTCTCGCAAAGCTTGCTGCCAATAGGTTAGCTTTCTCAACAGGATCGACTACGGTACGGTCACCCTCTACAAGTGGTGGTGTTGATGAAGAGATGAAATTATTGTTGACCGTTTTGACAAATGACCAGAAAGATCTTGAGCCTTTTGGATTTTGAAGGATCTTCCGTCGAAGTTTTTGGTCATAATCAAATTTAACACGATTGAGGACAGATTTACAGGTATTTCTTGATTTCATATATAGCTCACTGTCTGCGACAGGTAGGGATCGTTTTATTTATGTTGTTGGAATTGCTTCAGTTGGCTTTATAGGGCTCATCGTTTCCATACATACATATTCTAAGCTTGCTACAGAATTGAGGTTAACAAATTTTTCAAGTATGTTGCAAGTATGTTTATGTCCCCGGCATATGCTGCAAGTTGAGTGAATTTGAAGCATAATATTCCCTTGGTGCCAACTGGAAGTTTCAGAACAAGATATTCGAATGTCAAGTTGAAAAGTATTGGTGCCAAGTCGTCCCTCTGTTTAAGGCCGTTGTCAGTTTTAAGGCTTGAATTCAGATCATTTTCTTCTCTGACTCGGTCATTGTCATTCTTGTAAGCCGAACAAGTTTTGGTAGGAATCCAAACTCTAATTTGATTTTATACAGTACGCGCCTGTTTTCGCAGCAGTTTTTGTCACTTTTTTATGATACTCCTACGTTAATCTTCAAGAAGTGTTTTTTGCATCCATATGTCCGTGTCTAATCTGTGCAAAAGATGTGTTATACAAGTGTCGCCGGATTTCAGAAGCTCAACTGGAATTCGATCAATGCCCGATGCTTTGTTTTTTTGGGTGGTTCTTTAGAGTCGCTTTTCCTTCTTGTTCGTGCGGATGATGGGTTCGGATTTTGGAGGTACTCAAAATATTGCGCACATTGTTGTTTTATATCATCCACATTACTTAAGAGGAATAAACAAGTCCTGGCAACAGCTTAAAGCCGATGCTCAGGATCGCGCCTTGTGGAAGAGAGTTGTTTCTGTCCTATGCCCCTATAGGGGGTCTTAACAGGAATTTGACATTACTTATAATGTTGCCTTCTGTATCCTTACTGAGGGTCGTCTTCGGTTGGTATCCCTTTGTTATCGTTATGGAATACGTGGCTCTCGTGTTGTGTAATTTAAAATATTCGCCAGTATTTTTAATTTCGATATTATTGTACTTCCGTCTTTTCTGTCTACAGATTTTGTTTGCAAATCTTCTGAAATTATCCTGTTTGGCTCGTGTCGTTCATTCTTTAATATTTTCGAAGCATGATTTTTTCGCTCTAAGGTATCTTGGCATTTATCGTCGAACCAATCATTTCTTTTGCGCCGGGGTTGTCCTATCACTTCCTATGCGATGGATGTAATGCCATCGAATTTAGAATTTCTTCGGTTTGCTATTCGACATCGTCTTTACCCAAAAGTGATCTGTGTCAAAATTAACCGTCATGTACGCACGTCGAGAATGCTGGAGGTCGCCCTTTTCTTTATTAGAACGTGGCATATTTGGTTGAATGTTCGTCCGTCGGCTAACCTCCAGGTTCTCTTATGAATGTCAGGATGTGGTAAGCATATTGAGCTTACAATAAGGTTTTTGCTGCTGGCAAAATTAGTCAGCCTCTGGCCGTTACTAAGATTGTGCCTTCCAATTGTCTCTATATAATTCTCCTCTTTGCCCACTTTCGCGTTAATGTCACCTCATACTATTTTAATATCGTTCGACGGAAGGGATTCTAAGGTACTGCAGAATTCATCTTTAGCTTCCGTTGGGGCGTTGGCATTAATAAGACAAACATTGGTGTTTAAACTTGTTGCCGACGAAAAACGCAACTACAAACTCCCGATTTGTTGAAGATTTACCACTTTTCATTATTGTATGCGATCTAAAATCATTAATTTCCTTACCTAATAATTTCGTTTCTTGGAGTGCAGTGATGTTTATGTTGTATTTGCTCATCTGTTCCAGATACGCTCTCACTAATCCTGTCCTGTACAGGGATCGCACGTTCTAAGATTCTAAGGAATAGTGTATGATCCGGATCATACTCGAAGCAAACGCACGGATTTCAAAGCCAAAAACTTGATGAACTTTTCCAAATCTTTCTCGGCAGCACCGAAACAAGACGACCCTTTAAGGAATCCAGACTGATAAACTTCTTGTTTCTGTTCCATTACCAGAATTATCGATCGTCTCAGAGCCGCGCCGTATAGACCGCGTTGCATCCGACTTTCGAGGTAGAGTCACTTTATGAAAAAGAAAGAACAAGGCACTTGGTAGAAGAGTCTGGACACCTTGTCAGATGGGGCGCTTTTTATTTTCATATGTATGCGTGCAACGTGTCGGTGTAACTTTTTAGTGGTTTTATTTCGCGAATATCTTTAATTTGCAGTACTTTTAAGTGGTGAAAATTTAATTTGGTAGGTTTCACGTTCTAATGAACGGATTGCAATCACATTTGCTTACTTATCGCACGCTGGAAAATAGCAGTGCGCTTTTTCAAATTTAACGGAAAACTCTAGTACGTCTTGTTCTTTCTTTTTCATAGAGTAACTCTAGTGTCAGGTAATGCGACACTACCTAGCCAACCCTGCCTTAGTCTTGCCTTCCTTTATTTAATCTACTTTCATGACCCCATGAAAAGATGTGGGGTGGAGACTCTGGAAGAGTAAGTAGTATTTTAATTCATTCATCTTTTATTCAAATTAAAAAAAAAATCGGCGATCAATAAAAAAAATGGAAATTCAACTGTACATTATTTAATTAATGTTGTAATATTTACGTGTATCTGTGTATCACTGTTTCAATATTTATGCGTTGTGGTTTTTTAAAGGAACTGATTTTATCTTGTTTTGAAGAATTAACGTTTGTAAAATTTGAAATTTAAACCTTTTAATCTCGCTTCAAAATTAATGTTTGTAAAATTTGAAAAGTTAATGTCAATTATGTATTAATTTCGTAATATTTACGTGTATCAGTGTAAAACTGTTTCAATGTTTATGCGTGATTTATAAGAAGAGATGATTTTATCTTGTATCTTGTATGTCAGTGCATCGCATACTTGCTTCTGAAAACTCGTCAGATCGGATTTGCGAAATTGGTCGATGCTTGCGCGTAAACGTGCGTTTCCGGTTCAGTGCCAACAACAACTAATGTGTCGGTTATCGACGTAAGAAATGCAGTTGCATCCGCATAACCCAATCTCTCAGCTGGAATTTTATAATCTTCTAGAACCTCGAATACTCGCTCGAACCGAGAAATCGTAATAACATTTGGGCATGTAATCATTACAGCTCGAATCAAGATTTTTAATAGGATCAACAGTGGGTTCATGCATTAACGAGTGGTATTTTTTTCTCTTTCTTTTCTCAATTAATCAAAATTTTATACAATCGCACCACCTTATATCTGCATGTTTCTTTTATTATATGCGTCGCAACCAATTCGTCCTTCGAGATCAGAAAACTTTATCACACCGTTTTTTCAAAGAGACCGTCGGATAGTGACTTCTATCTCTTAACAACACAACACAATTAATTTTTCCACTTCAAAGGTGTGCAAAAATTACAAAATTTCTTTAATTGCACATGGACAAAAATTTTCCAAAAATTGCCCGTCGTCAAACTCTCGGGTCGACTTCATGATCTCCAAAAAAAAAGTGCTCCTGCCTTTTCCTCTCATTTCCCGCATTCTGTAACTTTTCCCTTCTTCGTTCAGTCTCCGAAATTTTCTGGATTGTACAAAGGAGTCCATTCAATTACTGGTTTAAGTTTTACGTTTTTTGAATTAGGGCGACGATTTGAAATGATATCGAAGGAAGAGCTTTATCCTAGTTAGCAAATTGGAATAGTACCTAGAAAAGTAAAAATTCTGAATTATTCAACAAGAACTTTACCTGTTCGCTCCTTAATTTCTTTCAAAAAAACATCTGCAAATTATATGAAAAATATTTTATATATATATATTTTATATATATATATATATTGTTGCGAGCTAGGGGATCGCCGATTTCAAAGAAAAACACAATTCGTTTAAAAACAATGAATAATTTATTTAATCGCACTTTTCTTAATTCCTTGATCACTTTTAATTAATTCGCACTATATTCGCCGATTTGGCAATGCCGTCGATCTTATTCTTTCGCTTACTTGTACCGATTCGCGTTCTTTCACCGATAGGTGTCGCCGAAAGACTACTCTGTTGTCTGAAAGTTGGCGGATATTTATACTCCAGACAGATGTTGTTGTGTGTGTGTGTCTCGGCTATTCTAGATTGCGTACATTTTAGTAGAAGTGTCTGGAAACATGTTTATAGCGTTTTACATGTTGATGGACTTTTCTCGGTGTTTCTGGCAACATCCAAATTGCGTGATTGCAAGATCTATAACATTACCCTCTCCTTAGTCCCTGTTCGTCCCGAACAGAGTCGTTCACTTCCTCAATGGCACCATGGTACTTTGTTAGTCGGTCGAGATGTACCACTTTCATTTTAGTGCGGGGTTTATGATGTAGTTGAATCCGATAGACGACATCATTTAACCGGTTGATGATCTGGTAAGGGCCTTCCCAGTTTCGCTGTAGTTTCGGCGATCTGCCCTTCTGTCGTTTGGGATTGTATAACCAAACCAAATCGCCCTCTTGGAATCCTGATGAGTTCGCCCGTTGATCATACCTCGTCTTCATGCGGTCGGACGCCAAATCAATTTTATCTCTGACCAGGTTATAAATTGTCTTTAGTCGACATCGAAGATCCGAGACATAATCTTTAGCATTGGTTGGTTGGTCTGGTGGCACTCCAAACATTAGTTCCGCAGGGACGCGAATATTTCTTCCGAAAATGACGGAGTTTCTCCTGTTGTTGAATGCACCGATGTTCTATAGGCCATTCAAAATAGAGGGATGTGCTGGTCCCAGTCCTGTTGCCTCTCGCTGACGAGTTTGGATAGGTTTGAGTTCAATGTCCTGTTGAAACGTTCCACCATTCCATCGGACTGTGGGTGTAATGGAGTTGTCCTCGTTTTGTTTATTCCCAGCATTTGGCACACGTGTTTGAATATTTGTGATTCAAAATTGCGCCCTTGATCGGAGTGTAGTTCACGTGGCGCTCCAAATCTGCTCACCCAGTTGGTAACAATTTGTTCTGCGACGGTTACTGCTTCTTGGTTTGGAATTGCGTAAGCTTCAGGCCACTTGCTGAAATAATCAATGACCACTAAAATGTAACGATTACCATTTTCTGATTCCGGGAACGGTCCAGCAATATCCACAGCAATTCTCTCGAATGGGATTCCCACGTTGTATTGTTGCATTTCTCCCTTTGATCTGCGGTGTGGGCCTGACTCGATGCACACGTAGTACATTTACGGCACCAGTTTTCGACATCATCTCGGAGATGGATCCAATAGAACCTTTCTCGTATCTTTGCCAAGGTTCTATTTACACCCAAATGCCCCCAGGTACCTCCATGATATTCCTTCAAAACCTCCTCGACTTTACAATGCGGGACGATGGTTTGCATGTGATACGACTTTCCATCAGCGTTCTCCCATTTCCGTTTTAATAATCCGCCGTCTAGGTGAAGGGAGTTCCATTGTGCCCAATAACACTTTAAGGTTTCACTGAATTGTGAGATGTTGTAACGCAATGGGTCCACATTGCTGCGACTCCCAAGACGTCATCAGAATAATGGGGCTCTTCCGGATCTGGGCAGCACAATTTGCCGGCAGTCAGGAGCGTGGGCGTGGGGATTAACGACCCAGAAGAGCACACCATCCTTGAAGGTGCTGCAGAAAAAGGAATATGGGAAGAGGGAAGGAACCTGTGTAATCGTGCAACTTTGTTTTTTCTCAGGTTCCGTACGAGTTGCTAAAACAATGGATCAACCGTTACCGTACGGAACCTGGAACCTCGATACTTACAATTTCCTTCCTCCCGGACTAAGACTCACTCCACCTTCAGGAGTCGTTCCGGGATCCTCCTCGCCCCTCTCTACTCCATCTTCATGGGCTAAACAAAATCTAATACAAAAAAAAAACCGACCACACCTGAGAAGATAAAAATTATTACAAGCAAAAAAAAAGAAGAAAATAATTTTTTTTTTTACATATTTTTTCTAAATTTATTAATGAATTTATGCATGCAAGAAGAAGAAAAAAAAAATACTAACAGAAAATTTGTGCTACCATTGCTCGTTGGGGGGCCCCCTTCGCTCAGCCTCGTTTTTTTTTTCTCGTCTTTCGTCACGCCGTTGTTCGCAATAGTTTTTCGATCGATTCGATGAATTTATCATGTACACTTATTATTCCAAATGGGAATTATTGGAAGAAAGATAGGCACAACTACGCCGTAAATAGTTCAAACTTCTTCTATCACAAAACTCAAAAATCTCTCGAAAAATCACTGTTTTCTCGAGGTATCGCGTGTACGTCGATCTTTAAGTTATCTCCGACACGAAAAAAAAACGTTTTTTTTTTTCTTTGTCCCAAAATGAATAGCGTTCACCGTTAACAATCAACGGGTTAATTGAAAAAAAAAATTTTGAATCCGTTTTTATCTTAATATCACAAAGCTGCTTTTGCAATTATCGTCTCCTGCAGCAGCGATAAAATTTTCTAAGTTTTATTTTCTTAGTACACAGCACTTTTTTTTTTTTTTGAATTTTTCAATCGTTTTCACTCCAAACGCACTTATGTTTTTTTATTTTTTTTTTATTTTGAAACAACGCGATTCTGTCAATATTCCGTCTTTTTTCTTTATTTTCGTCTCGAATTTAGTTTTTCAAAAAAAAAAAAAAAAAAACCCGGTTATATTTTTTTATTTTCGATTTTTTTTTTCGCCGACACTCTCTGTACCGATCTAGGCGAGTCTTGTCCGTTGTCTCCTCAAAAAAAACTTTCTTTCTGCCCCGATGCGCTACTCGAGATCAATTACCCGAAAACGAAATTAGCGGATTGACGGTCATCCGGTTTTTTTTTTTTTTTTTTTGTATTACAATATGAACAATATAAATAATTGAATTAAATGTTTAGAAGGGTGCCTTTTTTTTTAGCAATATGGCAACAACACAACCCTTTTATATCAAAAAAACTAATTACTTCTTCTCAGGTGCGTTTGCATGGCGTTTCGCCACAATCGTGGGGAAGACCCAGACCCTGCAGAGGTCTCATAAGCCGGGCTATCCGCATAATAATCAATTAAATTTCACTATAATTAACTTCCTTTCCACTTCAAATTCCTGGTTTAAAAAAAAATTAGTACTTGCCCTAAACTTTTATGTCCTTGCAATGGTAGACCCCTAAAATTTTTCCATTTTCGTCGCATAGTTCATAAGCGACATTCCCCACTCGTCTGTGGACAAAGGCTTTAATAAATTTTGGAGCCAATTTTGCCGAAAATTTGTTGGCGGCGTCGCTCTGGACGAAGTTTTTTACAAATACTGCTTGACCTGGCTGATATGAATGGTCCCTGCTGCGCAAATTGTAGTATTTCGCAGATTTACGATATGCCTCCTCTATATGAGTTTTTACTAGCGTTTGTGCTGTACGCAGGCGATCAAGGTGAGCGTTGAGTTGGACGTCGCGATCATGGAGTGAGTCCAGCATCCGCAGCAGTTTATAATCGGCTCCATGCTGAATTACATGTGATCCGAACATCAGGAAATGAGGCGAAAATCCCGTCGATTCATGTATGACATTTCGCAATGCGGCACACGTTTCGTCAAGATGCTCGTCCCACTTCCGATGATCTTCACCCACATAAGCGCGGATACCCGCCAGGATAGACCGATTAACCCTCTTGGATGCATTCGATTGTGGTGCGTAATAGGGTGAAAAGGTATGTTGCACTCCGTATTCCTCCAGTAACTTGCCGAAAACTTTGGATACGAACTGTACCCCATTGTCGGAATGTAGGAACTCAGGAACTCCGAATGTGAGAAAGATGTCTTTCTCCAAGAACTGTACGACTTTTTCGGCGGTTGCTGACGCCTTTGCTTTTAGCCAAACAAACTTGGTAAAATGGTCCAACACAACGAATATAAATCGGTTTCCTGACCGTGACCTAGGGTATGGTCCAAGGAAATCGACATATAGTCGCTGAATCGGTCCATCAACCGGAACCTGTTTGCCCATTAGCGGTCGCATCGTAGTATTTGCTGGTTTTATTTGCTTGCAAATATCGCAACTGTTTACATATTGTGTAACGTCCTGTCGCAGTCCGGGCCAATGGTAGTAACGCTGGATTAGTTCGATAGTTTTCGCTATACCGCAATGTGAAGACATCGGGTCCGTGTGTAATTTATCAATCAAGGATTCAGTTAAAGGTTTAGGCACCCATAATTTCCAGGGTGGTACATCTGTTAAAGTCGATGATGATGACGGTTTGTAGATGTAAATTTTGTCATTCTGAACCTTGAGATTGGTGAAACGATCCGGTGTTTCCACGATTTTTGCGATATATGTGGTGTAGTCTTGGTCCGCAAAACCATCTGAGTCCAGATCCAAGTGAGGGGACAAGCTTTCGACAATGGCTACCTCTGAGCAAAATGCACGTGAGAGAGCATCAGGTACGACATTCTGGGTACCTTTCCGATGTTCGATGCTAAAATTGAAGGCTTGAAGTTTAAGACTCCATCTAGCTAAGCGGCCTGAAAGGTCCTTTTGGTTCATTAACCATTTTAGACTAGCATGGTCTGTAATGATCGTAAACTCCAATCCCTCAATATAAGCTCGGAACCTCTTGACGCTCTGCACGGCAGCCAAGCATTCTAATTCGGTCACGCTGTAATTCCGTTGAGCGGAATTTAATTTAGCGGACATGAATGCAATTGGATGCTCTTCACCTACATCTGACTTTTGGAAGAGCACGCTTCCGATCCCCGTTGCACTGGCATCGCATTGTATGTAGAACGGCTTGCTAAAGTCTGGGTTCATCAGAACTGGTGCCGTTGTTAAAAGATGTTTCATGCGTTCGAATGCGATACCAGCTGCATCGCTCCAAAGGAATGATCGGTTACCTTTCAGCAAGTCTGTCAACGCTGATGCTACCGTCGCGAAGTTGGGAATGAACCTTCTGTACCAACCCGCCATGCCTAAAAATCTTCGCACGTCCCGCGCAGATTTGGGAATCGGATATGCCGTGATGCCGGAGATTTTCTCGGGATCCGTCTTTAGAATCCCATCACTAACCACATACCCAAGATATTTTATCTCTCTCAAAAGGAATTTGCTTTTCTCGACATTAATCGTGAGGTTGGCCTTTTTAAGAAGTAGCGCAACTTCACGAAGAAGATCGAGATGCTCATCGAGAGTGCTGGACGTTATAAGAAGATCGTCCAGGTAGACAAATATCTTGTCGTGTAATTGGTGAGGGATCACTTTATGCATCAGTTGGCACATAGTTTGGGGTGCATTGCAAAGACCAAAAGGCATGACGGTAAATTGATACAGAGGACGGCCAGGTATTGCGAACGCCGTTTTATCCCTGGAGGCAGCGTCGAGCGGAATTTGCCAAAAGGCATCTTTCAGATCCAGGCTGGAAATAAACTTAGTGGATTGCAAGCGTGATAATAAGCCATCTATTAAAGGAAGTGGGTACGCATCTTTAATAGTGACCTCGTTGACGCGGCGTGCATCCAAACATAAGCGTACCTTTCCTGGTTTACGGACTAAGGTCACTGGTGAACTCCAGGCACTTGTACTCTCCTCTATTACCCCCAACGAGATCATGCGGTCCAGCTCATCGTATAGCAATTTCTGCACAACCGGTGAAACAGCATAGTGCCGTTGTTTTATCGGAGCAGTATTGCCTACATCGATGTGATGTACCAAAAGCGAGGTCTTTCCGAGTCCCAGACAATTGAATGATGGAAAAAGTTTTATGACGTCATTCAATTGCCCGCGCTCACCATCGGATAGCTGGTGCATGAGGTTGTCGGTATTAGAGGGCGTTGGAGCTTGTATCTCATTCACCTGTACCGGAGTCAAGCCAAACGCATCCCAAAAATCTATTCCTAGATATACCTGGTTAGTCAGAGTTGGAACAATGAGAAATCGCATTGTCCTCGTCTTTTCACCAAATGTGACGCGAGCGGAGATATAGCCAATTACACTGTTTTTATTGCCACACGCAGTCGCCACCTGTGTGTGCAATGTGTGTATTGGCAAACCTAATTTTTCAATGTTCTCTAGGGCATTCGCTCCTAATATACTCGCGCTCGCGCCACTATCCAGGAGTCCCTGAAAAGTGTGGGCACCTATAGAAATCCGGGCGTACGGTCGGTTATCTCCAGCAACATGTAATAGAGATGACAAGCTCGCTTGACGAAGTTGGCGCCTGATAGTCCAATAGCGCACAGATCGGGGCAAACGAGACGCATTGGATTTAGAGTATTTTTCGGTTTGTGTAGCTTGATCTACGACCGGCCGCTTTGCTGCAGTCGACGTAGCTCTGGGTCTGTGTTCGATGCAGCTTCGGTGGTATTCCGGATAGGACCTCTCCAATTGGGAGTGTGAGTGGTCCCATTGTGACCCGCACTCCTTTGAGGGTTTCCCGAAGGACGTGATCTACATTGTCCACAATTCGGTTTAAGAGTATTCCGGGCTCCACATCCGAAACAAAAGACTCCGTTCACCTGTTTTGTACATTCTGTGAAGAAATGACCCAGGTCATGGCAATTCCAGCAAATCGTGAGGTTACTTGGCGAAGGCTTTAATGCCGATATTTCGACATATTGCTGAGAGTCGTGAAACGTTTGTACTTCGCTAACCTGTCGTCGACTGGAACATGCCATCTCCGCATCGTAACCAACTCGTTTCCAAGTATCCTCAACGACCGAACATTTTCTTCTCAGATTTTGTACAGAAGAAAATTCCATTCCAGCTAAATGAGCCTGTAAGCCTGGACGCATATTTCGCAGTAATATCTGCTGGAAATCCATATCAGTCAGCGGTTTTCTCAATTGCAAAGCCAGAGCTTCAATGGCATCACAAAAATCGCTGAACGACTCTCGCGATTTTTGGGTACGTCCATCAATCACTCGTCGAATGTCTAGGTCAGTATTATGATTGCCGAAACGTTCTCGGAGGCATACACAAAATTCAGTCCAGGGTAAGTTTGGTTGCGACTCACGCAGAGTCCAAAACCATTCGGCAGCAGGGCCTTTCAATAGTAGGAAAATTTCAGAAATCAAATTTCTTTCTGTCAAACCGTTTGATGTTGCTAGAGCCTCAATCCTAAACAAAAATCGATCAACGTTCATGCCGGAGCTTGATCCATCAAATTGGATTCCCCATTTTGACAATGGAATAGACCGTCTATGATCCACTGTGTGAATGATTGGACGCTGGGGTGTTGGGTTCTCGTTTACCAACTCATGACGGGTACTCGAAGGATGCCAAGGTGAAGTTTGAGGGTGATAAAGAGGTTCTTGAAGTGGATGTGGATTCCGAAAGGTTTCCCCAAGCATGTTTGATGCCGATGGTCTAAAGGTATTATGAGGCCGGTCTGTTGTTGGGTTTTCTAGCATGTGTCTTTCGACCATATTAATGGCAGACGTGGCGCTAAAGTCCAACTCCTCTATTTTCTGGAGGAAAGTATCTAGTTGGGCTTCTTCTGCTTTTCCAACCATTTCCACCACTGCCTTGTTCAATCTGGCAATAAGAGCTATGACTTCTTTCCCGGCAGCCTTCAGGTCACCAGTAGCATTCTTTACGAGTCGCGTGACTCTGCCTGTGTAATGGGTTATGCGAGAACTACAGGCCAATAACATCTCGTCCTCACCGGACAGACAGCTTTTGAGCGCTGACGCAATACTTCCAAGTCCAGCCTGACATTCCTCAAGCTCACCTGGCAAATCCGCCAGAACTGTAGGAGGCAAAGCAGTTGGTCTTAAAATTGGCCTTGACTTTTCCAACTCGAGTCTGGCCTCGAGTAAGTCGATTTGAGTTAGGGGGTCTCCCGCAATGTTTCGCATTAAACATTCCATTTGGAACTCCTCCGGCTCCAAATGGTCTAAATTAAAGTTGTCCATCATTGCAAGAGATAGAAAAATGATGCTGAGAAGGATAAATTTTTTTTTTTCTCTAATTAAAACTATACTAAAACTAACTATACTAAGACTAACTATAACTAAATAAAAAAATACAAAAATGAAGGAAAAAAAATTATAATAAGAAAATCTAACCAAACTAATGAGTATACTAAAACTAACTATGCTAAAAGATTAAACGAAAAAAAGAAAATAGTATCATGCTAAAGCTAACCATGCTAAAAATAGGAATAAAAAAATAATAATGAAAACTAACCTAATAATTCACCATGCTAAAATAGAAATAAAAAAATTTAATAAGAAAACTAACCTAACTAATCACCATGCAGAAAAATATAACTTCAAAAAAAAATTTAATAGAACTAACTACCATTGGAAGCGAGCAGTGAAAATTAAATATAGAAGAAAAAAAAAGGAAAAAAAAAATATATATATATATAAAATAAATAGAAAAAATGATGAAAATAGTACTGAAGTAATTTAAAAGATGGAGAATCCCGAAACTTGAATCCATCCAGAAGAGTGATCCACATTTCCGAGAGAAAGAGAGAAAGAAAACGCTTTGAATGCTTACACCGAAAATTACACAACAGTTGCACAATTACCACAGGACAGACAAGGAGGTAGATTCATGGAGTTTATCCTAATTTATACTTTATTTGACTTTAAGATATCGAATGCCTCATCGATATGATCCCTATTACGAACAAAATTATTCGACTGGCCTTAACATTGTACGACCGACGGACCCGGTCCGGATAAAATTTTGCGAGAGACCATATCGCGAGCAGAAAAAAAAATAAAAATCGCGATACTATGATGTATGTAGTTGAGATCTGTGTTCGAGTGGTATATCGACACCTACGCTAAATGCGGACAGCAGTCTCCAACATACGATCATAGCAATACTACCTAAGGTTAAAATACTCGCAGGTTCTAGTAGAGTTCCAAATGAACTTTGCACGAAAGGTGCACCTGGCAACCTTAATAAAACACAAGATTTTTCGCCCGGTAATAATTAAAATACCTCCTCCATGAACTGTGAGAAAGGTTATAGTTGGGAGGAAAATTTAAGAGATGAGAAAAATTGAACTAAGATGTGATTTTACTAACTATTGATAAAAGTTGATTTTTATATTTATTTAACAGACCGAAAATTTTAATGAAAAAAACGAAAAATTGACCGAAATTCTAGAACTTTAATTTTAAGTGTTGAAGGAAAAGAAAAAGTGAAATTATGAAAGCCGTACAAATAACGAAACTGTTTGGGCGCCACTGTAACGCAGTGGCTGAAATTCCGATAAAAAAAAATTTTAAGTATGAGTAAGGAAAATTAAATGTGTAAAAGCCGTAAAAAAACCATTTGGGCGCCACTGTAACGCAATGGGTCCACATTGCTGCGACTCCCAAGACGTCATCAGAATAATGGGGCTCTTCCGGATCTGGGCAGCACAATTTGCCGGCAGTCAGGAGCGTGGGCGTGGGGATTAACGACCCAGAAGAGCACACCATCCTTGAAGGTGCTGCAGAAAAAGGAATATGGGAAGAGGGAAGGAACCTGTGTAATCGTGCAACTTTGTTTTTTCTCAGGTTCCGTACGAGTTGCTAAAACAATGGATCAACCGTTACCGTACGGAACCTGGAACCTCGATACTTACAATTTCCTTCCTCCCGGACTAAGACTCACTCCACCTTCAGGAGTCGTTCCGGGATCCTCCTCGCCCCTCTCTACTCCATCTTCATGGGCTAAACAAAATCTAATACAAAAAAAAAAACCGACCACACCTGAGAAGATAAAAATTATTACAAGCAAAAAAAAAGAAGAAAATAATTTTTTTTTTACATATTTTTTCTAAATTTATTAATGAATTTATGCATGCAAGAAGAAGAAAAAAAAAATACTAACAGAAAATTTGTGCTACCATTGCTCGTTGGGGGGCCCCCTTCGCTCAGCCTCGTTTTTTTTTTCTCGTCTTTCGTCACGCCGTTGTTCGCAATAGTTTTTCGATCGATTCGATGAATTTATCATGTACACTTATTATTCCAAATGGGAATTATTGGAAGAAAGATAGGCACAACTACGCCGTAAATAGTTCAAACTTCTTCTATCACAAAACTCAAAAATCTCTCGAAAAATCACTGTTTTCTCGAGGTATCGCGTGTACGTCGATCTTTAAGTTATCTCCGACACGAAAAAAAAACGTTTTTTTTTTCTTTGTCCCAAAATGAATAGCGTTCACCGTTAACAATCAACGGGTTAATTGAAAAAAAAAATTTTGAATCCGTTTTTATCTTAATATCACAAAGCTGCTTTTGCAATTATCGTCTCCTGCAGCAGCGATAAAATTTTCTAAGTTTTATTTTCTTAGTACACAGCACTTTTTTTTTTTTTTGAATTTTTCAATCGTTTTCACTCCAAACGCACTTATGTTTTTTTATTTTTTTTTTATTTTGAAACAACGCGATTCTGTCGATATTCCGTCTTTTTTCTTTATTTTCGTCTCGAATTTAGTTTTTCAAAAAAAAAAAAAAAAAACCCGGTTATATTTTTTTATTTTCGATTTTTTTTTTCGCCGACACTCTCTGTACCGATCTAGGCGAGTCTTGTCCGTTGTCTCCTCAAAAAAAACTTTCTTTCTGCCCCGATGCGCTACTCGAGATCAATTACCCGAAAACGAAATTAGCGGATTGACGGTCATCCGGTTTTTTTTTTTTTTTTTGTATTACAATATGAACAATATAAATAATTGAATTAAATGTTTAGAAGGGTGCCTTTTTTTTTAACAATATGGCAACAACACCACCCTTTTATATCAAAAAAACTAATTACTTCTTCTCAGGTGCGTTTGCATGGCGTTTCGCCACAATGTCTTTCCACTCAGGCCGTTTCATTTCGTCCTTCCATGCCATGATCGGTGAAATATCTGGATCTTTACGTTGGGCGTCTTCCAGTTCTTGCTGATTCCATCCAGTCTTTGGTTCGGTCGTTATCCTCTGAATGGTTTCTCCGGCCTCTTTTCCTTCTACACGGTGACAATGCTTGCAGTTCGGTGGACAAGGACGACGTGAAAGCGCATCGGCATTACCGTGGATTCTTCCTCTTCGATGAACAATCTCGAAATCGTAGGATTCGAGCCTTTCGATCCATCTGGCTACTTGGCCTTCGGGGTTCTTAAACTGAAGTAGCCATTTAAGCGATGCGTGATCCGTTCGAAGAAGGAACTTTTGACCATAGAGATATTTGTGAAAATGTTTTGTTGCTTCTACTATGGCTAGTAGCTCTCGGCGAGTTACGCAATAGTTCCTTTCTGATTTTGAGAGTACTCGGCTGTAGTAAGATAGCACTCTCTCCTGCCCATCGATCTCTTGTGATAGTACTGCTCCGATACCGACATTGCTGGCGTCAGTGTCTATGATGAAACCATGACCTGGTTTTGGATACGCCAGAGCTGGGGAGTCGCAGAGTTGGTCTTTTATCCTCTCGAATGCTTCCTGGCACTGTTGACTCCATGTAAATGGCTTCCCTTTTTCTGTTAACTGATGCAGACATTTCGCCGTGTTGGCAAAGTCTTTTACGAATCGACGGTAATATGTCGCTAAGCCTAGGAAGCTGCGCAACTGGTGTTTATCACTCGGAGTAGGCCAATTTTTCACCGCCAGTATCTTCTCCGGATCTGTCTTTACGCCATCAGCTGAAACGATGTGACCCAAGTACTTGACTTCTGCACTAAACAAAGTGCACTTTTTCGGACTCAGCTTTAATTTTGCCGCTCGCAGTCGCTGGAAGACTTCCTGCAGATTTTTTAGGTGTTCATTGAATGTTTTTCCGATAACGATCACATCATCTAGGTAAACGAGACAAGTTTTCCAACTCAGACCACGCAAAACGAATTCCATCAGTCTTTCGAACGTAGCTGGAGCATTGCACAGGCCAAATGGCATTACGATGAACTGCCACAGTCCACTGCCGACAGAGAATGCTGTCTTCTCTCTATCTTTTTCATCTATCCCCACTTGCCAGTAACCACTCTTCAGGTCCAACGTTGAGAACCATTTAGCATCGGTCAGGGTGTCCATGATATCGTCGATTCTAGGTAGTGGATAGCTATCCTTTTTCGTAACATCATTTAGTCGCCTATAGTCCACACAAAAACGGGTACTGCCGTCCTTCTTCTTCACCAGCACTACTGGCGATATCCACGGGCTCTTTGATTCTTCGATGATTCCTTGATGCTCCATAGTTTTGACCATTGAATGTTGCTCTAATTTGTGATTAATGTCTGCTGATTGTTGATCCAATTTGTGCATCATTTGTTGCATTAACTGTGTCAGAGCATTCGATGCACCAGAACACTCCTCTGCACGAGTTTCCTCGATTTGGAACTCAAAACTATCTGCATCCTCACCCTCAGCCTCAAGTGTCTCGATCATACGGCTGACAAGTTCAGACTTGCTCCCTAGTGTAGATAACTCGCGTCTACTGAGCTTCCTTCAGCTCCGTTACTTTTAAGTCTTTTAAATAACGCGGCATTTTCACTACCGATTATTACCAGTTTTTCCGCGATTCGAATTCAATTAAATTAAAGTCACTGCTCACTCGAGAATATTCGTTTTCACAAAATTCTCACTGTCCGTTCGAGAATTTTAGTTCCGCGATTTTACTTCGCTAATTAAAGTCACTGTTCACTAGAACACTCGAGAATATTCGATTTCACAAAATTTTCACTGTCCGTTCGAGAATTTAGTTTCGCGATTTCGCTCTCACAAAATTATCCGTTCCGAGAATTTTTTAATTTCACTCGCGATTTTTAAACCGAATTTATCCTTGAAATCCCACTCTTCTGACACCAATTATTGCGAGCTAGGGGATCGCCGATTTCAAAGAAAAACACAATTCGTTTAAAAACAATGAATAATTTATTTAATCGCACTTTTCTTAATTTCTTGATCACTTTTAATTAGAGTCACTGTATAACTGAGCAACTCGGCAAAGGAGTCTGGCAGATGCGTATCAGAGTTGAAACCGTTAAGTTTGAATTTTTTGGTGTATATACATATTTGGTTAGATATTTATCAAAATGCAATTGCAATTCGATTATGTGCCCTGAAAAATTAATATCATTGTGCCATTCCATTAGAAACAGCCAAAAATTCAATTTAATTTTGCAATTTTCTGCACCCACACATCTTTACCAAACAGGTTTTTAGTCTAGTTTATGATTCTGTTTGTTGACACATGGCGGAGAAACATCCCAACAGGGATTTTTGCAATCCATTCCCTTTTATTGAAAATCATTCAAATTGAGAAATCATTCAAATCGACCTAAGAAATTTGCAATGCATTCTGAAGTAATGTGAAGGCATTACATAAAGTAGCAGTTTATTTAGGGAATTTGATATGCATTGAAAGGTAATGTGAGGAGATTGCATAAAATAAATGATCATCTTCAAAACGTGCCGCGCACAAAACGAAAAATTAACAATAGAAAACGTTATTATTATCATAACCCGTTTCCTTTCTAATATTCCCGTAAAATTTTACAAGTTGTTCATTCCGAGAAAAAAAATCTTAAGTCGCATTTTTCCAGCAACAAAATTAGTTAAATTATAGCAACAGAATTTAAAATACTGAATTCATATCAAAAGCAGGATCCAATTTCATCACATTTTTCAATATTAATTCAAAATGAATCGCTCCCTCAATATTAGAATACCTTCTCAAAGATTAATTTGCTTTCTATTCTTTTGTAACCATTCCATCGTAGATTCTTTTGCGACCATTATATTGTCGATTTTTTTCCAGTCATTACATTATTCATTCGTTTCCATAGATTCCAATGTCGATTCTTTGTAATGCAGAAAGTAGAAAAAACGAATGCTTGCCTATGACATTGCAATGTTAAAATAATCTATGTTTTACGACAGGAAGTAGCTGTAATAGCTTCATGGTAAGAATCATCGGCGCGGTAATGATTCCACTCCCTACTGGGATATGTCAGAATGACTACACAGTCTACACTTATTTTCACCAACACTTTGATCTTTCGAACGTTCGATTCTTAGTACCAAATTTTTTAGCACGTTCGATTTTTGTACTAAAATAGCTATCTGCCAGACTCCTGGACCGAGGAGCTCAGTTATACAGTGACTCTACTTTTAATTAATTCGCACTATATTTGCCGATTTGGCAATGCCGTCGATCTTATTCTTTCGCTTACTTGTACCGATTCGCGTTCTTCCACCGATAGGTGTCGCCGAAAGACTACTCTGTTGTCTGAAAGTTGGCGGATATTTATACTCCAGACAGATGTTGTTGTGTGTGTGTGTCTCGGCTATTATAGATTGCGTACATTTTAGTAGAAGTGTCTGGAAACATGTTTATAGCGTTTTACATGTTGATGGACTTTTCTCGGTGTTTCTGGCAACATCCAAATTGCGTGATTGCAAGATCTATAACAATATATTTTATATATACATACCTATATATACCTTTGAATTAAGTCATTATTATTCTCGGTATTTCCATTGAATGTCTTCCATTGAACTGTCTTAAATAAAGTTGAGATATCATCCATTTCTTAATTGAATTGAATTAAGTCATTATTATTCTCGGTATTTCCATTGAATGTCTTCCATTGAACTGTCTTAAATAAAGTTGAGATATCATCCATTTCTAATTTTCCTTTCCTTCCATTTTCTAGGCAGATCAGCATTAAACTGTTATAAACAATACATAAAAAATATTGTACTCACGATATGACATTGAATGACACTATCAACTTTAATTAAATTAAATTATTATTTTCACTTGCAATTCAAAACTGAACGTTTTCAAACAAAGATTTTATTTAATTTTTCATTCGCGTTGTCCTTGAGAACAATTTATTAATTAGAGTCACTGTATAACTGAGCAACTTCCTTGGTTTAGGAGTCTGACGTATGACTATTTTAATACAAAGTTTGCCCGGCCTAAAACATATAATACAAAAATTTTCCCGATTTTACAATCAAATTGTTAGTGAAAATTGGCCTAGACTGTGTAGCTAGTTATTCTAACATATCGCAGTAGAAAGTGGAATCATTACCGCTACTTTCTGCCGTGAAACATAAATTACTTTAACATTGCGATGTCATAGGCGAGCAATCGTTCTTGCTACATTTTGCATTACAAATAATCGACATTAGAATCTATGAAAAAGAATGAATAATGTAATGGCTGGAAAATAGTCGACAATATAGTGGTCGGAAAAGAATCGATGATGAGTGGTTTCAAAAGAATAGAAAATATATTAATTTTTGTAAAGGATTTGATTCTTATTGTGAAGAAGCAATTCATTTTCAATAAATAATGAAAAATATGATGAAATTGGATCCTGCTTTTGATACGAGTTCAGTATTTCAAACTCAATATTTAAAATTTGTTTTTTTTGTAGGCGGGAAACGAATCTGATACAAGGAAAAAATATACACAGAATAGGCTTCTTCTCTTCAGCCAGGCCAGTAGATATGGAAAGCACTGGCGAAACCTTTTGAGCACGAAACTAGGTGCTGCTTGTTTTGGTGTGAAGTGTGACAGTTTTGATTTTTTAATTCAGCAACTGCTACAGACTACTGCCGGTTTGTTTCATGGGAAATTAGGAAGAAAACAATTCAATAAGACCGATAAGAATCGGCTACGAGAAGAGGACATTGTGCTCCGGTGTTTGGTAAGTTTTTCAAATGATTCGTTTTGTTATGGCAGGCAATTAAGAGTATTGCAAATTTTCAGATATCCGGCGGCAGGCACAACAGCTTGACGATGGCATCCTGCAGTAGATCGGTGAGTAGCGATTTCGTTGTCTAATAAATATTGAAATTATGGGCAGCAGAACCTTCTCCACTCTTCAATGTCTTCCCAGTCTAATTCTGTAGGTTAGGGTTTGCGCTTAAATATTGTTGGCTAGACCACAGGTCATTGCTTGCTAAAGCCGCAAATTTAGGCTGCGGATCGCGAGCGACAGCCTTTGCAGAGGTTGCAAAGAATCTATCGAACATTATCTTTTTCACTGTCCGCAAATCTCAACAGTCGTCTCCTTCGTTTAGGCTCTAGATTCTTCTCAGCTAAACGACCTCAAAGGCGTCAAACATTCGAGCCTGCTTCGGTTCGCCAACCGAATCAAGTGGCTAGAACAAGAGGAGTGATATCCATCTCATAATGAATAGGGGAGTACAATGGGCCCAACTAGATGGCCCCAGTGTATTGTGGTTCTACGAAATCACCCTCCTACAACCTAAACTTAAACGCTAGGTTGTGCGCGATATGTAAAATTATTCCTTTTCTGGTGCCTGGTACGAACTTTTCAGGGAGCCAGCGCTTTTTCTTCTTCCTTATGACCTGGGCTCAATTTGGGGTGACGATCATTAAGGACAATTAGTTGTGGATTTCAGCAGTCCATGCAATAAAAATTCCAATTTAACGGATAGGGAAGAAATCTATAATATTATTTAAAGCACATGAAATTAAGGCTAAGAACATACAAGACAGAGTTTATAGCGGATAAACTAGCAGAATTCATTAATTTATACACAACAAATGTGGGATAGGCAGTAGAATTCATAACTACTGCCAGTCCTGCTTTCACTAAAAATGGCAAAAATACACTCACTGGATCGTGGGATTATCAACTGTATTCTTAGAACACTAACTGATTCGAGGAATGTATACAGTGCGGAATCTAACTTTGACATTTGAAATTGGACCATGAATGGCTTCTGGAACGTTCGAATATTGATTGACGTCTTAAGGAAAGAGGAAACTCGGTCCATACACTGCCAATCAGCGATCGACCGTGAAATGGAGCATTAAAACATGCGAATCTTAGGCTAACACGAGGTCATGTGGACGAGATCCCGGTTTTAATGTGATAATACTGAACTGAGATAACTTCGAGACTCTTGGATCGACGTGTCGCGACTTGGATAAAAAGACCGGAAAACGGGGAATTATTTGTGAAGTTTTGTGGAAGCAATAATTCTCTGATATCTTAAATATCTCGCCAGACGAAGAACCGAGTGTAAGGAGGGCGCTTGGTGAAAATCGCGAAGGGGGCGACCTTCGGTATTGTGACAATTTGCGTAGTATCTACAGGCGTATCGAAAATCATGGCTTAAGGAATTTTCAATATTATTAGTGATGTTGTAGAGAGCACTCTCGAAGTTTATCAGGCTGGATTCCATAAAGGGTCGCCTTGTGCAGACCATACAAATACCCGATGGATAATACTGGAGCAGTTAGCCGAAATGGGTTTGCCTCTACATCTTATCTTTGAGGACTTCGAGAAAGCTTTCGACTGCGTAAAGCAAGATTACCTGTGGAATGCTTTAAGTAGGAGAGATATTCCGTTTCATATTTATAAAACATAATTTGAAATTATTTGCGCATTAAAACAATTTTGCCCCAAATTAAATACATGAAAAGATTGAGAAACTCTGTGCAATGATTTTTCTGTAAATCATTTCTCATTACCATTCTTTTTGATGTAGTTCTTGAAAATTCGTCATTTTTGTGCCTTTCATATTTATAACCCACATGGTCATTAGTGCAATTGGAAATCGACACACTGAATCAGTTTAGCTGTTGTTTACAAGTGGGTTTCGTAATAATCTTATTATTTAAAATGCCGCGCGGTGTGTATTTAAATGATGTCGAAAAGGATGAAATTTTAGCGTACAAAGATGATGGTTTGAACATAAGTGAAATTCCGAGAAAAGTTGCTCGTTGGCGACTAACTCGAAACTTTTTAAAAGATCCGGAGTTATACGGGAAAGCAAAGCGAAAGGGAAGAAAAAGAAAACTGTCTCCGCGGTGAGAGAGGAAAATTGTACGAGCAGCAAGCAATTCGACACTAAGTTGCAATAAATTGGCAGCTCTTGTCCCAACAAAGGTGTCAAAAACAACGGTTTGAAGAACGATTCAACGTAATCCTAACATTTCTTGAGGTAAAATGTAGAGTGCTCCACGACTATTAGAAAAAATGTTCGGATGGAATTCTCAGAAAACCACATGGCTACAGATTGGACTTCTGTACGATATGCTGGCTTTCGTACTTCTTCATTGTTTAAGCTCAAGATTTCATTTTCAGGTGATATTTTCTGATGAAAAGAAATAAAACTTAGATGGACCCGACGGATTTAATTCTTACTGGCGCGATCTAAATAAGGAACCTCTATTTTTCGAAAAGGAACTTTGGTCGCGGTTCTGTGATGTTCTGGGGAGCATTTTCTGCAGCAAGGCGTTTGGATATTCAATTTATTTCATCGCGGATGAATAGTAGAGATTACTTCTAAGTACTCGAAAACAGTTTACTGCAATTTCTGGCAGAACACAGTGAAAAAAAACTGGATTTTCCAACAAGATAATGCCAGAATTCATACCACTCGTGAAACAATGGATTGGATGGAGACAAATTCCATTAGGGTGATGAACTGACCGGCACGTTCTCCCAATCTGAATCCCATTGAAAACATTTGGGGCGTGCGTTCTTGTCAACCGGGTGTATGCTGAAAATCGCCAGTATTAATCACTGGCGGAATTGAAAGCTGAAATCCTTGATGAATGGCAGAAACTTGACCCTGAAATATTAAATAAATTAATCGAATCGATGAAAAAAAGGATTTTTGAAGTCATAAAATCCAAAGGAGGCCTTTAATTAAGTCCTTATCAAGCTGTTTTTTTTCGGTCTCTGCTGAGACCTTTATGAAACTGATCGACAATTACAAAACACAATTATTATATAGAAGGAAGGGTAATTAAAGTTAAATTAGTTAATTAAGGTTACAGTTTGATAAAGGTCTCAGCAGAGACCCAAATGTCACGAATAATAAAGCGTAACAGTGTAGAATCCGGAAATCTTTTCTTTCAATTAAATCGAGTTGATTGCAGAAATTTATTTAAATCTTAATAAAATCAGCATCTTCCCGGCTTTTTATGACTAAAGATTTTATCTTTGAAAAAAAAAAAAAAAATATAGACGATAAGAAATAATTTATTTAACTTACCCCGATAATAAAATTCGATAAACCTTTTTTTTTAATTCCAGAATTTACATTCTCACGGCCGACGATTATTTCGCTGTTTTAGTGACGGTACACAACTTACAGAGGACGACATTCATCGAATTTATTATCTCGATTTGCGTGGCATTCTAAACGATACGAAAGCCTTGAAATCATTTCATTCCTATATAAAAAATAAACACAGCGGCGATCCGTCCGAAGTGAAACAGTTCCTTGATATTCATGCTCGTGCAAAGGATTTTTTAAGCGAAGAACGTCTCCTAACCGAAGATGAAATCGAAGAGCTTAGCGATTTAGGTCTTCGTTACGATAAAGAGAAGAAATTGTCGCGTGCTAGAGATGCCACTGCAACCGAAAATTGCCTTAAACAAATTCAAGATGAATGCGAGAAAGAAATCGAATTAAGTACGCTTTACAGGCATTTTAAGGAAGCACTTTTACATAAAGTTAAGAAACATCGACATCACAGCAAATAGTGTCGATTGCACGGAAAGAAAGATGAGGTTTGACGGAAATAAAGGTCATTGAATGGCTAAAATCGATATAGAAGAATTGAAACCAAAAATATTAATTGCAGGTTTAAAATGATATTTTCTGAGTTTATATATTTGTTTTTCTTAACAACAATTCAAAGTGCACTTATGTCTTTCTTTCCGTGTAGTCGTCAGGTGAACAGTTACTTAGAGAGATTACTTAATTTATTATAAAAATTAATATATTTACAAACGGAGATTTTATTGGTTGTCACTTTGTCTCAAAACCTCAATACATAGAAGATATTTTACCAACAATAAGAAAGTTTAGGATATTTATGATCTTTAATTGTAATGGGAGAAGTTTGGAAGGCTTGGTGAATATTATCTCAGACTCAATAAGATACGGCGCTACTAGGGTTAAAATACTTTGCGCGCATACATAAAAGCGCAATATTATTCGCTCATTTGCGATGGTAGGCATGTATGGGACATGGAGCATTTGAGGTGGAACATTGTATCGCCTCATTTCGCAAATGAGCTCCTCGTACAAACATGGAACAACAATTCTTGTCCTACCCAACACTATTGCCGTGATTAAGGCGTTAAAGAAACTTCGCGTGTTTTTACTAGGCATACACTTCAAAATCATCACGGATTGTCAAGCATTTGAAAAAACGACGACAAAAAAAGATAAGTCACCAAAAGTAACCAGACAAGCAAGAGTTCGATCAAAAAATTCGAGCATCGATCTGGAACGAGAATGAAACACGTAGACGGTCTTAGTCGGTTACCGATTTTGCTAGTAAAGGATTTGTTGTCCAAAGCAATTGCAAAGCAGCAAGACAATGAAGAAAGATTACATGTCATCAAGCAGATCATCAAAACAGAGCCCTATGAAGATTACGTTCTCGAAGAAGGTCTTCTGAAAAAACGCGTAGGAGAAACTAACGTCAGTATGCAGACAGACATTATTCGGAAGATTCACGGTAATGTGTAACCACCTTTTCAGGAGTGTACATTTATAATTCTACACCTGTATGAGCAAATTGTCCGTGACCACCCGACTCTGGCCAGCTCAGTCGGAGTTAGGTCGTGTCGTCACAACCCATACAGTTGATTTCTCCAGATTGGAGTTGGAGAGGGGGACGAACGAGAAAACCAAATTACCAACAATTAGTGCTGCACTATCAAGCAACACGACTCTAAAGAATTATCATCTAAATACTACTAAATACCGATACCAGCGTAGGTTGACATTACTCATTGTGTTCTTCCCTGCATGAGATAGGTATTCATAGCGGCGGCGTTCATGAAAGAAAATAGTTGCTCCGGCAGCTAGGAAACAGTATGGCCAGCCACGCTGTATATTGACGAGATGTGGATGATCGACGGCGGGACGGATGTTGTACTTCGGATGACGCTTTTGGTTTACTTATTGGATCGGTTTGTGTGGCGTCTGTAGGAATGGGAATTTGTAATTTCCCATTGCGACATTCCAATTGCTAAAAGTTGTTTCTTTTGTCGACCCAGTTCCTGTTTCTTTTGGGCAATTAGTTCCCGTTTGATTGCAGAAAACTCTGACTTCAGTGAATCCAGAAATTCTTCAACAACTTTATTATTCGAAAAAATTCTCTTTTTTTCTATTCATACTATACCATCTCGATAAAAAAAATATTTACTGCAGTCAATCCCTCTATATAGTAGAAAGCCGAGTAACTGAATTCAACAACAACAACACGTTGGAGTCATAACAACCATAACAGCGGTCGAATTTGTATGGAGCAGACACGGCGGGCTTCGTAAGAATCGCGTTTATTCTTAAATTCAGTGTTAAAGATAGTTCAGCTTTCTAAGGTACTTTATTGATAGTGCTCGGCATGTAATTATTACACGTTGATATGAGTGCAATAGATTTTTAATTGAAAAAAGTACGATCAAAGTTAAATCTCGGCTTCTCACACCGAAGAAAATCTGTCACTCATATTGTGCAGAGTTCTCCGGTTAATTTTCACACAGAAAATTGTAGAATTTTAGTTATTACGAAAAAGTGTGCACTCGGGTAATATTTTCGTGCTTAATTTGAACTCATTATGCTTTTTTCTTGTTTTCGGTAAAACGTGTTTTTACGACAAGTTTGTAGAAAAATAATACAGGTGGTCTTGTGAAATGGAAAAATCCATGACGTCACACCCATTGGAGTCATTCAAGATGGCCGCTACGTCAGTTCTGCCCAGCTTGAGATGTAGAAAGCATTGAGTCATAACAAACATGACAGTTCCATACAAATTTGCGCGCTTTTGTATGGAGTATAGTTACTCCATGGGACACTAGAGGCGCTTTTCCATAGTTTTTAGAGCGAAATTTAAAAAAAAAGTGTAAAGTGTAAGGAACCATTTTGTGAAATTTTTACAAAGTTTGCAAAAGAAAATCTCTGAAAGTGCCACGCATACATAGTACAAGTCGGACATTTTCGAAACAGTTTCTTATGACTTTCGAAGTTGAGAAATGTCATCTTTCAAACGTCAGTTAGTTGTATACGCATACGATAGCCGGATTACTTTTGTCTATATTTCATTTCATTTCATTTCAACACAATCCTGGGAGAATCTTTAAGTTTAAACGAATTTAAAATTACATTCTTTCAACAAGAAATCCGAAAGCTCTATCAAGGAAGTAGTACTTAATTCAACACCGGTTTGAACTGGCATCCAAATACCCTTTTCGCCAATCTTGAGATCACTAGTAATTTCTAAAAATTCATTCAAGAAGCTGATTGCATTATTATACTTCTCGGCAACCCTTAAGCTGAGTGCTAGAGTTTCACCGTGGGAAGTACATATCCAAAACCATTTATCCTGCTATTTTCCACTCTTGTCCGTAGTGTCTTAGAATACTGCTCCATCGTATGGAACCCTCACCATGCTTGCCATGTTACGGCCATCGAATCCGTCCAGCGTAAATTTACTCGCACCCTTTTCTACAGACTAAAAGCCTCATATCAGCTACAATGACAGACTTATAGCACTTCAACTTCAACCTTTGCATCTACGACGGGCTTTTCTTGATGCTTGCTTCCTCTATAAACTTTACAACTACTTGCTTAATACCTACCTCTGCAACGACCTGAATTTCTGGCAGGGAACAGTCTCAACCAGGAATCCAGATATTTTCTATCTTCCTCGAGCCTCACTCGATATTTACTACCACTCCCCGATGTTGAGAATGCAAAAGAACCACGATCAACTTCAAATTGGATCTTGAACTACTTCTTTTGTTTTATTTAAACATAACAGGGCTACGATTGCGCGTAAAGCGCAATCTTACGATACTCTAGATGAAGTAGAATTTTTTGTGATCCCAAGAAATTTCGCATGGGAAGTATTAGAAGGGATGACAGCATTGAACTAATTTTTCCCCATCATGCTAAAGTAGCTATAAAAATGTTTTGTACAAAATGCTTACTCCAAAAATTGAATGGGAACTGAAAAAATTGGTGAGTTAGATTTAGTGAAAATGTGCAGTTTGTATGGGAGGTGGTAGAAAGAGTGGGGCGATTAGAGTGATTTTTTTCAGAAATAACTAGGAATATTGTAAAATTGACATCCCTGAAATTTCAGACTAGTGCCATTTATACTTTTCAAGAAAATCGATTTTTTGTGAAGTTGTGAAACTGTGTCATATTGTATGGGAGGGGGTAGAAGCTGTGAAGCTAATCAAATATTTTTTTCTGATCTTAGTGCTAATACTAATTAAGTATTTATTACAAAATATGAGCTCAATAAATGTTATATGTTCTGAGAAAATCGTCTTAGAGCATTTCATGAAAAAGTGTAGTTTGTATGGGAGGGGTGGAAGGAGAGGGAGGAAGCAAATAATTTTTCTACTGTAGATTAAAATTACTATGAAAATAACATATCCGAAAATTCAGACTAATAGCTTTTATACTTTTCGAGTAAATCCGTTTATTGTCAAATTACGAAATTGTGTCATTTTGTATGGGAGGGGGTAGAAGGGGTGAAGCTAATAGTCTAAATTTTTTTGGGCTTACTAACAATTTCAAATAAATATTTGGTGCACAATTTCAGCTCTCTAAATTGTATACCCAATGAGTAAATTGGCTTAGAGTAATTCATGACAAGTACAGTTTGTATGGGAGGTGGTAGAAGGAGGGGGAGGATACGCATAATTTTCGTACGGTAGATTGATATTATCATAAAAGTAACATATTCCAAATTTCAGGCCAATAGCTTTTATACTTTTCGTGCAAATCCGTTTATTGTCAAATTGCGCAATTGTGTCATTTTGTATGGGAGGGGGTAGAAGGGGTGGAGCGATTTGGCCCGTTCACGAACTTGACCTTACTTTTTTGTCAAAAACGACGTGTACAAAATTTGAACTATCTAGCTCAACGCGTTCTCAAGCTAGAGCGCGCACAGACGGACGGACGGACGGACGGACGGACGGACGGACGGACGGACGGACGGACGGACGGACAGACGGACGGACATCCGGTTTTGAGATTTTTGAGTGATAATATTAATTTCTGTATTCATCATTTTTTTCTCCGAGCCTTATTTCTTGGCGTTACAAACTTTAGAGCAAACTTATAATACTCTCAGATTTCATCTAGAGTATAAAAATAGAGTAAAAACTTTAATCTTTAATGTTTGAATTCTTATCATCACTGCTCTAGTATTTTTTTTTTTTTGCTTTTGTATAATTGAAAATGTTATCTTTTTGTTCAAAGCGTTTAATAAATAAATAAATTTACTAATTTTAAACGACCGTTTTTGTTTATCGTTATTTGACTCACATTGAAATGGCGAGTGCAAGGGCATGATTTTGGTCGGTTTCCAATTTGGTCTGTTTAATAGACGTACCCATTTCTCGCGTAAAGTAGCTTTCTGAGGAAATTTAAAAAGCCTATTCCCTTTCTTTCTACTACTTGTACATTTCAATGGCACTACACGTCATTTTTAACACAGTTTTTCAAAGAAAACTCACTGTATTAAAATAACAATTTAAACCTAAACCGTAAAAAGCGCGCCAATTGTGACAGTTCGACGAAAGCGCCGTCAGTGCATCCATCCATGGCTAACTATTACTATAGTTACTCCATGGGACACTATAGGTGCTTTTCCATAGTTTGGCAAAGCTGAAGCCCTGTTTTTGGAGCGAAATTTAAAAAAGTGTCGATTTTTTTTTGGTACGTTATTAACATCAAGAATTGTGCGCAGTTCATAAAACTTGACTAAAAAGTCATAAACAACAATTTTGAAGGAACAATTTTGTGAAATATTTACAAAGTTTGCAAAAGAAAATCTCTGAAAGTGTCACGCATACATATACAAGTCGGGCATTTTCGAAACAGTTTCTTATGACTTTCGAAGTTGAGAAATGACATCTTTCAAACGTCAGTCATCTGTATATGCATACGATAGCTGGATTTTTTGGGAATCCTTCGGGCGTTATTACAGAAGGCGACATTCAAGGTGTGAAATGTGCATTACTGGCTCGGCACGGAAGGAATCACTCGGTGATGCCCAGCAATGTGAACTATAATCGGACGAATATTTGGGCGCTGAAGACTATCGGTTTCACCAATGCCTTCTATAGTAGAAAGCTGAGTAACTGAATCCAACAACAACACGTTGGAGTCATAACAAACATGACAGTTCCATAAAAATTCGAGCGCTTTTGTATGGAGCAGACACGGCGGGCTTCTTAAGAATCGTGTTTATTCTTAAATGCAGTGTTAAAGATAGTTCAGCTTTCTAAGGCATGTAATTATGACACGTTGATATTAGTGCAATGGATTTTTAATTGAAAAAAGTGCGATCAAAGTTAAATCTCGGCTTCTCACACCGAAGAAAATCTGTCACTCATATTGTGCAGAGTTCTCCGGTTAATTTTCACACAGAAAATTGTAGAATTTTAGTTATTACGAAAAAGTGTGCACTCGCGTAATATTTTCGTGCTTAATTTGAACTAATTATGCTCTTTTCTTGTTTTCGGCAAAACGTGTTTTTACGACAAGTAGAAAAATAATACAGGTGGTCTTGTGAAATGGAAAAATCCATGACGTCATACCCACTGGAGTCATTCAAGATGGCCGCTACGTCAGTTCTGCCCAGCTTGAGATGTAGAAAGCATTGGTTTCACTCATGTAATCGTCTCGACGGCAGCAAGTATGTAGAAATGTCCTTCAGCGGGGGGAGACGTATCCCAGATACTTTGACTGTAGCAAAGCTTTCTACTTCTCAAGCTGGGTAGAGGCGTTTAAAGATTATTGCATCGCAGAGAACATGCAAATCCATTGTTACGGGAATTCCTAGAATGAATGGCCGAATAGAGCGGATAATGGAATCATTATACCCGTATTAACGAAAGTACTCTTGGACTGTCCAGAAAAGTGGTATTAGTATGTGGCCGAAGTCCAGATGAGTCTCAACGTACTCGTCAAAGAAGCATCGGAAATACACCGTTTGATGCATTAGTTGGCACCAGAATGAGACACTAAGCATGCCGCCGGAGTATCACTTCAATTATTGAGCAAGAGGTTATTCAACTTTAAGATGAGCAACGTGACGAAATATGGGCTGTGGCAGTTAGAAATATTTTGAAACATCAAGACGAAACGCACAAAGGGTGCAAACCTAAGCAGTATGAAGTGGGCGACGTTTGTAGCCATCAAAAGAACTCAGTTTGTACCAGGCCAAAAGGTTACTTCGACATTCTCAGGTCGAAAGAAATGACCGCTATGACGTGGTCAGGATCTGAGAAGGACCTAAACAAACATCATCCACACCCGACCATATGAAACCGTATCCCTTGGGGTGCGAGGATATGTCAGGAACGGCTGAATGTAGGGATGACGAGTCAGATGTAAATAGATAACAGAGGTGCAATAGATGTTAAGAATCTGTTGTGATAAAATTATTGTAGAGTTGTGGATAGTGGAGATTGGCATTTCATTCAATAAACAATTCCCTCATTTTTATGTATAGATTCATTTTTAAAACGTATCCAGCTGTGTCTCTTTCCAACAAATTACAACAGTTGAAAACAAATGGTCGTTTCTTCTCACTACCTTCGACTCCAGCCGTCAATAGGGTACCCCACCCTTCCCGCCACAGCCATGCTGTAACTCTATGAGTTTTGAGCTATGGGTTTACTCACTGTAAGCCCATATAAAGATGATGTCTATTAGACTTCAAAGTAAAAGCAACGATTACGTAAGTTTTGAGTTATAAGTTTGCCCAATGCAAACTCATAACTCTGGAGACGGTGATCTGTGAGACTACCCAATGTAGGCTCTCAGTCACGAAGAAGGTTGACTAGGTCTGAGAAAGAGGGGGTTATGAGTCTACCCAATGTAGCCTCATAACCAGATTTACAATTTACTGCGTACTGCGGGCCTACCCTATGTAGAATCACAGTCGCAGATGGTCGCCAAGAACAGGAGACAGGAATGTACTATGAGCCCACCCTATGTGGCCTCATAGACATGAAAGAATTGGCGGTCTGGGTCTACTGTATGTAGGATCCCAATCGCGAGTACTATATTTAAAATGAGTTCACCGGAACTCCGGGAGAGTAGGGACTACCTGGAATGTGGCCCGAAAAGGGCCAGCCGTACTGATTGGCTCTAAGGAGCCATGGACGGACCAGGATTTAATCAGACCCTGTAACTGGAAAGAAGGTTAAAATACAATTCTAAAATAATACCTCCATTTTGTATTCCTCTAGGCGCTTTATTTCTGCTTGTCCAAGAATTTTTACAAAAACCGTTTTTAGAGTCTTAAGAGAGCGCTCGGTAAGCTCTGTTATAAGACTTCTAGAAAAAGGCCTCGATTCTAGATCGGTGCCTTCATTTTTGCTGAGGCTAGCTATTTTTTCAATATACAATCTTTGCCTAGGATTAGCTAGTTACCATCAATTGCAAAGTGCGTGCTCTGCAAGATTTGTCTAGTAAGCAAATTTCGAATCATCTTCAGTGTATCTTCTCCCCGACAAAATGTTGGGTGTTGTAACACGAAACCATAAGGTACCTTGACCGTCGCTTCATGCCTTCCTCTTCTTCTTACACATTTTTTTCTTTCGCATTGGAAGATGCACTTACGTTCTTACGACTCATTCTTAGCCGCACGTGCTGATATACATACATACATAGTATGCACACGTGGCATCTGTTCTTGTTTTTGTATACAAAATCTCATAATTTCGAGCTCGGGCATAGCGCTTGTCATTGTTTACAGAGATCAGGTGACAGGCGTGCAGCTTGACATCGAAATTCTGTTAGTGCAACAACGTTGGGTTATGGCAGATTGTTTATGACCCCTAAATGAGTTACGTCAGAACCGTGGCCTTCCTTGCGATAGCGAATGTTTGTCTGATAACGACGGTTCTTTTGGTCAATGCCCCAGTTTCGCGTCATCACAATGCCGAGACACAAGGACTCTTCCATCCTTGAGACTTACGAGAAAAATAAAAACAAAAATTTCTTTGATTAATCATAGACACTTACTAGACTTTAATTTAAAAATTGTGTGATTTTCTACGTTATGTGTAAACGTCTCGTGAGATTTACATCTAAAAGATTTGTTTTTGTTTAATTTATATAAAGACTAAAAGAAAACGGAACTGAAAAAGAAACGAAGCCTTGTTCCGTACACAAGAAAAGAGCGAACCTAATGTTACGGCAACTTAATGACCAACAAACTCAAAGCTAATCTGTGGAAGTTCCACGAAAAATACCGAAGAGATTCGCTCACTCCCTGCAGCGAGAGTGACTCTACGTTCCCTAGGACTTCTTCCACGAGTAGTACATCTCCATCGGCTTGTTCACCTTCCAGAATTTCTCGTTGACCTGCTGTAAAGTTTGATTGCCGTTCAGGATGACGAGTTGCGACGGTTGCGGTGCAATGTAAATGCAAAAGCTGAGAACACGATAGTCGGCTGGCGGCTCGGTATCGAGATCAAGAGTCAGACGCATTGCAAGATATTTGCTGAGATGATCGACTGCGGAAGGAGTTTCGTTGACGGATCAGTTCAGAAACATAGAAAAGAATGCTGCGTAATTTACCTGTGGCATTGGCAGTTGTTTTGATGTACCGCACGGAATTCTCCTTTAACGCCTTCATCAGTTGATTATCGCCGGCCATTTCGGTCGGATGTGGCTTGAAAACCAGCTCGATCTCATCGTTAATGCCCAGCTCGGAGTTGCCTTCGCCTTCCGTGTCGATGTTTGAGTCGCCTTCCGTCCGACAGTCCATCTCGCTGTTGCTTTCCGACTCCTCGGATCGTTCCGACGTGAAAACGGACATTGCACGCTTCGGTTTGCTACTGCTGCTGACGTTCGACGGGACCGGAGACGGAGTGCTCCGCACCGATGGCGGATTGGAGTTCTGTTGACGATTTTCGGCCAGTGCCGAGCTAAGCTCTCGCGACTCCGTGCCGTTATTTTGAGCAGTAGTTGTACTCGAACTTGCATTACTGTGATTCGAGTTCTGATTCTCGCTCTCGTTGCCCTTGCGGTAGCGTCCGGGGCGATTTTGCGATTGCAATTTGATGCCCTCGTTGATGGAGTGGACGAGCGCCTGTTGCGATTGTGTTTGATTGAATTTGGCCAAGACTTTCTCCTAAAAACGAAGGAAAAAAGTGGAATAGGAGATGGTTTGCAATCGAAAACTGAACGTACCTGAATGGCTTCGTACTCCTCGCGGCTTGGGTAGATCTTCGAGATCAACAAATCGAAATTCGGATCGGGTCTGAGCGAGCGTTTCGAAACCAACTTCTTGCGGCACGTCGGGCACTCCTTGTTGCCGGATCGGAGCGCCGTAATAATGCAGTCGGAGCAGAAGCGGTGCAAGCACTCCTTTGTGGTCATCGTTTTCTTCAGCATATCCAGACAAATGGGGCACATTAACTCGCTGTGCAGGCTTCGCGGCGACACCGCGATTTCTGTGTTGTCCGTGATCACTTCCTGAGGCTTTCGCTGCAGCTCGTACAACGACAAGTCCCAGGTTTTGTTTTGCGGAGGTTCTAACGAAGTCATTCCGCACTGATTTGCTACGATTTCGGCGAGAGTTTGTTGATTTCTTTCTACTTGCGGAAGTCAGTTTCCGCCGTCAGTCAAAACATGAAAAGTAAACGTCAAAATCACAGAGCCGGAGTGGGTTGGAATTGGTGGAATTAGTTCCATAGAAATTTTGTGGTCCTTGTTTCAAATAATAGATGGCGCTTTGCATGAGTGACGTATTGATTGATGTTACAGTTAGGTCAGAAATGTATTTGCTCAAAATTTAAGCTCATAGAGTTTATACTGAGAGTTTGCTCTAAGAAATAATGTTCGGAGAAAAAAATGAATAATACTGAAGATCATATTCTTCTTCAATTGCGCTACAGCCCAAATCGGGCCTTGGCCTCTAGATTTTCAGGTTCCTTAACATTTTCATTACTTTTTGTGGAAGAGCTGCTAGCTCTTCGCACAACCCTCTATTTGTGAATTTTTCATTTTCGTAGATTGAGGTAACCCTGCGAATACGTTCGGTAAGAGGATTGATTCGAAATTTGATTGGGAACCTCGGTAATACGGTGCTGCGTTTCAACTCAAAACTGGAAATATTTCACTTACAATAATGCACTTGGTATTAGTGAATTTAGATTCTTTTTTTATTTATTTTCTAGCAGTTTTCATACGAAATTTAATAATATATTAGGGGTTGGAATTAATTCGTAGCGTTTTACAAAAGGTGGCGTTACTCAAGTATCCGTAGCCACATATACAAAAGCAAATATTCTCCATAAAGCTACTGTCATGGCGCCTCTAGTCTACTATCTACTTATCTACTACTTATCGAGTTTATAACATTTTGTTGTGCGTCATCAAACACGTCAACGTTCGTGCCCGAAAATCTGTTTTTGCAGAGAATGATACTTCATTACTTCCACATGAAGAAAAGTGCCGCGGAAAGTCATCGCATTTTAGTAGACGTTTATGGTGAATATGCTCTAGCTGAGCAAACGTGCAGAAGGTGGTTCGCGCGGTTCAAAAATGGAAATTTTGGCTTGGAAGACAAGGAGCGTCCCGTACAACCGAAAAGTTTGAAGATGAAGAATTGGTGACAATGCTCGATGAAGACCCGTCTCAAACGCTTGCACAGTTGTCAGAATCGTTTGGAGTTGACTCATCGACGGTTGGAAAACGCCTCAAAGCAATGATACAAAACCAAGGAACGTGGGTCCCACATGAGTTGAAGCCGATGGACGTCGAATGGCGTTTAGGAAACTGTGAGCAACTGCTTCAACGGCAGGCAATGAGGGAATTTTTGCATTGAATCGTCGCTGGCGACAAAAAGTGGGTGAGTTACGACAATCCTAAGCGCAAAAAATTGTGGGGTTTGCCTGGTCATGCATCAACATCATCGCCAAAGCAGAATATTCATAGAAAGAAGATCATGCTGTGCATGTGGTGGGACCAGCTTGGCGTAATCTATAATGAGCTGCTTCAACCGAGTGAAACCATTACTGGGGACCTTTACAGACTCAACTGATGCGTTTGAGCAAACATTAAAAGAAAAGCGCCCCCAATTTAAGGATCTACATGACAAGGTAATTTTGCTCCACGACAATGCTAGACCACATGTTGCAAAAGTGGTGAAAACTTATTTAGAAACTCTGAATTGGGAAGTTATATCCCACCCGCCATATTCACCACACATCGCTCCATCAGATTTCCACTTGTTCCGGTCCATGACGAATGGCTTGTCAGAGCAGCACTTCGACAACTACGAAAGTACCAAGAATTGGATCGATTCATTCATCGAATCTAAAGACTTGGTTTTCGTGCTTTGCCAGAAAAATGGAAAAAGGTAGTAGAAAACGATGGACAATACTTTCAATAATACCACTGTAATAATATTTTCAGAATAAACCATCAAACTTTGCAAAAAAAACGCTATGAATTAATTACAACCCCTAATAATAATAATAAAATAAGTAAAAATAATTATAATAATTCATGTAATAGTTTATAAATTTCGTCCAATGAAAAGGATGGACAAGGGAAATATTTTTACCTGGTATTGTAACACTCGATACAGGTATAAATACAAAGTTTCTGTCAAATCGAATCACTAACATTTTAGTTATTGCCAAATCAACAAGTCAATCGGAAAGAAAACGTTAACTATGGATAAAATTGAGATTCGTGCTGTCATTAAGTTCCTCACCAAGCAAGGAAAAACGTCACAAATCATTTTGGGAGAAATGTCATCTCTTTTCGGGGACTCTTTTCCTGAAAAAAAACAATGATTTTTAAGTGGCATAGTTTATTCAGGTAAGGTAAGTCAATTGAAGATAATAAGCACTTGGGCCGGTCGATTGAGGCCACTTTGGAGAAACCTGTTCTCGAAGATGCTCGTTTAAAGATGAATCAAATCGCGAAAATGGTTGGAGCATCAGATACAACCATTTTAAATATCATCCACGATCATTTCGGTATGCCTAAGGACAGCGCAAGATGGGTACCGAGTAACCTCAGCGGCTTAGAAAAAGCAGCGCGTCGAGTTTTCACGCGACATTTGGATCTCTAAAGCGAAAACAGGAATGAAATATTGACCCGGAATGTTACTGGAGACAAAACTTCGGTTCATCATTATGAGCCTGAACTAAAGCCAGAGTCAATGCAGTGGTTGGTAAAGGCGCTTCACCCCCAAGAAGTTCAAGGTCTGACAATCCGACGAAAAATCATGGCCATTATTTTTTGGATTCTGAGGGGATTTTGACGATCGACTATAAAGAAAAAGGACAGCATATCACAGGAGGATACTACGTCAACCTGCTAAAAAAATTAAAGGATGCCATCAAAGAAAATAGAAGAGAAAAATGGACTCGAGGTATACTGCTTTTGCACGACAACAATGTTCAAGAGCCACGTTGGCTGCCCTACAAAAATATGGCTACAGAACATTGAATCACCCCCGTTATAGTCCAGATCTGACCCCTTCCGATTACTATTTGTTCCAAAACTGCAGAAAGAACTTGGGGAAGAAAATTTGCCTACGATGAAGAGGTGAAGTCGGCAATTTCAGTCAATTTTGAAGGCCTTGCTATAACATTTTTTTTTAGAAGGAATTAATAAACTTTATGGGAGATGTGATAAATGTATGTCTTCTTCTTCAATGGCACTACAGCCCAAATCGTGCTTTGACCTCCTGACCTTCAGGCTCCTTAACATTTTCATTATTTATGCGGAAGGGTTGTTAGCCCTTCGCACAACCCTCTATCTATGAATTTTTCATTTTCGTAGATTGAGGTAACCAAGGTACCCAAGCAAATAGTGTGCTTATGAGTCGACCGGGATTTGAACTCACGACCTTTGCATTATAAACCAACGCTACCCACTAGGCTACACCCTAGCTGATAAATGTATGTATTAGGCTTAAAACAGGATATACATATATTGAATAGGAAAAATAAAAACTTGTTTAATTTTATTCCCCTTTCCCTCTCATTCCGCAAAATTTTTGACCTCCCCTCGTATAAGGAAAGCTATAGGATTGCTATCAGAATGGAGATAAAAGTTCACTCAAGTATGTTGAATGTTTGACACTCCACATTTTTAGGAAATTCAGGATTTATATACTTTAATAATAATTTATTTCAAGATTAGTCATTAGTCCTGGCGAATAGTGTCAAGGATGTGGCATCTTAATGATTTTTTAAATATTGCAATATTATTGCTTTTGCAGATGTGGTAAGGCGTCTGGTTGAAAACTTTAATAGCTTGGTTAATTAGATCGTTTTAAATACGATCCGTTCGAGTATCTGGTGTTCTTATTTGCTCAGAATTTCTTGTATCATACGAGTATCATGCAAGAAAACGCATTGAAAAAATTTTTTTTTTATTTCTCAATATAATCTCCTTTCAGCTCGATACATTTAGTCCAGCGATATTCTAACTTTTTCAAGCCATCCAAAATATATGATTTGTCGAACTCCGCAAAATAGGCCTCTGTTGCGTCGATAGCTCTCACACTCAAGCCTCTTTGGCTTATGTGAGTTGTAGAGAAAATGATATATGTATGTTATTTTGTGTGGTTGGATGGGTATAGACAGGGTAGGCATCTGATCGGCGTCATTAGGCGACGCCCAGTGTTGTAACTGTCATATACACATCAATTGTGCTCATCATACCTCCTCGTGGTAGCCACCGGATCCTGGTCTTGTCCATCCGGACTTGACTTGCTGAACTGATGGGCGCGAGTGCTAATGAAACAGAAAAATTCTAGCACTATAATAATATGGCCCTCCAAGTTGGGGGTTGGGCGATGTGTTAACAACTCATCCTCAGAAAAAACACACCCGTTTCGAAACCTGAAGCAACGCCTCGGACTGGATTGATTCAACGGCAACGACCACGCAAACGAAAAATGGACTATTCCTTCGGATCTTGGAACGTGCGATCCCTGTACAGAGCAGGAGCAGTGAGAGAGCTTCTGGAACAGGCAGTCAAATACAATATAAACATAATTGCACTCCAAGAAACTAAATTATTAGGTAACGAGATTAATGACTTAAGATCGCACACAATTTTCAAAAGTGGGAAATCATCGGGAAGCCGGGAATTTGGAGTTGCGTTTATCGTCGACAAGAAGTTTAAACACCAAGTTACCAACTTCAAATCCGTCAATGAACGATTGTGTGCAATCCGCATCAAAACAAGTTTTTTTAATGTTTGGCTTATTAATGTCCACGCCCCAACGGAAGACAAAGACGACGAAGTTAAAGACGATTTCTACAGCACCTTAGAATCAACATTCGACTCCCTTCCGTCGAATGATATTAAAATAGTATTAGGTGACTTTAACGCGAAAGTGGGCAAAGAAGAAGCATACATAGGGACAATTGGAAGGCATAGTCTCCATGATATTAGTAACGACAACGGCCAGAGGCTGACTGATTTCGCCAGCAGCAAAAACCTTATTGTAAGCTCGACATGCTTCCCGCATCGTGATATTCATAAGAGAACGTGGGCTTCACCCGACGGAAGAACATTCAATCAAATAGACCATGTTCTAATAGAGAAAAGGACGGCCTCCTGCATTCTCGACGTGCGTACATGTCGAGGGGCTAATTGCGACACAGACCACTATTTGGTAAAGACCAAGTTTCGATGTCGAATCGCAAACCGAGGACACTCAAAAATACAACCGGTTCCTAAATTCGACATAGGGAAACTCAAAAACGAGAAAATAGTTGCGAAATATGCGTTAGCCTTGGAGAGGCACTTCACGACAATGCTGAATACCACTGTCAGCATGCCAATAGAAGAAATGTGGCAAAAAATCAAAGATGGCATTACATCTGTCGCAGAGGAGGTGATAGGACAACAACCCCGGCGCAAAAGAAATGATTGGTTCGACAAAGAATGCCAAGATGCCTTAGAACGAAAAAATGAAGCTTACAAAATATTAACGGAACGGCCGACACGAGCCAAACAAGACAAGTACAAGGATCTTAGACGATTTGCAAACAAAATATGCAGACAAAAAAAACGGAAGTACAATAATGACGAAATTAAAAACATGGACGAACAATTTAAATTACACAACACAAGAGCCGCGTATTCCCTTGTCAAAAGGATGAAAGAAGGTTACAAACCGAAAACGACCCTATGCAAGGATGCGGAAGGGAACATTATAAGTAACGCGGAAGATATAAAACTAAGATGGGCACAATATTTTGAACACCTTCTTAACCCGAGCCCATCACCTACACGAACAGCAGCAGCAGATACAATAGCAGGTATAACTGATGTAACAGCTGATGAAGGATCCGCTTTGAGTCCTCCCACACTCGAAGAAGTAAAAACAGCCCTAAGGAACCACCCAAACAACAAAGCGCCGGGCACTGATCAAATCCCAGCTGAACTTCTGAAAGCCGGCGACACCTGCATAGCGCATCTCCTACATAGATTAGTCGCGGACATATGGACGCAGGAAATACTTCCTGAAGATTGGCGCAAGAGCATCATATGTCCAATTTATAAAAAAGGTGACAAACTCTGCTGCGAAAACTACCGAGGAATATCTCTGTTGTGTACGTCTTATAAGATTTTGACGAAAATTCTAGAAAAGAGAATTAAGCCCTATGCTGATAAAGTAATTGGTGAATACCAAGGCGGATTTAGAGCTGGACGATCAACCACGGACCAGATATTCTCAGTTAAACAGGTGCTGGAAAAGTGCTGGGAATATAATATTGATGTGCACCAGATATTTGTTGACTTCAAACAAGCATACGACAGTATCGACAGGCGCGTACTGTATAAAATCATGTTGGAGTTTGGAGTCCCACCGAAACTGGTTCGACTGACAAGAATGACAATGACTGAGTCTTTGTCACAAGTCAGAGTAGAAAACGATCTGACTTCCAGTTTTAAAACAGACAACGGCCTTAAACAAGGTGACGGCCTCGCACCAATGCTTTTCAACTTAACACTCGAATATGTTGTTCGGAAACTTCCCGTTGACACCAAGGGAACACTATGCTTCAAATCCACACAACTCGTAGCATATGCCGACGACATAGATATCCTTGCAAGATCTCTGGAGAGTGCTAAGGAAGTATTTGTAAACCTTGACTCGGTAGCAAGGGAAGTTGGACTACGCATTAATGAAAACAAAACAAAAATTATGACGGAAACTAGGAAAAAGACGCCAATCAGACAAAATATTACAGTAGGAGACTATAACCTAGAAAACGTAGACAACTTCATATATCTAGGGGCAAATCTATCGAAGGATGGAAGCGAACCCATCGAAATTAAAAGAAGGATAATGATGGCAAACAAGACTTATTATTCGGTACTTCCAATAATCAAAAACAAGAACGTGCACAGGAAAACAAAACTTAAGCTATACAAAACAATCATAAGACCTGTGCTATGCTATGGCAGCGAAACGTGGACATTAACTCAGGCGTCCGAAAAACGACTTAACGCCTTTGAAAGGAAGGTCCTCAGAAGAATCCTCGGACCTGTGAGGGAAGACTCAATCTGGAGAATACGATACAATAGAGAATTGTATGCCATCTTCGACAATCCAGAAGTGTCAACCCTCATAAAATTTAAAAAATTACAATGGGCTGGTCATGTGGAGCGGATGGATGACGGAAGAATTCCCAAACGCACACTAAAAGGGAAAGTCAACGGACAAAGACCGGTCGGAAAACCACGAAAGCGCTGGGAGGATTCGATTGACGCAGACAACAAATCACTGCTAAGATTTTCAAACTGGAGGACGCGGTCACTGAACCGAGATGGATGGAGGCAAAGCATTCAGGAGGCCAAAGTCCGATTTGGGCTGTAGCGCCATCGTAAGTAAGTATGTTATTTTGTTGTAATACTTCTTGAATTCAATTCATTTCAATTCAATAAAGAACTTACTTATTTACTTAATTCGACCAGTTTTGCTGTGGCGGTTGCGGACGAGTGAGCAGGTGCGTTTTCATGGTGAAAAACGACTTTTTTTCCGCCAAGTGAGGCCGTTTTTTTATCAATTTTTTTTTTATAGTACCGAACATAACTTAGGGGGTCACCTCATAATGCTTTGCACAGTTATGTCAGTGTAGGTATTGGACAAAAAGAAGAAAAACAATTGAAAAGTTAATAAAAACAGGCTAACAAAAAAAAAATGGAGAGAGACGAAAGTGACGGTGGACATTGCCCTTGAAGCACTGGATGCTGTACCTGCTAGGAAACACTTTGGCTGGTAATGTGTTCCAAAGTCTTGATGTGCGAGAAATGAATGACTGCCTAAATTTCACTGTACGAGAAGGCAATAGTTTAACGGTGTACTCGTGCGCGCGTTCAGCTTGACGAGTATCCCGGGGAAAAGTATGGAGTGGAGGGATGAGTGTGCTTAGTTCCGTACTGCATTTACCATGGAAGTAGCGATAGTAAATGCTGAGTACTCCGACATTTCTGCGATGCTCGAGAGAATCGATAGAAGACGTGATGGTCTCGTCTCCAATCAGTCGGAACGCATGTTTTTGAATACGATCGAGCAACGCGAGGTGTGTTTTGTGTGCCCCAGCCCAAACATGCGAGTTGTACTCTAAACGTGGTCTAATGTATGCCTTATAGATGGTTGCAAGGTCGGTCAGCGTGGAAATATTTTTTGCACTTTCGAAGAACACCTAAACGTTTAGAGGCGTCGAGAGCAACATCAAAATATGCTGTGCCCAATTCAGGTGGTCATTAATTTTAACGCCTAGAAGAGTGAAATTATCTGAAGTGCAGAGTTGTGTGTCACCAAAAGCCACATTGTTTGATAGTACTGGAACATCATGCTTAAGGGATAGATAACAGGCCTGTGTTTTGGAAGCGTTGAACTCTACTCTATTTCTCCTGCCCCATTCCAGGATTAAGTTGAGATCTGAGTTAAGCGAACCAATTGACTCCCTGCGATTGGAAGCAATAGAATGCTTGTTTGATTCCGCAGCAGAGTTAAATTCATAGGTGTTATCTAAAGTACTGTCATCTGCAAAACTATGGATTGGATTAAGAGTAGATGACAGAAGGTCATTGATGAAAACTAAGAAAAGAGTTGGAGATAAAACAGAGCCTTGAAGGACGCCGGAATCTATTGGGAAGGAGGAAGAAGTAACGCCATCTAGTACTACTCGTATAGTGCGTTCAGAAAACTCTCAATCCATTGAACAAGGGTAGCATTAAGACCTATGGCCCTAAGCTTAACTATGAGACATTCGTGCCAAACTCTGTCAAAAGCTTTTGCAATGTCAAGTGCAAGAACTTGACCTTCGCCGTGCTTATGTATGCACGAGTTCCAACGTTCTGTCAAGTAAACCAAAAGATCTCCCGTCGACCTTCCAGAACGGAACCCATACTGACGATCATGGATTAGATGGTTATCCTCAAGATATTGTATGATTTTGCGATTGACAGCAGTTTCCATTACTTTCGAAAGCACTGAAGTAATGGCTATAGGGCGGTAGTTGGCGAGGTTCGCTTTGCTTCCTTTCTTGGGAATTGGCTGAACATTCGCAACTTTCCACATACGGGGAAAGCACCCAGAAGAATAGGAAAGGTAGAAAAGATTGGGAAGCGGTTTAGCTAAAGAAGAGGAACACTTTTTAAGGGTAATGGGGGGAATACCGTCTGGACCAGCAGATTTGTGGATATTGAGCTCTTGAAGGATCCTAGAAATAAGTCTCGTGCGAAAATGTAGTCTGGGCAGCGAGAAACCAGAATCATTTAGAGAGGGAGGCGATTGATTTGAAGGTGGAAGTCGGGAGTTTCTCGCGAAACTTGCTGCTAGTAAGTTAGCTTTTTCGACAGGATCAATCACGGTACGGTCGCCATCAACAAGAGGTGGTATTGAAGAAGAAATGAAATTGTTGTTGACCGTTTTGACGAATGACCAGTAAGATCTTGAGCCTTTAGGGCACTGAAGGATCTTCCGTCGAAGTTTTTGGTCATGCTCAAATTTAACACGCTTGAGTATGGATTTGCAGGCATTTCTTGATGAATTGAAAAGTTCTCTGTTAGCAGGTGTTTTGTTGCCTTTAAAGGTTTGAAATGCTTGTTTCTTGGCCTGAATTGCATCGAAACATTCTTTGTTGAACCAAGAGTCCTTCGACGGCCTGACTCTTTTATGACTGGAAGGTATGTAGAGCTTCATACCTTTCAGGATAATCTCGGTGACAAGTCTACAAGCTTCATCGCAGTCATTGGAATCAAAGCACAATTTCCAATTAAAGGCATTAAAGAAGTCATTTAGCGCCCCCCAATTGGCCAAATGTGCCAAATGTTTCTTCGAGGTGCCTTAATTGTCAGCGGTATAAGTGCTGCAGCTAGAAATTGTGCACGAATCAAGAAATGATCCGTATTTCCAATTGGCGATGGGGATATAACAGAGACAGAATATTTCTCAGGCTGGCTGGTGAGAAAAAGGTCAAGAAGGTTCGGAAAATGTCCTGCAATATCTGGTAAACAAGTAGGTTCATCTACCAGTTGTGTTAAACCGTTTATCCACTGTTAGCAAACGCGGCACCCATCTCGCCGATAGCTTTTTCATGCCCAATTTTTCGTGTAGGATATTTCGTATGCATTCAATTGAGATGTGTACAATGTCAGCAATCTCTCTGACCTTCATCCTAATATCTGCTAACAGAATATCATGGATTTTATTAATAGTAACCTCAATCGGACGGCCTGGGCGCACTTCATCAAAAACGGATGTTCGGCCACGCTTGAATTCATTAAACCAATATCTGATGGTAGTCATAGAAGGTGGTCCTTATGAACGGCATGCAACTTCACTTTGATTTCCTCACACGTCTTCCTATCCAAAAAAAGAAATCGATCGATATTGCTCTTTCTCCATGATTGCAAATAAACACGAACTTGATGAATTTCAACAGCTGTCAAAACAATCTGTCTGAAATTTTCACAGTCGTCATTGTAACGATGGCGCTACATGATGGCATAAACATTTTGCGTCAGTGTTGCCATCAGTCGGTAAACACGGGTACTTATCATACAGCCCTCGTACATATTCACTTCGTTTGTGTCAAATTTTACTGAGCTTGTAGTGAGTCGATGTACCAGTTTATTCATTATTTAGCTCTCTCTAGCATTATATATTGGTCAATATTTAGATTTCCTGTAAGTTTGCAGATTTTAACTGATGGTGTCAGTTCAGGAAGGTTATGAACAGTCTTTACTCCTTTATTCATAAGTCTTCCTATTCGATCAATATTGTGCGCAGGTGTTTGGCGCCATATTAGCAATCCATAATTTATATTAGATATTATTTACGCTTTATATAATAATTTCTTTCATTTTCACGTGAAGGTATCGATATCGTCATAAGATGCCAACAATTGGAGCTATTTTTTTCCTTATTGCGGCTATATGACTGGTCCATGTTAGTTTTCCATCAATAATTAGACCAAGATATTTGGTTTGTGATACTCTATTTAATGACTGGGTATTGATTTTCAGCGATAGGTTGATGTTCTTTTTGTTCTTTTGCCTGCATAGCATGTAATTAGTCTTTGAAGCATTTATTGTTAATCTGTTCCCAACAGCTTATTATCAAATCTTCATTAATTCGAAAATTTAACTCATCCTTCGATCTCATTGAATAAAGTAGTAAGGTGTCGTCAGCAAAGATTACATATTTTCCGTGTAGTCCACCTTCTTGCAAATTATGAATGCATAGGAGGTACAAGGTGGGACCAGGAATTGAGCCTTGTGGTATTTTTTAGTCACATAGTTTCTATCGGTAAGATGACTCCTAATGAGTTCATTTGCTTTTCCTCTAATTCCAATCTCATCAAGTCCATCTAACTGCGTTTTGTGATTCACGGTCAAATGCTTTCATTAGGTCAACAAATAATGCTACCACATAATTTCCTTCATCAAGTCCCTTGTTGATATTCAGGGTGTTTGGTACTCCGTACATAACCTTGTAAGGGATTATTCCTGGATATATTTTGAGCAAAAAATTGTTCTACGGAGATGGTCAATTTTCAATATCCACGGAGATACAGGGTGATCAAGAAAAGTCCTTCGGACCTGTACCCTCACTCACTCAAAACGCTATATCTTGAAAACCAATAATCGCATTTCAAAGTGTTATAGCTTGTTTTTTTAGGGAATCAAATTATCTTTCATTTAATGTAATAGTTCGTATTGTACCTGTACCCAATCCTGAGGTATTTCCTTCAGACCACAAATTTTTGGTACTTTGACCCTCGAAATTCTGTGATCAATGTAGTTTTTCTCAAGAAAACGCATTATAAAAATGTCATTTTAATGTTGTTTTATTATGTGCCATATTATTGCCTACAAAAGATGCACACATACTTATGACTTAGGTTTTCCCGTTTTCCAGGTAATAAGCGAAAATACATATGGCTTAAAAATAAAATATGCCATAAACCAACCCTCGTTCTAAAAAACCTACCTGAAATGTTGTTAAACTGAAATATTCTTTGTGTCCTTTAATTACTATTTAAATTATCAATGAATGTCCTTTAGGTAGTATTAAAATTATCGAGAAAATGAATTAAATTAAAATGAGTTTCAACACAACTAGGTGCAGCACTTTGCCCTTTTTAATGGATTACCTAACAAAATGAAAAGCCTATAAAAGCAAACCATACTTCATATTTTTATCAGTTTTAGTTAAATTTGTAAAAGAACAAGGTGTCACTAAAATTTAGAAAAGAATTTCGAAATGCCTGAGTTCACGAACGAAGAATATGCAGACATAATTTTCCTCTATGGAGAGTGTCAGGGAAATGAGCAAGCGGCGCGATCTTTGTATCATCACAGATTTCCCAATTGTCGAATACCTTACCCGAGAGTATTCCAAGACGTTTACAGAAGGATTAGGGAAACAGGCAGTGTTAGGACAAGCAGAGTGAATGCAAATCCTGCGCCGGTAATCGCTGTTTCAATTGATCAACGAATCCTAGCTGCAGTTCAAAATGATCCATCAACTAGTATACGACGCTTGGCATTGCGGTTTAACGTCTCTACGTGGAAAGTTTGGAGTGTCCTGAAAGCAGAACGTTTGCATCCCTACCACCACACACCAGTGCAGGAGCTGTTACCCATTGATTTACCCAAAAGGATGGAGTTTTGCAATTGGCTCCTTGAACGACAAATAAGTGACGAGAATTTTATCAGCAACATTCTTTGGACGGATGAGTCCCAATTCACCAGGGACGGTATCACAAACTTCCACAACTTACACACATGGGCTGAGAACAATCCACATACAAGAAGAGAGGCATCATTTCAGCACAGATTCAGTGTCAATTTATGGGCAGGTGTGATTGGCAACGATTTTATTGGTCCTATTAGGCTTCCGCCTACCTTAAATAGTTCCAATTACTTGCATTTTTTGACAAATGATCTACAGGAGTTATTGGATGATATGCCACTGCAACGATTGGCTTCCATGTTTTACCAACACGATGGTGCTCCAGCTCATTACGGCCGACAAATCAGAGATTGGTTAAATTCCAATTATAGCAATCGCTGGATCGGTAGAAATGGACCGATACACTGGCCTGCAAGATCTCCTGATTTAACTATTATGGATTTCTTTGTATGGGGACGGGTGAAGGACATTGTCTACGCAACGGAAGTAGTAACGTTGCAGGATCTAAACACCAGAATCGATGCGGCAGCAACAGAAGTAAGGCAGCAGTTGAGGAGTATGAACACAAAGAGAACACTGGCAAAACGAGCTTTAGCGTGCATTCAAAATGAAGGTAGCCATTTTGAACATTTATTGTAATTAAGGAAATTTGAAATAAACCGTAAAAACCATTCTTAAGTTCTTTTAGTTCAAGCGGAGAGTGTTGATCAACCTATTCTTGCTTTTTTGACAAAAGTGCTAAATTATTGGAATGATAATTTCTTCTAAACTATAAAACTTATGCAATGCAAGTGTATGCGTCTTTTGTAGGCAATAATATGACACAAAAGAAAACAACAACAAAATGACATTTTTATAATGGGTTTTTTAGAGAAAAACTACATTGATCCCAGAATTTTGAGGGTCAAAGTGTCAAAAATTTGTGTTCTGAAGCAAATACCTCAGAATTGGGTACAGTTACAATGCGGATTATTACATCAAATGAAAGGTAATTTGATTCCCTAAAAAACAAGCTATAACACTTTGAATTTGTATTATTAGTTTTCAAGATATAGCGTTTTGAGTGAGTGAGGGTACAGGTCCGAAGGACTTTTCTTGATCACCCTGTATCTCCGTGGATATTGAAAATTGACCATCTCCGTAGAACAATTTTTTGCTCAAAATATATCCAGGAATAACCCCTTACAAGGTTATGTACGGAGTACCAAACACCCTGTATTGCACAGCATTGACAAGAGTAGCAGTTGTGTTGCTGTTTTCCTGAAAGCCATACTGATTTGGATCGAACCTACTTGTTTTTTTAATATAATTTAATATCCTTTTGTTGATAATTTTTTCAAATACTTTGCTGAATGCTCTAAGTAGTGCAATCGGTCGACATTTACCAGAGATATTTCTATCACCACCTTTATGAACCGGAGTAATTACTGCTGATTTCAATATTTTCGGGAACACTTCTTCTTCCATATGTTTGTTAATTATATTAGCCAAGCAATTATATTCTTAAGGTCCTTGAGCTCATTAGTGGTAATTCCATCAATACCAGGTGTCGTGACTACTTTTGGTTGGGATAATGTACAGAACACTTCTTCAGTGGTGGTAAGATTTAGAAACATGGTTTTGTTGTGTCTAGAAGCTGTAATTCAAGAGTAAGTTACTGCTTGATGTTTATCATTCATATTAGCTAATAGTTTATCAGCTACAGTTGCAAAATGTTGATTCATAGTATTTGCAATAGTTTTCGAGCCCCTTTCAGTTTTATTTGTTCGTTAGTCAGTCTACTGCGGCGTATAATAATAACGTCAGTAGAATTAAGCGATCAATCAAGGATAAGCCTAAGCAATTCTGGAATTTTCCGTACTGCTTTCACTACCTCAAATCGTATGATTAGTCCTGAGGATTTCCACTACATATCGATATTTCCTTCTACCTCATTAGAGATGAAAGATCTTCATATTGAGGAAGCGACCATTTTAAAGTTTATTTCAAACATTATGGACAGTTTTTCTAGAGGACCAGACGGGATCCCTGCTGCCGTATTAAAGCGTTGTAGTACCTCTCTGGTTCTGCCTTTATGCTATATATTTAACGCTTCTCTCAGTTCGGGGATATTTCCTAGTTTGTGGAAATACTCCACTATCAGACCATTGCTTAAGAAAGGTAAAAGAAGTGATGTGTGTAACTATCGTCCTATTGCTAATCTTTCTTGCATACCTAAGTTGTTCGAGGCTGTTGTTTGTGATATAATGAATTTTCATTGTAAATCAATCATTAGTCCAGGCCAACATGGATTTACCAAAGGTAGGTCGACCACAACAAATCTGATAGAATTTTCCAATTTCACTATTCCTGTGATTGAAGACGGTAAGCAGGTTGACTGCATATATACCGACTTTACCAAAGCTTTTGATAAAGTTGACCATACTATTCTACAAGCTATACGCGGTTGGATTTCCTATTATTTTCATAGATTGGATCAGATCTTACCTATCTAATCGTACCCAAAAAGTGATTTTTCGAGGTGTTTATTCGTCTGCTATACCCAACACATCTGGTGTGCCACAGGGAAGCCATCTAGGACCACTGTTATTTATTTTATTTATTAACGACGTGAGCTCGGTTATTTCCCACTCGAAAATTTTGGTCTATGAAATTGTTTCGCGATATTTCGAATCAGAATGACTGCGAATTGCTTCAAAGTGATTTGCAACGTTTTTTGACTGGTGTACTAATGTAATAACTGTATGCCTTTGAATATTAATAAATGTGCAAGCGTTTCATTCTTTAGGACCAAATCTCCCATACATTTCGACTATGTCCTAGACGGTAGCACACTACAACATACAGATAAGGTACTGGATCTAGGTGTATATTTTATTTCCGCATTTACGTTTGACGATCATATTAACTACATAATCAGCAAGGCCAACTCTGTTTGGGGTTTCGTTAAGAGATAGTGCAAGGACTTCAATGATCCTTATACAACTAAGTCTTTATACTGTGCTTTTGTACGCTCTATTCTAGAGTATGCTTGTCAGGTATGGGCTCCGTATTACGAGGAACATAAGAGTAGGATTGAGTCTGTACAGCGAAGATTCTTAAGTTTCGCTCTAAGGGACCTTCTCTGGTCTGAGACGTTGCATCTTACTCCTTACGAACAGCGTCTAAAACTCCTTTCTCTAAAGACGCTTGAGAATTGAATCCTTAATGCTGCTTTTCTATTTAAATTAATCTTAGGAGAAATTGATTCCCCATATTTGCTCGAAGCCATAACTTTTAGTATTCCGCGTCGATCCTTGAGAAACTATGTGCCACTCCACATTTCCCATCATCGCACCAACTACGGACAAAACGAACCAATCGCATCTCTTTCGCGTATTTTCAACAATAATTACTACCGAATTGACTATAATTTATCTAGCATGCAGTTAAAGTCAGCTTTATGCGATAAATAATTTGTGATTGTTGATTGTTTTAAATTGGATACTCGTATGATGTATTTTTTACATACTTTTTTTGTAACAATATTTTGTAAGTAATCATTGTTTTGATAAACTTTGAAATAAATAAATAAATAAATAGATAATACTCATATATTTTGCTGATGGCAAATTTAATGTTCTGAGAGAATTAAGAATTGTTTCGCTTAAAATGACGATAGACAATTATGCTGATGAATAACATTATATGAAATCTGAAATAATGTGTTAAAATTTCCTAAAAGTGTGGAGTTAGTTGAGAGAACTTCGGCCTACATTTTGATAGATATCTTGTAGGTATCAAAATAATATATTTCAGCTTTCCTTATAACAATCGACGATTGTCTGGGAAGCATTATACACAACGTATTTTTATTAGAACCTGCTCCATCAATCAGCACATTATTATTTTTGTTTATTTTATTATTATATTTATTAATAACTATTATAAATAATATATTATTGTTTTGAATTTTCATTTTCCTCATTTTCTTTTCCTATTATTTCTTCTATTTTTCCATTGAAATTTTAAGTATTTTTATTTTATTGTTATTGTTACGAATTTGTTTTTTTTTTATTTTTGAAATAAACGTATTATTATTATCATAAATGTGATGTATGGCATAAACATTATTGGAATCCTTCTATTTCTTCCAGCACCTCCCATGCAAACTACGCTTTTCATGAAACATTTTAAACCGATTTTCTCAGTACGTGTAACATTTAGCGAGCTCAAATTTGATATGGGATGCTAAATTAGCATTATTATTAAGATCGAAAGAAATTAACAGATTAGTTTTACTACTTCTACGTCCCTTTCTATATACGAGGGCGGATCGGGCGTGTAAAAATGAATTAAACAAAATTTCTTCGGTAAAAATTTATTTTATTTTTCAACATAGTCCCCTTTTAGCTCGATACACTTAGTCCAGCGTTTTTCCAATTTTTGGATCCCTTCCAAATAATATGATTTCTCTAACCCTTCAAAATATACGTTGGTTTCATTGATGACGTCACTATTCGTGGTGAATCTCTTTCCAGCAAGTCATTTTTTCAAGTCTGGAAACAAGAAAAAGTCACACGGGGCCAAATCTGGAGAATACGGTGGGTGAGAAAGCAATTCGTAAGGTTATTCCAATAATTTTGCCACTGCAACAGTAGATGTGTGAGCTGGAGCGTTGTCGTGATGAACACTTTTTTCTTCGCCAAATGCGGCCGTTTTTCCTTGATTCCAGTCGATCCAATAACTTAATATAATATGCTCCCGTTATTGTTTTTCCTTTCTCCAAGGAGTCTATGAAAATTATAAAAAAAATACTGTCGCCATAACCTTTCCAGCCAATGGAACGGTTTTTGCTTTCTTCGGTGCGCTTTAACCGGCTTCCATCTATTGTTTTGACTGTTGTTTGGTTTCTGGGGTGTAGTGCTGGATCCATGTTTCATCAACAGTTATGAATCGACGAAGAAATTCATTTGGATCACGTTGTAACAGTTGCGAATTGGGCTGTAAAGTTGTCACACGATTGCGTTTTTGGTCGATTGAGAGCAAACGCGGCAGCCATCTTGCGGATAGCTTCCGCATGTCCAAATGATTTTTCAAAATATTCCAAACACGTTCATGTGAGATGCTTACTGCCTTAGCTATCTCACGTACTTTCACTCGACGATCTCCTAGCAGGAGATCATGGATTTTGTCGATTATTTTTGGCATGGTGACCTCATCGATCTGGACTTTGTATGGTCTCTGTGCTCATACGATCACGCTTGAATTCTGAAAACCACTTGTAAATCATTGCAATTGATGGTGCAGAGTTCCCATAATGTTTATCTAATTTTTTGGTTACTTTAGCTGTTTTCCCTTTTAAAAAGTTATGTTTAATCAACACACGAAATTCGTTTTTATCCATTTTTGAAATTTATTAAAAGTTGACTTGCTTAGACAGCAGTTTCACAAAAACTAAAAAGGTATCAGGCTAAGCCTTTGCAGGTAATCGATTTAAGGATGAAGTAGGTAAAAAAAATACCAAATTCCTTACTTACCCCTTCCTTCTTCATTTTTAGACGTCATTATCGCTCCGCCCTCGTAAAGTGACACAATTTCACAAATTTACAAAAAAATCGATTTTCTTGGAAAGTTTGAATGTTATTGATCTAAAATTTGAGAAATATCAATTGGATAATATTTGTATTTATTTTTGAAAAAATCCCTATAAACCTTCCACTTCATTCAACAAGAAAAACAAACAAAGTGCAAACATTGAAAGAAAAGATTTCCGGATTCTACACTGGTACGCCTTATTATTCGTGACGTTTCGGTCTCTGCTGAGACCTCCATCAAACTGTTGAGCAGGTTTTAAATGTCGAAAAAGGATGATTTTTCTTTTCATTTCTAGTATTTTCCAGTATTATTATATGAAGTACAAATAATTTTGTGAATAAATTTCAACGGTACAAATAATTTTGTTAAAATATTTTTTGCTTTTGATTTCTTTGCTTTAAATAAATTGCGCATTAACTTTATTATTGGGTATTTTAAGGACATTAGTCGCTTCCTTTCCCTCCAAACATATTTATACTCTAGATGAAATCTAAGAGTATATTGTGTTTGCCTTACCCTTTGTAACGCTAAGAAATAACGCTCGCACAGAGTCGCCAAGGGTACAGAAATATTTGTTGTCGCTCAAAAACCTCGATTCCGAGTGACCGTCTGTCTGTCTGTCCGTCTGTGCTTCTGTCTACAACTCTCGAAAGCCTTGAGCTATACTGCTAAGAATTTTTGTGTGTCATTTTTAGCAAAAAAGTAACTTTAAGTTCGTGAATGGGCTACATTCCCCCTCTCCTTCTACCCCCTCCCATACAAATTTCGAAATAATAAGAAATTGATTTTTCTTTGAAACTATTTAAGCTATCGACTTGAAATTTAGGTCAAAGTATTATGATATAGATGTCATTAATACCGCAGAAAATTGATCCGATCCCTTTACTCCTTCTACCCCCTTCCATACAAACGGACAATTTTGAAAAATACATATTTTCGATTTTCATTGAAACTAGTAAAGCTGAAAGAACGAAGTTTTGTCAGAATTAATTCTATTATAATTCCAAATTATTTTCAAAATAATTATCAACTTCGCCTCACTCCTTATACCCCCTCCCACATAAATTTCACGAAGTTTTGAAATTTAAATTAAATTATTTTTCTTCGAAACTGCTATCAACTTGATATTTTGTACAAAGTATACAAATAGAAATATTAGTAATGCGAAAAAAATTTGTTTTGATTTGTACACTCCTTCTACCCCCTCCCATACAAATGTATAATTTTTGTTAAATGCATTTTATCGATTTCCATTCAAACTAGAAAAAGTACAAACTTCAAATTTTGCCAGAAATTGTTTCTTAATAATTGAAATAACTGTTAGAAAAAATTATCAGTTCCGCTTCACTCCTTCTACCACCTCCCATACAAATATCTCTATTATACATTCAAGAAAAGAATTTCACCTTCAAGTATATGAGAGCTATCGACTTTGAAATTGAATCAAAGCATGGTGATAAGGATGATGATAAGCAGTTTCAAAATTATCTTAAACGCTCCACTTCCTCTGCCACCTCCCATACAAAATCCCCAATTTCAGGAAGACTATGACCAATTTCTTTAAAAATATTGAAAACTAAAAACTTTAAATTCAGCAAAAAACAGTTTGCATGCCATGTTCGGTGTCATATACGAAAAATACAAGCCTTCCCCTCTACTTCTACCACCTCCAATGCAAAAGCCTCTATTCACTATTCGAAAGAATTTGAGATGACATATTTTCCGGTATATTAAAGTCATTTTCATCTCATCTAGAGTATCATATGATTGGGCTTTAAACGGTTTAACCGTATAATAATTTTGCATTTTAAAAGGGCAAAAACGGGTCACATTTTTTTAAAAATAGAAATCACTATAAGAAAATATCGACGGATAAGTGCTTAGCTTGAATTTTAAACCGTAGTATCGTAAGTCAGAAACAAATTGCTTATTAGTTTTAGAACTAGATCGTAATGACATTAAATAAAATAAAACAAAAAAAATAGTGTTCAAGAGAATTGCAGTTCTATAAAAGGTCTCACATTGATAGGTAGGTTAATAAAATCAATTCCATTCACAATCATTTCTGAATTCCACATTTGCACTTCATTTATAAAAATTTCAGATTCCTGAAGAGATTAAGCCCATGTGCAATAACTCATGGCTGTCAGGTCGGCTATCGGTTACCGTTTGATCGACTTAATTGATTGACCGCCTGGCATCCACATCATCATCACCTCTCCCAGTTATTCCCGAGATTAATGCCGGACTCCTCATTACCGGCTAACTTGTTCGCGAAGAAGTCCGAACTCCGGATGACTCCGCTGGGAATAATCGAAGAATCAGAGCTCTGGCCATACGGGGTGTCAAATGTCAGTGTCGCGCTTATTAGCTAGCGCTCTCGGTATTATGCGGAAGCGATCAATGCGCGAATCCTGATGCTTGCTGGAAATTCCAGGCAATATAAATGAGCCAGTCACTGTCAAACGGTGTAGCGAATTACAGGTAGAGGCATCACCAAACTATCCATTTCAGAGTTGTCCACCATATTTGGAACGGTTTCCCCGTACCGCGTATGTGATGAATAATGCAAGACGTGAACAAGGAAACTAATCTTGAGCGATTACCATCAAGGGAACAGGCCAAGCCGGGCACAGATTTGTAAGCGAGATGTATTTTCATGCAAGCGTTAAAGGAGAAGAAATTGATAAGTCCGCGGATATAATAAAGCACTGAACACAAAAGGCCATCAATGGTGCATCACGTGCCTAATGCTACATCACCTTTTTCACTGACTTCTTACTGTTTACCTATGACGGGATTTACAAGCATACTTGCTTACGAAGATGCCTCACTTCTTGTCGGAGTCATTCTTCATCGGGGTCTTGAGAATTTCGGAGAAGTGTTGGAAAAGAATTGTTTTGAAATGTTTCGCTCTAATCAAATTAGTGAAGACAATTAGTTACGTTGTTTCCCGGGAAGATGAATGATAATTGATCAGGAGATGGGATAAGAAAAATTTCGAGTAGCTAGTTGAGAATAGAATTCGTATGTACCAGAGTCACTGCATGCAAAAGTTAGTGGCGTGCGTTTTATTACATGCACTCCAAATCGCACTCGGATTGATTGAACTTACACGTTTAGTTAACGAAAAAACATAACAGAATTATGTTTTGGCGTAAAGCCCAATCATGCGTCACTCTAGATGAAATGTAAAAGAGTTTAATGAACCGGAAAATATGTTTAAAGTTTGTAGCTTTCATAATTTTCAAGGAAATTGGACATTGTTTTCTAAAATCGGGGCGTTTGTGTGGATGAAGTGGAAGGTTTTTGGAAAATTTTGAGACTGCGTATTAATATCCCTATCATCCTTCCAATTTTAAAGTCGATAGCTCTCACATATTCAAATGAAAAATACTTTCATGAATTCTTATACAGGGTGTTTGGTACTCCGTGCGCCACCTTGTAAAGGGTTATTCCTAGATATATTTTGAGAGAAAAATTGTTCTAAGGAGATGATCAATTTTCAATATCCGCGAAGATACAGGGTGTTCAAGAAAAGTGTTTCGGACCTGTACCCTCACTCACTCAAAACGCTGTATCTTAAAAACTAATAATCACACAAATAACTTGTTTTTTAGGAAATCAAATTACCTTTAATTTGGTATAATAGTCCACATTGTAACTGTACCCAATCCTGAAGTATTCGCTTCAGAACACAAATTTTTGATACTTTGACCCTCAAAATTCTGGGATCAATGCAGTTTTTCTCAAAAAAACGCATAATAAAAATGTCATTTTAATGTTGTTTTTTATGTGCCATATTGTTGCCTATAAAAGATGCACACATACTTATGACTTAGGTTTTCCCGTTTTCCAGGTAATAAGCGAAAACACATATGGCTTCAAAATGAAATATGCCATAAAGCAACCCTCGTTCTAAAAAAACTGCCTGAAATGTTGTTAAACTGAAATATTCTTATTGTCCTTTAGTTACTATTTAAATTATCGAGAAATGTCCTTTAATTAGTATTTAAATTATCGAGGAAATCAATTAATTTAAAATGAGTTTCAACACAACTAGGTGCAGCACTTTGCCTTTTTTAATGGGGTACCTAACAAAATGAAAAGCGCATAAAAGCAAATCTTACTTCATATTTTTATCAGTTTTAGTTAAATTGTTAAAAGTACAAGGTGTCACTAAAATTTAGAAAATAATTTCGAAATGCCTGAGTTCACGAATGAAGAATATGCAGACATCATTTTCATTTATGGGGAGTGTCAGGGAAATACACGAGCGGAGCGATCTTTATATCATCAGAGAATTCCTAATCGTCGGATACCTGACAGGAGAGTATTCCAAGACGTTTACAGAAGGATTCGAGAAACAGGCAGCGTTAGAACAAGCAGAGTAAATGCAATTCCTGCGCCGATAATCGCTGTTCCAACCGATGAAGGAATACTACATGCAGTTCAAAATGATCCATCAATCAGTATCCGACGCTTGGCGTTGCAGATAAACGTCTCTACGTGGAAAGTTTGGAGTGTCCTAAAATCAGAGCGGTTGCATCCCTACCACCACACACCAGTGCAGGAGCTGTTACCTATTGATTTGCCCAAAAGGATGGAGTTTTGCAATTGGCGTGACGAAAATTTTATGAACAACATTCTTTGGACGGATGAGTCCCAATTCACCAGGGACGGTATCACAGACTTCCACAACTTACACACATGGGCTGAGAGCAATCCCCATACAAGAAGAGAGGCATCATTTCAGCACAGATTCAGTGTCAATTTATGAGCAGGTGTGATTGATGACGATTTCATTGGTCCTATTAGGCTTCCGCCTATCCTAAATAGATTCAATTACTTGTATTTTTTGAGAAATGATCTACAGTGGAGGATATGCCCCTGCAACGATTGGCTTCCATGGAAGGGGGTAGAAGGAGTGAAGCGAACTTGATTTTTGTTTAATGCTAAACAAAATCAATCAATTGCAAATATTATACTTTACTTTGCGTAGAACTTCAAGCCCTACCGGCTTTGATTGTTTCGAAATTTTGTAAAATTTGTATGGGAGGGAGTAGAAGGAGTGAGGTGAAGTTGATAATTTTTTCAAAATTAATTATGATTATAATAAAAAACATAACAGGGCTTACGATACTGTAGATGAAATAGAATTTTTTGTGATCCCAAGAAATTTTTTATTTTGTGTGTTTTAGAAGGGATGACAGCATTGAACTAATTTTTTCCCCATCATGCTGAAGTAGCTATAACAATGTTTTATATAAAATACTTACTACAAAAATTGAATGGGAACTGAGAAAATTAGTGTGTTAGATTTAGTGAAAATGTGCAGTTTGTATGGAAGGTGGTAGAAATAGTGGGGGGCATTTTAGTGATTTTTTCAGAAATAACTAGGAATATAATAAAATTGACATCCCTGAAATTTCAGACTACGGCCATTCATACTTTTCAAGAAAATCGATTTTTCGTGAAGTTGTGAAACTGTGTCATATTGTATGGGAGGGGGTAAAAGCAGTGCAGCTAATCAAAAAATTTTTTTCTGATCTTAGTTATAATGCTAAATAAGTATTTATTACAAAATGTGAGCTCAATAAATGCTATGTTTTCTGAGAAAATCGTCTTAGAGCATTTCATGAAAAAGTTTAGTTTGTATGGGAGGTGGTGGAAGGAGAGGGAAGACGCAATTAATTTTTCTACTGTAGATTTAAATCATTATGAAAGTAATACATCCCAAAATTCAGACTAATAGCTTTTATACTTTTCGAGTAAATCCATTTATTGTCAAATTGTGTCATTTTGTATGAGAGGGGGTAGAAGGGGTGAAGCTAATCGTCTGATTTTTTTGACCTTACTAACAATTTTAAATAAATATTTGGTGCACAATTTCAGCCCGCTAAATTTTATAAGCACTGAGTAAATTGGCTTAGAGTAATTCATGACAAGTAAAGTTTGTATGGGAGGTGGTAGTAGGAGGGGGAGGACACGCATAATTTCTATATGGTAGGTTGATATTATCATAAAAGCAACATATTCCAAATTTCAGGACAATCGCTTTTATACTTTTCGAGCAAATCCGTTTATTGTGTCAATTGTGTCATTTTGTATGGGAATGGGTAGAAGGAGTAAAGGTAATGGGTTAATTTTTTTGGCATTACTAAAAATTTTAAATAAATATTTGGTGTACAATTTCCGCTAAATTTTATACTGAGTAAATTGGCTTAGAGTAATTCATGACAAGTACAGTTTGTATGGGAGGTGGTAGAAGAAGGGGGAGGACACGCTTAATTTTTATACGGTAGATTGACATTATCAAAATTCAAAAGTAAAAACTTTACACGCAAAAAAAACGGTTAAGATCGCGTTTCAACGCTTAAAAAGGCAAAAAAATTCTAAATAAAGTAAAAAATTTAATCGCAAAAAAAAGGGTTAAGATCGCGTTTAAACGCTTAAAAAGGCCAAAAAAATTCAAAATAAAGTAAAAAATTTAATCGCAAAAAAAAGGGTTAAGATCGCGTTTAAACGCTTAAAAAGGCCAAAAAAATTCAAAATAAAGTAAAAACTTTAATCGCTTTAAGCGTTAAAGCGATTAAAGTTTTTACTTTATTTACTCACGAAGCTAATCGTCTGATTTTTTTGACATTTACTTCAAAATGTAGTATTTCAATACGCACGTACTTTGACTTCGAAACATTCTCAAACATGGTTTGGTGAATGTTTTCACAGTGCATTTCGAATTGAAAGGAAAGATTTCCGGGCTCTACACTATTACGCTTTATTACTCGTGACGTTTCGATCTCTGCTGAGACCTTTACCAGTCTTAACAAGAAGACATTCATGCCAAACTCTGTCAAAGCATCCGCAATGACAAGCGCTAGCAAAAGTTCCAGCTTTCCGTCAGATAGACCAAGAGATCTCCCGTCGACCTTCCAGAACGGAAACCGTTTTGGCGATAGTGGATAAGCCGTTTATCCTTGAGATATTTGATGATTTTGCGATTGACAGCAGTTTCCATTACTTTCGAGAGCACTGAAGTAATGGCTGTTAGGCGGTAGTTGGCTTTGCTTTCTTTTTTTTGGAATGGGCTGAACTTTCGCGACTTTCCACAATTGTTCAAAGCAACCAGAAGAATGGGATACATGGAAAATAGAACATTTTTCAAGAGAGATTGTGGGGATACCATCAAGACCAACGGACTTGTATATTTTGAGCTCTTCAAGAATCATGTACATAAACCTTATACGAAAGTGTAGCGGAGGCAGCGGCTTTGAAATTTTTGAGTGATAATATATACTTCTGTATCTGTAACGAACAGCAAGGCTGCCCAATGTCGACCGATCCGCCACGTCACGGAAAATATCATCCACCAGCGAGATCGGCGAGACCAGTCAGTAAGGATCGAGCAGGCAACCTGTGCAGACGAGCGGCGCGTTTTGTGCAAAGTTCAGATTAATAAAAATAATTGTAAAAATCGGTGGTGTCCCTGGTTTTTCTGTAGAGCCCTTTTCGCCTCCTTAACAGTATCATTAATATTTTTCTCCGAGCCTTATTTTATTTATTTATTTATTTATCATAACAAAATAGTTTACATAATAATAAATTGCTTAATTGAATTATTATAAAACGGTGCGTAGTCTCAGTTTATTTGTCAGCTTATTTATTGGAGGTGTATAGTGTGCGCTGAATTTGTTAAATACTCTACAGCATCTGTTAATAGGTTCATTTTGTCCGTAATCTGTACAATGTGGATATTCCTTAAGTGGTTTTGAATGTCTCCTCAGCCTGACATTGTCATTGAGTCTGAATTTATTTGAGATATGGTCAACCTTACTATCGCCATTCAGAACTTCTAAGGTAAAACAGGATGTGAGCATAGTTCTTCTAGAACCAAGAGGTTAAAGATTTAATAATTGGAGCCTAACTCTGTAGGGTGGAATGTTTTCAAAGTTTCTAGGGTTATACAAGTCCCTGAGAGCAAAAAGAAGGAATTGCATCTGGATTGATTCTATTCTGTTGCTGTATAACTGAAAAAATTAATGAACCCAAGAAGTTTATTGACTTTTGAAATTATTCGATTATAGTGATATTTGAACCACAGTTTGTTGTCTAGTCATAAGCCGAGTTTCTCAATTTGATCAACACGGTGTGGTTGAGTTCCACTTAGGACATAGTCATGGTGACATGAGGATGATTTACGTGAGAAGTTTATCACGTCCACGTGGCATTTACTGACATTAAGCTCAAATTTGTTCTGACTGCACCAATTATCTAGCGCAATAAGCTTGGATTGCAGGAATGCAGCATCTGCGGGCGAGGTTATGGCATGACATATTTTTAGATTATCAGCGTACATCAGATGTGAAACATTATCCAATACTTCTGATAGATCTGAGATGAAGACATTAAATAAGAGGGGTCCCAAGTGACTCCCTTGGGGTACCCCAGAGGACACTAATATTTCCTTGGAAATAAAACCTTGAAACTTAACAAATTGAGTTCTATCACTAAGATAGGATTTAAGCCAGTCAAGTAAGGATCCTGTCACACCAATTTGTTTTAATTTTAAAATCAGGACATTGTGATCAGCTCGATCGAACTCTTTGCTAAAGTCGGTGTATATTGTGTCGATTTGATGCCCATTTTCAAATCAATAGCATCGAGCACCGCCTCAATATACAATGAGATATTATCAACAAGTGTAGGAGCCGAAATGTTGGATTCGCTGTGGGTTGAATCTGACTGGGCACCAAAAGCTTCTTGAAAACGGTCAGCAAACATATTGCAGATATTACACCGGCAGGAAGATTGCGTGGTCCCATTGAACACGGTTACGGGATAGCCCGAACTTTTTCGTTTTGTATTAACAAATTTGAAAAATCTTTTTGGTTCTGTTATGATATCTTCACCAATTATTAATTATAACTCTGAGGCCAGCATGTCATAACTTCTCTGAAGATTAGGAGTAATCGCTCCCGTTTTTTTAAGTTTTTTAAATTGCTTATTTCTTCTTGAGGTTTTTATCTACCCAGAGTTCTGAAACTTTGTCTGTTTGTTTTATTACAGCGACATAATTATCGGCAATTTTAAAGATCCCATCATAGAAAGATGTTATGACATTGTCAAGATCAATACATGAGAAAAGGGATGTCCAGTCTATCGAACAAAGTTCATTATTAATGCAATTGCAATCAGCATTACGGAATTCAAATACAATTTTATTATTGTAAGTGAGTGAACAAAATTAATGTTGTCGCATGGTACTTCTACTATGATAGCAGAGTGATTTTGTGTATTAGAGAAAAGATTCTCCGCGTCAGAGGCAGAGCTAACAATCATCTCCCATTTTTATTGGGAAAATTCACTACCTGATGTAAGTCGTTATTATACAGTGTGTCGATAATAGTGGTGTCAATTAGCGTTATTAGCGTTACAAACTTTGTGGCAAACTTATAATACTCTCAGATTTCATCTAAAGTATAAAAAGAAGAAGAAGAAGAAAACGAGAAACTGGTTTGAATCTCAGTGCCGCCGATAAAGTTTTCATAATTCCTTGAATATTAAGTAACGTACAAAGCTGTGTGCTTACTTCAGTAACTTTTTTTTCCCCCAGCAGTACAACTCTTTGTACTACGCCACTCCACTAATAACAAGCCACGCCTTTCATTTTGACAAAAATGGCAGAGATAGAATCATCTCATAGATTTCGTGATTCACAGAAGAAAAAACACAAAAACCAACTAGAACCACTTTTAGCCTTTCAATACTTACCTAAAAAATGAAATCACCTTAAAAAAATATTACTTCATTCGCTGGTTTTTTAAATTTTTCGCACCACATGGATCATACCAACAAAAAAAAAGGCGAGTCTTGAGCAACTAAAAATAGACCGCTTTTGTAGGAACTTGTGGAGAGAAAATGCAAGGCGAATGATTTACGATAGAGAATCGAATACACTTTTACTTGTTTTCGTCGGGTTGAGAGAGAATTTGCTGGTCTTAGGGATCTGAGAGCGGTTTTTTGTTTTTTAAGGCACCGAGTATAATTTAGGGAGTCACCCTTTAATGCATTGCACAGTTAAGTCGGTAAAGGAAGTGGATTAAAATTTGTAGTATTATGGAAATTCGGATGGATAGAGAAGGAAATGACGGTGAACATTATTCTTGAAGGACTGGAGGTTATACCCGTTCGGAAAAACGCTAGCCGGCAATGCGTTCCAGAGTCTGGATGTTCGGGAAATGAATGACCGCCTAAATTTCACTGTACGGGTAGATAAAAGTTTGACTGGATACTGGTGCGCATGTTCCGCTTGTCGAGTATGTCGTGGAAAAGTGTAAAGTGGAGGAATAAGTGCGCATAGTTCCGAACTGCATTTACTATGGAAGTAGCGATAGAAAATGCTGAGTACTCCGACACTTCTGCGATGCTCGAGGGTGTCAATAGAAGCCGTAATGGTTTCATCTCCAATTAGTCAGAACGCATGTTTTTGGATTCGGTCGAGCAGCGCAAGATGAGTTTTGGGAGCCCCAGCCCAAAGATGCGAGTTGTACTCTAAGCGAGGTCGAATGTAGACCTTGTAGATGGTAGCTAAGTCGTGAGGCGTACAGTATTTTTTGCATTTACGAAGAATACCTAGGCGTTTGGAAGCGTCAAGGGCAACTTCGAAGATGTGTTGACTCCAATTGAGATGGTTATTGAACTTTACGCCTAAAAGAATAAAATCTTCGGAAGAGCAGAGTTGCAACACCATTAAAGGCTACATTAGAAGACGACGCTGGAACATCACGTTTGAGGGATAGATGACAGGCCTGTGTCTTAGCAGCATTGAACTCTACTCTGTTTTTCCTGCCCCATTCTAGGATTAAATCGAGATCTGAGCTCAGCGAACGGAATAACTCTCTGCGATTGGAAGCAATAGAATGCTTGTTTGATTCCGCAACAGAGTCAAATTCATAGGTGTTATCCAAGATACTGTCATCCGCGAAACTGTGGATTGGATTGAGAGTAGAAGACAAGAGATCATTAATAAATACTAAGAACAGGGTCGGCGATAAGACAGAACCCTGAGGGACACCGGAATTGATTGGGAATGAAGAAGAAGTAACGCCATCTAATACTACTCGTATAGTGCGTTTAGACAAGAAACTCTCAATCCATTGAATGAGGGTAGCATCCACGCCAATGACCGTGAGCTTAACAAGAAGGCAGTCATGCCAAACTCTGTCAAAAGCTTTTGCAATGTCAAGCGCAAGAACTTGACCTTCGCCGTATTTATGCAAGCAAGAGTTCCAGCGTTCCGTTAGATAAACCAAGAGATCTCCCGTCGATCTTCCAGAACGGAAACCGTATTGGCGGTCGTGAATAAGCTGTTTATCCTCGAGATATTTAACGATTTTGCGATTGACAGCAGTTTCCATCACTTTCGAGAGCACTGAAGTAATGGCTATTGGGCGGTAGTTGGCGGAGTTCGCTTTACTTCCTTTCTTGGGAATTGGCTGAACATTCGCAACTTTCCACAATTGTGGAAAGCACCCAGAAGAGTAGGATAGATGAAAAAGGTTACGAAGAGGTTTTGCCAGAGAAGAGGAGCACATTTTAGGGGAAATGGGGGGAATACCATCAGGGCCAGCGGACTTGTGAATATTGAGCTGATGCAGAATCCTGAAAATGAGACGTGTGCGAAAATGTAGCAAAGGCAGCGAAAAACCAGAAGGTGTTGCGATGGGAGGGCTTCGGTTTGAAGGTGGTAGTGTGAAGTTTCTCGCAAAGCTTGCTGCCAATAGGTTAGCTTTCTCAACAGGATCGACTACGGTACGGTCACCCTCTACGAGTGGTGGTGTTGATGAAGAGATGAAGTTATTTTTTGGTCATAATCAAATTTAACACGATTGAGGACAGATTTACAGGTATTTCTTGATTTCATATATAGCTCTCTGTCTGCGACAGGTAGGGATCGTTTTATTTATGTTGTTGGAATTGCTTCAGTTGGCTTTATAGGGCTCATCGTTTCCATACATACATATTCTAAGCTTGCTACAGAATTGAGGTTAACAAATTTTTCAAGTATGTTGCAAGTATGTTTATGTCCCCGGCATATGCTGCAAGTTGAGTGAATTTGAAGCATAATATTCCCTTGGTGCCAACTGGAAGTTTCAGAACAAGATATTCGAATGTCAAGTTGAAAAGTATTGGTGCCAAGTCGTCCCTCTGTTTAAGGCCGTTGTCAGTTTTAAGGCTTGAATTCAGATCATTTTCTTCTCTGACTCGGTCATTGTCATTCTTGTAAGCCGAACAAGTTTTGGTAGGAATCCAAACTCTAATTTGATTTTATACAGTACGCGCCTGTTTTCGCAGCAGTTTTTGTCACTTTTTTATGATACTCCTACGTTAATCTTCAAGAAGTGTTTTTTGCATCCATATGTCCGTGTCTAATCTGTGCAAAAGATGTGTTATACAAGTGTCGCCGGATTTCAGAAGCTCAACTGGAATTCGATCAATGCCCGATGCTTTGTTTTTTTGGGTGGTTCTTTAGAGTCGCTTTTCCTTCTTGTTCGTGCGGATGATGGGTTCGGATTTTGGAGGTACTCAAAATATTGCGCACATTGTTGTTTTATATCATCCACATTACTTAAGAGGAATAAACAAGTCCTGGCAACAGCTTAAAGCCGATGCTCAGGATCGCGCCTTGTGGAAGAGAGTTGTTTCTGTCCTATGCCCCTATAGGGGGTCTTAACAGGAATTTGACATTACTTATAATGTTGCCTTCTGTATCCTTACTGAGGGTCGTCTTCGGTTGGTATCCCTTTGTTATCGTTATGGAATACGTGGCTCTCGTGTTGTGTAATTTAAAATATTCGCCAGTATTTTTAATTTCGATATTATTGTACTTCCGTCTTTTCTGTCTACAGATTTTGTTTGCAAATCTTCTGAAATTATCCTGTTTGGCTCGTGTCGTTCATTCTTTAATATTTTCGAAGCATGATTTTTTCGCTCTAAGGTATCTTGGCATTTATCGTCGAACCAATCATTTCTTTTGCGCCGGGGTTGTCCTATCACTTCCTATGCGATGGATGTAATGCCATCGAATTTAGAATTTCTTCGGTTTGCTATTCGACATCGTCTTTACCCAACAGTGATCTGTGTAAAAATTAACCGTCATGTACGCACGTCGAGAATGCTGGAGGCCGCCCTTTTCTTTATTAGAACGTGGTCTATTTGGTTGAATGTTCGTCCGTCGGCTAACCTCCAGGTTCTCTTATGAATGTCAGGATACGGGAAGCATATTGAGCTTACAATAAGGTTTTTGCTGGTGGCAAAATTAGTTAGCCTCTGGCCGTTACTAAGATTGTGCCTTCCAATTGTCCCTATATAATTCTCCTCTTAAAGCTAGGGTGTAGCCTAGTGGGTAGCGAGTTGATCTACAATGCGAAGGTCGTGAGTTCAAATCCCGGCCGACGCATAATTCCAGCACACTGCCTGCTTGGGTATACCTTGGTCACCTCAATCTACGAAAATGAAAAATTCGTAGATAGAGGGTTGTGCGAAGGTCTAACAACCCTTACACAATAAATAATGAATGAATGTTAAGGAACCTGAAGGTCAGAAGGCCAAGGCCCGATTTGGGCTGTAGCGCCATTGTAGAAGAAGTGGAATTCTCCTCTTTGCCCATTTTCGCGTTAATGTCACCTCATACTATTTTAATATCGTTCGACGGAAGGGAGTCAAATGTTGACTCTAAGGTACTGTAGAATTCATCTTTAGCTTCCGTTGTGGCGTTGACATTAATAAGACAAACATTAAAGATTTTTTTTTGTGATTCGTATGTGCGTAAATCTTTCATTGACGGATTTGAAGATGGTGACTTGGTGTTTAAACTTGTTGCCGACGAAAAACGCAACTCCCAACCCCTGGTTTGTCGAAGATTTCCCACTTTTCAATATTGTATGCGATCTAATATCAGTAATTTCGCTACCTAATAATTTAGTTTCTTGAAGTGCAGTGATGTTTATGTTGTATTTGCTCATCTGTTCCAGAAGCACTCTCACTAATCCTGTCCTGTACAGGGATCGCACGTTCTAAGATCCTAAGGAATAGTGTAGTTTTGGTTTCCGTGGTCTTTGCCGTTGAATCAGTCCAGTTCGAGGCGGTTTCCCGATAGTAAACACACAACCTTACACTCGGATTGGAGATTTTTGAACGATAACAAATAATTCTGCATCCTTCGTGACACCGTACGAGTCTTATTTCTAAGCGTTAAAAATGTTAAAGCCAACGCTATCTACTCCCAGATTTCGTTCAGAGTATAAACTTGCCTTTATATTAAAACAATACTACCCCGATAACGCAAACAATTAATATCACATTAAAAAATTCTCGACAATGTAACAGATATTTTTGTATTGATCACATTAGCAATTTGAATATTCAATAAATTCCCCACCATTAATCAAACAAGTATTTTCTGAATAAGACATTCATAAAGAACAATTTCCCAACTATGATTAATCGGTTCAATCAAAACTAAATACGTGGCTTATTTAAAACTCGAAATCTATCGAAGCAACAGGAGAATACCAATGAACATTGCTCTTCATTTTGTTGAATATTCCATTTCTATCCTAGGAGTGTGAACTCTAATCTCTACAACAATAAATAATTTCTGAAATTGTTACACATTAATTAATTGCAACTTTTTAAAATACAAACACATTGAAATTATAGAATTTCGTTGAAAATAAAAACAAACTATAAGCATAATTTATCGATTATATGCATCGGTATAGATTGACTCCGCTTTTATCCTTGAACATACGACGTGTCAACACTGTTACCTAGTTACATCGCAGCAGCCAAACAAACCTATTACTTGATAAGAGAAGAAAAAACAGCCACACTCGAACAAGTACACTTGTGCAAATTAAAAGCAAAATTAATTCGTCAAGAAAATGAAACATCAACAGGTTGTGGTCGATTATACCACAATGCTAAAATCATCTTGTGTTTGTTTACTTTTAGCGTTTTCCGGATACGTTTTACTAAAGTAAGTATAATCATGAATTTTATTTCTAGTATGCTAGACGATTAGTTTTAATTAAATAAAAAAATATGTTCGTGATTTTGCACAGATTGATTCAAGCAATTTTCTATTTACCATCACATCTTCGACGTAACCAGGAAAAATTAGAAGAGCTTGCTGCAAAATATTCAATTAAATTAGACTTAGACGAGAAGGACGAAGCCACAGTTGAGGAGGGTTCTTTAGAAAAAATACCGGAAGGAAAGAATGAGGAAATTGATAGTGAAGAGAAAAAAGATAAATAGTTTAAATACTATGAAATTGTGAAATTCGTGTGGTTTGTTAACGCTTCATCAATCACTGTTGTTCTCTATTTTTGCATTATTTGAAATGAATTTGTAATTTCATTATAATAAAATAAAATAAATATTTTTGATCTTTACTGGAATAAACTTTAGTATCTAGCTAAAATGACCGTAGGTAGGTATAAGGCGTCTCGACCACTATTATAGTAGAGTAGTATCATAATTCAAAACTTCCTCTTCCTTATTCATATCATGACTATATATATTCTCGATAAGTTGATTAAATATTTCTGACGCAATTAAAGTCTTAAGCTAACAAATAATTCGAAAATCATCATAAACGATGAATTAATTTCGGAGAGAGGTTGAAAGAAAAGTTTAGTTAAAGTATAGAAGGAAAATTAAAAAGGTAAATTCCGCAATGAACGAATACTGTTGGTTGTTAGCCTAACAAAAATCGTCATTAATTTGTTTCTCGGGCATAAGAACAATTTCAAAGTGTTTTTCTTCCTTAAATACACAAAACACATTAAATTTTGATGAAACGTAAAGTTTTTTTTTTTTTGTAATTTGTTGCCAAAAAGATGGGCTCTTTTATAAGTTTGTGTTAAATCCATTTTGTTATAATAATTAATGTATCACTAAAGTATATAGGTAACTTATTTGTATACATATATTTTTAAATTAAATCAAGTTTTATTTATTTTTTAATATTTAAATTAAATTATTCTATTTTCTTTGAAAAAATATCATTTAAATGGAAATATGTAACACAATCGAAGATGAGGAAATAAATGAAATTAAATTAATATTCAATTCATGACTAAAAAAATGAGGTTTAAGTTTAAAATAAAAAAAAAACATAACTAATTAAAAATATGAATCAACTAAATATTGCAAATCAATTAAAAAAAAATTCAAAAAAAAATTGATTTGAATTTAATTTTCTAAGGCAGACTTTAGCAAACTATCCCGTAGCTTCTTATTTTCGGCTATACGTTCCATTAGTGTGATTCGTTTGGTATTTGGTGATGATGATTTACTGATTGGTTTCGTTTCAACTGATTTTTTGCTCGCTACCGACGATGCTTCGGCCAATTTATTCGCTATCAAGCATTCTTTAAATTCTTTCTCGGTCGAAAATAGTTTCACCATGATTTTTTCACCATCGAAAATTTCTTCACGAGATGCCCGTTTAGTTCCCGTTGGCGAATTGATCTTTGTATCACCATTGAGATTTAGTTCGAGCTTTGGAACCGTCGTCGTCTCGTTAGTTAAAAGCTTTGGATTGAGTTCTTGCCGTCGCTTCTTTGCCAAGACATTTATGAGACTATCGTCCGATATTCGTCGCATAACTTGCGAAGGTAAATCACATTTCATTGCTGGCCATTCGCTGGGTGGTTTCGTATCGGATTTTAGCGATGGCGTCAGGCGACCCAGAATCGATGGTCTTTCGAGCGGAAGATCAGGTGGTTTATAGAAGCAAGCGGTGAATGTGGAAACTGCTAGTCGAGCCATAACCAATGCGGCTCCTTTGATCGGCGGATGTACTACAGCACTACTACTGCTTGCACCTTCGGAAGCTTCGCTGGCCGCGGCATCTCCGTTCGATATAACTGGCGGTGTGATACTGTCGCGACTGCTTTCGTCGAGTTGACTTTGTGTTGCGCGACGGCGTTGTGTTCTTGCCGGCACCAGTGCAACCGAGGAATCGCGTTCCGACAGGACCATATCTTTTTTCAAAAGATTCGATAAGTCATAAACAAAATCTTTATTCACAGGCTTAACACGATTTCGTACCGGTCGTTTTGATATCGACGATAGCTCTTCGTTCGAAGACAGCGAGAGATTCGAAGACGATCGTGTGAATTTCGATTCGGTTTTAGTTTCAGCAGCTGTACTGACATCCGGCGGACTGCTCATTAGCGGTTTCGTAATCTTTACTTTGGTTCGACGACGCCGCTTCTCCAGATGTTTTGTCGATAATTCAGGATCGAGTTTTCCATTCTCCGCTATGATAACATCACCATCGATATTTTCATCGTTCCGTTCGCCCTTTAATTCCTTGACAACAACGTATTGCAGGACGACTTCTCGTTCGCCCGTTATCGAATGATTCGAATTCAAATGATTGATCACATCGTACTTCCTAAATGCTCGATAATCGCATAATTTACAACCGAATTTTCTTTTTCGATAGTGAAACATGGAAATATGTCGTCGCAAATTGCTCAAGACATCGAATTTTTTAACACAAATGCGACAATAGAAGGTCAGTTCTGGATTGATTTTCGTAGGTGTATTGTTCTTTTCGGTCGGCGGCGGCTCTTCCGGTTCGGTTTTTATCGGCGGCGGATCATCGAGTGTGACCGTTTTAATCGATAGCTTTTCTGTTTTGCCAATACTCCAGAAGAGATCATTAAGTGGTTCCGAGTCGATCGGTTCAGTCTGCTGCAAAACTTTGGAAGTTCTTTTACGTTTCCGTTTGCTTACGGGCGAAGCATTTGGGTCTGGTCGATTACTATTCAGATATTCATTTAAGCTGCTTAAATCGATATCTTTTATGTCCTTTAATTCTTCGAGATCATTTACAGTCGTTGTGGAAGCATTCGCTGAATTGACATCTTCTGTGCGATTGCTACAATTACTACTTGTGCTGGCAATTTCCGATGATATTTTTTTCGATTGTGGTCCGTTAAATTTGTTTTTCGACGAGCAACTGTTTAAGTGCGTGGTGAGGACAGCTTTTCGTTCGAATGTTTTTCCGCAGTATGCACACATCGGTGAATTATTCAATTCGATGTTATCCATCCAGGCCTTATTTTCGGCATCGCGTTTTTCACTGTCCGTTTGTAATCGTGCCAGCTCACGACTCGGACCTTTCGTTTGTATTTCGTCTAAACGAACTCTTCTTTTTAATATTGACTCTCGCATAAGTCTTATGCGTCTCATGGATTTTCTGAAAGTGAAAGGAAAAAATTTATTACAAAGCGAAATTATTGTAATTTTGCGAAATTGTCGAAAATCTTAATGCTTCCTACTTAGTGATCTTTCCATTTAAAAATATTTAGCTGTCTTGGAAAATAGATCTCTAAAAGTACTTTTTATCAATAATCAAATCAAAATGAAATTTCATTGAAAAGTTGAACTGCAACCATCTTCGTTCAGTTCAGATAAAAGAAATTTCAAGATTTTGGTTTTTGGTTGCGGACAGTCGTCGCCACAACGAAACCTATTTGTTTTTGGGTTTACTGAAACCTCAATGGAAATCGATCGGAAATCGAATATGGAAAACAGAATTTAATGTTTAAGTGCCGAAGTAAGCTCCTATGTCGATTTAATTAATTTCAGCGGTGAACCTAACATGTGACCGTGGCTAGCTAGGCTCGCGAAGAATTTCTTTTCGTGTATCCAGTGACTTAATAAAGCAGGACGGATTTCTGAAGAAAGGTTCTGGGTCAATAGGTCTGGGTAGAAACAGACACAATACCACCCACCTATTGCAATAGGAGGTTCAAAGCTGACAAGCCATTACCAAAAACCGAATTGCTTTACCTAATAAAAAAACTTTAGGCAATAGACAGCAAGACTCTTCTCTGGTGGTCAAAAATTTTCCATTTAAGATTGACGGTATAAAGGCCTGGTTTGCCAGAGATTGCACTACTTTGATAAAGTACTCCGCTAAGCTACTTTAGTGTAACGTATGCAAATTTTGCCATCCAATTAGCGACCTTTACCACTTTTAAAATCCCTTAGGGTTCGAATTGGTGAATTGTGTCCATTAGGTGAAAATTAGGGTGCTCATTATTTTTCAACATTGTAAAAGTTTAGCTCCCAGTCCCTATATTGTTTCAATTAACAAAAAACGAATGTTCAAAATTTTATCTCAATCGGACAACTGCAAGGCGACCTGCATCTACCACGAAGTTTTGGAATATTTGCCATGTGAATTATGTTAGCGAATTATTATTATGCGCGCGCGTGGGCGGTCAAGCGAACGTCTTTTTCAAATTTCGCGCGAAACTCACTCCACAAAGCTTGAAGGGTAATGAGAGGGACATGTATTCTCTAGTTGCATTCTCTTTGGCTAGTCTCTGCTCACAGTTAACTCTACTCACTCCTCTCTGCCACTCAGTATTGCTCCAAACTTAGTGAGGTCAGAATCGGCGGTCAGCTCACCGCCTTGCGCGAGCGCATACGTTTTTCTACTCGTGGGTAGTAGGTACCCAGAAATCCTTAACTAAATTAATTACGTGATATTAACCTTAATTAACTAATTTAACCTCAACTATCACACCCAATTAACCCCACTCTGCTTGTCAAACTAGTGGTTTTATTTTTACTTGAAATCCAGCGATCCCTTGCGCACTTCAATACTTTCAGAAAAGTGCATTTAAACTGAAAGGAGTTTGTCAGTGATATCAGAATATATCGACAAAAAATTTGATATCAGGTGAGCCGATGGCTCGAAACCACTTTTCTCCACACACCTGCGATCTCTGAAATGTGGTGCTGGTAAGGAGATGCTCGAAGACTTTACTCTAACATGTACATACATAACATCTATTGTGTTAGTGATTATTGTGAGTAATGTATGTGGTTAACTTGCCGATTTGAGTGGCATGTGACGGGTTTAGTGTGATAATAATCAATTTCAATTCAATGCTCCAAAAAACTTGTTAAGGAACGATTACATATGCTTGGATCTCGTGACCGCTCTTGAATTACTGGCAATGTGTAATGCTTTTAGTAAAACACGTTTTGAACTTAATTGCCATCTATGAGCTGGAGCTGCAAAAGCATCTTTCCCATCCAATCTCGGTCCTTTAAAATAACAGTATACTCTAACATTTCTGCATATTTCGATTCAATACAGCATAAGTTATATTTCTGATTGTTTCAACGAAATCTCCAATTCTTACTTACTTACTACAATAAAAATAAATATCCCGTTTCCCTCAATAATTGGATCCTTTACATTACGCAGTCTATATCTTACATTAGGTGTAGTTAGAAGAAGGCTCAAAACCCTCGTCGCAACCCTCGTTCTTCCCCGACCTCAAGCAGGGCGGAATCTTTTGAATTTCGCCGCGGCAACAGAAACCTTTGAGGTTCTCCTCAATTCATGTGGTATCACTATGGATCCTAAGGGGCCCATGTGAGCTAAGGCCGCCACACTGACACAACCTACATCAAGTGTAAGCTCAAATTAACTTTGAGTTTCTTGTATCGAAAAATCTTATAACACATTTTTCACCTGCGGCAAATAACTTTAAATTGAATTTTCAACCCTGTAGAGTTTCATTTCTATACTTACTTATGATCGTTACTTAAATGCCGAAAAACAGCCCGAGGTTGTAAAAACGTTTGCGAACATGAAGGGCACTGATAAACAAATGTTGACGAGATATGTTTAGTCTGCAAATGAAGTGTAAGAGTTTTTTCAGTTGAAAATTTCAAATTACCTAAAATTTAGAAGAAAAAAAATCCACATTAAAAACAGTTGAACTTTACCAGAATTCCAGAATAAATAACTTACAAATTTCACACGATATATCCTCATCATTTATCACATTTTTCTCATCGTCTTCTTCGCGCTTTATTTTACACGGATTCGATCCATTGAATTCTTCCGTATTATTTTCATGTAAAATTATTTTTCCATCTTTACCGAGAATATTTTTCTGATTGTAAACTAAATCATTGACTTCAGTCACTTCTTTCTTTATATTATCATTATCGTCTTTCTTAACGGTTTGATAGACAGCAACATTACTATTCGGTACGCGATCCAATTGTAATTCATGTTTTTTTCGAAGCATATCATCCTGAGTTAATTTATTATTGACTTGATCGTAAAAATCGGTTAATTTCAGTAATCGATTCGATTGTTCCCGTTTCAATAATCTCTCGATAATGCTACTTAAATCCTTATTTGAATTCTCATTACTTTTATTATCCTTAGTTGTACTATTGTTTACATAATCCTGTTCTGCTTGTATGATTGTTGAAATATCTTGATCCTGATTAGTGGAAGAAATTGATTGAAATTGAATATTTGTTAATGAAATGGATAGAGAAAAAAAAATTAAACTTACAATAAAGCCATTATTGGAATTGAAATGATTTGATAAATTAGTGAATGCAGTGCGACAATAAACTCGCTTATGACTTATGAAATTAGTTAGACTTCGAAACATATTCCGACATACTTTACACTCATAGAGGACATCGCACTCACGGGATAAGAGACGTCGAATCTGTAATACGAGATAATAAAAATTTATTTAGTATTTACATTTATAATACCGGAAAATAAATGAAGTAAACGAATTTTTTACCTCTTCAGTGCCATTATCGTATGCTCGCTTGGATTCTAAAAAACCTGTCGATGCTGTTGATATTGGCTTTCGTAGCACACTCAAATCTTGTTTATTCTGTTCGGAATCAGAACTATAACCTGTGTTTCTGTTCTTCATTTTTATCATTTTGCTGGCTGTCTTATTACTGGTGGTGGTGTCTCTTGCTATACCTTATCATTTGTTGAGCTTTTCTACGACGACAGTCTGAAAGCAAAAGTAAAACGTTATGTTAGTTTTTTTTTTTTTAAATAATATCATTATAAAATGAGCTCTTTCCAGTTATCAGATATGGAAACCTCTTTATCTCAATGGGTATTTCTTGTGTCGTTTCGATTTTTTTTTAGTTTCTTTTTGATAAGGTCAATGAGTATGGATTTATGTATTTGTCGTATTGAAATTAATTTTTCAAGATTGTAAATCCTTCAAGTCATAAAAAATTAACTTTTCATTTCACATAGAAATAATAATGCAATTTAAGTGGTTTTTCCTTACTGATTTTTGGGGAAAAAGTTACGCTTTTACAGTTAAAATGTGCACTTTTAGCGAGTCAGGGGGATTTTTATAATTAATAACCTTTAGTTCTTTATCATTTATTCATTTCGAAGATACTAATCGTTACGCCGTGATTCTAATTCTTAGAATCGAATCGATTTATTTCTTAAGTTTTCAATTGTAACTTAACAACTGTTAAATCGATGGTAATTACTACTAGAATTCACTTGACTCGTTAAAACTGCAGAGAAGAAAAAGATCGCAGTTGGTGCTCTCTAATTGAGGTGGAGTTTTACTGAAATCTCATTCAAGAAAGTTATATATATAAGTGATAGTGGCGTAGCCATATTTTTATTATGGTATTGTAACATGTCAGCACTACTTTCTCATCGCATGAAACACCTACGCAATTAAGCGCACGCGTGCGAACCCTATGCTAGGAAATAAAGAACACCCGTGACCAACAACAAAATATACACACAAGCAGATCTTCAGACCTGGAACATTCGACTAACCATCAACACAGGCGATATAAAGAAGCGGGCCACAGTGATCGTACAACAAGGGAATAATTCGGACAAGAAGGAAAAGATTCGGATGACAGGAGAAAGATTTATAGAAGCGGCCGACAGCGATCGGGCGACAAGAAAACGATTCGGCCAACAAGGAAATGATTTATAGAAGCAGCCAAAAACAAATATACGGTCACATGCAATTCAATTATGTACATTCCCACACTATGCTGTTCATCCGGTTAAGGTCTTCAATCAACGGAAAACCAGCAAGTTCTTTACCTAAAAAGCAACAACAATGATGTATATATATTCAGCCAACAGTGAAATGATTCAGACGACAAGGAATGATTCGGTCGACACGGAAATAATTCGCCTGACAAGAACGATAAAAAAGACGGGTGAGCGTTGGTGGAGTAGTCAGTCCGGATAGATGAATTGAAATCAGAGCATTCCGTGGTAAGTTCGCGATATAATTAAAAGCGATAGAGTAGTCCGGATTGAACAGTCGGCGGATCAGTTGATGTTTCGGAAACAAAAAATTGTGAGCGAAAAGTCTCAAGTGGAAAGTGTAAAGCGGTTTATTTGAAATACAGGGTGGGTCATCCATTCGTTTCTTTTTAAATCATAGGTTATTTTGACACTGAAAGCTATTTCCCGCTCGAAATCTTGACAGAAAGTCAGTATCATACTTCCGCGGAAGGAAATGAGTCGCTTTACACTTGACCAACGTTGGAAATATTGAAAACTTATTTCCAAAGTGAGTGAGGTGTAGCGCAAACAGTGCGTTTTTTGGCGTTTGGCGATGTCAATTGGCCGCCTCGGAGCTGCGATTTTACCCCTTTGAACTTTTTTTTTCTGAGGAACCATGAAGGACCGATGTTATGCCAACAATCCAGAAACGATTCCAGCATTTAATACCAATATTATCCAAGCAATCCGTGAGCTACAGCCCGAAACCATCGACATGTTCTTGGAAAATTGGAGTGACAGATTGCGCTACTGCGAAGCCAGCCGAAGCAGTCACTTGAACAAAGTTGTATTCCATCATTAATGGGAATGTTTGCTCTTACTAATGAAGCCATAATACATGGATAACAATTTAATTTTGTTCATTTTATTGCATTTTTAAAAAGAAACTTGTATTTGGCCCACCCTATATAATTAAATAAAGTTTGGCGGTTAAATTAAAGTGAACTTGTTAAACTAGTAGTTTCATTTTTACTATGATATTTCAATCCAGCCCATGCACACTTTAGTATGATGGTTACCATCCTTCACATTAACTTTTGTGTTCGAGTATTAAGCTTGTTGTATTTAAGGCACTTTAGGTTTTAGCAACAATTAAATGATTTTATGCTTCGCTATTCCAGTTTCAAGAAACCGAAGTTATCGAAGAAATTTGGTATTTCTCGTTTTCAGTTCAAACAATAACTGCATAGTCAGTTAAAGATAAATTCTTTCGATTCGAAGTCACGAAAGCTATGATAAAAATCTACTACTATTTTTTTTAGCGTGCCCTCAAGATGTGTGCTAATATTTTTTTTAGTTCGAACTCAGGCTAAAGTATTTGGACCAAAAAGTTTCTTACATTGCATTGCGTACTAGCGATTCAATGAACATTACCGCGATCATTACAACATCAATTTTTCTTGAGAGTAATCAAAACAAACATTTGTATGGGAAGTGCGTACTAACGATTCAATGAACATTCCCGCGATCATTCAGAAGCTTCCGTGGCGTAGTGGGCAGCGTGCTTTCATCACAGTCAGTAGGTAGTGGGTTCGATTCGCCACTTCCAGAAAGTAGGATTTTTTTAAATACGAATTTTCAGTTGCTACTGGCAATGAAAAATTATTCGAAATAAAATGGGCAAACGGTGTAAAAGTGAAACAGTTCCACTTCAAGAAAGTCTAAATTCTCAGTAGATGGTTTCTGTTCGCTTTCTATCATTCAATACCCCATAACATCTGCAAGTATTTGTCAGTAGCAGCCAGCTTCTCCACTCGTTACGGTCGTTCTCACTCCCCTTCCTCTACTTTCCAAATCCCATTCCTTCCTTCCATGACTGTGCTTGTGAATTGCATATAAAGGTCGAAATTGCCTATAACACAGGTCATTCCGTAAAAAAAAAATCTTTACAACATCAATTTTTCTTGAGAGTAATCAAAAGTAACTTTTGTATGAAAAGTGATAAGAGGGATGAGCGTACCCTATATTTTTGAGACCTTTGATACAATTATTGTTAACAGAATGCTTCATATAAATTTTCAAGTCGATGGATCTCACAAACTTGTAAAAATACAAGTTTCTTAAAATGTAAGGAATTCGCAGAACAAGCTCGTGTCTCAGAGCACAGCTTCTGAAACACATCAAAAGCTCCGGAGCACCTCCCAAGCTCTGGGGAAAAACATGAATGGAGGGTTCTCATGCTCTGGGCATCATAGGTTTTAAAGTGCCTCATGATGTGAGGCCCACAATGTTCTGAACACCAAATATCTATTAACCAGTTTCCCTGTTGAGACCTTCTATGTGGTCATAAGGCAAAAACAGTTCTCTTCTACAAGGTGCGATCCTGCACATTGCCTGGACTCATTTATTCCTCTGTCTTCCTTTTCAAATGGGCTGATTATACTTTTCTCGTTTTAACCGCCTCTATTAATTTTTTTTTATGTGACAGAACTGTTACGGATGCAGTTATAGCACTTGGCCTGACAAAGAAACATAACGGGACTACGATTGAGCATAAAACCCAATAATACTCTAGATGAAATAGAAATTTTTGTGATCTTAAGAAATTTTGTATTGGGAGTGGTAGAGGGCGTGACACCATTTTTTTTCACAACATGCTAGAGTAGCTATAAAAATGTATTATTTTTTTTTTTTATGTGTCACCGGAACTAGAGGGGTTGCCCTTTTGTACTGAAGCACAGCTCTGGTGAGGGGGGAAGGAATTAAGGGGATAGAGACGGAAGTGGCTATGAATATTTCCTTTAAATTGTTGAATGTTGTAGTCATACGGGAACACCGAGATGGGCAGCGAGTTCCATATTCGAACAGTCCGGTGTCATGTACACCAAAACATCTATTCAAAGTGAACTGTACTCTGGCCTCGGATGCTATAGAAATTTTGAATATGACATCGATTTCGTAGAGAATCCTCAATTCAAAATCTTTGCGCCAAGAAAAATACCTCACGCATTGAGAAAGTCAGTGAAAGAAGAGCTAGACAAGATGATAAAATTGGGAGTTATATCGCCCATATCGGAACCAACCCCAGCCGTAAGCCCAATAATAGTCGTAAAAAGAGGCGGAAAGATAAAAGTATGCATGGACCCCACCGTATTGAACAAGAATATCTTCAGACGTCACTATCCGTTGAAGACTATTGAAGAAATAGCAGCGAGGATCAAAAAGTCAAAGTACTTTACAGTCTTAGACTGCAAAAGAGGGTTCTGGCAAATAAAAGTTTCAGAACGAACAGGAAAGTACCTGACGTTTGCAACACCGTGGGGCAGATTTTGCTGCAACAGATTACCTTTCGGAATTTCATCAGCGCCAGAAGTGTTTTCAGAGAAAATCAACGAGCTGATAGGAGACATGGAAAATGTTGAAAGCTCGATGGACGATCTACTAATACACGCAGAGTCGGTAGAACAGTTAGAAGTTATCACGAAGGCAGTCCTATCGAGATTCAGACAAGCGGGTCTTACGCGTCGGAGGTTAAGTTCTTGGGTCATGTCCTGACCCAAAATGGATTAAAGATAGACGCCGACAAAGTGAAAGCGGTGACCCGTCTGGAAACCCCAAAAGACAAAAAACAACTGCAGAGATTGCTGGGAATGGTAACGTATCTCGGAAAGTTCGTAAAAAATTTGTCTCTCGTTACAGAGCCGCTACGCAGACTACTGTCAGCGGAGAACGAATGGGTCTGGACCCAAGAGCAAGAAGACGCCGTAGTCAGCTTGAAGAAAGCCTTAGCGTCGCCACCAGTCCTGCGCTTCTATGACGTTCGGGAAAAGGTTAAGATATCAGTAGACGCAAGTTCGAAGGCCATAGGAGCCACGTTGCTTCAACAAAATCAACCAGTTGCGTACGCGTCAAAAGCATTTTCCAAGGCCCAGCAGCTCCTACCGCAAATTGAAAAAGAAGCACTTGCGGTAAAGTTCGGTTGTAAAAAGTTCCACCAGTTTATTTACGGAAAAGAGTTAGAGGTCGAGACGGATCACAAGCCGTTGGAAAACATTTTCAAGAAGCCGTTGCACATGGCCCCCGCTAGGTTGCAGAAGATAATATACGAGGTCATGCCGTATGCACCTTATATCGTCTATGTAAAAGGAGTGAATCTCTTCATCGCCGACACTTTAAGCAGAGATTGTAAGGAAACAGCAGTCGAGCAAGATGACAGCGTCGATAAAGAAGAATTAGTGGTTCAGGGCATAGCGTCCATGTCAGATAGAGTGACCGATAGATTCTTACAGGCTACCAGCCAGGACAAGGAGCTGCAACAGGTGATTCAGCTAGTCCAGAGAGGGAGAATGCAGTTCCCGTCCCAGCAAAACACTACTTCAATTTTGAATTCGAGCTAGAATACCATGAAGGGCTATTGTATAAAGGTGAAAAAATAGTAGTGCCCAACGAGGAAATAAAAAATTGCTTGAAAGAAATCCACGCAGGGCACCCTGGTATAGTAAAATCGTTGCAAAGAGCCCGACAATTTCTTTATTGGCGAAACCAACACAGTGACGTAAAAGCGTTCGTCGAAAAGTGTTCGGTTTGTCAGCAGACTCAAAGAAACAACAACAAGGAGCCCATATACGACACCGAAGTTCCGTATTTACCTTTTCAATATGTGTCGTCAGACAGCTATTCGGGCTTCGTCGATTTCAAAAAACTTAAAGCCACCACTTCAAAAGAAGTAATCAAAACGCTAAGCTCGTGGTTCGCACTGCATGGAACACCGCAAGTACTAAAAACAGACAACGGGCCGCAATATTCAGCAAAGGTGTTCAAAGAGTTCTTTAAGAAATGGAATTTTCTGCATGCTACGTCGAGCCCTCACTTTCCGAGGTCAAATGGTTTCGCAGAACGGCACGTGCAAACAGCCAAATCAATCTTAACGCTGTCAGCTGGACGGGTCAGACGTGCAACTAGCCTTGCTGCATCATCGTAATACGCCAAGAAGCGAAACATTCGGATCACCAGCGCAAAGACTAATGGGCCGCAGCACCAGAACAAATCTTCCAACGAAGCAAACGCAGCTAAAGCCCGTCACAATCAAAAACGTACCGGTGAAACTGAAAAAGTTAAGGGCTCTCCAAAATCAATACGCGGATCCAGCAAAGAGGTCAAAACACGAGTTAGTAACAGGTGACAATATTCGAATTCAAAAAGGTCAACGCAATTGGTGTGGAGGTAAAGTAATCTCCAAAGCGGATCATCCCAGGTCTTACTACGTACAGGATAGCAGCGAGAAAGTCTTTCGCAGAAACTCTCATCACCTTCGAAAAACTAAAGCGTCAACTAACGCACCAAAGGTTGTGGTGCCTAACAGAGGTCTAGAGGAAGAGGTCGTTGAGCCAGCTACAGATTCTAGCTACATGTCCACGCAGGTCAACGCAGAAGCAGCTCCACCGGTAATCACACGGTATGGCAGAGTAGTGAAGCCAGTCACTAGATACCAGCCCTGAAGCCAGCTCCTTACACCACCAGGAGGAAAGAAAGCTCGAAAGGAAAAGTCGCTTTATTTTTCCTAATACTTATAAATTTTAGTTTCGCTTTTCGTTATTTTTAACACTCATGAAACATTATGAATACTTATTTTCAATTAATTTTATCATGTATGAATTATATGTTTACTTGTTAACATTATGAATTAATCCAACTTAAGAACACGTAGAGTAACATAATTAGTCAAATGAATTAACAATGTATGTGAGGTAATGCACTTTTAAAAACTTAAAAAGAGTAGAGTAACAGAGTAACGTAAAATCTTCTTCAAAGGAGGATGTCATGTACACCACTTCATGTACACCACTCAACCAGTCGCACACAGACCGCGGGTGAATAAAGTCATACCACTCTAACTCGTAGTATCATTGTTACATCCGGTTTAAAAACGAATCACGAAATTTGACAGTGCGACCGAAGGGGGGGTTGAGAGAATACTTATAAGCGCGCGAAGCAGCTCTAGTATTACGGGGTAAGGGCATACGTGAGGACAAGAGATTAGAGATTTCGTCCGAACAATCTCCATTGTAGTAGCGATACAAAAGGGTTAGGGAGCTTACAGTTCGTCTATGCTCGAGTGAATCGAGCGAAGAAGTGATGTCAGAATCTCCTATAATTTTAATAGTCCGAGACTGGATACTATCCAGATAGGAGAGATAAGTTTTTGCAGCTCCCGCCCATAAGTGGGAATTAAATTTTAGACGTGGTCTAATATAGGCCTTATAAATTGTTAGTAACCCAGAAGGGATGAAGGAGTTTTTACACCGTTTTAGGTAGCCCAAACATCTAGATACTTCCTTGGCGATGTTAAATATATATTCGTTCCAAGATAAGTTATCTGTGATTTGGATACCTAACATCTTAACACTTAAAGAAGAGGTTAATGGCTGGCCTTCGAAGGTGATTGGGTCAAGGTTAGAGTCACGTTTGTGGGACACAAGACAGCACTGGATTTTCAAAGCAATAAACTCAACTTGAGATTCTTATTGCCCCAACTAAGAATTTTAGCCAAGTCGTCATTCAATGACTGAACCATGTACTTACGTTGTTCTACTAAGCTAGTACATCGGGCTAAGGACGCACTGTTGAAGTGATAGGAGAAGTCTAAAGTGCTGTCATCGGCGAAGCTATGTATAGGGTTGAAAGTTGAAGATAGCAAGTCATTAATAAATATCAGAAAAAGGGTGGGAGAAAGAACCGAGCCCTGAGAGACACCAGCGTTAATTTTATAAGAAGAGGAAACCACACCATCCAATACCACACGCATTGAACGATTGGCTAAAAAACTTTCAATCCGTCGCCAAACCAATAGCTTCAAGTTTGATTAAAAGGGCAGTGTTCCATACTCTGTCAAAAACCTTGGAAATATCAAGAGCGATAATACAAGATTCACCAAACTGGTGAATGCTCTTGTTTCAACGTTCAGTGAGGGTGGTTAAAAGTTCTCCTGTGGAACGTTTTTTGCGGAATCCATACTGTTTGTCGTCAATAATATCATTGATGTTGAGATATTCTATTACTCTATTGTTGATGATTGTTTCCATGACCTTGGACAGAATTGAGGTTATTGCTATTGGGCGATAATTAGCGGGATTGGTGCGTTCTCCTTTTTTTGGAACTGGCTGAACATTTGCAAGCTTCCATGAAGATGGGACAGTGGAGGACGATAAAGAGAGACAGTAAAGTTTGCATAGAGGTTTAGCTAGAGAAGCGCAGCAATTTTTAAGGACAAGGGTAGGGATTATAAAAAATGTAAGCTTCAAAAATTTAATAGGTACTGAATAAATTAGTGAATTAAATTTAGTGGAGCTGTATGGAAGGTGGTAGAAGAAATGAAATGTTTTTTCAGGAATAACTACGAACATTATGGAATTGACATCTCACAAATTTCATCCCAGCAACATTGATAGTTTTCAAGAAAATCGACTTTTTTGTAAAGTTGTGAAATTATGTCACATTATATGGGGGGAGGGGTGAGAAGGAGTAAAGATGATAAGTTAATTTGTTACCGATCTGAATAATAATGCTAATTAATTATTTAGTGTAAAATTTGAGCTCGATAAATTTGATACGTCCCGAGAAAATTAGTTTATAGTATTTCTTGAAGAAGTGCATTTTGTATGGAAGGTGGTAGAAAGAGTAGAGGGATTCAAATAATTTTGATATCATAAATCACATTTATGATAAAACTGATACATTCTAAATTTGAAATTTTTAGCTCTTATAGTTTCGGAGAAAATTTGGTTATTGCAAATTTTTGAAAATGAGTCATTTTGTATGAGACGTGGTAGAAGGGGTGGAGCGATTTAGACTGACATTACTTTTTCGTCAAAAACTAAGTGTACACAATTTTAACTTTCTAGCTCAACGCGTTCTTAAGCTAGAGAGCGACCAGCCGGACAGGCAGAAGGACAGACAGACGGACATCCGGCTTTGAAGTTTTTGAACGATGAAACAAACTTTTGTGCAATACATTTTTTTCTCCGAGCCTTATTTCTTAGCGTGACAAACTTTAGATCAAACTTATAACACTCTCAGATTGCATCTAGAGTAGAAAAAATGTCGCATATCTAGAAACAAAATCATAGTTCCAACGAAGAAAAACGTCAAATATCTAAGTTATCGTGCGAACGTACAGAAGACAGTCGGACATTCACGCCCAAGGTTTCTGAGCGGCAACTAATATCTACATACAGTGCCGAAAAATAAAATAGCACCACCACGACATTTTTTCTATTTGTTAAAAAAAAAACATTTCGTGTCGAAAATTGTTTGTACATTGCTGATAAATATATCACACAACATGTTCACTTTCCGCAGAAAACAGTTTATTGTTCATAATGATAACGGTTCTTTTAAATTTAAGTGATTTTCAAAAAAAATGCAAAATAGAAGGAAAAAAATAATAGCACCACTGACAATTCTGTTGAAGAGCGCATTAGTTGAGTTTATTAATTTGACCCCTGTACAAGTTAAAGTGTTCTTGTTCGGTTTTCGTTAGTTTTTACACAAATTTAATAGTAAATTAATAGTAGTAAAGCATTGTAGTGCTGAAAAAAGAGACTTTATTCGAAACCTTATTTCAGAGGGCAAAGCTTATAGCGAAGTGCGTCATTTTGTTGGATGTTCAAACAAAATGATACGCAATGCCATAACTTTCCAAGAAAAAGCTGAAACACGTGGACGTAAACGCGCCATATCGAAGTTGCTTGAAATCGGTTGATCCGCCAGAGCAAGAAGGAGCCTTTTAAGCCGGCAACTGAACTGAAAAAGGATCTCAATACAGCTGCACCGGTGCAAACAGTTCGTAATCGTTTAAGACATCACAATTTAAAAGCCTGTAGCCCAAGAAAAGTTCCACTCCTAAGTGCGAAGCATGTAGCCAAACGTATTGAGTTTGCAAAAGAACACCTGAAATGGCCAGTTGAAAAATGGAGGAAGATCTTATGGTAAGACGAGAGCAAAATTGTTCTGTATGGCTGAATAGGCTCTCGTTCATACGTCAGACGCCCTCCGAATGCAGAATACAATTCTCAATACACATGTAAAACCATTAAACATTGGGGTCAAGAGTAATGGTGTGGGCTTGCTTTTCGCATTATGGCATAGGCCCAATACATTGGATAAAAACAAGTATGGACCAACACGTTTACGTTGAAATAATTGAAAAAATGATGCTACCTTATGCAGAGTACGAGATGCCAAACACACCAGCAAGAAAGCGAAGAAATGGTTCAGAGAGCATTCAGTGAACGTCATGGAGTGGCCTGCGCAGTCACCAGATCTCAACCCTATTGAGAATTTATGGGCTGATGTAAAAAAAGCAGTTGCTGCTACCAAGCCAACCAGCAACGAATCACTTTGGAATGTGATTAAGGAGTCCTGGAGCGAAATTCCGCTAAGTCGATGCCAGAGCTTGGTTGATTCAATGCCAAAACGTTGTGCAGCCGTTATTTCCAATAAAGGTCACGTAACTAAATATTAAAACTGAAGGACATCATCAGCTGGAACAGATAACTATCGCAAACTAATAAAACTAATTCATTTTTTTAACCTTAAATGCACTTTGGAATTGTGGTGCAATTTTTTTTTCGCCTTATTTTTATGTTTTTACAAGATTTGTTTAAATAGCTTTCAAACGGTAAATAAAACCTTAAATTTTTTTATCACACAATTTTTATAAAACTTTTTTACTTTTAAAAATGTGTTCATTAGTTATTTAAACTAACAAATAGAATTACAATGCCTTTGGAAAGATTGTTGGTGACGTTGGTGCTATTATTTTTTTCGCAGCTGTAAGTACTATAAACGGTTTTGGATGTCTTTACAAATCTTGCATTGAACTAAATATACTCGCAGACCATCTCGAATAGCCCGAACAAAATGTTAATATTTTATAAACGCAAGTTTATGCCACATAGTTTTCAATTTCATATCGAAAATAATTTTCCTAATGCATTATAAACTCTCGTCAAGAGAATCGCATGTTCGGGGCTTACCCAAAGTCGGTTGTTTTTCATTTGCGGTTTGTGTTCTACATATTAACGTTAGGATTGCATTCATTTATCAACCTAGTATTTAGAAGTCTTTACAAAATCAGTTCACACAAAAAAAACAATTTTTCAAATAATAACGAATAAACCATGAGCAAGCAATTTCATAAAAAAAGCCCCTATGACATTTCATGTTTATTTCCTCACTGTTTATTCACTTTCATAATCCGATAATTCTTAAAATACGAACTTTGGAGGAAACTATTAACACTCTTTAAGCGAAAATCTTAACCAATTTAAAATTCACCAACAAACTCGAATTAATTTCTTCGGACTGTGTGCGCCGATTTGACAACGTGCAATTCAATTGTTTTCGATTCTTTTTTTTTTTTCTTCAAACATTTCAATATTGAAAATTACGAAATCTCGAAAATGAAATTCTCTATAAATTTACTATTAAATTATCTGAACAATTACTGCAATAATTCTATTTAAAAATGCGTTTTAATTTTAATTAAATACAACACGTCATAGTCATCTTAATCGGGTTCTCAAAAAACGAAATACGCTGACAATGTGGTGTTCACTATATGGAAAAATGACTTACACGCGCTACAAGTTGATGAAAATTGGTTTAAGATGATTCACACTAGTGCAGAATTATTTATACCATTTCGAAATTTCAGTTGATTTTGCAATTTTAGTTCGAAGCGCGAAAGATTTATTCGAAAAATTTTAATTGTAAACTAAATTCACACTTCAATTATTTCTGGCGAGAAGACATTATGTGAGGCGTTATCTGTTGTAAGGAAGGTTAGCACACTACGATTGTACTCGAGCACGGCGATAAGAAAATTCGTTCGTACCGAATCATATTAACTATGAAATTTTCGTTTTTTTTTTGAAGTAGTACAGGTAGAAGAAAGGTAGATTTCCACTTTTTTTTAAGACTTATGAAAAATTAAGTGATCAGGGATAATGATGAGCTAATCATCTTGAATACAAAATCACAGCACATAATCGTAGAAGATTTTTTTCTATACAGCACCGCTAAAACATATTAGAAACTATTTGCACTTTTTACTAGAAGACTCATTGAAAATTAAGCTCAGATAGAAGATCTGGAATGATGTTTATATTCAGATAATAGAAAAGTTCTTTTTCGATTCGTACGTCTCAGTTTATTTTGTGCACAAAAGACCGATATTATATGACTCACACGTACCGAGATGATGTCGAACCATAGGGAAAATCTTATGAAATTATCGACTTGATGAAGAAAACTAACTCTCGACTATTGCAATAATCAAAATTTGATATCCTTTTTGACGCACACACACACACACACACTATACTTCATTAAATTAAAATAAAATATTTCAAATAAATAACATACTATAGAATTATCTAATGGCCAACTTGAACAGAGAATTTCGCTTAACTGAAATATACAAAAATGCTATTCTCAAGTTAAGCACACACAATCACCTTGGCGGTATTGATTCGTGGGCAGTAAGCGTAGAGAACCACATGAATGACCAGAAGTGTAACTCCAGTATAAAAGACCGCTGTCATACCTGACCATACCTGTAGACTGATGATATGTGTAAGGCAGGTTTTATTTTATATTTTATATCTTTTAAATTAACGACTCGGTTAGAGTTCATAAGATACAATTTTAAAGGCATATCATATCAAGCAGTTTGCTTTAAAAATTCCACATGATTAGGATTATGACAGAACTTGGCCGGTTAAAAGCTTTACTACAATACACCCTAAGCTTTCATGTTAATAGTGAACATCGCGCTGTAATTTTTCAACGAATAATTAGTCTAATATTAACGCAAATACTATAGCTAACTGAAGAGGTTAACGGCAAGTAAAGCAGTTGCCATTTTTAATAAGGAAACACACTAAAGTCTTTTTAGCATAGCAATTCTTAATCGTTAACTTTGTGCACGTTTTTAAACTATACATTTCGTGAAAGAGTTCAGATTTGTTTTCTCTTTGAGCTTTACTGATAAAGTTTTACTGGCTTCGCTAAAAGCCATAATCTCACTTACATAGAGCTGAATCCAGAAAGTAAATCGCATATTTATTTTTATTTATCACCGCAAATTATCGCAGTTTGAAGCTGACCAATAATAATAAAATTTGTTTCGATGAGCGATAAATTAAATCTACAATTTATTTATTTTTTAAACTCTTCAGAGAACGATCTGAAATTACCATTTTTCAGGAAGGAAAGAGGGAAACGTCCGGAATTCAAATCAATTCAAAAGAGAACATAAAGAAAGGTCTTATTCTTCTAAATTCATGATGAAGATGAAATCTCCGAATACGGAATATATTGTGTTTGCCTTACCGTTTCCTCTTCTACTTCTACAATGGCACTATAGCCCAAATCGGGCCTTAGCCTCCTGACCTTCAGGTTCCTTAAAATTTTTCATTATTTATTGTGGAAGGGTTGTTAGACCTTCGCACAACCCTCTAGTATTATCATCGAATTTCTCATTTTCGTAAATTGAGGTGACCAAGGTATACCCAAAGTCGGCAGTGTGCAGGAATTATGCGTCGACCGGGATTTGAACTCTCGACGGTATAAATAATTCTCGCACGGAGTCGGCAAGGGTAAAGAAATATTTGTGGTCGCTTAAGAACCTTGATTCAGAGTGACCGTCTTTATGTCTGTCTATCTACAATATATGTAACTCTCGAACGCTTTGAGCTATCGTGCTGAAATTTTGTTTATGTCATGTTGAGCAAAAAAGAAACTTTAAGTTCGTGAACATGCCACATGGCACATCCCACACTACTTCTACCCGTTCCCAAACGAATTTCACGAAATTTTAACATTTCTAGATACGTGATGCGTTATGAGAAAAGGGACCTTATCATACCAGAGGTCAAAACTGATCTTTTGGCGCCAGTGGATATACAGTAAATTCTGAAAAGAATGGCGAAAAAATTGGGTGAAGTTACGAGATTTTGAAAATTCGATTTTAAAAAAGGTAATTTCGAGAAAACATCCGTACAATTTTCTAGTTCAATTGTCGTTCCCTGTCTAGAGAGCGCATTGAGAATTATTCAGAATTATTCCTGGTAGCAAAAGGTACAAAACGCTCAAAATCAACATTGTGAAAAAAGCACAAAATCCCATAGACTACACTACCGCCATTTTGAAGGAAACTTCGTAAGATTCTACACATCTCTTTACAGATGATGACCGAATTATTACGAATCCTATTGAAAAAGCTAATCTTCTGGCTTTGAACATTCTGTTGCTTCTCTATAACTTATTCACTTTCGAACGCTTCTTATATCCAGGATACTCAAAGAGCTCAATATTCAAAAATATGCTGGCTCTGATGGCATCCCCCCCAATTACTTTTAAGAAATGTTTTCCCTCTCTGGATTAACCTCTGCGCAATCTATTTTACCTATCATTCTCTTCAGGACACCAACCATTCCAACCATGTGGAAAATGGCGAGTGTCCAATCAATTCCAAAGAAAGGAAACAAAGCGATTCTCTCGAATTACTGCCCTAGAGCTATCACTTCACACCTGTCGAAAGTTAAGGACACGGCTTTCAATCGCAAACTAGTCAGTTACCTTGAGGATAACCATCTTATTCATGATCGTCAATATGGATTCTGTTCTAGACGTTCCACTGGAGATCTCCTAAGGTGGGATAACAGTGACAAGGGTAGAGGGACGCACAGATGTATTGGGGTCGCAATCTTCGCGAGAGATAGCCTCGATCAGAGCGAAAGAGGACAGAGTGCATAGACTTCCTATCTTACCCATAGACCAGAAAATTGTTCACATAAAAAAATCCTACCTCTCAAATGAACGATTTTGATTGGTTCGCTCAAGGTTATACCTTCCAAAAATTTAAACAGCTGATTACTAAGGCATATTTTACACGTAGACTGTTCGCATGTGTGAAGATTGCAAGCATATTGGTGAGTTCATTTCGAGAAGTAGTCTCCACTTTGTAAACTGTTTACCTATAATTAAGCTGTGACCTAGACTTTGACTTCTGCCTCAGTGTGGGCTATCTCTTGACAGAACGTATTCCTCAACAGAGTGGCTCGGAGTGAGACGGTGCGCTGCGTGTGTAGAGCTCCGTTTGAAAGACTGCAGCATATCTTAACTGAATGTCTAAGATATGCAGACCTTAGACAGCTCGACGACATGGGGGTATCAAGGAGTGGGTAGAGGCTGGATGTAAGGAGGTGTCTCACGAATCGAGAAGGCTTTGAATGCCTTAGCGTCTTCGCATTTAAAAGAAGAAGGGTCGAAGTGAACGAATTAATAGGAGGACGTGGGACTTAGATGATGTAGAATAAAATAGGATGTTATTATTTATCTCCAATACGCAGGGAAGGGATAACGTTAGTTATCACTAAATTCAATCCATGCAAGAAGGAGACACTGTATCAGAGTCTGGCCGAAATGTCAAAATCGACACCTGCGAATTCACCTTCCCCAATTAACCATTCGTGGAGTGGTGAGTTACGTAGTTCTTTTACCATTTCATCCGCCCTAAGATAAACTGTTCTTTAAACATTTTTGTTTGTGAGTTTTTAGGTAAGTATTAAGAACTCAGAACAGATCTTGATGTTAAGTACGTACCAAAAAAAAGGTCGAAACTTTTTTCAATTTCGCTTCAAATATCGGGATTCACCTTTGCCAAACTATGGTACAGCGATTCTAGTGTCCCATGAAGTAATTATAGTTATCACATACCAGGTTAACGACCAAGGCTAATTTCAGTATAAGCTTTGGGGAGTACCGACCCCACGTTTCCCGAAGCGGAGTGTTACCAGTCACGGGTTTACAAAAGGAACCTAAACTGAAAGTAACTTGTAAAGTTACGAAACCTGACCTGAGGAGGATGACCCTTCGGGAAGTATTTTGGTAGGGGGCAGAGCTCCTAGGAGTTCTGCGTGAAGTTGCGTTTTTTAACACTGTGTCATGACCGAAAGACTGAAATAGCAGAGATTTAGGTAGGTCTCGCATCCAGAAGTATGATTATCAAGCCATCATTCGGTATAGACTGCGACCTCATGGGACGTTAATGAGTGTCATCACAATAACAATCCGTGTTGCTAAAGACAACCGTGGCAACGAGACTTAGTGTCCAGGCTGTGCACGTTAGATAGCAAGATATGGTTCCATGGAGATCTTTTAGTCTATCACACTGCATTCACGAATTCGACGAGGGATAAGTACTGACACTTGACATTGAGAAATCCGTTGACAAGAGTTTGGCATAAACGTCAATTGGTAGAACTCTTAGCCATAGGTTTCAATACTACTCTTGTCACATGGTTTCCATTTTGATCGCTCGATGCGTACCATCCCAACCATTTCAGATCGACTCCAAAGTCCCTCAAGGCCCAGTTCTATTCCCACTTTCTTTTAAATCTTCATGAATGATCTTCTGTCAGTAAGACTCAAAACAATTCATAGCTTTGCACACGACAGTATTCTGGATAATACCTTTGAGTTTGACTCCGTTACCGAAACTCATCGTACTTCAGATCAGTTTTAAACGCGACGAATTGTACAGTTCATTGAACTCAGACTCAGACTCAACTTAAGCCGTTCTAGTCTCATCACCAATTAGACGGAACGCATACTTCTCGATCCAATCGAGTACCGCAAATTGTGTTTTTGATGCCCCAGCCCTTATGACCGAGTTGTACTCAAGTCTAGGACGAATGTAGGCTTTGTAGCAATTGTATGTTTCCGAAGGCTTTATTCCAGCGGGTTCCTCGAATAAAGCCTTCGGAAACATACAATTGCTACAAGACCAAGGTTCAGAAATAACCACAAACATCATTTAATCGACATGTTTTAAATTACAGATCAGTAGCATTCATACTTTTCAAGAATATCGATTTTTTTTTGTAAAATTGTATGGGCGGGGGTAGAAGGAGTGAAGCTATGAACCATTCGGTCTAACTAATGACTCTAAATAAATATTTAGTGCACAATTTCAGCTCGATAAATTTTATAGGTAATGAGTAAATTGATTTGTAAAATTTCATGAAAAAGTGTATTTCATATGGCAGGTGGTAGAAGGAATGGGGGAATTCGAATAATTTTTATACCCTAGATTGAAATCGCCATAAAATGAATATGTTCAAATTTCAAATTAATATGTTTTATACTTTTCGAGAAAATGCGTTTAATGTCGAATTCAAAAATATCTGTCATTTTGAATGGGAGGAGGTAGAACGAACATAACCTTACCTTTTCGTCAAAAATTACGTCTACAACAATTTTTGTAACTTTCTAGCTTAACGAGCTCTCGAGCTAGAGAGGAGACGGACAGACGAACGGACGAACATTTGAGATTTCCGAGTGATAATGTGAACTTCTGTATCATTAATTTTTATCTTCGAGACCATATGCTCGAAATTTTTCAGAACAATTGTACCAATATGTCAACATAAAAAAGCTCTGACATTTAAAGGAGTGTCGGAATTTTTTTGAAATGTAAATTTTGCACGTTTAAACTCAAAACAGCTGATTTTTTTCGAACGTGTTTATTTTTTTCCGTCATGAGATCGGTTTCGATTTACTGAACGTTTCGCTATCCTTGCATGGTATAATTAAGATCATTGTAACTAACTCTGTCTCGCGCTAAATTTTCTGTTGCTAAAGTGCTTAGCTAAGACACAAACCAAAAGTTTAATTTAAAAAAATCAATCTTTCTACAATAAAACAGAAAACTTATTTGAACTTATAATTACTTTATTACCGACTGAATATTAGCAACCAAGAGAGAATACACAAAGTAATTGGCTTGGACACAATTATCGAAAATTTCCAAATCAAAAAGTAGTTTTACATGGGAAAACCTATAAGGCTATAATTGAATCTAGCTGAAAACGACGTGTCGATTTGTTCACACCGGCGACAAACATGGTGTTACAGAAAAGTTTCAGACATGTAAACACATCACCATCAACGCTTCTACTACGTCCATACAAAATGGCGCGTATTTTTATATTCTAGATGAAATCTAGAAACCCCCTCCCATACAAAATGACACAATTTCGCAATTTGACAATAAACGAATTTGCTCGAAAAGTATAAATTCTATTGATCTGAAATTCGCAATATAATACTTTTATGATGATTTCAATCTACTGCATAAAAAATATTTGTGTCCTCCTCCTCCTTCCACCACCATCATACAAACTGCAATTTTTCATGAAATGCTCTAAACCAATTTGCTCAGTAGCTCGATGGAAGTTATACGTACTGAGAAAATTGGTGTATAGTATTTAATGATAAAGTGTAGTTTGTATGGGAGGTGGTGGAAGGAGTGGTAGGATTCAAATAATTTGTAAACTAAAAGATTGCATTTATAATAGAATTAATATATTTTAAACTTCAAATTAATAGCTCTTATAGTTTCGAAAAAAAGTTGATTATTACATATTTTTGAAAATGTGTCACTTTGTATGGGAGGGGGTAGAAGGAATGAGGGGACATAAAACTAAAAGCAGATTACATCTCGGAGCATATCTAATAAACTGTGAAAGTTTCGTTATAATCGGTTCAGCCGTTTTTGCGTGAAAGATGGACAGACAGACAGAGAAGAATTTTAAAAACGTTTGTTTCGGCTTAGTTATTGCTAAAATAGAGCAAAAAACTAACTTATAGCCATTTCTAAACAAAAACAGGAAGACACTACAATTATATATACCTATATGTATGTATAGATTATTAGTAAGACCAAAAAAAATTAGACGATTAGCTTCACTCCTTCTATCCCATCCCACACAATCTAACTCAATTTCTCAACTTTACAATTTTGATGAAAAGTATGAATGTTACTGATCTGCAATTAAAAACATGTCAGAAGCATTATGTTTACAGTTATTTCTAAAATAGCCATTAAAAACTCGTTTCTACCACCGCCCATACAAACTGCACAATTTCACTAAATCCAATACACTAATTTTCTCAATATACATTTAACTCCTAAATTTTGTATAAAACATTTTGATAGCAACTCTAGTGTGATGTGAAAAAATTAGTTCAATGTCGTCACCCCCTATAAAATTAAAAAACTTCTTAAAATTAAAAAACTTCTTAAAATCAAAAAATTTCTCTTCCATCCAGAGTATCGCAGGATTTGACCTTACGCCCAATCGTAGTCCTGTTATGTTTCATATTTAAATAAAGCCATATTGCTTCGAACGTATGAAAGATATCGACTTGAAAACTGGTATCCAACACACACACACATATGGCATAGTGAACCTCTACTTCTTCTACAATGGCGCTACAGCCCAAATCGGACCTTGGCCTCCTGATATTCAGGTTCCTTAACATTTTTTATTACTTATTGTGGAAGGGTTGTTAGTTACAAGACCAAACACACTACCTACTAGGCTATACCCTAGCTATAGTGAACCTAGTATAAGCAAAAAAACCTTGTATACCGCATGTGTGTCAACTTGTACCACATTTATACCAAGACAAATATGTGATATGAACCTGGCATAAAGAGTGCTCATAGTATAGACAATTTATTAACTGTACCTGATACAAGGAATATTTGTGTCAACTCTGAACACAAATGTAAGGGCAATGCACATAAAAACTGTCAGATTTAATGAAGTGTGTTATTTAAATTTGCCATTTGCGAATTGTGACAGCAAAAAATTAGAAAAATTATCAAAAATAAAAGAAGCGAAGAGCTCCGCATTTTTCAAATTGATGAAGAAAACATTAGTAGCCATTTATAACCAAGAAAGTAGTGTGTCACCCTACTTTGGTTTACTTTACAACGTTTTTATACCAGGATAGTGTACCTAGTATAAATCTATGTGTGTCTCCACTATAAGCTTCTAGTTTGAAAATGGTTAGAATATTCACACCCCTTCTACTTCCTACCATAAAAATCCAATAATTCGGAATGATCAATTTATTGCTTTAATTTTGAGTGGCCCAACTATATAGATTATACATTTTGATTTTTTTTTCCTATTCCGCAAAAAATTGTTAGCCAGGCATTATATAGTCTACAATAGCACCAAATCGGACACCTTAACCTCCTGACCTTCAGGTTTTTTAATCGATTTATTGTCCTGAATTTTCGACGTTGATTGACCTGCCAGGATCTAGCACATAACCGAACAGATTCTACGCAGCATTGAACTGAAGCTTGTGAAATGAAAACTGAGTTAATTCTTTTCAATTAAAAACATAACAGAATTATGATTGGGCTTAAAGCCCAATCATATGATACTCTAGATGAGATGGAAATGACTTTAATATAGCGGAAAATATGTCATCTCAAATTCTTTCGAATAGTGAATAGAGTCTTTTGCATGGAAGGTGGTAGAAGTAGAGGGGGAGGTTTATATTTTTCGTATATGACACCGAACATGGCATGCAAAATGTTTTTTGCTGAATTTAAAGTTTTTAGTTTTCATTATTTTTAAAGAAATTGGTCATAGTTGTCCTGAACTTGGGGCATTTGTATGGGAGGTGGCAGAGGAAGTGGAACGTTTAAGATGATTTTGAAACTGCTTATTATCATCCTTATCACCATGCTTTGATTCAATTTCAAAGTCGATAGCTCTCATATACTTGAAGGAGAAATGCTTTTCTTGAATTTATAATACTGATATTTGTTTGGGAGGTGGTAGAAGGAGTGAAACGGAGCTGATAATTTTTTCTAACACTTATTTTAATTATTAAGAAACAAATTCTAGCAAAATTTGAAGTTTGTACTTTTTCTAGTTTGAATGGAAATCGATAAAATACATTTAACAAAAATTATGCATTTGTATGGGAGGGGGTAGAAAGAGTGTACGGATTTAACCACATTTTTTCTTATTATTAATATTTCTATTTGTATACTTTATACAAAATATCAAGTTGATAGCTTTAACAGTTTCGAAGAAAAATAATTTATTTTGAATTTCAAAATTTCGTGAAATTTGTATGGGAGGGGTAGAAGGAGTGAGGTGAAGTTGATAATTATTTTTAAAATAAATTGCAATTATAGTAAAATTAATTCTGACAAAATTTCGTCTTTTCACCTTTACTAGTTTCAATGAAAATCGAAAATATGTATTTTTCAAAATTGTTCATTTGTATGGGAGGGGGTAGAAGGAGTAAAGAGATCGGGTCAATATTCCGTGATATTAATGACATCTATATCGTTATACTTCAAAGTAAATTTCAAGTTGATAGCTTAAATAGTTTCAAAGAAAAATCAATTTCTTATTATTTCGAAATTTCATGAAATTTGTATGGGAGGGGGTAGAAGGAGTGGGGGGATGTAGCCCATTCACGAACTTAAAGTTACTTTTTTGCTGAAAATGACACACAAATTCTTTTAGCGACAACAAATATTTCTGTACCCTTGGCGGCTTTGTGCGAGCGTTATTTCTTAGCATTACAAACGGTAAGGCAAACACAATATACTCTCAGATTTCATCTACAGTATAAAAACAATTAGTATAGTGCCTCACCCAAAGCAGATCATCAGCGACCTCACGACGCTCTATAATAACAACTTCTGACCTTAAAAGTAATAAAGCAATCAAATAGATATTATTTATATAAGATCCTTGGACCAATTTTGGACCATTTTCGAAAATTTGATCAAATTTTTTTTTAATTTTATCAAATTTTCGAAAATGGTCCAAAATCGCTTCAAGGATCTTTTATAAATAATATCTTACGTTATATAGGGTTATCCAATAAGAGGTGTTATTTTAAATAGCCTGCTATTTCGGTAGATGTCACTTTTGAAGCTATCATTTTTTAACATTTGACAAGTAGAAACTACGCCATTAATAAAAATGGAACGATACACGCTTCAACAACGCATTGAAATTATTAAAATTCACAATTATTAAAATTCACAAAATCATCTTGACTGATGAGGCTCATTTCCACCTTGGTGGCTACGTTAACAAGCAAAACTGTCGCATTTGGGGCTCGGAAAACCCAAAAGTTATTGTTGAAAAGCCTCTCCATCGTCAACGTGTGACTGTTTGGTGCGGTTTATGGTCCGGCGGGGTCATTGGACCTTACTTTTTCGAAAATGAGGCTGTAGCAACAGTTACGGTAAATGGGCGCTATCGAGAGATGATTAATGATTTTTTATGGCCGGAATTGGATGATATTGATCTGGACAACTTTTACTTTCAACAAGACGGCGCTACGTGCCACACAAGCACTGCCATTTTTCTTTGAATATCAAAATAACACCTCTTATTGGATAACCCTATATTACGTCTATTACGTTATTATAAACTTTCAAGTAAGCGTTGAAATACACAATTAAAAAAAAATAAGTTAAGTTTCTTAACATTGTCTTAAAAACATTGGTATTGATTGTAGTATATGAGATTGAACCAAAATATAAATATTCGGGACCTAATTGCACTCAATACAATTTCTTTACAATAAAACTTGAATTAATTCTAAGGCTGTCGACACACGATGCGAGTTAATATATATTATCTCGCTTTTCGATATTACTAGTGTCATTATCCTATATCTTATATCAAAATAGGAAGTTAATATATATTAGCTTGCATCGTCTGTCGAAGGAACTACAGGATTTGTATAATAAAATACGAAACTGTATAGTTGAACATGACTATGTCTTTAACATGGTCATTATGCATTCTTAAAGGATTAAAGTTACATAAACTGCATCAATCCTGTCTATGTTATACTCGCAGTCCCTTGGAAATATAGCTAGCTGGAGAAAAATATGAATGAAAACAGTTGCAGTACGGAGATAATCGGTTTTTGCAATTTGATATTTAAGTGCTAACTAGAGTATATAGCGAAATCCTAGAAAATGTATGTTTAAGATCATCGCCCTAAGGCAACAAACATTTTCTTTATATTATAAAAACGGTAATAAAGAGTTGAATAATTTCAAACAAACAGACCCAGATTACAGGATGTCATAGAAACTGGTGCGTTACAATTTATTACTCGTACATGAAAATATGAGAATTTCATGAATATGAGAGTTTCATGACTATCATGGTCGCCCAGCGAATTCCTTCTGTTTCTCTCTTTCCCTCTTCTTCCTTGTGCATACTACGTTAAATTGCTTCATTTCATTTTCATGAAAGCTGGTGATTACCGTACATCATAATTTTACAAGGCCTTAGTTTATATGTACAAAAAGTGAATAGTTCAATTAAATTAATCACAGTTTCACAAATACACGAAATTATAAACAAATAGGAAATTCATGAAGCAACTTAACCACTTTACTAAATCAGGTGCATAACTCTAACTACTTATGATAATATAAAAAGAGATGTAATGGATTGATAGTACTTAGCTTCGGTCGGAGAAAAGATTTGAAGTTCTAGAGTCGTGTGATGGCAAAGTACCACAAGATGTTCTTACACATGATACATTTAAATGGCTTTTATTAATTCACACCGTTCGGTAATGTTTTAAAAGCACCTGCATATGTAGCTAGTGAAAAAACAAAACAGCAAATACAAGTAGAGAGACGATTTGTCTATTTCTAGTGCCGTGAAAACAGAACTCAGTAGTACCCACTATCTACCATGCCCGTGAGCTCATCGATATGTATTATATATGTGTATTTAAGTATACTAACGAAAGCAACACCCTAAGTTGAATACGACGAGTATTATGAAGAAGCGTCAGAGCAAAGTCGATATACAAAGTCCAAGAGAAACTTTTCGTATTCGATAAAAGTCTAAGAGAATCGAAAAACTTCGACCTTCACAATTATTAAATTTTATGAAGAAGAAGAAGGTAAATGAATAGTAGGCAGTTTGATATGCCGGACATTAGGGAATATACTTTTCTTTTTCAAGAATCTTCGAACTGATGATACGACGCTATCCAAGCGAAATTGAGAGTAATTTCATTTATCCGAACCGGAATCAGACAGTACAAGCAATATGCCGCAATATGGCATGATTCAGACTATCCTCGCCCTCGTCTAGCTATCGATAAATTCAATTAACGAATGGGTTGCACGATTCGCGTAGATTTTTCGTACTATTAGTAACCGAATTTTATGATTGGATTTTTCTACACTAAATAACTACAATTGGTCGACCCTTTTTTTTCCAGTTCAATTAATGCGTCACTTTCGATTTAATTAAATATTAACACACGCGATAATAAAATAAAACACTGAACAATAATTGGTAAGCAAACATACTGCCACTAAACGATAAATTAGCTATAGATTCTCGTCGAATAAAAAAAAAATAAATTAAGAAAAATTTCAGGATTTTGCTGCAACTATTTTATCGATAATAAAAACTTGTAGATTTTGCTTGTAAGATGCCTACTATAGGAATTAGTTACATAATTTCTTTATCAAGATTTGCATATATATAGCGAAAAAAAAAATAATATGACATACTGTTCTCCTAATTGATAGTGCACTATGGGAAAAGAAAATCTAAAAGCCGATAGTCCAGAAGTCCCGAATTCAGTTATGAACACTTACACTAAACAGTTTTGGGGAGTATAACGCAAAGTTGAATCGGGATTTTCGAATAAAGTTTATTATTTAATGCCAATGAAATGTCGGCATGTCGTAATTATGTATATACTTATTAATTCTTGAGAGCAAATTTCGAGCAAGGCAAAACGTAAAACCAGGTTAACACACAAGACACACTCTATTATCCAACCAATTCTACTACCTTCACTGTATCACGGTGTGTAGGAAAAAGATTGGTTCATGTGCCTTTTACAGAAGAATTTTTTTTTACTATATTACACTATAGATTCACAGTACTACACGACGCTTTCCGCGCTATACACTCATTTTGTCTGAAGAGTATTTTCGTGTGATATGAAGCTACTCAGCTCCTCATATAACGAACGAAAAGCTTCGTCGAAACCATAGTGTAATATGAAAAAATGTAGGAGAAACGTAATCGTACTCGAAGTTTGAGGCCCAATGTTCATAGCATAGCATAGTGTAGTGTATCTAGTGCTAAGTCACTTGTATGATATCAGAATTAAGTACAACAAATGTCAATGAAGCAAACTGAAGCTCCCCAGCTTAAGAGAAAATCAGCAGTCGTTCGTGCCGCTTCCATCGAAAACTGTAGCCATAGTAAAGATTTTATAAGAACATGAGTTAGGTCGCGTATCTATCTATTTGATGCTCTGAATTCTGTTCAGATAGCAAGTATGTTCGTGAGAAAAGTTTAAACTAACAAGATTCTGTTGTACCGGGGTGCTTTTACTTCCCCAATAGCGAAACTCTTCGGAGCTGGAGTGCGCATTTGCCGCGGTAAAGCTTCATCTCTGGGCCGATAAATCTACACGAGGAAGACAATCTGGTTTTCCGGCATCGGTTGTAAATTGTTTATTTTTTTTTGTTCTATTGTAAAAGAATAAGAAACTTTTCGTTAGATTTCGTAACAATGAAATTAAATCAAAATGTTACTTACTTCGATTTCATAGAACTGTTGATTTATCATTGGCTTCGATAAAGATGACGATAGGGCATTACGCTTTCATGAAATTGATAGTGAAATTTATTCAAAATTTGCATGTATTACAACGAGTATCGGGCATAGTAATAGACAAATTTTTGTGTTAAGTTGGTTCGATTAAGCTTTGTATTTGAAATTACTGTAATGTTAATTTTATGTAAATTTTTTCTTGTTTAAGAGAATAATGTCTTCCAATTGAGGCACGAAAACGTTTATAATCATGACTCTGTACCGCTCACCGTTGACTGTAACGTTCTGACCATCATTATTTTTGAAAATATGTATATGTATTATTCAGTCTTAGCTATTCTTAAGGCCAGCTGCGTACACAGGAAGACCAAACTCCAAGTTTACAAATCAATAGTAAGACCTGTGCTTTGCTACGGATGCGAAACATGGACCCTTACACAAGCATCCGCAAATATGTTGAACGCTTTCGAAAGACGGGTCCTGAGACGAATAATTGGAGCGAAACATGATGGTGACCGATGGCGAATTAGATACAACAGTGAGCTGTATGATATATTCGACGAACCGGAGGTTTCCACTATCATCAGACTGCGGAAGCTGCAATGGGCTGGCCATGTACAAAGGATGGACGAAACTCGAATACCTAAAAAGGTATTCGAGGGAAAAACGGAGGGCCGGAGGCCAGTGGGAAAACCCAGGAAACGCTGGTCCGACTCTGTTGACGAGGACTGTTCATCGCTGCTCGGATTTCAAAATTGGAGGACGCGGTCACTGGACCGAGATCGATGGAGACTTCGGTTACGGGAAGCCAAGGCCCGAAAGGGGCTGTAGCGCTGCGACGAGACGAGATGTATATGGACCAATGATTTCACCGGCCCAAGCGCATCTTTTTCTGGATGTCATGGTGTTTCGACGATGGCTTGTGGACTATTATCGCTCCGAATGCGGCAATTCTGCTTATTGACATAGCCATTTAGCCAAAAGTGTGCTTCATCACTGAACAAAATGTGTGAGTGAAAATTGAACTTCCAGATTACGAAATCATACTCAAACCCTAATGCAATAAAATTATCTTTCAAATAGAGCTAATTTTATGGATATTTAGAATATTTTTCTATATTTTATTTCAATTTAAAGTTCTCCGCCTCAAAAAAAACCCCTGTAGAAGGGAGTTTTCGAATGAAACAGCCGAAATTGTCGGTAGACGTTATTCTTTATGCACTGAAGATCATAAGCAACCAGTTTTTCATGGCCGAGTTTAATAATTGTGATCAAAGCTTTCTACATACCAAGCTAGGCAAAACTGACGTAGCGGCCATCTTGAATGACTCCAATGGGTGTGACGTCATGGATTTTTCCATTTCAAAAGACGACCTATATTATTTTTGTACAATCTTGTCGTAAGAACACGTTTTACCGAAAACAACACAAAAGAATAATTAAATCGAATTCTGCACAGAAATATTACGAGGGTGCATACTTTTTCGTAATAACTAAAATTGTGTATCTTTGTGTGAAAAATAACCGGATAACTCTGCACAATATGAGTGACAGATTTTCTTCGGTGTGAGAAACCGAGATTTAACTTTGATCGCACTTTTTTCAATTAAAAATCTATTGCACTGATATCAACGTGTAATAGTTACATGCCGAGCACTATTAATAGTGCTCGGCATGTAACTATTACACGTTGAGTGCCTTGGCAAGCTGAACTATCTTTAACACTGCATTTAAGAATAAACACGATTCTTACGAAGCCCGCCGTGTCTGCTCCATAAAAAAGCGAGTGAATTTGTATGGAACTGTATTTTTGTTATGTCCCCAACGTGTTGTTGTTGGATTGACTTACATGGCTTTCTATTTTAGAGGACTTTGATTGTGATACAAATTGTCAGCTTATAACCAAAACTATTCTTAACGGTATGAAACTATTTATACCCTTTAGTTATAAACGAATCAAACCGTCGAAGGATTCGTGATTCACTAAAGATTGTCTTAGAGCAAGGAAAATGATTTCCAAATTTTTACGAGCTATCCAATTTTTGGCAAAGGACAGAAACAACTCTCTTCCACAAGGTGCGATCATGAGCACCGGCCTTTAGTTGTTGCCAGGACTTCTTTATTCCTCTTGCATCGTACTCAACTGCTCGCTCCATGTGCTACATGGTCAACCATCCCGACATATTTTTTGAGGATTATAATCCAAGCCTGTTTGGCGATGTTTTGCTCTGGTTTCCTCAAAGTGTGACCGATCCATGCATGCGTGAAAATCACGCAGCTTCGTGCGAAGGGAGATTTCTTTTAATCTCCAGAAAGGGAAAAGAATACCGAATACCTGATGAGCCTCAATATTCTTTTGAGCTCCGCCATCAATGCTGACAATGCTTATGAGATTGGAAAAAATCTTGCACCTCTTCCACATCTTTCCATTAAGAAAAATCGGTGTGCTTGTGTTCGAACCCATGTGCATGTACTTGGTTTTACGCACATTTATTTTTAGTCCCGCCTCTTTGCATTTAGAATGCAACGAGCGAACTTTTGACTGTAAGTCCGAACGGTTATGTGCAAGCAAACACACGTCATCAGCATAATCAAGGTGATTTAAAATGTTAAATAGTCTCCATTGAAGACCTTTATCTTTCCCATCTTCCAGAGCAGCTTTCAAGATGTCATTTATTACCACCAGAAACAGGGCTGGTGATAATATGCAGCCTTGTCTGCCACCCGTTCGCACGTTCCTCTATGTAAGAGGCGAAACCTTGCATCTTCGTAGGATTCTTTAATAATTGCTACGACCTTATCTGGAATACCTCTTCTACGCAAAGCATTCCATATGGAATCTCGCTTGACGCTGTCGAAAGCTTTCTCGAAGTCCACAAACAGAAGATGTAGTAGCGAACCCATTTCGGCGAAGTGCTCCAATTTTATCCGTAGGGTATTTGTGTGGTCGGCACAAAATGACCCTTTACGGAATCCAGTCTAATAAACTTCGAGAGTGCTCTCCACGATATCACTAACCCTATTGGGAATTACATTAGCCATTATTTTCGATACGGCAGTAAGTAGATATATACCACGCCAATTGCCACAATCCCGAAGGTCGTCCTTCTTCGGAATTTTCACAATAAAGCCAACCTTCCAGTAAAGAGTGGGAGGAGTATATCGGCTCTAATTTCCGGGTGCTCAGTTGGTAGTCCGTCTATACCTGGGGCTTTCTTCCCGCCATTGACCGAATGGCGAAAACTAAATATCTCTACCTTATCGGAGATCGTCCCTAATAGAGGATTGTTGCGTTTGGATGTTTGGTAGTTGTTCTGTTTCTGGAATATCTTCCTCTGACAAAATGTTTAAAATATCAGAGAAGTATTCCTTTCATCGCCGCAACTGATGGTAGTTCTGCCTCAAGTCGGGTTTTCGTTGGTTGACATCGATTTGAGAGGTGATTGCCAATTTGGCTTTTCTTACATTGACATATAACGCAGCTAAATTATAATTAAGGCCTAAATTATCAATGAACGGCTGTGTGCCATATACTAATTTAGCTAAATTATCAAAATAGTGATAATTTATCAGCTAAATGCTCTCAGCTAAATCATCTCATTTAGCTAAATCCTCTCATTTTTCTCATAATTTAGGCTATAACGATGAAGATTGTGCTAGATCTGGAGCTTTCATAAAAGCTTTTCGTGCAAGCGAGAAGAAGAAAAGTAATTTTCTGACAGCTCTGAATTATATAAAATCTTTGAAGCGTGATTTAAACGCCTAGCTATGAAAGATGTCTTGCAAACGATTCCCAAACAGTACTAAGGATCGTTTTTCTTTTTTTGTGGTTTTCCTTGCAAAATTTTATTGCCTATTGGCTATGAAATTGCCTCAATGGGCTCCCTCTAGCATCGTCGAAATATTGAAGCACTCTGCATTTACTATAGGTATTTCCATGGTAATTGCAGTAAGGAACTAAAAGCACTAATACCCCCTCTATTTAATGCCCTCCGAAATACTCGCCAAGCTGCACGCTCCCATGAGTACAGTGTGAAGCCCTTGGCGTGGAGAACAGTGAAATTTAGGCAGTCCTTCATTCCTCAGACGATAGTGATGTAGAATTCATCACCAGGCAATCGCTTTCCAACCGGCTACAACCTCCAACAATTTAAAAGCAACGTTCACCACTACTTCAAAATCGTCCCTCCCGTGTTTTCCTATATCCACTTATTTCCCCGTACCCATGTCGACTTAACTATGAATTGCGCATTAAAGAGTGACCCCTAAGTTATTTTCGATGGCCGTAAAAAAAAATAATAAAAAAAAATAAATCAACTTTTTTTATTGTTCCTATAAATAAAAGGGACGTCGTCCAACGCCTCTCTAGCTTTTCGATACCAGTTTTGTAGAACAACTTGTCTTTCGACTCAAAATGTGCCTCAGTTGCGGAAATTACCTCTTCATTTAAGCCATATCTTTTGCCAGCGGGCATTTTTTCAGGTCTGCGTAGAGCCAGTAGTCGCTGGGGGCTAGATCTGGAGAATACGGTGGATGCGGAAGCAATTCGAAGCCCAATTCATGCAATTTTGCCATTGTTTTGATCGACTTGTGACACGGAGCATTGTCTTGATGAAACAGTATTTTTTTCCTCCGCATGTGTGGCCATTTCGCAGCAATTTCTCGCTTCAAATGTTCGAGTAATGGTATATAATAATCGGTATTGATGCTCTTTCTCTTCTCAAGGTAGTCTATGAATAATATACCATGTGCATCCCAAAAAACTGAAGCCATTACCTTGCCAGCCGATGTTTGAGTTTTTGGTCGCGGTTCTCTCGCTGCTTTCCACTAGGATGACTGCCGATTTGACTCTGGTGTGAAATGATGGATCCAAGTTTCATCCATTGTCACATACCACCACAAAAAATCTTTTTTATTGCGTCGAAACAGCTTCATACAGGCCTCCGAATCGTCGACACGTTGTTGTTTTTGGTCCACTGTGAGCAAACGCGGCACCCACTTAGAAAAGAGCTTCCGCATCGACAAATGCCCATGCAAAATTGTGTCCACACTGCCTTTCGATATCTTTAGAATGTCTGCTAACTCTTGCAACTTCACTTTACGATCGGCCAAAACGGTTTTGTGGACTCTTTTTATGTTTTCTGGAGTAACAGCTTCATTTGGCCTTCCACTGCGGGCAAGTCCTCAGTCGAGCTACGACCACATTTAAACTCGGCAAACCACTTCTCAACCATTTGTCTCGACGGAGCAGATTCCAAATAACACTTTTCAAGCCATGCTCTTGTTTCAACGGTGTTTTTTCCCATCAAGAAGCAATGTTTTACCAACACACGAAATTCGGATTTTTCCATGTTTTTAAAAATAACAAAAGTAGCGTCACTTTGAGCACTGTAGCTTGTAAAGAAAGAATCAGAATGTCATGAAATTTTGACGCGTCGCTTCTGAAAGTTGGTATTCCCTGCCAATACAATTGGTTCGGCCACAGAGGTGCCATCTGTCGGTCATCCTACGGACTTATTGACCGATGTGGTATCCAAGAAGTCTACTCTTTCAACGGTATTGTCTCCTATTGTAATATTTTGTATGCTTGCAGTCTTACTACTAGTTTGCCCTTTATAGGGTGTTTTTTAAAGTTGGAAAACTTTAAATTGACATCACTGTATTCTGTGACAGCCAATTTGACAGTTCCCGGATGTTTCGGGATTAGTTTGGTTGGGCAATTCATCATGATTAGACTCACGCCGGAGCACCGTTCGCAAATTGTTCAAATTTATTTTGAAAACCATGGTTCAATCCGAGAAACTCATCGGGCATTACGCACATTTTATGATTCTAGGGTGTAGCCTAGTGGGTAGCGTGTTGGTATTGTAATGCGAAGGTCGTGAGTTCAGATCTCGGTCGACGCAATATATGATTCCAGCACATTGCCTGCTTGGATATACCTTGGTCACCTCAATCTACGAAAATAAAAAATAAAAAATTCGTAGATAGGTTGTGCGAAGGGCTAACAACCCTTCCATAATAAATAATGAAAAATGTTAAGGAACCTGAATGTCAGGAGGCCAAGGTCCGATTTGGGCTATAGCGCCATTGTAGAAGTAGAAGAAGATGATTCTCGTAATCGTTCATCATAGCGATTAATTCGAGAAACTATGGGTTGTTTTCGCAATATGTTTACTGTAAACGATAATATACATCCTGTAAGACGTCGTACAGTGCGCACACAACAAGCGATTGATGGTGTGCAGGGTAGTGTTGATGATAATACAAATGTGTTAATTCGTCATCGTACTCAACAATTAAACTTGTGTCCATCCACTTAATGGGAAATTTTGCGTAAAGATCTTGGTTTACGTACAACGTTTAACTTGTACAGGAATTGAAGCCACACGATCATCGTTCTCGCGTTCAGGAAAAACCACCGTTTGGTGCGCTTTATGTCTTAAAAAATGATGATGGTCAGAGCGTTACAGTCAACGGTGAACGGTACAGTGACATGATTACTAACTTTTTCGTGCTTCCATTGGAAGGCATTATTGTCGCAGACATGTGGTTTCAACAGGACGGCGCCATACAATTAATTTACTGAAAGAAACATTTGATGATTGATTAATTTCACGAAATGAATCTGTCCCCTCGTTCTTGCGATTTGACGAGATACGATTTTTTCTCTGGAGATATGTAAACTTCCTTGTCTACGCCGACAAACCAGAAACTATTGAGCACATGGCAGTCAACATTCGACGCGTTATTGCTGAAATATAGTCTGATTTACGGCGAAAAGTGTGTGAGAGTGGCTGGGGCGGACATATGCCCGAAATCATATTCAAACATTAATGCCATAAAATTATCTTTCAAATAAAGCCAATTTCATGGATATAAAAAATATTTTTCTGTGTTTTATTTCAATTTAAAGTTTTCCGCCTTTAAAAAAAACACCCTGCACATATGTGGTAGCCGGTATTTCCGATTTCTGGACTGCTAGATTTATTTTCATTTCAAACCTTTCTAATTATCTTTATCTACCACCAAACTTCAACTTGCTCTAAGAATAATAAAGTTTCGCCCTACTTGTTTCAAATTTTTTAACCGTACACGATGTATGAGTATGTTCATTACAATTTTCAATTAACACGAATCTCAAAAGTTACGCTTAACATTGAAACAACTTCGTAGTGGCTTCCATCTTACCTTATTTTATTTATTTTTTTTGGGCTCCAAAAAGTAGATGAAACTTTGATGTTTATTTTATTTACATCATGATTTTATCTACGATAGATTTTCTATATTCTACGTATTTATGAATAAATCAAAAATAGGCGTAGTCTCTTCTGTATTGTGCAGTAAATAATATAATAATAAAAAAAAACAATGTTTTTATTCCCGTGAAATTCATCCTCGTTAACGATTCGTGTTTGTATCTCAAATTAAATTCTATTTATCGTGTTCGATGAAATATCGCCAGAAGCTGTAGATATTTTCGTCACAGCTTTCTTTTCTTCGATTAAACGCATTTTGGAAAGCCCACAACTACTTATGCCTTTCTAGACAATGCGTGTATCGATAATACTATAAAAGCTCGAAAAGAGTAATCTTATAAAATTGTCCTCAGAGTTGAATAACATGGGTCATACGGAGACATTTATGAGTTTAGTGTAGCTTTCTTAGATTTTATTTTCGCTCTACTGATTCAAAAAGAACAACCGTTTTATGTTTGTTTAATTAGAATACTAAAATGATGTTATTGCAAACAACTAAATACAGATAATAGCGATCCAATTAGTTTTAAAATAAAATGCGTTATGACATCACACAACCAGTAGAACATTTTTGTATACATGAAAATCACCTGAAATTCACAATTCTACACGTGTACAATTAGCATATACATACAACGCTATGTTTTAGTAAGCTTTAAAGGTCAAATTTTCCTTAATTGGTAAAACTTTTCATAATCTACCTATAACAATGATGAGAGCATAGTTTTCGTTACTTTACCAAATTTTGACTATATCTAAATCTAATGCTTGCATATCAGCAAGTGTTGTATTCAACTATGTATGGTATATTGATAACTATAATTTTTAGTAAGCAATTTAAAAGAGCGAAGCAGGAAAAATAGTATACGATATTACAATTTTATTTCTCTTTAAAGAGAAGACTCCGTACACAGCTTTTAGTTATAGTTTTTTCTTATCGGACTAATACAAATGCACGTTAGCTACAAATTTGAATTGGCAATTTCGATAGTAACAAAATTTCAGTTCAAATAAAGTTATGTGTACGCAACAGAGCTCAAAATTTTACACCAGGTGTGGTAATTATTAAATTATTCGATACGTAGATTATTGTGATATTAATTTATACTTAAATATTCATGACTGAATAGATTGATACTACTCTACGAGTATGGGAGATATGAGTGTTCATAAGACAGTGGACTGTGCAGAAGTGTCTGTCGGAAACAGACCGAAAGCAGATTAGAGCAGACTTAGTCTCATGGGGCCAGATACGATATAATAATAATAATTATTATTTTTTTCGATTTTCTAACTCTGTAATAATAAAGAAGCATAACATGATTCCAATTCATTTTCTAATTTCAGTGCAACTAAATTATATCCAAACAAATTGGATTTAAGCCTTAGCGCAAAAAAAAGATTTTTTCTAAAATATATCCTCTTGGAAAAGCTTTCGGCCCCATTTTAATGATAGATATTTATATTACTTATATAAGAGTGTGTAGCATACCCGTATATAAATCTGCAGGACTTAACTCTTATAACTAGTACCTTCTGCTTGTTTTTGAAAAGCTGTGACAAAAGTGTTGCTATGTTACAAGGAGAAATGAATATAAGTTCAGTTTGTAAGTGTATTTGAAAATCGGTATTTAAAGATTTTAAGTTATGTTTTTATGCTACGTATGGATTAAGGAAAAATTTACTTTCCAGGTGGGTATTATGCATCTCAAGTTTTTTTTTTATTTGTGGAAAAATCGAATAAGAAGTAAATATAGATAGATTATAAACAGAAGGAGTATAATATTTTAAATTCATCTGTTTTATCGATTTAGAGATGACGAATAAGGAGTACGTTGTAAGAGATCTTATTTATGAATAATAGAAAATCTGGTTTTCTTGGGAAAAAAGGCGAAGCGGATAATGGTGTAAAGTGATTCATCTATAGAATAAGATTTAATCATTTCTGGAAACATGAGAATTTGAAGATTAGGAAATGTAAAGTAAATGCCGATGAGAATGTGTTATGAACAATACATATAATGTTCCAACCAATTGATGTCAATTAAAGGTTTGAGATATTTTTTTTTTTTTTTGTTAATGCATTATATTTATTGTTTTAACAAATTCCAAGTTAAATGAATTCATGCACTACTCCCCCTTTTAAGGATTATTCTTGTGATAGGGGTGAGGAGTCGATAACTAGTACACAATTTTTGCAATATATTAAGCTTAGGAAAGTTACAAAGAAATGTTTACAACGTTTCAAATATATTATAGAAGTATACATTATGATTTGTGATGTATAATATGTAAATTAAGAATGATATACAGTAATAGATATTAATTAATTTTCAGTTGACAATATAAATTTGATTTTAATTAAGCCGTTGCATATGAATAGGAAGGTACTTAAATTTAAGAATTAATACATAAGTTTAAGTTACATTATTCGGATTGTAATTATTTTTACAAATTTTTCAGTAGGAATTTAAATCTAATTCAAGCAAATTCTTCAATCTAAGACTATAGTTATAACTTTTTTTAAAATTGATTGTTAAATGGAAAAAGAAAAATGAAACAATATCGACTAACTAATATCTTTATAATAATACATTTTTATATTAGTTTTGAAGGTTTCAATATTACTGCCTTTTTTTATTATTGAAGGCAAGGCTTTATAAAATTTGACCCCAGAGTATGAATAATGGCTTAGGCCAACTTTTGTTTTTCGTTTCGGTAGCAATATATATTCACGAGTGCCAGCCCTAGTGAAGTTTAATTTAACCGGATGAATAAGTTTTTTGATTTCTTTGTGTATTTGAATATTTGATATTAGTTTGAATATTTGTTCGATTGAAAGTACTTGTAAGTCCGAATATAACTTATCAGAAGGATAAAGTCTACTTTTTATCAATAGAATTTTTATTAATAATTTTTGGACGATATTAAGTGGTGAAAGAAAACTAGGGTTGCTACTACCCCAAGCAATTATTCCATATTGTTATAGATCTGGCAACCACGCAATATTGATCTTCCCGAAAGTGCCAGAACTATAAAGAACAATTCCCCGAAATGGTATAGAGTGCCATCTAGAATCATCTAGAATAATCGAGACATACACCCGAAAACATCCACGACAGAAGCTATAAAGTGCCATCTAGAATCATCTAGAATAGTCGAGACATACACCCGAAAACATCGACGACAGAAGCTATAAAGTGCCATCTAGAATCATCTAGAATAGTCGAAAACATCCACGACCGAAGCTTCTAGAAAAAGGGGAAACGGTATAAAACCACGGTAGCTGTTAGCGAGGAGTCAGTCATTTTAATGATCGAGACGCGAACCGGTGCAAGAGAAGCGATAGTAAACCCGCGTCGGTGTTGTCATAAGAAAAGCGATAGATAAACAAGCAGCGGTGTTGTCAGAATAGTGTGAAGTGATCGGGAAATTGTATAAAAGTGCGAATAAATAAATTATCACGTATTTTTAAACAAATTGTGTTTTACTTGAAATCCGGCGAACCCCTAGCTCGCAACAATATTGTAGCAGTGAGTGAATTATGGAGAAGTAAAATATCCTGACAGTTTTTATTTGCAGAAAAGATCTAACTTCGAGGCAAATTGGAATAAGTTTACGCAGACGGGATATAAGATTGGAGATATGGATTTCCCATTTAAGGTGTTCATCGAATGTAACACCTAAATATTTGATGGAAGGGACTCTTATTACTAGGGGGCACTGGCAATTTATACCACACTGATTTGTATGAGTCCTGATGTCTATATTAATGGGGTCTCCATGTTTAGTCAGTTTAAATACGATATAATTTGTTTTTGATATATTTAAAGTAAGGGAGTTATGATCTAACCATTCTTTAATATTCAATAAGCTATAATTAGCCTTTATATTGACTCCTTCCCAAGAGCTGTCTTCTATAAAAAGTACCGTGTCATCTGCGAACGAAATCAGTTCTCCTTCAATCGCTATAGAATAGATATCATTAACATATAATATGAATAGCAGAGGACCTAGCACCGCCCCTTGTGGTACTCCGTATTCGAAGGTCAGGTAATTACTGTGTTTTTTCAAAATTTTAACTCGTTGTTTTCGTTCATATAGGTAACTAGTGATCCAATTAATCCAATTTTGGTTTATATTCGATCTATGTAGTTTCTGGACAATTTTTCTGTGTGGAATAGAATCGAAGGCTTTTGCTAAATCCAGAAATATTGCGCATGGCTTATTACCGATACCAAGAGATGACGTAATTTTTGTGCTTAGCAGGGCTATGGCGTCATGAGTACTGTGACCGGTTCTGAAACCATATTGGTTGTTAGAAAGAATTTTTTGATTTTCAATATTCTGAACTAATCTGCTTTTGGCAGTCTTTTCAATAATTTTGGAAATATTGGAAATTAATGAAATTGGTCTATAGTTTTCAATCAGTTTTTTATTTCCAGCTTTATAAATAGGAGTTACTACTGAAGTTTTGTAGATTTGAGGAAATTGACAAGACTTGAAACTCAAATTAGTGAGGTGAGTTAGTGGTTTAGAAATAAATACATTAATGTGTTTAAGGCATTCGACAGAGATTTCGTCAAAACCGGGCATGTTCCGCCCGACATGTTCCTAATTAACAAAATTATTTCATCTTCAGTAACTACATCAATAATATTCGTAGTTTTTTGATAATGTTCGCAATTTTGATTATTCGTTGCTCCTTTTTTAATATTATCGGCCATTGTCTTCCCAATGTTGGTGAAATAATTATTGAAGGCAGTTGCAATTGTTTCAATGTTATTACCCACTTCTAATTCTTTGCTATTGTGTGCTATGATATTGATAGGAAAACTTTGTCTTTTTTTCCCAATTGCCGAGTTAATTGTATTCCATATTTATACTCTAGATGGAATCTGAGAGTATTATAAGTTTGCTCTAAGGTTTGTAACGCCAAGAAATAAGGCTCGGAGAAAAAAATGAATGATACAGAAGTTAATGTTATCACTCAAAAATCTCAAAACCGGATGTCCGTCTGTCCGTTCGTCCGTCTGTCCGTCTGTTCGCTCTCTAGCTTGAGAACGCGTTGAACTAGATTGTTCAAATTTTGTACACATCGTTTTTGACAAAAAAGTAAGGTCAAGTTCGTGAACGGGCCAAATCGCTCCACCCCTTCTACCCCCTCCCATACAAAATGACACAATTGCGCAATTTGACAATGAATAGATTTGCTCGAAAAGTATATAAGCTATTAGCCTGAAATTTGGAATATATTATTTTTATGATAATATAAATCTACCGTATAAAAATTATGCGTGTCCTCCCCCTCCTTCTACCACCTCCCATACAAACTGTACTTGTCATGAATTATTCTAAGCCAATTTACTCAGTGCGTATGAAATTTAGCTGGCTGAAATTGTGCACCAAATATTTATTTAAAATTTTTAGTAAGGCCGAAAAAAAATTAGACGATTAGCTTCACCCCTTCTACCCCCTCCCATACAAAATGATACGATTTCGCAATTTGGCAATAAATGGATTCACTCGAAAAGTATGAAAGCTATAAGGCTGAATTGTGGAATATATCACTTTCATAATGATTTAAATTTACAGTAGAATAATTATTGGCGTCCTCCCTTTCCTTCCACCCCCTCCCATACAAACATCACTTTTTCATGAAATGCTCTAAGACGATTTTCTCAGAACATATAACATTTATCGAGCTCATATTTTGTAATAAGTTCTTAATTAGCATTATCACTAAGATCAAAAAAAAAATATTTGATTAGCTTCACTGCTTCTACCCCCTCCCATACAATATGACACAGTTTCACAAGTTCACAAAAAATCGATTTTCTTGAAAAGTATGAATGTTACTTATCTCAAATTTAAGAGATGTCAATTTTATAGTATTTTTAGTTATTTCTGAAAAATTCACTGAAATCCCCCCACCCTTTCTACCACCTCCCATACAAACTGCACATTTTCACAAAATCTAACACACTAATTTTCTCAGTTCCCGTTTAATTTTTGGAGTAAGCATTTTAAATAAAACATTTTTATAGCGAGTTTAGCATGATGGGGGAAAAGTTAGTTCAATGCTATCATCCCTTCTAACACTCCACATACAAAATTTCTTGGGGTCACAAAAAATTCTATTTCATCTAGAGTATCGTAAGATTGCGCATTACGCAATCGTAGCCCTGTTATGTTTTTTTCCCGTCATTGCCTGCATTTGTTATCATTGTTTCGAAATAGTTTGCTTTGGCTTTTTTTATGATTTCGTTTCATTTATTACGATATTTTTTATAATAATTAATAAGTTTAATTTTGTTTGGAGATTTTTATAGATACAATGAATAATAGCTTCTAACATAACGTGCCACATGGCTGTTTTCAGACAAATTGACATAACCTGTGTTTTCGCGTATATTTTACACCAGCAATTATGAAATATTTACCCAAGGCAAAAAAGGAATAAATGTTATTACAAAGGTTACAAATGTACAATATTGTTGCATGTTAGCCCCAGTCAAGTATCCGCGGTATTCTCCTGTAGTAATGTGAAATGTAAGCTCTACTTGCTTATCATCAAATTAATGTGTGCGTACGAGCACCACGAATAACGTCATGCGACTTAATCAGAATGTTAAAGTCTTCAAACAAATATACGCGGGATCATCAGCCATAAAGAACTTGTGAATTGCATTTTTCTCATCGTATTCGAAGATAAACACGTGCACGACCTTGAGCGTTCCAACCACTAGAAAACTACAGGAGACCCGAACGACAGGAAAAAGAACCGAACTAGAACGAAATAATTCCCAACATCGATTGGAATATTCAACAACAACAACAACAGGGAAAAGACTCGGACACGACCGGTGACGAGCGGCAGCGATCGGGTGGACTCGGGTAATGAAGTGCTTGATAGAGGGCAACAAAAACAATACAGGCAACGAAGAGAAGCGGCCGACAGCGATCGGGTAAACTCAGGCGATGATTAAGAACTCGTACGAACGAGAGAAGAATCGGGTAACGATGAAATGCCTTATAGAAGCAATGAACAATGTCTATGGCCGGTGGGTGCCTGGAATGGACGTTTTAACGAAGAAGTCCGTTGGGTTGAAACAGCAGATAAGGCCAACGCCCAACGAAATAGCGAACGAATGGAAAGCAGTATAAATAGGCAAGCATTTTTGGTGAACATTCAGTCCGGTTTGGACCCGTCGAGGAGTGAGTCGCATGGTGAGTCGGAAGCGAAAGATTTAGAAGCGATAATTTATTAGTTGAGTTAAAAAATAAAGTTTTGCAGTGAACTAATAAAACAGGTGGTCCACCGAGCCCTTGCGCACTTCAATATTAAGTGAAGTGCAATTATATCAAGGAATCTGTATGGCCGTTGGAAAAAAGCAAAAAAAAAAAATAAATAAAAACATCTTCTCCCCTTATAATTTAACGAACAATTTAGAAACTCAAAACTAAGGATAAGTTTAGGTTTAGGTTGTAGGAGGGTGTTCTCGGAATGAGAGCCATATTATACTGAGACAATCTAGTTGGGTCCATTGTCCTAGCTCTACTTAAGAACATGAATTAGATGTTACTCCTCTTGGCACAAAGAAGACAGAGAGACCGACGGGAAGGAATTTCTCGAAAAAAAACACACCGTCGGCCTACCCTGTCTTTTCTGTACGACGTCTCTGGGTCGTCCAGTTGAGAAAAATCTAGAGCCTAAGCAAAGGAGACGACTGCTGCAGATTTGCGCCAGTGGCAAACATAGTGTTCGATAGATTCTTCGTCTTCCTCGCAACCTTTACAAAGGCTACCGCTCGCGATTCGTAGCCCGAATGCGTGGAGCTTAAGCAGGCAATGACCTGTGTTCCGACTAACAATAGTACAGACGCTATAGTGACTACGCTGTAACAGCTGAACAGTGATGTTTTTATTCGGTTCTTTCAAAAACGATTTGGCCGTTCTATAGCTATCCGGCTGCCACCATCCCTTCGAGAAAAATTTCAAAATATTTTGCTTGAAGCTAGTTGCACTGTTAGTGAAACATCGACTGACTTCCTAATGGAGTTAGTGTTTACAGATCCCTGCTTCGCAAGCGTATCTGCTGCATCATTACCTAACAGGTCGCTATTCTCCGGTATCCAGGCGATTTAAATTGTGTCTGCAAATGGAGACTAGTTTAGACGTGGTTCTGTAGGAATGGAGTGCCAGAAGCGTAGCCCTGCTGTCCGAGAATATGTAACAATTTCTCAGACTGTTGAGTAAGTCTAAAAGAATATTTTTGCACTCGTTGACGGTGAGTACTTCCGCTAGGAACACAGACGCGTGTTGGGGAAGATGGTAAGAAGTGTAGATGTAGAGGTCGTGGAAATAGATCTCTGCATCTGACCCTGGTTAGTTTTAGATCCGTCCATATAGAGATGAGGATCCTCTCAGGCGTTGAATATCGTGTTTGTTGCCCATTTGTCTCTTTCAGGAAACTTAATGTGAAACCTCCGTTTCTCAACCTGTGGTTGGTTCATGCAATCGTGCTCGCAGTCTAAAAGGGAAGATGCATCTCTAATGACGTCTAAAATGTTGCCCCGACTAATTAGTGATGCAGAGAACGAATTAGAGGTTTTTTCTAATGACAGCATGGCCGGCTGTTTGATTTATAAAAATATCGAGTGGAGGTAGTGAGAGAATTACCCACGAATGTCTTTTTGCAAGCGAAAATGGCTACGGTAGTAATATACAGTCTACAGAAGGTGACAATGCAGAAGTTACTTCGTCCAGTACTACTCGTACAGAGTGCTCGGAGAGGAAACCCTCAATCCACTTGAGAAACGATGTGTTCAAACCGAAGGCCTTCAGCTTGGATATTTGTGCCAAACCCTGTCAAATGCTTTAGTAATGTCAAGAGCAAGTACTTGACCTTCGCCAAATTTGAGGATACAGGAATGCCAGCCTTTGGTCAGATCGACCAAGAGATCGCCTGTAGAACGCCCCGATCGGTATTCGCGACCACGGATAAGATTTTGACAGCAGTTTTCATTACTTTTGAAAGAACTGAGGTAATGGCTATGAAGCGATAATTAGTGGTATTGACTGAACATTGGACCCTGAAGAGAATGAAATATGTATGGTAAAGATTACGAAGGTTTTGCTGGAGAGAAAGCGCAGTGTTTAAGTACAGTGGAGGGAGGAGGGGGGATGCCATCTGGCCCAGCAGCTGTAAATATTTAGCTCCTGCAGAATATTGGAAATAACCCTATTTCGAAAACGAAGTGGTGGCAGAGAGAAGCTAGAGTCCGGTAAGTACGGAGGACTCTGGTTCGATGGTGAAAACTTCGAGTTTTTAGCGAAGGTTGCTGCCAAAAGGTTTGGTTTTTCAACAGGATCAACAACAGTTCAGTCACCAACGATAAACAAAAAAAGAAATATAGTATAACTAAAAACGCAGTTAAAATATGCTCATTTTTGCAATTTATTTAGTGAAATCCATACGAATTTCACGGGAGTTAGAAATTTCAATTAAGGGGGTCACTACCGAGGCTTTTTTCCATATAAAAATAGCGATTTTTAGGTACATTTTTCTCGGAAACTACTGGACCGATTTTAACGGCATTTTGAACACTTGTTTATATCATCACAATAAACATTTTAAAAAATTTTATTTTTTTCAAAAGCTATCAGCTGGAGAAAAAATTTGCATGTTTTTCAAGATTATTGCATTTTTAAAAAATCCGTTTTTTAACTTATCAAAATTTCCTCTGTCATATTGATAGTCAACATTGTCGTTTTGAAAACAAAAAAAAAATCATGTTGATACCTGTTACGGTTGTTCAGAAAAGTGTACCTTTAAGGTGTAAAAAGTAAATTTTACAGGAGAGCCAAAAAACATAAAAAGAACTATGAAAAGTAAGTTTCTTTTGAATTTTGCGTTTTATGTTATACTCAATCTTTTTTTAATATTCTTATATAGTTTTGTTGTTATGAAACTAACGGCTTAACGTTCACTTTCAATTATCTATTTCATTTATTTCCTTTTCTTGGGAACGTGAACTGAAGTTTAGTGCAAGAGTTCTTGTGAAGTTTTGTTTGTACCTAGTGGATTTAGGTTTCGACTCCCCCACTTTGCTGGCATTTTTAAACCACTTCTACTAATCGGAAAATTTTGAAAAAATATTTTCTATGCGCAGAATTGAGTCTAAAATTCGATTTGCCAATAAAAAAAATCGATTTTTTTTCATTTCTCTCGGTAGTGACCCCCTTAAATTATTTTTCTTCGAAACTGCCAAAGCTATCGGCTTCAAGTTTTGTGAAAAGTATGATAATAGAAATATCATTGACGATGAAAAATTTTGTTTCCATCCGTATATTCCTTCTACCTCGTCCCATACAAATGCATATGTTTGTTTAATTCATTATATCGATTTCCATTCAAACTAGGAAAAGTACAAACACAAAAGTTTACCAAAATTTGTCCCTTCATCATCATCAATGGCGCGACAGCCCAAATCGGGCCTTGGCCTCCTGAAGTCGTCGCCTCCAATCGTCTCAATCCAAAGACCGCGTCCTCCAGCTGATAATTTTTAAGATGGCTTTGCTATCTTCATCAACCGAGTCTTCCCATCGCTTGCGTGGCTTGCCTACTGGCCGGTTACCACTCGCTTTGCCTTTCAGAGCACGTTTGGGGACTCTTCTGTCTTCCATTCGCTCTACATGGCCAGCCCACTGCAGTTTACGTAGCTTGATGAACGTTGAAGCTTCTGGCTCGTCGTAGAGTTGATACAACTCATGGTTGCATCTTATTCGCCATTCCGTTCCTTCCTTCACAGGTCCCAAAATTCTTCGGAGGACCTTTCTTTCGAATGCGTTAACTGCTTTTTCGGAAGTTCGCATTAATGTCCACGTCTCGCTGCCATAACAGAGCACAGGTCGTATAATAGTTTTATATATCCGCAGCTTATTGTTGCTGTGCACTTTCTTGGATTTCATTATTGGAAGTACCGAATAATACGTGTTATTTGCTAGTATTATCCGTCGTTTGATTTCGTCTGTTTCATTACCGTCTTTTGCTAGATTAGCCCCAAGATATATGAAATTGTCGACACTCTCAAATTATATTCCGCAATTGTTAAGTTTTGTCTGATAGGTGCTCTCCTTCTTGTTTGCGTCATTACTTTTGTTTTGTTTTCGTTAATGCGTAGCCCGACTTCTTTTGCGGCGGAGTCAAGATTGACAAATACCTCCCAAATATCATCTTAGCATCTTGCTAGGATGTTAATGTCGTCAGCGTATGCTACTAGTTGGGTGGACTTGAATAGTAGTGTCCCGTTGAGGTCGACTGGGATTTTTCGGACAACATACTCTAGTGCCAAGTTGAAAAGCAAGGGCCTAGACCATCTCCCTGCTTTAAACCACATTCCGTTCGAAAGCTGGTTGTGGAATCGGTTTGTATTCTCACCTGGGATTCAGTGTTCGTCATTGTGAGTCTTGTTAGTCGGACTAGTTTTGGAGGAATTCCAAAGTCAAGCATGATTTGATACCGTACGCTCCTGTCGATACTGTCGTATGCTTGTTCAAAATCTACGAAGATTTGGTGCACGTCTGTTTTATATTCCCAGCATTTCTCAAGGACCTGTTTCACCGAGAATATCTGGTCTGTTGTAGATCGTCCGGTTCTGAATCCGCCTTGGTATTCGCCAATTATTTGATTAGTGTAGGGCTTAAGACGACGTTCAATTATTTTTGTCAGTATTTTATAGGAGGTACACAATAATTATATTCCTCTGTAATTCTCACAGCAGAGTTTGTCTCCTTTCTTGTAAATTGGACATATAATGCTTTTTCGCCAATCGTCGGGTATGATTTCCTCTGTCCAAATTTTGCATATCATGTTGTGCAGTATTTCAGCGACACAATTTCCACCGTTTTTCAGAAGTTCAACTGGTATTTCGTCAATTCCCGGCGCTTTGTTTAGTTTTTGGTCACATAGGGCTGCTTTAATTTCAGCAAGCGTGGATAGTGTCGATGATGGTTCATCTTCGTCAGTTGAGGCTTCAATTGAAATGTTGTCTGTCGTGATCGGTGCTAATGGGGTGGAATTCAAAAGATGTACAAAGTAGGAAGCCCATCTCCTTTTGATTTCTTGTGTCGCCGATGATGTTGTCCTCTGCGTCTTTGCAGAGACTGGTTTTTGGCTTATATCCCTTTTTCAAGTCTTTTACTATTGCGTATACGTCCCGCGTTTTATTTTTTCTCATGTCGTTGTCCATTTTTTATATTTTGTCATTATGGTACTTCCTTTGTTTTCGTCTGCAGGTCTTTTTCGCATATCGCCTAAGCTCGTCATATCTTTCTTTTTTAGCTCGTGTTGGTCGTTCAGTAAAAATTTTGTAAGCCTCGTTCTTTTTATCTATTGCATCGCGACATTCTTGGTCGAACCAATCATTATTTTTGTCCCTTAATAATTGTAATAAATACAAAACTAAATTATTAGCTTCGCTTCACCCCTTTATTATAAACTAGCAAACGCCCGCGACTTAGTCCGCGCAATAATAAGCAATTTTTGAGAATGTAGTTAGCAATACATTATGTGGGATATATATAATCTGCTTACTTTATTGGCTCTTTGAAGAAAATGGTTTGTATATTGTTGGAATCAAAACCATAAATTATAAAGAATGAAAGCATGATACTCCCATTTTTATGGGACAGGCTCATGATCAAATCAAACCCGTGATTCGAGATCATATATGTACGTGTTGAAGAGCGTTAAGGACATGTGAATAATTGTAGCTGGTGTTATTTAAAACAAATAAAATAACATTAAGCTTAAAAACATAACAGGACTACGATTGTGCGGAACGCCAATCATACGATACTATGTATAGATGAAATCGAAATTTTTGCGGTGTTAAGAAATTTTGTATGGGGAGTGGTAGAAGGGGTGACAGTACTGAACTAATTTGTTTCACATCATGCTAGAGTAGCTATAAAAATGTTTTGTACCAAATTTAAGCTTCAAAAATTGAGTAGGTACTGAGAAACTTAGTGCATTGAATTTAATGAAACTGTGCAATTTGTATGGGAGGTGGTAGAAGGAGTGGGGGTTTTTTGATGATTTTTCGAGAAACAACTATAACTATCATGCAATTGATATACTTTAAATTTCAGATCTGTATCATTCACACTTTTCAAGAAAATCGAATTGTTATATAGTCGTGGAATGTGTCTCATTATATGGGAGGAGGTGGAAGGAGTGAAGCTACTCGGTTAATTTTTTTCCGATTTTAATAATAATGTTAATTAAGGATTAAGTTCAAATTTTTCCACGATGAAATTTAAATGTACTGAAAAAATTCGTTCAGAGTATTTCATGAAAAAGTGCGGTTTATATGGGAGGTGGTGGAAGGAGAATTGGGTTTTTGGTGATTTTTTGAAAAACAACTATAATCATCATGCAATTGATATATTTTAAATTTCAGATCAGTAACATTCAGACTTTTCAAGAAAATCAAATTCTTGTGAAGTCGTGGAACTGTGTCACATTGTATGGGAGGGGTAGAAGGAGTGAAGCTAATCGGTTAATTTTTTTCCGATTTTAATAATAATGTTAATTAAGGATTTAATACAACATTTTAGCTCGATGGAAGTTACGCGTACTGAGAAAATTGGTGTAAAGTGGTTCAGTGTAGTTTGTATGGGAGGTGGTGGAAGGAGTGAGGGAACTCAAATAATTTGTATACCAAAAGACTGTATTTATAATAGAAATAATCTATTCCAAATTTCAAACTAATAGCTTTTATAGTTTCCAATAAAATTTGATTAATATATATTTTGAAAATGAGTCACTTTGTATGGGAGGGGGTAGAATGCGTGAGGGGAGTGAAATGAAACCAAAAGCAAATTTCATTCCGATGGACAAATAACAAACTGTGCAAGTTTCATTACAATCGATTTAGCCGTTTGTGCGTGAAAAGCGGTCGGACAGACAGACAAAAATTTCAAAAATGTGGTTTTATGCTTAGTTAGTGCTAAAATAACTCAAAAAACTAACTTATAGTCATTTATGAGCAAATAACAGACAGACACTACAATTATATTACTATGTATGGATTCAAGAAAAGCATTTCCTCTTCGAACATATGAGAACTATCGACTTTAAATTTAAAACAAAGCATGGTGATAAGGATGTTGCAGTTTCAAAATTATTTAAAACACTCCACATCCTCTGACAGCTCCCATATAAACGATCCAATTTCAAGAAAACTATGTCCAATTTCTTTGAAAATGTTGAAAACTTCAAACTTTAAATTTAGCACGAAACATTTTGCATGCCACGTTCGGTGTCATATGCAAAAACTACAAGCCTCCTTCCTTCTACCACCTCCCTTACAAAAGTCACTATTCACTATTCAAAAGAATTTGAGATGACATATTTTAACTCTTTCCCATTTTATCTAGAGTATCATATGATTGGGCTTTACGCCCAGTCGTAATTCTGTTTTTTTTTATTGCCAATGCTTTTCTAGATTTGTTTCCAAAGTAAATTGATTAAATTATTTTATGATAAAGAACTGATTTAATTTGATTAAATCAGTAAATCTGACACTCTTAATTCTCTTCTAGAATTTCTTGCAGCTGGTTGTTCGGTCGTCTATCCCCATGGGAATTGGGCCTTCGATCACCTTGTTTGTGTAATATGACCACTAGCTTCAAATTGCCTTCACTAATAACAAGTGAAGGAGATAGAGATTAATCATGATGTGAGCCCGGCATAATGATTTTTAATTTAATAGTTCTTACAGTAGCTACTCGTTATAAATGATATAAAACTACTAAAAAGTAGCATATGTTACTATTGCTAATACTTGTACAGAAGGATTTGGAATTATTGTTTTATTTTTTTTTTATTTTTATTTATTTAGGTGTTTAATATATATCAATAAAAAATCTTATATATTTCAAAACAAAAATGAAAAATCTTAACATTGAAATACAATAAAAAAAAATTTCTATAAGACTATTGAAAAAGAAAACAAGGGATCAAAAAAAGAAAAAGAAATAATAATAAAGTAAAAGTAAAGTCAAAATTTGAAAGAAATTGGAGCTAAGAGGAATTTAAAATATCGCGTTTGAAAGTTGCTCGAGTATCGGTAAAATCGATTTTATCACATAAAGAATTAAAATAAGTAATGCATCTGAATATTGGTTCATTCTGTCCCTAATTTGTTACATGCGGGTATTCACGAAATAGGATCCTTTGACGAAGAGGACGTTCAGGAGCATATATCGGAATAATAGAAAGCAACTCCGGACAGTTAATACGATAAGACATAATGTCTTTTATTAACATGATGCATCATAAGATGGAATATCAGAATACCAGTTCAACCTCCGAAGAGCAAATCTCGTAAAGTTACGCTGGATGCGTTCAATTCGATTAATATGTACTAAATAGACCGGATCCCATATAACACAACAGTTATCCAAAAGGGGTCGGACCAAAGATGTGAAAATAGCCTTCAAAGTATAACCGTCTTTAAACTCCGCTGAGTTCCGTTTAATGAAACCAAGCATTGAATTAGCTTTAGCAACTGTGTAATCGATATGAGGCACAAAAGTGAATTTAGTATCAATTAAAAGGCCGAGATCTTTCGACTTCAGCCACTCGCTGCAGATCCTGAGCTCCAAATTTATAATTGAATAGAACAGGATTGAGACATCTATAAGCGGAGAAAATCAAGCACTTACTGATATTTAGTTTGAGAGAGTTTACCTCACACCAAACTTCAAAATTATTCAGATCATTATGAATTTTATAACAGTCTTCAAAGCATGTTATACGAGAGAAAATCTTAACATCATCCGCGTATAATAAACACGAGCCGAAATCAATTACAGGTGAAATGTCATTTATAAAAAGAATAAATAGTAAAGGGCCCAGATGGCTGCCCTAAGGAACACCGGATTCCACAACAAATGTCTCTGAGCTGAAACCGTTAATTTTTACGAACTGCTTTCTGTTAGATAAATAGGAAGACAACCACTGAAGGAGGTTCGAATGGAAACCGAGAGCCCGTAGTTTAGCAAGAAGAAGTCCATGGTGGACTCTTGCAAAAGCCTTTTGAAAATCTGTGTAGATAACGTCGACTTGGAAACCATTCTCAATAGAATCCACGCAGTGAATAGAGTGAATTGCGAAGTTGTAGATCGACCCTGGACAAAGCCATGTTGACAATAGCAAATAGATTCCTTAATTGAGAAATATATTTTATCCTTGACAATGGCTTCGAATAATTTCGGTAAAGACGAAAGCATAGAGATAGGTCTATAATTTTCAACAAGGTGCTTCAGACCTGCCTTATAAATGGGGGTAATATAAGATATTTTCCAGATATCCAAAAACTCTCCAGACGACAGTGATTTATTGAAAATTAGGGCTAAACAGTGACATAAAAAAGATGAGCAACTTTTTAAGAACATCGCAGGAATCAAATCCAAACCTGCGTTTTTTGGCTGTCAAGATTGTTAACAGCTGATCGAACATCTTCGTCGCACAAAGATATATCCCCTAAGTCTGTAATAGCGTTCAAAGATTTATAATTGTCATATGACACCTCACTCCGATCTGAATTGTATACTGACCTAAAGTACGACGCAAAAAGATCACAAGTTTCTCCGATGTCATTGGATGAAATGCCTGAGTATTCCATCGACTTCGGGAGCTGAGATGATTTGCGCTTAGAGTTTAAATATACCCAGAAGACTCTACTACTATTTTTAATATTTGATTCTGTCGAGGATAAGTACCGACTATAAAGAAAACGATTCAGAAAATCGAATCCCTTCCTAAGGCGCAGGAAAATGATGTGGTCATTTATGATTTTTGTTATTTTAAACCTCTTATATGCCTTGTTTTTTCGGTGTTTTAGATTACTGAGGCGTGAATTGCCCCATGAAACTTTCGGAGTAGCTTTCTTTCTATACACGGGGACGAATAAATTAAGAGCCATCTTCAATCTGGATTAAAAAATTGAAAATGTGTCAGGTAAATTTAAATTAAGGAAAATACTGTCACAATTAATTGATTGAAAATAATCTTTAAAAAAGTTGAAGTAAGATGAAGAACTGCTCAAAGATAACTTGTTTTCTAGATCGTAAAATGTAAAAATAGAAATAGCTTTATGATTAATTGAGTTGTTCAAAAGAGGACCGCGCACCTCATGTAAATAATGTTCAATGTCGTTACCAATGAAAACAAAATCTAATAATCTATTAAGACTATTTTTTACAAAATTAATTTGAAATAAATGAAGAGAAAATAATGAATCGATGACTAAGAATTCCGTGGGCGTCTTCATATTGAAGGGTATAAAACATTTTTCCTCATCCGAGAATGTTAAGGCTTCCGTGCCGTAGTGGGCAGCGTGCTTGCTTCTCAGTCAATAGGTCGTGGGTTCGATTCCCACGCCAGACGGGATTTTTTTAAGCGCAAATTTTTCAGTTGCTACTGGTGATAAAAAAAATTATTCGCAATAAAATGGGGAAACGGTGTAAAAGTGAAACAGTTCCACTTCAAGAAGGCCTAGATACTCAGTAGATGGTTTCTGTTCTCTTTCTTTCATTCAGTCCCCCATAACATCTGCAAATATTTGTCAATAAGCAGCCAGTACAACTGAACAATATACCAGCTTCTCCACTCGCTACGGTCGTTCTCACTCCCCTTCCCCAATCTTCCCAATCCCATTCCTTCCCTCCATGACTGTGTTTGTGCATTGCACATAAAGGCAGAAATTGCCTATAACACAGGTCATTCTGTAAAAAAAAAAAAGTCAAGTTAATGTCGCCAATATTAAAGTCACCCATAACGCAAGGATATTGCGCCTCGCCTAGGTCCTTCACGATAAACTCGATGTTGGATATGTGCGCCGTGTATAAGTCAATATCGCTTAAAGGAGGAATGTAGCTTACGATGAAATAGACGATGTTAGCTGGAGACGCTTTAGAAAAATTGACGCGTACACAGATTTGCTCGATTAATTCCGACTTATGACGTAGATCAATTTCAATTTTCGCACTTATAGCTTCATACAGGGTGTTTGGTACTCCGTGTGCCACCTTGTAAGGGGTTATTCCTAGATATATTTTGAGAAAAAAAAATTTTCTACGGAGATGGTCAATTTTCAATATCCGCCGAGATACAGGGTGATCAAGAAAAGTGTTTCGGACCTGTACCCTCACTCACTCAAAACGCTATATCTTGAAAACTAATAATCACATATCAAAGTGTCAAGCTTGTTTTTTAGGGAATCGAATTACATTCCATTTGGTGCAATAGTCCGCATTGTAACTGTACCCAATCCTGAGGTATTTGCTTCAGAACAATAAATTTTGATACTTTGACCCTCAAAATTCTGGGATCAATTTAGTTTTTCTCAAAAAAACGCATTATAAAAATGTAATTTTAATGTTGTTTTTTATGTGCCATATTATTGCCTACAAAAGATCTATACACTTGCATTGCATAAGTTTCATAGTTTAGCAAAAACTATCATTCCAATAATTTAGCACTTTTATCAAAAAAACAAGAATATGTTGATCAACACTCTCGCGGATATTGAAAATTGACCATCTCCTTAGAACAACTTTTTTCTCAAAATATATCTAGGAATAACCCCTCACAAGGTGGCACACGGAGTACCAAACAGCCTGTATACGCGAAAAAAAAAATTTTAGTAAAAGTTTTAATTGTTTCTCCTTGGAAGCAGTGTTCTTAAAAAAAAATGTTCTAATTTAAAAATCTCTAAGAGTGCAACACCTTGAACAAATATACCTCAACCGGTTATTCCGCTTCCTTATTTTTGCTTACATATTTTCAATTGGTTCTTTGTCCACTGCAAATAAACAATTATTTACGCGACATATTGGTCTTTTAGAAATCGTACTAACTTGAAAGGGCTACTTCAGCCGGAGCGAAGAATCAATAAAACTAATGTTTACTATTATAACTGTTCGCACGCACACAATTCCATCGTACTTACCTAATAATACACTGTGGGCATAGAAACTTATATTATTTTTAATTTTTAAGAAAAGAAAAACACCCCCATAGAATTCTTGAAGTCATCCGAAACGAACATGAGCCCAGCATTACTTTTCTCCCGGCACACACCTAGGTACTTATCGAGTGCAGTTATCAATGTAAATCTATCATTCGGATGTCACCTTTTTTCGCATATGTTTAAACTTCAACAAAAGTATTTGATAATCGCACTATGAGCTAATAAAATCATAATTTTATTACGTGTATAGAAAAAGTAAAACTTTTGCACTACTTGCGTTTTATATACGCAAGAAAATCAAATGAAAGCACCCCGAAGAGATAAAACTAGGCGCTTGCTGTTTGTTACAACTTCGGCGTGTATAGCATAGCAGCCGTATGAGTATAAATAGAGAATAACTAAACCACCGCAAGTAGGCAAGTTCTCGAGTGCTTTTTTGTTGCTGCTGCTCTTGTAGCTTCGAGAAGCCCAAGTATTGGTAACCAGAACTGAATTTTTCCAAATAAAAACAGCAGATTGATCAGAATGTAGCATATGAGCAATGAATTTGCTTAATTAGCACAATGAACGTACCCAGGAGCAATCTCGTTATACATATACGATGCTTCAGGAATTATGCAAGCTACCGAATTAATTTCGTAGCACAGTTACGAATACGAACTACGATCCTCTATCGTCGCACTAATTTACAACTCATAAGGCAAGGCAAGGTGTTATTGGACTATACGAACGTTACCTTGAAATCGAAAACCGGAAATCATCTATGCAAGGCGTTCGTAAGAAGACTTGAAACGTGCCAAACACTGGGATAACGAGCCCGGAAAAGGCTCATTTTTGTCGGGAAATAAATCAATAACGCAAATATTTATCAATCAGGCGACAATTATCACGAAAATTCCGATTGAATGGGCTAAAGATTCGCCTATTGTTTTCGAAATGCTTTCGAAAATACACTTAAGTTCAATAAACCGCACACGAAATTGCAAAAAATGGTACGTCGACGATACGATTCAATAAAGTCCGATCGAAATGAAAATTTAAGCCACAACAACTCAAAATAACGCACACTACAAGTGTTGTTAAGGCCCGCGTAGATGCCGAGAGTAGCGCGACTTGAGAATCGGATCGCGTATAGATAGTGCAAAACCCCGATATGGAAAGCCGAGTGATATAACTTCTTCCCTGTAATTCGAACACCGACCGACAAAAGTGCAATCGAGGGGACTGGGAACCCCACAATCGTGTCTGCACACACTACGGGTCGGCCGGCGGTAGTGTAAACGGAATTTGATAGAAGCGAGTAAACAAAATTGTCACACGTACCTTGAAGGATTCGGTGTTGGCCTGAATCCTGACGGGTCCAGGAACGCAGATGATTCCACAACTTCGCAGTTACCGATTATGTCGTCGTCGTCTCGAGAATTAATAGCAAACTTTCGTCTTCTAGTCTGGCTGGTTGAATTGAATTCTACACAAAGCAACAACAACTATTACGATCCCGACTTGTTGGTTATCCCGGGAGCAGGACAAGCCGCACAGCACAGGACACGGTTCTGATTCGAAATATTAGCAAGAAGCACGGGGGAGTAGTTTCGACACGAAACGAGTGATTCTGGTGCTGGACAAGTCGCACAGAAATCGCCAGCCAAATTCTCTACGGTTTGTGATTATAAAAATTAACATGTGTTTCACCAACAGCACACCAGGTGGTATTGTGCGAGTATGGTGAAGATTTCGTGAATCAGAAGAACTGTCATCCGCACTCGCGGCTACTGCTTGAATTGGGACGTCAGGTTGAGCTGCTTGTGCACGTGTTTAAATCTTCTGGTTCAGTTTCGTTTCGGAAATTTATCTTTTTAAATCCTTTCTGTGTTCTCATCCGAGCCGCCGACATGGAGTACATGGACTCTGGATCGTCCGCTCTGAAACCGGAAGCCGAGAGCAAATCTAAAATGTAAGTAATTCCTGTTGTGGTGGTTTTTAGAGGTGAAGTATGTAGAATCTGTTTTTGTCAGCTGTTTTGACGGTGTGGAAGTTTATTTGCGCGTTGATAAATTCTGTCGAGCATGCTAGGAGAACCGGTGATTTCGAGCTGATTTCCAAATATTTTGAAATAGTAAAAAAAAACGAATACGATTGAAGATTTTTTTTCGGGTAAAGGTGAGAGAACATTGTGGTGTTTACTTTTACCTGTAGCCCGTATGAAACTGAAGAAAAACCTAATGAGTGAAAAGAAGGGTCCAGCCAGAGTTTTTTTTTTCCTACCGTACTCCAAGCGTATTCATTGGCACTCGATTCTTTTTCGCAAACAGACCTATATTCCTGGTGCAGCTCAATCCTTACGAATGGTTGAATATCCAATCGACAAAGACATTAAAACTCTCGTTTTCTTAGGTTTTGCAAAATTTAAGAATTTCATTCTTAGCGAAATTACCATCCTAGCGAGCAAAGCAATGATATTCCCCGAATCTCGTTTCCTCTGATATGATTTCCTTTCCAGGGCACAGTTCTTCCAGATTACGTCGAGGTTTAAGTCTTACTGATTCGTGTTTGGCCTCGAAAGTCGAAGGCTATGTACTGCGATTGGTGCCATCGGTTTGGACATATTCGGGAGTTTTGCTGCAATTATTATTATTTATTAGGGGAACACGTGAGAGCACTGCGGCCTATTGTGCGATTATTGCCCCTATACCCTACCATAACTCTATAGCTTAAGCTAATCTGAGTTCTGTAAGGGAGCCATGTTGGCTAGTTCCTCGGTGGAAAGGAAACCTTTCCCAAGAAGATTATGCCTTTTCCTTGCCACTGCTTCACAGTGGCATAAGATATGTATTGTCGTTTCTGAGTCTTCGAGACAGAGGCGGCAGATGTCGGTTTCAGCTAAGCCCATATTATTGAGGTGGTGGTTCACTCCACTGTGCCCCGTTATTAGGCCGATTAGAGTACTAGTGTCACTCTGAATTTCAGGATATCCTCCACTTTGTTTTTTTGTGGTATGATAAGTTTTTTTGAGGTTGATAAGCCTGGAAGTCTATTCCAGTAGATTTTATGTTCTTGTTCAACCCACTTCTTAAGTATCGAGCTATGATGCCCTTTTGATTTTCCGCAGAATGGCTCTGGACCAATAAAGCTTTTTTCCGCGCCATTTTTTGCAAGGCGATCAGCCTCTTCGTTTCCCTCAATTCCTATGTGTCCTGGTTACGTTGTTCCTTTTCCCCAGGATGATTAGGTCTTGAAGACAGTCCCAAACTAACCTTGATCCGTGTTTATTGGATGCTAGGGCTTTGAGAGCCGCCTGACTATCCGATAGGATATAAATTGATTTGTTGCGATGAGCTCTCCTTATATTCTCTTAGATACATAGCTCTATTGCAATTAGTTCAGCTTGGAAGATTGTGGCTTCTTTGCCGAGTGGTTTTGAAACCGAGAAGTTAGGACCTTTGACTCCGGCTCATGTCCCCTCAGAGGTACGCGAACCATCTGTATACCAGATGGTTGATCCCTCTTCCATTTCAGGTAGCGTGGATTGCCAGTCCTTGCGTTCTCTGATTATAACTTTGAAGGGGGTTTCAAAGTTAAATTTTGTCGGCATAGCATCCGATAGTGTGGAGGTTAGAACCTCCAATTTTGGATTTCTTAGGATTTTGAGGTGGCCTCTAAAATCCCCTGGTTTGTACTTTTCCCTCTGTATGCGTAACACCCCTTTGATAGCTTCCTTTTTTATTTGTAGATGTATCGGAGGGATGTTAAGGAACATTTCCATTGCCGCTGTGGGACAGGTTTTCATAGCTCCTGTGATACCAAGACAAGCTAGCCTTTGAATTTTTTGTAGCGTAAGCTGTGCTTTTCTTTGTAAAGTTTTAGTCCACCATATCGTTGATCCGTATGTGACTATTGGAAGAATGATTGCTCTGTAGCACCAGTAAATCATTTTGGGCTTTAGTCCCCATTTTCTGCCAAATAAGCTTTTACAGGCCCAAAATGCCTTTAGTGCTTTGGCATGAGTCCATTCTATATGTTTATTCCAGTTGAGTTTGCTATCTAGTATAACACCCAGATATTTTACCTCGTCTGAAAAGGGTATTATTGTACCATTTATTGAAGGGGGTATGATGTGCATTTTCCTTCTATTTGTAAATGGTACTAACTCAGTCTTACCTGGGTTGATGTTCAAGTTTTTAGACTGACACCAGTTCATTATCACTTCTAAGGCTGATTGTATACTTTCTGATATAATTAAATCATGTTTGCCCCTAATGATAACGACGAGGTCATCGGCATATTCTATAGCCTCGTATCCCTGTTCTGTTAGACGGTCTAGGAGTTCATCTACTACAATTGACCAAAGAAG